>CM059426.1:87748152-90148152 GCA_030390025.1 Squalus acanthias
TGCATGTTTTGGATGGGTCCTGTGCTTTGGGTGGGGACTGCTCCTCCGTGGGTCGATTGTTACGATGTTAATGTCTGATAGGGGCTGAGTGAGGTCACACAGTTCCCCAGACAATTTGATTTACTCCAATACCCGAACTGTCTTTACAGAGGTTGACCCCATTCCCTGTTGCAGCCTTTTCTCCCTTTA
Source organism: Squalus acanthias (assembly GCA_030390025.1). Lineage (NCBI taxonomy): Eukaryota > Metazoa > Chordata > Chondrichthyes > Squaliformes > Squalidae > Squalus > Squalus acanthias. Next base: position 87,748,342 of record CM059426.1, read on the forward strand.
CAGGCACAACATGACTTTTAAAAATGCCAAATCTTGCTTTCCGACCTTGAATCTCCCTCTGTTAGGTCCAATGCGTGTTTTATCATCCTGAAGCTTGTTAGAAAGAGTCCAAAGTCATTTTCCTTAGGGGTTTTCTTCTAGCTTTGGGTGATCTGTGAATTTTGAGAATCTTACAAGGGTGATGGTTGAAGGTTGTTTTTGTGACTGGAAGCCTGTGTCCAGTGGTGTACCGCAGGGATCGGTGCTGGGTCCTTTGCTGTTTGTAGTGTACATTAATGATTTAGATATGAATGTAGGAGGTATGATCAGTAAGTTCGCAGATGACACGAAAATTGGTGGAGTGGTAAATAGCGAGGAGGGAAGCCTCAGGCTACAGGACGATATAGACGGGTTGGTCAAATGGGCAGAACAGTGGCAAATGGAATTTAACCCTGAAAAGTGTGAGGTGATGCATTTTGGGAGGACTAACAAGGCTAGGGAATACACAATGAATGGTAAGATCCTAGGAAGGACATAAGTGTGCATGTACATAGATCCCTGAAGGCAGCAGGACAGGTAGATAAGGTGGTTAAAAAGGCATATGGGATACTTGCCTTCATTAGCCGAGGCATAGAATGTAAGAGCAGGGAGGTTATGATGGAACTGTACAAAACGCTAGTTAGGCCACAGCTGGAATACTGTGTGCAGTTCTGGTCGCCACACTATAGGAAGGATGTGATTGCATTGGAGAGGGTGCAGAGGAGATTCACCAGGATGTTACCTGGGCTGGAGCGCTTCAGCTATGAAGAGAGACTGGACAGGCTGGGGTTGTTTTCCTTAGAGCAGAGAAGGCTGAGGGGGGACCTGAGTGAGGTGTACAAAATTATGAGGGGCATAGATAGGGTAGATAGAAAGAACTTTTCCCCTTAGTAGAGGGGTCAATAACCAGGGGGCATAGTTTCAAGGTAAGGGGCAGGAGGTTTAGAGGGGATTTGAAAAAAACTTTTTCACCCAGAGGGTGGTTGGAATCTGGAACTCACTGCCTGAAAGCGTGGTAGAGGCAGGAACCCTCACAACATTCAAGAAGCATTTAGATGAGCACTTGAAACGCCATAGCATACAAGGCTATGGACCAAATGCTGGAAAATGGGATTAGAATAGACAGGGCTTGATGTCCGGCACGGACACGATGTGCCGAAGGGCCTCTTTCTGTGCTGTATAAATCTATGGCTCTATGACTCTATGGGGGAGAAATTCAGTATCGCCCCATTTGGGGCGCAATTATCGGCCGGGCACAAAGATTAGCGCCTGGCGCTAATTATAGCTTCTGACTGCAAACTTGACTTTTATCGCCCCTGGAGGTGATTGGAGCGCTAAATCATGCGCTTCACACCTGTCTTAAGACGCAAAGGCCGAGGAGCGAGGCGCTACCTCAGAGCGCTGGCGAAGCTCATGTGATGTCAGTCAGCAATGGAACACAGACACAATGGCACCGGCCAGTTCTTAAAGGGGAGGGTTGATCTTGCTTTCCATCCACATCCTGCTCATTGCAGCCTTGAATCTCGGCCTGTAGAGACCTGTACATCAAATCTTCTGGAAAGAACAATGGAGAGAACCAGGGAAAGAGCTCAGAGTGCAGCCCCCACAGTCTCTTCTAAATCGATACAAGGAAGGGCAAATCAAAATGAACCTGCAAAGTGCTGCTCAGTACCCAAAACTCCTTCACACAGCGTTGAATCTCTCCAGAAGTCTCTCTCTCTCTCTCTCAGAATGCGTGGTTCAAAAATGTCACCAACAAAAAAAGGCAGGAAGCGGTCGCCTTTAAATAGCGCTCCCCCAGTCCCTTCCCGACTGCAAAACGCTCCCCTCAACCTGTCGTTGCTAGCGGCAGGCAGTAAGGCAGGGGGCGCCACTCAATATCCGGTCCGGGGCGCTACCGGGGCGTTGAGCGCTCGACTGACGTAACGATCTGCGGGCGCTGGAGATCGTGGCGGTAGTGTTTAGCGCCGCCGCAAAATGTCTGGTCAATTTTGTAAGCGGTGCAAACATCGCCGCGCCCGGGCGCTAGTTGCTTTGCGCCCCATTAGCGCCCTCTTAGGGCGCTAACGGGAGGCGCAAAGCAACCGCATTTTTCCCCCACACTCACACACATACACACACACTCTCACACACACACACACACACACTCACACACACTCTCACACACACTCACACACACTCTCACACACACTCACTCACACACTCTCACACACACACACACACACACACACACTCTCACACACACACACTCACACACACTCTCACACACACTCACTCACACACTCTCACACACACACACACACACACACACACTCACACACACACACACACACACACTCACACACACTCTCACACACACTCACACACACTCACACACATACACACACACGTATGTGTGGGGAGTGTGAGTGTTAGTGGAGGAGGGAGGGGCATCTGTTAAATGTCCGGCCACCTTCCACAGACAGCAGGTGGTCAATAAAATACACATCCATCAGAAAATGAACCGCATCCATTGACTTTACCGTAGAGTTTTATTTTGTTGTCTCTATTACTTCTAACTAATCATAAATATGAACGGACACCGCGCAACAATCGGCAGGCAGGAGTGTTCCCTGACAAGGCTGATACCTGGGATGGCAGGAATGACGTATGAAGAGAGAGTGGGTCGATTGGGCTTATACTCGCTGGAGTTTAGAAGAATGAGAGGGGATCTCATTGAAACTTATAAAATTCTGACAGGACTAGACAGACTAGATGAAGGAAGGATGTTCCCGATGGCCGGGGAGTCTAGAACCAGGGGTCACAGTCTAAGGATAAGAGGTAAGCCATTTAGGACAGAAATGAGGAGGAATTTCTTCACCCAGAGAGTGGTGAACCTGTGGAATTCTCTACCACAGAAGGCAGTAGAGGCCAATTCATTAAATAGATTCAAGAAGGAGTTGGATATATTTCTTAAGGCTAAAGGGATCAAGGGCTATGGGGAGAAAGCAGGGGCAGGGTACTGAATTTGGATGATCAGCCATGATCGCATTGAATGGCGGAGCAGGCTAGAGGGGCCGAATGGCCTACTCCTGCTCCTATCTTCTATGATTCTATGATTCTATGATTCTCCCAGTCAGGGAACACTTCAGCAGTCGAGGATATTCAGCCTCCGATCTTCGGGTGAGCGTTCTCCAAGGCAGCCTTCGAGACACACGACAACGCAAAATTGTCGAGCAGAAACTGATAGCCAAGTTCTGCACCCATGAGGACGGCCTCAACCGGGATTTTGGGTTCATGTCACGCTACATGTAACCCCACCTGACGTAGAGTCATCCAGACTCGAGTCGTCATTGGCTTGTTCTCTCTACACAGATGCGGCCGGACCTGCTGTGATTTCCAGCAAAAAAAGTTTTTTGTTTTCCATACAGACCCCAGCATCTGCCACATTGTCTTTGATGTAATGTTTTCCTGACTGACCTGTTTGGACACCATCCACACCTTTGATTGCCGTGATTATCTCTCTGCCGAGGTGTGATAAAGGGCAGTTGGAAAGATTAACTGTAATCATCTGGCAGTGTTCTCTGACTATATATGCTGTGACTATATGCATCTCTTCACTTCACCTGACGAAGGAGCAGCGCTCCGAAAGCTTGTGATTTCAAATAAAGCTGTTGGACTATAACCTGGTGTTGTGCGACTTCTCACATTTGTCCACCCCAGTCCAACACCGGCATCTCCACATCATAAATAAAGGATAATACAGAGTGGAAATCCTGAATTTTGCTTTGTGTAATTTATTTGATTTCTTGCCTTCTTCTCTTCCTTAGGTTGCCCAGGGTCATGTAAAGGCGCCTGCAAATCCCACCATCACTAGTTAGGCCCAACTTGAAGGGCTCTCTGTAGAGCTTAAATTGCACTGCCTTTTGACGAGACTTTGGTGATTTGGGGCTGTTTTGTGTTTTTAATGCAGGAATATTTCATATCTCAAGATTTCAGTTCTGAAAAATGATCACCTGAGCCTGGTTCATTACCTCCGCCTCCTGCATACCGGTGAAGTTTACCAACACCTGCCTTCCGCTGTTCAGCATCTCTGCCAGAGCCTCTAAATGCACGGCTCCTCCTAAATCCACGCAAATCCTCTCCAACCATAAATGGATTGAGTTCAATGTTCTGTGCTCCAACTTAAATGTAGTATCGGTTTTCCATTAAAAAAAAATTCAATATAGAAATGGACCATTATGTCCATGTCTGGCTTCACCTCCTCATTGAATAGAGCCCTGTGATTGGGCCCAAGGCCGATCAGCTCTCCACAACCCCTCCCTCCAACCGCCCCACCAAAACTTAGATATTTTAATTCAGCCCAATAAGAATTTTGATATCTTAAGGATGCACTGCTTCTCCTCAAATTCTAACCTTTGTCAATCCCTAGTTTCCCCATCCCAAGTGCTGAGGCCCTTTGATTAGCCCTGGACTCAAACAGTTCCCAACCCCCCAAAAGCTCTGTGGGGGTTAAATTGGATAGTCCCCAAAAACGGGCATGGGGATCGCGATGCGCAATTACTCTGCACCCTGTTCAATGTATTGCAGGTAACGCGCCAACTTCGTGCTGCCTGCTCATTTCAGTGATTTCAGCGTGTAGCCCGCACTAATCGTGCTGTTGATTGGCTACACGCATCAGCAGGGGACCTAAAATTGTGAGAGGCTAGCACCACTTAAAGCTAGCCCGCACTACTTAAAGGCAGCCTGTGCCTCTTAAAGGGGAGATATATTGTGGCTGAAACAGGTACTGGAAGTCATTCTACAACTGATTCTGACTTGGGAAACACTCAATAATGACACAACATGGGAGAGAGTGGGCTCCAAGGTTTTCTGATGCTGCACTGGAAGCCTTGGTGGTGGAGGTGCTCTATCGTCAGGGGGCCAGGGAGCCCTCCAGACACACGCTCAGAAGGCAGTAGGAGCAGATAGCCATGACGGTCAATGCCAGGAGTAGAGCCCCGAGGACCTGGATGCAGTGCCGCAAGAAGTTCAATGACCTCAAGGTCAAGGCCAGTGAATGCATGTTCAAAATGCCATATCCAACCAACTGCACCACTAGCCTCACACACTGCTCAATGCATCACATTCACATCACTCACCTACCAACAATCTATCAATCAGGACTCATACCTAACATTGATAGCTTCACATCACGCTCACACACTTACCACTGCTGCAAGCCTCACACCCACATCTCACAGCTTTCACACACTGCCAACTACTCAACCATGACAGCCACATCAGCCAAACAGATTGCACCACACTCACTGACACATTTCCCTCTCTCTTGTAGGACAAGGTGGCTCACAGCTGGAGGTAGCAGGAGTGAACCGGCGGGGACAGGCACGCCTGCATGCTCTAACCCCCATGGAGGAGATAGTGCTGGCCATTACTGGAGTTGCCATTGCGGAGGTTGTGGCCAGCAGCAGGGCTGAAACCATAGATGATGACGGTATTCTCATACCTAATCCTCCTTCTCGCATCCCACTTCCCCCTCATCCCACAATCTCTTCTGATGTACAAGCTACAGATGGTGTAAGCAAGCACCTCTTACTTTGCCTCCCTCCCCTCACCACATCCCTACCCTTGTGCCTTTCTCCTTTCAGATACCCAAGAACTGCAACCTGGCCAGGCAGTGGTGGGAGAGCAGGAAGACAGGGAAAATGAAGACACACCATCACTCAATTTCACACTCGCAGCCACCAGCTCAGACACTGACTCTGCATGTGATTTAGAGCATAGCATAGAGGCGGGATCTGCACGTGGTGAGACACCGGGCATGAGTGGCCTGCAGCCAGGGTTGGGGGTTGGGGGGGTTGTGGAGTGGAGGATAGTGCAGGTGGCAGCTTGGGGTACAGTAGCATAGTGGTTATGTTACTGGACGAGTAATCTCAGAGGCCTGGACTAATGATCCGGAGAGATGAGTTCGAATCCCACGATGGCAGCTAGGGAATTTAAATCCAGTTAATTAATTAAATAAATCTGGGATAAAAAGCTAGTATCAATAATGGTGGCCATGACCATGAAACTACCAGATTGTCATACAAACACATCTGGTTCACTGGGTGGAGGACTTCAATGTCCATCACCAAGATTGGCTTGGTAGCACCAATACTGACCGAGCAGGCTGCGCCCTGAAGGACATAGCTGCCAGACTGGGCCTATGGCAGATGGTGAGAGAACCAACATGAGGGATAAACCTACTTGGCCTGAACCTCATCAATCTACTTGTTGCAGTTGCATCTGTCCATGACAGCATTGGTAGGAGTGACCACCTCACAGTCCTTGTGGAGATGAAGTCCCGTCTTCACACTGAGGACACCCTCCATCATGTTGTGTGGCACTACCACTGTACTAAATGAGATAGATTCAGAACAGATCTAGCAGCTCAAAACTCGGCATCCATGAAGCGCTGTGGGCCATCAGTAGCAGCAGAATTGTATTCCACCACAATTTGTAACTTCATGGCCTGGCATATCCCTCACTCTACCATTACCATCAAGCCAGGGGACAAACCCTGATTCAATGAGGAGTGTAGAAAAGCATGCCAGGAGTAGCATACCTAAAAATGAGGTTCCAATCTGGTGAAGCTAAATTACAGCTACAACATGCATGCTGTAATATATGTGGGTAGAACAAATGAAGGACAGAGACAGAATGAGTTGCTAATCCAGGAGCTAGTTTACTAGGCCAGAGCAAACTGAGCATGCTCATACTAAACCATGTGACAAACCATGTGATCATACATTACACTGCTTTCCCCTTAAAAAAAATGCACATATTCCCCAGCATTACATGTACCACATAATAAAAACTCCTGGCTTTTTTTTCTTTTAAATCAACTACAAATGCTGCAAATAAACTACAAATTCAGTTTAATAACAAGTTTGCGGAGCCTTCCTGATCTCTTTACAAAAGGTTTTGTTGTTGAACCAATTTTTGGGCTCTTTTGTTCTGGTTCCGAACTCAAAGATGATCCTGTTTCTATCTCAGACTTGGTTGAACCTGGTACTTCAGTTTCTGAAGTCTGAACTGAGTCAAACTCATGTATGTGTTCATGATCAAGTGGTTCAAGATCACGTCTTGGTTCATCTCTAGCAGAGATCATTTGATCTACATGAGCACTTCGGGTGTTATTACCAATCTCAACCAAATATCTCTTGGTTCCACCAACCTCTACCATGGTTCCTATATCCCACTTGTGTGAACTCGACTTGTCAGGGGGACTGAGAACATGAACACACTCATTTTGTCTGAAACTGTTTTCTTTCCGATTGCTGTCATAATAACCTTTCTGACTCAACTGTTTCTGTTCAACTCTTGTGGCCAAATTTGGTTGAACAAGACTCAATCGTGTTCTCAATCTCCTCTTCATCAAGAGTTCTGCTGGGGTATATCCAGTTGTGGTGTGCAGAGTAGTTCTGTACGTCAGCAAGAAATTTGCCAAACGTTGCTTCATGCTGAGTCCTGAACAACCCTGCAACACTTGCTTTTTGAGAGCTTCTTTTACTATTCTGACTGATCTTTTGGCTGCTCCATTTGAAGCTGGATGATATGGTGGAACAAGAGTGTGTTTGATACCGTTCCATTTCATGAACTCTTGGAATAGAGCAGAACGGAACTGAGGGCCATTGTCAGAAACAAGCTCTTCAGGTAAGCCATGACATGCAAAGATAGACCTCAACTCATCTATGGTATGTTCAGTTGTACTATTTGAACCCATATGTTTCACTTCAATCCACTTTGAGTGACTATCTACAAGTACCAGGAAATAATCATGTGCTTTCTCACAAGTCTACATGTCTCTCTGAAAAGGTCTACTTGGCCATGACCAGGGTTGTAGTAGAGTTTTGGGTGTTTTGTTTCTGCAATTTTGGCAAACGCTGCATTTGCTGACAAGTGATTCAAGATCACTGTCCAATCCAGGCCAGTAAACAAAGCTTCTTGCAATTGATTTCATACTGACGATCCCTGGATGTTCAGTATGAAGTTCGGCCAGAATTTTATCTCTCAAAGAAGTAGGTACCACCACTCTGTTTCCCAACTTGATACAACCTTGCTCACAAGACAATTCAGTACGACGGTTATGGAATGGTTTCAACTCTGTGTCCAGACACTGATCAGTCCATCCATTCAAGGTGTTTTCATACACTCTTTTCAGTACTGAGTCCTTTTGAGTCTCATTTGCAATCTCAATTGCATTCACATGAAAGTCTTTGTCAACTGCACCTAGCATGAAAATCTCACCTTCACTCCCAATATGAGTCCTCATGTGGCAACCTGGAGAAAGCATCTGCGATTGCGTTTTGCTTTGAAGTACGATATTCAATCGTGTAGTCATATTGTGACAACAAGACTGCCCAATGTTGCATTCTTGATGTGGCCATTGCAGGGATGGCAGATTTGGGCCCCAATATTGCTAGGAGCGGTTTGTGACCGGTTATCAGGGTAAACTTTCTGCCGATCAGGAACTGTTGGAATTTCTTGATTCCAAACACTATGGCAAGTCCTTTTCAATTTACGCTTAATTTCTTTCGCTCTTTGTGAGGGTTCGCGATGCGAACGTGATTGGTTTCTCTTGGCCATCATCCATTACATGGCTTCTGACAGCTCCCACACCATAACTAGAAGCATCACACGCTAACTTAAACTCCCGCTCTGTGTTGTAGTGCACAAGTAGAGCATCACTAGAGAGACTTCTCTTACAAGCGTCGTAAGCTTCCTGTTGTGCTTTTGTCCACTTCTACTGGATATCCTTCTTGAGGAGCTCGTGCAATGGAGCTTACATGGTCGCTAACTCAGGTAAGAAACGTGCATAGTACTGGACCATTCCAAGGAAAGATCTTAACTCAGACATGTCTGTGGCTTAGGAGCATTGATGACAGCATCAACCTTTTCCTTAACTGGTTGCAAGCCATTTGCTTCAACTTTCAGACCAAGGTACACAACCTCGGGCTGCACAAAAGCACATTTGCTCCTTTTCAATTTTACATTGTGAGAATTCAACCTTTGAAGCACTATATCTAACGTCTCTAGATTTTCTTCCTCGCTGCTTGTTGCAATCAGCACATCGTCTTGATTGCATAAGCAATTTGGAATTCCTTGCAAAATCTTATCCATCGTAGCCTGGAGGAAACCTTTGACCCAGAAAGTGCTGCATACAAATCTTGCGATGTAGGTAACGGGTACTGTTCATCATCAACTGCTTGGTTAATTTTGTAGGCACCGCACAAGCGTACAGTTTTGTCTGCTTTGGGCACTACCACAATCAGGGTAGCCCATTCACATGTCAGTTTTTACTAGCATTCCGTTCTCTCTCAGCTTCGCTAGCTCTTCCTCCACCTGACCTTTCAACACATAGGGGACTCAACAGCCTTGCCTTACAATAGACAGCCTTCACGTTGGACTTGATGCGGATATGTGCATCATACCCAGTGATGCCCTCATAAATGGTTTTATATTTGTTCAGCATTGTGTCGTGTCGCTTCTTTGAAGCATCTACACTGAAGATGTTTTTCCAGTCTAGTTTCAACTTTCTCAACCAATCTTTGCCCATGAGGGTTGGCCTGCTGTTATAGCTCACTACAATAATAGGCAGCTTTACTGACTGGCCATTGTGCTGAACTGTACATTTCATTTGTCCACATATCTCTAGGATTTCTCCAGAGTAGGTTTTTAAGTCTACCTCAGAGCGCTGGCGAAGCTCATGTAATGTCAGTCAGCAATGGAACACACACACAATGGCACGGGCCAGTTCTTAAAGGGGATGGTTAATCTTGCTTTCCATCCACATCCTGTTCATTGCAGCCTTGAATCTCGGCCTGGAGAGACTTGCACATCAAATGTGCTGGAAAGAACAATGGAGAGTACCAGGCAAAGAGCTCAGAGTGCAGCTCCCACAGTCTCTGCTAAATCGATACAAGGAATGGCAAATCAAAATAAACCTGCAAAGTGCTGCTCAGTACCCAAAACTCCTTCACACAACGTTGAATCTCTCCAGAAGTCTCTCCCTCTCTCTCTCAGAATGCGTAGTTCAAAAATGCCACCAACAATAAAAGGCAGGAAGAGGCCCCCTTTAAATAGCGCCCCCCCCAGCCCCACAGCGATTGATAGCGTTCCAGTCTTCTGGTCGTTGGATGCGCCAGGCGGTAAGGCAGGGGGCGCCACTCAATTTCCGCTCCGGGGCACCACAAGGGCGTTGCACCATGGAATGACGTCACAATCTGCGCGCGCAGGTGGTCGCAGCGGTAAGGTTTAGCGCCGCCGCACAATCTCTAGTTAAGTTCCCGAGCGGCGCAAACATCGCTGCGCCCGGGCGTTAGCGGCTTTGCGCCCCATTAGCGCCCTCTTAAGGCGCTAACGGGAGGCGCAACCAACTGAATTTTTACCCCATAGAGTCATAACGGCACAGAAGGAGGCCATTCGGCCCATCGAGTCTGTGCCGGCTCTCTGTAGAGCAATCGAGTCAGTCCCATTCTCCCGCTCTATCCCCGTAGCCCTGCAAGTTTATTTCCCTCAAGTGCCTATCCAGTCTCCCCTTGAAAACATTGAGTGTGTTCGCTTCCACCACTTCCGTCGGCAGCGAGTTCCAGATCCTCCCCACTCGCTGTGTAAAAATGTTTTTCATCACAACCCCCCTGTATCTCTTTCCCAAAACCTTAAATCTGTGTCCCCTAGTCCTTGTACCATCAACTAGTGGGAACAGCCTTTCCCCGTCTAGCCTATCCAAACCCGTCATAATCTTGTACACCTCTATCAAATCACCCCTCAACCTCCTTTGCTCTAATGAAAACAAATCCAGCGTCTCCAACCTGTCCTTATAGCTAAGATCCCCCATCCCTGGAACCATTCTGGTAAATCTCCTCTGCACCCTCTCAAGGGCCTTCACATCCTTCCTAAAGTGTGGTGACCAGAACTGGATGCAATACTCCAGTTGTGGCCCAACCAGCGCTTTATAAAGATTCAGCATAACTTCTCTACTTTTGTACTCAATACCTCTATTTATGAAACCCAAGATCCCATATGCTTTGCTAACCACTCTCTCAATATGTTCTGCCACCTTCAGGGACCTATGCACATTAATTCCCAGGTCCCTCTGTCCCTGCACACTCTTTAAAACTGTGCCATTAAGTGTATATTGCCTCTCCCTGTTCCTTCTGCCAAAATTCATCACCTCACACTTCTCAGTATAAAATTCCATCTGCCACTTGTCTGCCCATTCTGCTAGCCTTTCCTTGTCCTGTTGCAGTCGATTGGTATCATCCTCACTGTTTGCCACCCCCCCAAGTTTGGTGTCATCGGCAAATTTAGAAATTCTACTTTGTATTCCAATATCCAGGTCATTTATATATATCAAAAAAAGCAGTGGCCCCAGCACTGACCCTTGGGGAACACCACTGTCTATCATCCTTCAGTCTGAAAAACAGCCATTTACCACAATCGCTGTTTTCTGTCCTTAAGCCAATTCCTTATCCAAGCTGCCACTGACCCACCTATTCTATGAGCCTCAATTTTGTTAACCAGCCTTCTATGTGGTACTTTGTCAAACACCTTCCTAAAATCCATGTAGACAACATCCATTGCATTCCCTTCATCGATCTTCCCTGTTACTTCATCAAAAAATTCAATTAGATAGGTCAAACATGATCTGCCTTTTACAAATCCTTAATTAGCTCAAACCTGTCCAAGTGCCCGTTAATTTTTTCCTTGATTATTGTTTCTAAAACGTTACCCACCACTGATGTTAAACTGACTGGCCTGTAGTTACTAGGATTATCCTTACACCCTTTCTTGAACAATGGTGTCACATTTGCCACTTTCCCCCACATCTAGGGAAGATTGGAAAATGATGGCAAGCCCTTCCGCTATCTCCTCCCCCAATTCCCTTAGCAATCTGGGATGCAAGCCATCTGGACCAGGCAACTTATCCACTCTAAGCATACCCAGCCTTTCTAGTACATCCTGTCTATCAATTTTCACCCCTTCCATTGCTTCTACCTTTTCCACTGCTACCGATATTTTGTCAGCATTCACGTCCTTAGTAAACACCGATACAAAGTACTCATTGAGTATTCTAACCTTGCCCTGCATCTCTAAGCATATATCACCTTCTTTGTCTCTAATAGGTCCCACCCCGCCTCTTACTACCCGCTTACTGTTTACATGCCGGTAGAAGATTTTTGGGTTCCCTTTAATGTTAACCACCATTCTACTCTCATATTCTCTCTTTGCCAATCTTATTTTCATCTTCACTTCCCCTCTCAACTTTTTGTATTTGGTCTGGTTCTCCGTTGAGGAATTCACCTGACATGCATCATACACCCTCTTTTTTTGTTTCATCATCTTCTCTATCTCCCTCGTCACCCAAGGAGCCCTTGCTTTGGTTCCCTTACCCTTCCCTCTTGTTGGAATGTACCTAGCCTGTACTTGGAACATCTCCTCCTTAAAGATCACCCAATGTTCTGTTACAGTTTTTCCTGTCAGTCTTTGGTTCCATTTTACCCTAACTAGATCCTTTCGCATCCCATTGAAGTTAGCCCTATTCCAGTTTAGAAGTTCCACTCTAGATTGTTACTTGCTCCTCTCCATTGCTAATCTAAATCTTATGATACGATGATCACTCGTACCCAAGTGTTCTCCCACAGACACTTGGTCGACCTGGCCCACCTCATTCCCCAGCACCAGATCCAGCAATGCCTCCTTCCTAGTTGGGCCAAGAACATACTGGTCAAGGAAATTCTCCTGAACACATTTCAGAAATTCCTCCTCCTCCTTTCCCTTTACCCTAGCATTATCCCAATCGATATTTGGGTAATTAAAGTCCCCCAGTATCACCACTCTATAGCTCTTGCATATCTCTGCGATTTGCTCCTTTACCTCCCTCTCTTTCGGATGAGACGTTAATCTGAGGCCCTATCTGCTCTCGGGTGGACGTAAAAGATCCCATGGCACTATTTCGAAGAAGAGCAGGGGAATTATCCCCGGTGTCCTGGCCAATATTTATCCCTCAATCAACATAACAAAAACAGATTATCTGGTCATTATCACATTGCTGTTTGTGGGAGCTTGCTGTGCGCAAATTGGTTGTCTCGTATCCCACTTTAGAACAGTGACTACACTCCAAAAGTACTTCATTGACTGTAAAGCACTTTGAGATGTCCGGTGGTCGTGAAAGGCGCTATATAAATGCAAGTCTTTCTTTTTTCTCACTATTTGGAGGCCTATAGAATACCCCCAATAACGTAATCATACCCTTTTTGCTCCTCAACTCTAACTAAATGGATTCTGTCCTTGTCCCCTCAAGAACATCCTCCCTTTCCAACACTACAATGTCTTCCTTAATCAGCACTGCCACCCCACCTCCCTTTTTTCCTTCCCTACTTTTTTGAACACTTTGTACCCTTGAATATTAAGTGCCCAGTCCTCACCGTTTTTAAGCCACGTTTCCATTATTGCCACATCATATTGCCACACGGTTAATTGTGCTTGTAGCTCACCAACCTTATTCACCACTTTGTGCGTTTAAGTACATGCATTCTAAACCCATTTTTGAATTTTTCGTAGTGTTTCTTAGTCTGCTTCTATCTAATATGTTACTACTTCCGCCTCTAGTACTACTTTCTTCTCTAGTACTATGCAACACACTCACTCTTTCATGCACCTTAGTCCTCTTTTCTACTCCTATATGCTGGTGCCCATCCCCCTGCCAAGCTAGTTTAAACCCTCCCTAACAGCACTAGCAAACCTCCCCGTGAGAATATTAGTCCCGGCTTTGTTGAGGTGTAACCCATCCGGCTTGTACAGGTCCCACCTTCCCCAGAAACGGTCCCAATGCCACAGGAATCTAAAGCCCTCCCTCCTGCAGCATCTCTCCAGCCATGCATTCATCTATTCTATCCTCCTATTCCTGTACTCACTAGCATGTGGAACCGGGAGTAATCCGGAGATTACTACCTTTGAGGTCCTGCTTTTTATTCTCTCTCCTAGCTCCCTAAACTCTGCCTGCAGGACCTCATCCCTCTTTCTGCCTATGTCATTGGTACTGATATGGGCAACGACCTCTGGCTGTTCACCCTCCCCCCTCAGTGTGTCCTGCAGTCGCTCAGTGACATCCTTGACCCTGACACCAGGGAGGCAACATACCATCCTGGAGTCACATCTGCGGCCCCAGAAATGCCTGTCTGCTCCCCTAACTATCAAATCCCCTACTACTATTGCTCTTCCACTCTTTTTCCTCCCCCTGTGCAGCTGAGCCACCCGTGGTGCCTTGGACTTGACTCTGGCTGCACTCCCCAGCGGACCCATCGTCCCCACCAGTACTCAGAACAGAATACGGGTTGGAGAGCGAGATGCACTCTGCGACTCCTGCACTACCTGCCTGGTCCTCCTTTTCTGTCTGGCGGTCACCCATTCCCTCTGTGCCTGCACACTCTTAAGCTGCGAGGTGACCACCTCCAGAAATGTACTATCTATGTAACTCTCAGCCTCGCAGATGCACCGCAGTGACTCCAGCTGCCGCTCAAGCTCGGAGACTCGGATCTCGAGCTGCCGTAGCTGGTGACACTTCCTGCACGTGGTTGTTCAGGCTCCGCGAAGTGTCCAGGACATCCCACATGGCACAGGATGTGCACTCCATGGGACTGAGCTGCCCTGCTATGCCCCTATTTAATAGACTAAATTGATTAAACTTACTCTCATGTGTCCTTACTCATGATAGAGCAGGCTGCTGCTGTGTCGATACACATATCAATATATTGGTCACTGATTAAAAGTTTTGTATGGAAATCTTTCTCATGACTGTTAGTGTTGCCACTAGTGGCATAGATACTGTGGATGCCGAGTTCTTCAATATCAGGCGTGTTCACTTCAATATTGTGAATTCCTCCCTTTTGTGGACACTGCTTTGCATTGCCACTAGAATGGTTCTTACTTTCTGCTTTCAATCTAGTTGAAATGTAGCCTTGCTTCAGACAGTGAAAACACTTCACAGTCCTGCCAATAGAGAAATGTGGTGAGTGATTTCCATTGCAGCGATAACAATTCACTGAACTGCTCGCACAGATATGCTTTTGACTTGGTCTCTCACCTGTAGGCTTTGCAACTGTCGACCTCAGCTGTACTAGTCACTTGAGTTGGACGGAGCTCCCTAGCATTCTTAGACACCATCTCCATAGATAGGGCAATTTTGCATGCTATGTCAAACGTTAGGTTCGGAGTGTTCAGTAATTTGGACTGTGTGTGCACATCAACCAGTCCACACACAAACTTATCTCACAACGCACGATCCAATAATGTGCCGAAGTTACAATGCAGAGACAGGTTTTTAAGAACTACAATGTAATCAGTTCTGACGAAGGGTCATTGACCTGAAACGTTAACTCAGTTTCTCTCTCTCTCTCTACAGATGCTGCCTGACCTGCTGAGTGTTTCCAACATTTTCTGTTTTTATTTCAGATTTTCAGCATCCGCAGTATTTTGCTTTTGTAACAATGTGCTCACTGATGGTTTCACTTTGTTTTTGGTTTCTGGTACTAAACTTATAGCTCTCCGCTATTTCTAAATGGCTTTGGGTCGAAATGGTCCGAGTTTCTCGACAATGTCTTCAAACGACCCATCCTTCGTTTTACCTGGTGAGAGCAGGTTTGTCAATGTTCCGTACACATCTGGCCTGACCTCTGTTAGAAAAATTGCTTTTTTATGTTCACAAATTACTTTATTTTCAGCTTGAACATTCTCATCTGCACTTTTGGTCTTGGCCCTAAAAAAACATCTCCATCTGCTCAAAGAACTGAATGGTTCGTGAGCTCGGTCACACATGCCGATGCTGCCGATGAACTCCATAGGCGCGGCCATGATTGTCCTGATCCTGTCGAACAGTGACTCAACACGCTACCTGTGTACCTGAGAGAATCAACGCCGCTGTTGCTGTGTATACACACGAAAGCGAAGCACAGACGATTCTACACGAGCATCAACAGTAAAACATCACAAAAAAAACAGTTTAGGAGTCACAAATTCACCTTAAACTTTTCCACTCTAAAGTTGAACACCATGTCCTTCCATGATCCCTAAAAATGGCTTTGGCCATATATAAGTGGAGGCCTTTCTACAAAGTTCACCTTTTTATGCTTTTATACATTTTCCTGCTCATCAAGACAATGGATAACAATGATAGAGAATAAAAAGCCTCTGTGCCCTTATAATTTAGTATTCTCTGGTCAGATTCAGTTCCATGGAGAGAATAAAAGCTCCTACAGCAAGAACTTGCACTTTATTCACCATCAGGATATCCCAAAGCACTACAACAAATGGATTGCCTTTGAAGTATAGTCACCGTTGTTATGCTGGATAACCAGGTACAATCAATTAATACATTGAATGCATTCCAATGTTGGTTGAGGAAAGATTGGCCACACCACCAGGAAAAGTTGCTGGTCTTTTTGAATGGTGCCATGGGATCTTTAATAACCACCTAAGCAAAAGACCAAGCCTTGGTTTAACATCTCATCTGAAAGACAGCATCTCCCGCAATGCAGAACACCCCTCAGTGCTGCACTAAAGTATCTAGATTAAATCAGTATTGGGGCGAGAGACCACAACCTTCCAACTCAGAGGCAAAAGCGCGGCATTGAGCCGACAGTTAAAAGCTACTTTTACATTGTCCTAACATATATCTGTAACCAACCTCAGACGGTCAGTTCCAACTTCCACACTATTTTAACAACTTGCCACAAAATTATGGGAGAAATTATGTCATTAATTCGATGTTGTAAAATTCTTCCCACTGATTTCACCAAAACTCATTTCACAGAGGACACATAATGACCACCAAAAAGGAGCACTCCGATGATCTCATTTATCTAGGATAAATTTGAACCCAAGTTCCAGAGACAGAGCATGATCTTTTAATTCACGCCACCCAATTATACATGAATTGTATTTTTCCACAGGTAGTATACCGCACTGTTTGGTGCACGTGATATGTTCAAACCTAATTGCGGACAGTTAGGCACGATCGATAATACCTGCATTTATGCAAGGTGGGATGTAAATCAATCATCTTTAACATATTAGCAGCAACAGTGTAGTTTTCTTCATTACTGTCTGAATCATGGCAAACATTTTTCAAAACACCAGAAAAATGGTAGTAACTGAAACAGCATCAAAAGACCAAATAGCAAGAAATAGGTCTGCATTAGACAATGAAATAGACAAAATGAAGCATGCCCATCTTCAGTACACTGATTGCAAGCAGTTGTCCATTATGTACAAAATAATTTTTGTTTTAAAAAAAAAAAAATCAATCTCACTGACCCTATGTGAAACAAGTTTGGAAAGCCTCAAGCCATTTCCTACTTTGCTTGGGCCTGTAGCACAAAACTGCTCATTACTCATTGACAATCATGCTTGGAGGGACCCAAAGGATGACTAGCCTGGGAAATGGAAATGTCACATTGGAGCAGCTCTTTTGGAGATGGGAATTAAACTACAATAGTGGGTCATAGTACTGGGAGCATTATTTGCACCAGATTATATTCACCCATCATGGGAACATTTGATGCTGATCCTAGTACCCAAAATAAAAATTTTAAAAACTGGCCAATTCCCCTGGACTGCCATTCTTCACTTTGATGAACACTAAACAAAAAGCACTCATCAAATCAGAGTAGTGTAAAAGCATCCAGGCCACGGTTACTGAATGAAAATCAACGTGCAACAAAAAGGAATATGATATCACAGGCAAAAAAAAAATGTAAAAGAACTTGCTAATGTTGACCTAGAGCATATATTCTAAGAAAAGGGAATATTATGTGCAAGAGATTGTTCATCATAAACAAAGTTACTGATATAAATAGCTATGATGTAATGTAATAACACTATAAAAGCTATAATGATCAAAAGTTAAGAAATCTACAAAAATGTATTCCTGTTAAGCAGATGTCTCTCAAATACAAGAGCAAATCTTTATTTGTAAAAATAAATTTGTGCAGTTATATGCAAACTCAATACATTCTCATTCAATACAAACCATTCACTAAGGAGTATGGTGCTATCTCTCTAAAGCTTCTTCAATTACATACAAGAGGGAATGTCAAATTGTATAAATCATTGTATGCAATGATTTAAGAGTTTATAAAAAACAATGCTGTCACAGTATTTTAAAAAAGCCATATGCTCTATACTTTACAGTACAACTATCTTACAAGTTAGATCCCAGATCTTAATATCTGCACTGATATGAAGCAGCCCATTTCAATTGTGCATACCATCCAACACCAGAAATCCCATTATTTGAAGATTGAATATTTACATTTCACATCAGTTCCCCCAGCATGATCCCTGAAACAAATGCCTCAAATTAAAATTACAATTTACTTCTTACAAGTCAAAGTTGCTTAATTCAAGTTAAGTTATCTGATCTTTTAGCACTTTGTAATTTACATTGCTTACTTCAGATTATTGGATAATCCACGGTGTAAAAATGGTTTTGAATTATCAGAAATAGACTGTATAAACTATAAAAGGGAACACCATGCAGATAAGAATTCTGCCTATTTCTACAGCAGTCTCAAGATCTTGCAATTCTTTGATTGTGTAGATGGTATACAAGTGTTTCTGCAGACCTCAAAATATTCAAGAGACAGTCATTTCTTGGAAGGCTATACATGTTCTTCTAGCTATCTACTTAGATTAGGATGCTCTTTAAAACCAACATTTCTTCTGTTAAAGAATAAATGTATTTCATCATCATAAATAGCAGATGGGCTGTCCATATTCTCCAGCAATGTATGGTGGTCATCATGGCCAAATCCATTTGTTTCTGCTTTCTCGTTTTTCTTTATGAAAGATGTTAACTGTTCCCAGGTGAATTGAATATCCTTAAAAGCATGAAGTAAAAAGATGCCCAAGATTATGGTACAGAATCCACTGATAATCCCAATGACATCCTTAATATCCACATTATTCCATTCTTTGAAAAGGATAACAGAGCAAGTTATGACAACAGTAGTGAAGAATACATAGTAAATAGGGATCACTACAGAGGTGTTGAAGATATCAAGAGCTTTATTTAAATAGCTGATTTGAGTACTGATAGAAATGAGCAAAGTGGCAAGTAGAATCCAGCTAAATGGTTTACTGACTACTGGTTTCTTGTCAAGCAGCTCCTTTATAGCAATACCTAGTCCCTTTACAGAAGATACAGAAAAGGCTCCAATCAGCGAACAAATGGAGATATAGACCAGTATATTGGTTGGTCCCACCTTGGGGGCAACAAAGAAAATCAGCACCAGGGAGACTATGATTGTTACGCTGGCAAATATGATGAATCCTGAAAGAGAGAGAAGACACAAAATGTAAATCAAAATTATAAACAAAAATAATTTCTGCACAGATGATACTCGAGTTTGTTACAAGTTTTGGGTCTGCCTTAGAAATTCTCTTGGATACAGTGGTGCTGGTCGCTCACACAAGTAGCCCAAGCATCTTGCATTCAGCAGTGTGTCCACAATGGCCAATATCTAATTATACAGTGGTGTAACAATAGGATCCCCTTGTGATCAAGTGGATATCATGTCTTTCACATTTTCGCTTACGTGTACTCTCCAACCATTCCAAAGGCGATGGAAACAGTTAATTAGACGAGGCCAGATGTGAATTGTTAAGCAGCTTTATTTCTCAGATGAATATGGGACAACCTTGCTTGATGGGCCTGGAATGAGGCAATTGACCTATTAATTGACCTATTGTCTCAATCAGAATTAAACAATGAGCTGTGAATTTCCAGAAACTGGCTCATCTGGCTTTAATACAGTGTCAATGTCTACAGCAGTGTTTATATTATAAAAGCTGTGTGAATTCACTTTGTTTAAAACACAACACTTGCATAGGATGTACAGCACAGAAACAGGCCATTCGGCCCAACTAGTCGATGCCGGCGTTTATGCTCCACTCACGCCTCCTCCCATCTTTCCTCATCTAACCATCAGCATAACCCTCTATTCGCTTTTCCTTCATATGCTTATCTAGCCTCCCCTTAAATGCATCTATACTATTCGCTTCAACCACTCTCTGTGGTAGCAAGTTCCATATTCTCACCACTCTCTGGGTAAAGAAGTTCCTTCTGAATTCCCGATTTGATTTCTTGGTGACTATTTTGTATTGATGGCCACTAGTTTTGCTCTTCCCCACAAGTGGAAACATTCTCTCTCTATCTACTCTATCAAAACCGTTCATAATTTTTCAAGAGAAACGAGACCCAGCCTGTTCATCCTTTCCTGATTAGGTATAACCTCGCATTTCTGGTATCATCGTTGTAAATCTTTTTTGCACCATCTCCAGTGCCTCTATATCCTTTTTATAATATGGCGACCAGAATTGTACACATTACGCCAAATGTGGTCTAACCAAGGTTCGATACAAGTTTAGCATAACTTCTCTGCTTTTCAATTCTAACCCTCTAGAAATAAACCCTAGTGCTTGGTTTGCTTTTTTTATGGCCTTATAACCTGCGTCGCTACATTTAGTGATGTGTATTTGTACTCAGATCCCTTTGCTCTTCTACCCCATTTAGATTCTTATTTTCCAAGCAATAAGTGACTTCCCTATTTTTCTTAACAAAATGTAATACCTCACATTTATGTGTTGAAATTTATTTGCCAATTACATGCCCATTCTGAAAGTTTATTGATGTCGTGATTTGTTGCAGTCCTCCTCAGTATTGACTATCCCCCCAATTTGGTGTCATCCGCAAATTTAGAAATTGTGTTTTTGATTCCAAAGTCTAAATTGTTAATATAAATTGTGAACAACATTGGTCCCAGCACGGATCCTTGTGAGACCCCACTTTCCACCTTCTGCCACTCTGAATAGCTACCCTTTACCCCTACTCTCTGCTTTCTGTCTTGAAGCCAGCTAGCTATTCATTCTGCTACTGGTCCCCAAACTTCACATTCTCTGACCTTATTCATTAGTCTATTATGTGGTACCTTATCGAAGGCCTTTTGGAAATCTAGATAAATTACATTTACCGCATTACCCTTGTCTACTCGCTGTTACCTCTTCAAAGAATTCAATGAGGTTGGTCAAACAAGACTTTCCCTTTTGAAATCCATGCCGACTATTCATTATAATATTTTTGGTTTCTAGATGTTCTGCTATTTTTTCCTTTAGAAGGATTCCATTATTTTTCCTACCATTGGTATTAAGCTGACTGGTCTATAATTCCCTGGACATGTTCTGTCTCCCTTCTTAAATATAGGTATTATGTTAGCTATCCGCTAGTCCTCTGGCACTACACCTTTCTCTAACAAATTATTAAATGTGTAATAGTGCCTCTGCTATCTCTTTCTAGATTCTTTTAAGATGCACGGATGTAATCTACCTGATCTGTCTCCCTGGTAAATACTGAAGCAAAGTAATTATTTAATATTTCTGGCATTTCGCTTAGAGGCCCTATTCCCATCCCAACTCTTTTTATTTATGCGCCTTTAGAATATTTTACTATTTATTTTATGTTCCTTGATAATTTAATTTCATAGTTCCTCTTTGCCTTCCTAATTGGTTTTTTTCCACTTTTCTCCCAATCCCTCATCATGTAATTAATGTATGCCTCTTGCCTTACCCTCAATTTTTCCTGTCTTTATTCATCCATGGTGTCTATTAATGTTTAGCTTTTTTTTTTTAAAAAAGCAGAATATATTTTTCCAGAACTCTGTTGAACACTTTTTTTTTTAATGTTTCCCATTGCTGTTCTACATCATTGTTTGCCAATATTGTTGCCCATTTTATTTTCCCAAGTTCTATTCTCAGCCCCTCAAAAAGCAACTTTTCTCCAATCTACTACCCTGGTCTTTGTCATACTTATGTCCTTCTCAATTATTATCTTAAAAGCATATTATATTATGGTAACACAAACAGAACTCATTCCCAAACCTTTTCCATGAAGAAAAAAGGGATCAAAATTCCCAGAACATGACAGACTGAGGTTGAACTGAATATTCCACAGAATATTAACAAAGATGGAGAACAGAGAATATCAACTGAAATCCAATGTCTCAAAATATTATTCTGAAAAATATTAGAGAACCAGGGAAATACAGCACAAAAGCTTCCATTTTTCACATCTCTCTAAAAACAGAATTGATGCTTCAGGGAAGAGAATCGTTGGGGGTAATTTTAATGTAACGTGCCAGGCGGGAAACCCACAGGAATCGATGGATCTTCAAATGGAAAGTAAAATTAGGGTGAGGTGCAAAACCAATGTCGCACCCGATTCAGTTAGTTTTCCAATGGGCAGGTTAGCTCAAAATTGGCCCCTTCGTGTGCATATTAGTCCAGATTTTGCAATCCCTGGAACTGTACTATGTGGGCCACTACACACGTCAACAGAATGGGGAGCTGGGCTTGTTGGATACCACAATCCCAGGTCATGTACGTAAATTAAGTAAGCTTCCTCTGCCACTGTTGCCTTAAGCAGGAAATAGGAGAGCAAAGAAGATGATGAAAATCTTGAGAACATGCAACCCTAAAGGACTGTTGCCTAAAATTAAAAAAGGGATGCAGCCACTTAAGGGAAAGTGGTTGTATGTGGGGCCAGTAAATGATTGCAAAGGCCAGAATTTTTGTTTCTACAAAAGCTGGGAGGGTGGAAAGGAGAGAAGGGGCAGAAAACCCAATGTAGAAGCATGAAATGTGGGCAAATGACAGAGCATAGAAACATAGAAGATAGGAGCAGGAGTAGGCCATTCGGCCCCTCAAGCCTGCTCCGCCATTCGATGAGATCATGGCTGATCATCCAAACTCAGTACCCTGTACCTGCCTTCTCCCCATATCCCTTGATACCTTTAGCTTTAAGAAATATATCTAACTCATTCTTGAATATATTTAATGACTTGGCCTCAACTACCTTCTGTGGTAGAGAATTCCACAGGTTCACCACTCTCTGGGTGAAGAAATTCCTCCTCATCTCAGTCCTAAATGGCTTACCCCTTATCCTTAGATTATGACCCCTGCTCCTGACCTCATTTGATGGTTAAATGTGAGAAGTCGCACAATACCAGGTTATAGTCCAACCATTTTATTTGAAATTTCAAATAAAGCAGTTGGACTATAACCTGGCGCTGTGCGACTTCTCACATTTGTCCACCCCAGTCCAACACTGGCATCTCCACATCATTTGATGGCTGGTTAAGCGGACATGGTTGCTGATAAGAGGGTTGTTCAAGGGCAACTAGGGATGGGCAATAAATGCTGGCCTTGCTGGCGACACCCATATCCCCAGAATTATTTTTTGTTTTAAAAAGACAGCAGAGCACCGTGCCCAACAGGCAGGCTCAATGACAACAGTCCCTACAGGACCTAGGAACAGATGCAGGAGAATATGGTACCCTTTAATGGACCGCTCGTGCCAAGACTAGCCAGCAGTTACATGTATCTGGTAGATAGCCCAAGATTCCATGTCGCAGCATTGCCCGTCAACCTGTTCCACATCCAGCGCACACACATGGCTAGGCCGCTCACAACTTTCATCAGATCTCCTGCATAACCATCTCTCAGCATGTTACACAGTCAAGATGCAACGTTATATTGAAAGCCTAGCTACATTCATCTTCCAAAGACTTCACAGATCAAATGGTTGACTGACACATGGGGAGCAATACATATATGGGCAACATATTATCTAATATTGCAGTGCTAGCCTAGGAATGAACCACATGCGTAACAGGCAAGGACAGTGATGACTTTGCCAACCACTGACAGTGGTGTCCCTACATTTCAAATTGGCCACAGGTGTCCTTGCTGCAGATGGCACAATTCTACAACTGGTCCTCCATTGATAAGGAACAAGTTGAAGCATTTCCCTTGGCCATTGTCAGATAGATGTGCCAAGATAAGGCTGGTATCTGCTAGACATATCTTTTTTCACCTTGGAACATTTCAACCAAACAAATACTGCATTTGAGGCATTTTAAAACAAAGTTATGGTAAGGAACTAATTAAAATTCCTCCCCCCACCCTCAAATCACAAAAGTTCCAAAACTACAGGTTTTAGAAGCATGGAAAAAAAACACTACTAAAAAAGGTATATACACAAAAAAGGAAGTCTGTCAAATTGAAGAGCTCTTTCACACAGTACTTCAATTTCTCCTATTACAATTGGGATTTTATTTAATTTTGCACCCAACACAAAAACTATAAAATTGTGCCTGATCGTCAAGTATTTTTGCAGCATCCGTTGGAGAGGAGCAGGTTTGAAGGGTCCAAGCGTCTTCAAAAATACCTTATAATAGAACTAAATGTACCTGTGTCTTTTAGCTTTTCTTCCATCTCATGCAAGGAATGGACTCCTTCCTCTTCTGGAGCATGGATCACTATTACTGTTGACCCTACAATGCTCAGCATGCACCCTAACTTGCCATGAATATTCAATCGCTCATTTAAGACATATGATGAGAGCACAGCACTGTTTGTGAATTATAAAAAAGAAAAAAAGTTAGCAGGACATTGGAGTGAAAATGTCTAAACATTAGAAGATTCATTCTGTACCTTGGATATGAATTTGTGTTACGGATGCTAGTCCTGGGTAATTAAGCATTTTTCCATCTTGGCATCGAGAAGCAAACACCCTCAGGTCAGGTATATCATTATCTCAACACGGTCCATTAATTTGCCTCCCTCCACACTATGGTAACATTCGCATGTGACTTGTGCAAATTTCTTGCCAATTTACTACCAATTAGTGCTGAACTAAGAGGTAGTTTTGTACTTTAGACTTACTGATCTGCAGTGGATAGGTTCACCTTCCTATAAAACACCGTGCTGTATGATGCGCTCCTAGATGAAGAAATTAACCACAGATTGTTTAAAGCCAGTATTGTTTTTGGAAGGCTCCATGTGAGGTTATGGGATGAAAGAGGCATTAAACTGGCAACAAAACTTAAGGTCTACAATGATGTGGAGATGCCGGTGTTGGACTGGGGTGGACAAATGTGAGAAGTCGCACAACACCAGGTTATAGTCCAACAGCTTTATTTGAAATCACAAGCTTTCGGAGCGCTGCTCCTTCATCAGGTGAAGTGAAGAGATGCATATAGTCACAGCATATATAGTCAGAGAACACTGCCAGATGATTACAGTTCATCTTTCCAACTGCCCTTTATCACACCTCGGCAGAGAGATAATCACAGCAATCAAAGGTGTGGATGGTGTCCAAACAGGTCAATCTTTGATGTAATGTTTTCCTGACTGACCAGTTTGGACACCATCCACACCTTTGATTGCCGTGATTATCTCTCTGCCGAGGTGTGATAAAGGGCAGTTGGAAAGATTAACTGTAATCATCTGGCAGTGTTCTCTGACTATATATGCTGTGCCTATATGCATCTCTTCACTTCACCTGACGAAGGAGCAGCGCTCCGAAAGCTTGAGATTTCAAATAAAGCTGTTGGACTATAACCTGGTGTTGTGCGACTTCTCACATAAGGTCTACAAGGCATTAGTGAGAACATCCTTACTGTATGAGAGAGAGAGATATAGTTGGATCACTTGCTTGCATCACATCAGAAAACTCAATCACTTTCATCTAGGTTGCCTCCGAAAGAACATGGCACAAGATTCCGGCTCCTTTGTAGAGGAGAGCCAGTATATTTGTGTTAAAGGGTAGGGACAAGCAATTGCAGGGAGGCCATGGAAGGTTGTCACCAAGCAGGAAGATTCACCTACCTCTGGCCCCACAAAAATGATTTTTTTTTAAAATTGTAAGATTTCCTGGAGCAGCCTCCAGTGGTCCCTTTAAGAACCACTAGTTTGTTAGCTTTATGTTCGATCCCACTGAGTGGGACTTGTGCAGTGTGTCATATCATAAAAATTGCATTGAGTCCCATGTACATCATGTGACCCCAATTTTTTTTTTTTTTAAATTCAGTCACAGGATGTGGGTATCACTAGCAAGGCCAGCGTTTATTGTCCATCCCTAATTGGTGTGAGCTGCTTTCTTTAAACAACTGAGCGGCTTGCTAGGCCATTTCAGAGGGCAGTTAAGAGTCAACCACATTGCTGTGGGTCTGGAGTCACATATAGGCCGGACTGGGTAACGACGGCAGGTTCCCTTCCTTAAAAGGACATTAGTGAACCAGATGTGTTTTTACAAAAATCTGGTAGTTAAATGGTCACCATTACTGATACTAGCTTTTGATTCCAGATTTATTAATTAACTGAATTTAAATTCCCTAGCTGCCAATTTGAACTCATGTCGCCAAATAATTAGTCCAGGCCTCTGGCTTACTAGTCCAGTAACATAGCCACTATGCTACCGTACTCCATGGATTACTTTAAATAAAGTTTTGTCAGGCAAGGAGATTAAGGGTTGCAGAACCAAGGCAGGTAGATGGAGTTAAGATACACATCAGCCATGATCTAATTGAATGAACAGGCTCGAGGGGCTGAATGGCCTACTCTTGTTCCTATTTCTTCATGAGGCTCCCACCTGTTTTGGACAGAACATTGTATGCTTATTGCCAAGCCAGCTCCAAAACAACAGGCCAGACATTGGCAGAGACCAGGCAATAACTGCTGCACTGGTCTCACTACTGCCCCATTCCTGCAGAAAAAACAGGGCAGTATAGAGACGAAAATTAGCCCTAATATATTTTAAAGATTCATTTCTACTGAGAAATTGAATACAACACCACTGCTCTACATCAGTTATCAACAAGGATCAGAACAGAATTGGTGGAATATTTTGGTTACCTTACGTAAACTGATTGCCTGAAAATACATCTTGTAAAAGCTACCGCTCCCCCCTTCCTCTTCTGAAGGCACTGCCTTATGCTGGGGTGTGGTTCCACAAGTACTAGCCACCCTTGCCCATGGACACCTTCCTCTGAGCTGAGACAGCAGAGTGCTGGCAGGATATTCAATAAACATCATAACCAGATTGTGGCCTCATTTACATCCACGCAGGTATGTTTTGTTTTAAAAAAAAAGTACTCCTGTATTCCAATTGCTGCATTAAAAAAAAAAATCATACCTTATAAGCACACTTAGTGCACCTAATGGGGTAACCAGTGTGGCAGGTGCAAATGCATAGGCAGCGAAGTTAGCAGCTTCTCCAGCACCCACTGCAAAATAAAATGATAGCAAGTGCAAGCTTAGAAAGGCTCAAGGAATTATACACCCGAATGTTCATAAACTTTCAGACCTTTCATTTCCCTCTGTGCCCTGTCCACTTCCCAGGGCTGTTACAAATTTGAAATCATTCTATCTTTCCATCCCCCTCAAAAGTACTACTGTTAGATGAGCTACATATTGATCTTGCTGCCTGTAGGTCCCGAAAGCTACATTTACATTACACAATTTAAAGTACTATAGGTTCGATAGTACTTACCCACATTTAATTAGCCAATATTGAACAACACTATTGGGTCCCATGTACATCCTATGACCCCAAATTTTTTTTAAATTCTGTCACGGGATGTGGGCGTTTGGAACAGAGACCCAATTCAAGAATGTTATTTGTGTTGTAGCGGTGCTCAAAATCATGACGGTTTTGATAGAGTAAATAAGGAGAAATTGTATCCAGTGGCAGAAGGGTTGATAACCAGAGGACGCCGATTTAAGGTAAATGGCAAAAGAACCAGAGGCGACATGAGGAAAAGAATTGTGATCTCGGATGCGCTGCCTAAAAGAGTGGCGGAAACAGATTCAATAGTAACTTTCAAAAGGGAATTGGATAAATACTTGAAGGGGAAAAATTTACAGGGCAATGGGGAAAGAGCTGGGGAGTGCGACTAATTGGATAGCTCTACCAAAGAGCCAGCGGAGGCACGATGGGCCAAATGGCATTCTTCTGTGCTATATCATTCAATAACTGAATTAATTTATTCCTGGATCAATTCTGGAATCATTAATTTCTTGTAGTCTCCTTAGAGATCTAATACCAGATTGAAATATATTTCAATGCATGAAAAAAATCTCTCAATTCAGTTACTGCAGGATTGTACACATTTTACAGTAATTTGATACACGACCTGAATTTTCCTCTGGTAAAGCACCTGCTTTCAGGCAGGCCTAGTGAGATGCAGCATAGAAAAAGGAATGGGGAGACCCAACACCAAATCCCTGCTCCATTAACAGGGATGTTGGCCACCTGCCCTTCGAGTGCCTTGGCACAGCGAGGGGGCAGGGCTTGGGACATCAGCTGACCCCCTTGCTATCCCGTCGCAGTAGTGCCAACCTACAGCAGGGCGGAGATACACACACTTCAGCTGTGGGATAAACTAGAGTCCACAGAAGGAGAAAGAGGACCTAGTTTTGGCCACCTCTTCCTCTCCTATACTGTCCCACTATTGACATGTCCTCGTAGAGCTCATGCCGAAAAGTTTTGAACTGCTTTAGGTAGCTTCTGTCCCCTTTGGAGGTGCTGCAGCAACAAGGTGTTGCTCAATTGTAGTGGGGAGGTCCCTCTGCAGAGCAGTGTTACTGCTGAGACCACGCTGCACATAGAATTGACCACAACCCAGGAATATGCTAATCAGGGGCCTAGTGCCCATTTTAGGTGGGAGCCTTGGACACTTCAAAGTCATTCAAATTGGCAGCCAGTACACTTTTGGGGAGATCAGACGGTGAAATTGGTCCCTTCAACTAGAGAACAGGCAAGACGGGGACCAATTTCTCCCCCCCACCCCACCACCAAATATTCTCATCTGCAGGGTAAATGCTTTGAATCGCACTAGACAATAGTAATTTGTCTCCCTCAAAAGTCAATGCTGCTAATGTGATCAGGCCCCTTAAATGATACAATTATCACATGAAATCAGATGGGTTTGCTTATGAAGTGAAGGAGACAGCCCTTCCCACAGTTCCTAAAACCCATGCACCCATAGTAATTCTTCTGCAGGCGGTCCTCCACCTAGGTCCTAGATGAGTAGGGAGTAAATGGTGAATTACTTTTGTGAAGCCGACAGTGACCCAATACTGCAGCCTGCAGCTCGCAAAGAAACTCCTGCTGCAGGACTGGTGAGCCATTTAAGCTCAGAGGCCCAGGTGATGCAACAAAAGAGCTGCTGTGATTAACGGGCTTTGTTATGGCCTGTCATCTGAGCTCGGGTTGCCAACACTGGCTGAATGTATTCCTGGAGGCGTCATTACATGACAGAGAAAAAAAAAATAGGAGCAGGAATAGGCCATTCGCCCCTTCGAGCCTGCTCCGCCATTCAATACGATCATGGCTGATCCTCTATCTCAATACTATATTCCCGCTCTCTCCGCATACCCCTCGATGCCTTTTTTGTGTCTAGAAATCTATCTATCTCCTTCTTAAATATATTCAGTGACTTGGCCTCCACAGCCTTCTGACCTCCTACCTCCAACTGCCCCACAATTGTTCGCCCAACATGTCCATCCTCACGGTGCACCACCTTCCTACACTAATTGGAAAGTGAAGAGACTCATTCCCCAACTGGAAGATTCTTGATCGTCAGTCAAACAGCACCCCCCCAGGGTTGCTTGCAGCAGTGCCCTGGAGATTAATCTTCAGTTGCTGGAGACTTTTTGGTCATTCTTGCAATTGTTTTCAAGTTCTGCTGCTGCGTCTCAAGAGTTTGCAGTAATTCAGTCGCCCTTCTGGCAGAAAGATCATTCCCAACAAAGTCAGTAGCAGCAGTTGTAACTCACACAAGAATGACACCAGTTGGAGCTACGACATTCTACGAAGTAAAATACCAAAAGCGATAGATCTTACCCCCGAGACAAAGGTATGATCTGAACAGCTGCATCTGGTCTTTGATAAGAGGCAGTGAGCGAGTGCGAAAGAAACCGTGGTTTGCTTTAGTGACTGCCTGTAATTGCATGGCTCTGGTGAATAAACCCTGACAAGTGGAATGGGCGGACATGTGGCAGATGAAATTTAACGTAGAAAAGTGCAAAGTGATATATTTTGGTAGGAAGAACAAGGAGAGGCAATATAAACTAAAGGGTACAATCCTAAAGGGGGTGCATGAACAGAGAGACCTGGGGGTTTATGTTCACAAATCGCTGAAGGCGGCAGGGCAGGTTGAGAAAGCGGTTAAAAAAGCATACGGGATCCTGGGCTTCATAAATAGAGGCATAGAATACAAAAGCAAGGAAGTTATGATGAAATTTTATAAAACACCGGTTTGGCCTCAACTGGAGTATTATATTCAATTCTGGGCACTGCACTTTAGGAAGGATGTGAAGGCTTTAGAGGGTGCAGAAAAGATTTACAAGAATGGTTCCAGGGATAAGGTGGGTACGTGGATAGACTGGAGAAGCTGGGGTTGTTCTCCTTAGAGCAGAGAAGGTTGAAAGGAGATTTGATAGAGGTGTTCAAAATCATGAGGGGTCGAGACAGAGTAGATAGAGAGAAACTGTTCCCATTGGCAGAAGGATCGAGAACCAGAGGACACAAATTTAAGGTGATTGGCAAAAGAACCAAAGGCGACATGAGGAAAAACTTTTTTTTTTTTTTATAAACACAGCGAATAGTTATGATCTGGAATGCACTGCCTGAAAGGGTGGTGGAGGCAGGTTCAATTGCAGCTTTCAAAAGGAAATTGGGTAAGTACCTGAAGGAAAAAAAATTGCAGGGCTACGGGGAAAGGGCGGTGAAGTGCTCTTGCAGAGAGCCGGCATGGGCTCGACGGGCCAAATGGCCTCCTTCTGTGCTGTAACCATTCTATGATTCTAATTAGGCTTGAATTCCCTTGAATATAGAAGATTACGGGATGATCTAATTGAGGTGTTTAAAATGATTAAAAAGGAGTTGATAGGGTAGAGAGAAACTATTTCCTCTGGTGGGAGAGTCTAGAATGAGGAGGCACAAACTTAAAATTAGAGCTAGGCCATTCAGGGGTGATGTTGGGAAGCATTTTTTCCACAAAGGGTAGTGGCAATATGGAACACTCTCCCCCAAAATGCAATTGAGGCTAGGTCAATTGAAAATGTCAAAACAGAGATGTATAGATTTTTGTTAGGCAAGGGTATTAAGGGTTAGGGAACCAAGGCGGGTAGATGGAGTTAAGATACAGATCAGTCATGATTTGATTGAATGAAGGAACAGGCTCAAGGGTCTGAATGGCCTACTCTTGTTGCCATGTCCCTAGTATATTGTCCTACTACAGATTGCAAGATCTGGAAAAAGACTCCTAATCTGGGTTTCAGGATCCATGGAGCAAGTAGACGGAGGTTTTGAGAGACCCATGCATTGAACTCCTTTGTGAATTTGGAACTTTTGTCTGCCAAGGAGGTTTTGCACTGCTAAACCAATGGTTCCCTCACTTGCTTTTGGCTTATATGATGTTCATCGTAGATCACAGAGAGGGTTGACATTACATACTTGTGCCAGTGCTAGATGCATCTGCCAGCTGAGCTATGGGGGGGGGGGGAAAAAAAGGGGGAAGAAGGTGGGGCAACTGGATTAGTTTCAAATTGCTTTAGCACAACAGGCTAAACAGCCTCCTTCTATGCTATAAACACCTACGACTGCATGTTGTTTTGTTGCTCTTCATGGGAGCATCTCCAGAACCTGAGGCAAATGTGCATTTTTGGAACAAATATTTTATGCTTCAATCATGCCCACCAATGATAAATGGGGTGCTGCATTTTGTACAGTATTTAAAGCCGGTGTCAGAAATTGGGGTAGATGTACTCAGGCAGATTTTCTGAATGTGTGCTCCTTGTGTGGAGCCACGATCGGTAAAATCATTGGGTGCATGCCTGCAAATTCCCAATATGCACGCTCGGTAAGACAGACTCCATGCCAAGAGTACACATTTGGAAAATTGGCCCTAATGTCCCAACTGTGAAGGCGCACAGTACATTGTTTGGGTCAGTGTTGGCATATGTACCCAAATGACAAGAACCTAGCTGGTGGTATACTTTCTATTCGGAGTGTTAAGTTCCAATTTTGTGGCTCAGTATCCCTCCCTCCCCAATGCTAGTCAGCTTTTATGGCTCTCATTGATCTGTCCCCTTTAAAGCGTATGGTTGGTCAATGATTGTAGCCATTATAAGCTACATTAAATACGGCTTGCGGCTGAGCCTATAAACAAGCTACTAGTGCCAATTCATTTTTATTTTATTAGGACTACATTTTTCCCAATGAACACAGTATTGTTCTTATTAATATTTCCTCAAGAGGGTCATTGGCCAAGAGCAACACCCCAATTTTGGGGATTAAAAATACCTGAAGAAAACACAGACTGGGCAATTTAACAACAGAAAATACCTGCAAACCATGAAAGACTATCTATTCTGACCTACACCTTTTGAGACTGATAGCTCTCTCCCAGTTGCACAGGAAGAAAGATGATGCGAGGACTAAAGCACGCAAGCTGTTTAGTGGGCAGGTGGCGGTTAAGGGGGATAAAAAGAGAATTCCATTGAAATGCAAGTTTCTGTTGTTTGAGTGGGGAATACAGAGTCAGAATATCTGAGTGAGTATGTGAAATCTGCTCTAACCACCTAAAGATTCCGAGAAATCAATTGAATAAGTGAATTAACTGTATAGGCAAACAGCCTGAAACAAAACCACCATAAAAGCAATCATTTCAATTAACCTTGCAAATGAGACAAATCACCTACAGCAATCCGGTACAGTGGTACCCTTGGATAACCACAAATTCACCTTCAATGGTTTGTTTATAGAATACTTTATTTTTTTGTTTGAGGCTCATGTTAAATCCAAACTGTATTTAAAAAAAACTTAACTTACTGGAAAGGAGTCCTCCCCACCACAGCCATTCTTTTAGATAGGCATATCCTCCTTGACCTGCAAAACCATTACAGAACAATCAATTTGATGGATTGAATTTGGATGCATTTTTGCCCTGACAGCTGGTGTCAGTGAGGATACCAAATGTCAGCATTTTCCACCCCATTAATGTTCATTGGCATTCGTGGTTAAGGATCATTAACTTTAATCTCATTACTGTAAATTTATCCAAGACCCATAAATTTGGCAGACAGAAAAGCTAACACAAATTATAGATTATAAATACATTATTTTCACTTCAGACTCTCCCAGTCACATTTTAAAACATTAAAAACAATCTTTGCCAAATTCTTCAACTCTCATTAAAGATTTCTAGTAGCTCCACTAAATAAATTTAATTTTTTCCTATGGTATTTAAAAACAAACACCAAAATGAGTCAATATTTTAAGGAACTATGAAAGTGTAAAATTATTAACTGGGTTTTTTAAAATTTCTAAATATTGACCTTGACAAGCCAGGAAATTATGCTAAAGTTCATTTATTGTTTACACTGTACATAAAATTGGTCTATTCCATTTATGGTAGTATTTGAATTATAATTCCAGTTACAACTAGTACAGATAGCGGAGCTGCCGGTGAGATCTACTGGAATTTAGACTGGAGAACCTTATTGATTAATCCAGTAACTAATGCTGAACTGCAACAGAACCTTTTGGTAAATTTTCATGCCAATTTTTTTTAATTCATTGATATAGACCTTTACAGTTTCATAGCAAGAGGAGAGGGGAAGGGGCAAAAAGAGATACCTAAACTTTATTAGACTGAAGAATATGCAAAGTAACCTTGCGCCATGCACTGGCTGTAACTGGCCTGCATAGCTGGACACCATGCAAATTGTTAAAAAAGTAGTCTACTGCAACTAATGTTCTGTTATCAGTGTTGGCATAAAAATACTAGCTATCCATCTCCATTACGTTTACCAATCTGGATCCAAGTTTTCCTATTGCTGGTGTTAGTATGACAAATACTGTGCATCCACTTATGATATTTGCTCTAATATGTAATGCAACACTTAACAGACTATTAATGGAGTAATTAGACCAATCCTATAACCATTTCACCATCTGCAAATAGAAAACAGGACTTGTATTTACAGTGCTTCATTACATCTCTCAAAAGTCTACATTTTTTGCAAAGCAAGAACCCACAAACAACAATCACATGAATAAGAAGTTAAAACAAAAGCAAAATACTGCGGGTGCTGGAAATCTGAAATAAAAAACAGAAAATGCTGGAAATACTCAGCCGGTCAGGCAGCATCTGTAGAGAGAGAAAGAGAGTGAACGTTTCAGGTCGATGACCCTTCGTCAGAACAATAAGTTAATGTTTTTGGTGGTGTTGGCTAAAGGAGGAATGTTTCCCAGGGCACCAGGAGAACTCCCTGCTCTAAGATAGTGCCATAAGATCTTTTAATGTACACCTGAACCAAAAGAAGAAGAAAGAAGGGCTTTGGTTCAATATCTCATCCAAAAGATGGCATTCCAACAAAGCAGCACGTCAATACCGCATTGGAGTATCAGCTGCAGATTATGAGCTGACGTCTTCAGCACTCAATCTTCTGACTCAGAGGCAGAATTGCTATCACTGAGCAGAGCCAACAGTGAAGAAATCAGGATGCAGGGCATGTATAAAAAGGGGAAATACTCAAACCTTGAATAAGTACATGAACTATATATGGACAGGTTCATTTTTTTGACAGAGGTTATAAGAGGAGACATTTGATATTGCACCCAGGCAAGATTAAATGGGACCTTAGCTGCACAAACCTTTGCTTATTAAAAGGAATTGCCCATGAACTAATAGGCAAAAGAAATAAGAGCCTCAATTTTATACACCTTCTCCTCTGCCACCGCCACCATCCCCACCCCACCCAAAACAGGCAGAAAAGGATCAGGCAAGGGGGTTAACATTTTGAAAATTGCGATCCTGCCTCCAACCCGCCAATTCCCGGCCACTGTAATAATATCGGCAGCAATTCAGGCCATCCAAGAGGCTCTCACTAAAGGCAGGCAGGGGCATACTCAAGATTCAAAGTCACAGTCCGATGACGTCATCAGCGCCATGACGCAATTGTAACATCAAGTCAGGGGAAGTGCCGCACTTAGAACCACCGCGGGAGGAACAGACAGGCCAGAAGAGACCAGGGTAAGCACAAGAAATTTATTTCTGTTTGTAATCCTGTGGGCCAGGAGGAGCAGGAGAGCACCCTCCTGGCCTCTTAAGGAGCCCTTGGACCTCCCTTGATCAAGGAAGTCCCCAGCCCTGGCCTCTCCCAATCGTGAGGGAATCCCAGGAGTCCCACAGGTCCATGGCTATGGCATCCTGCTGTCAAATTCCCACCCGCCGGCCAGGTAGTGAATCTAGACGGGTATCGGGCAGGACGCCTTGCCATTAAGATCAGCAGGGCCTCCACGTCCCCGAACTCACGTGCACCGCTTCACCCTCGGAAAAAGCAAGGCCAAGATGTCAGCACAACAACATTAAACATCTTGTACGAAAGGCTGATATTTAGTAGATGAGAATCATATGTATAACGTCAAGTGTAGCCATTGACCAAATAATATTACCCATAATTACTCCTGGGTAACTAAAAAGCTAAGACTTGTTCAAAATGTAGCTGCACAGTCAAAAGCAGTTTTGACTAAGTTTCGATAACAAACAGCCACAGACTGCGAGAAGGTTAAATCATTAAATAACATATTATAATGCTGTATAGAACTTAGAATTCGCTTAACAAAACTAATTGCAACAATATTTATAGTATAAAGGACATAAAATGAGAGATCATGGAGATAAAGTATTTATCTGGTCAATTAAAGTGAGATAGTCTGGATACCTCAAGACTAGTAAAACAGCGCTGATACGGGCCCTTGGTATAAAAAGGTCTTGTACCAGGGAAGCTAGAAATGAAAGAGATAAAGTAAATTCCAATGGGATGAAAAACTATAAACAAGATAACACTGAGCATGGTAAAGTTGGTGGAAAAATACTGGAAAGACGGGATGCTACCTTAGTCTGAGTGACAATGGTATTTTGACCATTAGAACCAATTATAAAAAGGTAATTTTATTAAAGACCATATACGGACACTGGCCAAACGAACTGTTGATAAGAAAAGGGTTAAAACCTCGATACTCAAAGAACAACTTTACACAGAGTTACTGCGAGGACAAAGGAACAGACTTAAGACGATGTCATCTGTGTCCGAGAGGTTCCAGAGACCAAGGGCTGCGAGCTACTCATTAAAACTATCGCCTAATATTAAGTATATTACGCTGTAAGCTTAATAAATCTTGATCTATTGCTCAAACATACTGGCTGCTGCCTATTGGTGTCTTATCCAAAAACTCAGAGATCATTAAGATCTTACAATCTGAATTCCCTGGATACGGCAAAGGCTGCAGGCCCTGATAATATCTCTCTGTAGTATTGACAACCTCCACACCAGAACTAGCCAAGATACACTGGTGCAGTTATGACACTGGAATCTACCCAATAATGTGGAAGATTGCCCAGGTGATTTCCCACCAACTAAAAACAGGATCGATCTAGCCCAAGCAATTACCACCCTAGTCGCCTCCTCCCAA
The DNA here is from genome assembly GCA_030390025.1 of Squalus acanthias. Classification (NCBI taxonomy): domain Eukaryota; kingdom Metazoa; phylum Chordata; class Chondrichthyes; order Squaliformes; family Squalidae; genus Squalus; species Squalus acanthias. The sequence continues at coordinate 87,784,760 of CM059426.1, forward strand.
ATCATCAGTAAAGTAATGGAAGGAGTGACCATGTACATACTTACGAATGGGCTAGATAGGTGGTTGAAGGAAGAGAGGAATAAAAGGACACTGGAACAGACCAAATTTATGGGATTAGGACTATGTTCATGGGGAAGAAAATGGCAGTACGGACTGGTGGGCTAAATGGCCTGTTTCCATGTTGTAATTTAATTGTAGCCATAAAAATCTGGGTACTAGACTGCATCACTGCAAGGAATTCTTGCCTTTTTATGTGATTAAAGTTACCAGGTATTCAGATTAACAGAAGTCAAAGCTCAAAAGAACAAATGTCTTTGTGAGATCTAAAAAAGGACTTATTACTAAGCTATCCTGATAAAACAATTATCTGGATCATTTTGAAACAGATCACATATCAAGTATAAAATTGGTTTGAGGCGAAATGTCTAAAAGGAGCAAGCATAAAAGACTGATTGGCAAAGCACGAGATTATAAACAGAATAATGTATTAAATGTTAGATTAATTACTATGGCCTTCTTCATTGTGTAAATAATACAGCTCCACAGTGAAAAGAAAATTGCCATCATTTCAGGGTGAAAAAAAACTGAAGAATCTATCACTTTAAAACTTGGAAGAAGGCCTTGTTCATGAGTGAATGGACATTATGGAGGGACATGTGGAGGGGGTTGTGATTGTTGATGCAGCGGCAGAGGCCAAGGGTACAGTGGTAGGCAGGGTGAGCAAGGTAGGAAGGAAGCTAGGTGAGATTAGCCCCCAGCAAGCATGTGGGGGGAGGGGGTGGAAGAGAAGAGATTGATGAGGAGGATGGGGCAGATCTCAGTGCCAGACTCATTATTGAACAGAATTCAATAACTTTACATTATTAAAAAAGTCATTTATTAATTCCCCCCCAATTGATCAACTTAAAAAAATTGCATTCTGCGGGTGTTTCTCATTACAACCAAGAAGCAGTTCATGCGACCTTGCTGAAATCATGAAGATGACTGTCCAGGAGATAAAAATATTGCAGTTATACCATGAACTATCTAATTAATCCAACATTAGCATTCAGAGGAGGTTTTAAGAGCACATAAATTCTATTTCTTAAAAGATATACAAAAGAAAAGTTTAATTTTTCATAAAGATAAAACTGAAATTTAGGATCTCTACCTTCTTTAGCATGTTGCAACATAGCTGGAGAACTAGCTGTCAGTCCACATCCAACAGTACATAATGAATGCATTACAATGAATTCCAAAAATATAGGTTAGCTGGGTCAGAATGGAAGGAAGACTGCCTGCTTTGTTCATCATGCACAGCTATACTGCACCTTGCTGTTGAAACAAAATGCCTAAGCAGGACAGGTAAACAAAGCATCCAGGGGATCCTCACTTCATCCAAAGAAAGAACTGCATGCAAGACTCTGACTGGCCAGCCCAGAATAAGGTGTCCTGCAATGTCTGGTTATATACACAGGGAAATAACATGCTCTTTGTTTACGAGTCACCTCAAAACAGCAGGCATAGAAACAAGGTTTTAATGTAATGCTCATCTACACATGCAATTTTTTATATCAAGCTCATGTGCAAATTACACTTTAAACTTTAAAGCATTGATCAGCCAGAATTTATTTCTGCAAAGTCAATAGTTCTAGTAAATTAGACGTTCATGTGATCCTTGAAATTTAAAAGTGATCTCAATGCTAAAAATAGACTTACCAGCTCTGGTAATTCCTTTTTCAGACAAACGCAAGAGGCCTTTCTTCTTAAGTATAAAGCTGCATCCAATGAAGAGACTAGAGGTGACTGCTAGGGCCAACCCAATGTACAAGTTGTATTGCGTTCCAGGCCAAGCTATTGTTTCGAAGTCTGTCCCATTTAATTTTTCACTTGTTTTGTGGGGGTGAACATCTTTTATTTCGGTTATATTGATGATCTGACATAAAGCCTGTTGAGTCGTAGATGGGCAGGCGAAGGAAATGAAGGAACCTGTAGGGAAAAACAACTTTTTAAAATACTATTTTGTCTGGCCTTGAGGCCTATAGAAGAAAAAATGTTTCTATTCCATATCTAAACAATTTTTTTATGTTGCATTTGAATGTCTCACTTGTGATTAAGTAATGTTACTGCAGAGTTTAATGGGAAAACAATTTTTGCAGAAATTTAATTGAGCCAGTTTGGGATTTTTTTTTAAATAATGAAAAGAATATTCAATTCATCAAAACTATTTTTACTTCCAATTAACCAAAAGATGGTGAAAAGCCGCTTTTTGATGAGAGGAGAATTCATGCAGTGCACCACAAGTCCCAAAAAGGGCTTTTGGTGCCAAAAGATGTAAACAGCAATGTCCAAACAGCAAGGAGAAACATTCTCCAATGTAAAAACATTTAGCTTACAAATTGTTGGAAAATTTGAGTACAGTACCATCTTTTGGCAGTGTATACAGGTTTCTCCTGCATACCTAAAGATACTTTGCTGCGTTTTTGAAGGTTTTCTTGTACACATACGGAATAGATATGGTTAGGCAGGATGTTGATTTATCTGAAGCCGACGAGTTACTATCCAGTTGAAAATGAAATGCTGTAAGCTGTAGTATTCTCATTTAGATGAGGCAAAAGGGGCCAAGGATAGATCCTGGGGGACACTAGAAGTGTTTGTATGAGGGCAGAAATAGAAAAATGGCAGAGACGCACTGACTACATTTCAACAGGTGGTACCATGGTGAGGACAGTCCCACAGAATGTCAAAAAAGGAGGCAATGGAGGAAGATGGCACAGTTGACTATCAAATGCTATAGATCAGTCACGTTACAGAGGAGGTCATTTCTAACTTTGGCCACGGCAGTCTCGGATCTGTGAGCAGGGCAGAAGACAGACTAAAGGTATTTGAACAGGGAGCTTTGGGAGAGATGGGCAGCAATGAAACATTTGAGACCTTAAAGACAAGAGAGGTTAGAGATGGAACAGTAATTGAAGAGGATGGATAGGTTAAGGGCATATTTTCTATGGAGGGTGTTAATTTTGAAAGGGAGAGGGACAGTGTCTGACCAGAGAGAGATGTTAAAAATGTGAGCCAGCTTCGGGGTCAGGGGGTGGGGGTAGTTGAGTGGTCAGAAGTTGTATAGGGAGGGGATTGAGTTTCATGAAAGAGATGATCTTATCTGGGGGAAGATAGAAAAGACAGTAGATCAAGGCTAGAATAGGAGAGAGACTAGGAAGATTGAGGGGAGGGGGTGTGAATAGCAGTTAAGGATAGCTGCACAGATGGCTTCAGTCCTAGAGATAAAGAAATGCACGAGCTCTTCACACATGGTACTGGAAGTGAGTGTGGAAGGGGTGGGGCAAAGGCATTTGAGAAGCCACTAAATCACAAGAGAAAATAAATTCTGGGTGGTCTTTGGCTCCCATGATGATCATGGAATAGTAGGAGGGTTTTACTGAGTACGGCAAAACTTGGTAATTACTGACATGATTGGGCGAAATCAGGCGATGATGAATAGCTGGACCAATTGTGCGCCGGGTGCACGCTGACTTAAGGGAACAAACATGGGGCGTGTACCAACGTCCTTCACATCCTCCGGATTTCCAAAAGCTGGAATCCACTGCCAATGAATTACTTTCAAAGTGCAGTCACTGTTGTTTTGTAGGCAAACGTGGCATCCAATTCGTAAGGGGAAAAAAACATAAGTAGATAAAAGCCTTGAAGGACAAAACACAAACATTAAAAGCACAGGTCTAGGGTCATATCTCCCTCTCCCAAGAGAATTTTGAATTTTTACATTAAAAATGCTGCTTTCTAGTTGATGCGTTATTAATCTTTTATATAAAAAGAAAACCTAACTTTTGAATTTTGAAAATGCAACCAGATCACTTCCCCAAAAGCTACCTCAACAGTCACTCTCACACAACCCTCCAACTCCAATTCATAGAGGCACTCTACTGCCTCTGAACCCAGTTGAGACTCAGTGTAACTCATCCAACTAGCCACCATTTCACAGAAACATTTTCTCCTCCTCCAACCCTCCTACTTTGTAGTGACATTCTACTTCTTCCCCCTCAATTCAACCCCAAAAGGGGCTAGAATATAAATAGGGAGGAAGTGATGCTTCAGTTGTACAGAGCCTTGGTCTGGCCCCATCTGGAGTACTGTGTTCAGTTTTGGGCACCACACTTCAGGAAAGATATATTGGCCTTGGAGATGGTCCAGCACAGATTCATCAGAATGATACCAGGGCTTAAAAAGAGTTAAATTATGAGGACAAATTGCATAAACTTGTATTTCTTTGAGTTTAGAAAGTTGACGGGTGATCTGTTGAAGTGTTTAAAATGATAAAAGGACTCGATAAAGTAGATGCAAAGAAGCCATTTCCTCTGGTGGGGGTATCCAGAACAAGCGGGCATAATCTTAAAATTAGAGCTAGGCCATTTAGGAGTGAAATCAGGAAGCACTTTTTCCACACAAAGGAGTGGAATCCTAAATATTCTCTCCTAAAAAGCTGTAGATACTGGATCAATTGAAATTTTCAAGACTGAGATCTTAAGATATAAAGGAATATGGAGCAAAATCAAGTAAATGGAGTTCAGGTATTGATCAGCCATGATCGAATTGAATGCCAAAACAGAGTTGAGGGGCTTTGTGGTCTACTCCGGTTCCTATGTTCGCACTCTTCTCTCCATCCAACTTAGTGAGCTGGTAGCCTTCTTCCACCCACTATCCCCAATTCAAGCTGGGAGTGCATTAAATTACTTGCAGCTTCAGAAAAAGTGGCTTCTGAGCTAATGCTGGCTACACAGTACAAATGTAACATGGAGTATTCTAGTGGAAGTCTGAATGCTATTAAGTTGACAAAAATATTTCTAGAGTGGGAAAAGATCATTTTCAGCTTAGAATTCTGAAGATCACAAGGACCAACAGATTTAAATGACTGAGTAAGTCCTATCCAAGTGGCTCCACTCCTCCAGGTGAAGATTTATAGAACCCTTACTACGTTGCTCCAGTCCATCTCTGCTTGCCACTGTATTAAACTTAAAAAGCTTGGAAACTCATTTCAGGTAACAAAAAAAGTGCTTAGTGCCTTTGTTCACTTGGTAGCACTACAAAACTCTGAATTAGAAAACTGTGCAGATTGGCTGCTGAGTTTACCTAAACAATAATGGCCCTGATTTTACGGTGCTTCCAACATACGCTGTCGGAAGCCTTTAGAATGGCCCCGCTAGTTCCGGGTTTCCACATGCGCTGTGCATGCACGAAAACCCAGAACTTGCGATCTGTCAAGTTTTGCTTGGACAGATCCACCGCATCTGCTACAAAGTCGCTTTCGCAGGCGCAGAGTTGGGCTATAATGATTTAAACATTCACATACATTTAAAATTAGTTTAGGCAAATTCTGTCCAGTTTTAAAAATGTTTACTTTTTTTTTTTAATTACATTTTTATTTAAAATGTTTAATTAAAAAGGTCTTTTAATTAATTTTGAACATGTGATCATTTATTTTTATTTAAGTGGTGTGAAATTTTATTTATTAGGTGATTTCGATTATGCTTACGAGGATTCCGTACGCAAATGGAATCCCCTTTTTTGATTGGTTGGCCTGGCCCACATGATCCCAGGGACACTTGCGAACCACATGCGCCCCTACGCAGGCGTACGCCTGCAGGCCCAGGACAGCCCGACGCTCCAGAGACACCAGGTAAGTTCATACTTTTCTTTGGTTCGGAGGCGTACGCTGACCACAATTTCCAGGCCAAGATGATACATGTGAGGCAGGAGCCAAAGTGTGTAAACAGGATTCTGCCTGGAACCTGAACTGCATCTTCTGGCCTCAGACTAGTAGCTGCAGTGCAAATATACACCAAGTGTTGCATGTGAAAAGAATGGGTGTAAAGAGTAGACACTGTTCTTCCTGGATTTATATATTTTAGAAATGTATTCTCACTTGACAAATTCATGAATCAGAGGACAGAAACCTTTAAAAAAAAAGGCAAACACACGATTTGCAGCCATTTAGTACAGAAAATATGCTGCCATTAACCCCTGCCCCAACTCCTCCATAAAGCAGCAGCATAAATATAAATACTGGGGTAAATTTGCCTGAGGGACAAAATGCATTTATCTACAGTACAACAGGACATTCAATTGTGTAGGTACAATACTGGTATTTATTAGATGCTATGCTTAGTTGGACAGTGTGCCAAAAGGTCTTCACAAATAATTTTCCCAATCTACCAGTAGCAGCCACCATTACATAGATGCTAAATTTACTGGAACAGATTCTCATTATGGTGCCACCCTTGCTATCCATTTTCACTCAAAATATCACACAAATAAATGTGTTTCTCCATCCATTTATCCAAAATTATAATGCTATAACCATATAGAGAAAAGAAAACTGAAAGGGGACACGATGGTACACACAATTTTACTTAATTTAAACTGTGATCACAGAACTAGAGGATACATCAATCTGAAATATTGTTTATTGTAGATTGGAATGCAAGATTGATGTTCTTTAGCACTCATTTACTTTGGGGTCAAGAGACATTTCATAGGCCATTGTCGGGTTTAACTTTAGACTCACTAAGTTTTCTTCTTCGCAACCAAAGATAATCTAGTGATTAGTGTTAATCAAGTAAAGTGGAGATCATAACAGTGCAACTTCTACATGGTTTTTTGGAAGAAGTAGGCTTGATGAGCAAGTAGGCTTTTCTAATTCTACTAATGCTAGTAAAAGCAATACCTTAAGTGGATAACAAAAGTTAATGGAATGGCAGGTTTTATGCCAAGAGGTGTCAAATATAAAAGTCAAGATGATCTATATAAAATGTTAGTAAAACCACAACTGGACTACTATGGGCAACACGGTGGCATAGTGGTTAGCACTGGTGCCTCACAGCGCCAGAGACCCGGGTTCAAATCTGACCTCGGGTGACTGTCTGTGTGGAGTTTGCACATTCTCCCCGTGTCTGCGTGGGTTTCCTCCGGGTGCTCCGGTTTCCTCCCACTGTCCAAAAATGTGCGGGTTAGGTTGATTTGGCTATGATAAATTGACCCTTAGTGTTAGGGGGGGATTAAATATGTGGGGTTATGGGGATAGGATGGGATATGTTAGGGGGAATTAAATATGTGGGGTTACGGGGGTTGGGTGGGATATGTGTACTGTGGGGATTAAAGCAGGGACAGGGTACTGGATTTGAATGATCAGCCATGATCGTATTGAATGGTGGTGCAGGCTCGACGGGCCGAATGGCCTACTCCTGCTCCTAGATTCTATGTTTCTATGTTTCTATGTGTTGGGCTCCACTCTACAGGAAGGATGTTAAGATAATGGAGAGGGTAAATCACAGTCACTAGGATGATGCCTGGTAAAAAAAAACCAAATAAGATGACTTGAAAATGTTTGGTCTGTTTTCATTAGAGCAGAGGAGATCACAGGGTAACTTGATAGGTGTTTACATTATCCAGGGTTGGGACAGAGTAAATAGAAACAGACTGTTTCCAGTGATTGTAGGAACTAGAAGTTAGAGCAGGAGATTTTTTTCCCCCCCCCAAGAGGCTGTGGAATGAACTATCAGAGTTAGTGATTGAATCAGAAATCATGTCACCATTGAAGAATAGGTTAAACAAGTGGTCAAATATTGGGATATGGGAATAGAGAAAGCACATGGGACTAGGACTACTGCTCGTTTGGAGGATAAACACCAACAGACTGGGCTAAACGCCCTGTTTCCAAGTTATAATTTCTATGTAATTCCACTCTTACATCTCAGCCGAATTCACATATAGCTCTTAATATATATGTACTTCACCTGAAAAATGTCACCACATGTGGACTAAAGTCACATTATGAAATATTTCTACTTGAAATGACTCATGTATTATTCGTGCAGTACAAGTAGAAATAAATCAGTGTTGCATTATACGGTATAACATCTCTGGCCAGTGTTCAACAGTAACAATACACAGACAAAACAAAAGTTACAAACTGGCACGTATACAACCGAAGGACATTACCCTCAGCACACTGTTGGTGTCCTGGTCCTGGCTCCATTGAATGATTTCCGTAAACAACTGGAAGTGATTGTTTTTATACCAGAACAAGCTCATCAGTCTCAATCGAAATGTAATGTCCTTATTGGAAGTTTCTCTCAAAAACCCCTCGGCGGTTTTCCCCCCGCTCCTGGTTCTTCTGTACTACACAACTCTGACCTATCTTCTGCCACCGGCTCTTTAAATGTTAATTCGCTCTACCTGATAACTCGGTCTATTACAGGTACTTTGCTTCCTTGCGCTGTCCCCGCCCCCTGGCGCGCCCTCCAGGTGTCTGCCTGTCACTCAGCCAATCCTGCAGTGAGTCGGGATCCGCCCGCCCGGGCCCGCAGACCGCGCCCGCCCGCAGAGTTGAATGACTAGTTGTGGTCATGCACTTCTCTGACGCAATCTTATTTCAGGTGCGAAGTTATGAAACTTTTAGACACACAGTTCTCTTTTTCAAAATTAACACGCTTTCTGGTATATTTTACTGGCTTCATAACCTTCCCCATATCTTTGTTCTGATGTCATTTCAATGGTAATACAAAAAAGAATTAGTGCAGAAGTGTCATAGAGTCATAGAGTTATACAGCACGGATAGAGGCCCTTCGGCCCATCGTGTCCGCGCCAGCCATCAAGCCCTGTCTATTCTAATCCCATATTCCAGCATTTGGTCCGTAGCCTTGTATGCTATGGCATTTCAAGTGCTCATCCAAATGCTTCTTGAATGTTGTGAGGGTTCCTGCCTCCACAACCCATTCAGGCAGTGAGTTCCAGACTCCAACCACCCTCTGGGTGAAAAAGTTCTTTCTCAAATCCCTTCTAAACCTCCCGCCCTTTACCTTGAATCTATGCCCCCTTGTTATAGACCCCTCTACTAAGGGAAAAAGCTCCCTGATGTTTTTTAGTTTTTTTTGTAAATGACCTGAAGGTACTGTTGACATGTCGTAGGCCTTGGGGAGTTAACTCACTGGAGGAAAACTTAACATTTATCAGATGAATCTTGTGCATGCTGCGGACTATAAATAGTACTATGGTAGAACAATAAGTTGCTTAAATTGGTTTTGTGAAAAATACGAGTTTTACTCTGGGTGAGTACACTGACTCATGATGTGATACCGTTCTACAGGCTCTAGAGTACTTTGGTATCTCACCCAATGTGTGAACCCAAGTCAGACGTTAACACTATTCTACCAGTTGTATAGAAGCTCAGACTCCTTGACTTTTCTTGATCTAAGTTACTTGACCATTATCCAGTACTTCCCATTAACAAGGTGCAAGCGGTTCTGAATTTTATTCATTCTCAGGATAGTTGCTCTTGAGAAGCTGGTGGTGGGCCTTCCACTTGAACCACTACAGCCCATGTGGTGAAGGTACTCCCATGGTGCTGTTAGGTAGGGAGTTCCAGGAGTTTGACCCAGCGACGATGAAGGAACAGTGATATGTGGTCAAGTCGGGATGGTGCTAGGACCCCAGTTATTCACAATATATATTAATGATCTAGATGCGGGAACTAGATGTAATATCTCCAAGTTTGCAGACGACACAAAGCTGGGTGGGTGTGTGTGCTGTGAGGAGGATGCAGAGAAACTCCAGTATGATTTGGACAGGTTGGGTGATATGGCAGATGCAGTATAATGTGGATAAATGCGAGGTTATCCACTTTGGTGGCAAAAACAAGAAGGCTGATTATTATCTGAACAGCAATAGATTGGGAAAAGGGGAAGTGTAACGAGACCTGGGTGTCCTTGTGCACCAGTCGTTGAAGGTAAGCAGGCAGGTGCAGCAGGCGGTTAAGAAGGCAAATGGTATGTTGGCCTTCATAGCGAGAGGATTCGAGTACAGGAGCAAGGATGTCTTGCTGCAGTTGTACAAGGCCTTGGTGAGACTACACCTTGAGTATTGCGTGCAGTTTTGGTCGCCTTATCTGAGGAAGGATGTTCTTGCCATGGAGGGAGTGCAGCGAAGATTCACCAGACTGATACCTGGGATGGCAGGAATGACGTATGAAGAGAGATTGGGTCGATTGGGCTTATATTCGCTAGAGTTTCGAAGAATGAGAGGGGATCTCATTGAAACTTATAAAATTCTAACAGGACTAGACAGACTAGATGCAGGAAGGATGTTCCCGATGGCGGGGGAGTCCAGAACCAGGGGTCACAGTCTAAGGATAAGAGGTAAGCCATTTAGGACTGAGATGAGGAGAAATTTCTTCACCCAGAGAGTGGTGAACCTGTGGAATTCTCTGCCACAGAAGGCAGTTGAGGCCAATTCATTAAATATATTCAAGAAGGAGTTAGATATATTTCTTAAGGCTAAAGGGATCAAGGGATATGGGGAGAAAGCAGGGACAGGGTACTGAATTTGGATGATCAGCCATGACCTCATTAAATGGCGGAACAGGCTCAAAGGGCCGAATGGCCTACTCCTGCTGCTATCTTCTATGTTTCTGTGTGTATGACTTGGAGGAGAACTTGGAGGTGGTAGTATTCCCATGAACATGCTGCCCTTATCCATCTAAGTGGTGGTCGTGGGTTTGGGAAGTGCTGCAATGCATCCTGTAGATAGTACACACTACAGCCACGGTACACCGGTGATGAAGGGGTTGGATGTTTAGGCTAGTCGATGAGATGCCAATCATTCTGACTGCTTTATTCTGGATGATGTTGAATTTCTTGAGTGTTGTTGCAGCTGCACCCATCCAGGTAAGTGGAGCGTATTCCATCACACTTCTGACTTGTAGGTTGTGGAGAGGCTATGGGGTGTCAGAAGGTGAGCCACATGCCACAAAATACTCAGCCTCTGACCTGTTCTCGTAGCCACGACATTTATGTGACTGGTCCAGTTGAATTTCTGGTCAACGGGTACCCCCAGGAGACTCGGCGATGGTAATGCCACTGAATGTCAAGGGAAGGTGGTAAGGCTGTCTCTTGTTGGAGATAGTCATTGCCTGGCACTTGTGTGGTGCAAATGTTAATTCCCACTTATCAGCCCAAGCCTGGATGTTGTCCAGGTCTTGCTGCATGTGAACATGGACTGCTTCATTATAAGAAGAATTACAAATGGAGTTGAACAATCATTAATGAACATCCCCACTTCTGACCTTTTGTTGGAGGGAAGGTCATTGATGAAGCAGCTGAAGATATTTGGGTAGGAAACTGCCCTGAGGAACTCCTGCAACTATGTCCTTAGGCTGAGATGAATGGCTTCTAACAACTATAACCTCTTCCTTTGTGCCAGGTATGACTCCAGTCACTGGAGAGTTTTCCCCCGATTCTCATTGACTTCAATTTTGCTATGGCTTCTTGGTGTCACACTCGGTTGAATGCTACTTTGATATCAAGGGCAGTCAATCCTGCTTCACCTCTGGAATACAGGTCTTGTGTCCATGCTTGAACCAGGGCAGTAATGCGATCTAGCGCCGAGTTGCCCTGACGAAACCCAAACTGAGCTTCAGTGAGCAGGTTATTGATGAGCAAGTGCCGCTTGATAGCACTGTCGACAACACCTTCCATCACTTTGCTGATGCAGGCTGAACTTTTCTGCTTTTTGTGGCCAAGACATACCTGGGCACATTGTTGGGTAGATGCCAGTGTTGTAGCTGTTCTGAAACAGCTAGGGGCACAGCTAGTTCTGGAGGACAGGTCTTCAGTACTACAGCTGGGATGCTGTCGGGACTCATAGCCTTTGCTGTGTCCAATGTGTACTCAGCCGTTTCTTGATATCATGTAGAGTGAATCGAATTAGCTGAAGACTGACATCAGTGTTGATGGGGACTTCAGGAGGAGGCCAAGACGGATCACCCACTTGGCACTTCTGGCTCAAGATGGTTGCAAATGCTTCAGCATTGTCTTTTGCACTCATGTGCTGGGCTCTGCCATTGTTGAGGATGGGGATGTTCATGGAATCTCCTCCTCCTGTTAGTTACTTAATTTTCCACCACCATTTATGACTGGCAGGGTTGCAGAGCTTTGACCTGATCCGTTGGTTGTGGGATTGTTTAACTCTGCCTATAGCATACTGCTTTCACTGTTTTGCATGCATGTAGTCCTGTGTTATAGCTTCACCAGGTTGGCACCTCATTTTCAGGTGCACCTGGTGCTGCTCCTGGCATGCTCTTCTACACACGTCATTAAACCAGAGTTGGTCATCTGGCTTGATGGTGATGGAGGAATGAGGGATATGCTAGACCATGAGGTTACAGATTGTGGTGGTATACAACTCTGCTGCTGCTGATGGCCCACAGCACCTCGGGTGAACCAGACTGTTTGCAACCTCGGTGTCCTATTTGACTCCGAGCTGAGCTTCTGACCCCATATCCTCTCCAACACAAAGACCACCTACTTCCACCTCAGTAACAATGCCCATCTCTACCACTACCTGAGCCCATCGGCTGCTAAGACTCTCATCCATGCCTTTGTAACTTCCAGACTCCACTATTCCAGTGCTCTCCTGGTTGGCCTCTCATCCTGCATGTTCCCTGTGCCAAATTTTTTAAAACTTTATTAAAACTGTCTTGGTACGATTGGAAATTGAGTCATAGATTCCATACTCAAATAGGTTCATAGAATGGTTACAGCACAGAAGGAGGCCATTCGGCCCGTCGAGCCTGTGCCGACTCTCTGCAAGAGCACTTCAGCTAGTCCCACTACACCGCCCTTTCCCCATAGCCTTGCAAATTTTTTTCCTTGAGATACTTATCCAATTTCCTTTTGAAAGCCGCAATTGAATCTGCCTCCACCACCCTTTTCAGGCAGTGCATTCCAGATCATAACTATTCGCTGCATAAAAAAGTTTTCCTCATGTCGCCTTTGGTTCTTTTGCCAACCACCTTAAATCTGTGTCCTCTGGTTCTCGACCCTTCGGCCAATGGGAACAGTTTCTCTCGATCTACTCTGTCCAGACCCATCATGATTTTGAACATCTCTATCAAACCTGCTCTCAATCTTCTCTGCTCCAAGGAGAACAACCCCAGTTTCTCCAGTCTATTCATGTAACTGAAGTCCCTCATCCCTGGAACCATTCTTGTAAATCTTTTCTGCACCATCTCTAAAGCCTTCACATCCTTCCTAAAGTGCGGTGCCCAGAATTGGACACAATACTCCAGTTGTGGCCGAACCAGTGTTTTATACAGGTTCTTCATAACTTCCTTGCTTTTGTACTCTATGCCTCTATTTATAAAGCCCAGGATCCCGTATGCTTTTTTAACCGCTTTCTCAACCTATCCTGTCACCTTCAACGATTTGTGCACATATACCCCCAGGTCTCTCTGTTCTTGCATCCCCTTTAGTATTGTATCCTTTTGTTTATATTGCCTCCTCATTCTTCCTACCAACTTTGCACTTTTCTGCGTTAAACTTCAACTGCCACATGTCCGCCCACTCTACCAGCCTGTCTATGTCCTCTTGAAGTCTATCACTATTCTCCTCACTGTTCACTATACTTCCAAGTTTTGTGTCATCTGCAAATTTTGAAATAGTGCCCGGTACACCCAAGTCCAAATCATTAATATATATCAAGAAAAGCAGTGATCCCTGGGGAACACCACTGTGTACCTTCCTCCAGTCTGAAAAACAACCGTTCACTACTCTCTGTTTCCTGTCACTTAGCCAATTTCATATCCATGCTGCCACTGTCCCTTTTATTTCATGGGCTTCAACATTGCTGGCAAGCCTATTATGTGGCACTTTATCAAATGTTTTTTGGAAATCCATGTACACATCATCAACTGCATTGCCCTCATCAACCCTCTCTGTTACCTCATCAAAAAATTCCTTCAAGTTGGTTAAACACGATTTGCCTTTAACAAATCCATGCTGGCTTCCCTTAATTAATCCACAGTTGTCCAAGTGACTGTTAATTTTGTCCCGGATTATTGTTTCTAAAAGCTTCCCCACCACCAAGGTTAAGCTGACTGGCCTATAGTTGCTGTGTTTATCCATACACCAATTTTTGAACAAGGGTGTAACATTTGCAATTCTCCAGTCCTCTGGCACTACCCCCTGTATCCAAGGAGGATTGGAAGATTATAGGGCTGTCTTTCAAGAGGAGATGGTTCGGGTACAGTCGAGGTACATTCCCACGAGGGGGAAAGGTAGGGCAACCAAAGCTACAGCTTCCTGGATGACGAGAGAGATAGAGAGTAAGATAAAGCAGAGAAAATGGACGTATGACATATGTCAGGTTGAGAATACAAGTGAGAACCAGGCTGAATACAGAAAGTTCAGAGAGGAAGTGAAAAAGGAAGTAAGAGGGGCAAAGAGGGAGTATGAGAATATACTGGCAGCTAACATCAAAAGAAATCCAAAAGTCATCTATATGCATATAAATAGTAAACAGGCAGTAAGAGGAGGGGTGGGGCTGATTAGGGACCAAAAAGATCTATTCATGGAGGCAGAGGGCATGGCTGAAGTAATAAATGAGTACTTTACATCTGTCTTTACCAAGGAAGAAGATGCTGCCAAAGTCATAGTGAAAGAGGAGGTAGTTGAGATATTGGATGGGATAAAAATTGATAGTGGTACTAGAAAGGCTGGCTGTACTTAAAGTAGATAAGTCACCAGGACCGGATGGGATGCATCCCAGGATGCTGATTGAAGTAAAGGTGGAAATTCTCTTTTTCAGGATGGCAGGCTGTGACTAGTGGGGTACCGCAAGGATCGGTGCTTGGGCCCCAGCTATTCACAATCGAAATCAATGATTTGGATAAGGGGACTAAATGTAACATTTCCAAATTTGCTGATGATACAAAGCTAGGTGGCAGTGACAGTTGTGAAGAGGCTTTAAGGGGATCTCGACAGGCTCAGTGAGTGGGCGAGAACATGGCAGATGGAATATAATGTGGATAAATGTGAAGTTATCCACTTTGGTAGAAAAAACAGAAAGGCAGAGTATTTCCTAAACGGTGAAAGATTGGGGAATGCAGATGCTCAAAGGGACCTTGTACATGAGTCACTGAAAGTGAATGTGCAGGTGCAGCAAGCCATTAGGAAGGCAAATGGTATGCTGGCCTTCATTACAAAAGGATTTGAGTACAGGAGTAAAGAAGTCTTACTCCAATTATATAGGGCCTTGGTGAGACCACACCTGGAGTACTGTGTACAATTTTGGTCTCCTTACCTAAGGAAGGATATACTTGCCATAGAGGGAGTGCAACGAAGGTTCACGAGATTGATTCCTGGGATGGCAGGACTGTCGTATGAGAAGAGATTGAGTAAACTAGGCCTGTATTCTCTTGAATTCAGAAGAATGAGAGGGGATCTCATTGAAGCATACAAAATTATTACAGGGCTTGATAGGGTGGATGCTGGGAGAATGTTTCCCTTGGCTGGGGAGTCTAGAACCAGGGGCCACAGCCTCAGGATAAAGGGTAGGCCATTCAGGACTGAGATGAGAAGAAATTTCTTCACACAGAGGGTGGTGAATTTTTGGAATTCTCTACCCCAGTAGGCTTGGAGGCTCAGTCATTGGGTATATTCAAAACAGAAGTCGATAGATTTCTGACTAGTAAGGGCATCAAGGGATATGGCGATAGGGCCGGTGAATGGAATTGAGGCAGAAGATCAGCCATAATTTCATTGAATGGCGGAGCAGGCTCGAAGGGCCGAATGGCTTACTCCTGCTCCTATTTCTTATGTTCTTATAAACATCCTGGGGGCCACCATTAACCAGAAACGTAACTGGACTGGCCACATAAATACTGTGGCTACAAGCGCAGGTCAGAGACTGGATATTCTGCGGCAACTGTCTCGCCTCCTGACTTCCCAAAGCCTTTCCACCATCTACAAGGCACGAGTTAGGAGTGTGATGGAATACTCTCCACTTGCCTGATGAGTGTAGCTCCAACAACACTCAAGAAGCTCAACACCATCCAGGACAAAGCAGCCCGCTTGATTGGCACCCCATCCACCACCTTAAATATTCACTCCCTCCACCACTGGTGCACTGTGGCTGCAGTGTGTACCATCTACAAGATGCACTGCAGCAACTCGCCAAGACTTCTTCGACAGCACCTCCCAAGCCCACGACCTCTACCACCTAGAAGGACAAGGGCAGCAGGTGCATGGGAACACCATCACCTCCAAGTTCCCCTCCAAGTCACACACTATCCTGACTTGGAAATATATCGCTGTTCCTTCATCATCGCTAGCTCAAAATCCTGGAACTCCCTCCCTAACAGCACTGTGGGAGTGCCTTCACCTCACGGACTGCAGCGGTTCAAGAAGGCAGCTCACCACCACCTTCTCAAGGGCAATTAGGGATGGGCAATAAATGCTGGCCTTGCCAGCGACACCCACATCACACGAACGTATAAAAAAATTAGTGGATATTGTGCAATAAATTTATTTTGGCAATAAGCATATGCCCAGTTTGATTGAAAATTCAAAATACATGGTTACCAATTTTTTCATTGGATTCTAAGAAACTAGCAACAACGTTTGAACATAAGAAAGAAACAAAAAAAAAGGTCCTAGTGTTAACCTTGGAGCAATGGAAAGAAATTGGTACAATTGGGTAGTCATCATATTACCCAGTAATGACATGATTCTGGTTGTACTGCAGAGTCACTGTTGCATGTGTGATAATAGCATTCTATTGTGCACACACCCAGTTAAATATCTAAAGAAAGAGTCTGAGAGCAATACAGTCAGATTATCAGAAAGGTGTTTACCGAGTTAGGGTTGACCTTATACAAAATGTTGCAGCAATTGAACATTGATATAATCCAGATGTACACTAATCAAAATGGTCTTAGCCGTTGTAGAAAGAGAGAGAGAGAGAGAAAGAGCTGATAACACAGTGAGTAGCTGAGCCATATAGACCACGAAGAGCACAGGGTTGAACCTTGGTCCGCTTTGACCTCAGCCGTGACAGCGAAAAGACACGACAATTAGCCTCAGCAATTCTGGGTAGATGGTGGGGGAGGGAGCAGGTGTGCAAAATCAGGCAGGGCTCCTGACTCTCTTCATTATCTATGGAGTTGTGCGTGTGAATGTCAAGTGAGGCTGTGATGGGACCCTGCTGTGATGCTCCCCACTGTTGACTAGGCTGTGTACCAGTGAGTTACAGCAACAACAACTTGTATTTATATAGCACCTTTGACATAGTAAAACTTCCCAAGGTGCTTCACAGGAGTGTTATAAAACAAAATTTGACACCGAGCCACATAAGGATAAATTAGGGTGGTCAAAGAGGTATGTATTAATGAGTGCCTTAAAGGAGGAAAGAGGGGTTTAGGGAGGGAATTCCAGAGCTTAGGGCCTAGGTAGCTGAAGGCACGGCCAGCAATGGTGGAGCGATTAAAATCAGGGATGCTCAAGAGGCCAGAATTAGAGGAGCGCAGATATCTCATGGGGTTGTGGGACTGGAGGAGATTAGAGATGGGGAGGGGGGAGGCCATGGAGAGATTTGAAAACAAGGATGAGAATTTTAAAATCAAGTCGTTGCTTAACAAGGAGACAATGCAGGTCAGCAAGCACAGGAGTGATGGGTGAATGGGACTTGGTGCGAGTTAGGACACGGGCAGCCGAGTTTTGGATGACCTTAGGTATGGGTAACATTGGGTAAAACGTGGGAACCCAGCCAGGAGTGCATTCGAATAGTCAAGTCTAGAGGTAACAAAGGCATGGATGAGGGTTTCAGCAGCAGATGAGCTGAGGCAAGGGCAGAGACAGGCGATGATACGGAGGTGGAAATAGGCGGTCTTAGTTATGGCGCGGATATGTGGTCTGATGCTCATTTCGGGGTCAAATATGACACCAAGGTTGCGAAAAGTCTGGTTCAGCCTCAGACAGATGTTAGGGAGAGGGTTAGAGTTGGTGGCTAGGGAATGGAGTTTGTGGTGGGAATCAAAGACATTGGGCCGGATTTTCCGATCGGAGACTTCTTGTGGGCGGATGCTTCCAATCGGAGGCTTCTTGCGGGCGGATGCCTC
Organism: Squalus acanthias; assembly: GCA_030390025.1. Classification (NCBI taxonomy): domain Eukaryota; kingdom Metazoa; phylum Chordata; class Chondrichthyes; order Squaliformes; family Squalidae; genus Squalus; species Squalus acanthias. The sequence goes on from CM059426.1 coordinate 87,802,701, forward strand.
CGATCGGAAAAAATCTACGTACTTACCTATTGGCTCCGTAGGTCCAGAGACTTCCGATCCTGAGCCTCTACTCTACGAAATGCGCAGAGACCCACGTATCCTAGGGGCGCATGTGGTTCACAATGGTCCCTGGGTTCACGTGGGTCATGGGGAACCAATCAAAGAAGGGAATCCCCCTTCACACTTTTGACAGGTCTCTATGCATAGATCTGTCAAAAGTATGAATGGGGATCACTCAAAAAACAGTTGAACATTAAATAATTTTGTTTTTTAAATCACATTTAAAATTAGTTAAAATTACATTAAATTAAATATTTTAAACAAAAATTAAATTAAAAAAAAAAAATAATTGAAGTTTTTTACAGAGCTAAAAATAAACTTTTTTAAAAAGTATTTTTAAATTATAAATGAGTGGGGGAAAAAAATTATTTTTTATTTTTTTAAACTCTCATGCTGGTAAAAGCAGGCCTTACGCCTGCTTTTACCAGGCGTAAGATTTTTAAAGGTTTTCAGCAGGCAGAAGTTGTGCAGAAAGCGGAACTCCCTGCCCGCAGAGGCCCATCTCCCGGGCAGGCGGATGATCTGTCAAAAGGATTCTTGACAGATCGCAAGTGCTGGGTTTTAGCGCATGCGCTTCGCATGCCTAAACCCGACACTTGTGTGGCCCCTACGGGTGCGTACACACCCGTGGGGGTCAGAGAATCCGGCCCGATAACTTCAGTCTTCCCAATATTTAGTTGGAGGAAATTTCTGCTCATCCAGTACTGGATGTCGGACAAATGGTCTGACAATTTAGAAACAGTGGAGGGGTCGAGAGAAGTGGTGGTGAGGTAGAGCTGGGTGTCGTCAGCATACATGTGGAAACTGGTACTGTGTTTACAGATGATGTCACTGAAGGCCAGCATGTAGATGAGAAACAGGAGGGGGCCAAGGATAGATCCTTGGGGACACCAGAGGTAACGATGCAGGAGCGGGAAGAGAAACCATTGCAGCTGATTCTCTGGCTATGATTAGATAGATAAGAATGAAACCGGGCGAGTACAGCCCCACCCACCTGGACAACGATGGAGAGGCGTTGGAGAAGGATGGAGTGGTCAACCGTGTCAAAGGCTGCAGACAGGTCGAAAAGGATGATGAGCGATAGTATACCTTTGTCACAGTCACATAGGATGTTATTTGTGGCTTTGATAAGAGCTGTTTTGATACTGTGGCGGGGTGGAAACCTGATTGGAGGGATTCAAACATAGAGTTCCAGGAAAAATGTGCACAGATTTGGGAGGCAACAACATGTTCACCGAGGATTCCCCTCTACTGTGGTTGACACGGCCCTTGACCGAGTCCGTTCCATTTCCCGCACTTCTGCTCTCACCCCTTCCCCTCCCTCCCGGAACCACGATAGGGTTCCCCTTGTCCTCACCTTTCACCCCACCAGCCTCCACATTCAACGGATCATCCTCCGCCATTTCCGCCACCTCCAACGGGATCCCACCACCAAACGCATCTTCCCCTCACCTCCCCTTTCAGCATTCCGAAGGGTCCGCTCCCTCCGCGACACCCTGGTCCACTCCTCTATCACCCCCAACAGCCCTTCCCCTTCGCCGGGCACCTTGCCGTGCAAGCGCAGGAGATGCAACACATGCCCTTTTACCTCCTCCCTTCCCCCTGTCCAGGGCCCCAAACACCCCTTCCAGGTGAAACAGCGATTTACTTGTACTTCTTGCAATTTAGTATACTGCATTCGCTGCTCACAATGTGGTCTCCTCTACATTGGGGAGACCAAACGCAGATTGGGCGACCGCTTTGCGGAACACCTCCGTTCAGTCCGTAAGGGGGACCCCGAGCTTCCGGTCGCCTGTCACTTTAATTCTCCGCTTCACTCCCACTCTGACCTCTCTGTCCTCGGCCTCTTACACTGTTCCAATGAAGCTCAACGTAAGCTCGAGGAACAGCACCTCATCTTTCGATTAGGCATTTTACAGCCTTCTGAACTCAACATTGAGCAGGGGCAGCGGAGCTATGTTAAAGAGCAGCAGGGGGTTTTGCTGGAGGTTTTAGCGGAAGCGGCCAAAAAGATCAAGGATTTGAGCATTAAACCAGGCATAACTCACTTACACTCAAAATTCCTCAATCTTTTATGCTGAAAATCGGCATTATGCTATTTCGGTGCAAGTTTTCAGGAAGCTCCAGACCTTACTGGTTACGTTCATACATTTGATCAACATACCCGAGCGTGACCAGTGCCCATGGAAACATACAACAACAAAGAGTGAACACCTTACCGGTAATTCTATAAAATTATGTTGCTAAATGTGGAGCATTGTTTCCCCCACCCCCAAGCACATACAGGGAATTTGGGTGGACACTCGCATGCTTTTCTGCCCATTGGTATTAATGGTCAAAAAATGGTGGCTAAGATAGACCTGAATTCACAATACGCATTTTCAATGGGTGCGGCTCCGTGACAGGACCAGGATAATTACCTCTCTAATACACAGACAAAAATGTTTCTGGGCGAGGCAAGAGAAGTAATTTGTAGTGGTCATACTCAGTGAGTCATGCAGTGATAAACTGGTTTGTTTAGTTATACAAAGGACTGATTGGCCATTCAAATATTAATCTCACATTGAACAACTTCTCCTTTGACTCTACCCATTTCCTCCAAATTAAAGGTGTTGCTATGGGTACCCGCATGGGTCCTAGCTATGCCTGCCTTTTCGTGGGATATGTGGAACACTCTTTGTTCCAGTCCTACTCGGGTCCCCTCCCTCACCTCTTTTTCCGGTACATTGATGACTGTATCGGTGCTGTCTCCTGCTCTCGCCCTGAACTAGAACATTTCATTCAGTATGCTTCCAATTTCCACCCTTCCCTCACCTTCACATGGTCCATCTCCGATTCTTCCCTTCCCTTCCTCGACTTCTCCATCTCCATCTCTGGGGATAGGTTATTGACTAACATTCACTACAAGCCCACTGACTCCCACAGCTACCTGGACTACACTTCCTCCCACCCCGCCTCCTGTAAGGACTCTATTCCATTCTCCCAGTTTCTCCGTCTCCGCCGCATCTGCTCTGATGATGCCACCTTCCATACCAGTGCTTCCGACATGTCTTCCTTTTTCCTCAACCGAGGATTCCCCTCTACCGTGGTCGACACGGCCCTCGACCGTGTCCGTTCTATCTCCCGCACTTCTGCCCTCACCCCTGCCCCTCCCTCCCGGAACCACGATAGGGTTCCCCTTGTCCTCACCTTTCACCCCACCAGCCTCCACATTCAACGGATCATCCTCCGCCATTTCCGCCACCTCCAGCGTGATCCCACCACCAAACACATCTTCCCCTCACCTCCCCTTTCAGCATTCCGCAGGGACCGCTCCCTCCGCGACACCCTCGTCCACTCCTCTACCACCCCCAGCACCCCTTCCCCTTCGCCCGGCACCTTCCCGTGCACGCGCAGGAGATGCAACACATGCCCTTACACCTCCCCTCTTCCCACTGTCCAGGGCCCCAAACACCCCTTCCAGGTGAAACAGCGATTTACTTGTACTTCCTGCAATTTAGTATACTGTATTCGCTGCTCACGATGTGGTCTCCTCTACATTGGGGAGACCAAACGCAGATTGGGTGACCGCTTTGCGGAACACCTCCGTTCAGTCCGTAAGGGGGACCCCGAGCTCCCGGTGGCCTGTCACTTTAATTCACCGCTTCACTCCCACTCTGACCTCACCGTCCTCGGCCTATTACACTGTTCCACGGAAGCGCAGCGTAAGCTCAAGGAACAGCACCTCATCTTTCGTTTAGGCACGCTACAGCCCTCTGGACTCAATATCGAGTTCAACAATTTTAGATCATAACCTCAGCTCCAATCACATTTATATTTTATTTTTTCCACCCTTTTATTTGCCCCCCCCCCACCTTTTTTTTTCCTCCTAGAAGCTGGCAGCTGTCCTTCATTCTGCCAGTGGATTTCACACTTCTTTCAGCCTTAATCTGTCACATTAACACCACCTCTAGCCTTGCATATCTCTTAATGTCTCTTAATGTCTCTTCATCTCCCCCTTTGTTCTTTTATCCCCTCCCCCTTTTCCCAGCTTTACTCTGGCCTTAAATCTATTTGATTTCCGGCTCTTCACAGTTCTGATGAAAGGTCATCGACCTGAAACGTTAACTCTCTTTCTCTCTCCACGGATGCTGCCTGGCCTGCTGAGTTTTTCCAGCGTTTTCTGTTGTTATTTCAAATATTAATGACGATGTTAATGTGCTGAACTGCTCAGCATGCGCATGGATTGCAAGGCTGTAATTGTGAAGTAACCTTTTGTCAATGCTGTTCTACTTGTTGAGCAGTATTCATAATTGTACCATAAGCAGTGTACAGCTCAGTGCACTCTTAACATTTGGTCACATCTTAGTGTAATAACAGGCCAGATTTTGCTGGAGTGGGGCATCCCCCAGCGTGCTCTGTTAGATAGAGTTACAATTGCACATTTAGGTTTTAAAAGTTTTGTCCAAGTTGTTGGATGTGCGAGCTGATAACAGCGCAGCGAGGGCAACAGGGCATCTGGGACCTTGGTGAACAATGGGACAAACAGTGTTTCTCCTTAACCAATGAGATTAAAGGATTGAGAAATAAACAGAGGAAGGACTGAGGAGGGTGAATTAGAGTGGGCGAGTTCAATGTCAAATCAGGTACAGAAAGAAAAATAAAAAGAGGGAAAGAAAGACTGGATTAAGAGAGAGAGAAAAAAGACAGAAAGGAAAAGTAAGAAAAAAAATCAAACATTTTAAATTCGACATTTTTAAAATTCACAACCTGAAGGAATGAGACGCCACACTTATAATTGTTCACTTTCTGGGCAAGAGAGGTTGATTGACAATCATTAACAATTATGATGTCATTAAAAGAATACTTACACTGATAATTACTAGACTTAACTTTCTGTGGTGAGTTTAATAGGCAATTAATGTGCAAATGTAGCAACTTCATGAAAATCATAGGAAGGTTAAGCGCAAGATGCCATTTTTGCGAAGCTAACGGCCGAGCGACACAAATCAGCCAGCAACTTGTGGCGATTTACAATTCACGGGCTATCACTTCCTCGCTACAAGTTGCTGGCCGATTTGTGCATTAATAACAGCGTCCGTCGTTCAGACACCATTATTTTTTTAGCAAAATCTGGCCCAATTTGTTTAAAACTGTATTTAATAATTCATAAGTTATCAAGATACGAGAGTCCTGATAATTCAGTTGAGTTGCTTGCTCTGTGTGTAAACTTAAAACAAAATTATTTTATGGCAGTGTTTTTATAGATCAATATCAGCTAAGGAAATACAGTTTCCTTATACACGGAGGAAATTATGTCACTGTGTGACGCATCTACTATTAAACCTCTGTGTAAGCATTTTTTTTCCTAAACTCTCCTTTTGCGATTATATTAAAATGTATGGCTTCTCAGTACTGTCTTGGTGACCAAGGGAAATAATATTTTTTACTTTATAACTTCATATTCTTGAAGACCTACAGCAGGTGCCCCCCACCCCCCACCCCCCCCAAAAAAACTACTCCACTCCAGTGCAAAAACCTCTAACTTGCGAAGTCTCTCTTCATAACTGTAAGCCCTCATCTCTGGTAACGTTTTAATGAATCTACGTGGCACCTTTTCCATTGCCTTTATATCCTTCCTATAATATAGGGTTGTCAATCCTCCAGGATAGTCCCAAGTCTGCAGGATTGTTCTGGAGTCTCCAGGAATTAAATATTAATGTCCTGAACACTGCTGCGAGCAACCCAGGAGAAAAATCACTGGGGCATTAAAAAAAAATTGTGTTTTTCTAAAATTTTCTTTGAGCACTTTAATTTATAAAACTTTTGGAGCTGGGAATGAAAGCTTGGCTGAGTGGTTAGACCGCGAGGTCATGTGATGAAACCTCCAAGAATGTGCGCAAGCAGAGTTGGCAATCCAGCATTGAGTTCCATTTGCCACGTTCTAGCCCATTTCCCCAACTTAACAATATCCATTGGCATTTTCCTCTTGTCATCTAAAGAATTAATTCTACCTCCTATTTTGGTATCATCTGCAAATTTTGACGCCACTCCTTCTAGGCCTATAATCCAAATCATTAATATACACAGTGAACAGAAGTGGCCCTAGAATTGGAGCTTGAAGTTATTGGCCAACGGCTGTCTTTATAGCGTGGAACTTGCAGTTGATGCTGCAGGTGGTGCAGCAATGGAGGGTTCTGATGTTTTGATTGGGCGGGCGACCTCTTCAGAAGACTGCAGCAAGAGGTGCATGGGACAAGGTCATTGAGCAGGTCAACGTAGTGTCACTTCTGAGGAGGACTATCACTCGCACGCACACAAAATCTTTACCCTTAAGAGAAGTTGCCAAAGTAAGTTTGCCAGCATTTAGCTGCATCAAGTTAAATGGACTAACACGCCTGCAACAAATCCTTTCACCTTAAACTGCTGTATCTTGACTTTCTATGCATTTGAGAAACCTAGCCAAACTTGAACTATACACTCCATATTAATGTATATACCATGCTACATCGTTCAAGGTAATATTGTAACTCACTTTCGGAAGACAGCCTACTAATGTTTCCACCACAGTAACTTGCATGCTCATGGTCTGCAATTTGTTTTAGGAGGGAGGGTGGCCACATGCATTATAATGTCAGGACTCTATAACCTTGCAGCACTTTAACAGGTTATTCATGATTGCAAGAAAAAAGAAGCCCGTAACGCACAGATATGAGTAACAGGAGGTGGGCCACCCAATCTAGGCTTGAAGAATTAACCCTCAAAATAATGAGGCCAGAATGTGTGGGGGCAAATATAAGGGTCATATAGGATGGTATTGTACACATTCAGGATAGTACCCATCATTGATGCTTATTCTCCCTAATCTTTTGCACACTCTGTCTTGTACTATCTTAGTATGCACCCTACATCATGTCACACCATGTAATAGAAAGTTATATTTTTTTACAAAGAGCTGCTGATTCTGTCAGAATACTTGTTCCTCTTCTGTTTCTATAGGTTTTTGCAAGGAACTGGCAACTCGGAACTCAGGTATTCTCCAGCATGGTGAATTCAGACTGGACAGACCCACGAATATTGGAGACTAAGAGGGGTATTCTCCTTCATGATCCCACCTGAATACAGGTAGGGGCAGGGTCCGGGTCTCCAGTGGATTTTCCTTCTTTCTGCCCCACTTACCGCTGCCATATGGAAGGGGGAGGTAGGACCTGAGAAGCAGCGATAAAGGCCCAGAGTTACTCATTCCAGCCTGGAGTCTGCTCCCACACAGTTGTTGAGGGAGTGCCCAGCAGCAGGGCCATGGCTGGAGTAGGAATTGATGAGGGAGCTGTGTCTCAGGGCGACTCGACATCCATGCCACCCAGCTGGCCCGTTGAAATGGACATCTTTCTGCTGAGCCAAAAAGAGGGCAGGCCCAAGCAGTCACCACACTGTCAGACATGCTGCCAGCAATTGTAGAACCATCTTATCACTGAATGGAAGGAGGCAAAAAACACTTGGATTTCCTCATTCCTTATAAAGTGGCGTAGGTTGACAAATTTCTTGATGTCTCTTTAAGCAACCAATTATAAAAATATATAATGAGCCAGAATTGTGTATGAAGGGACTCTGTGAATGCAGTAATGCATTTCTATGAATATAATATAATAGGTAGTTGTGATCATGAGAGGGATGTGGTAAAGTGCACAGCACCTTGCTTAAAAATGTCAGGAAAGTGCTCCCCCTACTGGTTGTGTAAATGATGCGGAGATGCCGGTGTTGGACTGGGGTGGACAAAAATGAGAAGTCGCACAACACCAGGTTATAGTCCAACAGTTTTATTTAAAATTACGAACAGATTGTATCTCTGCAGACAAATTGTTCTCTGTGTATATATACTGTGTAATCGATTCCCTCACTGTTCCTGTACCTGAAGAAGGAGCGGAGCTCCGAAAGCTCGTAATTTTAAATAAAACTGTTGGACTATAACCTGGTGTTGTGCGACTTCTCATGGTTGTGTAAACACAGTGCACAGCTGTCCCAGACTTTAAACTTGGAGCCCACTATTAAACGCTATTTGTTCGATTTTTATAAAGATAACTGCGCTAAAAAACGGTGTTATCATATACCACATTGATTTATGAACAGGACCTTTTCATGTGACATAAATGCATATTGAGTAGTTGAGATTTATGATGGTAAACTCTTAAATAATTGAGTTTTTTTTATAATGCCAAAACCAGTTAGGTTCACGTATGTAAACATCTTTGTTTTTCTGCATGTAAAGTCCCTTCGTCTGCAGGAACTTTCAACTTCGACAACACCGTAAAGCTGGTGGTATCAGATTGGCCGCCCGTTATACACTCCGCCCATCGACTTCAATGGAAAGGAAAATCAGGTGTGGTGTATAACGGGATTCCAACCTATGCTGCCAGCTTTACACCCCTGTCGAAGTTGTAAATTCTGCCCGATGTCATCATATCATTCCTGTGCTAAAAGTATCAAGCTAGTTGAAAGTCTGTTGAAATTTTTTTGTAGTGCCACTGTGTCTATGGGATCACGTTCTTACTTTCGAATCTGAGATGCAGCCTTGTGACAAAATATGGCCAATCACTGGCCTACAAAAACCATGAGCCCCACCCAGCAACTGATTCTCCATGTTTGGAGGTCCAAAATAATGGCCCCAACATAAACAAACAAATTACCCACGTGCAGAAGTCTGTCTTCTATATAAAAGATTATAGATTTCTAATACCCTGTTCTATTTTCAATTACTACAAGACACCCTCACTGTCCCTCTTTATTTTGATTTGCAACAATATCCATAAGTCGGACACATTTCTTTGTTTATCTAACTATGCTGTGTGAGAATCAAACAATATTTTGTTTTTGTACAAAAGCAAAATACTGCGGATGCTGGAAATCTGAAATAAAAACAGAAAATGCTGGAAATACTCAGCAGCAATATTCCCTCTTATTTTTTTAGGGTGCGCGGCCCCTTTAAGGAGCTGTGCGGCCTATTCAAAATACTGCGTCTGTGCGGTTTTTCGCATTGAAAAGCCGGCGAGCAGGCTGCACGGGAGATCACGAGAACTGCGCGGCCACACATCTTAAAGGGAACATTGCTCAGCAGGTCAGGCAGCATCTGTAGAGAAAGAAACAGAGTTAACGTTTCAGGTCGATGACCTTTCGTCAGAACTGCAGATGGCTCTACTATTCCTATTTACAGCTCTTTGACACCCATCTTTTGTTTCTTTACTTGTCCCATTACCATCTACTTTTGCCTTGCACCATCATCCCTTTTGTCATTTAATCTCTCCTGTGTGGTTCATATCTGGCCCCGTGAGGACAAATCAATGTAGATGGTCGCACGTGGCTTCTGCTCAGTAGTGTCCATCCCTCCTTCAATCACCACCTCTGCCCCATCCACATCAGTGCAAAGTGCCTGATCCTCTGTTTCCTCAAACTCTCTGGAGCATATTTCTGTGAGCTGGTGCATTTTTGAAGTGAAGATGATACATGTGCTGTGGTGAGTTGTTGCTGAGAGGACCTGGTGCTTTGCATTTAGGCTTGTGGCCTATCTGTACCAATAAGAAAAGAGCACATGTTAAGTGCATGTGCATAGTTTGCATGTTTTTGTTATGACATAGACAGTAATTGGCACATTTTGTGGTGCAGTTGAGTCCCTGCTTTAAACTTGCTAAAACACATCTGCACAGTGAAAGTATAATTATACCAGCCTGGAGCATATTCCTTTCCTTCAGCTTGTGCATCATACACATTGGCCTTGAAATTGCGGTGTGTATGACGGCGTACTCTTAGAGTAAGCCGTTGAATTCCCTTTGAAATGCCCTGCAAGTTCAGGATTTCCGCACACGCTTGCACATGCACGAAATCCGGAACTTGTGGCGTGTCAACCTACAGGTCATCTGTGGGGGCCCCGAAAAAGCAATCGCTGGTGCAGAGTTGGGCTATTTGCCCACTGACTGGCCAGTGATTGCACACGCAAGTCTTAAGGTTGATGCAAGCAGTCGCAGGGCCTCTTTGCATCAGCGTAAGGGATATCTAAGGCTTTAACTGAACATTTTCATACCCTAAATTATGCACATACACTGTATGAAATGAGTTTATGCAAATATTGGCCCGGATTACACTTTTGATGAAGTATAAAATTATCAAAAAATTAAATTTTTAGTGAGGTTGGTGGAATGAAGGTAATTATGAATAAAATTCCAATTCTGTACATTGTATAATTATTAGATTTGGGGATTCCATTGCATATCATTAGGGGATTCCCTTCGTAAATGATTGAAATGGAATTCTGCTTATTGATTGGAGGACCAGGCCCACGTGATCACAGGTACGCTTCCGCACTGCCTGCATCCCTGGGATCTGTGGGCCATTACACTGCCCTCCGCCTCGAGGCCTGAGACCGCAACTTTTCACAGCCTGGCTGCCAGCAGGTACTTTTGTAATTGTTTTGCGGGTCAGAGGCGTACTCTGGAGGTACGCCTCCGACCGCAATTTCTAGCCCAATATTGTGTACAGTTTCCCAGCCAGTGTCCTTCATCAGTGTCTTTGAGGGAGATGAGAGATTTGGACTGCTGACCTGTTCCACCCATCTGTGTTCGAGTCTTCTGTTGAACGCAACCTTTTCCTGTAATGAAAAGATATAAATATGAATTGAATGAGCAAATATTTTAGGCTGTATATTTTAAGCAGCAGGGCAGTTTTATGACCTGATTCAAAATTTACCTGGATATAAAATACCTTGCCTACAGAAAAATTGTGAGCCTGTTTGAGAGCTGCCGGAGTGCATTGTAATTATTAGGTGTGTGTGTGTGAATAATGGTGGTCAGTTTTTCTCAGCTACATCATTTTAGGTTCTCCTTTTTTGGACCATGCTGTGCTGCTTCTCAGTCGACGCTCACTACTTCCCCTTGTTCTGCAATTGCAGGTTACTGTGGTTCAAATTGGGTTAAGTACTGTGGCACTTGAGAAAACTTACCTGACACCTGTAGCTTACTGAGATTGGCATCAGTGACTACCAACATAGATAGCAGCCTCCAAATGTGCCGGGCTACATTTATTCACTCTCATTTCTCACCTTGGAATTTTTTTGCAAGATTGACACCTTCTTCCAGATGTTCTTCCCGATTCTTTTGGGGACCAATCTCGTGATGGCCTCTCATGCTCGCTTCATCTTCTTAGCATTGATGGTTTGCTTCTCCATTATATTGAGAGCCTGCACGCTGCCTATGATCTGCAGATTTTCATCCATAAATCTTGCGTTATGCCTTCTGCATTTTGCCTCCAGTTCTCACAGAAATTGCACATCCCTAGTTTGGAGTGGCCCATAGTGCACTATTCAAGCTCGTGAAGTGTCTCTTTAGCTACTTAAACAACATCCTTGAAGGAGCTTTCCAATTGGCCATTCAGTTGTGCTTAATTTTAATGCACCCTTACACACCCGAGCTTACAGAAAGCCTACAAAGTTGTGCATAAGTGCACATGGTACAAAAGGAACAGGGATTAAGCACTACAATTTTAAGAAAAGCTATTACAAAATGTTTCAAATTCACCATAAAATAACACATTTTGCATAAAAGTCAAAATTTTAATTTGCACAACCTTTGTAATGAGAGTAATTTCACCCCTTGGTCTTCCTCTGCAAGATTCACACACCAGCAGTGCATCTGGGAAATTACTTGCAGCAGCTCATGATTTTTTGTAGATTAAAACTAAATAAATGGTGAAAATTGTGGGCTGCGCACATATTTTCTCAATGTGCAATCCCAGAAGGTGAGACGCTGCACTGGAAGTGCTCAAATGGAAAATGTACCTTTTAAAAGCTAAATTAGGCTGAGATCTCGTGTATCCTGGTCTTGGCACAACGTTGAAGTTGCCACAGGCCTTGTTGGTGTCCGAGCCTCTACCAGCCCCAACTAGAGCAGAGGGGTCAGTGTGGGGACTGCCAATCCCACGAGTTCCAGCACCCCAGCTCCCAGAGGTACCTGATGTAGGGGTGGTGAAGGTGCGCAATCGCCCGCCAAATGGCCGTAGTGGGCCCGAGGCTGCTCAGGAACTGTCCGTTTTGTATCCGCAGGCGGTGGAATTTCAGCCCCATGATGTTTACAATTGTCAAGGTAATGCAGATGTTTGGCTCCAAATGCAACAAAATTACTGTAATTAATGAATTTAAAATAACACATATGGTACATTCATCCATGCTGTGCTCCCAAATGGGACCATATTGAAAGAGAGCATAGAGTGGATGTAGGGCTGCAACACTGTAGCCCCTATTGCCCAGCCCATGCTCTCCTGAAGCACAACTCCTTGTGGGGAGCATTGGATCAATGAGCTAGGAGGCTGGTAATTTGCACTGCGCATTGTGCTACCTGTACACAAATATGTTGGCTTCCCTACATAACGTGAGGTCAACCCATTTCCATAATCTTCTGGCTATCAGGGCTCATTACTCATGATGTGCTGGGAGCACCAAGGCTAAATGTTGTGTGCCAGCCGCCAGTGAAGGGGTCCTGGAATGCCCATTGTATGCTGGGTAATATCTCAGCATGGGGGGGGAGGGACACTGAATATGTGGCGAAACTGGGCAAACGGGATAGGCTTGCCAAGCCAGAGGTGCCAGGGTTTAAAGAGGCAAGGGTACCAGAATTTTTTTGCTTTTGATTTTGGCCTCCCCTTCAGCACGCATTTGGCTGCAGCACTGCCCAAGTGCTCCACTTGCATTATGGGGTGGCCACTTTAAATTGTATCAAAGTTGGGGGGCCTTATGGCCCTAGGTCATAGGCTGTGTATAAGCGCCCAGTCCCTTTTGCACCGCCATCCACATTAGGGATATCGTAGGCCTCATACGTCTATACCCAATAATAGTGGGCGCCCAATGCATTTCAGGGTATCAGGTTCCCACCATTGTATTATCCACCCCTATTTCTTATGTTTTCACTGACTGCACGCAATCTATTTTTACAATGATATACTGATTAGGGCTTACCGATGGGGCTAGTTCTAATAGGATTTGGGAGAATTACACAAAGCTGACCAAGCAGCATTTGATAGGAGATTAAACCTAGCCTAGTAAAAGGAAAATCTCAATGCAACATTACCCAAGGTTACCTAATTGAAGAAATGCATCACTGAACTTTATATGTGCCCAAGAGTCTGCGAGAGGGAGTGGATAAAGAAACAAATTAGTAGCAATAGATACGAGGCTCACTCATTATCACTGCCACCAGACATCTGAAATATTAGTGAAAGCAGTGTTTCAGTAATGATATACAACTGTGGGATTAGCTTTATCAGCAGGCCATTCACTGGGAGATTATGTATGCACAGTGACCCATAGCAACAATTCATTTTATTTGTTTAAGTGCAGTTGATTGTCAGAGGATAAATATAATTAGTAAAGATTACAGTATAGTATTTAATATATCTTTTGGCTCCTTTCTTGTGTATTCAATGGTAATTGACATTTTTTGTATTGGTTATAAACTAATAGCATATGAACCTCGCACATATCAATTCTATTGCTGCTGTAATGATTCAATGATAAGCTTCAAGGAACATGAGGCACAAACAGTACCTTTAGGAACGTTGGGGTCCATAATACAATTCCCTGCAGAGAGGATATAATATTGTGGTGGTTATGGTACTGTACTAGCAATCCAGAGGTTGTGAGTTTAAATCCCATTGTGAAATTGAATTAAATAAATCTGGTAATTTGTGGGCTGGCACCAGGAAAAATAACCATAAAAGCCACTGGTTTGTTGTAAAAATCTAACTGGTTCACTAATCTCCTTCAGGGAAGGGAACCTTCAGCCCCTACCTGATATTGTCTATATAGGGCTCCAGTTCCACACTATCTGGTTGACTCTTAATATTCTCTGAAGAAACCTAGCAAGCCATCCAGTTGTAGAAACAATTGGTATGAGAAAACCCACCATTACCTTCTCAGGGCAACTAGGGATGAAAGATAATGCAGCCTTGCCAGTGTCGCCCTTAAAGGTGGCCTAGTTCTGAACAGAGAGGAAAAAAATGGTTGGAGCAGGGGCAGTTTTGGAGGTGCTGCTGGAAGAGGTCGAACGAAGAAGGATAGTTTTTTTCTGGAGCCAAGGGCCACCCTTCATTGAAGGTGAACCAGAGCAGCCCAGAAGGAATGTGGAAAGATTAATTGCTGTCTCGCTTATGCACTGAACCTGGGAACTGGTGAGGAAGTAATTTGCTGGTCTCAAGAAGGTTGGCAAGATAATTATACAACATTGCCTTCTGATGCAGGTTAAACACACTTCATTGTAAATTTGAAGGAGCATCACAGAGAAAGAATGCACAATATTCTGGAAATTGTTCATGCACTTCCCAAATACACAGGTATGCCCATGTTCTATCCAGGTATTCTGCATTGCTGCTATAAGGGTTACATTATTTAGGGTCTATCAAATGTAGCAAATACTAAAGGCCCGATTTTAACTCGGGGCGAGCATGGAGCAGGCAAGGTAAGCGTCAGGCTCGCCCTGTTTCACTAATGTGAGGCCCATGCCATTTTAACTCTCGGGCCTCATTTAAACACAGCAGGCCTGAGTCCCACCCGAACCCGCGTCAATAACATGAGGCAAGCAGGTGGGAGCGGGGCGAGCGTAGCAGAGGGTTGTCGCTGGGAACCTGCAAGAACGGTCCCTGGCACTAAGGTAACTGGATCAAAGGAGGAAAGAGGTGATTGTGGTTGTGGGAGGGAAGGGGAAACCTAGAGCAGGGGAGGCCCAAGGTTTTCTTATGAAATAAAAACAGAAAATGCTGGAAATACTCAGCAGGTCAGGTAGCATCTGTGGAGAGAGAAACAGAGTTAACGTTTCAGGTCGATGACCCTTCATCAGAACTGGCGAAGGGTCATCGACCTGAAACGTTCACTCTGTTTCTCTCTCCACAGATGCTGCCTGACCTGCTGAGTATTTCCAGCATTTTCTGTTTTTATTTCAGATTTCCAGCATCCACAGTATTTTGCTTTTGTTTTCTTATGGAGCCTGGAGAAGCACTCCTGCTCCTTCCGGCCCACAAGGAAATCTGAACATAGATAAATATGTCTTTATTTAATCTGCTTGCAGGAGAAGGATAAACATAACACGAGGCAGCACATCCAGATGAAAGTGGGGGCGACAGGTTGGTTCACTATGCTATAACCCATAATTCTTCACAAGAAGAGGGTCTTGGAGATTCTGGACATGAAGGCAACTGAAGGAGTGGAGTGAATGCAGTCAGAAGGTTTCTAAAAGTAGTCTTTTGCTTCTTATTTTTTATCTTATCTTATTCAGTCACATAGAATACAGGGCTGTGGCATAACATACTGGAATGTCTTCCAGTGTAAGCTCTGTTTCATGGGGTCACTTATTGATGTCATTCTAATATCTGTCCTTTTGTTCCTCTAGATGTTGAAAATTAGAAGATGACAGAGCACAATGTGCTGACTTAACCTAGCACTTCACAGCACCCTGCATCATTCACCCCTACATTGGCAAACACCAACACAGCTACATCACACTGTAGGAGGCAGATAGTGAGTTGCAAGTGGGAGCACTTGGCGAAGCTCTAATCACCACTGAGGAGGAGCAGGTGCCGGTGGAATTCTTCAGCCGGTGAGCTCCAGTATCCTGAACTCATAGAACCTGTCTACAAGCACACTTTGGTAGTTCAGCATCAGCAATTCGTACAGTTATTTGAGAATGTACTTGTACAGTTATGAGGTGTCTATGGAAGGCTCCATAACCTGCTGCTTGACTGCCTGACTAATCTGCAGGCCATCATGGACAGAATGGCTTCTCCAGGGCTCTCTGCAGCAGAGAGGTCAATGCTTGTATATAGGAAGCCCACAATGACAGCTCAGTAGGGAAATAGTCACTTTTGGGGTAGAAATATGTGATCATTTTCCTTATGGAAAATGACCAACTACGTCATTGGCTGTGAAGCGCTTTGGTACATCCTGAAGTTGTGAAAGACACTATATAAATACAAATTCTTTCTTTCTTGCAAGCCTGTAATGTCACGGAGATTTGCCCCTATGAAGTTGTGCATGCCATGAAGATGAGAGGTGAAGGTGCCTTGTCTCTATAGAAGAAATGTCCATGAAGACTAGTAGAAGCCCTTGTGGCAGGTGCACTGAATGGAGGGAGTGCTCTTGACTAAAGAAGGTGCTTGAGTTTTTGGAGAAGTTAATCTTTGTAGAAATGTGTATCCTTGACACCCAGGTGCTAAAAGAGAAAGAGTATGATGGGTAAAGAGGTGAGTGAAGCTGTCTGAGTGATAGAGGAGGTATCTTGGAAACAGAGCCTTGGGCTTACTCATTCATACTGCGCCAGTCCACCCTCCCTCAGCTTCTCGCACCCCCAAACAGACTTACCGGCTAGCTGCTTGGAGACAAGGGCTGTCCACTGAAGACGTGGCTCATAACACCCTTGAGGAGGCCAAGTACTGAGGCCCAGGAGCGTTATAATGAGAACCACATGTCCACCAGATGTGCCATAGAGCAAGCAATGGGCATGCTGAAGATGCATTTCAGATGCCTTGACTGATCTGGAGGAGCCCTTCAGTATGCACCAGCCAGGCTCTCCAGAATCATCGTCGTATTCTGCGCGCTGCACAACACAGCGCAGCAACGAGGATTAGAGCCACAAGCGGAGCAAGGCACAGAGCGCACAGCCTCTTCAGAGGAGGAGGAGGAGGAACCGGAGGTGGAGATGGCACCAGCAGCGGCGCACATTGCTGCCCAGGAGGCCCAGGATGCCTTCATAATGGCCAGATTTACTTAACTTGCTCCAGTGCACCCATAAGGCTGCCACATGCTGTACTAAGATCCATCCCACCCAACAACACCATAAAGCATCCCTACAATGACCAAGCCATTCCTCTCACCCAAACCCCCATTGCTCGAGGTCTTGCCATTCATTCCAAGTGACTAGGCCATTCCCAGGTAGCAGGCAAAAATGGACAAGACCGGAAAGTGTTGCAAAGAAATACATTTATCTGTGTCACAAATATAACTGAAACTTATCACTAACATTTGTTCATACACCTTTGTGCATCCAGTATTTTTCTTTTCCGAGTGCTTCTACGAGGTGCAACCCCTGTGGCTTCAGCAGAGGTAGAGGCAAGCTGCTCACTTCCCTGCTGTGACTATTTAGATACTTTTGGTGGACGTCTTCTGGGTTTTGGAGCCTGTGAGGGCCCCACCAAAGACTGCTCCTCCTGCGACTGTACAGGGCAGACTCGGCCATCGGAATCCAAGGCTCTGACTGAGGGGGAGACAATGGGGGAGAAGTGTGAGTGTTTTGAGAAGAGCCCCCACTTTCATGTCCCCTCTCACCATCATCCCTCTCATAGGCCACCCGCACTTCCCTGTTAGCAAGGAGCTGGAGAACACCTTGTTGTATATCAGTGGGATGATGAATGCCCAAGTCTATGTTTATATCCGTCCTCGGGATGAGGTCTATGAGCGTCTGCCATCTGTTGTCCACAGCAAGCATGTTCTTGTGTGACTGGTGCATTTCTGCTCCATGCAGGTGGCCATCCTTTCCATGGAAGAGCACATCATTGCTATCGCCTGCGACATGGTGGTGCTCATGTTGGAGATGGACTCCTCAATTCTCTGCACATTTGCTGACAGCACGGCTGCAAAAGCTGCCAGAACCTCATACAATTGTTGCTACTCCTCCCAGATCACCCTCTTTCTCGATGGCCCCTGAGGCTCAGTGTCTGCATGCAGCTCAGCAGAGCTTGGAGCCTCCTGCACCCTCCGGCGAGGAGTCTCCACTGCTGTCCCTGTCAACACCATCTGCTCTTGCTCACTTGTGATGTGAGATACACCAGGTGACAACATTACTCTATCTCACACAGGACCCACCGAGGTGTGCATATGTGCGCTGGTGCTGGGTGCGCTTGGGTCTGCTGACGGTGCACCCTCAGAGGCTGGAGCTTCCTCTGAGGAGTCGGCTTCCTCCTCTGGCTGGACAGTGGGGGGCACTTGATGGACCTGTGGGAGAGTAAAGAGATGAATTAGAACTGTTATATTAAGAATGGGTAACGTTACCATTATGCACATGATGACATATCACTGGCTGCTGACATCAGTCACCATATGAGTGACTGCTGTATGCCATGTGGCTGTATGAGATGTAATTCTGTCACCAGGTTGCTGGGATGTCCCCCTCTCTCCATCTCCCACTGCCAGCAGCGCTGCAACTCCAGAGATCTCCAGGGCCTCATCCGCCAGTTGATCGCCAGGGAAGAGGACCTCCCTGCGTGCTCTTACTGCCTGCACCAGAACTTCCAGGGAGGCATCGATGAATCTTGTTGCGGCCCCCTGCCTTGTCTCCATGATGCGGAGATGCCGGTGTTGGACTGGGGTGGACAAAATTGAGAGGTCGCACAACACCAGGTTATAGTCCAACAGTTTTATTTGAAATCACAAGCTTTCAGAACTATCGCTCCTTCCTCAGGTGAAGTAAATTGGATACAGAATCGTCAGAGCATATATAGATGGAAAAAAAAGCATGTGTACTTTACAATTGCAGACCAATAAATTAAATCATCCTGACTATCTGCCGAGGTGTGATAAAGTTAATTAAGTCAGCCAGGAAGGTACCACATCAAAAGACATAGCAAGATACAACTGAGACAATGAGGTGAAGTCGCAGGGGTTCTAACGTGTCAAACGTTGTCTCCATGACCCACAGTTTTATCATGTTATTCAGACCTCTGGAAACCAACTTATGCACTCCTACATCAACCTTCAAATGAGTTGTGTGCAAGGCTGTTTTAAATATCCGCGCTGGAAATGAGTCATCAAGGACGTCATCAGACCCGCTGTTTGGAGGTCCAAAGAGCTGAGGGAGGGTGGACTGGCGCAACATGAAAGAGTCATGACCGCTTCCAGGGAATCTGGTGCACGCATGCATGATTATCTTTTTATGGTTGCAGACGAGCTGCACATTGAGGGAGTGGAAGCCCTGGTGGTTCACAAGCACTCCTGGGTGATGTGGGGGTGCCTTGAAGACCACATGTGTGCAGTCGATGTGCCCTGCACCTGTGGGAAGCCAGCCAGAGCCGCAAAGCCGAGCACCCGCTCAGTAACATTGGCTTCATCAGTGACAAAGTTTATATAATTGGCTAACTTGTCAAACATGGCATCGGTCACCTGAGTGATGCATCTGTGGGCAGCCAACTGCGAGATCCTGCAAATGTCTGCTGCAGATCCCCGGAAGGAGCCAGAGGCGAAGAAGTTGAGGGCGGTGGTGACTTTGACAGCCACTGGTAAGGCATGTCCACCAGGTCCTCTGGGCAGCAGGTCTTGTTCCAGCAAGCTACAAATGTCTGTGACGACCTGGCGCGATAGCCTGAGCCTCTTGAAGCTGCTCAGTTATGTCCAGGAAGCTCATCCTCTGCCTGTATACCCTGTGTTGGGGGTATCGCCTCCGGCGTGGTGCACCCCTGTGCTGACCCCCTCTCTCCTGTGGAACAGCAGGTCGTTTAGGAGAAGGCCACTGAGCTTCCGCCTCCCCTTCACAGGCGAGGTTCCCGAGGTGCATGAATCCCGTGCTCAAGAAGTTAAAGCCAAAAGCTGCTGTTAAAAAGCCTCTTAAGGATCTCTCAACAAGCATTTAAGTAGAATAGAAGAAGAATGGAATGATACAGCACAGAAGGAAGCTATTTGGCCCATCATGCCTGTGCCGGCTCTTTGGTAGAGCTATCCAATTAATCCCACTCCCCTGCTCTTTCCCCATAGCCCTGTAATTTTTTTCCCTTCAAGTATTTATCCAATTCTCTTCTGAATGTTATTATTAAATCTACTTCTACCACCCTTTCAGGCAGTGCATTCCAGATCATAACACCTTGCTATGTAAAAAAAATGTTTCCCCATGTCGCCTCTGGTTCTTTTGCCAATCACCTTAAATCTGTGTCCTCTGGTTACTGACACTTCTGCCACTGGAAACAGTTTCTCCTTACTTACTCCATTAAAAAAACAGTCATGATTTTGAACACCTCTATCAAATATCCTCTTAACCTTCTCTGCTCTAAGGAGAACAACCCCAGTTTCTCCAGTCTCTCCACACAACTGAAGTCCCTTATTCCTGGTACCATTCTAGTAAATCTCTTCTGCACCATCTCCAAGGCCTTGACATTTTTCCCAAAGTGTGGTGCCCAGAATTGAACACAATACTCCAGCTAAGACCTTCCTCTATTAATAAAGCCAAGTATCCCATATGCTTCTTTAACAGCCTTCTCAACTTGACCTGCCACCTTCAAAGATTTGTGCACATACACCCCCAGATTTCTCTGTTCCTGCAGAGCCTTTAGAATTGTACCCTTTAGTTTATATTGCCTCTCCTCATTCTTCCTACCAAAATGTATCACCTCATACTTCTCTGCGTTAGATTTCATCTGCCCGTGTCTGCTCATTTCACCAGACTCTCTATATCCTCCTACAGTCTGTTGCTATCCTCTTAATTGTTTACTACATTTCCGAGTTTCATGAAATTATGCCCTATATATCCAGGTCCAGGTGATTAATAGATATCAAAATTATATAGGGCCCTGGTGAGACCACACCTGGAGTATTGTGTAGTTTTGGTCTCCTTACCTAAGGAAGGATATACTTGCCATAGAGGAAGTGCAATGAAGGTTCACCAGACTGCTTCCTGGGATGGGGGGATTGTCCTATGAGGAGAGATTGAGTAGACTAGGCCTATATTCTCTAGAGTTTAGAAGAATGAGAGGTGATCTCATTGAAACATACAAAATTCTTACAGTGTAGATGCAGGGAGGATGATTCCCCTGGCTGGGAAGTCTAGAACCAGGGCTCACAGTCTCAGAATAAGAGGCTGGCCATTTAGGACTGAGATGAGGAGAAATTTCTTCACTCAGAGGGTGGTGAATCTTTGGAATTCTCTGCCCCAGAGGGCTGTGGAGGCTCAGTCATTGAGTATATTCAAGACAGAGATCAATAGATTTTTGAATATTAAGGGAATCAAGGGATATGGGATAGTGCAGGAAAGTGGAGATGAGGAAAAAGATCAGCCATAATCTTATTGAATGGCGGAGCAGGCTCGAAGGGCCAAATGGCCTACTCCTGCTCCTATTTCTTATGTTCTGATGTTCTTATGTTAGAGCAGTGGTCCTAATACCAACTCCTGGGGAACACCACTGTATACTTCCCTCCAGTCTAAAAACAACCGTTCACCATAGTCTCTGTTTTCTGTCCCTTAGCCAATTTTGTATCCACACTGCCACTGTCCTACGCTATGGGCTTTAATTTTGCTAACAAGTCTATTATGTGGTACTTTGTCAACCCCCTTTTGAAAGTCCATATACACAACATGGACAGGAAGATTCTGGAAATGCAGTAACATCCATGTACTTCCATAAGAACATAAGAAATAGGAGCAGGAGTAGACCATTTGGCCCTTCGAGCCTGCTCCGCCATTCAATAAGATCATGGGTGATCATCTACCTCAACTCCACTTTACTGCACTATCCCCATATCCCTTGATTCCCTTAATATCCAAAAATCTATCGATCTCTGTCTTGAATATACTCAACAACTGAGCCTCCACAGCCCTCTGGGGTAGAGAATTCCAAAGATTCACCACCCTCTGAGTGAAGAAATTTCTCCTCATCTCAGTCCTAAATGGCCGACCCCTTATTCTGAGACTGTGACCCCTGGTTCTAGACTCCAGCAGCCAGGGGAAACATCCTCCCTGCATCTACCCTGTCAAGCCCTGTAAGAATTTTGTATGTTTCAATGAGATCACCTCTCATTCTTCTAAACACTAGAGAATATAGGCCTAGTCTACTCAATCTCTCCTCATAGGACAATCCCCCCATCCCAGGAATCAGTCTGGTGAACCTTCGTTACACTCCCTCTATGGCAAGTATATCCTTCCCTAGATAAGGAGACCAAAACTGTACACAATACTCCAGGTGTGGTCTCACCAGGGCCCTATATAATTGCAGTAAGATGTCTTTACTCTTATACTCAAATCCTCTTGTAATAAAGGCCAACATACCATTTGCTTTCCTAATTGCTTGCTGTACCTGCATGTTAACTTTCAGTGATTCGTGTACAAGGACACCCAGGTCCCTCTGAACACCAACATTTCCCAATCTCTCTCCATTTAAAAAATACTCTGCTTTTCTATTTTTCCTACCAAAGTGGATAACTTCACATTTCTCCACATTATATTCCATTTGCCGTGTTCTTGCCCACTCACTTAGCTTGTCTATATCCCCTTGAAGCCTCTTTGCATCCTCCTCACAACTTACATTCCCACCTAGCTTTGTATCATCAGCAAACTTGGATATATTACATTTGGTCCCCTCATCCAAATCATTGACGTAGATTGTGAATAGCTGAGGCCCAAGCACTGATCCTTGCGGTACCCAACTAGTTACACCCTGCCATCCCGAAAATGACCCGTTTATTCCTACTCTCTGTTTTCTGTCCGTTAACCAATCCTCGATCCATGCTAATATATTACCCCCAATCCCATGAGCCCTAATTTTGTTTAATAACCTCTTGTGTTGCACCTTATCAAATGCCTTCTGAAAATCCAAATACACCACATCCACTGGTTCCCCCTTATCTATTCTGCTAGTTACAACCTCAAAAAACTCTTAACAGATTCGTCAAACACGATTTCCCTTACTTCAATGAGGTCGCCCGCCTCTGCCGAGTGGATCCGTGGCGCGCTGGGAAACGTGCCCGAGTTAAATGCGGAAATTGGCAGGAGGACTGCGGGTTTCCAACGCGCTAGCAATTTTGCCGATTTTTACTGCTGAACCACCCCAAACCCACACGCTCAGGACTGGGAAAATTCCGCCTCATGTTTCTGCACCCCCTTTAAAATTGTACCATTTAATTTATGTTGCCTCTCCTCATTCTTCCTTTCAAAATGCATCACGTCACAATTCTCTGTATTAAATTTCATCTGCCACATGTCTGCCCATTTCACCCATTTGTCTATGTCAGTGGTTCCCAACCTGTGGTCCGCGGACCACCAGGGATACTGCAGGTGGTCCATGAAAAAATGGTCCAAATCCCTAAAATAAACGTGTCTGTTGTCTCCACAGATGTTGAATGACCCGCCGTGTGGTTCCAGTGCTTTTATTGCTGTTTAAAGCTGGGTTTTGGGGATGAGCTGATGGAAGTGAAAACCTGCCGTGGATGGAGGGCGGGTTGGTTTTCTGGAAGGAGCAAATCAACTGGGCCAAAAAATCAGCTCCAGACAAATTCACCAAAATATTTCCCACCTCACTACCGCACAACGGCAAGCACTGCTCCACTCTATCATATAAACCCAACCAGTGCCCCCTCAATTCAACAATCTTCACCAGTGTCCCCACTATTATACAACCTCAGGTGTGCATGTACGGAGTGTGGTCTTTGACAGTGGGTTTTATACAACAGCTGCCGCCAGTCCTCTTGTGTCACACTAAGTAAAACTAGATGTCATAAATATAACATCCTCATTAATAAATGCAGGAGGGAATTCAGGAAAAACTTGTTTATGCAAAGAGTGGTTGGAATGTGGAACGCGATACCACAGGTACCAGATATCAGTGAGGGGAGCAGAGAAGTTTCAGCCATGAGTTGGCTCCGTGGCTTAGCTGGTCAAAGCGCCTGTTTAGTATACTAGAGAGCCTGAGTTCGATTCCCAGCCGGGCATTTTTTTAAAGAACAAAATATTCTCTTATGATCCCACAGAGGTTGGTTGCTTCTCGTTTGAAAGTACTGCAATCCTTTGGGATAGGAACGGATAAAGGCTCATCACACACACATCACAAATACATATTAAAGTCTGACTGTCATTCAGCCAACATGCTAACATTTCCTCCAGTCTGCAACAGAAAGTTATCGGTTTATTAATGGCGATTAAAACAATTATTCATCGTGATACTGCCTTTAATTATATGTTCATGTAATTGATTTAATAAACTGCACAACTGTTTTATAAAAATCAGACCGGAAATCAAACCCGTGCTCTGGTTGCACTGAATTCCAACCCCTGGCCCACCAAGGAACGCTCCACCCAGCAGCTGTGAGAGCTGTAAATATACTGGGTGCATTCCCGCTAGATACAAATGTATTCCTGACTTATGCTCGATGTAAATAAGAACATAAGAACATAAGAAATAGGAGCAGGAGTAGGCCAATCGGCCCCTCGAGCCTGCTCCGCCATTCAATAAGATCATGGCTGATCTGATCCTAACTGCCAATCTACTATCTATCACAGAACCATCTCCTGCATCTAACAGAATTGCACACACGAAATAGGAGCAGAATCAGGCTACACTGTCCCTGGGCCCGCGCCACTACCCACAGGGCCATGACCGATCCGAACCTAGACTCATGTCCAAATTCCTGCCCGCTCCCCGTAACCCTTAATGCCCTTTACTTCTAGGAAACTGTCTATTTCTGTTTTAAATTTAATTAATGTTGTAGCTTCTACAGCTTTTTGTGGCAGCATATTCCATGGACCTACCACCCTCTGAGTGAAGTAGTTCCTCCTCATCTCAGTTTTGAAAGAGCAGCCCCTTATTCTAAGACTATGTCCCCTAGTTCTCGTCTCACCCGTCATCGGGAACATCCTCCCCGCATCCACCCGATCCAACCCCTTCACAATCTTATATGTTTCAATAAGATCGCCTCTCATTCTTCTGAACTCCAATGAGTAGAGTCCCAATCTGCCCAACCTCTCCTCATATGACCACCCCCTCATCCCCGGGATTAACCGAGTGAATGTTTATTATCTCTGCAAGTTACAAGTGTCTGTAGATATATCTGAATTAATTATTCATTTATTGGGACGCATCTGTTTAATTGTGAATTGAGGCAGTGCATTCTAGATCCCAAGAACTCGCAGTGTAAAAAAAAAATGGTTCCTAATGTTGCCTCGGATTCTTCTGCCAATCACCTTCAATCTGTGTCCTCTGGTCACCGACTCTTTAACCACTGGAAAAATGTTTCTCCTCATTTACGATATCAAACCCGTTCATGAATTTAAACACCTCTGTCAAAACCTCTGCTCTAAGGAGAACAACCCCAGCTTCTCCAGTCCCCCACATTCTGAAGTTCCTCATCCCTGGTACCATTCCAGTAAATCCCTTCTGTTCATTTCTTCCTTCTAATAAATAACTATAGTGAAATGCTTATAAGAAAAAGCACGAACAGAATAAAAAAAGAGAGAAATAAATACTGAGCAAAATCGATGTGAATGTTTAAGAACATGAAACATAAGAAATAGGAGCAGGAGTAGGCCATTCGGCCCTTCGAGCCTGCTCCGCCATTCAATGAGATCATGGCTGATCTTAGAAGGTGAAATAACAGAAGATCTGGGTTTTATGATTGGTCAGTGAGAGGAATCCATCTTTCAATCGGGCTTTGGCCGTTCGATTTACTGATAAAGACAGACAGAGAGCACTGCTGCAGACAGGACCGGCTAGCTCAGTCGGTAGAACATGAGACTCTTAATCTCGGGGTCGTGGGTTCGAGCCCCACGCTGGGCGGTTATTTTTACTGCTGATTTTACAGGCGATCCCTAGCTCTGAATTCCGCGGCAGAGAGCCCAAGGAGTGTTTGATGTAAATGAGATTCAACAACAATATCAGAAAATCTCTCCATGATTCTGGACTCTTATCTCTCTCTCATTGAACTTCATATCATTTCACCTGCAGCTCGGCGTCAGTGCGGCTCAGTGGGACTTCGGGCCAGTCTCTCCCTTCACAACGCATCAGTGCCGGGAAAACGACGGGGAATTTTACACACATGTTGTGCTCTGTAACTTCTTATAAAAACTTCAGTATACTTCACTCCATGTCCAACCCTGTGAGGTCTCCCCTGGTGTGTCAGCTTTAGATGTTTATAAACACGTCAGCAGAACATTAACATAACCTGAGCTCCGCGATCTGGTCGGGTCCCATTCCCCCAAAGTGATTAATGAGCAGGAGGGATCAGAGTTTCTTTAAAAGAATGACACGAAAATCACTTTGATGTGAGGCCGAAATAGCTCAGTTGGGATACGGCGGCTTTTAGATATTTTGTGTCTCTTTCTTTGGGTCCTTTTCTCGAACTTACCAATTTAAACTGAAGTCTTTTATCCGCCACTGAAGGGTTGGGTTTGAATAGAGCGAGACATCAAGGATGGAAACTATTTCTATTGGCTGTATTTAGCTTTTATTTCTCTGTCTCCTTCTGCCCCTTTCTCTGGTTTTTGTCTCTCTCGGTGCCGAGTGAACATTTGATTTGATGCATTTGTCCTAAACTGATGCCCTTTACACATCTCGGGGCGGTCAGACATGCTCTGTCTGTCTGTTACTGCTTGTGACCATTAACGGGAACAGGCCGCGAGTTAAACGTTTATCAGCAAACCGAAGAAAGACAAATTAACAGAGAGATGTGTTGCTCCGCCCAGTGCAAAGGTGAAATGGATGTTATTGAAAATAATTTCCCCCTGACAGTTTGTGTAGATTTTTTGTAAAGTCTGGATTTTCAATGTCAGGAGAAACCAAAAAAGTAAGAAATAAACTGCTGATGACCCGTACAGGGATTAAACCCGTGCCCTTAGCGATATCAGCACCACGCTCTAAACAACTGTGATAAAAGCTGTCCGCATTGTTCGAGCCCCACGCTGGGCGGTTTATGTTTTACTTCTCACACTGGGTCACAGAGTTATTGTACAGACAATGAACACACCACATCCCTTAAACATGATTCCGATAGAAAATAATCACTGTTCGATAAAAACCGAGTATGTAAATCGAAAGTAACAGAAAAAGAGCACTTAATTGTGAAAAGAATGATTGCACCAACATTGAAGGGGAATCTGCCGGCCTCCGCCATTCTAATCCTGTGACTGTGGGAGTTTGGTTCGGGCAGAGCTTTGCCTGTGACGACACGAACACCCCCCCGCCCACTCCATCCATGTTAAATCTGAAAAGTGTCTGGCAAAAATTCGGAACAGGCGGGGAGGAAGTAACCCTTCGGAGAGGTTTGTGTTTCTGAATCCCTAACTCTTCTGGCTCTTTTTGACATGTCCCCATTCAATGTACAGATCCTCTCCTCAGTCTGCCCCTCGAGACCCGTCAACTCACATTTCTCTCCAGCTAATTTCAAAATATGTTTTACACACCCCTCCAGGATTGTCCTGGAGTCCCAAATACTGTGTCAATTGTAGCACTTTCTGAAATACTACCCTTGTCATGTGTTAGTCAAGAGAGACAGAGGGGAATTAGGCAGACCAAGCGTCGCTGAGCCTTTGCTGTAGTGAAACAGGGGTTCATTTCATGAAACAGTGCTACAGCTTTCGGAATAGAGGGAGCTTATAGAGACCTGATGGGTTCCACCGAAACAAAAGGGTTTGAGGTGTTGGCCGGCAGGACAGATAGAATGTGGGGAGTGTTTAAACTCGATGTGGAGGTTGTTGCTGTAGTTGTTCTATGGAGTTCCTTCAAGGAGGTGATTCTGAATGCAATGGATCAACGTGTACCCATGCAAAGCAAAGGTACTGAGCGTCATTACAGTCCAGCCTGGTTCAAAGGAACTAACAAACAATTCATCCAGAAGAGAAAAAGGGATTTAAGGCCATGACTGTAAATGGTGCAGAATTCAGGCGGCTTCAAAACCAGCAGGCAAGACAAGAGTGTAAAAACTGCAACAGAATGGCGAAGAACAATTTCACATTGAACATGGCAAGTGAAGAGAAGGGTAATAATAGTGCCAGAGGTAAGTTGTGATATTATTCACAAAATGTTTTAAACGGCTTGCTTACGTTGTGGTCCGCAAAAGCTTTTGATGACGATGTATTGGTCCGCACAAAGGAAAAGGTTGGGAACCGCTGGTCTATGTCCTCCTGACATCTGCTACTATCCTCCTCACTGTTTACTACATTTCAGAGTTTCGTGTCATCTGCAAAGTTTGAAATTATGCCCTGTATACCCAAGTCCAGGTCACTAATATATATCAAAAAGAGCAGTGGTCCTAATACTGAGCCCTAGGGGACACCACTGCACACTTCACTCCAGTCTAATAAACATCCATTCACCACTATTCTCTCTTTTCTGTTCCTTAGCCAATTTCGTATCCATGCTGCCACTGCCCCTTTAATCCCATGTATTTCAATTTTGCTAACAAGTCTATTATGTTGACATATTAGTCTTTTATTATTTATGTTGAGTTTCTTGTAAAATGCTTGTTATTTGAGCAGTAAAGCTTTTACAAATTACTGGAAAGACACCATTGGACTAGTATTCACATGTTAGTCCCCTGTTGAGTATCTGCTTGATTATGCTTGTAGCTTCTTGTGTGGATGATTGATTTATATTACTCAATTATTTTTTTGGAATGAAACAAAGATCATGGATGAAAGGTTTTGTTCTTATCTGTGAAGTAAACATTTGATTTAATTCAATTTACAAGTTCCCGGTTGAATTCTAGCTTTATTTCACACATTTCTATTTGGCAGGTATTTATTTATTGATATATAAAGAATAAAAATTTAATAATAACTAGAAACATAGTAAAAAGGTAATTTAAATATTTAACTTCAAACATTTTGTAGAGGTTTGCCATAGAAATGTTTAACGTAAATTCAGACTTATCAGAGCTGATTTTGTGTGGATATGAGCATTCAACAAGGATTAACAACGAAGTGTTAATTACCGTGAATAAAATAAAGTGTAGGAATATTTAAGGCATTTGTCTGAAATTCTTCTCGCTGTTCTGCTAATTTAATGGAGAGCGAAATTTTAGACAAATAATTAAACGTTGGTATGTTTTCTACCACGCTGTAGTTCCAGGATTGTGATTTTGGTTTCAAAGTTATCTTTGGCATTGTTAGCATGGGAATTTATCCTGCTGTGCTGGCCAATATTTATCCCTAAAGCAACATCACCAAAACTGTTTAGAATGTCATTTATTTCATTGCTAATAGTGTACATAAATTAGCTGCCATGTTTCCCTACATTACAACAGACTTCAGTGAAATCTTCCCAGCGTCACTTTGTATATTATTTTATG
The DNA here is from genome assembly GCA_030390025.1 of Squalus acanthias. Lineage (NCBI taxonomy): Eukaryota > Metazoa > Chordata > Chondrichthyes > Squaliformes > Squalidae > Squalus > Squalus acanthias. The sequence continues at coordinate 87,831,796 of CM059426.1, forward strand.
ATGTACCACCATTTGATATTAGTTTTCCCATCAATATTTTAGCTGCCTGGGGCTGATGACATCTATTTGATGTCTGTATTTTCATCTATACACTGGGAAATTAAAATCAAAATCACAGTTGGGATTGGTGACGCTAATATAAGAAGAGGAGATTAAGTCATAACGTTCAGTATTACAAAGTGGGCAGACTCTGATAATCACCTGAGGTGGTTGTAACTGGTTCAAGGTGTACATCGAAGAAGATGTTGCTGAAGTTACGGCTCTGCAGATTTACTGATCTTTTGTTGTAACTACAGATGCTTGCTTCATTTTTGTGCTATTTTTCTCATAATGTTTGAAGTTTCAATTTCGACTTGGCTGAGGATTGTTGCTGCAGTTGAATGAAGGCAGTAATTCGTGTATACTGTTGACAGCCTTGTCTCTTTACTTGGATCTAACATAAATGTAGACAGTTTGTGGGTGTCCAGGACCTGTGTCAAGAGGTCCATTCCACTGGTAAGTTTTTCTTAGCTTTGTGTCACAAACAGGCATCTATTGTGGATATTGTTTGCTTTGGTATTTTTTATGTGCGTTTACAGGGCTTGTTTAATATGATAGATTTGGAAATATTCTGTGCACTGGTATTTATTCAGCATAGTGAAGCTTAATTGATTAGCTTGTAAACTCCTTCCAGTTTTATTTTATTTGAGACAACTCTTAAAATTGTTTCTCTCAGTCATTGATTTTCAGTGTGAAATTCTGTTTGGTTGCTCCATGTAGTCATCCAGGATCTCTCAGGGCAAAGTACAGGGTTAGATGACAGCCAAACATAGTGCTGCTGAGAGAATTGCAGTCCATTTTTGTTACAGCAGTACTCAGTGCTGTTTGTGCATGATTAAATTATGCAGTTACATTGTCATTCGGTGGGTGGCAGTGTTGTGTCATTATCTGCAGCATTTTATTAATTAGGAAACTGAACTAAAAGCAGAAGAAAGGACATTTTTAATGTAAATTTTGTACAGATTATTTTACTGTTGTTTTAATTACTCTTGAAGCGCTTTACTACTTTATTTAGTACAGGATAGATCTGGATTTTTTTAATGGGATGGGGCAGGAAGAGCAAAGTTGCTTCACAGAGGATAGTAAATCAGTTTAATATATCTGAAAACTTAGACTCTGGGTGAAGAAGGGCCATAATCCTTCACAGAATCACAGAATCCCCACAGTGCAGATAGAGGCCATTTCGGCCCATCGAGCCTGCACCGACACATATCCCACCCTATCCCCGTAACCCCACGTATTTCATCCCCCTAACACTAAGGGTCAATTTATCATAGCCAAATCAACCTAACCCGCACATCTTTGGACTGAGAATATGTTACATCCACCCTCAAGCTTGGTTCAGTTCCTTTGATAACTTTAGTGCCATTTTTTTATTTTCTTCTTCTGTTAGGGTTGGCAGTCTGCTGTTATGCCGTTCCAACAATAATTAGTTGACAAACAAAATAATTGAAAAAATTCTGTCATTCATTCCAGAATCAGGGCAATTATATTTATAGATTTACAGAAGCTTGAGGACTGTAATAAAGAAGAAAAGCAATCACCATTTTAATGAAATTGAAAAGAAATCTTTATTATTTTATTCCTTTTGCCAAAATTTACCTGTTAATTAAAAGTCTGCATTGTTATTTGTCATTGGTATTTCATTCATATTCTGTGTTTTGTGATATAAAACACAATTTTAAAATCACTGATATATATCATTGATCACCTGATCATGTTCCCAAGTTGCGATTGACTTTGATAAAATCATCTAATAAAATCTCAGCTACAAATGACACCAGACGGACCCACAAAGATATGCAACTAATTAGCTGTTATTTGCCATGTTTTCAAGAGGGGCGTATCTAGCCTCTTATGTCACTTATTCTTGAATATTAAAATGTGATGTTAATATCACACAGAACTGTTTTTTTTAACTAGAGATAAGTGAAATAAAAATGTCAGGAACATGAGATGACCTTAGCTCATACAATTTAAGTCTTTCTTTTTTCTCTCTCCACCAACACTGGACAGTTCATAAATTTCCATCTGCCTTGTACTTTAACAAAAACTATTCGTGCTAACACACTGCAACAAGTAATAAATACTGCAAAGATGCACCACTGCGTAAAATAGACATTACTCTGAACTTCTATACCAAAGAATCTATAGAAATAAAACACACAAGGAATAAAAATGAGGAACATAATTTTCTTAGGGGGGCGGAAAGGAGCTAAGTGGAGAAGTGGATTAGCACAGTTCTTTCAGCTTTATTACTTGGGCCCAAATCTAGCCCAAAATGATGGCATGAAAGTTTACCCCGTCCATTGGGTGTAAGTGTCCTTTCGTGTCCATTATTTTGTGTGCCCCTATTCAGTTCCTGGTGGATGTGAAATACTCGGAACAAATCTATCCACAATTTGGTACACAACATTAAATTAGCAACCTCACTCAGAAATGCAATAAGCGTGGCTGGTGTGGGAAATGTAAGTGGTGCAGTATGGGATGTTCTTTACAGGCTAGAACTAAGGCACATTTTGGAGCAGCGTAGAGAAGTTTACTCCGGATCTATTGCCCACTATGCCTGACTGGAATATTTGATGCTGGCAATGAATGCAAAATGTGGAAAACTGTTCCATTTCCTAACACTGACATTGCTCACTTTGAAGATCATGAACACCACAAAAAACAAACAGAAATTTAAAAAAACAATTAAAAACGTATAAGCAAAAATACTTGATAGGAACAAGAGTGATTGATGCCTATTACACGCACGATGCTGGCCATCCTGAGTAGTGTAATAAACATTATACTATTCTGTTCATACATATTCTTCTATGTTTGCAATTTTTTTGAAAACCTGGAGTATAGTATGAAAGCAATTCAAGATCAATAACAGAGAATTTGAATCAGTTGGGTTAATGATTATGTCACTGTATAAACTTACCGATGAGTTACATAGTACAGTGCTGATCCTGACACTGGGGAGCTGTGGAGGTGGTATTAATGTTTTCATTGCTTCAGTGTTTATTTGGTGCCTTTGTTATAGAAGATGGAACTTAGTTATGAATCTGTTTTTCTATTCATCTGGTTACAGCCGATTATGTGAAGTACCAGAGGTTTAATAGGATTAATGAATTCTTAATATCTTTGTGGTGTTCATGGACATTCAACAATGTTTTAGGGTAATATTCGCAGTTAATATTCCCAATTCCCAATGTTTCTAGGCATATACCTGGGTTAGATAAGGACTGATGTGACTGCCAAACCAATGAATATGCTGTGTAATCTGTGATTTTAACACCTAAGAACAGAGCAGTAAGTCCAAGTTCTTATTGTCACATTACATTAGTTGTTATGCATGGCAATGAGAGTCAGTTACCAAATTAGATCATCATTGGAATGACCTACCTCTCAGTGTGAAGATTAGAAGGATGATGCCAAGTGCAAAGTGTGTATGTGTGATTGCTTGGACATGTAATGCTCACCTGCTTGAAAGGGTCACACAGACTAAGACCCAATAGCTAACATCTTTCAAAATAGGTGCTGTTTAGACCTGAATAGTTAGAAACGGGAGGATAGAAAGTCCAATGGTGCTGTTGCACTGCTGGATTCATAGAATCATAGAAATTTATGGCACAGAAGGAGGCCATTCGGTCCACGGTGTCTGTGCTGGTCGAAAAAGAGCTACCCAGCCTAATCCCAATTTCCAGCTCCTGGTCCATAGCCCTGTAGGTTACGGCACTTCAAATGCATATTCAAGTATTTTTTAAAGAGGTTTTCTGCCTCTACCACCCTTTCAGGCAGTGAGTTCCGGACCCCCACCACCCTCTGGGTGAAAAAGATTCTCCTCAACTCCCATCTAATCCTTCTACCAATTACTTTATGGGGCCGGGAGGAGCACTCCCAGAGAGTAGTGGTAGTGAAAAATTGTATTTCAGTGAAATTTAAAGGGATGAGAGACAATTAATAAGAAGTGTCAAAATAAGAAGAAACAAAATCTGGAAGCCTTTAGAAAGGATCAGAAGGCACCTCAACCCATGCGTAGCATTTGCCAACACTGAGGGGGGAAGGGGCTAAGAAGTGGCAGGCAAAATGAAAAAGAAGGAAACCCAAGGTGCAAGCATGGGTCTGCAGGCAAGCAATGGTGTAGCACAGACTCTGACGCCCTGTTTGATGACTGTTGAAATGGAGGTGGTGCTGGATGAGGTGGATGTGAGGTCAGCATCACAGTATACCTGCAAGGAGGTGGAGCCAAGTTTCAAGCCACAGTTGACCATTACTGTCACTGGATGTGTCAGCCCTACACATCATTGTAGCTACAGGTATAATTATGCCATCAAAACTTGTGAAGACAGTTCCCAACTGTTATTGCCAGGTAAATGTACCAGGGCCTGCAGATATAGTTGGTGGCATCTTGTTGGGTGTGACCAATCAGGCTATGCTGGCTTTTGATCAACCTGGTATATCTTCTTGCATGTAATGTCACTGAAAGCATGACAGGTGATTGGACTGCTTCTGTGGAAAAACACAACATTATGGTTGGTCAGGGATTAACATATCCTAGGTTGGCTGTCCCAACCTCCTTTGAGAGTAGGAGCCACTACCCACACTAATCATCTGTTAAAGTCAGATATGCTCACCTCTATGCAGATATGGGCATGTGGATTGTGGTGGATTTGCACAGAGCACCTCTCGTGCAGACTGACCTGCTGGACATCCTTGCATTGGTCTGTTCTTTCTTCCAAACACCTAGGATAGGGGGATCTCCATAGGAAACCTATGGGGGAAATTAAAGAATTGGCACATTGGCTTATGAGAGCCTACAAGTCAGCAAAGAAAAAATGAAGAACAATTGAGGTGCCTGAAATATACTTAACTTAACATTATTGAGCCCATTATATAAACTTACTACTGTTTAGTAACTCTGGATTCCCAGTTCACATTGGCACAATTAAGAAGGGAAGACCTGTACAAGAGAATGTCAGAAAATAGTGTTTAGGAAGACTCCATCTCAAATGAATATTTAAATAAAGCCCCCAGCTTTTAGGTGGGGGCTTCCTGTACATCGATGAGGGGACAGAGTGTAATATATCCAAGTTTGCTGACAATACAAAGCTAGGTGGGAAAGTATACTATGAGGAGGACTCAAAGAGGCTGGAAAGGGATATAGGCCGAGAAATTCAGGGGTTTAGCGCCACCTGTTACCGGCAGATTTGGGCACAAAATGGCGGCCACTGCTCTTCTGCCAGCTGCTGGCGGGTCCCGCGGTGGCCACCATTTTCGGATGGCCAGCAGCGCTGCTGATATCAGTGATTGCTAAAATCATGGAAATGATGCAGATCTTGATGTCAGTGTGTGCAATGCTCACTTGACGCCTGATCTGCGAGTTTGGAGTTCGCTGTTCAACTTACCGGCATGCCTTAAGTGCGATGAGCTGAGCAAGCGTTGAGAAGCAGGAAGGAGGCTCCAGCAGCGGTATTTAAAGGGATCATCAGCAACAACTTGCACCTGATACGTTTGTTCAGTTTGACTGGCTCTGTGCAACTTTCTGCAACTCCAGCAGCTTTATTAACTTCTTTCAAGGTTCTAAGGTAACAGGGAATGTTTTTGCAAGTGGAGAACGCCTTCATTTTTATTTAAAGGCTTCTGCTCACAACACTTGCTCACAGTGATGGGGGCTCTATTTGCAGTCCCCCTCGCACTCGAGTATCTTAGGGAGAGGGAGCGGAGACAGCGAAGAAGATGAGAAGATGCGCGCAGAGGGAGGAGGAGGAGGGCCAGGAGGGCTCTCAACAGGAGGCCTTACCCACCTAGGGTCCTCCGAGAGCACTTCTCTTACACTCCTCCTCACTTAAATGGATATATTAGGAGGCTCCGCATCATCAAGGAGGTGGTCACAGAACTCTGCCACCTCCTACAACCAGACCTGCAGCCTGAGAGCAGGGCTACCACGGCTCTCTCAGTGGCAGTCAAGGTCACCATAGCCCTCAATTTCTTCGCCAGCGGATCCTTCCAGTCTGCAGCAGGCGACATAGCTAACATCCCACAGTTCGCCGTCCATCGCTGCATCCGGGAGGTCACTCAGGCTCTCTACACCAGGAGATTACGTTATCTTCTCTCTGAGCAGAGAGAAGCAGGACGAGCATGCATGTGGCTTTGCCAGGATAGCGGGCTTCCCCATGGTGCAGGGCGCCATCGACTGCACCCACGTGCAGTTGTGGGCGCCGTATAACAATCCTGAGATCTTCTGTAACCGCAAAGGCTACCACTCATTTAATGAGCAGTTGGTGTGCCACCACGCTCAGCGCTTCCTGATGGTCAGTGCCCGCTATCCTGGCAGCAGCTATGATGTCTTCATCCTACGTCAGTCCAGTGCGCCAGCAATCTTCCAGCCACTACAGTAAACTCAAGGGTGGCTGCTTGGAGACAAGGGCTATCCGCTCTGCACCTGGCTGATGACTCCCCTCCGCAACCCCTCCACTCCTGCCCAGCACTCATATAATGAGAGCCATGCTTCCACCAGGAACATCATCGAGCAGACCATCGGGCTACTGAAGCAACGGTTCCACTGCCTTGACCACTCGGGAGGAGCCCTCCAGTACTCGGCATAGAGAGTGATCCATTTCGTGGTGGTCTGCTGCATGCTTTACAACTTGGCCATCATGAGGGCACAGACCTTGCCAGCAATGATTGCAGAACCACCTCAGGAGGAGGACAAGGGAGAGGAGGAGGAGGAGGAGCAAGAGGAAGAGGACGAGGAGGGAGGGAGGAGGCAGGCAGCCAATCCCTTTCCCAGGTGGGCTGTCCGTGAATGTTTCATCAGACTCCGATTCCAATGAATGAAACCCCAGATCCCCGTTGCTCACCTCACCCCCATCATACCATCCCTCTATCACGGAATATCACAGTGCCTCCTGGGCACAAAGCTGAAATGAGAGCCACCACAAAAGATTCCAAATAAAATTAATTAATTTATCAAAAATCAATTCACAACATATTTACAACAACAATATGAACTAATCACCCTTGTGCAATCACTTTTCGTTCGGGCGCCCTTTCCTGATCTAGTGCTCCTACGAAGTGCTCCCCCCAGTGGCTGCAGCATGGCTGGTGGAAGGCTGCTGAGTTTCCATGGGGGAGACTCCAGATAGCCTTACAGGACGACCTCGAGCAGCTCTGGCCCTAAAAGGCCCAGCTGCAGACTGCACCACCTTGGGATGGGCGGCTGCAGTCTGAGCTGGCTGGCTGACAGGAAGCGGCAAGGGCAATAGCAGGGTGGCAGTGGTGGGAGCAGGAATGCTGTCATCCTGAGAGAGGACAGCAGGGTCTTGCTCCACTGACCCACTGCCACTCCCCCGGGGGCGGGGCCTCAGCATCCCATGCAATCTGTTGGAGCTCAGATTGCTGGGCTGCTGCGACACCCTGCAAGTCCCAGTTGGCAGTGGTAAACCCAGCCACGATGGCAGCAGTCTGAGCTTGGGTGGCATCAAGCTGAGACTTCAGGAGAGCGGTCTGCGCTTCCGCTGCAGCACTAAGACGTTGGGCCGCTTCCGCCTGTCTTCTCTTCTTAGGCAGTCCCTCAGAACCGAGGATGACTTGCTTCCACACTAAAAATGAGTTCTCAGGTGACTGATGAGTCCAATGCGGGACCTACAGTCTCTGTTACAGGTGGGGCAGACGGTGGTTGAAGGGCTGGGTGGCTGGGGTGCTTGGGTTGACATGTGCTACTTCCGCTGTTTGTGCTTGGCTTCCGCTTGCTCCCAGCGAAGAGATTCGAGGTGTTCGGCGCCTTGCCGGATACTTCTCCTCCACTTTGTGCGGTCTTGGGCCAGGGATTCCCAGGTGTTGGTGGGGTTGTTGCACTTTTTCAAGAAGGCTTTGAGGGTGTCCTTGAAGTGTTTCCTCTGCCCACCTGGGGTTCTCTTGCCGTGCCGGAGCTCCGAGTAGAGCGCTTGCTTTGGGAGTCTCGTATCAGGCATGCGGACTATGTGACCCGTCCATCGGAGCTGATCAAGCGTGGTCAAAGCTCTGATGCTGGGGATATTGGCCTGAGCGAGAACACTGACATTGGTGTGCCTATCCTGCCAATGGATTTGCAGGATCTTGCGGAGGCAGCATTGGTGGTACCTCTCCAGTGCTTTGAGGTGCCGGCTGTACATGGTCCATGTCTCTGAAGCATGCAAGAGGGTGGGAATCACTAATGCTCTGTAGACCATGAGCTTGGTGCTGGGTTTGAGGTCCTGGTCTTCAAACACTCTCTTCCTCAGGCGACCGAAGGCTGCACTGGCACACTGAAGGCGGTGTTGGACTTCGTCATCGACGTCTGCCTTTGTTAACAGTAGGCTCCCGAGGTATGGAAAGTGGTCCACGTTGTCCAAGGCCTCGTCATGGATTTTGATAATCGCTTGTGCTGCAATGGCAGCCACGACATCGCCCATCACACGCAGCATCATGTTTGGGTCGACACGGTCTCTTTGGGAGTCTTCCATCAGTTCCATCCTGGAAATCCTGGGCTCCAAGCTCTGTGCAGAGCCCAGTGCAATGTTGGAGGTGGACTCCTCCATGCTCCTTGACATTTCCAAGAGGCTCTCTGGCAGGCTTGCTATTGCACCTAGCAATTCGCTGTGCATGCCCATCACCCTTCTTCTGAAGGCCACCCCATCGAGGTCCTCATCAGAGTCCTGTGCAGCAGAACTCGCCCTCTGGGGGTTTGGCCCCCAAGCTACCCTTTTCCCCTGGCTTTGCTGCAGCCCACTCGTGCCCGGTGCCTCACCTTGTGCAGATCCCGCATCTACACTAGCCTCTAAAGTATGTGTAGTGCTAGTTTCTGAGCTGGTGTCTGCAAGTGACAGATGTAGTGACGCTGTGTCTTCTTCTTCTCCCCCCTCGCTCTCCTGCATCGCCTCAGGGACAGGCTAGTCTGGTGCTTGTTGTTGATTATCTGAAAGCAGAAAGGCACAAGAGTCAGGTTGTGGTGAGGGGTGGGGGGGGAAGCAAGATATGCATGGATACAGCATCAGCAGCTTGAAAGTTAGAAGAGATTATGGGATGAAGGGGAAGTGGGATGTGAGAAGAAGGATTAGGAATGAGCATACCGTTGTTGTTGCCAAGGGGTTCAACCTAGTCGGTTGCCACGGCCTCTAAGATCTGCCGCCCAATGAAGTCCAGCACTCTCGCCTCTAGCTGGCTGAGGTCATGGATGTCAGCCTGGCCCCTGCCTGTCTGCTGCTCCCTCCTGTTGTGCGCAACCTTGACCTGCAAGAGAAAGAGAAGTGTGTGAGTGAGTGTGGTGCAATGTGTTTGAGTGATGTGCCTGCCATAGTTGAATAGCTGTCAGTGTGTGCAAGGTGTGAGATGTGGGTGTGAGTGTTGCAGCAGTGGTGCAGTTGAAGTGAAGCGCTTATTGTGAGGTGTGAGTGGTGATAGGTAGAGATTGTTGGTAGGTGAATGCTGGGGGTGTGGTGCATTGAGCAGTGTGTGAGGCTTGTGGTGTAGATGGTGGGATGTGGCATTTGCTGAAGTCTTCACTCAACTTGACCTGCCGTGTGAGGTCATTAAACCTCTTTTGGCACTGGATGGCCGACCTTGGCACCACAATGCTGACCGTAACATGGGCGGCTATCTCCTGCCAGAGCCTTCGCGAGGTGTGTGGTGAGGGCTTCCTGCCAGTGTGTGGGAAGAGGACAGCCTGCTTCCTCTCTACGGCCACGTCCAGTGCCTCAAGAGCCGTGTCTGAGAATCTCCAGGCTCTCTCCCTTTAATGACACCCTGCTTTGCAGTACCTTCTTCTTCTTCTTCTAGCAGCTACAGTTCTGAGTGGCTTGACAATGAGGTGCTGTAGCATCAATGCACCTCCCCTTTAGGTACTGAATAAAGCCTGTGGCAAGCATGACTGGGAATTAGATTGGACCCGATATTTTTTTTTCTTCGTTTATGGGATGTGGGTAACGCTGGCAAGGCCAACATTTATTGCCCATCCCTAATTGCCCTTGAGAAGTTGGTGGTGAGCTGCCTTCTTGAACCAGTGCAGTCCGTGTGGTGAAGGTACTTCCATGGTGCTGTTCGGTAGGGAGTTCCAGGATTTTGACCCAGCGACGATGAAGGATCGGCGATATACTTCTAAGTCAGGATGGTGTGTGACTTGGAGGGGAACTTGGAAGTGGTGGTGTTCCCATGCACCTGCTGCCCTTGTCCTTCTAGGTGGAAGAGGTCGCGGGTTTGGGAGGTGCTGTCGAAGAAGTCTTGGCGAGTTGCTGCAGTGCATCTTGTAGACTACACTACAGCCACGGTACGCCGGTGGTGGAGGGAGTGAATGTTTAAGGTGGTGGATGGGGTGTCAATCAAGAGCGTTGCTTTGTCCTGTATGGTGTCGAGCTTCTTGAGTGTTGTTGGAGCTGCACTCATCCAGGCAAGTGGAGAGTATTCCATCACACTCCTGACTTGTGCCTTGTAGATGGTAGAAAGGCTTTGGGGAGTCAGGAGATGGGACACTCGCCGCAGAATACCTAGCCTCTGACCTGCTCTTGTTGCCACAGTATTTATGTGGCTGGTCCAGTTAAGTTTCTGGTCAATGGTGACCCCCCAGGATGTTGATGGTGGGGGATTCGGCGATGGTAATGCCGTTGAATGTCAAGGGGCGGTGGTTAGACTTTCACTAGTTGAAGATAGTTGAAGAAGTGGCAACACGGTGGCATAGTGGTTAGCACTGTTGCCTCACAGCGCCAGGGACCCGGGTTCGAATCCGGCCTAGGGTGACTGTCTGTGTGGAGTTTGCACATTCTCCCCGTGTCTGCGTGGGTTTCCTCGGGTGCTCCGGTTTCCTCCCACAGTCCAAAGATGTGCGGGTTAGGTTGATTTGGCTATGATAAATTGACCCTTAGTGTTAGGGGGATTAAATACGCGGGGATAGGGTGGGATATGTGTCGGTGCAGGCTCGATGGGCCGAAATGGCCTCTATCTGCATTGTGGGGATTCTGTGATTCTGTGATAGTCATTGCCTGGCACTTCTGTGGTGTGAACGTTACCTGCCACTTATCAGCCCAAGCCTGAACGTCGTCCAGGTCTTGTTGCATGCGGGCATGGACTGCTTCATTATCTGAGGAGCTGTGAATGGCATGAACACTGTGCAGTCATCAGCGAACATCCCCATTTCTGACCTTATGTTGGACGGAAGGTCATTGTTGAAGCAGCTGAAGATGGTTGGGCCAAGGACACTGCCCTGAGGAACTCCTGCAGCGATGTCCTGGGGCTGAGATGATTGATCTCCAACAACCACAGCCATCTTCCTTTGTGCTAGGTATGACTCCAGCCAATGGAGAGTTTTCCCCCCCGATTCCCATTGACTTCAGTTTTACTAGGGCTCCTTGATGCCACACTCGGTCAAATGCTGCCTTGATGTCAAGGGTAGTCACTGTCAGCTCACCTCTGGAATTCAGCTCCTTTGTCCATGTTTGGACCAAGGCTGTAATGAGGTCAGGAGCCGAGTGGTCCTGGCGGAACCCAAACTGGGCATCAGTGAGCAGGTCATTGGTGAGTCAGTGCTGCTTGATAGCACTGTCGATGACACCTTCCATCACTTTGCTGATGATTGAGAGTAGACTGATGGGGTGGTAATTGGCCAGCTTGGATTTGTTCTGCTTTTTGTGGGCAGGACATACCTGGGCAGTATTCCACATTGTCGGATAGATGCCAATGTTGTAGCTGTACTGGAACAGCTTGGCTAGAGGCACGGCTAGTTCTGGAGCACAAGTCTTCAGCACGATAGGCGGGATTTTGTCGGGGCCCATAGCCTTTGCTGTATCCAGTGTGCTCAGCCGTTTCTTGATGTCATGTGGAGTGGCTTCTGTGATGGTGGGGACCTCAGGAGTAGGCCGATATAGATCATCTACTCGGCACTTCTGGCTGAAGATGGTTGCAAACGCTTCAGCTTTGTCTTTTGCACTCACGTGTTGGGCTCCACCATCATTGAGGATGGGGATATTCATGGAGCCTCCTCCTCCCGTTAGTTGTTTAATGGTCCACCACCATTCACGACTGGATGTGGCAGGACTGCAGAGCTTTGATCTGATCTGTTGATTGCGGGATCGCTTAGCCCTGTCTATAGCATGCTGCTTCTGCTTTTTAGCATGCATGTAGCCCTGTGTTGCAGCTTCCCCAGGTTGGAACCTCATTTTTAGGTACGCCTGGTGCTGCTCTTGGCATGCTCTTCTACACTCCTTATTGAACCAGGGTTGATCCCCTGGCTTGATGGTAATAATTGGCCCACCTGTTGAGTATTAAGCCAATGAGCAGCAGTTTTAGTGTTGAAATCAAGACTACAATCATGTTAATGAGGACTGAGCACGAATTTTGCATGCTACCTAGACCATTGTGAGGTGGCGCAGCTTAACGTCGTTGGGCCTTAACACTGCCCGTTTCATGGCCATATCCAATTTCTGGGCCATAGACTGGTTAAGTGATTGGCAAGAAGGTGGCAGATGGAGTATAATGTGGGGAAGTGTGAAATTATCCATTTTGGTCGGATGAATGTTAAAGTAGAATATTTTTTAAAAGGTGAGGGACTAATAAATGTTGGTATTCAGAGGGATTTGGGGGTCCTTATACATGAATCACAGAAAGTTAACATGCAGGTACAGCAAGCAATTAGGAAGGCAAATAATATATTAGCAAGGGGTTTGGAGTGTAAGAGTGTAAGAGTAAAGAAGCCTTATATAGGGCTCTGATGAGACCACACCTGGAGTACTGTGTACAGTTTTGGTCTCATTACCTAAGGAAGGATATACTTGCCTTAGAAGTGGTGCAACAAAGATTCACTAGATTGATCCCTGGGATGAGAGGGCTGTCTTATGAGAAGAGATTGAGTAGATTGGGCCTATATTATCTGGAGTTTAGAAGAATAAGAGGTGATCTCATTGAAATGTATAAAATTCTCAGAGGGCTTGACAGGGTAGATGCTGAGAGGCTGTTTCCGCTGGCTGGAGAGTCTAGAACTAGGGGTCATAGTCTCGGGATAAGGCTTTGGCCATTTAGGACTGAGATGAGGAGAAATCTCTTCACTCAGAGGGTTGTGAATCTTTGGAATTCTCTACCCCAGAGAACTGTGGATGCTCAGTGGATGAGTATATTCAAGACTGAGATTGATCGAATTTTGGACACTAGGGGAATCAAGGGTTACGGGGATAGGGTGGGAAAGTGGAGTTGAGGTCGAAGATCAGACATGATCTTATTGAATGGCGAAGCAGACTCGATGGCTGCATGGCCTACTCCTGCTCCTATTGCTTATGTTCTTATAGTTTCCCTGTCCCCAGAAATGCATGTCCTGAATATTGATTGAGAAAGTGCATATTAATAGGGTAAACCTAATTAAGAACATAAGAATTAGGAGCAGGAGTAGGCTATACAGCCCCTCGAGCCTGCTCCACCATTCACTAAGATCATGGCTGATCTTTGACCTCAACTCCGCTTTCCCATCCAATCTTCATATTCCTTGATTCCCTTAGAGTCCAAAAATCTATCTGTATCAACCTTGAATATAATCAATGACTCAGCATCCACAGCCCTTTAGAGTAGAGAATTCCAAAGAATCACAACCCTCTGAGTGAAGAAATTCCTCCTCATCTCAGTCTTAATTGGAAAATCTATGCCATTATTTTCTCAATCAGTATTTAGAACACAAACAATTTATTTATACAATTACATCAAGAAGCACTACTTTGTGGACTAATCGACTGAATGTTATATTAATTTTCACTGTATCAGACTTTATAGTGAAAGGAGTGGTGTCCATAATTGGTTGTGTTGCCAATAAAATCACAAATGATTCCACCAAAATGAATTTGCTAATTGAAAGCATATAATTAAAAATAATTTTATCAAAAACAATAATTTACATCCCTCCTACCTTGCCAGGATCACCATTTGAAGTGTAGCTGGGCAGAGCAGAGTGCAAATGCACACTCCCTCCACCTGCAATCTAAGCCTACCTCCTAGGACATTAGCAGATATGATACTCATTAAATGCTCTCTCCCTAGTATTGGCAGAACTGAAATATTTCAGTCAAGATTCAAAAAACTTGGCTATTATATATATTAGATTTTGCACTGTAGCAACTCATGCTTTTATTAATAAAATATATCATAATTATTAAAATTGCAGAAAATGGACAGCTGGAGAATACTGTGGTAAAATTACAGTGACTTCCTATTAAAAAGATTGTACTGTAGTTAGCCTGGAAAAAGAAAGAAAGACTTGCATTTATATAGCGCCTTTCACAACCACCGGACGTCTCAAAGCACTTTACAGGCAATGAAGTACTTTTTTTTTGAGGTGTACTCACTGTTGTAATGTGGGAAACGCGGCAACCAATTTGCGCACAGCAAGCTCCCACAAACAGCAATGTGAGAATGACCAGATAATCTATTTTTGTTATGTTGGTTGAGCAATAAATATCGGCCAGGACACCGGGGATAACTCTCTCGCTCTTCTTCGAAATAGTGCCATGGGATCTTTTACATCCACCTGAGAGCGCAGACGGGGCCTCCATTTAACGTCTCATCCAAAAGACAGCACCAGACTCCCTCAGCACTGCACTGGAGTATAAGCCTAGCTTTATGTGCTTTATGAACCCACAACCTTCTGACTCAGAGGCGAGTGTGCTACCCACTGAGCCACAGCTGACAGTATACAGCATACAGCTCTTTCAGGTGCTTCTATCTATTAATTTTCAGTTTGTCTGCTCTCTTCTTTTAAAGGTAGTGACCCAGCAACAACAACTACATGGATTTATATAATGCCTTTAATGTAGTAAAATATCCCAAGGCACTTCACAGGAGCGATTATCAAACAAAATTTGACATCGAGCCACATAAGGAGATATTAGGACAGGTGACCAAAAGCTTGGTCAAAGAGGTAGATTTTAAGGAGCGTCTTAAAGGAGGAGAGAGAGGTTTATGGAGGGAGTTCCAGAGCTTAGGGCCAAGGCAGCTGAAGGCACGGCCGCCAATGGTGGAGTGAAGAAAATAGGGGATACACAAGATTCCAGAATTGGAGGAGCACCGAGATCTCGGAGGGTTGTAGAGCTGGAGGAGGTTACAGACATAGGGAGGAGCAAGGCTATGGGGGGATTTGAAAACAAGGGTGAGAATTTTAAAATCGAGGTGTTGCTGAACCGGGAACCAATGTAGGTCAGCGAGCACAGGGGTGATGGGTGAACAGGACTTGGTGCGATGGTATGATTGCACAGACACTAACAACCATATGGTATCTCAGCAATATGGCAGTTCTTCATGTGTGGGCTTAGATGGTAATGAGGTCAGCACAATCCTTTCTTCCTCTAGAAGGAAAGACTTGAATTTATACAGCAGCTTAATCATATTTCTCAGAAACATCTCAAAGCACTTCACATACATTGAAGTACTTCCAAGTGCAATGAGGGCAGCCATTATGCACACAGCAGGATTGTACAAACAACCATAAGGTAAATGACCAGTTAATTTGGTTTTGGAGCTGTTGGTTAAGGGAAAGTGTGGCTAGGGAGAATTTCCTGCTCTTTTTCAGATAATGTCATAGGATCTTTATCATCCACCTGAACCAGCAGCTGGGGCTTAGTTCATTTCTCATCCAAAGTATGGTTCTTTTGACAATGCAGCACTCCCTCAGCACGACACTGGAGTGTTGACTTTGTTATGTGCTCAAGTCTTGGGTTGGGGCTTGAACCCATGATCTTCTGAGACAGAGAAGAGAGTCTACCAAATTAGTCAAGGTGAAACTCATCTGACATCAATGCATATGTACTTGGCAGCAGGAGGCAACCAGTTGTGACCAGCAGCAGGAATTTGTGCAGATTGTTTTTCTCTCCCTAGCCTGTGAACACTGATTGCTCTGTGTGGCTAAGTACACCACCGTATCTTTCATTTACCCTCTACAGCAGAGGTTCCAAAACTGGTTTTGCTGAGCCGCCCTTTGGAGATTCATGTCCCATGCATGCAACCACCTTCGCCCCTTTTTCTAAGAAACAGTATTTTGTAGTCCGCAAGAAGATGGTGGAATTTAATCCTATTCATTTCAAATACTTCAAAATTAAACATAGGCCGCAGCTGATTGCTATCTAGTGACTGCTACTGGAGGTGCATGTGTAGATGCTGGTTAAGTACAGGATCAAAATGAGAAGTCGCACAACACCAGGTTATAGTCCAACAGATTTATTTAATTTTACAAGCTTTCGGAGCAGTTCGCTCCTTCGTCAGGTAAGTTTAGCAGTGAGAGAATCTCCCAGAATTCACAATTTAAACACAGACAAAATATATTCAAATCTTTCCCACATCAAAGAGCATAGCCAAGACAATGAGATGTGTCCCAGGGGGTCCAACGTGTCAAACCACCTGCTGGCTGCATATCCTGTCAATCTGTGTAGGTTCTTGTGTTAGCCAAGTACAGGATCAGTAGCAAAATACTGCAGATGCTGGAAATCTGAAATAACAACAGAAAATGCTGGAAACATTCAGCAGGTCAGGCAGCATCCGTGGAGAGAGAAACAGAGTTAACATTTCAGGTCAGTGACCCTTCGTCAGAACTGGAAAATGTTAGAGATGTAACAGATTTTAAGCAGGTGCAGAGGCAGGGAAAAGGGGAGGAGGGGAGGAAAGAACAAAAGGGACGGTCTGTGATAGGGTGGAAGGCAGGAGTGGTTAAATGTTGCAAATGGAGATGGCAGAATCATCAACAGCTGCCACCTGAAAAAATAGGGGCAGAGGTTATGGTCTGAAATTGTTGAATTCAATGTTGAGTTCAGAATACTGTAAAGTGACTAATAGAAAGATGAGGTGCTGTTCCTCGAGCTTACATTGAGCTTCATTGGAACAGTGTAAGAGGCCGAGGACAGAGAGGTCAGAGTGGGAGTGGAGCGGAGAATTAAAGTGACAAGCGACCGGAAGCTTGGGGTCATCCTTACGGACTGAACGGAGGTGTTTCTCTCTCCACAGATGCTGCCTGACCTGCTGAGTGCTGACCTGCATTTTCTGTTGTTATTTAAGTACAGGGTCAGACTTAACTGTAATAGTCCTACAGTTAGTTGAATAGCCTACCCGCACTCAGTGTCGATGCTTGCACATGGACAAGGTACTATGGACCTCCAATAAAAAAAATGTCTTTAGAATAATGCTGACCCTGCCTTCAGCCATGCAGGGATCGTGCTTCAAGGATCGCTCCTTTTATTCAGCAAACATAAACTTCTAGAAGTGAACACTGGACCTATCGGAGCTGCTTCTGGTGTATAGTAACAGGTTACTGTTGCACCAAAAGCAGCTCTGATCAGTCTAACATTTCATTCTTGGCTAGCCCATCCTCCTCACGGCCCACTGATACCCTTGGTGCGTCCCCTGAGTTTGGAACTTCTGCACTGCACCATCAAGGGAGCCCTTCAAGATACATACTTTTTAGTTATCATTGCAATATTAAACAATTTCCTCTTGAGAGTTCATTGGAGAGGATCTTCAAAGAATTTCACTATATAGCCCTCTCAAATCATCATTGGGACAATAGTAAATGTTGCCACTTTCAGTGTTACAGTTTAATAGACACAATATAGTTTTAAAAAACACAATAAGATCCTGTTGAGATCTGGGTTCTGCATTAATTCTGGCCCCCATGTTGGCCTCATGTACCTCCCCAGCCCCAGGAAATTCACACCCATCTTTCCACAATGCCAATCCTACTATCTTCCCATTACGGTATCTAGCTATTTTTTTTAATAAATAATTTCCTGGCCTCAACCAGCCTCCCTCATAATTCATTTACGGTGTTGATCATCTTCTGCATAAATAAGTATTTCCTGGTATCTGTCCTAAATCTGCTCTTAATAACTCTGTCACAGGAAATCCCTGCTATTTAAACCAACCAGACCATTTGCAATTTGAATTAACCAAATTGATCAAAGATCGAAGATCATTTTGAACATTAAGATCAAAGAGACAATCCATTTCAATTTTGTGACTGTGATTTTAACTCTTTGTTGCAGATGCAATAGAGGCTAAAACTATTCAGCTCCAGATACCAATTATATCTTAGAATAGACATGATTATGAAAATAAAAGTGTTAAGGGATTATATTTTGATTTTCACTTTAAATTGATTTCACACTTTAAACTGTATAGTTGGGCATGTTTCGTGCTCAATGGGTGATCTTCAGGATAAGAATCTCTGGATTATTCCCAGTGCTATGAGCTGGACCAGATAGGGAGAGAAAGATAAGACGTGTCAACTGACAGTTTCAGGGACAATATCTGAGAGTGTGTGGAGGTTCCACTGCGCCCTGCCCCAGATCTGCTCACAGACCTCCCTAGGAAATTCAGGACTGCGGAATCAAATGGGCCAAAGGGACATTCTTCATCCAAACTTATCTCATGATCTTGTGACATAAGAACTGGAGACTGTTGGATTTCCCAGGGAAACGCCATAGATAGCTGAAAACGACAGCTTCCATCATTTCCCTGGGGGCTCCTGCTGGTCTCCCACCAAAGTTACAGCCGAATCCCTGTGGAATTTAAGGGCCCTGGTTTATTTCAATGTGAAGACATTGAGCCAATTAACTAAGAAACCTGTTTGATTCCGATAGGCAAGTTACCTTTTTTTATGTCTCAGCAGACAAAATCATATATTGCTCTTTTATGTGCTGAAATCTGTTACTATGCTTAATTATATTCATCCACAAAGTATGATGGGTGTAGTACTATCTAGTCCTAAAATCAAAAAGATGGATGAAAGATTGTTTTCTTTGAAATAGGAAAAAGACCATCTCAGAGTTATCCCAGGTATGGTGGTTTTTGACAGAGTTAAAAGTAGAAACTTTGAGCATAGGAAGTTCTTCCAAAAGTCATTATTTTACATTTGTTGTGCTTCATTTTGCTATTTAATTGTAAAGCTATTTATTTGTAAAGCTATCAGTGGCTTTAGTCTGTAAACCTTAGGTCTGTAGAGATTGTGAATCACTTTTCTGCAAGAAGTTTGTGCTAGAGTGGAGATAGTGTAAAGTCACAGTGCAATAGCAGAAACTTTGTTTGTCAAATGGACATAGACACTTGAGCTAAACCAGAAGTTGTGCTTACGAAGAGTGATTAACCCATTACATCAATTCTCAGTATATTTGTATTCTACATAATTATTATACTTTAAAGAGGTAGCTTTCTGACTTCATGCTCTCTGCAGGAGATTACTCGTGAAAATGTATACCAGAAGTTCTGCTGTCTGCGGCATACGATTTTCCAACTATTATTTTAAATGGATGTAAAATTGTGCATAGCACATGTTGGAATTTCCAATATGTGCCCTCAGTGGGCGAGATTCCTGTCAAAAGAGTGAAGTTGTAAAATTTCCTCCTGTATTATTTGGCAATTGTTGTGCTTCATTTTGCAATTTATTTGGAAAGCTATCAGTGGCTTAAGTCTGTAAACCTTAGGTCTGTGTGATAATATTTGCCATTTTGACAAGAATTTTGTACCACTCAATCCAGTAAGCAGATTAGTGCAAATAGGGTCATTGTTAGCCCCCAGAATGCATTTCCGCAAGTGCAAAGGTACAGAAGAGATGAAACTTTGAGGTCATAAGAAATCAAGGTCTGTTTATAAACCTTTCAGCTATTGAGAAGAAGATGGTGCCAAAAACTGTGGCCGCGAAATTCCCCTGCTTTGCGCTGGCAGGTAAGGCCGGTTTTGGCTATGAAATGGCAGCCGCCTCGCTTCCGCTCATTTCTGGCGCAGGCCGTGGCAGACGCCATTTTGGGCAGCTCGGTAGCGCGGCCATTGCCTGCGTGCGGCGGAAGAATGCAAATGAGGCAGATTGAAACGTCAATCAGCATTACACACTGATTTGACACAAGACCTGCTATTTTGGACATCGCCACTCCACTGTACCCCCTCTCCTCAGCACACATTCAGCTGCATGACAGACTCCCCACCAGTGCTACTTAAAGGGACACATGCAACTTTGAGGTAAGTTGCTTTTTGCTTTTGTACTGGTCCCTGCACAGTTTTTTGAGTAGTGGCTTGATCTAAGACATTTAAAAAGTTGTTAAAGTGTGCAGGGAGTGCTGCTGGATGTTTGCAAGGCATTGGCTTTTAAAGGAAGGCCTCTGAGAACTCCACTTGCTCCCAGTCCTGGGGGCTCTAGTTGCAGTCCCCCTTGGGTTGCAACATGATAGGGAGATGGAACAGAGGCAGCAATGTGGACAAAGCTGTTCGCAGAGGGAGGAGGAGGAGGAGGAGGGCTCACAGCAGGAGGCCTTACCCACCTAGGGTCTTCAGGGAGCACTTCTCATACCTGCATGTAAGCCAGGAGCAGAGTGTTCGTCGGCTCCGCTTCACCAAGGAGGTGGCCACAGAACTCTGCCACCTCCTACAACCAGATCTGGAGCCTCAGAGCAGGGCGAACACGGCTCTCCCAGTGGCCCTCAAGGTGACTGTGGCCCTCAGTTTCTTCGCCAGTGATCCTTCCAGTCTTCAGCAGGAGACATAGCTAACATCCCCCAGTTCGCCATCCATCGCTGCATCCGGGAGATCACAGAGGCTCTGTACTCTAGGAGAAGGGATTGCGTTGTCTTCTGTCTGAGCAGAGAGAAGCAGGACGAGCGTGCATGTGGCTTTGTCAGGATATGGGACTTCCCCATGGTGCAGGGTGCCATCGACTGCACGCACGTGGCTTTGCGGGCGCCGCTTCTAAATGCTGAGATGTACTGCAAAGGTTTCTACTCGCCGAATGTGCAGTTGGTGTGCAATCATGCTCAGCACATCATGGTGAATGCCCAGTATCCTGGCAGCAGTCAGGATGCTTTTATTCTCCACCAGTGTGCTGTTCCCTCAGTCTTTGAGCCACCAAGACAAACCAGAGGGTGGCGACAAGGGCTATCCCTTGACCACTTGGCTCATGACGCCGCTCCACAACCCAACCACACGTGGCCAGCATGCATACAATGAGAGCCATGCTGCCACAAGAAACATCATAAAGCAGACCATTGGGCTGCTGAAGCAACAGTTCCGCTGCCTGGACCGCTCTGGAAGAGCCCTCCAGTACTCAACGGCGCATGCATCCTGATTCGCGGTGGTCTGCTGTATCCTCCACAAACTGGCCATCATGAGGGCAGTTGCCACCAGGGATACGGCCACCAGCTCAGGAGCAGGAGGAGGAAGAGGAGCAGGAGAAAGAGGAGGAGGAGGAAGAGGAAGAAGCAGAAGAGGAGGAAGCAGAAGAGGGGGAAGTGGAAGAGGAGGAGGAGGAAGTGGAAGGAAGGAAGCAACCCAGACAACCCCTTTCTGGTCAGCATATGGGGGATTGAATCAACTGCCTGTGGTACCAGTGAACGCAACCCCAATTCCCCAATCAACATTAGCCCCACACCTTACCTGCCCTCTGTTACTGACCATCACAGCGTCCTCTTGGCCACAATGTTGAAATAAAAGCCACCACAAAGCAAACTTTCCAATCCAACTTTATACATCTATCCATCCAATATTACATCAAAAAATCAACTAATCACTCTTGTGTATTCCCTTAGTGACTGTCTTGCATGTGCCTTTGCCTATCCTAGTGCTCCTACGCAGTGCTACCCCAGTGGCTGCAGCATGACTGGTGGAAGGCTGCTGACTTTTAGTGGGGCAGACTGCAGATGGCCTTGTAGGATGACCTCGAGGAGCTCTGGGCCTAGTAGGCCCGGCTTCAGACTGTACCACCTCGGCATGGGCGGCAGCAGTCTGGGCTGGCTGGCTGACAGGCGTCAGCAAGGGCAATGGCAGAGTGGAAATGGTGGGAGTACGAATGCTGTCATCCTGAGGGTTGTCCTCCTCGGAACCACTGCCACTTCCCCGGGGCATCGCCTCAGCAGTCCTAGTAATCTGCTGGAGTACAGACTGCTGGACTGCTGTGACACCCTGCAAACCCCTTTCAACACTGGTAACCATAGCCATGATGGCAGCAGTCTGTGCTTGCAGGCAGCAAGCTGAGTTTGCATGACTTCAGTTTGAGCTTCCATTGCAGCGCTCAGACATTGGGTGGCTTCTGCTTGTGCTGCAATGGAAGCTGAGACATCAGCCATCAGACACTGCATGATGGTTGGGTCCACAAGTGTGTTAATGAATCTCCTAGCCCTTCCATGCTGGAATGGATGGGCACCAAGCTCTGCCCAAAGTCCTGTGCACGGTTGGAGCTGGACTCCTCCATGCTCCTTGACATTGCATTCAGACTCTGACAGGCCTGCCAATGCACCAAGCATTTCATCATGCATACCCATCAGCATTCTTATGTAGGTCACCCCATCGAAGTCTTCATCTAGCGCCGGTTATGCGCCACTTTTTCCTGCAAGAGAAAGGGAAGTGTGTCAGTGAGTGTGGTGCAATGTGTTTGGGTGATATGCCTGTCATAGTCGAATAACTGACAGCGTGTTCAAGCTATGAGATGTGGGCGTGAGTCTTGCAGCAGTGGTAAGTGTGTGCGGGTGAGGTAAAGCTATGAATGTGAGGTGTGAGTTGTGTTTGGTAGAGATTGTTGGTAGGTGAGTGATGGGGATGTGGTGCATTGAGCAGTGTGTGAGGTTAGTGGTGCAGTTGGTAGGAGACGGCTTTGGAAGATGCATTCACTGACCTTGACCACTCGTCTGAGGTCATTAAACTTCTTTTGGCACTGGAACCACATCCTGGGGGCAACACTGCTGGCAGTGACCGCCTCGGCAATCTGGTCCCACATCCTTCTTACAATGTTTCTGGAGGGCCTCCTGGCCCCTGTGGGTAGAGGAACTCTCTTCAAGTGTTCACCCCATGCACAAAGTCCTCAGGTGCTGCGTCCGAGACCCTGGGTGCCCTTTCCCAGGCCTGTTGAGCCATTTTGGTTTGTGGTGAAGCTGTTTTAAAATTTTTGATAACCAGAAGGCAGCTCACCTTTAAGAGGTGCAGACTGCCTTTAAGAGGCGCAGGCCAGCTTTAAATAAAGCTAGCCTTGCGTGAACTACAGCCCCCTGCTGAGCGCACAGCAGTGCACTCAAAGCTGGACTGTGCGCTGCTATCGTGCAAAGTAGCAGGCAGCACGAAGTTTACGTGTGCCTGTACTCCTCCTTTCAACATCGCAGGCCAATCGCGCATCACGATCCCCATGCCTGTTTTCGGGCCAAATCCAATTTCACCCCCGTGTGTTTTACTGAAGACATATAGATATTTGTTAATTATCTGTATTTGATATGCTTATACAGCATAATTGCATTGGTCATGTGTATACAGTCCACACCGGTTACAATGTCAACGTATAAAACGGGCAGTTGCTTATAACGGCCAAAAAGTGTTAACTATTATCCATTCACATTAATGTCAATTTCAAAGTTGCATCTCATAGGTGTTTATATTATTTCTGGCAGAAACAGCTGTGCTTACTCACTCTAAATATCCTACATGGGAGGAATCCTCAATCACATAGGCTGGGCTTAGCAAGAAAAACATTTTCTTTTTGTCTAACTGTGTGCATTTACGAGACTTGCAGAAAAGTGTTTGGATTGTGAAACTTTCTCCATTACTTCTTTAGCTGATATAACTTCAAAACCTTCGGGAGGGAAATCATTTTTTTAAGTGCAGATAGGTAAAAAACAGATTCCACATGTGCTGAGATTATCATTTACAAAGCAAGAAGGTGATGATATTTAGCAATAGGAGCTGGCTGAGTGACATTATCTAAACATAAGTATTTGCTTCTGGCCTTATTGTCATTATTTGATTTATCTTACTGCTTCTATAAGAATTCCAGGTGATGACATATACACTCTGGCCAGACCAACGTCATCAAGACAGACAACTGGAAAATGTTCTCCTTGATCCATTGTAAAGATAAAGCTCTAGACATAAATGACCTAAAATTACAATGTTAAACGAAACTGCTATGTAGTTGACAAAAGTGCAATGAATTGGAAAGTGCCAGCTTTAATTCAATGTAAACATAAACTCGAGACACAAATTACCCAAAATTGTTAAATTAAACTGCACCCATCTGCAAACGATTGCAGTGCAGTAAATATTTTGTATACTAACACTCACCTGTCATAAAGTCTGTCAAACGTTATACCGACCATCGCGGAAAGTGGGCAAATCGCGTTTGCACAAACATGCTCGCTATAAGCGGTGAGGATTGTATTTAATTTACAATGCATTCAGTTTACGACAAGCACTTCAAAATTCATAAATTGCAAGGCTTCAAGGATTCACATTTTTAACCTTAAATAGGCTCCATTCCACACTGCTGCAAAATGGGTTTCAACATTGCTGTGAAGTCAACAGGAGTCCTCTCTGAAAATGTTAGATCTATCTGTAGGAATTGCATGTTCATGGCTATACAGCAAAGAAAGAGATTTCATGGACTTGCCTTTGGTCAGTCTTTGATTAATTGCTGGCTGCAGCCAGATTTGACTTAGATACAATACAGTGATCATCTTTCCTTTTTATTCTATGATGTGGAGATGCCGGCGTTGGACTGGGGTGGACAAAAATGAGAAGTCGCACAACACCAGGTTATAGTCCAACAGATTTATTTAATTTTACAAGCTTTTGGAGCAGTTCGCTCCTTCGTCAGGTAAGTTTAGCAGTGAGAGAATCTCCCAGAATTCACAATTTAAACACAGACAAAATATATTCAAATCTTTCCCACATCAAAGAGCATAGCCAAGACAATGAGATGTGTCCCAGGGGGTCCAACGTGTCAAACCACCTGCTGGCTGCATATCCTGTCAATCTGTGTAGGTTCTTGTGTTAGCCTTTTTTAAAAAAAAAACACCTGGGAAGACCGGCCATGATGTCAAGTCACATTCTGTAACGTGACATGAACCCGATATCGCGATTGAGGCCCTCCTCATGAGTGCGGAACTTGGCTATCAGTTTCTGCTCTATGATTTTGCGCTGTCGTGTATTTCGAAGGCCGCCTTGGAGAACGCTTACCCGCATATCCGAGGCTGATACTTATTCTAAGTATCCTTTGTATGTATGAAGGGACTAATCTCAGTCAAATATGGCAGTTTTGGTGGTCTTGGGACTCCCAGAGTGCCCCATAGGAAGTATGAAAAATGTATTTTGCAAGATTATCTTTTTCTTTTTTTTTGCTTGTTAAATGCCTGTCAAGCAGCAATTAGTCAGGAATGTGCCAGTTTGCAATGAAGTTAGATGACACACATCTTAAAGTTGCTTTGTATGATCTCAAGGGGGTTTGAATACAAAGGTGAGGAAGTAATGCTTCAGTTGTACAGCCTTGGTCAGACCCTATCTTGAATACTGCCCTCAGTTTTGGGCACTTCAGGATGGAGATAATGGGCCGTATTTTGTGGTCCCTACGGGCGCATACGAGGTGTGTGCACGCCTGTAACAGCCGCGCAAGTTCTGGGTTTTCGCGCACGAACGCATGCGCGAAAACCCGGAACTGGCAATCTGTCAAGAATCTTCTTGATAGATCCAACACATCCCTGGGAAAAGGGCATCCATGGGCAGAGAGTTGCACTATTTGCCCAACTTCTGCATAAGGCCTGCTTTTACCAGCGTAAGAATTTAAATGAATATAAAAATAATGTTTTTTCAATCATTTAAACATTAAAAAACCTGTGCAATAAGGTAAGTTTACTTTTAGCCAGTTTAAAACATTTAAATTTATTTTTCAAAAAATTCAATTTTTGTTTTAAATATTTAATTAAATGGCATTTTAATTAATTTTAAATATGTAATTTAAAAATGTTTTATTTGATGTGTACATGTATTTTTTGGGGCATTCCCATTCACGCCGATGGGGATTCTCTTCTTTTATTGGTTGGGCCGGCCCACATGATCCCAGGGGTGCTTGTGGACCGCCTGCGCCCCTGGGGTACATGGGCCTCTACCCGCGGGTATCCGGAGAGGCCCAGGACCGCGAGTCTCCGTACCTCCCAGACAACCAGGTACACGGGCATTTTATTTGCGGATCAGAGGCATTTCCCCGCGAGAAGCCTCCGACCGCAAATTCAGAGCCATTGGCTTTGGAGAGGGTGCAGCGCAGATTCACCAGAATTATATCAGGGTTTAGAGGATTAAATTATGAGGACAGGTTGCATAAACTTGGCTTGTAATCCCTTGAGTTTAGAAGATTAAGGGGCGATCTAATCAAGGTCTTTAAAATCATGACGGGTTTTGATAAGGTAGATGAAGAGAGCTAAAGCTAGGCCATTCAGGAAGCACTTTTTCACACAAAGAATAATGCAGTTCTGGAATTCTCGCCCAAGAGGCTGTGGATGCTGAGTCAATTGAAATTTTCAAGACTGATTATTGATAGCACTGTCGACAACACCTTCCATCAATTTGCTGACGATTGAGAGTAGGCTGATGGGGTGGTAATTGGCAGGAGATTGGATTTGTCCTGCTCTTTATGGACAGGGCATACCTGGGCAATTTTCCACTTTGTTAGGTAAATGCTAGTATTGTAGCTGTACTGGAACAGCTTGGCTAGAGGCGTGGCTAGTTCTGGAGCACAAGTCTACAGCGGGATGTTGTTGGGGCCCATAGCATTTGCTGTATCCAGTGCGCTCAGTCACTTCTTGATATCACGTGGAGTGAATTGAATTGGCTGAAGACTGGCTTCTGTGATGGTGGGGACCTCAGGAGGAGGCCGAGATGGATCATCCACTCGACACTTCTGGCTGAAAATGGTTGCAAATGCTTCAGCCTTGTCTTTTGCACTCACGTGCTGGGCTGTGCCATCATTGAGGATGGGGATATTCATGGAGCCTCCTCCTCCTGTTAGTTGTTTAGCTGTCCACCACCATTCATGACTGGATGTGGCAGGACTACAGAGCTTTGATCTGATCCATTGGTTGTGGGGTCAGTTCTGCTGTTTAGCATGCATGTAGTCCTGTGTTGCAGCTTCCCCTGGTTGGCATATTCACCAAGAAAAAAGAATTGGTGTGTATTTTTAAAGCCATAACACTATTAAGGTTCACGTTTATGAACTTTGGTGGTATAGGCTTGGGAACCCCAGAAAAATGGCTTAAACAACGTTTATGCCATTTTTCCAGGGTTTCTGCAGATAATCTTGAGAACCCCAATGAAAATTCACCCCATTAGTGTTTTGCTTTTGCAGTTTATGATGTTATCCATGGCCCTCAAGTGTATTACCAGCCATTATTTATTCTCTACATTAACACTCCTGGTTAAGAATGAGTCTCTGTGCTTGCAGATCTTTTTGTACGAGTAACTTTATTTTACAGTGTGATGACAGGTCAAAATTCATAGTGCCAAATTGATCTAAGACTACCAGAATAGTGCTGGCAGTGACCTGCTTACTTCTTTTACAGTGTGAGAAACCCGAATCCAACATCAAATGTCAGATGTGGTCTTCACAGGGTAAAAATCTAGTAAAATCCAATGTTTTAATGTGATATTGTTACTAGTTTTAGAAACACAGTATTATAGAAAGTAGGGAGACTGAACCTGTTCAATTATGATAACAAGGCCAAGGCTACATATCGTTTTTCATAGGCTGTCTGATTTGATCTGTAGGTGGCTCAACTGGAGGTGAATCTTTTAAGCTTCTATTCTTTGTGAAAGTTTTTACATGTTTATTTTTCTGAAAATGCTCCACTTGCATTGTACAAAAACGCAATACTTACAGGGCTTTAAAACAAGGACCTCTTTATTTCTATATCTAAATGGACTGAAGAACAATATTGTGTGGCACATTGCAAAAAAAAGTACTGTTTCAAGCTGTAACAAACTCTTTGTTGCCTTATTCCTTTTCAGGGTTTGGAATCAATTTAGTCATCAAGATGGCGGCTGTAATTAATACACACCGGAGCTACCTACGCATTCCCCGAGTGTCTGTTCATCCTGCAGATGATGAGGTGGAACAGATGGAGAATGGACAAAGGAGGTATGACAGAACCACTCCAAGTTAAAATATATTGCTGGATCAGAAATCTTGTTATTTAAGAAAAGTTTCATATTGAAACTCAACAACACTACACTATACATAAAATAAACTGTTCAAGTGAAAAAAAACTACTCTATTGCTACACTGAACTGTGTGTAGTTCTGAAGAAAAGTGCACACTTCCACTAAATTTTATAATAGATGATTTTTTTGACTCCTATTCGGATATTATGGGGCAGTATCTGTAAGTGACAGATGTGTGATGCAAATACAGTTTTTACCTCCTTGTCTGTATGTCTATCTATCATTTAAAAGGTTAAAAATGAAGTACGAACACTTCCTTGGAAAATGCACTGACAACCCCAGTATGCTGCGAGTTTCCCATACTGCATGAAACTGGCATTGCAGGGCCTTGTAAAATTTATCCTAGTGTTCCTGGGCCAAAGCCCCGCACAACCTTTGCTCTCAATTTAATCATAAATAGAATCATAGAATCATAGAAAGTTACAGCACGGAAGGAGGCCGTTTCGGCCCATCATGTCCGCGCCGGCCAACAAAGAGCTATCCAGCCTAATCCCACTTCCCAGCTCTTGGTCCGTAGCCCTGCAGGTTACAGCATCCCAAGTGCACATCCAGTACTTTTTAAATGTGGTTAGGGTTCCTGCCTCTACCACCCTTTCAGGCAGTGAGTTCCAGACACCCACAACCCTCTGGGTGAAGAAATTTCCCCTCAAATCCCCTCTAAACCTTCCACCAATTACTTTAAATCTGTGCCCCCAGGTTTGTGACCCCTCTGCTAAGGGAAATAGGTCCTTTCTATCCACTTTATCTATAAAATAGTTTCTTTCAAGACATAATGGCCCAGAAATTGGACTTCAATGGTTGCCGCGGGGGTAAGGATCCCCCGCGATATCGCACTCCGCGCCTACCTTTATGGTTTTGGCCCACACGAACTTCAGTTCCTGGGCCTCTCCCTGGTGCCGGTGCACAGTGTGTGCATGTCCCAGAGGCGCAGTTAGTTCGATGCTACCTCTGGGATCACGTGGGCCAGTTAGAGCCAATGGCAGCACACCATCTTTCATTCATAGTTTTGACAGGAAGAGCTGTCAAAACTATGAATACAACAAGCGCCCAAAAGAACAGCTAAACCTCAATTAAATTTAAAAAAGCCATCACATTAATAAAATAACTATAGTTAAATAAATTAACCACATTAAACAAAAATTTAAATTCTTTTTAAAAGTTATAAAAATAAACTTACCTTTCTTTAAAGTCTCTAAAAAAGATAAACCTGTTGAAAAAAATTTAAAATACTTAATTAACTACTTACCTTGTTAAAAGGGGGTCTTACGCCTGCTTTCTCATGTGTAAAATCTTCAACACTTACGTGCGCGTTCAAACCTGAAAAAAAAACTAAGTGTGCTGCGTGCGCGCAACCTGTAGCGCGCACGCGGTTCACTTAGGAACCGCCCCCTTTGCTATACCCGAAGTGCCGGTTTCCCGCGCATGCGCAGTGCATGCAGGAAACCGGCACTTCGGGACCTAATATGCGAGAGTACACAGTGCGTACTCTCCCGCATTAGGTCTAATTTTCGGGCCAGAGTGTACAGCTCGACAGACAGTAATGGAGATAACCCTATTTTACCTCACTTCACTTGTTAAACGCTCAGTTGAAAGGAAATGGTTGTACAAGTCTGCGGTGTAAATCATGGCTCTGGTTGTAGTCTTTAGTCTTTAGTTCTAGAAAAAGCATCTGAACTCCATGGGCCAACTGGAAACTGCAAACTACTCTGGTGTGGAGTATATGACAATATACTCTCTCATCTCGAAGGATTATCAACAGATAAACTTGACTGTTACATAAAATAGCTATTGCTTTCCAGAGTCTGTAAGAAACACTGAGGGTAATTTTAACCCCCAGGGCGGGTGGGGAAGGAGGCTGGTGGGGGGTTAAAAATAAAAGAAGGGAAACCCCACCCACCTTGAACCTGCCCACTTCCGGTTTTAACAGAGGCCAGTAGGTGAGGAGGTCAATCAATCCACTCTCAAGAGGCAGGTCGGTCACTAAAATCTTTGAAGCGTGCCTCTATTTTAACTCAAGTTTTATTTTTAACACCTGCAGGCTGGGATTCCTGGGCCTCGGGAATCCCGGCAGATGAAAGGAGGTGAGAAGGGCCAGATTCAGGAGGTAAGTGCCTTTATTGCACTGCTTGTGGGCCAGGAGGAGGAGGAGTGCTTCCCCCAGCCCACTAAGCTTACATTTTAAACACCGCGTGATAGGAACCCCCCCCGACGTCCGACACCCCCTCCATGATGTCGGACATCCCCCCCCCCTCCCCCAACGATGTCCCATTCACCCCCCCCATGATGTCAGACGTACCTGACATCTGCTCCCCGGCTGCTTTCCAGCCCGACAGACAGCCAGCCTGTCAATCTGGCTGGCTGTCGGGCGGAAAACCTGTTAAAAAAAATTTTAAACAGGTCCTGCCGTTAATTTTGGCAGGACCTGCGGGAAACCCTTACTTCCAGGTTCCCCGTTCGAAAATCCTCCCACTCTTTTCCTGGCTTCGCGTTATTATCAGGCCCACGGTTTTGGAAAGGACAAGTTCTAATTTTATTGTTTTGAAGTACTATGTGGCCAAAATTACTCAGCTGTTCTGGTGAACTCCCACCGTAACTCCAGCAGTAATCCAGTGGAACGGTTGAAAATTACCGGGACTGGAATACGCCAGGTCTCAGTCGTAAAGGGGATGTTCCAGTGGCCTTGTTTGGGGGTGGAGCCTTTGCACACCCCAATAGAGGCTGCTAACATGGAGGGGTGGGGCTAAGTGGAGACTCTCTATGCTGTGAGTTCCTTTTTCCTTAGCACTAATGAGATCCAGTGTATGTCTGGGGGCTGACAAACTAAGTCAGATCAGATGTACAGGCATCCAGAAGGGCACAGTGGGCCTCATCGTAGGGGGAGGGTCCAGGCCAGGAAAGGGGCCTGGACATGGTTTTTCTGGGGTGGGGGGAAGCCATGTGGGGCTTAGGTGCACCCGAGTGCATCTCGAGAGGTGCGAGCACCCATGGCCCTATGTAAATAAGGTGCCCTCCCAATGACCCTCCATGATCTGCTCGGCATCAGCGCTGGAGGGTACCAACAGACAGAATCCCAATACTGAGATTGTGGCCCATGTAATGCAGGGCCTGTGCCTTTTGGATTTTATATATTTAACCTGCAAATAAGTCTGCCCAGGTAGTTTTACCCCATATGTATTGGTCTGGCGATTTTTAAATTTCTGCTCTCAGAACCGATGAGAAAACATGGCAGACACCCATGTATTCTCCGGTAAGTGGTTTACTGCAATTAGGATTAAGCATTCTACCTGGGCATGTTAGCCCATACACAGTGTAAATAAGGATGCAGGTTTTCAGTTCCTAGGAGACTTGGTCTGTTTATGGAAACTGCTGTCTAGCCATGAGCACAAGACACAAGTGTCAGGAACAAGCTTGAAGTTAATCAGGCTATTGTTCGAAGCTGCTTGCTGCTGGAATCTACAGTGGAGTTCTTTAGCAGCCTGATTTTCAGTACATTTGTCTGGCTGTTTGTCTAAGTTTATTTCACTTTTTATGTATGTCTATTGTCTCATGGTGTACAGAATAAAGTCACTACGCTTATAAAATATCGACTTAGGAAGTGCATTACTTGTTCTAGTAGTGTGCCTCAGAGCAGTAGAACAGCTGCTACCCATCTATATTATATTAAATTTGCTCTGTATGGTACACACTCCTTATTTGGGCATCACCATTCTGTGGCACTCAGTCACACGTGCAGCCGTACAGTCCACTGCCAGATGGAGCTTCATGAGCCCCAGATGCTGAAGATCATCATTCCCAGACAAATGGCATCACCAATACACTCTATGGGAAATCTACTTTGCCCTGAATTTCCATGGGCAACACCACAGAAAGCTAAAGATCACAGTCAATCTTACCAAAGAAGTATGATCTCTGCTCTACAAGATTTAACATATTCACCCAGTTCAAATATTCTTTGCATTTTATTATCTTGGTGTGGACTGCCCAATATTCATCCATGCAGACAAGGTTATTTCAGATCAACACTTTCTCAAAAGAATACTCACAATTAGCCATTTGTAAACTTTGTTTTAAATTAACTGTATTTCTAACCATTATGCTGTCTCTTAGGAACCAGACCCTTGCTGATGACATGGAGATGTCTAACATTAACAACAGCAATAACAACGATGAGTAAGTATAAAGTTGGATTTCTGAAACAATCGACGTAATGCAGAATAAAGTTATTCTAAAAATTAATTGTGTTGCCATTGTGCATTTAATGCAGTCCAAGAAATTACCTAAGTGTCAGATGTGGCTCAGTGGTAACACTCTCGCCTCTGAGTCAGAAGGTTGTGTGGTTCAAACCCCACTCCAGTGACTTGAGCACGTAATCTAGACTGACACTGCAGTTCAGTGCTGAGGGAGTGTTGCATAATCTGGAGGTCTTTCGGATAAGATGTTAATACTGTCTGCCCTCTCAGGTGGACATAAAAGATCCCATGGTTCGCAGAAGAGATGGGGAATTTCTCCTGGTGTCATGGCCAATGTTTATTCATAAACTAGCAGATGATCTGGTCATTGCTCTTTGTGGGAGCTTGCTGTGCTCAAATTGGCTGCTGCGTTTCCTACATTACAATAGTGACTACACTTCAAAAGTACTTAATTGGTTGTAAAGCGCTTTGGGATGTCCTGAGGTTGTAAAAGGGGCTATATAAATGCATTTCTTTCTTATAAATTTCAGACAATATTAGAATTGAAAGAAAAAATGAAAAACATTGCAGTTTAATTATTTTAAATGTGATTGTGACATGTTGGATAATAAAAATATCTTCTATGTTAGAGAGAAAGAAAAAAAGAAAGAATCCAAAAAGAGCAAAAAAGAGAAAAAGGGGTAAGAGGAAAAGAGCTCACTATTTTTTCCATATATTTAAACAACACCTTCATTTCTCTCTTTACTGTACAAGTGCCTAATTTCAATCCATTTTATAGTAAATCCGAAGGCAAAAAAGGAGAAAAGAAAAAGGACAAAGAAAAGAAAAAAGATAAAGACAAGAACAAGGAAAAGGAGGAAGAAAAAAAGAAAGATGACAAGACAGATGACAAGAAAGATGACAAGAAAGATGCCAAGAAACTGTAAGTGTGCTTAACTTTTTGCTCACTGTATTACTCTGGCTGTGGATATTTAATTCGTAATGACCAGCTTTTTAAAAATAAAACTTAATACAGACACTGCGAGAAAAACAACGGTATTTAATACCCCAAACATTTTATAGTAAGGTATCCCTTTAAATCTCACCGAATGTAGGGTTTAATCACAAAATTGGTAAGCGTGCTCAAGAACTACTACATGTTGAAACGTCAACTGATTTAAAGCAGAAAAGCATCAGAAAAAACAACAATGAGTTACGTCTATTTCCCGAGCACTGCTGCTAACAACCTAGGAGAAAGGTAGAGCTTTGCGCCTGTGGTTTGCATCTGAGCACTTCCTACGCCTGCTCACGGGCAGCTTCCCGGTTCTCGGAACTTCTCGCAAGAAACTGCGAGCAGAGCAGGGTATCCAACCTTTATAAGGTAAATGCAATAATGTTTGCAAACTTCGAGCACGTGTCACATGATCAGATATTACGTGATCAGATGTCATGTGATCAAACACTACGTTATCAAATGTCACATGATCAGATATTACATGATCAAACATCATGTGATCAAACCTCCAGGAATATGTCCAACCAGTGTTGGCAACCCTAGGACAGAGTGTTGAACTTCTTTGCAGAACTCACTTAAAATCTCTTCCATAGGTTAACAGTATTTACTTAATGACAGAATGAAATGCTCCAACACAATCTATTTTGATCAAAGCCCAATCATAAGATAATCAACATCTTTTGCCACATGATAAAAAGTGCATTGCTCACTCTTTGTTTAGTGATGTGCCATATGCTACTGTGTTGAAGCAGTTTAGAAATATTACCTTAGCTATTTATTAATTAAGTATCCCACAGTATAGGAATGGTAGCATAGTGGTGATGTTACTGGACTAATAAGTCAGAGCCCTGGCCTAATTGAGACAATAGTTCAAATCCCACCACGGCAGATGGGGAATTTATAATTCAGTTAAATAAATCTGGTATAAAAAAGCTAGTATTAGTAATGGTGACCATGTAAGTACTGGATTGTCATAATAAACCCATCTGGTTCATTAATCTGGAAATCTGCTGTCCTTACCT
Source organism: Squalus acanthias (assembly GCA_030390025.1). Classification (NCBI taxonomy): domain Eukaryota; kingdom Metazoa; phylum Chordata; class Chondrichthyes; order Squaliformes; family Squalidae; genus Squalus; species Squalus acanthias. The sequence continues at coordinate 87,866,007 of CM059426.1, forward strand.
GTCTGGGCCTATATGTGACTCCAGACCCACAGCAATGTGGTTAACTCTTAATTGCCTAGCAAGCCACTCAGTTGTTAAGAAGGTGGCTCACCACCACTTTCTCAAGGGCAATTAGGGCAATAAATGCTGGCCTTGCCAGTGACACCCACATCCTGTGAAGTAATTAAAAAAACCTTATCAGTGCTCCCACTCCCTGATCAGACCTTTCCAACAATCATGTTTGTTGCCTGTAATATTGAACTGTTTCCATATTATTTTCTTTGTGTTTTCCACTCGTGCCTGAAGAATTTTCTTTAAATTTAAGGTCCTAATATGACATTTATAACTTATTTACCATTTATTTCTCAGTCTTCTCCTTGCTGTTTTTTATTTTCTGACTTTTTCTTTGTGATTTTTGCGTGTCTCTTCTGTTGTTCTCTTTGGATGTATGCATGAACTAGCAAAAGTAACATCTAGATTATGCCTGTTAAGGGTTATCTTAACTACTCATGTATTTATTATAAATTCTTATAGCTTATTATTGTAACAGGAAAGTATAATTCACTAGTAACTTTTACCAAACTGAAAAATACAACCCTGTAAAATAATCATAAATTTGGTGTGCCCACAAGAATCATTTCCTTCAGAATAGTAATTTTGGAGAGTCACACTTGAGATTCTCACTTCTCCAGCAGACAGTGGGTGTTAAAGCGTTCAGACAGTATGTACAGTCCACTGATTCAGGATATATATAGTTGATAACTACAAATGTTGGAATTGTTGAACAGTTTTCACCTGAGAGTGTTGTCACCTAAAATGTATTTTTAGCAAATAATGGCCCAGAAATTAAAGACGGAGCCTTCGTGCGGGGGTAAGGCTTCCCCGCGATATCTCACTGCGCGCCTGCCTTTTCATTCCGAGCTCGCACGAACTTGAGTTTCTAGACAGCAGCTGGGCAGGGCTTCCGTATCCCACAGACGCAGTTAATTCGTGCGAGCTGTGGGATCACGTGATTCAGTTACAGCCAATGGCAGCACACCATCTTTCATTCATAGTTTTCAGAGCAAGGGCTGTGAAAGCTATGAATCTATACCCCCCCAAAAGAACAGCTAAACCTCAATTAAAATTTTTTTAAAAACCATCACATTAATATAATAAGTATAGTTAAATAAATTAACCACTTTAAACAAAAAATTAAATTTTTGAAAAAATTTAAAATCTTTTTAAAAGTTATAAAAATAAACTTACCTTTCTTTAAAGTCTCTAAAATAGATATACCTGTTGAAAAAAATTCAAAATAATACTTAATTAACTACTTACCTTGTTAAAAGAGGGTCTTACGCCTCCTTTCTTTATGTGCAAAATCTTCCATGCTTACCTGCGCGTTCAAAGCACTAAGTGCACTGCGTGCGCGCAGCCTGTAGCGCGCATGCGGTTCACTTAGGAACCGCCCCCTTTTGAAATCACCAAGTGCCGGTTTTCAGCGCATGCGCAGTGCATGCAGAAAACCGGCAATTGGAGACAGAATACGCGAGAGTACACAGTGCGTACTCTCGCGTAGCAAGACTAATTTTTTGGGCCATTATGTTCAATGTAGCTTTCTTCTTTCAAACTCACATCCTTTTTTAACGGTCATGTATTTTAAGTTTCATATGATGTTATAATGAGATTGTTTTTACTTCTGTTCTGTACAATTTATGTTCAGGTTGGAGGATATGATTCCCATTCTTGACCCGGCAGGAAACATGTACTACAACTGGCTCCTGATAATTACAATGCCTGTAATGTACAACTGGACAATGGTCATAGCTAGGTAGGATGAGACAAGAAAAAATCTATCAAATAACAGAGTATAAATTAAAGGTTGTGGTGGCACAGTGGAGTGGTTAATGGTGGGCGCAATTCTCACTTTACTAAATCTCCCCATCTCAGCCACATTGCTGTGGGAGGTGACACGTGCAGACCAGACATTTCCCACAGGGAAGAAGACAAAATGGAGCATGAATCATCCCTGGGATGCTCTCAGGCACCTTTTAGTGGCTGGCTCAGAGCAGAATTGTCTAAAATCTGGGAATTCGTTGTATACTCAACGTCGAGGCCACAGTTAGTGTATGGCATGTGAAAGTTGGGGAGAGAAAAAATGAAGGGAGTTTTACCTCGAATTAAATAATACATTTATAAACAAACAAACAAATATTTATGATACTATTGCATGTGGCAAAATGTTCTGATCTTCCTTAGCGTTATTCTTAGTAATTACTTTGGAGTAGGTTGCCTTATTATTGGGTGATCGTTCAGATCTTGTATTTCTTTAGAGAAACTTTGATCATATGATATGTGCCTTTGGGGAATTTGTCTATTATACTGAAAGAAGTTTTGTTTATGAGTTGAGCTTAATGTGGGACAGACAAGATAAATGGAATAGCTACTCTTTTATGAGTGTAACAAAGTGTTGGGATGTGAGTTTGTAGCTATGATTCACCACATGCCAAGCAATGGGAGCATACAGTATTGAATCACCCAGGCTGTTCCCATACACCTCACTGCAGCTGGTCATTGGTGCACGGCATGGGAATAGGTCAGCGGATCACTTTCTCAGCTGTGGATGATGCACTGAATAAGAAAACTATCAAAAGTGGAATAAGGGAAAAAATTTGAAAAAAAATGTGTAGAATGGTAACAACTATAGGTTACATTTTTTAACAGTTCCTCGCACACAGAAAAAAATTCATAGCACTTTACAGAGCAGAGGGAATAGGGAAAACAAAAAAGGAAATAAAGAACTGGGGCTTAAAACACAGTCAAAGGAGGCATTTGACAGCAGAGAGGGAGGAGGCATTTAGGGAGGGACTTCCGAAGGGCCCAGCATAGTGATTGAAAGACAGCCCACTGATAATGACGCAGAGGGAGGAAGGAATGAGTAGTGAGCCAACGTCAGATGAGTGCAGGGTGTATTCAGGGAAATATGGCTGGAGGTGATTACTGAGGTTGTTGGTTAAATGCCATAGAGAGTTTTGAAAGCGAGGACGATGGTCTTAAAAGGTCATGGTAACTAGTGGATCTTGGCCAGGACAGGGGTGATGGGAGTTCAGAGCTTGGTGCAGATGTGGACATGGGCTGCAATGTTTTGTTGGTGCAGGCACAGAGGCTGGCTAGCACAGCATTTGAGAAGTTCAGCCTCAATGTAATAAAGGCATGGATTAGGAAAGAGCTTTTAGAAAAATTGCTGGGTAGAAAAATAAATGTGCCCCTGAATTACTTTTATGTGCACATCAGACCAGATAGAAGGAATAAGTGAAACATTATGGGAAAAGCTGATAGCTTAGCTAAGGTACACAGATATATAATCCTGCCTGCACTAAGATTGCAAGGAGGAAGTGGAAAGTTACTGTAATCTCAGAATGGATACCCATAACTGCAAGAGAATCATCGCTGATCCCTGTGAACATGATGATTTGTTGAAACATCTTAAAAACCTTGGTAGAAAATGTGACTAAATGTAATTGAATGAATGCTGGTATTCTTAGTTTTTGAATAAATAGTATTCTTAGTTTTTGTGTTTGTTTTCCCATTCACTATTTAGAGCATGTTTTGAGGAACTTCAAGCAGATTACTTGAGCATGTGGTTCATCCTTGATTATGCATCAGATTTAATTTACATAATTGACATGTATTTAAGGACAAAAACGGGTGAGTGTACTTTTTATCATTTTATCCAAGGGGTTTTGGGGTTATTTTCCATCTATGTGGGTGCCGATTTTAAGTTGCTCCACTGGACTGAACAAAGTGGTAGCGGCCTGAAAATCACAGTGCTGAACGCATTGCCCCGTTCCCACTCATTTCCCACCCACTGCCATTTCCCTGGGGACCTCGGCATGGGTGGCCCAAGCACTTTCCTGTTTCAGGCAGAAGCCTCATTCCAATATGCTAATCGGGGTCCTTTGACATACATAGGAAGGACCCCAACAAAATCTTTAGGTACCAATGGACACAGCATGCGCCATGCACACTCCATCCATTGGTACCAGATGTTGAGCAGCCCAACCAACCAGCGGTCCTTAAAGGGACTGCTTAGAAAAAGGTACGTTTTTGTTTTATTTAACATTTTTGTGGGGCCAGGAGGAACATGAATGCTTTATTTGTTAAAGGTGAAGTTTCAAAAATATACAGAGTTCCATGCTGAATGAACAGATAGTACTAATGCTAAATGCATTGCTTTGTGACAAAGTTCTAAAGTGCAACTTGATACCCTAGTTTGCAGCATATTTAGTTGGCACTATTTTACATAAGAACATAAGAAATAGGAGCAGGAGTAGGCCAATTGGCCACTCGAGCCTGCTCCGCCATTCAATAAGATCATGGCTGATCTGATCTTAACCGCCAATCTACTATCACAGAACCATCTCCTGAACCTAACAGAATTGGACACACGAAATAGGAGCAGGATCAGGCTACACGGCCCCTGGGCCCGCTATGCTACCCACAGGGCCATGACCGATCCGAACCTAGACTCATGTGTAAATTCCTGCCCGCTCCCCGTAACCCTTAATTCCCTTTACTTCTAGGAAACTGTCTATTTCTGTTTTAAATTTATGTAATGATGTAGCTTCTACAGCTTTTTGGGGCAGCATATTCCATGGACCTACCACCCTCTGAGTGAAGTAGTTCCTTCTCATCTCAGTTTTGAAAGAGCAGCCCCTTATTCTAAGACTATGCCCCCTAGTTCTAGTTTCACCCATCATCGGGAACATCCTCCCCGCATCCACCCGATCCAACCTCTTCACAATCTTATATGTTTCAATAAGATCGCCTCTCATTCTTCTGAACTCCAATGAGTAGAGTCCCAATCTACCCAACCCCTCCTCATATGTCCATCCCCTTATCCCCGGGATTAACCGAGTGAACCTTCTTTGTACTGACTAAAGTGTAAGTATGTCTTTTCTTAAGTATGGACACCAAAACTGTATGCAGTATTCCAGGTGTGGTCTCACCAATACCTTGTACAGCTGAAGCAATACCTCCCTATTTTTATATTCTATCCCCCTAGCAATGAAAGCCAACATTCCATTGGCCTTCTTAATCACTTGCTGCACCTGCATACTAACCTTTTGAGTTTCGTGCACCAGGACCCCCAGATCCCTTTGTACTTCAGTACTTTCCAGTTTCTTGCCATTAAGATAATAACTTGCTCTACTATTTTTCCTGCCAAAGTGCATAACCTCACACTTTCCAGTATTGTATTCCATCTGCCAAATCTCTGCCCACTTACTTAGCCTGTCTATGTCCCCTTGCAGATTTTTTATGTCCTCCTCACTCACTACTTTCCCTCCCATCTTAGTATCATCTGCAAACTTTGATATGTTACACTCGGTCCCCTCCTCCAAATCGTTAATATAGATTGTATAGAGTTGGGGACCCAGCACTGACCCCTGCGGAACACCACTAGTTACTGATTGCCAGTCTGAGAATGAACCATTTATCTCAACTCTCTGCCTTCTGTTAGATAGCCAATCCTCTATCCATGCCAGAATATTACCCCCAATCCCGTGATTTTTTATCTTAAGCAATAATCTTTTGTGTGGCACCTTGTCAAATGCCTTTTGGAAGTCTAAATACACCACATCCACTGGTTCCCCTTTATCCACCCTGTATGTTACTTCCTCAAAGAACTCCAGCAAATTTGTCAAACATGACTTCCCCTTCATAAAACCATGCTGACTTTGTCCTATTAAATTATGATTATCCAAATGTCCCGTTACTGTCTCCTTAATAATGGACTCCAAAATTTTACCTACCACAGATGTTAGGCTAACCGGTCTATAGTTTCCAGCCTTCTGTCTACTGCCCTTTTTAAATAAGGGTGTTACATTAGCAGTTTTCCAGTCTGCCGGGATCTTTGCTGAGTCCAGGGAGTTTTGGAAAATTATTACCAATGCATCCACAATTCCTACTGCCACTTCCCTCAAGACCCTAGGATGTAAGCCATCAGGTCCAGGTGATTTATCCACCTTGAGTCCCATTATTTTACCAAGTACCACTTCCTTAGTGATTTTGATCATGTTTAACTCCTCCCCCCCTATAGCCCCCTGTTTGTCCAGTGTTGGGATATTCTTAGTGTCCTCTACTGTAAAGACTGATACAAAATAGTCATTGTGTATTTGCCATCTCCATATTTCCCACCATTAATTTCCCGGTCTCATCCTCTAAGGGACCAACATTTACTTTAGCCACCCTTTTTCTTTTTATATAACTATAAAAACTCTTACTATCTGTTTTTTATATTTTTTGCTAATTTACTTTCATAATCTATCTTCCCTTTCTTAATCAATCTTTGTTATTTTTTGCTGTCTTTTAAAGTTTTCCCAATCCTCTATCCTCCCACTAGATTTGGTTACCTTATAAGCCCTTGTTTTTAGTCGAATACTATCCTTAATTTCTTTACTTAGCCACGGATGACTGTCTTTTCTTTTACACCCTTTTCTTCTCAGTGGAATATATATTTTTTGGAAGTTGTAAAATAACTCCTTAAATGTACACCACTGATCATGTATCGTCTTACCCTTTAATCTATTTTCCCAATCCACTCGACTCAATTCCGCTCGCATACCTTCATAGTCTCCTTTATTCAAGCTTAGCACGCTTGTTTGAGATCCAACCTTCTCACCCTCTAATTGAATATGGAATTCAACCATGTTATGGTCACTCATTCCAAGGGGATCCTTTACTAGGACATTTTTAATTAATCCTGTCTCGTTACACACGACCAGATCTAAGGTTGCTTGCCCCCTGGTCGGTTCAGTTACATACTGCTCAAGAAACCCATCCCTAATACACTCAATGAACTCATCTTCAAGGCAGCCCTGCCCAATTTGATTTGTCCAATTAATATGATAGTTAAAATCCCCCATAATTATAGATGTTCCCTTATTACAAGCCTCAACTATTTCCTGATTGATACTCCGTCCAACAGAGTTGCAACTGTTCGGAGGCCTATAGACTACGCCCATTAGTGTTTTTTTCCCCTTATTATTCCTTATCTCCACCCAAACTGTTTCATTATCCTGATCTTTTGACCCAGTATCATTTCTCTGTATTACAGTGATTCCTTCCTTTATTAACATAGCCACCCCACCTCCCCTTCCTTCCTGCCTGTCCTTCCTGATCGTTAAATAACCTGGTATGTTTAATTCCCAGGCATTGTCACCCTGCAGCCATGTTTCTGTAATGGCCACAAGATCATACCCATATGTAGTTATTTGTGCCATTAACTCGTCTATTTTGTTACGAATGCTACGTGCATTCAGATAGAGAACTTTCAAATATGTTTTGTGACACTTAGTTCCCACTTTTGCCCTTTTTATTACTTTACCTTTTACTCCATACCTTCTGCCCCTTCCTGACACACTCTGGTTTTTAATTTCCCCACTGCTACCTAAGTCTATGACCTTCTCTGTTGTCATTTTTATTATTTGCTCTCTAGGAACCTCCCCCCCACTAGTTAGTTTAAAGCCCTCTCTACAGCCCTTGTTATATGATCCGCCAGGACTCTAGTCCCAGCACTGGCCAAGTGAAGCCCGTCCCAACGGAACAGCTCCCTCCTGTCCCAGTACTGGTGCCAGTGTCCCAGGAAGCAAAACCCATTTCTCCCACACCAGTCTTTGAGCCACTCATTTAACTCTCTGATTTTATTTGTCCTAGCCAAATTCGCTCGTGGCTCAGGTAATAATCCAGAGATTATTACCCTTGAGGTTCTGTTTTTTAATTTGACCCCTAGCTGCTCATACTCCTTTAACAGAACCGGCTTCCTTGTCCTATCTACGTCGTTTGTACCAACATGGACCACGACAACTGGATCCACCCCCTCCCACTGCAAGTTTCTTTCCAGCCCAGAGGAGATGTCCTTAACCCTGGCACCGGGCAGGCAACACAGCCTACAGGACTCTCGCTCTCGGCTGCAGAGAACTCTATCTATCCCCCTAATAATACTATCCCCTACCACTACAACATTTCTATTTACTCCCCCCTCTTGAATGGCCCCCCGTTCCACGGTGCTGTGGCCAGGTTGCTCATCCTCCCTGCAGTCCCTGCTCCCGTCCCCACAGGGAGTAAGAACCTCGAACCTGTTGGACAAGAGCAAGGGCTGCGGCTCCTCCAGCACTACCTCCTGGATCCCCGTACCTGCCTCACTCGTAGTCACACCGTCCTGTCCCTGACCATGGGCTACATCTGAATTAATTAACTTCATAGGTGTGACCACCTCCTGAAACACAAAGTCCAGGTACTTCTCCCCCACCCTGATGTGTCGCAGTGTCTGAAGCTCAGACTCCAGCTCATCAATACGGAGCTGGAGTTCCTGTAGCAGCAGACACTTGTCACAGATGTAATCACCGTGAGCCTCAATGGGGTCCACCGGCTCCCACATCTCGCAACAGTAACACATCACCTGCTCCATTCTATGTAATTAATTAAATTTTTTATTGTTAGTTATGGACACTCTCTGCCCAATTATAGATGCTAGTATCCCCTCTAATTACTTGGATTTAAATTAAATCAATCCCTCTAAATTACAACAGTTAAATGGTTTACCAACAGTCACTCTGCACCAGAAAGGCCTTATTATCTACAACCCACAGAGTTTAAGTTCAAAAAGAGAGAAATACTCACCAACCAATTACTTACCTGCTTTCTGGTGACTTCACACCTCAATTATTTTTACCTCTCTCCCTCCCTCCGAGTTCGGATACTGGTCCCGCCTTACCTGGTCTCTGGAACCTTTTAAACCCTCTGCCGCCGCCTCGCCTCATGCAGGCCCGCTGCCGCACCAGGAAGCTGACAAAGATGGAGGAAGGACTCACTCACTCACTCACTCACTCACTCACTCACTCACTCACTCACTCACTCACTCACTCACTCACTCACTCACTCACTCACTCCCCTCGCCTCGCCTCGCCTCGCCTCGCCTCGCCTCGCCTCGCAGTTTAGCACTCTGTTCCAAATCTGCACTCCGTGACAAACTACACTCTAGTCTCCCTTATTTATACTGCTGAGATTTAAATGAGTGAGCTCTCTGGCAGTTACAGAACCAGATTAGACTAGTTAATTAATTAATTACTATCACCTGCTCTCCAGCACAGCGCTTGCTTAGCCCTGCCCAAGCCTGGAAGAAACTTAAAACTTGAAACAGTAAATTTAAATGCTAATTGCAAGCACACAAGACTAGAATTTATAAACATTTATAAAAATAAGAGATTAGCCTATAAGATTTACTCCCTCACTCACCAAACTCGCAGTTTAGCACTCTGTTCCAAATCTGCACTCCGTGACAAACTTTAATATTTTTTGGTTCAGTTGTGTTTCCCTTATTTTTAGTTGCTCTCCACACTTAGATCCTGTACCATATCCTATTCTGAAGATCCTTTCAGAAAATGTTCTATAATTAATTATTTGGTGCTTTCTTTTCCTCCTACAGGTTATCTAGAACAAGGTCTATTAGTCAGTGATGTAAAGAAACTCAGAGAAAAATACTTTGCTACACTGCAATTCAAATTAGATCTTCTCTCACTCGTACCAACTGACATTTTCTTCTTCGTATTCGGAACGGAATATCCAGAAATTAGATTAAATCGTTTGACTAGGATTAGTCGATTGTTTGAGTTCTTTTCAAGAACTGAAACTAGGACAAACTATCCAAACATTTTCAGGATTTCCAACCTTGTCATGTACATCGTGATCATTATCCATTGGAATGCTTGTGTGTACTTTTCAATTTCCAAAGCTATAGGGTTTGGAGCAGACACATGGGTATATCCAAATATATCTGATCCAGAATTTGGCCGGCTTGCTAGGAAGTATGTTTACAGTCTTTACTGGTCAACACTGACACTAACCACCATCGGAGAAACCCCTCCTCCAGTCCAGGATTCAGAATACTTCTTTGTGGTGGCCGATTTCCTGGTTGGAGTGTTGATTTTTGCCACCATCGTTGGTAACGTTGGTTCCATGATTTCCAACATGAATGCGGCTCGTGCAGAATTTCAATCAAGGATTGATGCCATCAAACAGTACATGCACTTCCGAAAAGTGAGCAAAGATTTGGAGAAGAGAGTTATCAAATGGTTTGACTACTTGTGGACAAACAAAAAAGCTGTAGATGAAAGAGAGGTCTTAAAGTATCTTCCAGATAAGCTAAGAGCAGAGATTGCCATCAATGTCCACCTGGATACGCTGAAGAAAGTTCGTATCTTTGCAGATTGTGAAGCTGGTCTGCTAGTTGAGTTGGTGTTGAAGCTAAGGCCCCAGGTGTACAGCCCTGGAGATTATATCTGCCGCAAAGGAGACATTGGTAGAGAGATGTACATCATCAAAGAAGGGAAACTTGCTGTTGTTGCTGATGATGGAATTACTCAGTTTGTGGTTCTAAGTGATGGCAGCTACTTTGGTGAAATTAGTATTCTGAATATCAAAGGTAGTAGAGCTGGGAACAGAAGAACTGCAAACATTAAGAGCATAGGTTACTCAGATTTGTTCTGCCTCTCCAAAGATGATCTCATGGAAGCCCTCACTGAGTACCCAGATGCAAAAGCAATGCTGGAGGAAAAGGGAAAACAAATTCTAATGAAGGATGGTCTTCTGGATCTAGAAATTTCCCAGCTTGGAGCTGACCCAAAGGACATGGAAGAGAAAGTAACCAGACTGGACCTTGCAATTGACAATTTACAGACTAAATTTGCTCGACTTCTGGCAGAGTACACTGCTACACAACAGAAGCTAAAAGAAAGAGTGACAAAGCTCGAGAACAAAATCAAACGATCAGGGATGCAGTTTGAATATTCAGACATGCCAGATGGTGAAGCAACAATTGAAGTTGAAGAGAGTAAAAAAGAATAGTGTAAACATGCAAATTAATATTACAATTCTAATAATTTTTTACGTGACTGGACATACTTAAGATACATATCTCAGGAAGAAAATTCATATAAAACATTAACAAACTGTTATAAAGAAGGATATTTCAGAGTGTTGGAGGTAAATTTTATACATAGGGTTCTCCAAATATTGATGAAATACAGCTGAAAACTGACTGTTACGAATATATTTGGAATTTAATTACAAGTTATTACTAGTGAGCCTTCGCTGTCAGGGTAGAATGTTTGTTCCAATACTCAACATTAAAAACGCAGTGTTAAGTAAAAATGTTAATGTTTTTTGCTTAAACCCACTGTATGCGTAAGAATAAAGAAAGAACTTGTATTTACATAGCACCTTATCATGTCCTGAGGATGTCCCAAAGTGCTTTACAGAAAATGGATTATTTTCAAAGAGCAATCACTGTTGTTATGTAAGCATTATGTATAATATATAAGTTATAAATAACTTGTTTCATAGATATATATTATCAAAATCTATGGCCGGAATTTTCCCCTAAAAAAACGGGTGGGTTTGGAGCGTGGAGGCAGTTAACATGTTAAAAATGGGATTCCCGATCTGATCCCGCCTCCAACCTGCCCACTTCCGGTTTTTCCGAAGGCGGGACGGGGGCAGGCGACCAACCCACTCCCAGGGGGCGTTACCTCAATTTAAATATTGTAATGAGGCAGGCAGCCTCTTTTTGCCCGTCGATTATGTGTTTAACTGTCTGTGGATGTGTTTCACATAATTCGTGAAACCCGGCAGTTAAACAGAGGCGGAACTGCTGGATCCAGGGGGTAAATGGCTTTATACCTAACTCCTGGATCCAGGGTCCCGACCATACCCACCCCCCACGATCGGTGACCCCCCTCAACGAGGCCTCCGATCATCCCCCCAGGCCTCTGCCCCCCACCCCTGGCCTCCCCCCACCCCCCCCACCCCCCCAAACGATGATGATAAGGCCAGCCAAGATCCTCCGGTGGCCAGCCCCAATCCTCTCCTCCACCCTCCCAATCCCCGACCCCTGCCGATCCTTTCCCCCCCCCCCCGCCCCCCCGGTCCTGGCCGAATGCCTACCCGCCTCCCACGATCTCTTCCCCGGACCGGCCCCTCGTTTCTGAGGCCTACCTGCCCACAGCCAGCCAGCCTCTCAATCTGGTTGGCTGCGGGCCACCTTGGTGGCCCCCCGCCCCCAACCCGCCTCTCTTGAGAAAATTCTCTATATGTTTGTGTAACGATGGCTGTGCAATTTCTTGGATTGTGACCCCGGTGTTATCGCCAGGTTCACGCCCAACACTACATTCTAGCGCTAACCCAAATGGAGTTTGCAGAGTCACTGGGGGAGCATCTAATTTACAAAGGGCAGACAGGCACAAGGGCTTCTTCAAGTGCATCTCTGGTACTCACCAGCCCCATGCCCATGGAAACTCCCACAATCGTATGGCTTTTGGGGGAGCGTTGCACAGGCACTCGCCGCGCCCCCCCCACAACTTTGCCAATGTTGCTATTGGACCCCTTGCTCAGGAGGAGGAGCGGGAACTGTACGAGGTGTCCTCCAACAGGAAACACAGAAAGTTATCAAATTTATTAGAGTTTTTTGAGGATATAACTAGCAGGTTAGATAAAGGGGAACCAGTGGATGTAGTATATTTGGATTTCCAAAAGGCATTCGATAAGGTGCCACATAAAAAGTTGTAATGCAAGATAAGAGCTCATGGGGTTGGGGGTAATATATTAGCATGGATAGAGGATTGGTTTATGGACAGAAAACAGAGAGTAGGGATAAATGGGTCATTTTCCGGTTGGCAGGCTGTAACTAGTAGAGTGCTGCAAGGATCAGTGCTTGGGCCTCAGCTATTTACAAACTATATCAATGACTTAGACGAAGGGACCAAGTGCAATGTATCCAAGTTTGCTGATGATACAAAGCTAGGTAGGAAAGTAAGCTGTGAGGAGATCACAAAGAGCCTGCAAAGGGATATAGACAGGTTAAGTGAGTGGGCAATAAGGTGGCAGATGGAGTATAATGTGGGGAAATGTGAGGTTATTCACTTTGGTAGTAAGAATAGAAAAACAGAATTTTTTTTAAATGGTGAGAAACTATTAAATTTTGATGTTCAGAGAGATTTAGGTGTCCTCGTACAGGAAACACAGAAAGTTAACATGCAGGTATAGCAAGCAATTAGGAAGGCAAATGTTGGCCTTTATTGCAAGGGAGTTGGAGTACAAGAGTAAGGAAGTCTTACTACGATTGTACAGGGCTTCGGTGAGACCATACCTGGAGTACTGTGCACAGTTTTGGTCTCCTTATCTGAGAAAGGACATACATGCCTTAGAGGCGGTGCAACAAAGGTTCACTAGATTGATCCCTGGGATGAGAGGGTTGTCCTATGAGGAGAGATTGAGTAGATTGGGCCTATACTCTCTGGAGTTTAGAAGAATGAGAGGTGATCTCATTGAAGCATATAAGATTCTGAGGGGGATTGACAGGGTAGATGCTGAGAGGTTGTTTCCCCTGACTGGTGAGTTTAGAACTAGGGGGCGTAGTCTCAGGATAAGGGGTCGGCCATTTAAGACTGAGATGAGGAGGAATTTCTTTACTCAGAGGGTTGTGAATCTGTGGAATTCTCTACCCCAAGGGGCTGTGGATGCTGAGTCGTTGAGTATATTCAAGGCTGAGATAGATTTTTGGACTCTAGGGGAATTAAGAGATATGGGGATCGGGCGAGAAAGTGGAGTTGAGGTCGAAGATCAGCCATGATCTTATTGAATGGCAGAGCAGGCTCGAGGGGCTGTATGGCCTACTCCTGCTCCTAATTCTTATGTTCTTATTAACTAAGGGAGTCACTGCCCCTTGTCCCGTGGCCTACCTCTCATACACCTTATAAGGGGTGGACGGAAGTTCTGTCCATTACAAGGAAGCAAGGAAACTTCCAGAAACAGTGGAGATCGGCATAACTGGGTCTCTGTCATTTCCCTGGAGATTTGTTAGTCTCATGCTGGAGTTAAAGCAGGAGACTGGCAGAACCCTTATAGAATTTCAGATCCTAGTCAGTAATACATTACGCAACTGTGAAACAAATATGTTTTAAAGGAGAACTGTACATCTCAATTGCCACATAGTCTAAAATATTATAAGCACAAAAAAGTGGAAATGAGGGACAACTAAGAGACACTAGTAATAATAGACATTTCTCTTTACAACTAGGTAAATTGCAATCTGGAAATGGAAACATTGTGTGAATTCTTAGCTTCAGTTATGTCTTGGTTCCAATCCAATGGAGAATTCTGCCCACAACTCCCATTAATTAGGTCACAGGAGTGTGGGGGGAGGGAGATTCTCCACAAAGTATATATTCTCAAACCACCTCTGATCAGCAGATTTACAACACAAACCGTAGAAACAGATGACTGAAAAGGCACCAGTAAGTGTCTATTTCTTCTAACATTTAGACTGATGTGACAAGATGAATATGTATTATTTGAACCTAGATAACATAATATGGAATAATACATTTTATATATTATTGAATAATACATTATACTGTATATACATAATGTTGAATTTTACATACGTGTGTGTTCATTCCTCTATACCGAATTTGAAATTCTGTTAATGTCGTATTTAATTAATCCGATGTGGAAGAAATCAACATTGTCTTGCAATTTGTGTAATTTAGTTCATTCTAATGGGTTATTCATAGTGACTATAAAATGACTGCTCAGGGTCTGTTTGTACTGTTCTTGACAACTTTCCAGATACAAAAACAGTATTCAGTGTGGTAGATGCAGAACTTTTTCCAACACTCATTTTCTATATGTTGGTTCTGATATCTAGAACCACATGGCATTATTACCATGTGAGTATACACCTGCTAACAAAGTGAAGCATTTTAATTATTCACAGGTGAGTAAAACACATGGGTCCTGAAATTCCTCATGGTGTAAGTGCGCTAACCCAGGACCTCCACTGCTGACTTTGCCAAAGTTTGCGTGGTCAGACGGAAGCCCCGTGATTTACATGGTCAAGGCAGCACTGGGGCTGCATTTGGGCACTCCCCCTGCCAAAGAGGCTAGAAAGTCTGGCGTAAATGCCTAGGGCAGGGGAGAGTGTTGAGTCCCCACTGGAAAGAACTTTAAGTTGTCCCAAGGTCCCCTTACAAAGGGGCCACCTTAAAACATTTAGCAAAAAAAATTCCGGGCAGATCTTCAGGATTGTGACCTGGACCCACGGGTGTGCACCTGAACTATCATGGAGCTGGCCAGTACACATGCTTTCACCAGGTATACCGTCACAAAGGATATGCTGGGTCTCTATGAGGGCCAATCCCATGGGAAATCCAGATGTAGGATGTTCCTGTCCCCAGGCTCCATCTGCCCCCGTCCCAAACCCCACCTTACTTCAGCACCCATGTTTAAAGCAGGCAGAAACTCCATTCCCACATGGCTATCCGGAAAGTGGAGTTTACACCAGGACCTGGTATATCCGGGTCCCGGCCTAGGTTTTGGCTGTTCCATTGGACTGGCATTGGAGTTATGGCAGGAATGCACTGGAATGAGCAAGGTGTTTTAGCCCCTTGTAGAATGGGATGTAATACTTGAGATTTTGTACCAAAATAATTAAGTACCAAATTGCAAGTTCTGATAAGTAAGGATGTTCTTATTCCATATTAAAATATATAGTTGATTTAAAATAGCTTTAGGTTTATCTTTTTTCTAATACATGAGTTGTAGATTTAATTTATTATACAACATTTGATCAATTATTCTCTAGATTTAAAGTACCCAGGTTATGAAAAAAATATTTTTGTAAGACTAGGTTAAAAAGTACATAACTGCAAATGTTAACTATCTGTAGTCTTTCTCACCATTAAAATTAATAGTTAGAATATTATGGGCAGCAAATTTCCAATATTTACTGCCAGTAGGCAAGGCTGCCCACCTGTAGTGTGAACTTGTAAAATTACCCCAAAGTTTTTACATACATAAAGAGCATGCCAAGTAGTCAATGAACAATCTAGGTATATTGAGCGACCCATGAAGTCACTTGTGGGTTGTAACAGTCAGTCAGTTAACATATTGCTTATTTATGGTATTCAGTAGGTATGCAATGTATATGTCAGTGAATAGCGGAATGTTTTGGCAATGCTTTCACTGGGTATTCTTCTTCTTCTTCTTAGGCAGTCCCTCGGAACCGAGGATGACTTGCTTCCACACTAAAAATGAGTTCTCAGGTGACTGATGAGTCCAATGCGGGACCTACAGTCTCTGTCACAGGTGGGGCAGACAGTGGTTGAAGGGGCGGGTGGGTAGGGTGCTTCCGCTGTTTGCGCTTGGCTTCCGCTTGCTCCCAGCGAAGAGACTCGAGGTGTTCGGCGCCTGCCCGGATGCTTCTCCTCCACTTTGTGTGGTCTTGGGCCAGGGATTCCCAGGTGTCGGTGGGGATGTTGCGCTTTTTCAAGGAGGCTTTGAGGGTGTCCTTGAAGCGTTTCCTCTGCCCACCTGGGGCTCTCTTGCCGTGTCGGAGCTCCGAGTAGAGTGCTTGTTTTGGGAGTCTCGTTTCGGGCATGCGGACGATGTGGCCCGTCCATCGGAGCTGATCGAGCGTGGTCAAAGCTTTGATGCTGAGGATGTTGGCCTGAGCGAGAACACTGACGTTGGTGCGCCTATCCTGCCAATGGATTTGCAGGATCTTGCGGAGGCAGCGTTGGTGGTACCTCTCCAGTGCTTTGAGGTGCCTGCTGTACATGGTCCAAGTCTCTGAAGCATACAGAAGGGCGGGTATCACTACTGCTCTGTAGACCATGAGCTTGGTGCTGAGTTTGAGGTCCTGGTCTTCAAACACTCTCTTTCTCAGGCGACCGAAGGCTGCACTGGCACACTGAAGATGGTGTTGGACTTCGTCATCGACATCTGCCCTTGTTGACAGTAGGCTCCCGAGGTATGGAAAGTGGTCCACGTTGTCCAAGGCCTCATCGTGGATTTTGATAATCGGGGAGCAGTACTGTGTGGCTGGGGCAGGTTGGTAGAGGACCTTTGTCTTACGGATGTTTCGTGTAAGGCCCAATGCCTCGTACGCTTCGGTGAAGGTATTGACGATGGTTTGACGTTCGACCTCAGAGTGTGCGCAGACGCAAGCATCGTCTGCATACTGTAATTCAACAACAGAGGATGGGACGACCTTGGATCTGGACTGGAGGTGATGGAGGTTGAACAGTTTCCCGTTTGTTCTGTAGATTAGCTCTACTCCAGCGTTACATGCTTCACTTCTGTGAGGGAGTGGTATCTGGCCACGTTGGAAGATGTAGTGGAACAATGGAACATTGGCTGGTGTTAAGTGGCTCCAGCTCCTATCATGTTCAAACAATGCTGGAACTGTTTCCATGATACACAGCAGGAAGCAACTAATGAGAAAGTAAACTATCAAGTGAGATTGGGTGTAGTAACTTTTGAATGCTGTAGGATAGCAACCAACAAGCAACCATTCCCAAGAGTCGAGATGTATATCATATTTGCACTAAAGGGCTGATTCTCCGATTGGGCGCTCCTGGTGAAGAGCAGCTGGTCAGGAAATTATGGGCTGGCAGACCCTGATTATCCATCTATTTAAATCATGTACATTATTGTGATTTAAAAAAATACGCAGACTTATATTTGATATAGATGAGCATTGTTCTGTAACGCCACTCCATCTTTGCCAGCTAGCCATTAGGGGGCTGAATTTCCAGGAGGGATTTTCCCACTCAGCTGCCGTAACTTCAGTGGAAGAGGCGCAGAATCCTTGAGAAAATGGTATAACTGACGTTTACGCCACTTTCTCACGATTTCCGCGGTTATTCCACCAGAGTTATGGCAGACGAACAAAAGAACCCTGCGGAAATTCACCTCTCGAATTCAGTCCGAATTTGTACGGCCGAGTGGGCGAGGACAGGGGGAGCCTTCGAGTGGAAACTATACAGATTGGGGAAGAGAGACTCAATCAGAGTAACGTTGAGATAAGGAGTTGGAATGAGATAACCCCTCCCATTCAGTATTTTCTGCGGTTTGATTTGTGGCCATCAGGTAGACACCTGCTAAATACAGTATCAATAAATAATACCAATTTAAAAAGTAAGGCAGTGGTGATACACGCATTTTAATATGCAATATGTCAGGATGTTGAAGCCAGGTTGAAATTTCTATTTTGTTTAACAGTTAGTCAACTTTTATAGTTCGGAGGGTAAAAAATCTTGCAGGTAAAGTACTTATGCTGTAATTATTTCAGGTTTTCATCTTTACTATGATAATTTGTGTGGTTTTAAAAATTATGAATGTTTTATAAAACCCAAACTGTGCAGAAACAATGGATATGCAATAATTGATAGTATATAATAGGCATCTGTCCCTACAATAAGAAGTGTTGGAAAAACTCTGAAAATATAACAACATAAATAAACTCTGAACAATGTTCATTGTATTTGTTGTGAATTTAACAGATCAGTTCCTGGATTTCACTATTAACTCTTTTTTTCCTGTACACACCTGTCACACTGTACTATCACAAGAGGGGGTACATTTAATATAAAAGGCCCGTCTCCAAATTTGGAAATTGGTACTTTTCTATTTTGACTGGGATAATGGATGACTTCTGAGAATTAAACATTGTGACAGCATAAACCACTGACGTGTACTGATTTATCTGGATTTGTAGTTCAAAACGAAATGGAATCAATTGGCTGAGCATAATTTGGTAAATCTTACGACAATAGCATTCATCCACCATAATCATCATTGAGTACTCCATTGGCATGCTGAAGATCCACCTCAGGTGCCTGAATCTATCTGAGGCTGGCCTGCAATGTAGTCTGGCCAGGGTTTCAAAGATCGTGGTTGCATGCTGCACAACTTTTCCTTACTAAGAAACCTCCTCATGCAGGCCTTCCAGGATGAAGGCTCCCCTCAGACAACAAGGAGAACCACCAGAGGAACAGCAGCAAACTGAAGAGGATTTCTTGAAAGATTGGGGTAGAAGATCGCAGGCTGGCAGCAGCCCTCAGGAGTGCTGTGGAGCCGGGAGGAGCACTCTTGCTCCACAGGAAGGTAAATAAATAAAAATGTACTTTTTGGTGGCATATCCGCTCCATCACCAAGACCGCCTACTTCCACCTCCGTACATCGCCCGTCTCTGCCCCTGCCTCAGCTCATCTGGTTCTGAAACCCTCATCCATTCCTTTGTTATCTCTAGACTTGACTATTCTAAGATATTCTGAGATCCCCTGACATGCTCTCCTCCTTCCAGATAAGAGAAATTAATTCATGAATTCACGCCAGTAATGCTTCTCCACCATGCTTTAGTGCCTCGGCAGGGATTCCATCTGCTCCTGAGGCCTTGTTGTTCTTCAGTTGTCGGATGGCCTTTTCAACCTCTTGCTGGGCTGGGGTTGTGCTGAGGTGGTGGCAGGTAGCATGCTGCGGGATGGAGTTGAGGACACTCGCGTCGAAGACAGAGTCTCGGTTAAGGAGATCTTTGAAGTGCACCTTCCAGCGGGCACTGACTGCCTCCCTGTCCTTGATGAGTACCTCTTGGTTCTTGGACTGTAGTGGGGTAGGACCTTGAGTGCTTGGGCCGTAGGTGGTCTTGACTGCGCTAAAGAATCCACGCACGTCGTGGTTGTCGGCTAGCTGCTGGATCTCCTGCGCTTTCTCCACCCACCATCTGTTCTTTAGATCGCGAGTTATTTGTTGGACCTCGGCCTTCAGGCGTCTGTAGAGCTGCTTCCTTGCTCTCGAGTTGTGTTGCTGTATCCAGATGGAATGCCTTGCGCTTGCGGCTTATTAGCTCCTGGATCTCCTGGTCATTCTCATCGAACCAGTCTTGGTGTTTCCTGATTGATTGACCGAGCGTCTCTTCACAGGTGCTGATTATGGAGGCCTTGAGTGCAGACCAGGCGCTGTGGGCACTCTGTGTCTCTGCATCACTGGGAGTCGTCAGGTTGGCTGTGAGGCACAGGCTGAATAGGGCTTTCTTAGCGGGGTCTTTGAGTGCTCCAGCGTTGATTTTCCTGCGGCATTGTTTCTGTTGCCGCCGCTGTTTTGGGGCTACATTGATGGAGATGACAGAGCGGATTAGGCGGTGGTCTGTCCAGCAGTCGTCAGCTCCTGTCATGGCGCGGGTGATGTGGACATTCTTGCGGTCCCTCGCTCGGACGATGACGTAGTCCAGCAGATGCCAGTGCTTGGAGCGAGGGTGCTGCCATGAAGCCTTGTACTTGTCTCTCTGACGGAACAAGGTGTTGGTTATGACAAGGCCATGTTCTAAGCATTTCGTCAGGAGGAGAGTACCGTTGGAGTTGGCTTTCCCTACCCCCTCTCTGCCGATCACACCTCCCCAGAGGTCTGTGTCCTTTCCAACTCTGACATTAAAGTCGCCAAGGAGGATTAGCTTGTCACTTGTTGGGACTCGGGACAGGGATTGTTCGAGGCTGGAGTAGAATTCCTCTTTGGTCTCGTCTGTGGCTTCCAGTATTGGGGCGTACGCACTGATGACTGTAGCGCACTGGTTCCGGGCTAGGGTGAGCCAAAGAGTCATGAGGCACTCATTTATACCGCAAGGGAAGTCTCTGAGACGCCCAACTAGTTCGTTTTTTATGGCGAAGCCTACCCCATGGAGGCGGCGTTCTCCTTCAGGTTTGTCTTTCCAGAAGAAGGTGTAGCCACCGCCTTGCTCCTTGAGCTGGCCTTCCCCTGCTTGCTGGGTCTCACTTAGGGCGGCAATGTCAATGTCGAAACGTCTGAGTTCCCGGGCAACGATAGCAATACGGCATTCCGGTCTGTCACTGTTGGGGTTGTCCATGAGGGTCCTGACGTTCCAGGTCCCGAACTTCATTTTAAAGTCTGATTGCGGTAATTACAGAAGAGTTTCCCTGCTGTCTGCCACAGGGAAAGTCATCGCAAGAATCCTCCTCAATCGCCTTCTCCCAGTGGCTGAAGAGCTCCTCCCAGAGTCGCAATGCGGATTCCGCCCACTAAGGGGCACAATGGACATGATCTTAACTGCGCGTCAATTACAAGAGAAATGCAGGGAACAGCACCAACCGCTGTACATGGCCGCCTTTGACCTCACAAAGGCCTTCGACACTGTCAACCGTGAGGGATTATGGAGTGTCCTCCTCAAATTCGGCTGCCCTCAAAAGTTTGTCACCATCCTCCGCCTGCTTCACGACAACATGCAAGCCGTGATCCTGACCAACGGTTCCACCACAGACCCAATTCACGTACGGACCGGGGTCAAACAAGACTGTGTCATCGCACCAACGCTCTTCTCAATCTTCCTTGCTGCAATGCTCCATCTCACCCTCAGTAAGCTCCCCGCTGGAGTGGAGCTAATTTACAGAACAAACGGGAAACTGCTCAACCTTCGTCGCCTCCAGTCCAGATCCAAGGTCGTCCCATCCTCTGTCATCGAATTACAGTATGCAGACGACGCTTGCGTCTGCGCACACTCGGAGGTCAAACTCCAAACCATCGTCAACACCTTCACCGAAGCGTACGAGAGCATGGACCTTACACTAAACATCCGTAAGACAAAGGTCCTCTACCAACCTGGCCCCGCCACACAGTACTGCCCCCCGATTATCAAAATCCACGACAAGGCCTTGGACAACGTGGACCACTTTCCATACCTCGGGAGCCTACTGTCAACAAGGGCAGACGTCGATGACCAAGTCCAACACCGCCTTCAGTGTGCCAGTGCAGCCTTCGGTTGCCTGAGGAAGAGAGTGTTTGAAGACCAGGACCTCAAACCCGGCACCAAGCTCATGGTCTACAGAGCAGTAGTGATACCCGCCTCCTGTATGCCTCAGAGACATGGACCATGTACAGCAGGCACCTCAAAGCATTTGAAAGGTACCACCAACGGTGCCTCCGCAAGATCCTGCAAATCAATTGGCAGGACAAGCGCACCAACGTCAGTGTTCTCGCTCAGGCCAACATCTCCAGCATCGAAGCTTTGACCATGCTCGATCAGCTCCGATGGACGGGTCACATCGTCCGCATGCCCGATACGAGACTCCCAAAACAAGTGCTCTACTCGGAGCTCCGACATGGCAAGTGAGCCCCAGGTGGGCAGAGGGAACGCTTCAAGGACACCCTCAAAGCCTCCTTGAAAAAGCGCAACATCCCCACCGACACCTGGGAATCCTTGGCCCAAGGCCGCCCAAGACGCATCCGGGAAGGCGCCAAACACCTCGAGTCTCTTCGCCGGGAGCAAGTGGAAGCCAAGCACAAACAGCGCAAAGAGCGCACGTCAACCCAAGCACCCCACCCACCCGCCCCTTCAACCACTGTCTGCCCCACCTGTGACAGAGACTGTAGGTCCCGCATTGGACTCATCAGTCACCTGAGAACTCATTGTTAATGTGGAAGCAAGTCATCCTCAGTTCCGAGGGACTGCCTCAGAAAAGAAGTCGGAAAAATGCTCTCCTGGCCGGCCTCCCATCTTCCACCCTCCATAAACTTGAACTCATCCAAAATTCTGCTGCCCATATCCTAACTCGCACCAAGTCCCGTTCACCCATCACCCCTGTGCTCGCTGACCTACACTGGCTCCTGGTCCAGCAACTCCTAAATTTAAAAATTCTCATCCTTGTTTTCAAATCCCTTCATGGCCTCGCCCCTCCCTATTTTTGTAACCTCCTCCAGCCCTACATCCCTCCGAGATCTTTGCACTCCTCCAATTCTGGCCTCTAGCGCATCCCTGATTTTAATCGCTTCACCATCAGTGGCCGTGCCTTCAGCTACCTAGGCCCTAAGCTCTGGAATTCCTTCGCTAAACCTCTCCGCCTCTCTACCTCTCTTTCCTCCTTTAAGAAGCTGCTTAAAACCTACCTCTTTGACCAAGCTTTTGGTCACCTGTCCTAATATCTCATTACGTGGCTCGGTGTCAAATTTTTTGTTTGATAATACTCCTGTGCAGCGCCTTGGGATGTTTTATTACATTAAAGGTGCTATATAAATACAAGTTGTTGTTGTTGAGGCAACCGCTTGTTAGGCTGCAGCATTCTCCCCCTAACCTGAGTGGAGCAGGCCCGGAGCCTGTTCCGCTCAGCGCTGACAGATTTTGCTGTGGGGGTCCTTAAACATGCGTTAGATCCCTCATTAGCATATATAAGGGGTCTAACGCCTTTTTAAGGTGGCCTCTCAGGACACCTGAAATTTGCCTGAGGCTAATATGGTGTCAAATGTATCTCAAGTGTCCTTTGGCGCAGGGCACAGCCTTCGTCATTTTTACCCTTGTTTTCTACAAGTGCAACAAGAAGCAATTTCTACCCCATTTATTCCCACTCTAATACAGGAGACATGTTCTTGACAAACACCTCTGGAGTCTAAATCCCCAACCAGGGAGGTGTGGCATCTGAGACCAGGCGAAAGAAGAGGCTGATGAAAACTCTTGGGGTGGGGAGAGGCCAGAAGTAGGACCAGGAAGGTGCCAGGCAGCCTCCAAGGACCCTGTAGGCAGAGCGGGAATCCAGATGGCTGAAGAAAAATCCAGTAAGGATAGGAAATGACCTGGAACATGACCCAAAACAGGAGCAGGAGACCTGAAGCTGCTAACAATAAGAAATTAAATATATATATATATATATATATATATATAAAAATTAAAAGTTCAATCGACATACTTGTAAGCAGGGAAGTAAAACAAGAGTGGATGAAGGAGGGAGAGAGACTTCAGAAAGTTAGCTTTACATTCCCACCTAGTGGCCAGAGCCTGCAACTACATAGTTATAGGCCACTATTAACATGCAGGTTTGTAGTTTCAATGTTTAATACTGACATAATAAGTGCCAAAAAGTAGTAAGAACAGGAAATTGGAATTTGGACAAAAGCAATGCGCATACAGAAGAGTTTAATATATCCATACTATATAAAAAATCTTATGCCTGTATGCACTTTATATCTACAAAATCTTACTTCCTGTTATCACATTGTTGTCATACTTTTGAGTCAACTTTCTTCCATTATAAACTCCTATGTCCACCTTTGTAATAAAAACTATCCCTGTAAATGAATTGCACCCTTCGGCCAATGATGGCACTATAATGCCTCAGGTTTGTATCAGCCTGCACTGCAGAGAAAATCCAATGTTCTAATCAACTCTACTTCTCTGTTTTCCAACTTGTCTTAAGTTTTCCTACTTCACCATAAATAATAAAGTAGATCAAAGTATTATATAAGAATAAGGACAGAATATATGACTTTGAAATGGTGCCTGAATTACATCTGTGTGACCGAGTCCAATTATCCCCTGCCTTCTAACTCAACTTCACATGAAAACTTGGTCTTGACTTCCTGTGCGCATCAATTAATTTAAAATGCATTTTGAATAAAATTGTGTAATTTTTTCTAAAATTTCTAATATAAAATAAGATTTAAACATAACACCCAAAATTACACTTTTCACAATGTTTATTAATTGAATTGTCTTTTGTGTCTTTTAATACTTTCATTAAATAAGAACTTATATTTATATAGCACCTTTAACATAGAAAATGTCCCAAACTGTTTCACAGATGCATTAGACACTGAACCAAAGAAAGAAAGATTTGGTCACAGGTAGACATTAAAGAGAATTTTAAAGAAGAGGGAGCTGGAGAGGGGATGCGTTTGGGGAGGCAACTGAAGGAATGGCTACCATTGTTGGGGGCGAAAGGAGGAGAGATTCACAAGAGTTGGAGGAATGGAGATTTGAAATTAGGGTTGTAGGAGGTTATGAAGGAAAGGAGAGGCAAGGCCATGGAAGGATTTAAACACAAGGTGAAGAATTTAAATTTGAGGTGTTGGTGTACCAGGAGCCAGCGTAGGTCAGCAAGAACCAAGATAATAGGTACATGGCACTTGGTATGGGATAGTATAAGAACTGTGAAGTATTGCATGAGCTAGAATTTGTGGAGGGAAGAGGATGGTGTGTAGAGCATTGGAATACTCAAGTCTGGGGATGACAAAAACAGAATGAATTTTTCAACAGTGAAACCTAAGGTAAGGGTAGAGGCAAATGTTACAGAGGTGGAAGTAGGCGACCTTTGTGATGGAGAAGACATGGGGATGGGACTCAGCTCAGGGTCAAACAGTTTGATTAAGCCTATGGCAGTTGCCAGAAAGGTTGACATGATCAGTGGTGAGAACTGGAGTCTATGACTGGGGCCAAAGACAACGGCTTTGGTTTTCCCAAATTTTAGCTGGAGGAGGTTAAGGCTCATCCAGGACTGTATGTTAGGCAAGCAGCCCGAAGGTATAGAGATAGTGGAACAATTGAGCAAGGTGGTGGATAGAGCTGATTGTCATTGGCATGTACTTGAAAGCTAAACTTATTTCTGCAGCTGAGAGGCAACATTTGGACGAGGAAGATACAGCCAAGGATGAATCCTTCGGGCTAGAAATTCATTATAGCCCAGGAATGGGCGGTATCTTTAGAAAATTTTGAGAATTAGCACCAGGCGCTAATGCTTTAGACTACACGCAAAATTCATTCTCACTGCTCAAAGAAATGATTGGAGCACTAAATCAAGTCTTAAAGGCCCAGCTCAGTGAATGTGATATGTGTGATATATTTATGCATAAATTTATTAATGGAGTTTGCAATATTTTGTGGTCTCTATCATTTCACCTTTGCACCCAGGAGGACGCTGTGATATGGCATGACACGGGGATGGTATGATGGGCATGTGGTGAGCAAAAGGGATCTGGGGTTTAAGCCATCCTGGTGTGAGGCTGGAGGTCTGTTTGGAGGAGGTGGTAGAGTTCTGTGACCACCAGCTTGGTGATGTGGAGCTGTCTAATACACTGCTCATCGCTTAACTGAAGGTAGAAGTGCTGTCGGAAAACCCTCGGAGGGTAAGACCTCCTGGTGTGAGCCCTGATGTCCCTCCTCATCCCTCTGTGCACATGTTCCCGTATTTCTCGCTGCCTACGCTCCCTCCACCGTAGATCCTGGAGGGTGAGGTGACATGCCAGTACAGCCCCCATTAATGTTACCAAGTGTAGCAGTTTGAATCTTTCAACAATAAATGTAGCTACTTTGCACTTGCCAGAAGACTGCTGATACAAAAGAAGCTTGAAATTACTCATACAAACTGTTCCACTGGGTGAAACTGACAAGAAATGACTGAAACTAACCTGCCCTGACAGCTGCAAGTGATTAATGCTGATGCCTTTAAATAATGTCGCTGGAGCCGGCTTCCTGCAACTGCATGCCAGCTCTCCCTGTCACTGTTTGGTTGAGGTGCGAAGGTAAGTGGCGACAATGAATTTTACAGATTGGGCGCTGACGTCACGATCCGCCTGGCGTTGAAGTCCCCAGCGGTACCTTGTACCGGTGACGCAACGGGTTGGATTTGCCGTGCAGCGCTGGATTCACCACGCCCCGGTGCTACTGCAACATAGCCCCGTTACCGCCATCTGCAGGCACTAAGCTACCAAATTTTTCCTCCTTCATGTCTCCAGAGTTAAAAACGTTGGGGTGTAGGACTGCCTTGCTAGAAATTCTATGGCTATGATTGAATCGGTAAGAGTGAAACCACACGAGGGCAGTCTCCCCAAAAGATTAAAGTTTAAAGGCCTCAATCTTGGGTTTTGTCTGGATATTTTTACCTCAACAGTTGGGGAAACAGTTCAACCGCCTACGTGCATTCTGAGCCTGTGCCAGTTGTAGTATATCCCAACACGCAGTCTGTTGAATGTGTGTCCCTTCCTCCTGTGCAGATTTGAAAGTTTCTTTGCTTTTTCCAAAAGACTGAAAGAGATTGAATTCTTAAAGCGTTATTATAGGCAAGTGATTTAACAAATGCTGGTTGCTATTCTCAACTGTTCAGACAACATCTATGATCAACAGGAGATGTGATTATGTTTCAGCAAAAATCAAAGACTGGTTTTCGGATGGATATCCTCTTTATTTTGGTTGTATATTGAACTAAAATTTGTCCTGAACCATTTTTGAAGCTTAAGGAATTTTAATATATTAAAAACTTAGAAACTGCATAAACATTTACTGTTTATGAGGCTAACTTTTCATAAACAAGAAACTATAAGGGGGAAAAATTTAGTTAGTTAGCACCTCCAGGGGCGCTAGGAATTTAAGCGCCTGAGCGCGGTGATTTTAGCACAGCTCGCAAAATTGACCAGTCATTTTGCGGTGGCGCTAAACACTACCGCCACGATCTCCTGCGTCCACAGATCGTGACGTCAGTCGAGCGTGCAACGCCCCGGTCCGAATATTGAGTTGCGCCCCGCCTTAGCGCCTGCCGCTAGGAACGACAGGTAGAGGGGAACGTTTTCAAGTCGGGAAGAGGCTGGGGAAGCGTTATTTAAAGGCAGGCGCTTCCTGCCTTTTCTTGTCGGCGGAATTTTTGGAACACGCAGGTTGAGAGGGAGACGTCTGGAGAGATTCGACGCTGTCCGAAGGAGTTTTGGGTCCCAAGAACCACTTTGGAGGTTCCTAAGCGCCGAGCTCTTTCCCTGGGCCTATCCATTAGTGCTTCCAACACAATTGCTTTAGAAGTCTCTCCAGGCCGAGATTCAAGGCTATAATGAGCAGGGTGTGGCTGACCAGCAAGATGGCCCCTCCGCTTTAAGAACTGGACAGCACCAGTCTGTCTGGCTTTCATGGTAACGGACATCGCCTGAGCTTCAGTAGTGTTCTGAGGTAGCGCCTCGCACCCCGACGTTAGCGCCTTGAGAGGTGTGTAGCACCTGATTTAGCGCTCAAATCACCTCCGGGGCGAATTTTGCAGTCAGAGGCAATAATTAGCATCGTGCGCTAAACTTTGCGCCCGGCTGATATTAGCGTCCCAAAATGGGCGCTACCCAATTTTGCCCACCTATGTCTATTAAAGACTGCATAAGCCAACAAACTCAATTTGCAGTAAAGTTTTCACTATTGCATTCCTGGCTATATAATTTTGTCAGTTGGGAATAAAGCAATGTTAAATTAACATTTAGGGTCCTTTATAATAGTCAAATAGCTATAAGCACATAAGTAGTGATTGGAAGCAGAGATGGGCTGTTGCAATTCTCTGCTCCTGCTTCAATATGCAAGTGATATAAATTAAGATTTTTGATCTTTAAAATAGTGAAGCGGAGTGGCAAACGTCGTACCGAGCCAGGGTGAAAGAGAGATGTATGCTAAAGCTGAAACCAGGGCTGTAAAGTAGAAGCGGGCTGAAACGTGTATCTGAGTGGAACAGGATTAACTTTGCTCTCACACTCAATTTGGGTATTGCAATCATAGGTGTAGTAGGGCTTAAATCCATGGAAACAGGCTAGAAGCAAACTGGGGATTGAGCATTTGGTACAAGGGTTAGATCAGTTGAACCAGGAACCTGCAAACTACAAATTATATACTACAGCACTGAGACTGAATGATCAGGAGGGATCCCTCGTCCTCATCTAGCCCAAAGACACACAGACCATAGAAATCCTGGCTCAACATCTGCTAACTGAACACAGACCAGGAATTGAACTTGAGAATTCCTAGTATGCATGGCTAGCCACTACACAGTGGTCTACCCACTGAGCTATTGGAATTGTGGATTTTTTCATATTTTACGTGTTGGCCACAGCCAAAGGAGCTTGAGGGAAATGCATAAGCAATCAAAAGTTCTGCCCGAGGTAGATGCGATGTATAGGGTTCATATGCTCTGACTGAACTCCTGCATTCAATCTCCTGCTGCTGCTGATACAGCAGTAGTGTGTATAGCACTTGCCTCGAACCTGGTAATAAAGCCACCAAAGTTTGAAATCATATTTTTTGGGGTCCAAACCCTCAGTTAGGTTTGTGGAACAAATCAGGTATTTTTGTTGGGGTAAATTCAGTTGTCAAAGGATAGCTTACCCTCATTAATTTTTCCTATGGGGAAGGTGGAAGAGAGGAAAGTACAATTTTCAGACTGAGGTAAAGTCCAACAGTGTAGCATACACAAGTTTCTTACCCCTCCCCATTGTTAACAGGAATAATAATTCAAAGAAAAGACAGGAAATGAACTTAAATGCAAGATGCTGCACCATTTTAATTCCAACACTACAGGTTAATACTCAGAATTTTAAATACACCCCAAATCAAAGTACTGTGTCTACATAATAACTATACATCCTGTTCTCAATTTTATTTGTACATTAAATACAACCAACTGTGTATTGTGAGAGACATGATTCTCATTTTATTAGCAGACAAAGATCAACAGGTTCAAATAATTTCTTTTAAAGTCACAATATTTTATCATACAACACATATGTCATTGTATTCACTATGAAACAAGATTAGTTACATGCATGACAGGCCCTCCCTAGTTAAGTGGCTTGATACTTGTGTGAATACATATCCCCTTCAGGAGATAGCAGAAAATCAAGTATAAAAGTATAAAAGAAAATGACTGCCATCCCTCAATATATCTGAGGAAATCAGGTAGGAAAAACCTTGAGGCACAGGAAGGCTGGCGCAGTTTGGTTTAAAAAACACCTTCAGTAATGTTCCTATTACCACTTCTTCATTAAGCTGGCAGAAACATTGCCCCCCAAATTCTTACCCACATAAAATGGCCAAAAGCCCTTTCCTTGCCACATTCATTCGTTTTTTTTTTTGGGGGGGGGGGGGGGGAAGAGAGGGGGAAGAGAAGAGAAGGTGTAAGAAGGGTGAAAAAAGTTGTGTGTGGAGATTTGCACCATTCCTTCTTTTTATAAACTGATTTTGGGATGTGTAATGATAAAACAAATCTACATCCCTAACAACATTTAAGTAACCTCATACAAGGCCAGTAATACTTAAATTAGAAATACTGGAACAAATGTTTTTGGAGTTTGGCAGTTCATAGTGAAATCAAATCAGACTGCTATTGTTTGTGTTATCAGCACATAGCTGTACTGCTCTTAAGGGTAACTCAATGTTAAAATGACAAATTCAAATCAATTGAAAAGAGAGAAAAAACATACGGTTTAATATTATAATGTGGCTTTCTATCGCAACATATAACTGGCTAATCTGTATTCTAACAGGAGATTCTGTGTCTTCATTTAAGTTTGGTTTGGGAGAACACTTGCATTGCCACAAATTAATTACAGCATGCCAAAGCCCTTTGAGTATGTGATTGCCTTAAGGAGCCTTTCCTTGAGCTTGTCCTTGCTGGAGTAGTCTGGAAGCAGGAGTACATTGAAGCAAGTATGTGTTGTTGGTAGCCTGTCAGGAAAAGAAACATACCATGAACATTGAAAATTATTAATTCCAAGTTGTTATACATGTACAATTTCAATATTTTTGCAATGGGTTTTTTGTAATAAGTCAAAATGTTTTAAGTGGAAAATAAAAACCCAAGTGAAACATTACTTGTTACCTTACTTACTCTTCTCTCCTGATCAATACTCTAATCCAGTAG
This sequence comes from Squalus acanthias, assembly GCA_030390025.1. NCBI lineage: Eukaryota > Metazoa > Chordata > Chondrichthyes > Squaliformes > Squalidae > Squalus > Squalus acanthias. Next base: position 87,896,294 of record CM059426.1, read on the forward strand.
TTCCCAAAAAAGAACTTGCATCTATATAAGCACCTTTCACAACCTCACAATGGCCCAAAAATTCATCCCGGTGCGCGAGAGTACGCACTGCGTACTCTCGCGTATTCCCTCTGCAATTGCCGGTTTTCTGCATGCCCTGCGCATGCGCTGAAAACCGGCAATTGCTCTTTTGAAAAGGGGGCGGTTCCTCGGTGCATCGCGTGCGCGCTACAGGCTGCGCGCACGCTGTGCACTTCATGCTTTGGACGCGCAGGTAAGTACTGAAGATTTTAGAAATGTAAAAAGGAGGAGTAAGACCCACTTTTAACAAGGTAAGTAGTGAATTAAGTATTTTTTTGAAATTTTTTTTTTTTACAGGTATATCTTTTTTAGAGACTTTAAAGACAGGTAAGTTTATTTTTATAACTTTTTAAAAGATTTTAAATTTTTTCAAAAATTTAATTTTTTATTTAAAATGGTTAATTTATTTAACTATACTTATTTTATTAATGTGATGTTTTTTAAAAATTTATTTGAGGTTTAGCTGTTATTTTGGGGGGGTGTAAGATTCATAGATTGCACAGCCGTGCTGTGAAACTTATGAATGGAAGATAGTGTGCTGCCATTGGCTCTAACTGAGTCACGTGATCCCACAGCTCGCACGAATTCACTACGCCGGTGGGATACGCAAGCATGCCCGGCTGATGTCTGGAACATCAAGTTCGTGCGAGCTGGATCTGAAAAAGCACAAGCGAGGTGAGAGATCGCGGGGAAGGCTTACCCCCGCGGGAACAGAGCGAGATCAATTTCTGGGCCAATGTCTCAAAGCGCTTACAGCCAATGAATTACTTTTCAAGTGCAGTCACTGATGTTATATAGGGAAATATGGCAGCCAATTTGTACACATCTGGGTCTCACAAACACCAATGAGATAAATGAACAAATAATCTGTTTTAGTGTTGGTTGAGGGATAAATGTTGGCCAGAATACACTGTGAAGCACACCCCATTGGTGTGACACAAGGCCTGTCCAGGAAGGCACAATGAGGGTTGAGAAGATAAAAACAAAATCACTTAAAGAAATCCACCACCCAGTAGTAAATACAAGACTGCACATTTCTTGAAACAAAGCTAGACAAAAATCCAATGCTGCATTGAAATAGAAAAATTTAGTCATCTTTGTTATATTACCACATAAGTCATTAAATATGCTGTCATAAGTTCAGACTGCAAGCTGGATGCAAGCAAGACAAGCCTGAGTGGAAGAAACCAATTCAGTTTTTCAGTCCTATTTGATGTGCATTGCTTTTTTGTTACAAATTTAAAATAAATATACCTTTTTTGGCAGTAGCATTTGAGGAACGGAAGGACCTTGGAGGCATGTCCACAGATCCTTGAAGGTAGCAGGACAGGTAGATAAGGTGGTTAAGAAGGCATACGGGATACTTTCCTTTATTAGCTGAGGCATAGCATACAAGAGCAGGGAGGTTATGCTTGAACTTTATAAGACACAAGTTAGGCCACAGCTAGAGTACTGTGTACAGTTCTGGCCACCCCATTACAAGAAAGATGTGACAAGCTTTCGGAGCGCTGCTCCTTCGTCAGGTGAAGTCATGACTTCACCTGACGAAGGAGCAGCGCTCCGAAAGCTTGTGATCTCAAATAAAGCTGTTGGACTATAACCTGGTGTTGTGCGACTTCTCACTTTTGTCCACCCCAGTCCAACACCGGCATCTCCACATCAAGAAAGATGTGATTACACTGGAGAGGGTACAGAGGAGATTTGAGGATGTTGCCAAGACTGGAGAATTTTAGCTATGAGTAAAGATTGGATAGGCTGGGGTTGTTTTCTTTGGAACAGAGGCAGCTCAGGAGAAACTTGATTAAGGTGTATAAAATTATGAGGGGCCTAGATAGAGTGGATAGGAAGGACCTATTTCCCTCAGCAGAAAAGTCAATATCCACGGGGCATAGATTTAAAGTAATTGGTAGAAGGATTAGAGGGGAGTTGAGGAGAACTTTTTTCACCCAGAAGGTGGTGGGGGTCTGGAACTCACTGCCTGAAAGAGTGGTAGAGGCAGAAACAATCATCGCATTTAAAAAGTACTTGAATATGCACTTGAAGTGCTGTAACCTATAGGGCTACGGACCAAGAGCTGGAAAGTGGGATTAGGCTGGATAGCTCTTTAGGCCGGATAGCTCTTTAGGCCGGCACAACGGCCTCCTTCTGTGCTGTAAATTTCTATGATTCTATGAGTCCAATGTGACTTTTGCAGAATATAAAGCAGCATCCTAGAGCATTAAGCAGCAGCACCACCAATCATTAGATTGTGTATGGCATCATCAGTTGGCATATGCTCCATGGCTGGTTAGAAAATGTGGGAGGATTGGCTTTATTAAATCTTATTTTTGTTCAGTGAATTTAGGTCGATAGTGAAGCTAAGAATGTCAATAAGGGGTGAACCAGGGCAAGAGCTGGTAGCTGGCTGGATTTACAATACACAAAGAAACAGTCTTTGAAAATTTAAATGAAACAAGACTTTCAATAAGGTATGGAGGAGATTAAGATTTAATAATTTAATCATTGCACTGGAAGATAAATGACCTGAGGAGAGCTACTGAATATACCGTGGAATAGGATTGTGAACTTGTCCCTGCATTATGCTGTCTCCTACTCTCATTCCACCTTCATTTTCTGTACGTTGGGTTTCCTAGTTCATTGCCATCCCAGGGTCCTTTTCCATTGAGACATAGATGCACTGATCCTGGGATCTGCTGCATTGGCAGCCTGTCAGGGCGAGGCGGCTGCTGTGGGGGGAAATTAATGTCCTGCAGCCGCCTGTCCAGGACCCCCTCCCTCCGTGTACTGCAGCTGCTACTGTTTGAAGTGCTGGGGGAGGTGTAGGGGGCTGTTAGCAGCTCATTGGTACCTGATGTATACTGGTGCAGTAGGGTTGCCAACTCTGGTTGGAGGCATTCCTGGAGGTTTGATCACATGATGTTCTGACCACAACATCTAACCATGTGATGTTGGATCATGTGACATCAGGTCACATGACTTCTACAAATGTTATTGAATTTACCTTATAAAGGTTGGGTCCCTTGTAGTTGAGAATCTTTATTTGTGGTTTGCGCCAGCAGCTGTTGTGCGAGAAGCTGTAAGAACCAGGAGGCCACCTGAGAACAGGTGAAGTGGGAAAACCGAGGGCGGGGCAAAGGGGAAACCATTCTCTCCCCCCCCACCCCTGAGCCCTACCTTGCCCATTCCCTAGTCTCACTCTGCCCCAAACTCTTGACCCCCACCCCACCCCTGCGATTTCAGGGCCCCCGATCCCAACTCACCACCTGACCGGCAGGTCCCGGTGTTTGTGTAATGGAGATCTTTTTACCCAGCATCCATAGTGGCAGTGAAACCCCTCTATCCCTGAGATCGAGCCTTGCAAGTATTCAATCCCAGAGATAGAACGGTTTCTCTGCCACTGTATATGCTGGGTAAAGAGATCTCCATTACACAAAACCGTATTTTTCACCCGCTGCCACCTCACACTTACCTGCATGACTGGTGTTTTAAGTTGTAAACGGACTTGGTGCCACAAAGGCTGTCTGTCTGTAGTTCGTAATTTGCAAGTGTCCGTGGTTTCAAGATGCAGCTTGTATCTATTACAACGCAAGTTATTTGGGACTGTCAATAAGTGTCTATTTTTTGGGGGTGTCCGTTTGTACAGGTTTCACTGTACTAGGTGTCGATACTTGATTGACTCCTACTCCATACTGACTGGACCCAAGTCAACAGTGCACCAAACTATACTGCCAAATCAGTGGAGTACAAGTCTGAGGCGGCATTTACACACTATCTTCAGTGGTGCAGCAAAGTGGTTTGTTCCCCTTTGCTGCAACGCTAAAGATGGTGTGTAAAGAGGGTCAAGAGTCAATGTTGGATCGAATCGCTCTGCAGGTCAGAATCTGGTGGTTTGAGACCCAAACTGCAGATCTTAGACCACATTGTAAACATATTCTTCTGCGGCTCAGATTCCAAAGGGCAGAGTACAGCAGGGTAAGATTAGAACTTTACCAGGAAGGAAGAAATTGAAACACTATGAAAAACCCTTGCCAAATTGGTTGTCCCTTCTGGGGATAATGGTAAAAAGCATTTTAATCTTCTGAATTTACCAAATTGTCCAATGCACAGTAATGTCACAATGCAACAAGGGGACATCACAGCTCTCATCTTCTTCTGACTGGCACAGGTATTCAACTTCTAGCAGGTATCACGAGAGCGCTTTTGGAAGTGGTAAACATGGAGGGCAATTTTAATGCTCCCAGTCAATCCAGCAAAGAACAAGGATTGAAGCCAGGACTTTACTGTACTATGTGGTTCACCACCATACCAACTTAGCCATATGTATATATTGATATTTACATCTTGGCTTGTCTAATCTTACCAAGTTTTTTTTTAAATAGTCAACATTTTTTAAAAGGATGTCAGGACAAGCTGCAACTTAGTGGGAGTCTTGGGTATAACTGATGACAGGAAAAATATTTCCTGCTACTGATAGTAAAGTAGAAAAATGTAAAGTAGAAAAAAAACTTGTAGAAATTACTTTTTCTAGCACTGGAGTTCCATTCTCTGCCACTGGATGTAGCAGTTCAAAGAAAGAAAACCGAAGATTGCAGCCTCAGTGCACATAGGTGATCACAAGTAAATAGCTGTTGAAAGCACCGACAGCGCTGTGTCAGGAATGCACAAATAACAAGCTCATTAAAAACTAAGTTACAGCATGTTAGTAAGATGTTCTTGAGATGTTTTAAATACATTCCATCAAATCTGATCTGCAATGACAGTGTGATGATGGATGGTGCTTGTTCAGATTAATAGAACCCCCTGCCAGCTCCAATGGCACTGCATAATATTTAAGGATTGCAACTAGATATAGATAAATGTCTCCTGGATTGCAAGCAATTAAAACCCATCAGTGCAAAATATGCTCTATGAATAGTGTTACTGAATGTCCTGGGGCTGCTTATTGATTTCTGACAAGTAACTATTGTATCGGAAATAGCATTGACATCTTCAACTGTGCCATTCGGTTGAGAATTTTACTAACCAAAATTTAGTTACAAGGAGTCTGCTTTGCTTTCTAACATTTAAAAAAAAATCAATTAAAATATTGAGCTCCTGTACTAATCAGAGGGGTTAGAATTGTAATTTTAACCGGCTTTCAAGCTTAAGTGACCCTAGTAACCAAGTTTTTCAGTCAGGCCACTAGATGGTAGCAGAGCACTCAACCTTTGGACGGACAGCCATCTTACAAAGCACATGTCCAGCCAGTCAATACAAGATGTTCTTAATTGATGTTTAAGAGGAGGTCTGGAGTCTGGAGAAGAGCATTGTGCCTATCATAGAGTGCAGAACCTGGTGTGTGTGCAGAGTAAAGGATGTGGGTCACATTTTTATTTAGGATATCTCAGCTACGTTTGCGTTCATAGGGAATTCAGGAGAAGCTTCTTTACCCAAAGTGTGGTAAAAATGTGGAACTCGCTACAACATGGAATAGTTGAGGTGAATAGCATAGATGCATTTAAGGGGAAGCTAGATAAGCACATGAGGGAGAAAGGAATATATATATGCTGATAGGGTTAGACGAAGAGGGGTGGGAGGAGGCTCGTGTGGCACATAAACGCCAGCATAGACCAGTTGGGCCGATGGCCTGTTTCGGTCTGTAGATTCTATGTAAATCTATACAAGTATCTCAGTTGAAAAGAGGAAATGGCAGAGAAATTAAATAAATACTTTGTTTCTGTCTTCACGGAGGAAGACACAAAAAACCTCCCAGAAATACGAGAAAACCAAGGGTGTGGCAAGAATGAGGAACTTAAAGAAATTATTAGTAAAAAAAACAGTATTAGTAAAATTAATGGGACTAAAAGTCGATAAATCCCAAGGACCAGATGACCTACATCCTAGGGTTTTGAAACAGGTGGCCATTGGGATAGTGGACGCATTGGTTGTCATCTTCCAAAATTCTAGAGATTCTGGAATGGTTCCTGCAGATTGGAGGATAACAAATGTAACTCCGTTATTTAAGAAAGGAGGGAGAGAGAAAACGGGGAACTACAGACCTGTTAGCCTCACATCAGTAGTTGGGAAAATGCTGGAATCTGTTATAAAGGATGCAATAACTGGGCACTTAGAAACTAATAGTAAGATTGGGCAGAGTCAACATGGATTTATGAAAGGGAAATCCTGTTTGACAAACCTATTGGAGTTCTTTGAGGATGTAACTAGTGGAGTAGACAAAGGGGAACTGGTAGATGTGGTGCATCTGGATTTTCAGAAGGCCTTCGATAAAGGTCCCACACAAGAGGTTGGTGAACAAAATTGGGGCACATTGAATTGGGGGTAATATACTAGCATGGATTGAGAATTGGTTAACAGACAGAAAACAAAGAGTAGGGATAAACGGGTCTTTTTCAGGATGGCAGGCTGTGACTAGTGGGGTACCGCAAGGATCGGTGCTTGGGCCCCAGCTATTCACAATCTATATCAATGATTTGGATGAGGGGACTAAATGTAACATTTCCAAATTTGCTGATGATACAAAGCTAGGTGGCAGTGTCAGTTGTGAAGAGGCTTCAAGGGGATCTCAACAGGCTCAGTGAGTGGCCGAGAACATGGCAGATGGAATATAATGTGGATAAATGTGAAGTTATCCACTTTGGTAGAAAAAACAGAAAGGCAGAGTATTTCCTAAACAGTGAAAGATTGGGGAATGCAGATGCTCAAAGGGACCTGGGTGTCCTTGTACATGAGTCACTGAAAGTGAATGTGCAGGTGCAGCAAGCCATTAGGAAGGCAAATGGTATGCTGGCCTTCATTACAAGAGGATTTGAGTACAAGAGTAAAGAAGTCTTACTCCAATTATATAGGGCCTTGGTGAGACCACACCTGGAGTACTGTGTACAATTTTGGTCTCCTTACCTAAGGAAGGATATACTTGCCATAGAGGGAGTGCAACGAAGGTTCACGAGATTGATTCCTGGGATGGCGGGACTGTCAAATGAGAAGAGATTGAGTAATCTAGCCCTGTATTCTCTTGAATTCAGAAGAATGAGAGGGGATCTCATTGAAGCATACAAAATGATTACAGGGCTTGATAGGGTGGATGCTGGGAGAATGTTTCCCTTGGCTGGGAAGTTTATAACCAGGGGCCACAGCCTCAGGATAAAGGGTAGGCCATTCAGGACAGAGATGAGAAGAAATTTCATCACACAGAGGGTGGTGAATCTTTGGAATTCTCTACCCCAGAGGGCTGTGGAGGCTCATTGGGTATATTCAAAACAGAAGTCGATAGATTTCTGACTAGCAAAGACATCAAGGGATATGGCGATAGGGCCGGTGAATGGAGTTGAGGCAGAAGATCAGCCATGATCTCATTGAATGGCTTATTCCTGCTCCTATTTCTTATGTTCTTAAAATGAAATTTGCATCCCTCCAACTAGCTTATTTGCATAGCTTATCATATAGCAAGTTCAATAAGAAGTTATTAGATGAACAAAATATTCGCCTAAAGCAATACCTGTCTGAATCTGGTCCGTTCTTGGTTATGATCAACTTAATTTTGCCAAGGCCGCCTACAGGAGCCCGGTCAGAGCCTGTGGTGAACTGCAGAAACTGTCGCTTCTGTTCTTCTGGGAGACTGTGGGTTATCCCCCAGAAATCTCTAGAACAGTGTTCAGGAGGGAAGGAGATCAGAGAGAAAAAAAACATTTGTAATATTAAGTTGAAATCAAGTAATTTTAATCAAACTTCTGTGCTGTCCAAGCTCTGGGATATTTTGTGTGCTAATTGCCAGGATTCGTTATACTCATGCCACACTTTCTATATGACTTTTGAGCTCACTGGGAGTTGGATTAATATGGGATAAAATTAAGTAAAACATACAACCTATATTTTAAACAAGTCCATGTTTTGAAATAATGGCCCGGAATTTGCTGTCCTGATGACGACCTGGCAACGTGCACCATCATTTCGCCTTTGAAACTGAACGCAAATTCAGGATTTAGTGCATACGCAGCCTAATGTGGAAATCCTTAAGTTGCGGTCAGTCATTCACTGCTGCAACACAGGCTGTGCTGTGCAGCTCCCCCCCCCCACCACACACACGAAAACTTTGGCTCTTCCACGGTAATACCGCTGTTAAATACCCCATTAAAAGTTAGACCATTTTGGATTAGGTGTAACTGGGGTTTGAACAGTGTATTGACTGCTAAACAAAGGTAATGACCCTGCAAAAATAATTTTAATTTTGTGGAGTGTCAAATTTATCCATTTTAATAAAAAATTAAAATTATGAAATTTTAAAATTAAAAAAAATTAAACATTTGTTCATCTTTACTTCAGGTTTGCCTTTTCCTCGTGAGAGCCCCAACCTTTGTTTTGCTCTAACATTTTTTAAAAGTTAGAATCAAAGGAGCTTACCCACTTCCTGGTTCGCGGTCTCTGAGAATTCTGCATTTTGATTGGCTGCTTAGACAGCTGGTTGACGTTACAGCAGCTCTTTGCTGGAAATCCCCATTAACTTGCGTTGATTTCAATGACACGTCAGAAAACCCCAAATTCTTGCCACAGAGATCGCGAGATCTTTGTGCTAAGCTTACTTCAGGGCCAGCGGCGAACGCCTTTGCTTCGCTGCTCATCGCAAATTACGGGCCATTAAAGTGCTGATTCTATCTTACTCCGTAATTTTAATATTGAAAAGAACAATTTTAAAAGAAAAACAAGCAAAATAAAATGCTGTCGGTTCACTTCGATTCAAAATAAAAGTAGATATTTCAGAAACTGATGATTTCTCTAGGGAGCGCGTTACATGGTCTCCCTGCTGTTCTGGTAATGCAAGACAAAGTAATCTGCCTAATGCAAGTCTGTTGAGGTGGCTACCACAGCAACAGATTACTTCTGACTGAGAGCACCATCTTTCCTTTTAAAACAGTCCTGCTGAGAATGCAACAAACACCAGGGTCTAGTCTAAAAATGCATTACTGCTCCAGGCTATGTCAACTATGTGTATAGACTCGTATTTGAGATCAGCAAAGAGCATGCATTTCCATTAAATATTAGCTTGCTGCATTTCTTCGGAGGATGGGTTTAAAAGGCAATGTAGAAGGAGCCTTAGACATTGGATATAGGAGGTGCAGAGAGTGTCCAGTGAGTACAAAGACAAAACAGATACCTTACTATCCTAGATTCCTTTGTGAATCCTCCATCATACTCTGTGGCCTCTTCAAGTGCATGGAAATCCAGATTCTGGAAAGTAATGAAGCTGTAGATTATAAGCAGCAACTAAACTGCCATGTAAATCTGCTGCAGGAAATCGAAGCAGAATGTCTGACAGTGCTTTACAAGGAACAAGAAAGGACAATTGACAGGTGATAGGAAGGATTAAGAGAAGGGGAGAAACCAAAGGTACCAAGAGATAGATTTTTGAAAGGGTTTTGAAGGTAGGGACAGAGGTAGCAAGGGAATGTGGTTTGGAGCGAAACATCTACCGAGCGTGAACAGATTCTGATGGTAGAAGGAAAATGAGCAGTAATCCAGAGTTGGAGAGCAGAGGGTGGGGGCTAGGACATACGGCTGGAGAATCACCCAGAATCCCCACAGTGCAGATAGAGGCCATTTCGGCCCATCGAGCCTGCACCGACACATATCCCACCCTATCTCCGTAACCCCACGTATTTAATCCCCCTAACACTAAGGGTCAATTTATCATAGCCAAATCAACCTAACCCGCACATCTTTGGACTGTGGGAGGAAACCGGAGCACCCGGAGGAAACCCACGCAGACACGGGGAGAATGTGCAAACTCCACACAGACAGTCACCCGAGACCGGATTCGAACCCGGGTCCCTGGCGCTGTGAGGCAACAGTGCTAACCACTATGCCACCGTGTTGAAGATTGCTGAGATAAAACAGAATGAAGAGTGGAAGAATTTGAAAACGATAGCACTATCCCACCAACAGATAGATAATAGTAAAATAAAATATCCTCCCATTAGTGAATCTGGGTTTTGAACTAACTAAACAATACTTACCCTGCTGCCACAGATTAGCTGTTCAATTTCTTCTGGTCTGAAAAGGTATTTTAAGGGAGACTCATTTGTGACCATATGGAAACCTCGATTGAATGCTCGGAATTGTTTTTCCACCGATTGGTTCAAAATATAATTGGTATATAGTTGAACAAATTCCTGCATCAGAAGAGACATGTTAGAAGCCTAAATGAGACAGTTAACTTAAAAATGTTTAAAATAGGATAATACAACACTTTGCCATTACAAAACCATTTGTCATATTAAAATAAAATAATGTTTATGTAGCGTGCAAATAATCCCCATGTCTTGGCTTAACACGTTTCTAGGGTTACAGGCGGAAAGAAATCCCCTTCCATTCTATAGTTAGATGACGTATAGCATGCCTTTGCAATAAACACTCAAATTAGACAATAATAATTGCTCTTACTTGCAAAATAATCTAATATGACAATTCATTGCACTCCTGAGGCATTGTTGCAGGTGCCATCTTTTAGAGAAGACTCTGTTCAGGTGGATGTGAAAGATCCAGTGCCACCTTTTTAATGCACAGCAGGGAGTTCTCCGAGTGTTCTGGCCAACATTCATTCCTCAACCAATATAACTTAAAAAAATATATATCTAATCATCTCACTGCTGCTTGTGGGACCTTGCCATATACAAATTGACTGCTGTGTTTGTCCACAAAAGCAATGACTACACTGCAAAAATAATTCATTGAAGCATTTTGGGATGCTTTTGGGTCTTTTTAAAAAATCTCTCAGTTATACTGCTACAGATTGTTTGGAGCAAACAGTTTCACACAACGGCAAGTGAAGGTTTGGAGAGCTAAAACAAAAGAGGAAATCTAGGCTGCATCTCTCCACCTGCACTATTTTTTTTTTTAAACTCAGTAATGTGGCACCACAATGATACAGCAGGTTAGTGCTGTAAAAACACGCAGAACTACAAGTAGTTAAGATACAAAATAACTGAGATTTCCAATATACTGTCAGGGAACTACTAAGCCAAAGACAGTTTCTTAAGCACACAAAAGGCAGGAAGAATCAACCTATGTATCTCGAAAAATTACGTTATGGATAGCTCGAGTTGTACACACATAGGTCTAAAAACAGATAGTTTGTAAAACTTCTCAGCTAAGTAATATAAATGATATAACTGAAGGGTGAGGGAAGGTTGATAAATGATAGCTATTTTTTTTTTTTTTAAACAGGTTTAATAAATTAGACAAAGAAAAAACTTTTTAAACTGCGCCTTTTTCTTTTGGCACGAAAGACAACATCAAGCATATGGGAAGCAAACAACTCAACAACTTTCAACTGTCTATAAAGCCCAAATCTGTCCAACAGTACAATATTTCTCCAGTACATAGTAAGGCTCTAACATATATCTATGCCTGTCCTAAATAGGATTTACTTTGTGAAAATAAAGATAGAAAAAGTTTGAATTTGGAATGCCTCTATCAGAACATATCAGGACGGAAGATTACAAAGGGTTTCAGAGAGGGCAGATGACAAATGATTTTGGAAAGGAAATATTTGAAGAATGATCTCCAAACTAAGGAACTAGTAAGACTGAAAGGTAGAAGGTTAAGAGTTTAATCTGACAGAAGTAGAATTGAAAAGGATATCACAACTATATTTAGTGTGAAGGAGTAAACTGGCAACGTAACAATACAGGGAATCACTTAGCGCAAGGTTAGTTAAGTGAGAAGACAGCTGAAGAAAGATGATGACGATGATGAGTTGCTGCAGGTGTCCCCAGAGGTGAAGATGCACATTCAAGGGAAATCAAACAGCCAGTGTCACAAAGATAATCTACCAGAAGGTCAAGGTAATGTGTTTGCCCTCATAGCAAAGGGGATTAGCCTGTGTATTCAAATCTGTTAATGTACTAGTGATATGATGAACACTTTGCTAAGGCATACGAGAATCTCAAAACATTAAACGTAACTTTGTTGCACTGTAATTAAGAGAATTCAGCTACTTCTGAGATACTGTGATGCACTCAAGTTACATGTGTGCCTGTAATGGTTTAAACTTGGTCAGTTAATAACATCTACTCAAGTAACTTCCGTAATTCTCAATGCTTAACTATGTGATTGTATTAATTTTATTAACTTAGACGTTGTGAATAAAAGAAAGACTTGCATTTATATAGCACCTTTCACGACCACCGGACCGTCTCAAAGTGCTTTATAGCCAATTAAGTACTTTTGGAGTGTAGTCACTGTTGTAATGTGGGAAACGCGGCAGCCAATTTGCGCACAGCAAGCTCCCACAAACAGCAATGTGATAATGACCAGATAATCTGTTTTTTGTTATGTTGAGGGATAAATATTGGCCAGGACACTGGGGATAACTCCCCTGCTCTTCTTCAAAATAGTGCCATGGGATCTTTTACGTCCACCTGAGAGAGCAGACGGGGCCTCGGTTTAACATCTCATCTGAAAGACGGCACCTCAGACAGTGCCGCACTCCCTCAGCACTGCACTGGAGTGTCAGCCTAGATTTATGTGCTCAAGAATAAAATAGTAATATACATCTCTGACTTTGTCTATGACGACTCAGGGGAAAGAAGTTAACGTCAGGTTGTATTGTAATTCCATGATCAATGGATTGATGCACAACTATTAAGATACTTTATACTTGGTAGGCAAGATGGTTCAGAGGTGAGCTAAATTAAGCATCTTATAAATCTTTAGCATGTGTGGTAGAAATCCAGCCAAGTTGCTATGTTTTTTCTCTCCTTAAGACATATACAAAGACTGATCTGACAGCTACAATGTATATTGAAAATTGGGATGATATATTCCTTACATGCTTGATGTGATGTAGCATCTCCGACTTCTAAGCCCCAATTATACTGTCCCAATATTTATCCCTCAACCAACATAACAAAAACAGATGATCTGGTCATTATCACATTGCTGTTTGTGGGAGCTTCCTGTGCGCAAATTGGCTGCCGCGTTTCCCACATTACAACAGTGACTACACTTCAAAAGTACTTAATTGGCTGTAAAGCGCTTTGAGATGTCCGGTGGTTGTGAAAGGCGCCATATAAATGCCAAGTCTTTCTTTCTTGTCCTATATGTTCTTCCCCCTCCCTATGTTTTGAAATCAAAACTAAATCATATAACTCCTACTCTAACTCATTATTTCCTCAAAATTGTAGAACTGCTTATTTCGCTCAACCTTTTCCTCATCCTACAATTTTAATGCTCGTTAAACCCAAGCTTGGTGTGATATAATTATAACTTGATTTATTTAGTCTTTTGTTGCCAACCTTACAGGTGCCTGCAACATAGGTCTTGGTCCTTCACCATGGCTTCATACATGAAAAGTCAAAAAAGGAGCTACCTTCCTGTGTTTTTATGCTTAGTTGCAGTTTCAAATAAAACCATCAACTTTGAAGTAGAGTTTTCAAAAATAAGAGCAACATAGCCAGATTACATTTAAAGGTACCGCAATCGCAATATTAATTAGAAGGGGACAAAAACAAAATTTTCTGCTATTTTACTTCTCACATTCTGTTCCATACCAATGAATAATTGCAGTCTACAAACAGATAATGGCCCAGATTTTTGCATTAAGAATAATGATGAGGCTAACAGCACTCAACGCTATTGTGGAGTAAATCGGACAGAAACTTCCAGAGTACGCACATGCAGTTAAACGCGGAGATTCAGAAGTTGCGGTCCGAGTTACCCTGCTCCAATGCAAGGACGTTAAGTTGCTGAAGTACTTACTCATTAGTTACCCACTAAACACACCAGAAAAAGTTAGGGCTGGTGCATTTTTTTTCCTTTATCTGTCTGTCTCTTTTATCTCTCTCTGTGTTCATCCCATTTTTCTTTCCCAATTTTGCTTTCTGTACATGACTCAAATCTAATTTATACTGCCTGGTTTAGACTCTGCGTGTCTCAGTGAGGATTCTTCAATCTGATTGGTTGAAGAGCCACGCTGTTGCTTTCCCTGCTCACAGACTCTCTGTAGGGGGCGCTGCCGCACTGGATCAGATGACCGATAACAGCAAATCTACGCTCAGAAGCCCGCAAAAACTCTGGGCAGCTGTCAGTGTAGTCAACGGCCAGCGCCGTTCCTTTGCCACTGACTGCAAAATCCGGGCCAATAAGTTAATACAGGAAACTTTCGTTTATCCGGCATCGACGGGACCGGCGTGGTGCCGGTTTATCGAAAGTACCGGATAACGGAGAGTTATATCTACCGAGGCTATTTTTAACAAAGAGACTCCAGGCAGCACGGGAGAATCAACTCCTGCTACTGCAGTGTTTCGGACTTCCGACAGCGCCAGGAGGCCGAGTAGTGGCACTTTTGAAAAGTACCCCTACTGACTAAATCGGCGTTCGCGGACTCGGACTCGGGATCGGCAACATTGCCGGTTATTTGAGAGGAGTTTTCGGAGTATTCGGCGTTCGCGGAGACTCGACTGCGACTCGGCAACATTGCCGGTTATTTGAGAGGAGTTTTCGGAGGATGATTTTTGCCGGTTAAGCGAGAATTCCGGATATTTGGGTGCCGGATAAACGAAAGTTTCCTGTACACATCAATCCTCTTAACATTTTTAATTCAATGAAATCCTTTGCAAAAAGAAGTCACAATATGTTAGGGCTCTGAATTTACAACCATGTACATTAAAATTTAATTCTGCATACTCGATAACTGATCTGTATTCAGAATCCAACAATTTTACTCCAGAAGTATAATTACTTGCAGCTATTTCACCACGATGGGAGGAATCACATAACATATTGAATGATTGACGTGTTATCTCCTGTCCTAACTACACTGAGTAAAAGGTAGAAATCAAATTATTAAAAAACAAAAAAAAGTGGGTTTCACTCTGCAGAAATCAGCATATTATTTCTTGCTGCCCTGTGCCCCCCTGCACTATTCACTCTTTCCAAGTCAACCTACTTCCAGAGCTCTACCGATACCTCTTGATCAGGCTGTGAGATAATGTGCAAGAGCATCCTGGGACAAATTACTCATCGTCTGTCTCGCCACTTACTGACAGCAGAGAATTTTTTTTTTTTAAATTGCAAGAAACCACAGGAATTGAACCTCTTCCCATCATTCCAAGACATACTGCTGGAACACATTACATCAGCTTAATTCTGTCCATTTTTAAATGATTATAGGCCTACTCGCTAAGTGTAGGCAAGGCCAATGTAATGCTAACCTTTTTATTTTGGTTTGTTACTGGAATCTCATCACTGTTTTCTTTCAGATTATGGATAATTGGCACCCCAAACAGGTCGCTATATGATACTTGAAAGGTGATCATCATGTCTTCTTCTATATTCCCTTCATATTCCAGAACTTCTTTCAAACTTCGATATAGTATCTGCAAAGAATTGGTTTCAAATAGTCAATATGTACAGCATTTCAAAGATTGACCCTTAAATGCAGACACGAAGAGTGTTGCCTAACTCTATCCAGAGTCCCATAAATGGTAACAATTGGTGATGTTAAATTGTTTTATTACACCACTTCTGAAATTTAATTCAGTTCTCTACTGAATAGGTGTGTATTTTTTTTCTAATTATCACACTCGAGAGATCATACGTATGTCTTATCTACATTTTAAAAGGTTAATTACATCTAGGTTAACTTATAAAGCTTCTTTCAATTTGTAAATACAGATATTCTATAATAAACCTTTCTGTGCAAGTTCTCTCTCCACCTCCTTCTGAAGTTGCAGACCTTTTGTCAGAGCAGTCCGAACAGTTGACATTGGCTGCCTATTAGGCCATTGGGGGGGGGGGGGGGGGGGCGGCGCAACATCATTATATCAAGCCTGATCCGGTCCTCACCTATAATTCCAGTAGGGATTACAGGATTGTGATCAGGAGCCCTGGCCTGTTTTCCCCATCCTACCTGAAGCGAACTGCAGTGCCTTAATCTGCCTAACTCAGTATAGACCGGGCACTGAATCAAAGACCTTTATGATCTGTACAGTTCAGCTACTCACCAAGCCACTGGAAGAAATGAGTGGTATTGTTCAGCAGTTCAAACACCGCACATAATACATTTCACAACAAAACTGTACTGAAAACTTCCATGGTCGATGGGCCCTTTGAATAATAAAGCTACTTTTTGGTAGTTTATGAACACAGAAATTGACTGGAGATGGTCATAATTGTTTCTCCTTTTTTTTTAGTTATAATCCAAATACTGCATAAACGGAATGCTGTACATATGATTAGTGCTGGGTTTGAAATTACAACTACAGAACCAGCAGCTGACAAGGGACTAACTTGTGGACAATACCAAGTTTCTTACGTATATTTATATTTAAATATGCTAGTTTATAAAGCACTATAAACAGCATCTAGCATCCAGTCAGCATATTGGAGTCAGAATCATTAACCATCAAAACTCCCATAGTCAGATATTTAAAAAAATGCACTGGCTTGTGTTTAGATTGAAAGAATCAATCTACATCCTCATCTTGGAGATCAGCCTGCCAACCCTCAATATCCTGGTTGACCATCTATTATGTGGCTCCTTGCTATGACATTTATTGTCCATCCCTAGTTGCCCTCGAGAACGTGGTGGAGAGCTTTCAATACAATCGAGTGGCTTGCTAGACCACTTCAAAGGGCAGTTAAGAGTTAACCACATTGGTGTGGGCTTGGAGTCAAGTATAGGGCAGATGGGGTAAATATGGCAAGTTTCCGTCCCTAAAAAAGGACATTAGTGAACCAGTTGGATTTTATGACAATCTGACAACTTCATGGTCACTTTTACTGATACCAGTTTTTCATTTCCAGATTTTTAAAACCGAATTCAAATTCCTTTGATCTTATAAAAGATAAATGCCTTATTCCAAAACACTGTTTTAGATTTAGCTGCTAATACTTCAATTTTAATCACCGTACCTGTAAATCCTCCTGAAAGAACTGATAAGTTTCTTGCCCTTCTCCACTTGATCCTCCCTCCCAAAGGTTCCATGCCCGATGATTCCCCTCCTCCAGCAAAAGAGAACTAGGTGAACCGTTACAAGGTGGAGTAATTCAGTCCAATAATGAAGAGGGAGTAGTTGCAGCTTAGATTGGAGGGAGAGAAATTAAGTGGGTAGGAAAGAGAGAAATATGGAGCAGGCAGGAGATTTTATCCTCTGTTAAAATGGCAAACCAAAGAAGTGGACAAAGGATCTAGTAATTACAAAGTGCAGCTGGTCTCTTTCAAAAACTGTGAACCAGCAGTAATTTCAATTTTTAAAAAACTGGTAAATCCACATGAATAAGACATTGATTTAAAATGTAACAGGGACGTACTTGACAGCAAGCGTGACACAACCTGCAGTTTCTGAGTCCTACAACTCCAGAGCAGCTCCCAGCACAGTCCAAAGTCACAGCCCCACTGGTTGCAACTACACTGGATTCAGAGCACCAAACATGGGCTGGGACATAGGGCTGAGGTTGGATGGAGTGAGACCCTTGAAGGAATTGTAAATGAGGGCAAGGATACTGAATTCAATGTGATGGGGAATAGGGAGCCATTGGAGGTCAGTGAGGACAAGCAGGAGTTGGTATAGGGCAGGATGTGAGTGGCCAAGTTTTAAACAAGTTAGAGTTTGAATAGGGTGGAGGTTGGGAGGCCAGCAAGGTGAAGTCATGTGTAGAGGCAACAAAAGAGTCTTTAACAGTTTCAGCAGTGGTGTGATGAGGCAAGGGCGACTGTGAGTGAGGTTTCTGAGGTGGAATTAAGCTATCTTGGTGATGGACAGGACGTGGGTTTGAAGCTCAGCTCACTGTTAAATAGGACATTAAGTAGCTACATCATTTGTCCAGCCTCAAGCAGAGGCAAGGGTAGAAAGATTTTGGTAGTTGCTGAGTAAGATGACTGGTTTTTAAAATGTTCAATGGATAATTTTAAAATTAAGAACATTGACAAGCAGTTTTCTCCTCTATAACACGAGGAGTACTTTGAATAAAAAGGGACTCTCCTAAACTGGTTTTCCTTTTAATCCAGACGAAGGTGTGCAAACTGACGATTGATAATCCACATATTCACAACTGTACACGACAGATACAACAGGATCCCTACACATACAACTAATCTGTTTAACAGAAAACGCTGGAAAAACTCAACAGGCCAGGCAGCATCCGTGGAGAGAGAAACAGAGTTAACGTTTCAGGTCGAAGACCTTTCGTCAGAACTGGAAAAAAAGCAGGAAATGGAATAGATTTTAAAGCAAGTTTAGAGGCTGGGAAAAGGGGGAGGGGATGAAAGAACAAAAGGGAAGGTCAGTGATAGGATAGAAAGCAGGAGAGATTAAGAGACATTGAGAGACATTAAGAGATATTCAAGGCAAGAGGTGGTGGTAATGGGACAGGTTAAGGAACAATGGATGGCTCTAGATGAAGTGTGAATTGCGCTGGCAGAATGAGACAGCTGCCATGTGGGAGGGAAGAAAAAAAGGTCAAACAAAAAGTGTGGATAAAAATATATATGTGATAGGGGCTAACTAATCTGTTTGTTTGGCATGATCAGAGGTGACTGACAGCTCTGTTGAAAACTGTTATCTGAATAAACTTCAGTTCATTCAGCATAACATAAAACTGTGCAAATTACTGAACATACAATAAAGACATATTTAACAATGCTTGAGATGATTTGAAAAATGTGCTAGATGGGTGAATAGCCTTTTCTCTTTCCTAAAGGTTTGAATGGAAGAGTGACAACAGCCTAGAGGCGCTGGTAGAGGACAAAGCTCAATGGCAAGGTCCTATGGTGAATATGCCCAGTCTGGTTATGATAAATGACTTCCAAACCCATCCGAGCGCACCCCCCCCACTCCCCAACCTCCAATATGTAATTTGAGTGCACGTACAAGAATATTTCATCTACTGTCTTTGCACCAAATGTTCACCCTCCACATTTGTTGATTCAGAAATGTTCCCATTTCTTTCGGATTGCTCCATGGAGCTCATATTTACTGTATAAAGTGGTTGTTCCTTACAATCAACAACTTGGAGAACGCATTGCATTTAATTAACTTCAGGTGCTATGCACATAATCTACCCAATCTGCTGAATGGGCATTGTTTATTGAAATCCATTAGCTATGCAGTGGGGAAGAGTTAAACTGACATCGCTGGCAGTTTCACTGAATGGTGTAATAAAGACAATAATCTAATAGGCCTTTGCAGTAGTAAGCTTTTCCTAAATTGCTGAACTGGCAGTTGAGATAACCTAAGCAGTAGTGTTAGAATGATTAACGACTGCATACTGTGTCACTTAGAGACAATTGCAACTAGCTGGATGTTGAACCATAAGAGGCCTAGAGGATGTAAGTTCTGTTCTGGCAGGAAAGTAAAACAATGAGTTGGAAGTAAAGAGGCCGAGAGAGGCAGGAAAGCAGGACAATGAGTCAGAAGTACAATGTTGGTAAGACCCCATCTGGCATAAACAAAGGTCATAGGTGCAACAACAGCTTGTGGGATAACGGACATATACTTTTCCGATAATAAAGGCGGTACTTTAATGTAACGCGGCATAGGCAACCAATCAGTGAAGATGCATGCGAGCCAAGGTCCAATCAGGTGGCAGGAATGAATTTTGCATGAGCTGGACATATGTATTGTAATGTATAAAAATGTAGTGTTTGCTGTAACAATTTGGAGAGGTCTGGCTAAGACAGAGTAGGCTGTCTCCCCACCGGTGTAATAAAGACGACTTGACTATCGATCCGAAAACCTTGTGTCGAGCGTTGGTTTAAAATACTCCACAACAGCTACCACAGTACTACTTGATTCACTGATAATCTGTAGTCGATTTTATCATTTTGTAATAGCTATACTTTGTTTATTTAAATAGATCTGATGAAAATTTACCTCAAGACAGTAGTTACAGTATTAACTTACTGGATGTGAGTCAGCAAGATCTTCTAAAGTTCCTTTCTTGCCCATCAACTTCCTGTAAACCACCATAGGGAAGTGGACATCAAGGATGCAGTGATTGTAGATTGCCAGACCCAGCACTATTCCAATTAGTGTGAATTGTCCATCATTCTCAAAAGAGGTAGGGTTGAACCAAAATTGTTTTGTGTGACTATCGTAAGCAAACATTCCTACAAGAAGAAAAAAAACTTCAAGTATTTTCCTGTGGGGAATAGGGAAATTTAAATTCACTAACCACTTACCTGAAACTCTTGGGCAACAGAATCTTTAACTCAACCACCTTCCTTTACTCACCCTTTACAGTTTGATAATATTTAATGTTCAATTAATATTAAGAGTGATCCTCTTCTCAATCATGATTCAAACTCTTTTCCTCCTTCAGCAGAACACCCCCCCCCCCCCCCCCCACCCCCAACCCATTTAAATTTACCTGGAAGCACCATCAGAACTGTATGATTAATAGCCATAGGCAAGCACAATCCCAAGTGAATGGTAAATGTTTGAACAGGGCTTTTCAGCACACTGAATCGCAAATATCATCTTTTCATCTTTTGGACCCATCTGAATCCAGCCTAAAAACAGATAATTGATCTGCCAGGCTCATAAGTGAAGTGAAAATAGTTTGGGAGTGTCAAATCAATAATCCATGGGTATAAGCATAAAAGTGCCTAAAACTGGCACTAATCAGTCGTCACACTCAGAAAAGCCACCAGGGCAGCTGTATGAGAAATGGAAGTGAAGTGCCACACTGATGCTGTAGGCAAGACTGAAAATTGGAGTTCAGGCATTTTTTGGGGAAATGTACAGTGCTTCATTGCTTAGCCTATGTTATACTTGATGACACTATGCAAAAGAGGCAGAGATAGGGAATTCCATCCACAGGATACATGACCCCTTGTAGAAAACATTTTAGTTGATAATATTTCAAAACAAAGTCTCTGAGAGTTAACCATTTTTCCCCATCTTAAGTTTATTATTTACACTGAAGATCAATTATGATGGCAAGTTTGGCAAAGCTCAAACAACGAAACCTCCAACTCTTTCTACAGGACCACCACTTCAGTTTCAAAAGGCATTTCCTTACTTCACATGTTTAACCAAGCAGCCAACACCATATCTGCTCTTTTGGGTTTTGTTTACTAAGAATGAAGCAAATATCAGACGAGGGAAACTTCTCTCAGTCTTTGTTACCACTAAAAAGGGCAGGAAATTTCTTTAAACATTTCAACTGACCGAGGGGGCAGGGAGAATCTGCAGTCACAGATTGACTATTTCAGTGATGTACTGAGGTTGAAGAAATACCTATATCTGGATTAAAAATCTCCTCGACAACCAGCTGAAAGAACTCCTTGGAAACTCCGCCTTCATCCACTCCTTGTTCCCCCTCGAACTCCACATAAAGCTGCTTTTTCAAATCTGAAGGATTTTCTGTTGCAATCATTTCCAACTGAAAAACAACACAAACAAGGTATTCTAAACAAGAAACTTGGTCAACGCACTCAGAAAGACAACATGTCAAAAGACTATGCGCATGGTACTGTAAGAATCTTAGGAACAAAAGTCCCAACTATGCCCTAGCATTCTGTTCCAGTCTGCAGTTACCATTTCAAAAAAGAATGGAAGTCACTTCCTTTACAGTGGGTACATTTACACCAGCGACATGCGATAAGCACAATCTGTTATGGTAACATTCAGGCTTAAAATGAAGCTCATATGGTTACTATACGGGAGACAGCAAATGTCATAGTTCACAGCAAATAATGGATGGTCCATTGTTCAATGAACTAAAGATCAGCGTGAAGACTATAGACAATCTTTTGAAACTGTTATCCTCAATTGCCTTGTACAATACGGATACATTCTTTTAGCATTTGATCTTTTATTTTTGGTTCTTTGGATCACTGGCCATGCTTAAACAGTCAGCAAATCATAACAAGAACAGAGGCAGAAGTCATGATGGGCCATATATACATTTAAGGTTCTGAAATCCTTTGCATTAACTGATGGATCCATGGTGGAGAAAGCAAAATGGAAGAAACTATGAATACTTATGAAACTAAAAAGGCAACATTTTTACTTTTATGCCCGTCACTGCCCATCATGGAAGCAAACAACAGCAAATAAAGGACCGAAAAATTCAAAGCTTCCAATTGAAAAGTTTCTGTATAAATTAGAAGCTAGTTTGTGTATAAATTAGAATCCTATTTAAAAGATAATTCAGTTCAATACAGAGGATTACATCACACACGCCTAAAGATGTCAAAGTTGTAACGTACCATGACCTCCCCAATCCAATCCCTTTTCCAATATTAATACATTGTCCGGCGGTTCTGTCTGTGCAAGCACCAGCCTGCGATTTTGCCCCACTCATTTTGATGGAGAGGAAAAGCATGGCCAGCGGAAAACCCTGGTCACATAACCCTATTTTAGTCGGCAAGGCCAATCTCAGTGTAAGGTTTCAGAATCTGCAGCACTCATATCTGCAGTTGTCAGCGATCTCCATATCCCTTAGTTCCCCGAGTCCAAAAATCTATCTGTCTCAGCCTTGAATATACTCAAAGACTCAGCATTCACAGCCCTCTGGGGCAGAGAATTCCAAAGATTCACAACCCTCAGTGAAGAAATTCCTCCTCATCTCAGTCTGAAATGGCCTACCCCTTATCCAGAGACTATGCCCCCTAGTTCTAGACACTCCAGCCAGGGGAAACAACCTCTCAGCTTCTACCCTGTCAATCCCCTTCAGAATCTTGTATATTTCAATGAGATCACCTCTCATTCTTCTAAACTCCAGAGCCCATTCTACACAATCTCTCATCATAGGACAGCTCTCATATCCCAGGAATCAATCTAGTGAACCTTCGTTGCACCACCTCCAAGGCAAATATATTCTTACTTAGATAAGGAGACCAAAACTGTGCACAGTACTCCAGGTGTGGTCTCACCAAGGTCCTGTACAATTATAGCAAGACTTCCTTACTCTTATACTCCAACCCCCTTGAAATAAAGGCCAACATGCCATTTGCCTTCCTTACTGCTTGCTGTACCTGCATGCTAGCTTTGTGTTTCTTGCACGAGGACATCAAATCTCTCTGAACACCAACATTTGAAAGTTTCTCACCATTTAAAAAATATTCTGTTTTTCTATTCTTCCTACCAAAGTGAATAACCTCACATTTCCCCTACATTATACTGCATCTGCCACCTTACTGCCCACTCTCTTAGTCTATCTATATCCATTTGCAGACTTTGTGTTCTCCTCACAGCTTACTGTCCCACCTAGCTTTGTATCGTCAGCAAACTTGGACACATTACACTTGGTCCCTTCATCTAGGTCATTAATACAGATTATAAATAGCTGAAGCCCCAACACTGATCCTAGCAGGCACCCCACTAGTTACAGCCTGCCAACCTCAAAATGATCCGTTTATCCCTACTCTCTGTTTTCTGTCTGTTAACCAATCCTCTGTCCATGCTACTATATTACCCCCAACCCCATGAGCCCTAATCTTATGTAATAACCTTTTATGTGGCACCTTATCGAATGCCTTTTGGAAATCCAAATATACTAGATCCACTGGTTCCCCTTTATCTACCCTGCTAGTTACATCCTCAAAAAACTAATAAATTTGTTAAACATGATTTCCCCATCATAAAACCATGTTGACTCTGCCTAATCAGGTTATGATTTTCTAAGTGCCCTGATAACACTTCCTTAACAATGGATTCCAGCATTTTCCCGACGACTGATGTCAGGCTAACTGGCTTGTAGTTTCCTGTTTTCTCTCTCCCTCCTTTCTTGAATAGCAGCGTCACATTTACGACCTTCCAATCCACTGGGACCGTATTTCCCCCTTCACCTCTCCATCCCTCCCCAAAGCTGGTAATTAAATAACTGATAAATGCAGGTTTAAACATTAGGCAGATGCCAAGGAACACCTCAGGAATGGCATGGTAAAAAACCTATTTAAAAAAATTGAAGAGCCATAGGAACAATGGATTCCAGCAATAGGAGCATCAAACTCCAATGTCAGCAGAGGCCATTTAGTCCATGGTGCATTTGCTGATGCTATCACATTGGAGCTAGCTACTATAATCCTATTTGCCTGCACCCTTTAGAGTTTCTTTCAGCATAGGCACAGACACGATGGGCCATATCATTTTATGAAGTATTTACTTTCTTAAGTTTATGATTGGCTCACCAACAGCCACTTGTGGGAGTGCATTCCATATTTAATAATCCTTTGTAGGATAAAAAAATTCTTCTACTCTCCCTATTTACACTTCTCGCACTAATCTTAAATCTATGCCTCACTGCAGATTCACCAATTAGTTATCCTCAAATTGCTGAAGACTTCTATGGCAACTCCTCTTAACCTTTTGTGTGTTAAATATGGCCTTAGTTTTTCTGACTAGATATATCTTTATCTCTGGCAACACTGCAGTAAATGCAGACTTTCTTTGTTTCAATATCCTAAAATCCCGATGTCTTGTATAGATTCAGTATTGTCTTGCTTTTGTATTCAATGTCCCTACATATAAAACCAGAATCCCATTTGCCTTTTAAAAAAAAAAAAATCCTTTTTCCACCTGCAATCCTGTTTTAAAGATTTGTGTATAAGCAGCCCTAACTCATTCATTCCTCTGCTCCATTGAGAATTTTAATATTCAGGGCATACTTCACTTTTACCAATGTTGAACTGCATTTGCACATACCTGTCCACTTCTCCTGCAGTCTCCCATATCTTTCTCACTGTTTGCTGGGTTCTAATTCAGAGTTACCAGCAAATTTTGAGATTCTCTATGTCCATGTCTAAATTGTTTGTTTATGTATATGGGGAACAAGAGTGGTCTGTGCCCAGATCCCTGGGGCACAGCACCAACTACATCTCATCAATCTGAGAAACAGCCATCCACTTCTATTTTCTATCTTTCAGCCACCCCTCTACCATTAAAATCATGGACCTTAATCTTGACAAGTTTCTTATGTAATACTCACCAAAGGCTTTTTCAAAGCTCATATCTACCACAGTCACTGCATTCCCTTTGTCTATTTATACACTCTAATTTCCACAGAAAATTGCATGAAATTAGCCAGACAGGACCTGTCCTTGACAAATCCATGTTGATATCCCTGATTAGTGAATACTTTTCTAAGTGCTCACTGTTGCCCCTTATGATTTCTTAGCAATTTTCCTGCTACTGGCATAAAGCTAACTAAGCTATAGTTATCTGGCTTATGCCTGTCCTCTTTATGAACAAGAATATAACTTTAGCCGTCTGGAGAAATTGCTATAGATAATTTTGGAAAATTATGGTTAGGAACTCTACTTTTTCATCACTAACCAAAATTATAATTGATGATACTGGCCCGAAGAATAGAAGGAATTACAATAAAGCACGAATTTCATTGGAAAAAAAATCGACTATGTAACAGTTTAACACCTGTTGAGTATTCTAGGTTAAGCCTATTATCCATTGCACCTAAAAGAATAATTCACAGAATAATACAGAAGATCTCAACAAGAAAAATATTGGTACATACCCGTACAAGAGCATCATCAATGATATGATCACGTCTTACTTTCAGTCGGAGGTAAGGTTGAACTTGCTGTCCTTGTACCAAGTTGTACAGCACAGTTATACGTCGTTCACTGAACATTCGAATTCTGTTGTCATAATAGAGGCCTTGGCTTTTAGTATAGGGGGTAAGAAGGAATGGACAGGTCAAGAAAGAAAACTTCTTCTCACTGTCTACTTTAAAAAATATGTAGTCTTTATCCATTGCAAGAACATTGTTTAATGATTCGTTAACAAATTCCTCATAAGTTATCACTGGTCGACAGCAGTCAATAGCCCTAAAATTAAGCTCTTTCTCCAAGGGGTCCACCCGGGGACCCTTCTTGTAACGGGTGTCCTCGATCAAAAGGTTCTGATGCAAATTTCCTTCACTGGCTTCTTGTGAGGATTCTTCATCGTCATTCTCTATGGTCAACATGCCGCCCAGCAAATTTGCATAGTACACCAATTTTAGACATTTGGCTGCTGCAACTACAATATCATCTTCATTTACCAAATTTCGACAACTATAATCATTGCTTATAACTTTGTATGTGATAAGCTGCTGAAAGACCTCAAGCATTCTGCGGATATCACTGGAGCTGTATGTTGACCACAGATGGATCAATTTGGCTTGTGCTGACAAAGGAAGCTTGCACATTGCTTTGCAGAACATTGGTAAGGCTCCTTCCAGATACTCAGGACTATGTAGGTTGTGATTTTCCATGACAATTATGAACAGGTTTAGGTAGTTTGAATCTCTGGTGTATGCATTGTGATAACTTAATTCACATTCCACATCAGGTGATAGATACATCAAAGCATTAATCAGTGCAGTTTCTATCCGGTTATGTTCCAGTAGTTTTTTGTAGACCTTCCGAACAGATTTGACATCAACAGTTAATCCTTCGGGCTTAAATGATTGCCCAGGACAATCACAAGGTTTCTGTTGAGAGCAGCAAGGCGCTGAATGATCACATCCAGCTACTGCTAGCATTTCAGCACCTTTTTCCAAATTACCCAGAGTATTTTCTGGTAGACAGTTCAAGCAATTTCTCTGCATCTCAGGTTTCCTAAAGCTCTTAACCAGCGTTTCTGCACTGGAGAATATCCGGCCGATAACACGCACCAGTGGTGAGAAGTCTCCAGTTTCATTGCATACACTTAGAATTTCATCCACTTTTTCTTCAGTAAGGTAGTTTATGTCTAGCAATAGAAAGTCAGTTATTCAGACAATAAGGCACATAATTGAAACAATTTTCTCTTCCCCACCCATCAAGACAAATAACATTACAAATTTGCACCAAAACAAACAAGTTGTTCTACTTTGTAATCAAGCTAATTCAATTTCTATACATATTCCACTATTACCAAAAGCTGTTGTCAGACTAGGCCATTGTCAGTAAGCAAGAGTTACCATTGGCCATACAATGGAGCAAAAAAAAACACTTAGCATCTCAGTTCACTGAGCTCGAAACCTAAAAAAATGACAAATTAAAATTTGCAAACATAGCTTTATAAAGAATGCCCTTTTGGTTAATCTTGGTACTGTGAAATTTGAAATAGACTCATAGTACCTTTTACAATATTTTTAAAATTCCTTTTTTTTCTAATAATGCCAGGTAATTAAATCAAATCAAGGTCATCAGGAGCGCTACTTTGGAAGCTAACTTAAAAGCTGGGGATACAGCAATAGGCAGAAGAACAAAACCTGGGCGAGCTACAAAACATATGAAGCATTACACAATGCAACTACCACCTGTAAATTTAAAGCCAGTAAATCATGCAAAAAACTCCATTACTTCAACCCCTCTCCAGGGAGCACGTGAACAGATGAAGTGACAAGTTCAGTTTGAAAGAAAAGACACTCCAGGTGCAGGAACTTCCAAGTGTACTTACTTCCAGAAATGCTCCATGTGGTAGAATGTAAAAAAGAAACCAACCTGTTTGGAAAAGTTTATTTCAAGGACTTCTCCAGAGTTCAGAACATCTACTGCATAAACATTTCAACAGCACTCAGGAATGGAGGTCAAAAATGTATTTTCAGCAATATTATATAATTAGTTAAATCATTTGAATTTTTTTTAAGAAAATGTCTTATGAAAATGTGCTTTTAAGTTTACAATTAAGAGTTCTGACTAACCATTCCTCATAATTACAATGCCTCTACTGTGCTCTTGTACTTAATTCCTGCCAAAGTTAAAAGATGAAAGTTTTTGCCCCGAAATTTGATTAGTTTCTTAAAAAACATTTTTGAAGGAAACGTTACCACATATGAAATTCTACAATAACCTAACCATGGGAAAAACAAGTAGATTTGGTATTTTTGTCTCATGGAGTAACAATGCTGCAGACAACAAATACTACCAAAACAAAACAATGATGTTGAAGTTACCCAGCAGCTTTAGCAATAGCACTACACTTTGAAAAAACCTTTTTAAATGCAAAGGAGCTAGAATTATCCCTGGATACTAACTCTGAACCAGCTCTTGGCCAAAATAATAGTGATGGAGTATCAACGTCTTAGATAATTAAACTCATACCTGTCTTATGACAAAAAGATATGACAACAACTTGCATGTATATAGTGTCTTTAACGTAGAAAAACATCCCAAGGTGCTTCACAAAGGCATAGTCAGACAAAATTGCACGCTGGGACAAAGAAGTGGTGGCCTAAAGCTTAGTCAAAGAACCGGATTTTAAGAAAGCACTGAGAGGTGGAAAGGGTTTGAGGGGGAAGGTGTGGGCTCTAATTGGCTGAATATTGCAGCTAGGCTTAATGATCAGCCATGATCTTATTGAATGGTGGAGCAGGCTCGAGGGGCCATATGGCCTACTCCTGGCTCCTATTTCTTATGAATACACAGCTTCCAATAGTGGAGTGAAGGAAAGGAGAATACACAAAAGGCCAGAGTCTGAGGAATGGAGAAGGGGGTTGTTAAGGTTGGAGCAGGTTACAGATATAGGGACAGGCAAGGGCATGAAGGGATTTAAACATGAGGATGGGAATTTTAAATTTAAGATGTTGGGGGAACCAGGAGCCAATGCAAGTCAGCAAGGACAGGGGGAGGAGAATAGCGACGTTAGCACCCAGCAGGCACGGTGGGTGGTAATGTCAGAAAGAGGAGGAGGATGGTGCAGTTGGGGTTGCTGCTCATAAGGAAGCAGCAACGATTGCCTCAATGGGTTCTTCGGAGAGACAAACAAGAGTACATTTAAAACTAATTTTGATTTAGTATTTGATTCTCTCATTGAATAGCAATGCTTTAAAATAAGCAATACAGTAACTAAAGTTAAAAACCCACAACTTTGTCAATTAATATTTACCCTACAAGGAAAAAAGAGCCTTACTTTGAAAGTTGTCCTGTTGCTGTTTCTTACTACAGATCACATCAAAGTCACTCTCAACAGCCTTGTAGTTTTTATGCTTGTACTTGTCATGTGAAACATTTTGGGAAAGCAAAGATCTTGGCTTCTTAGTGGGCCAAGCTGCGCATAGCTCTGCCCTGGTCCGATACAACTCGAGCGCTCTGGCTGCAGCTCGATTATTGTCCAACTGCTTGAAACCTGGGCAGGAAGCACAGTTCTCATTGGCACAGAACTCATTTCCACAGCCTTTTGTTAACTGACAGTAGTAACTTTCAATCAATTGCTTGGCAGCTTCTCGCTTCCTACAAGAAATAAAAAAGTGATGCAGATCAATGTTAAAGTCTCAACTTCAGTGGAAATATATTAAGGTTTCCGAACATCTACTTGTGGGCTAACTCTTCATGTAAGCAAGTATTCTCTGACTTCAGTACACAGACAACTGTTCACTACTAATTATTAGGTTTATATATTACAATTAAAATCAAATTACTCAAGTTGCATTAAGCCTAGCTGCAATTATGCAAGTTAGAGCCTAGCTTTCACACTGGGATCCAAGAGGCCATCAGATTTCAATATATTTTGTATTGGTTCAATTATTAGATTATTTCTGTTGCCATATACTAATTAAAAATAATAGCACTGTTTACTTTGCAGAAGTTGGGACAAATGGACCACAAGTGTGTCAATATTTGCAGAAGAGTACCCCACATAAGGAAATCGGAAAATAAGAGTTACAGGCATTTACCTGGAAAATTGATCGCAAAATATCAAACTTTAATCAATGCAAAATGCTCTATCTAGAATACTCTGAAGCTGAATAGCACAGGCAACAATTACCACCATTTTGAACAGCACAATATAAAGGAAGGTAAATCCTGTTGCACAGCAATGTGGAAGACTGGTGTCTAGCCATGAGTTAGATCCCGAACTCAGCTGTGCAGAGAGGTTTCAAATAAAGACTTTAGATTATTTCTCAAAGCGAGGAAGAGGGAAAAAAGTTGTCATCCTCAGCCACCTGCACAGATCTTCTAGTTTCTGGTGTTGCAGCATCATTAGCAAGGGTCTAGAAAATTGTGCCTAAAAGAAGGAAATCTAAAAAGTTTTTTTTGCATTTGTGCACTGCTCAATTAGATTTCCTATTGAAACTGGATTATTGTTCCATAGATTTCATATTGTATGTAAAGGTGAAGAATCTAAGACATACAAGACTCAAAACATTTCTATAAAGGGTGGAGGGAAGCACTCTACACCTTTAAATTTATCTGATTCTGGCTTCTGGTCTATTAGCTTTTCAATTAACAGAAATACCTAGAAATGACAACAACCCCCGAACCAGATTTTAATTTGATTTGTTAAGTTTACTTTAAAAGTTTTGGTTTAAGTTACAGTTTTGGGGGCACTTGCTTCCATGTTAATGGTGATGACACCTGTCATTGGTTAAAGTAATCAACCAATAAGAAACAGGAATGACAACACGGAAACAGGCCCTTCAGGCCAACCAGTCCATGTTGGCATTTACCTTCCACACAAGCAAAATAGTTCTAATCATATTTCCCATATCCCTTCAACCCTTTCCCCTCATCCACAAGATGACATTTTACAAATTCTAACCAGTATTTTAAGAAAAACCTGTTCTATAAATCAACTAAAAAGGTCATAAGCTGCTAAATAAACTTCAGTGGCGGGTACAACTGAAATCTCCTGCAAATCAGATAACCAACTAACAAATTGTTCATCCCACAAAACAATTTTACATAATTTCTTTCCTGAACATTTCTGTTCCTTGTAATTGTGTGCTAGACAAGTGTTCTGCTCACAAATCCTCTTCAAATGAACAGCTGACTCAACTCACCAATTAAAACATTTAGTTTTGACAACTGCAGAACTACTAATTCTGTGCTTTAGAAAAGATAGCCATTACTAGAGGTTACAGCACCTTAATTCATGGTGGACCAATAAAAGTAAGCGAGACGGTGCTCTTTTGTTTGTACAGGTTGAGCGTCCTGAATCCGGCAACCTCGGGACCGAGGCCGAACCGGTTTTCGTGTTTTTCCGGACTTCGGAACGTGTTTCTGATGACCGAAGTCCGGAAATATCACAACCTGGGCTCGGGCGTTTCCGGACTTCGGACATCAGAAACACGTTCAGAGTCCGGAAATGCCTGGGCCCAGGCCCGGTTTGACAGGGTGTCCGGATTCCGGAACATTTTACGGATTCCGGACGACCCTGCCACCAATCGTCCAGGAGTCCGGAACTCCGGATTTTGGACGCTCAACCTGTACTTATGATGGAAAGGTAACAGTGTCACAATGACATCAGAACACAGCTTTGCAAGAATTCAACTTTGAAGATTCCCAAAACAAGCAGGAAAAAGTAAACAATAAGAGCATCATCAGAAAGGATAAGAGAACCAGGGAAGGGGCAGCAAAACGAGGAGGGCGTTTGTTTAAAACCTCTCTCTCATTTCTTGCATCCATGTTATGTTTTAAATTTTATTTTTTCAGCAGTCCTTCATTCCTTCCCACGCTTAGCAGTGGGAATTAAATGCGGGAACCTAATAATGACTATAAATATGAAAGACATTTGTTTGCAGGAATCTTCAGTGCAAGTTTTGCCAAGACCACTGCTTTCATCAAAAAGCATTTGGAAAACAGTTTGGAAGAAAAACATACCAAAATCTCAATGACCCACTGACTTGAAATCAAGTTATTTTTGTAAAGTGGACACAGACCAAAGCTTTCAGTCAACATTGTTTAAAACTCATGCAACACACATTTTTGCATCCTACTAATTGAAACATCGCTGTTTAGAACTATTTGGATGTGTTTTGGACAAATACCACTATTCTAGCCATCTCATTATAAACAATAATGATTAGGTGTAGGGGAAATATTCACTTGCTTAGGTACTTGAATTTTAATTAGGCATTATTTTAGAGGTAGCGCACTTGCATCTGAGTCAGAAGGTCCCACTCCAGGGTCTTGAATACATAATCTAGGCTGGCACTTCAGTGCAGCATCGAAGGAGAGCTGTGCTGTTGGAGGTGCCAGCTTTCAGATGAGACAATGGCCTGGAAATTGCGGTCGGAGGCTTGCCGCCCGCGTATGTCTCTGAACCGCAAGAAAACTCCGTATTTACCTGATGACTCCGCAGCTTCGGACTCTTGCGGTCCTGGGCCTGCAGGCGTACACCTGCGTAAAAGCCCATGGATCCCAGCGGCGCATGCGGTTCGCAAGCGTCCCTGGGACGTGGGCCAGGCCAACCATTGAGAAAGGGGGATTCCTATTATGTTTATCCCCATAAGCATAATAGAAATCACCTAATAAATACAATTTCACATCACTGAAATAAAAATAAATGATCACAGGTTCAAAATTAATTAAAATACCATTTAATTAAACATTTAAAATAAAAATTTATTTTGAAAAATAAATTTAAACATTTTTAACTGGGACAAACTTGACCCTAACTAATTTTAAAGGTAAGTGAATATTTAAATCATTAAAAAAATTATTTTAACATTTATTTAAACTGCTACGCTGGTAAAAGAAGGCCACCTGCTTTTACCAGGCGTAAGGGTTTGGTGGGTATTTGCTGGGCAGTAGTTGGACAAATGGCCCAACTCTGCGCCAGCAAAAAAGTGAATTTCCAGCGGATGGGTACGATTTGTCAAGGAGAAACTTGACAGATTGCAAGTTCCGGGTTTTTGCACAAGCGCATCACATGCGGTAACCAGGAACCTGCAGGTCACAGACCCCGTAAAATCCGGGCCATTAAACCAAGGCCCCCGTCTTCCCTCTCAGGTGGGCGTAAAAGATCCCATGGCCTTATTTGAAGAGCCGGTTTTTACCGGTGTCCTGGCCAATATTTATACCATAACCAACTTCACACACACAAAAAACATTATCTGGTCACAACCTCAGGACTTTTTTTTGCACTGCAGTGAAATAAAAGAGCTGTATAAAATACAAGCTCTTTCTTTCTGGGAACGAAGCTCTTTTAAGAGTGCTCTTTGGGACGTTTGTGATTAGACAAGATCTGTTGTGCATAACCACAAGCTTAAGCACACTGAGAAGGGGAATACTGAACTCATTATTTCAGAATTAATTTGACGCCTTTTCACATCCCGTTACGTGTCGAGAAGTTAAAGCAAAGACGCCAAGTCTTCCGGGTTTACTAATTTTCACTGAAAAGGCGCCGCAATAACGCGGACATGACTGCACCTAGCTGCCAGCAGCCTGGAAACTCCTAGGTTTCCGCAACAAGAAAGTAAAACAATCTTGCGCTTCAGACGCTCAGACCTTGTCCGTTTTAAGCCAAGGCCAAGGCCTGCCCACCCAGGCCGCAACAAACGCGGCTGTGTTTGAAGCCCCGCCTGGGCCGGACGGGCTCTGCGTGCTCGATTTCAGGCACTGTCCCCGGTCGGTTAAAGCCCGGGCCGGCTACAGACTCACCGCTTGAGACTCGCCGGGGAAGGCGCGAGCAGCGTGACGGGGGCGTTGGTGTCAGGGGAAGTCATGCGAGGCCGGGGAGGGAGACGGCGAGCGACAATGCCAGGAGCCGACAGCGGCCGCGTTCACCGTAAACATCCGACACCTTCCCAGCCCCGCGGCCGCACAGCCCCGCCCCTCTCCGCAACCTCCGGCCGCACAGCCCCGCCTCTTCTCCGCAACTTCCGGCCGCACAGCCCCACCCGCAACTGCCGGGCGCTATGAGGTGCTGTTTCTCCAGCTTCATTGGAACAATGTAAGAGGCTGAGGATAGAAAGGTCAGAGTGGGAGTGGAGAATTAAAGTGACAGGCGACTGGAAGCTCGGGGTCACCCTTGAGGACTGAATGGAGGTGTTCCGCAAAGCGGTCACCCAATCTGTGTTTGGTCTCCCCAATGTAGAGGAGACCGCTTCGTGAGCAGCGAATACAGTATACTAAATTGCAAGAAGTACAAGTAAATCGCTGTTTCACCTGGAAGGAGTGTTTGGGGTCCTGGACGGTGGGAAGGGAGGAGGTAAAAGGGCAGGTGTTGCATCTCCTGTGCTTGCACGTGAAGGTGCTGTGGGAAGGGGGAGGAGTGATAGAGGAGTGGGCCAGGGTGTCGCGGAGGGAGCGGTCCCTTCGGAATGCTGAAAGGGGAGGTGCGGGGAAGATGTGTTTGCTGGTGGGATCATGCTGGAGGTGGTGGAAATGGCGGAGGATGATCCGTTGAATGTGGAGGCTGGTGGGGTGAAAGGTGAGGACAAGGGGAACCCTAACGTGGTTCCGGGAGGGAGGGAAAGGGGTGAGAGCAGAAGTGCGGGAAATAGAATGGACACGGTCAAGGGCCATGTCAACCACAGTAGAGGGGAATCCTCGGTTGAGGAAAAAGGAAGACATGTCGGAAGCACTGGTATGGAAGGTGGTATCGTCAGAGCAGATACGGCGGATATGGAAGGTGGCATTGTTAGCAATGAGATATGTGCATTTAAAATAAAAAAAGGGGATATATTAAATTAATTAATCAAACTCAAAGAGGATAAAACCCCTGGTCTGGATGGATTGCATCCACGCATTTTAAAAGAATCTAGGGAAGAGATAGCACAGGCATTACTACGCATATTTAATAATTCGTTAGAAAAAGGTATAGTGCCAGAGGACTGGCGGATAGCTAATGTAATACCGATATTTAAGAAGGGGGATTGAACATGTCCAGGGAATTATAGACCAGTCAGCTTAACATCAGTGTTAGGAAAAATAATGGAATCCCTACTAAAGGAGAAAATAGAAGAACATCTAGAAACCAAAAATATAATAATGAATAGTCAACATGGATTTCAAAAGGGAAAGTCCTGCTTGACCAACTGTATTGAATTTTGTGAAGAGGTAACAGAGAGAGTAGACAATGGTAATGCAGTAGATGTAATTTATCCAGATTTTCAAAAGGCCTTCGATAAGGTACCCCATAATAGACTGATGAACAAGGTCAGAGAATGCGGAGTCAGGGGACAAGTAGCAGAATGGATTGCTGGCTGGCTTCAGGACAGAAAGCAGAGAGTAGGAGTAAAGGGTAGCTATTCACAGTGGCAGAAGGTGGGTAGTAGTGTTCCACAAGGATCAGTGCTGGGACCACTGCTGTTCACAATTTACATTAACGATTTAGACTTGGGAATCAAAAACACAATTTCTAAATTTGCAGATGACACCAAATTGGGGGGGATAGTCAATACTGAGGAGGACTGCAACAAGTTACAGGAGGACGTTAATAAACTTGCAGAATGGCCATATAATTGGCAAATTAAGTTCAACACAGATAAATGTGAGGTATTACATTTTGATAGGAAGAATAGGGAGGTCACTTATCACTTGGAGGGTGCAAGTCTAGCTGGGGTTGAGGAACAAGGGGATCTAGGAGTACAAATACACAAATCATTAAAAGTTGTGACACAGGTTAGCAAGGCCATAAAAAAAAGCAAACCAAGCACTAGGGTTTATTTCTAGAGGGATAGAATTGAAAAGTAATGCTAAACCTGTATCGAACCTTGGTTAGACCACACTTAAGAGTACTGCGTACAGCTCTGGTCGCCATATTATAAAAAGGATATAGAGGCACTGGAGAGGTTGCAGAGAAGATTTACAAGGATGATACCAGAAATGCGAGGGTATACATATCAGGAAAGGATGAACAGGCTGGGTCTCTTTTCTCTTGAAAAAAGAAGGCTGAGGGGTGACCTAACAGAGGTCTTTAAAATTATGAAAAATGTTGATAGAGTGGATACAGAGAGAATGTTTCCACTTGTGGGGAAGAGCTTTATCAGAGGCCATCAATATTAGATAGTTACCAAGAAATCCAATAGGGAATTCAAAAGAAACTTCTTTACCGAAAGAGTGGTGAGAATGTGGAACTCGCTACCACAGGGAGTGGTTGAAGCTAATAGTATAGATGCATTTAAGGGGAGGCTAGACAAGCAAGACAAGGGAAAAGGGAATAGAGAGTGATGCTGATAGATTTAGATAAGGAAAGACGGGATGAGGCTCGAGTGGAGAATAAACGCTGGCATGGACTGGTTGGGCCGAATGGCCTGTTTCTGTGCCGTATATCCTATGTAATGTAATCCTATGTACACCCGTTATTCCAGGGTAAGATTTGAGGTGTGCGGGTTACATTTACCACATGCACCGTCTCAACATCATCTGAAACCCTTGGGCTCCCCGTCTGACCGTCTACATCGCGACTCCACCCTGCCTCAACTCATTTGCTGCTGGCTGAAACCCTCATCCCTGCCTTTGTTACCTCTAGACTTGACTATTCCAATACACTCCTGGCTGGCCTCCCATCTTCCACCGTCCATAAACTTGAGCGCATCCCAAACTCTGCTGCCCATATCCTAACTTGAACTAAGTCCCGTTCACCCATCACCCCCTAGCCCGCTGACCTACATCAGCTCTGTGTCTGGCAATGCCTCAATTTTAAAATTCTCATCATTGTTTTCAAATCCCTCCATGGCTTCAACCCTCCCGATCTCCGTAACCTCCTCCAGCCACACAATCCTCCGAGATCTCTGCGCTCCTCCAATTCTGTTCTGTTGCGCATCCCCTATTTTAATCACTTCGCCGTGCTTTCAGCTGCCAAGGCCCTAAGCTGTGGAATTCCATCCCTAAACCACTCCGCCTCTCTACCTCTCCTCCTTTAAACCTACCTCTTTGTCCAAGCTTTTGGTCATCTGTCCTAATATCTTCTTCTGTGGCTCGGTGTCAAATTTTGTTTGATTAAGCACCTCTGAAGCACCTTAGGACATTTTACTACAATTAAGGGCACTATATAAATGCAAGTTGTTGTTGTCTCCGCCATCAGGCTGACCATCCAAATATCAACAGACTCTCGTCCCCCAACTGCCACCCCGGCCACAGACTCAGTCCCCCATTCTCAGGACTCCACTAATTAGACCTCCTCCACCTCTTTCCCAAACCCTGCATCTTCCTCTCACCATGAAGCCTACTGAACTGCTTCAACAACAGTCATCCTGACCTCTTGCACCTGAAATCCTAGTAATGTTGTAATATTGTTCCTGTCCATTGGCTGCTGCTCTGGACCCAAATACCTCCACCTCTATTCACTTCTATTCACTTCTTGCCCCTATCTTCACCTCTCTTACTGCCCTGATCCTTTCCAACAAAGTACTGCACTACTGCCTTGTTCCCCAGTCCCCACCATCTTCAGCTAGAAGTGCTGAGTGGATGATCCATATCGGCCTACTCCTGAGGTCCCCACCATCACAGAAGCCCGTCTTCAGCCAATCCGATTCACTCCACGTGATATCAAGAAACGGCTGAGTGCACTGGATACAGCAAAGGCTATGGGCCCTGACAACATCCCGGCTATCGTGCTGAAGACTTGTGTTGCAGAACTAGTCGCGCCTCTAGCCAAGCTGTTCCAGTACAGCTACAACACTGGCATCTATCCGACAATGTGGAAAACTGCCTAGGTATGTCCTATCCACAAAAAGCAGGACAAATCCAACTCGGCTAATTACCGCCCCGTCAGCCTACTCTCAATCATCAGCAAAGTGATGGAAGGTGTCATCGACAGTGTTATCAAACAGCACTTACTCACCAATAACCTGCTCACTGTGGCCCAGTTTGGGTTCCACCAAGACCACTCCGCTCCCGACCTCATTACAGCCTTGTTCCAAACATGGACAAAGGAGCTGAATTCCAGAGGTGAGGTGAGAGTGACTGCCCTTGACATCAAGGCAGCATTTGACCGAGTGTGCGAACGAACGCTTGAATGAACGAACGAACAATTGAATGAATGATCGAACGAACAATGCCAGTAGGACTGGCATAAAACGGGTTTTTTTCTTGGTTTATTGGAATAAATGTTATCTGTAGTATTTAATTGGATTATGATGGTGCTATGTGTTTGTACACTGTGGTGTTGAAATGGTTTGTTTTATGTGGAGTTAACTTTGAGATTTATTATTTTAAATCTAAAAAGTTGTGTGGTATTGTTTAAGGGTATTTGTACTGTAAACATTATTGATTATTTGTAAAATTAATCATTGCATTTATATTAATTATAAGCCCATTTTAAGGCTTTATTTTTTACTGTGATGGATGAATGTAATGGATTTACTATGTAATGGATTTACTATGTAATTGATGAGTTGTACAGGTATTATTGTTTTTGAATAAAAATATTTGACCGAGTGTGGCATCAAGGAGCCCTAGTAAAACTGAAGTTAATGGAAATCGGGGGGAAAACGCTCCACTGGCTGGAGTCATACCTAGCACAAAGGAAGATGGTTGTGGTGGTTGAAGGTCAATCATCAATCATCACAGTCCCAGGACATCGCTGCAGGAGTACCTCAGTTACCCGCATGCAACAAGACCTGAATGACGTTCAGGCTTGGGCTGATAAGTGGCAGGTAACATTTGCGTCACAGAAGTGCCAGGCAATGACTATCTCCAAGAAGCGAGAGTCTAACCACCTCCCCTTGATATTCAACAGCATTACTATCGCCGAATTCCCCACTATCAACATCCTGGGGGTCACCATTGACCAGAAACTTAACTGGACCAGACAGATAAATACTGTGGCAACAAAAGCAGGTCAGAGGCTGGGTATTCTGCAGCGAGTGTCTCACTTCCTGACTCCCCAAAGCCTTTCCACCATCTACAAGGCACAAGTAAGGAGTCTGATGGAATACTCTCCACTTGCCTGGATGAGTGCAGCTCCAACAACACTCAAGAAGCTCGACACCATCCAGGACAAAGCAGCCCGCTTGATTGGCACCCCATCTACCACCTTAAATATTCACTCCCTCCACCACTGGTGTACCGTAGCTGCAGTGTGTACCGTCTACAAGATGCACTGCAGTAACTCGCCAAGGCTTCTTCGGCAGCATCTCCCAAACCCGCGACCTCTTCCACCTAGAAGGACAAGGGCAGCAGGCGCATGGGAACACCACCACATCCAAGTTCCCCTCCAAGGCACACACCATCCTGACTTAGAAATATATCGCCGATCCTTCATCGTCGCTGGGTCAAAATCCTGGAACTCCCTACCTAACAGTACTGTGGGAGTACCTTCACCACACGGACTGTAGCGGTTCAAGAAGGCGGCTCACCACCACCTTCTCAAGGGCAACTAGGGATGGGCAATAAATGCTGGCCTATCCAACGACGCCCACATCCCATAAACTAACTTTAAAAAATTTAAATGCCACTGCTATTCCTCCACTGAACTCTTTTTTTCCCCTCTACCACACTATGCTGGTGTCCTTATTGGGCAGGTTCACAATCTTCCTGTGCCTGAATTGGGGAAACTTTGTTGCGTTCATTGCAACACACATCTTTGGCTCTACTCCAGCAGTTAACCTAACACCCCATTCTTCTCTCCTGACACCATTCTCACCCACCTCTGTCAGCCGGACTTCTCCCAAACCCACTTTTCTCCCTTGCAACCTATTCACACCCTCTGCCCAGCAAGTCTCCTCTAACCTCCCCTCCCGAACTGCCAGATCTATACAATGAACCTCCCACTATCCTGATTCTTCACATTACCCTCCAATATGTTAGCTCATTCATGAACAAGACCCATTACACTCATAGCCTGTTCTTAGAAGCAGCGCATTGACATCCTGGGGCTGACTGAAATCTGATTCATTGCTCTTCCCCCCCAACTGAAGCTGCCATGCATGGCTTCACGTTCCGTCATGCCGCTGATCAAACTGCAGCATGCTGGAACGTGAAGCATTAGCCAAAGCAATCTTTAGCGGATTATAAACTATAACACCATCATCCTTTTTTCTGTCAACTGATTTCACTTCTGTTCCATGTAAAGTGTAAGTATACTTGGTATTGGTCTTACCCACATGCATACCCCTACACTTAGCTAGGTTAACTACCATTTGCCAGAGTTTTTCCCATTCTACAAGTGCA
Source organism: Squalus acanthias (assembly GCA_030390025.1). Classification (NCBI taxonomy): domain Eukaryota; kingdom Metazoa; phylum Chordata; class Chondrichthyes; order Squaliformes; family Squalidae; genus Squalus; species Squalus acanthias. Next base: position 87,936,126 of record CM059426.1, read on the forward strand.
TTTCAATCTATAGCGCCCTTCACATCCTCAGGACATCCTAAAGCGCTTCAATCAATGAAGTACTTTTAACGTGTATTCATGGTTTGTAATGTGGGTAAACGCAGTCAATTTGTGGGCATCAATGAGTAAAATTACCAGATTTGTTTTGGTGGTGTTGGTTGAGGGAGCTTTTACATTGAGGATTTATGGGGTTTTCATGTCTCATCTGCAAGTTGGCCCCTCTGACAATGCAGAACTGCATCAGTACTGCACGGAATTGTTAGCCTCGATTATACGCTCAAGTCTCTGGAGTGGGGCTTGAACCCACAACCTTCTGACTCGGGTAATAGTGCTACCACTGAGCTAATGTAAAACACCAACAAGATGCAGCACAGGTAGTTCTTTTTTTGAAACAGGAAGGATTCAAAGACAGTCAGGTTTACTAAGGAGAAAGCTGTGAGAACTTTTGCTGAGGCGAAGAGATTAAAAATGCTGGAAGTTAGTCCGAAGCCATTTTATTTAAGTCAAGTAAGACAACCCACTCATGCAGTAATGTGGTGTGTTCTTTATTTTGCTGTCTTACAAAATAAGTTTTACTATTTGAATTAAGTGAGTATGATTATAATAACTATTCTGTACATTCACCTTACTGTGAAATAAAGGTGCTACATACAAAAGAGGTCTTACTCTATGCCTCTCCAGGATCCAACTGATCAGTCCAGTATTTATCCTGGACTAATCACAGGAAGTGATGCAATAAAGTTCGAGTCACAGGAAGCTGTATTGTGTTACCACATTCTCCCCCCCCAAAAGATTAGGAGGCCGGGATGCTCCCTCCATTTCGTAGCCGCTGGACGAGGGAGAGCCGCACCCGTTTGGGTTCTCGTAGCGGTAGAGGGCCCCTAGCCCGTTTACCCGCCGCGGGCCATGGACCAGAGTCAGAGTGATCCAGCCCGCTCTGTGAGGGGTCAGGACGATCCTGACTGTGTACTGGTGCCCGAACGGGTGTCGGGCAGGGCTGTGGCAGATCCGTTTCCGAGCGTACGGTACGGGGTGGATCGTGGCTGCGCGTGCGAGCCCCGACGGGCTCATAGTCAGTCTGCCCCAGGTCGGCACGCTGGAGTGAGGTACCAGCCAGCGTCAGATCCAGATCGTGATGAGAGGCACCTGGCGAGCCCAGAGATGTGCCTGGTACAATATCATCCCCTGGTGTCCCTCTATGTTTCGGCGGGCAGGGAGCCAGATCCCGCAATGACACGGTAGATTCCCGACCGTCAGGATACCGAATATAGGCGTAGGTAGGGTTGACGTCAGTGAGCTCAACCTCATCTACCAGGGGGTCATTCTTAGACGCCCGGACATATCTTCGGAGTAGCACTGGTCCCGGTGCAGTCAGCCACGACGGGAGAGATATCCCATAGGATGAGCGACGCTGAAATCGGAAGAACCGTTCATGAGGCGTCGTATTTGTGGCGGTCGAAAGGAGAGACCGTGTGGAGTGTAATGCGTCTGGAAGTACTGCTTCCCATTGCTGGTTGGGTAGGCCCCGAGATCTCAAAGCCAGACGTACCGCATTCCAGATGATAGCGTTATAACGCTCGACTTGCCCATTCCCGACCGGATGATAAGGCGTCGTTTTGCTGGCAGCAATACCCCGTTCCGAGAGATAGGCCTTGAGTTCTCCTGACATAAAAGAAGGGCCCCGATCCGAATGAACATAGGATGCCATGCCACAGAAAGCAAATACCTGCTCAAGGCAGCTGATAACCGTGGTCGTCAGCATATTGGGGCAGGGAAAGGCAAACGGAAAACGGGAATACTCATCGACCATGGTCAATAGATAAGTGTTGCGAGTTGAAGAGGGCAACGGCCCCTTAAAATCGATGCTAAGCCGTTGCATTGGCTGGGTCGCATGTATGAGTATACCACCCGAGGGGCGGAAAAACTGAGGTTTCAATTCCGCACAGACTCTGCTGTCCGAGTACATCTTCTTTACATCCCCGGTAGAGAATGGGAGATTTCGGGACCGCACGAAGTGTAGCATGCGAGTAACGCCCGGATGACACAACCCATCATGGATGTCTACGAGCGTAGAGGGTGCCATGGCGGAGCAGAATGCTCGTGTGAGGGTATCCGGAGCCACATTCTCCTTGCCAGGTCGATAGTGGATGGTGTAACCAAAAGAGGCCAATTCCAGCCGCCAAAGCTGGATTTTATTATTTTTAATTTTGGTCCGTTTTCGATTATCGAGCATGAAGGCGACCGATCGCTGGTCCGTGATTAAGGTAAAGTGCTGGCGAGCTAGGAGATGACTCCACTTCTGTACTGCCTCTATGATGGCTGTAGCTTCTTTCTCGACTGGAGGATAATGTAGCTCAGCCCCTTGAAAAGTCCTGGACAAAAATGCCACCGGACGACCTTCCTGATTCAGAGTGGCCGAGATCGCCACCTCCGAGGCATCACACTCAACGACAAAAGGAAGACTCTCATCGATGGAGTGAAGAGCTGCTTTCTCCAACTGTTTTTTCAGGAGGTTAAAGGCTGCAACAGCCGCTGTGTCTAGTGGGAATGTGCTGGCCTTCAGTAGAGGTTGGATTCGGTCCGAGAAGTTAGGAATCCATTTAGCATAGTATGCAAACAGGCCGAGGGCCCGGCGCAAGGAGGCCGGATTCTTAGGTGGCGGGAGTTCTTGGAGTGGGCGAAGCCTTTCAGGGTCAGGTTTAATGATGCCATTGCCCACACAATAGCCAAGGATGTTGATGGTTGGTTGTGACTCAATGGATTTAGCCGCATTTAATGTCAAATTACGGTGCTGGAGTGCATCCCAAAATCGTTGGAGATTGGCGTCATGTTCCCGCTGATTGCGACCTGCGACAGTAATATTGTCCAGATAAGGAAACGTATCCTTCAAGTCTTCCTGTTTGACCAGGTCATCCATTGCTCGCTGGAAGACAGCCACTCCATTAGTGACCCCAAAGGGAGGCGACGAAATTGATACAGCCGTCCATTGGCTTCAAAGGCCGTATACTGCTTGTCTGAGACCTTCAAGGGTACCTGATGATAGGCACTTTTCAGATCATATGTTGAGAACACCGTGTACTCAGCCAGTTTATTAACCATATCATCGATGCGCGGCAATGGGTATGCGTCCAAGTCCGTATATTGATTGATGGTCTGTGAATAGTCAATGCACAGCCGTTTCTTGTGAGGTTGTAGAGGGTTCTTAACAATAACGACCTGGGCGCGCCATGGCGACGAACAAGGCTCGATGATATCCTCTGCTAAAAGCCGAGAAATCTCAGCCGCAATAAAAGACTGGTCTTCCTGACTGAAACGTCGTGACTTTGTTATAATCGGTTTGCATCGAGGAGGGATACTGGTAAACAGTGAGGGTTCATCCAGTGAAGCTGCTGACAATGCACAGAACGGTAATCGAGGTAGTATATTAGAAATAGTGAGTTCAGGTTTGGATCCGCCGAACTCAATGGTGAGCTTCTTATGCTGCTTTTGAAAATCCAGCCCTAAGATAAGATCACTACATAAGTCCTTGAGCACCGAAAGCCGGGTGGAGGGATACCTGTGACCATTAAGTGTTATTTCAACCATACAAAAGCCAGAAATTCTGGTATTAAGTGATGACTGAGCCATCGCAATTGCCTGGTCCGATGGGAAAACATGTAGCTTTAACTCTGCAACAATCTGTTCCCTAATGAAACAATCAGTGCTACCTGAGTCAATTAAGGCATCTAAAGTATGTCCATTAATTGATGCTTTTGTAGCTGCATGGAATAGGTTCTGAGGACAAGCAGATGTAATTGGTGTCGTTGCACAAAGAGTGGCTGAAACTCTAGGTGTGTTTCTTCGAGAGGAAACCCAAGAGGAAGCACGATAGATTTTAGCCGGAACATCTTGATAGGCCCTTACCGGGGCAGTTCGGTAGGACTTAGCTTGATAAGCCCTCGTAGAGGCTCTTGATAGGCAAACCTTTGCAAAATGACCCTTTTTGTTGCAATGACTGCAAAACGCATTGCGAGCAGGGCAGAATTTCCGAGGGTGAAACTCATCACCACAAAAGAAGCATTTCTTAGATTGCCAAGAGGCTGCCACAGTGGGGTCATCATCCTCTTCATCAGTGAAGTCATCAGATTGATCGTCAGGGATAAAGACCTCCCTAATAGAGTTCACCTGTGGCCTCTTAAATTGCCTGACTGTAGTTAAGGCAGTAGACCGAGGTCTGGGCACTGTATAAAGGTCTGCATTTCTTTTTGCCAGATCTAGAGAGCAAGCCATGTCATAAGCTCTCTGAAGCTCAAGTGTCTTACTTTCCAGTAGACGCTGGCGTATAAATGGGGAGGCAAGCCCGCAGATGAAAGCATCACGGATCATTTCTTCACGGTACAGCTCAGCTGAGGCTGCCTGAAAGTTACAGTCCATACTAAGTCTGCGAAGCTCTTGGAGGAATTTAACAATGGATTCCTCCGGCCATTGTTGGGCTGTAGCTAGTAGATGTCTGGCATAGACCTCATTCGGTGTCTTAGTATATAGTCTCTTAAGCGTCCGAATTGCCTCCTCGTAACTGCCCCATTCCTCCACATACTGAAATACATTCGGGGTGACACAGTTGATGAGTATCCGCAACTTTGAGTCATCATCAGCCTTGCAATATTCAAGAAAATTGTCAAACGTGCGATACCAGTGTTTCCACACCTTACCGGCTGCTGGGGTGTTTGGGTCCAAGTCAAGACGCGATGGTTTAAGGATGTTTTCCATGATGGGTGATTCCCTGGATCCTTAGTTCCGAGTTCGTCCAAAAAGTTTGAGTGCGAAGTTTTTCAAAGTTGATTAAATTGTCGTAAGAATGAGCCTTACGCGTGGTGAACTTAAAGTAAGCTTTAATCAACTAAAAAGGTGCTACATACAAAAGAGGTCTTACTCTATGCCTCTCCAGGATCCAACTGATCAGTCCAGTATTTATCCTGGACTAATCACAGGAAGTGATGCAATAAAGTTCGAGTCACAGGAAGCTGTATTGTGTTATCACACAATGCATCCACTATCTCTGTAGCCACCTCTTTTAAAACCCTAGGATGTAGGCCATCAGGTCCAGGGGATTTGTCAGCTTTTAGTCCCATTAATTTCTCCAGTAATAATTCTTTACTCATTTCTTTCAGTTCCTCATTCTCACTAGACCCTTGGTTCCCCACTATTTCCAGAATGTTTTTTGTGTTTTCTTCCGTGAAGACAGATACAAAGTATTTGTTTAATGTCTCTGCCATTTCCTTATTCCCTGTTATAACGTCTCCTGTCTCTGCCTGTAAGGGACTCAGGTTTACTTTTGCTAATCTGTTTCTCTTTTCCATACCTATAGAAGCTTTTACAATCTGTTTTTAATGTCTCTTGCTAGTTTAATCTCAAATTCTGTTTTCTCTCTATCAATTTCTTGGTCATCCTTTGCTGAATTCTAAAATGGTCCCAATCCTCAGGCTCCTTTACTACAAGGTTATTAATTAACCCTGTATCATTGCACAATACTAGATCTAAAATAGTCTGTTCCCTAGTTGGTTTTTCGACATACTGATCTAGAAAACTATCTTGAATGCATTCCATGAACTCGTCCTCTGCACTATTACTGCAAATTTTGTTTGCCCAGTTTATATGAAAATTAAAGTCCTCTTTATTAAAGTACTGTATTACCCTTGTTACATGAACCTCTAATTTCCTGATTTATATTGTGCCAGACACTACAACTAGTACTAGGGGGCCTATAAGCTACTCCCACCAGTGTTTTCTGCCCCTTGTTGCTTCTTAGCTCCACCCAAAGTGATTCTATATCTTGATTTTCTGAGCTAAGATCCTTTCTCTCTACTGTCTTTATCCATTTTTTATTATCAGGGCTAGCCCCACTCCTTTTCCATTTTGCCTATCTCTTCTAACAGTCAAGAATCCTGGAATATTTAGTTCCCAACCTTGGTCACTCTGCAACCACATCTCTGTAATGGCTATTAAATCAAACCCATTTATTTCTATCTCTATTATTAATTCATCTATTTTGTTGTGAATGCTTTGCGCATTCAGATATCGTGCCTTTAGCTTGAACTTTTTTCTATTTTTCCCAATGTCACCCCAGTCATGAATGGTGGTGGACCATTAAACAACTAATGGGAGGAGGAGGCTCCATGAATGTCCCCATCCTCAATGATGGTGGAGCCCAGCACGGAAGTGCAAAAGACAACTCCCGAGGTCCCCACCATCACAGAAGCCAGTCTTCAGCAAATTCAATTCACTCCACGTGATATCAAGGAACGGCTTCGCGCACTGGATACAGCAAAGGCTATGGGCCCCAACAATATCCCGGCTATCGTGAAGACTAGTGCTCCAGAACTAGCCGCACCTCGAGCCAAGCTGTTCCAGTACAGCTACAACACTGGCATCTATCCGATAATGAGGAAAACTGCCCAGGTATGTCCTGTCCACAAAAAGCAGGACAAATCCAATCCGACCAATTACCGCCTCATCAGTCAACTCTCAATCATCAGCAAAGTGATGGAAGGTGTCATGGACAGTGCTATCAAGCGGCACTTACTCACCAATAACCTGCTCACTGATGCCCAGTTTGAGTTCCGCCAAGACCACTCGGCTCCTGACCTCATCACAGCCTTGGTCCAAACATGGACAAAGGAGCTGAATTCCAGAGGTGAGGCAAGAGTGACTGCCCTTGACATCAAGGCAGCATTTGACTGAGTCTGGCATCAAGGAGTCCTAGTAAAATTGAAGTCAATTGGAATCTGGGGGAAAACACTCCACTGGCTGGAGTCATACCTAGCAGAAAGGAAGATGGTTGTGGTGGTTGAAGGTCAATCATCACAGCCCCAGGACATTGCTGCAGGAGTTCCTCAGGGCAGTGTCCTAGGCCCAACCATCTTCAGCTGCTTCATCAATGACTTTCCCTCCAACATAAGGTCAGAAATGGGGCTGCACAGTGTTCAGCGCCACTCACAACTCCTCAGATAATGAAGCAGTCAATGCCCGCATGCAACAAGACCTGAATGATGTTCAGGCTTGGGCTGATAAGTGGCAGGTAACATTCGTGCCACAGAAGTGCCAGGCAATGACTATCTCCAACAAGCGAGAGTCTAACCACCTCCCCTTGACATTCAACGGCATTACCATCGCCAAATCCCCTACCATCAACATCCTGGGGGTCACCATTGACCAGAAACTTAACTGGACCAGCCACATAAATACTGTGGCAACAAGAGCAGGTCAGAGGCTAGGTATTCTGCGGCGAGTGTCTCACCTCCTGACTCCCCAAAGCCTTTCCACCATCTACAAGGCACAAGTAGGGAGTGTGATGGAATACTCTCCACTTGCCTGGATGAGTGCAGCTCCAACAACACTCAAGAAGCTCGACACCATCCAGGACAAAGCAGCCCGTTTGATTGGCACCCCATCCACCACCGGCATACCGTGGCTGCAGTGTGTACCATCTACAAGATGCACTGCAGCAACTCGCCAAGGATTCTTTGGCAACACCTCCCATACCCACGACCTCTTCCACCTAGAAGGACAAGGGCAGCAGGCGCATGGGAACACCACCACCTCCAAGTTCCCCTCCAAGTCACACACCATCCTGACTTAGAAGTATATCGCCAATCCTTCATCGTCGCTGGGTCAAAATCCTGGAACTCCCTACGTAATATCACTGTGGGAGTACCTTCACCACACGGACTGCAGCGGTTCAAGAAGGTGGCTCACCACCACCTTCTCAAGGGCAACTAGGGATGGGCAATAAATGCTGGCCTTGCCAGCGACGCCCAGATCCCGTAAGCGAATAAAAAAAATGCCATATTACCTTTGTTAAGCTCTCTGATCCACTCTGCTTATTTTTACCCAAATCACTACTCTGCTTTGACATTTCTCTTACTTTTAAATTACCCCTTCCTGAATCCTCCCACCACCCCCCTTCATTAATTTAACGCCCTATCAACTGCCATAGTGGCAGGGAGGGAGAGGAAGGGGTGAGAGCAGAACTGCAGGAAATGAGAGGGACACAGTTGAGGGCCCGGTCAACCACGGTGGAGGGCAATCCCCAGTTGAGTAAAAATGAAGCCATATCGGAACAGATGCGATGGAGATGGAGAAACTGGAGATAGAGGAAGCGGGGTGGGAGGAAGTGTAATCAAGGTAGCTGCGGAAGTTAGTGGGCTTATAGTAAATATTGGTTGACAGCCTATCTCCAGAAATAGAGATAGAGAAGTCAAGGAAGGAAAGGGAAGAGTTGGATTTTCTAAGTGCCCTGTTACCATTTCCCTAATAATGATTCCAGCATTTTCCCTACGACTAATGTCAGGCTAACTGGCCTGTAGTTCCCTGTTTTCTCTCTCCCTCCTTTCTTGAATAGCGGGGTTACATTTGTACTTCTGTAAGCAAACCTTCCCTCAAACTAGAGTGTGCCATTACCTACTTAATATGTAGGTAAATGCAGTGAGATCCAAGACTCAAACAGAGAGCCCCTGTCATAAGAACATAAGAAATAGGAGCAGGAGTAGGCCATTTGGCCCCTCGAGCCTGCTCCACCATTCGATAAGATCATGGCTGATCTGGTCTTGGCCTCAACGCTACTTTCCTGCCTGCTCCCCATAACCCTTGACTCCCTTATCGTTCAAAAATCTGTCTATCTCTACCTTAAATATATTCAATGACTCAGCCTCCACAGCTCTCTGGGGTAGAGAATTCCAAAGATTCATGACCTTCTGAGAGAAGAAATTCCTCCTCATCGCTGTTTTAAATGGGTGACCCCTTATTCTGAAACTATGCCCCCTAGTTCTCGATTCCCCCATGAGGGGAAACATCCTCTCTGCATCTACCCTGTCGAGCCCCCTCAAAATCTTATATGTTTCAATTAAATCACCTCTCATTCTTCTAAACTCCAATGAGTATAGGCCCAACCTGCTCAACCTTTCTTCATAAGACAACCCCTTCATCTCAGGAATTAACCTAGTGAACCTTCTCTAAACTGCCTCCAATGCAAGTATATCCCTCCTTAAATAAGGAGACCAAAACTGTACGCAGTACTCCAGGTGTGGTTTCGCCAGCGCCCTGTACAGTTGTAGTAAGACTTCCCTACTTTTATACTCCATCCCCCTTGCAATAAAGGCCAACATTCCATTTGCCTTCCTAATTACTTGCAGTACCTGCATGCTAACTTTTTGTGTTTCATATACAAGGACCCCCAGATCCCTCTGTACCGCAGAATTTTGTAGTCTCCCTCCATTTAAATAATAATTTGCTTTTTTATTTTTCTTACCAAAGTGGATAACCTCACATTTTCCTACATTATACTCCATCTGCCAAATTTTTGCCCACTGACTTAACCTATCTATATCCCTTTGCAGATTCTTTGTGTCCTCTTCACAACTTGCTTCACACTATCTTTGTATCATCAGCAAATTTGGCAACATTACACTTGGTCCCTTCATCCAAGTCATTAATATAGATTGTAAACAGCTGAGGCCCCAGCACTGATCCCTGTGGCACCCCACTAGTTACAGTTTCCCAATCTGAAAATGACCCATTTATCCCGACTCTCTGTTTCCTGTTAGTTAGCCAATCCGCTATCCATGCTAATATATTACCCCAACCCCATGAGCTCTTATCTTGTGCAGTAACCTTTTATGTGGCACCTTAGCGAATGCCTTCTGGAAATCCAAATACACTACATCTACTGGTTCCCCTTTATCCATCCTGCTTATGACATCCTCAAAGAACTCTAGCAAATTTGTCAAACATGATTTCCCTTTCATAAAACCATGCTGACTCTGCTTGACTGTATTATGATTTTCTAAATATCCTACTACTTCCTTAATAATGGACTCCAGCATTTTCCCAATGACAGATGTTAGGCTAACTGGTCTATAGTTTCCTGCTTTCTGTCTCTCTCCTTTCTTGAATAGTGAAGTTACATTTGCGGTTTTCCAATCCACTGGGACCTCTCCAGAATCCAGGGAATTTTGGTAGATTACAACCAATGCATCCACTATCTCTGCAGCCACTTCTTTTACGACCCTAGGATGCAGGCCATCTGGTCCAGGGGACATGTCTACCTTTAGTCCCATAAGTTTGCCTAGTACTTTTTCTCTAGTGATGGTGATTGTTTTAAGATCCCCCCTCCCTCCCTATAGCCCCTTGATTATCTATTATTACTGGGTTGCTTTTAGTGTCTTCTACCACAAAATATTTGTTCAAAGTCTCTGCCATTTCCCTGTTTCTCATTATTAATTCCCCAGTCTCATCCTCAAAGGGACCAACGTTTACTTTAGTTACTCTCTTCCTTTTTATATACCTGTAGAAGCTCTTACTGTCTGTTTTTATATTTCTTGCTAGTTTACTCTCATAATCTATCTTCTCTCTCTTTATTATTTTTTTAGTCGTCCTTTGCTGGTTTCTAAAAATTTCCCAATCCTCTGGCCTACCACTAATCTTCGCATCATTGTATGCCTTTGTTTTCAATTTGATACCTTCCTTAACTTCCTTAGTTAGCCACGGATGGTTCATTCTTCTCTTAGAGTCTTTCTTTCTCGCTGGAATATATCTTTGCTGAGAGTTATGAAATATCTCCTTAAATGTCTGCCACTGCTTATCTACCGTCTTACCCTTTAATCTATTTTCCCAGTCCACTTTAGCCAACTCTGTCTTCATACCTTTGTAATTGCCTTTATTTAAATTCAGGACACTAGTCTGAGACCCAAGTTTCTCACCCTCAAACTGAATTTGAAATTCTAACATGCTATGATCACTCTTCCCTAGAGGATCATTGTAGCCACTACGTGATCTTCTTGTCTGCAATACACAGAACTGTGTACTAGTGGTATTTCTCCAAACCACCTTTTTCATCAAAACCTTTAAATACAACATGGCCATCCATGTGGTCACCACTCAATATCTGCGCTCTCCCATCTGGATTCCCACAGCACCAAAACTGCCATAGTCAAAATCAATACAAACATCCTGTGTAATTAGTAATGCAGCTTTACATCGAATATAGAGCACAGAAACAGGCCATTCGGCCCAACCAGTCCATGCCGGTGTTTATGCTCTACTTGAGCCTCCTCCCATCTTTCCTCATCTAACTCTATCAGCATAACTCTATTCCCTTCTCCCTCATATGCTTGTCTAGACTCCCCTTAAATACATCTATACTATTCGCTTCAACCACTCCCTGTGGTAGCGAGTTCCACATTCTCATCACTCTCTAGGTAAAGAAGTTTCTTCTGAATTCCCTATTTGATCTATTGGTGACTATCTTATATTGATGGCCTTTAGTTTTGCTCTTCCCCATAAGTGGAAACACTCACTCTGTATCTACTCTTATCAAAACCTTTCATGATTTTAAAGACCTCTATTAGGTCACCCCTCAGCCATCTCTTTTCAAAAGAGACCCATCCTGTTCATCCTTTCCTGATAGGTATAACCTCACATTTCTGGTATCATTCTTGTAAATCTTTTTTGCACCCTCTCCAGTGTCTCTATATCATTTTTATAATATGGTGACCAGAATTGTATGCAGTACTCCAAGTGTGGTCTAACCAAGGTTCAATACAAGTTTAGCTTGTGTTTCCTCCATGACTTCTCGGCCACACACTTAACAACTCCATTCATCAGCAATCATCATTCTCTTTCACCTCCTTGATCTATCTCTGTGGTATAGGCTCTTCTCAATCCGGAGTGCAGTAACAGTTGGGAAAAGTATCAATGCAACCAAGAGGAGACCACAAAGCCATTGGAGGCACGTGACAGACAATCCCGCGCTCGCGCAAAAATTCCGAGTGGCGAATCGGAACAGGCGTGAGGCATCGCCGTCACTACATACGTCACAAGTTACGATGAACGAGACATAAAAACTACAATTCCCACAGTGCAACGGGGTTTAAGTGCGCTTGCGTAGTGAATTAATGCCGCGTGTCTGTGAGAGGCATGCGCAGTGGTGCTCGTTTCGCCCTGCTGTGCCTGAAGCTGACTCAAATGTCTGGGGGCCGGTTGCAGTCGATGTGTTCATAGGGGCGCAGGGGGAAGGGTATGGAACCAGCTTGGCGGCAGGCAGGTCGGGGCCGGGGACGCGGGAGGGGCAAAACAGGCGTCAGTCAAGTGGCTGGATCCGCACGACAAGCACAGGCTGGCGGAGGAGATGGCAGGCCCGCGAATGGAAGGGGCTCGAGCCTCAGCAGCAGCACCACCACCGCCACCAGCACCAGCAGGTCAAGGAGTCAGCCCGTTGCAGCTAATGGTAAATAATCCGATGCAAAAAACTTAATGGTACAGAGGATGTCTCTCAAATGTGAAGTCTTGCTAACTGACTTTTACTCTATAACTGCAAGTGTCACCATCTTACTGAAAATATCTTGTTTGACACCAAATTCAGTGTTTTAAACCACTTTTACTGCTATGGTTCCAGGGATGAGGGATTCCAGTTACGTGAATAGATTGGAGAAGCTGGGGTTGTTCTCCTTGGAGCAGAGGAGGGTCAGAGGAGATCTGATAGAGGTGTTTAAAATCATGAAGGGTTTAGATAGAGTAAATAAAGTGAAACTGTTTCCAGTGGCTAAAGGATCGATAACCAGAGGGCACAGATTCAAGGTGATTGACAAAAGAACCAGAGGCAACATGAGGAAAAACTTTTTTATACATTGAGTGGTTAGGATTTGGAATGCACTGCCTGATCGGGTGGTGGAAACAGATTCAATAGTAACCTTCAAAAGGGAATTGGATAAATACTTGGAGAAAAAATGCAGGGATATGGGAAAAGAGCGGGGGAGTGGGACTAACTGGATTGCTCAAGAAAGCTGCTGCACACTCGATGGGCCGAATGGCCTGCTTCTGTGCTATACTATTCTATGAACTTGAAAACTTAACAAATGTCCTAAGGAGCTTCAGAGGCGGAAGGGAAAATTGGACGTTGAATCAAAGAATGAGATATTGGAAGCGGTGACCAAAAGATGACTCGAGGTGGGTTTTAAGAACATAAGAAATAAGAGCAGGAGCAGGCCATACGGCCCCTCGAGCCTGCTCCGCCATTCAATAAGATCATGGCTGATCATTGACCTCAATTCCACTTTCCTGCCCAATCTCCATATCCATTGATTCCCCTAGAGCAGCGGTTCCCAACCTTTTCCTTTATGCGGACCACAACATCGTCATCAAAAGCTTTTGTGGACCACAACGCAAGCAAGCCGTTTAAAACATTTTGTGAAATAATATCACAACTTACCTCTGGCACTATTATTACCCTTCTCTTCACTTGCCATGTTAAATGTGAAGTTGTTCTTCGCCATTCTGTTGCAGTTTTTACACTCTTGTCTTGCCTTCTGGTTTTGAAGCCGTCTGAAGTCTGTGCCATTTATCGTCATGGCCTTAAATCCCTTTTTCTCTTCTGGATGAATTGTTTGTTAGTTCCTTTGAACCAGGCTGGACTGTAATGACGCTCAGCACCTTTGCTTTGCATGGGTACACGTTGATCCATTGCATTCAGAATCACCTCCTCGAAGGAACTCCATAGAACAACTACAGCAACAACCTCCACATCTAGTTTAAACACTCGCCACATTCTATCTGTCCTGCCGGCCAACATCACAAACCCTTTTGTTTCGGTGGAACCCATCAGGTCTCTATAAGCTCCCTCTATTCCGAAAGCTGTAGCACTGTTTCATGAAATGAACCCCTGTTTCACTACAGCAAAGGCTCAGCGACGCTTGGTCTGCCTAATTCCCCTCTGTCTCTCTTGACTAACACATGACATGGGTAGTCTTTCAGAAAGTGCTACAATTGACACAGTACTGGGGACTCCAGGACAATCCTGGAGGGGTGTGTAAAACATATTTTGAAATTAGCTGGAGAGAAATGTGAGTTGACGGGTCTCGAGGGGCAGACTGAGGAGAGGGTCTGTACATTGAACGGGGACATGTCAAAAAGAGCCAAACGAGTTAGGGATTCAGAAACACAAACCTCTCCGAAGGGTTACTTCCTCCCCGCCTGTTCCGAATTTTTGCCAGACACTTTTCAGATTTAACATGGATGGAGTGGGGGGGGGTGTTCGTGTCGTCACAGGCAAAGCTCTGCCCGAACCAAACTCCCACAGTCACAGGATTAGAATGGCGGAGGCCGGCAGATTCCCCTTCAATGTTGGTGCAATCATTCTTTTCACAATTAAGTGCTCTTTTTCTGTTACTTTCGATTTACATACTCTGTTTTTATCGAACAGTGATTATTTTATATCGGAATCATGTTTAAGGGATGTGGTGTGTTCATTGTCTGTACAATAACTCAGTGACCCAGTGTGAGAAGTAAAACATAAACCGCCCAGCGTGGGGTTCGAACAATCCAGACAGCTGTTATCACAGTTGTTTAGAGCGTGGTGCTGATATCGCTAAGGGCACGGGTTTAATCCCTGTACGGGTCATTAGCAGTTTATTTCTTACTTTTTTGGTTTCTCCTGACATTGAAAATCCAGACTTTACAAAAAATCTACACAAACTGTCAGGGGAAAATTATTTTCAATAACATCCATTTCACCTTTGCACTGGGCGAAGCAACACATCTTTCTGTTAATTTGTCTTTCTTCGGTTTGCTGATAAAAGTTTATCTCGCGGCCTGATCCCTCTGTGAGATCATAAGAGAATATTTTGTTCTTTTAAAAAAAATGCCGCGCTACGAATCGAACCCAGGCTCTCCTAGTATACTAAACAGGCGCTTTGACCAACTAAACCACGGAGCCAACTCACAGCTGAAACTTCTTTGCTCCCCTCACTGATATCTGGTACCTGTGGTATCGCGTTCCACATTCCAACCACTCTTTGCATAAACAAGTTTTTCCTGAATGCCCTCCTGCATTTATTATTGAGGATCTTATATTTATGACATCTAGATTTACTTAGTGTGACTCAAGAGGACTGGCGGCAGCTGTTGCATAAAACCCACTGTCAAAGACCACACTCCGTACATGCACACCTGAGGTTGTATAATAGTGGGGACACTGGTGAAGACTGTTGAATTGAGGGGGCACTGGTTGGGTTTATATGATAGAGTGGAGCAGTGCTTGCCGTTGTGCGGTAGTGAGGTGGGAAATATTTTGGTGAATTTGTCTGGAGCTGATTTTTTGGCCCAGTTGATTTGCTCCTTCCAGAAAACCAACCCGCCCTCCATCCACGACAGGTTTTCACTTCCATCAGCTCATCCCCAAAACCCAGCTTTAAACAGCAATAAAAACACTGGAACCACACGGCGGGTCATTCAACATCTGTGGAGACAACAGACACGTTTATTTTAGGGGTTTGGACCATTTTTTCATGGACCACCTGCAGTACCCTCACGGACCACAGGTTGGGAAACACTGCCCTAGAGTCCAAAAATCTATCTATCTCTGCCTTGAATATACTCAAAGACTCAGCATTCACAACCCTCTAGGGCAGAGAATTCCAAAGCTTCACAACGCTCTGAGTGAAGAAATTCCTCCTCATCTCGATCTTAAATGGCCTCCCCCTTATCTTGAGACTATGCCCCCTAGTTCTAGATACTCCAGCCAGGGGAAACAACCTCTCAGCATCTACCCTATCAATCCCCTTCAGACTCTTGTATGTTTCAATGAGATCACCTCACATTCTTCTAAATTCCAGAGAATATAGGCCCATTCTACACAATCTCTCATCATCGGACAGCCCTCTCATCCCAGGAATCAATCTAGTGAACCTTCGTTGCACTGCCTCCAAGGCAAGTATATCCTTCCTTAGATAAGGAGACCAAAACTGTGCACAGTACTCCAGGTGTAGTCTCATCAAGGCCCTGTACAATTGTAGCATAACTTGCTTACTCTTATACTCCAACCACCTTGCAATAAAGGCCAACATGCCATTTGCCTTCCTTATTTTGTGTTTCTTGCACGAGGACACCCAAATCTCTGAACACCAACATTTAAAAGTTTCTCACCATTTAAAAAATATTCTGTTTTTCTATTCTTCCTACCAAAGTGAATAACCTCACATTTCCCTACATTATACTCCATCTGCCACCTCACTGCCCACTCACTTAGTCTATCTATATCCGTTTGCAGACTCTGTGTTCTCCTCGCAGCTTACTGTCCCACCTAGCTTTGTATTATCAGCAAACTTGGATACATTACACTCAGTCCCTTCATCGAGGTCATTAATATAGATTGTAAATAGCTGAGGCCCCAACACTGATCCTTGCGGCACCCCACTAGTTACAGCCTGCCAACCTGAAAAAGATCCGTTTATCCCTACTCTCTCTTTTCTGTCCGTTAACCAATCCTCTATCCATGCTACTATATTATCCCCAACCCCATGAGCCCTAATCTTGTGTAATAACCTTTTAGGTGGCACCTTATTGAATGCCTTTTGGAAATTCAAATATACTACATCCACTGGTTCCCTTTTATCTACCCTGCTAGTTACATCCTCAAAAAACTCAAATAAATTTGTCAAACACGATTTCACTTTCATAAAACCATGTTGGCTCTGCCTAATCATGTTATGATTTTCTAAGTGCCCTGATACCACTTCCTTAACAATGGACTCCAGCATTTTCCTGACAACTGATGTCAGGCTAACTGGCCTGTAGTTCCCTGTTTTTTCTCTCCCTCCTTTCTTGAATAGTGGTGTTACATTGTGACCTTCCAATCCGCTGGGACCATTCTAGAATCTAGGGAATTTTTGGAAGATCAAAACAAATGCATCCACTATATCTTCGGTCACCTCTTTTAGAACCCTAGGATGTAGGCCGTCCGGTCCAGGGGATTTGTCGGCTTTTAGTCCCATTAGTTTCTCTAGTACTTTTTCTCTACTTATATTACGTTAAGTTCCTCACCCTCATTAGACCCTTGGTTCCCCACCATTTTTGGTATGCATTTTGTGTCTTGTACTGTGAAGACAGATACAAAATATTTGTTTAACGTTTCTGCCATTTCCTTATTCCCCGTAATAATTTCTCCTGCCTCAGCCTCTAAGGGACCAACGTTTACTTTTACTACTCTCTTCCTTTTTACATACTTGTAGACGCTCTTACAATCTGCTTTTATATTTCTTGCTAGTTTTCTCTCATTCTATTTTTTCCCTTTTTTATCAATTTTTTTGGTCAACCTTTGCTGGCTTCTGAAACTCTCCCAATCTTCAGGCTTACTATTATTCTTTGCAACATTATAAGCTTCTTTCAATCTAATGCTATCCTTAACTTCTTTAGTTAGCCACGGTTGGATCACTTTCCTGTGGAGTTTCTGTTTCTCAATGAAATGTATTTTTGTTGAGAATTATGAAATATTTCTTTAAATGCTAGCCACTGCTTATCTACCGCCATACCTTTTAATCTATTTTTCAAATCTACCGTAGCAACTCGCCCCTCATACCTATGTAATTGGCTTTATTTAAGTTTAAGACTCTAGTTTCGGACTTGGGCAAGTCACTCTCAAAATTAACGTGAAATTCTATCATATTATGATCACTCTGCCCCAGAGGATCCTTTACTATGAGATTGCTAATTAGCCCTTTCTCATTACACAATACAAGATCTAAAATAGCCTGTTCCCTGGTTGGTTCCATAACATATTGTTCTAGGAAACTGTCCCAAATGCATTCCATGAACTCATCCTCCAAACCACCTTTGCCAATTTGATTTTTCCAGTCTATATAAAGATTAAAGTCCCCCAAGATTATTGCATTACCTTTGTTGCAAGCTCCTACTATTTCTTAATTAAGGAGGGTCTTAAACAGTGGCAGGCAAAATATGGCCCGCAGGCCAAATACCAATGCCAATGGATTCCATCCGGCCCGCCAATGGATTCCATCCGGCCCACCAATGCATTCAATCCGGCCCGCCAAGGCCTGGCTTCGAGGCCGAACATACGCTGCTCCTGACCCCTAGCCTGACCCCGCCCCACGTAACGTCAGGAGGCGGGTCTTTGTCTCCAAGGCAGCAGGGGAGTCATAACCAACAACAGGCCGGCAAATCAAATCTGCCGTTTGCTGCATCATTGTGTCACTGCTATAACCTCCCATTTCAAGTTTGGAAAAATGAATCAACAATATTAACACTGTACAGTGTAGGACGCCTTCTGCTCTTTACAGCAGTGTCTGCAGCACTAGATTCAGAAATGTCTGAACCGATTACAGGGAAGTAGAAACTTACTGCATTATCTGCAGCTTGTAAATCAACAGTTATTCACACCCGAAACCTCAGTGTCTGCACCATCACTGCAATGTGAAAGGTGAGTTCCTAACGGTTTGTGGGTTCAGTTTCCATAAATCTGCAAACTTTCCAGATAAATGAACGATAACATAAATACTTTAAATATATAATAACGCAATTGGCAAAGAGCGTTTACTTCCACTTCTAACAATGTCTGTCTCCGCCATGGCCATACCTTTGAAATCAGTAAAAGCTAGTACATAAGTACAAAAAGTAATTAAAAAGGCTAATGGAATGTTTTCCTTTATCTCAAGGGGCTTCAAATGCAAAAGTGAGGAAGTTATACTTCAGTTGTACAGAGCCTTGCTCAGACCCCATCCAGTGTACTTGTTCAGTTTTGTGCATTGAACATGAGGAAAGATTTTCAGCCCTGGAAGAGTACAGCGCAGATTCACCAGAATGATACCAGGGCTTAAAGGGTTAAATTATGAGGACTGGTTGATTAAACGTGACTTGTATTCCCTTGAGTTTAGAAGGTTGAGGGGTGATCTAATCGAGGTCTTTAAAATGATAAAAGGACTCAATGGGGTAGACACAGAAACTATTTCCCCTGGTGGGGGAATCCAGAGCAAGAGGCCATAACCTTAAAATTAGAGCTAGGCCATTTAAGAATGAAGTCAGGAAGCACTTTTCCCACACAGAGTAGTGGGAATTTGGAATTCTGTCCCTCAAAAGGCTGTGGATACTAGGTCATTTGAAATTTTCATGACGGAGATTGATAGATTTTTGTTAGGTAAGGGTAATGAGGGATATGGAGCTAAGGCGGGTAAATGGAATTGAGGTACAGATAAGCCATGATCTAATTGAATGATGGTACAGGCTTGAGGGGCTGAATGCCCTACTCCTGTTCCTAAGTCACGTCCTGGCACTGAGCCATGGAGCTATTCTTCCTTATTTAAAGTGCATAATGCGTTTATACTGTAGTTGTCATCATAGAGTCAACAGTATAATTGGAGTGCTGGGCAACCAATGCTTTAAAATTTCTGGGGGCGGTACAGTTGACAAAAGCTTACAGCCTTCATTCTCCCATACCCTGTTTCGCCCCCCCTCCCCCCAAAAACGTATTTCTCGCCCCCGCCTATGCTATGATATCTCAAGCTCCCTCCCCCATTGCTCTAGACGTACCTCCACAGTGCTCCCGGAGACCAAACTCCTCTCCACAATCACCCCAGACCCTTCCGCACCCCCTCTTGGTATTCCCGAATCCCCCACTGTACCCATATCTTGTAACTGCCAATCCAGCGCTTCCACACCCAAGACCACCCTACTATGATTTCCACACCCAGTCCCCTTTCCCGCCACTTACACACACCCAACTCACCACTCCCAGCGCTCAGAAACCCTATCCTGCTACTCTCAGATGCAAGGATCCCTCTTCTCCAATACTTTCAGCCTACTGCTCCATGACTCGGGCTACCATTTTGCTGTGTATCCTGGGCTTTCAAATTGAGTGCATAGCTAATCAAATATTGCAAGGGTCAAGGATGTCTCGGGTGGCTGCAGGGCATTCTGGAGGGGGAGGGTGAACAGCCAGTTGTCGTGGTGCATATACGTACCAACGATATAGGTAAAAAACAGGATGAGGTCCTAAAAGCTGAATATAGGGAGTTAGAGGTAAATATGGCAGATGCAGTATAATGTGGATAAATGCGAGGTTATCCACTTTGGTGGCAAAAACAGGTAGACAGATTATTATCTGAACGGCAATAGATTGGGAAAAGGGGAAGTGCAACGAGATCTGGGAGTCCTTGTGCACCAGTCACTGAAGGTAAGCATGCAGGTGGTTAAGAAGGCAAATGGTATGTTGGCCTTCATAGCGAAAGGATTCGAGTACAGGAGCAAGGATGTCTTGCTGCAGTTGTACAAGGCCTTGGTGAGACTACACCTTGAGTATTGTGTGCAGTTTTGGTCGCCTTATCTGAGGAAGGATGTTCTTGCCATGGAGGGAGTGCAGCGAAGATTTACCAGACTGATACCTGGGATGGCAGGAATGACGTATGAAAAGAGATTGGGTCATTACAGAATCCCCACAGTGCAGATAGAGGCCATTTCGGCCCATCGAGCCTGCACTGACACATATCCCACCCTATTCCCCATAACCCCACGTATTTAATCCCCCTAACACTAAGGGTCAATTTATCATAGCCAAATCAACCTAACCTGCACATCTTTGGACTGTGAGAGGAAACCGGAGCACCCGGAGGAAACCCATGCAGACACGGGGAGAATGTGCAAATTCCACACAGACAGTCACCCGAGGCCGGATTCGAACCCGGGTCCCTGGCGCTGTGAGGCAACAGTGCTAACCACTATGCCACCGTGTTGCCCCCGAGGGGCTGAATGGCCTACTCCTGCTCCTATCTTCTATGTTTCTAAATATCAGTGTTACTGATTTATGATTTTAATAAAAGTATGGGCATAGGCACATAATTTGAACCTGATTTTACCACCAAATACTTGGTAATAAAAGTGCAATTTCACTCTTTCAATCACCATATGTTGGTGGCCATGATATATTGTATGTTACATAAAACTGCATATTCCCCAACTAGCTATAAGATACAACAACAACTTATATTTATTTAACACCTTTAATGTAATAAAATGTCCCAAGGTGCTTCACAGGAGCGTTATCAACAAAAAAAATTTGATGCCGAGCCAAAAAAGATGTTAGGGCAGATGACCAAAAGCTTGGTCGAAGAGGTAGGTTTTAAAGAATGTCTTAAAAGGAGGAAAGAGAAGTGGAGAGGTGGAGACATTGAGGGAGGGAATTCCAGAGCTCCGGGCCCAGGCAGCTGAAGGCTTGCCTGCCAATGGTGGAGTATTTAAAATCAGGGATGTTCAAAAGGCCAGAATAGGCGGAGCATAGAGGTCTAGGGAGTTTATAGGGCTGGAGGAGATTAGAGATAAGGATGGGTGAGGACATGGAGGGATTTGAAAACAAGGATGAGAATTTTTAAATCGAGGCGTTGCTTAACTGGGAGCCAGTGGAGGCCAGCGAGCACAGGGGTGCTGGGTAAACGGGACTTGGTGGGAGTTAGGACACAGGCAGCCGAGTTTTTGGATGATCTCAAGTTTACGTAGGGTAGAATGTGGGAGGCCAGCCAGGAGTGCATTGGAATAGTCAAGTCTAGAGGTAACAAAGGCATGGATGAGGGTTTCAGCAGCAGATGAGCTGAGGCAAGGGTGGAGACGGGTGATGTTACGGAGGTGGAAATAGGCGGTCTTAGTTATGCCCGGATATGTGATCAGAATCTCATTTCAGGGTCAAATATGATACCAAGGTTGCGAACAGTGTGGTTCAGTCTTAGACAGATGTTAGGGAGAGGGATGGAGTCGGTGGCTAGGGAACGGAGTTTGTGGCGGGGACCGAAGACAATGGCTTTGGTCTTCCCAGTATTTAATTGGAGAAAATTTCTGCTCATCAGTACTGGATGTCAGACAAGCAGTCTGACAATTTAGAGACCGTGGATGGGTCAAGAGAAGTGGTGGTGAGGTAGAGCTGGGTGTCGTCAGCGTACATGTGGAAACTCGCGTTGTGTTGCTGGATGATGTCACTGAGGGGCAGCATGTAGATGAGAAATAGGAGGGGGCCAAGGATAGATCCTTGGGGGACACCAGAGGTGACATTGCAGGATCGGGAAGAGAAGCCATTGCAGGTGATTCTATGTTACGGCTGGAAAGATAGGAATGAAACCAGGCGAGTGCAGTCCCACCCGGCTAGACGACGTTGGTGAGCCGATGGAGCAGAATTTTGTGGTCAATCGTGTCGAAGGCTGCAGACAGGTCCAGAAGGACGAGAAGGCAGATGACCCTTTGTCGCAGTCAATTAGGATGTCATTTGTGACCTTGATAAGAGCAGTTTCAATGCAGGGGCTGTAGCCTGATTGGAGGGATTCAAACAAGGAGTTCTGGGAAAGATGGGCACGGATTTGGGAAGTGACGACACGTTCAAGAACTTGGGAGAGGAAAGGGAGGTTAGAGATGGGGCGATACTTTGCAAGGATGGAGCGGTCAAGAGTTGGTTTTTTGAGGAGAGGAGTGATGACAGCAGATTTGAAGGAAAGGGGGACAGTACCGAAGGAGAGAGAACCGTTAACAATATCTGCTAACATGGGAGCCAGGAAGGAAAGTTGGGTTGTCAGCAATTTAGTAGGAATAGGGTCGAGAGAGCAGGAGGTTGGCCTCATTGACAAGATGAGCTTTGAAAAGGCAAGAGGGAAGATAGGAGAGAAATTAGAGAAATATGCAAATTTAGGGTTAGGCAGGGGGAAAAACGCAGAGGAAGTAAGGTCCGGTGGGCTAGGGGAAGGTAGGGAATTGAAAGCAGAAGCTGTTGAATGGACCATTGGAGATCTGCTAGTATATATTTAAAATGGGTCATCTAGCATGTACAGGCACTCCAGCTGTCAGAAATAAAAGAGTGATACTACCGGTACTGGATTTAGACTGAATTATTTTTATGGATAAAATGCAGGCGAGGATATTGCTCAGATTCACAAGGATGATGCCAGGGATGGGAAACCATAGTTTATGAAGAGATAATGGGTCCATTTCCACCAGAGCAGACAAAGCTAAGAGATATAATGGGCCGAAAATTGATCCCGGGACGCGAGAGTACGCACTGCGTACTCTCGCGTATTCCCACTCCAATTGCCGGTTTTCTGCATGCGCTGAAAACCGGCAATTGCTCTTCTGAAAAGGGGGCGGGTCCTGGGTGCATCGCGTGCGCGCTACAGGCTGCGCGCACGCTGTGCACTTCATGCTTTGGACGCGCAGGTAAGTAGGGAAGATTTTGGAAATGTAAAAAGGAGGAGTAAGACCCGCTTTTAAGAAGGTAAGTAGTGAATTAAGTATTTTTTTGAATTTTTTTTTACAGGTATATCTTTTTTAGAGACTTTAAAGACAGGTAAGTTTATTTTTATAACTTTTTAAAAGATTTTAAATTTTTTCAAAAATTTAATTTTTTATTTAAAATGGTTAATTTAATTAACTATACTTATTTTATTAATGTGATGGTTTTTTTTTTAATTTAATTGAGGTTTAGCTGTTATTTTGGGGTGGTGTAAGATTCATAGATTTCACAGCCATGCTGTGAGACTTATGAATGGAAGATGGTGTGCTGCCATTGGCTCTAACTGAGTCACGTGATCCCACAGCTCGCACGAATTCACTACGCCGCTGGGATACGCAAGCCCAGCACAGCTGATGTCTGGAACATCAAGTTCGTGCGAGCTGGATCTGAAAAAGCATAAGCGAGGTGAGACATCGCGGGGAAGGCTTACCCCCGCGGGAACAGAGCGAGATCAATTTCTGGGCCAATAATGGCTTTTAAAATTATGAAGGGAAAGACAATTTTCTCCGGTCAGAGAGTCATTGATGAGGGGTCATTAATTTAAAAGGTTAGAGAATTTCTTTATGCAGAGAATTGTTTGATCATAAGGACATCAGAAATAGGAGCAGGAGTAGGCTAGCCTGCTTTGCCATTCAGTAAGATCATGGCATCCACAGCGCTCTGGTGTAGAGAATTCCAAAGATTCACCACTCTCTGAGTGAAGAAATTTCTCCTCATCTCAGTCCTAAATGGCTGATCCCTTATCCTGAGACTATGACCCCTAGTTCTAGACTCTCTAGCCAGGGGAAACAGCTTCTCCACATCTAACCTCAGCGTCAAGCCCTCTAAGAATTTTGTATGTTTCAATGAGATCACCTCTCATTTTTCTAAACTCCAGAGAATATAGGCCCTTTCTACTCGATCTCTCCTCATAGGACAGCCCTCTCATCCCAGGAATCTAGTGAACCTTCGTTGCACTCCCTCTAAGGCAAGTATATCCTTCCTTGGGTAAGGAGACCAAAACTGTACACAGTACTCCAAGTGTGGTCTCACCAAAGCCCTGTAGAATTGCAGCAAAACTTACTTATTTTATACTCCAACCTCTTGCAATAAAGGCGAACATACCATTTGCCTTCCTAATTGCTTGCTGTACCTGCATGTTAACTTTCTGTGATTTGTGTAGAAGGATCCACAGATCTCCTCTGAATACTAATATTTACTAATGAAATACTTTGCTACAGGGAGTAGTTGAATCAGAGACCAGTGCAACTTTTAAGGGAAACTTAAACAATATTTGAAACGGAGAAAGATAAAAGGCTCTGGGGAGACAATGGGGGAAATGGGATTAGTTTTGGATTGCTCTAGCAAGAAGCAGGCACAGACATGATGGGCCAAATGGCCTTTCACATTTTGGGATTTTTGATTATTTTTTCACAGAAAGGAGTTGGAAATGTTATGTTTAAGGATTGTGTTTTAAAGCAAGTGAATTTGCACAAGTTTGAAAATCCACTAAAACAAGGGTGGAGGGAGTTGGAGTTATCCTTATTGTTATCTACAATGATCAGGGACATTAAGCAATTTGTTCTCATTTCCAATGGCCTAACAAAATAACCACATCTATTATGGTAGGGATTATTCTATTCATGTGAATCCAGCATGAGGTGTCTGCTGAGAATGCACTTTTGAGAGAGGAGGTAGTGCGTTTTGTTGACAGGCTTACTAGTTAATTGCTAAATGAGGAAGGTGTTGAAGACACAGCCCTCCCACTTTCTGGTAGTAAAAGGAAAAAAAGGACATTTGGCTGTCACTCGGGTACAAGAGACTGGAAGGGTATATTTCTGGGTCCTGGAGCTGGAAGCTAAAATGCAGGAGGTCAGTTTTTACAATTAAAAGGAAGGTAATGCCAAAACCAGTAAGTCAGCTTGCAAAAGGAACAGGTTGCTTGGTTCATAATTTTTTTTTGAGGAGTGAAATGAGATTGACTGAAGGAAGGGGGCTTTCCTTTGACTGTTACTCTGTATGTTCACTTGCTGTCTGTAAAATAAAGCCGTTTAAACGATTCTCATCAGGTCTTGTGTCTCACTCAGTCCACCTACTAAAAGATTGGAGAAACGTATGTGACGCCACATGAAAAAGACACAATATCAAGTTCACATTACAAGGGGTCCTATTGTTACACCACTGGGTTAAGCTGCCATGTAATTATATATTGGGCAGTAAGGGGACACCCCATGGATGTAAGGTGCTCAGACCACTTGCATGAGTGACCGGGACTGCTGTGGCCAAGAGAATATCAAAGGCAGACCCAAACCTGTAACAACCTCTTTCTGTACGCCAAATGGCCTCCTTCGGTGCTGTAAGCATCTTTGGTTCTATGGATGCTTTGCTCACCAGTGCTGAATGATGGTTAAATTTTGAATCTTAGCAGAGAGCCACCTGACGTTTTTTTTGGTTGAATGTATTCTTGTCCGAAATGTCTAGAGGGCGAGCAGTCACAGCATTAAGTGCAAAAGACTCTGCAATCAAGAATATAAAGAATTTTGCAAATTCTGTTGAACCTTAATTTAAATATAAATGTAATTATTACTTTTATATCTGAGAAGAATGTATTTATCTTGTCTTTTTATTGGATATAAACTTTTTTTTTTACTAATCCTAAATTCTGTGTTTCTGTATGATTTTTAAATATGGAGGGTGAAGCAGAAAAAATAGGCATAGTGTGTAACAACCTCGTAAATGCATTCAGAAAGAATGTGTTTATGTTGTCGCTACGCATAGTAAGTGGAGTAGTTCTTGCCCAAAGGTTGAGATACATCAAAAAGGCCATGACTTTTGGGTCAAATGGCCTTTTCCTGTTGCCTATATTCCTAATTCAGGTTATATTGCCTTTCATAATTCTATTCTCAGTCTCTGCCTTTTCTGTAGCTATAAAAAGTATTTGTATGCATGTGTTTGTGAAATCACATGGAGTCTATCTTGCATTTATGGCATTGTCAGAAGATGTTGAGAAATTTTACAATTAATATGATTGATACAGCTGCTTTCAATTTACCTGATTGTAATTCTTATGTAAATGTTTTCAACAGAGCTGTCATCACTGAAAAAATTTGAAGAAATTTGTAAGGCCAATCAGGCTGTAGCCCAAAGGTTTGCTGATGAGGACACTTCCTCAGAAGAAGAAGGAGAAGAGGATTTTGAGGGTCAGCGAGGGAAAATTGTTGCCTCAACATTTACAACATATTCTAGTCACATAGGTAATATTATTCATTGTAACTTAAGTAAATTTCTTGTAAGTGCAACACACCAAAATACAAAACAGAAGTTGTGAAACTGCTTAATGCTATCTGAAAACATTATGAATCCTAAAATCTAATTCATGGACTTTGTGTACTAGGATGAGTGCAGTTTTTGTTACGGCATTTGGTACCGATGGACTAAGTGCACCTTAACTAAATTTCTAAATCTGATATCTGAAAACATAATGACCAAATTTAGTCATACATTATTTGAATCTACAGAATGTAATGCTTAATTACTTAAATATCTGTTCACTTTTGATTACACTTTTGTTGTTGTATGTTTTGTTGACTGACATGAAGAAGAAAATTCTCCCAGTTAAATGCCCCTCCCCAAAAAAGTAACCTTAAAGAGCTATAATAAATTACAAAAGAATATTGGATCTGAGCAATATGAGTATATGAATGAAGAAAAATTGCATTGGTGTTGCTAGCTTAAGTTGATTAAATAGTTTGTCCTCTTCATCGTGATATTTTTCATCAAACGGGACCAGAATTGAAATTGTTTTTAAATGTATACAAATACATATCTATCTAAATTTTTGAGTTTGCTTATTTTTTTTGAAGTGGAAAAAATAATAAATGGCCAGCTGGCCAGAGGGAAGTAGAAATAAGCATAGCTGTGAAAATGAAACCGGAAGAAATTCTTCCAGTCTTATAACAGCAAGAAGGTTATCAAAGAAGACTTGAGATCCCTTAAAGATGCCAATGTGGTTGAAACTGAAGATGAACTAAAATTAATTAACATGCTAAATGATTACTTTCTAGAAGCAATCATAGGAGATTCTACAATTAAACTTAATGGTTTTGATATTATCCGCATGTATGTTTTGGGTTAAAGGACTCAAAACCAATAAATCATAAGAGACTGACCCATAATCTCCAAGGGTGCTCGTGAGATAGGTTACAAATCTACTTAGATCTACTAAGTGCTGTAAGGGAATTGATTAATACAAGAGCAGCCCCACAGGATAAGAAATGAGCTATGTGATACCTGTTCAAAGAAAGGCAACAAAATAAACCTGGGTAACTATAGATCCATTAATCTTCTGTCAATAACTGGCATAATAATGGAACTGATCGTTAGAAACCAACTCGGACTACCTATATGAAAATAACCTAGTAAGTAGCAGTCAACACAACTTCAAAAGGAACAGATCCCACTGACTAACTTCTGACTTTTTTGAGGAATTGACATCTCAATTGGATGTTGAAATGTCTTGAGATACTATCCTGAGACTTCCAGAAAGTTTTCAGTAAAATTCACATGAAAGGCAGTGGGTATCCTAAATAAAACCTACCAAGAAATTGGCTGAAAGAGGAAACAGTGGGTAATGTGTATGGAAGTGATCTTGCTGGATAAAGGCACTGAATGGAATGCCCAAGAATTGGAGCTGGGGTCCCTACTTTTCTGATCACATAGATGATCTGTAATGCAATGTAAATTGGTTGTATTTACAGAAGATACCAAATTATCAGGATGCAGTGGAGTGATGAAGCAGGCAAGGAGTTGCAGAATGACCTCTCGAATATTTGCAAGTGAACTATAATAGATGACATTCAGAACAGATGAGTGCAATGTCTTGCACATTAGAGAAAAATGCAAGACATATTGAATATGACAAACTAACCAGAGGAGAGGCTGAAAGAAATGTGATGTGACAGTAGCCTCAACTTTGACTGTCTCCAGTCATTGTAGAACAGCAATCAACAAAGCAAAAAGAATGTTGATCTATATTGCCAAATCAGTAGAATGCAAGTCTGATATTGTCATATTGAAGTTGTCTTCATATTCTGGTTAGCCTGCACCTTGAATATTGCTTTCCATTCTAGTCAAGGAAAGCATCCAAGCCTTGGAAGGAGTCGAGAAGGACCAAAAGATTGATTCCTAGCATCAGTGGACTGATTTGTTAGTGTAGCTTAGAAAAACAGCCTTGAAAGGGGGCAAATGAAAGGATACATAAAGATATATAAGGTACCAAGTGGAACAGAAAGATTAATCTGACCCCTATTTCAGGTAAATCACGAAGGCAAGATAAGGGTGCACAGGTACCAATTGGTAAAATGCAATTTCAAGGCTGATGTCACAAAGCATTTCTTCATGATGATATGGATAAAGTAGCAGGTGCAAAAGTTCTGGAGTCATTCAAGTAGCAGTTAGATGCTGTGCAGAAGGATGAGCTGGTGGGCCAAATGGCCTCCATCTATAAGGGAACGATATATTCGTGTGATCGGAAAATTGTGCAATTAAGGTGCAAAGTAGTCTAAATTTATAATGCCTATGTCAGTGGAATATTACATACTGTTAGCATGCATTTACAAAAAGTGTAACATCAGTGCAAAGTGGTTTTGGCTTTGCATTAACTCTAAACTTGAGTAGTGTAAAATTAAGGCCCGAATTGACTCCAAAGTAGAGTGAAAGTCCATTCTCCACTCCAGGGAGTGTTGCTGCACTTTGCTCCAGTGTCAGGTCCGTCCCTAACTGGATTCAGGCTGCATTTAAAAAAAATTATTCGTTCATGGAATGTGGGCGTCGCTGGCAAAGCCAGCATTTATTGCCCATCCCTAATTGCTCTTGAGAAGTTGGTGGTGAGCCACCGCCTTGAACTGCTGCAGTCTGAGGTGAAGGTACTCCCACAGTGCTGTTAGGGAGAGAGCTCCAGGATTTTGACACAGCAACGATGAAGGATCGGCGATATATTTCCAAGTCAGGATGGTGGGCGACTTGGAGGGGAACTTGGAGGTGATGGTGTTCCCATGCGCCTGCTGCCCTTGTCCTTCTAGGTGGTAGAGGTTGTGGGTTTGGGAGGTGATGTCGAAGAAGCCTTGTCAAATTGCTGCAGTGCATCTTGTAGATGATGCACACTGCAGCCACGGTGCACCGGTGGTGGAGGGAGTGAATGTTTAAGGTGGTGGATGGGGTGCCAATCAAGCGGGCTGCTATGTCCTGGATGGTGTCGAGCTTCTTGAGTGTTGTTACTTGCTGCAGAATACCCAGCTTCTGACCTGCTCCTGTAGCCACAGTATTTATGTAGCTGGTTCAGTTAAGTTTCTGGCCATTGTTTACCTCCAGGATGTTATTGGTGGGGGATTCGGTGATGGTAATCCCGTTGAATGTCAAGGGGAGGTGGTTAGACTCTTGTTGCAGGTAGTCATTGCCTGGCACTTGTGTGGTGCAAATGTTACTTGCCACTTATCAGCCCAAGCCTGAATGTTGTCCTGAATGCGGGCACGGACAGCTTCACCTCACCTCTGGAATTCAGCTCCTTTGTCCATGTTTGGATCAAGGCTGTAATGAGGTCGGGAGCCGAGTGGTCCTGGCGGAACCCAAACTGAGCATCGGTGAGCAGGATATTGGTGAGTAAGTGCAGCTTGATAGCACTGTTGATGGCATCATCCATCACTTTGCTGATGATTGAGAGTAGACTGATGGGGTGGTAATTGGCCTATTGGATTTGTCCTGCTTTTTGTGGACAGGACATACCTGGGCAGTTTTCCACATTGTCTGGCAGATGCCAGTGTTGTAGCTGTACTGGAACAGCTTGGCTGGTGACGCGGCTAGTTCTGGAGCACAAGTCTTCAGCGCGACAGCTGGGATGTTGTCAGGGCCCATAACCTTGCTGTAACCAGTGCACTCAGCCATTTCTTGATATCACGTGGAGTGAATCGAATTGGCTGAAGACTGGCTTCTGTGATGGGGGGGACCTCAGGAGGAGGCTGATATGGATCATCCACTCTGCACTTCTGGCTGAAGATGGTTGCGAACACCTTGCCTTTTGCACTCTGGTGTTGAGCTCCGCCATCGTTGAGGATGGGGTATTCATGGAGCCTCCTCCTCCTGTTAATTGTTTAATTGTCCACCACCATTCACGACCGGATGTGGCAGGACTGCAGAGCTTTGATCTGATCTGTTGGTTGTAGGATTACTTAGCTCTGTCTTTCGCATGCTGTTTCTGCTGTTTAGCATGTATGTAGTCCTGTATTGTAGCTTCACCAGGCTGGCACTTCATTTTTAGGTACACCTGGTGCTTCTCCTGGCATGCTTTTCTACACTCCTCATTGAACCAGGGTTGCCCCCTGGCTTGATGGTAATGGTAGAGTGAGGGATATGCCGGGCCATGAAGTTACAGATTGTGGTGGAATACAATTCTGCTGCTGCTGATGGCCCACAGCACCTCATGGATGCCCAGTTTTGAGCTTCTAGATCTGTTCTGATTCTATCCCATTTAGCACGGTGGTACTGCCGCACAACACGATGGAGGGTATCCTCAGTGTGAAGATGGAACTTCGTCTCCACAAGGACTGTGCGGTGGTCACTCCTACCAATACTGTCATGGACAGATGAATCTGTGACAGGTAGATTGGTGAGAACGAGGTTAGGTAGGTTTTTTCCTTGTGTTGGTTCTCTCGCCACCTGCCGCAGGCCCAGTCTGGCAGCTATATCCTTCAGGACTCTGCCAGCTCGATCAGTAATGGTATTACCGAGCCATTCTTTATGATGGACATTGAAGTCCCCCACCCAGAGTACATTCTGTGCCCTTGCTACTCTCCGTGCTTCTTCCAAGTGGTGTTCAACATGGAGGAGTACTGATTCATCAGCTGAGGGAGGGTGGTATTCAGTAGGAGGTTTCCTTGACCATGTTTAACCTGATACCATGAGACTTCATGCGGTCCAGAGTCAATGTTGAGGACTCCCAGGGCCACTCCCTCTCGACTGTATACCACTGTGCTGCCACCCCTGGTGGGGCAGGACATACCCAGGGATGGTGGGGCAGGACATACCCAGGGATGGTGATGGAGGCATCTGAGACATTGGTTGGAAGGTATGATTCTGAGAGTATGATGTTAGGCTGCTGCTTGACTAGTCTGTGGGACAGCTCTCCCAATTTTGGCACAAGTCCCCAGATGTTAATGAGGAGGACTTTGCAGGGTCGACTGCATTTACATTATAATTGCAGTGTTGGCATGAAACAAAATTGTTTTACACAAACACTACAGTGTGCATGCATCTTTAAAGAATAAAAAATGAGAATTTAGTTAAATTGGAGGAAAGTCTGCATCTACTGTATGAATGTTAGTGGAACATTATGTACTGTTACTTTGGAAATTAAAAATGTATTAAAAATACAGTGGGAATTGTAAAAGCTAAAATATTTATACGATAGATTAATCCTTTTATATAGGTGAAGATTCTTCCAGAGAATTGGAACGTACAAAACAATATCTGAATGAAGCATTTCAGTCAGGAGCTCAAACGTGCCTCATCTGCATTGCCTCCGTGAAGAGGAACCAGGCTGTAAGTATTGAAGCATTGTCAAAATCTTAGAGTAAGAGCATTTGCCTCAAGTTGAATCTAATAGAGTATTTGCTCAGGGCTATTGTGAAATTTGCTTTTTCCATTTAGTAACCTGATCAAGCATTGCACAAAATGTCAAATTTTAGTGGTAATGAACAGTCTTGCTGCATATTTTTACAGTGTTAATCCTTGTGTATAGATAATCTTTCAAGTTCTAATAAATAATGGGCCAAAAATTGCGGTCGGTGGCACAGCTCCGGAGTATGCTGCCGACCCGCGAAAAGAAAACGCACATCCCTTCAGCGAGGCCCGGACGGGGACTTCCTCTTCAGCGCTGCAGAGTTCTATGCAGCGTATGACGTCAGGGAGGCCAGGAGCGCAGCGAACAGCCTATGCATAAGGGAAGACACGCCCACAAAAGCTGTCAAAAATAAGCCACACCCACAGAAATTTCTCTCAATCTTTCACATTGAAATTACATTTTAAAAACTTCTAAACTCCTAAAAACTTTTAATTAAACTGGTACTTGGACTTATTTCATATCAGCATTTTGTTTTTTTTCATTGAAACTCAATTTATTAGTCCCTATGTATACAACTTCCTGTTTAGATGTTGTTTCCTTGAATTTTAAGTGTCACGTAGAGTTTAATGAGACTTGTTTCTCTATCGCCTTCCACCTACGGCTCTTGTACAGACACAGCAGACTGGATTTTAAAATCTAATCAGACTATTTAAACTGAGCCTGTTAGAAGTAGAGTGTATCGGAGTCTGGGGTCAATTTACAGAAAACTGGCATATTTTATTCAAATTTGTCATTCATTGGGATTGTATGAAGTGAATATTGAAATGGTTTATTTAATTTGTAGAAGTTTCACTTAAAATCAGAAAAAAACAAAATATATATTAAGTTCCATCAATTCTCATAGGGTTTCAATTTGCCATTTCTGTCGGTGACATTGAACGCGTTTAGAATATTTTACATCTGATTAACACTTATTTTAAATTCCCAGTTGAGATTTGTGTCAAACTTAGATTTAAAACCGAAATCGAACACAAATGCTGCAGCAGTTTGTTTTATTTTGCCTCCTGCGGCTCTTGTACAGACAGAGCAGGCTGCAGTTGAAATTTTAATCGGATTATTTAAACCGAGCCTGCTGGAAGTAAAGTGCAGACACTGTTAGAACAGGAAATCGGGCTCCTACGCTTCAGCAACCGTAAGCGTTTTGTCTGTAATTGCTGGGCAGTTGGTGGGCAAATAGCCCAACTCTGCGCCAGCAATTGTGAGTTCCTCGGCGGTTCAGATGATTTGTCAAGGCGTACCTTGACAGATTGCAAGTTCGGGATTCAGCGCATGCACAAGTGCATGTAGAAATCCCAAACTTGCAGGTGTATTTCAAAGGCGTACGCCGTCATACCTACCGCAAAATCCGGGCCATTATACCACAAGTTCATGTGTTCACAATTAAATGTTGTGTACTGTAAGACGTAAAAACTATTTTCGATACAAGTTTGAGCTTAATGCAGAAAAAACAGATTACAATTCCATAATATTTTTAAATTATGATAGTTAATAGGTTGCTTCTCAATTTGTATTGCTTTTCTTAAGTGCCATGTAGTGAATTGATACAGGCTGATGCTTGTGAATTTACCCACATACCAAATTCTTGATCTAAACTGTAACTTAGGAGGAGGCATTGGGTGCCGGCTGGATGTTTCCTCCAGATCTTTGCGCACATCCTAGCGGCCAACTCACAATTGACATTAGAAAAGGCATTGGAGTAGGCCGTGTATCTTTTAGGAATGTTGTAGGTTGCTTAAAAATCTAGAGGGGAGCAATGATATGGAATTAAAAAAAAATATATATATCTACTATAATATTGATTCTTTTCTGTCTCTTCCCCTTATCACCAAATTGGCTCATAGATTTTGTGAATTAACAATCGTGTTAGCTTTTGTGACTTCATTCACTGAACAGTTCCTCAGAAAAGAGGGTAATCTGGACAATAGCATCTTACAATAGCATCATAAAAGTTCTGACGAAGGGTCATCGACCTGAAACGTTCACTCTGTTTCTCTCTCTACAGATGCTGCCTGACCTGCTGAGTATTTCTAGCATTTTCTGTTTTTATTTCAGATTTCCAGCATCTACAGTATTTTGCTTTTATAAAAGTATAGTATAGGATTTAGATTTTTTGAAATAAGGTATAATATGATGCTTGTTGGCTGAGAGAATATGAAAAGTATATATTGGACACTGACTTAGCAGTTACTTTAAAAAAAAAAAAAAAAATTTTTAAATGCAGACTTTTTTCCAAAGAAGCATCGATTAATGATATACCTAAGATTCATTTTTTTCCCCTTTAGGTTTGGAGTTGCTTCCGTTGTTATTGTATCTTTCACATGCCATGTATCCAAAAATGGGCAAAAGACAGCATTTTTCTTGTATCCTCTGTGTTGGATGATGATTTTGGGAAAAAAGATCATCCCTGGCCATGGTAAGCTGCAGATATTTTCTCTTGAATGAGAGACTTTATTTAAATAAGATATGTTCATTGCATTTTATAAGAATTAATTTTTTGAATTGGTGACTAACTCAGTCAAGTAGATAACCAATCTAAATAACCTGAAATAATTTGATATCCTCTGAGGCCGAGCTGTATTTTTCACCTTGTCTTCACTGTCTCTTCCATAATATGGGCCCCATTTCCACCCTTAAAATCTCTAATTTGCTTAATAATTACTGATTTATGGCAAACATTGTCTTGGCACTTTCTAAGAATCTCTTCGGACTCATCCTTACAACTAGAAAGTATTTGTTTATAAATCCTACTTTGAAATCTTCCTCTTAGTTCTCCATGATGTAAAAATTCACAGAATATGCATGTGCTACTCAGGATTTTAATAATCTATGCATAGATATGATCAGCTGGGTCAGAAATAAAAATGTTGGCTGGAACCACTTTGGAAAAATAAATCTAGCAATTTGATTGCTTAAAATTTCAGAGTTCTTTTTTGTGGTATCTTTTTGGCGTATATGTCAGCAAACCGGTATAATTAAGTTGTTTATTTGAACAAATGAGAAGTGTGACACTCTTTCCCCCCCCCCCCCCCCCCTCCCCCCATTTGATTTAATGTGCCACCTTCTAGATTTGATGTGTGATGCTCTGTTTTAGCTTTTATTTGTGTTGGTAACACTTGATTATATATTTTTCCATAATCTTATGAAATGCCTATATTGGTACTGTAACTTTTTTTTAATGTGCTTTGCAAAATCTTTATATCGTTTGACACAAAGTCTTTCATAGAATCTGTGAGCCTTTTAACGGTGAATAATCTTCCTATTTTTCCGAATAATCTTGCAGTGGTGTCTGTTATATTGGGTGCCGCAATACAAAACTTTTTTATTCAAAGATATGCTGGTAATTGTTTCTTTTTAAAAGTATACAGAGTCAGAAGTAATGTATAATAACATTTGAAGGGTTTTCATCATGTTTTAGGTATGCCTGTTGTACAAAGTTAATAATTCTGGTTCTTCAAAGAAAATTATTTTGGTATTCCTGTTCAGTCCTAAATGTAGGCATCAGTACGAACAGTCTCAAACTCCAACAAGGTACTACTGTTACTGTGGAAAGGTTGAAGATCCCCCACCAGACCCTTGGCTTGTACCTCATTCCTGTGGCCAAGTTTGTGACAAAGAATTCAAGCCTTTATGTGGACACAAGTGTCTTCTTTTATGCCATCCTGGTAAAGTGATTAAAATTGGCTAATTGTTTTGCACAACTTTAATAAACTTGATCTTGGGTCTAAAAATGTTTTTATGTTTCTGATTTAGGTCCTTGTCCACCTTGTCCAAAGATGGTCTCCATAACATGCTACTGTAAAAAGGCTAAAACAGTATCCCGACGATGCAGTGCTAAGGGGTGGTCCTGTCAGCAGCTGTGTAGCCGACTGTTAACTTGTGGGCAGCATAAATGTGAAAATCCATGTCATACAGGTTAGTAAATGCCTCCCAACGCCTCTCCTCCGTCATCCAGCTGGGTGGGACTACACTCGCCTGGTTCCATTCTTATCTACTACAAAAGCAAAATACTGCGGATGCTGGAAATCTGAAATAAAAACAGAAAATGCTGGAAATACTCAGCAGGTCAGGCAGCATCTGTGGAGAGAGAAACAGAGTTAACGTTTCAGGTCAATGACCTTTCGTCAGAACGTTAACTCTGTTTCTCTCTCCACAGATGCTGCCTGACCTGCTGAGTATTTCCAGCATTTTCTGTTTTTATTCCACTCTTACCTATCCAGTTATAGCCAGAGAATCACCTGCAATGGCTTCTCTTCCCACACCGTAACCTCTGCTGTCCCCCAAGTATCTATCCTTGGCCCCCTCCTATTTCTCATCTACATGCTGCCCCTCTGCAACATCATCTGAAAACACGTCCGGTTCCACGTGTGTGCTGACGACACTCAGCTCGAGCTCACCACCACATCTCCTGACCCCTCCACTGTCTCTAAATTGTCAGACTGCTTGTCCGACATCCAGTATTGGATGAGCAGAAATTTCCTCCAACTAAACATTAGAAAGACCACAGCCATTGTCTTCAGTCCCCGCCACAAAATTCATTCCCTAGCCACTGACTCCATTCCTCTCCCTGGCAACTGTCTGAGGCTGAATCAGACTTATTGCAAGCTTGGTGTCGTACTTGACCCCAAGATGAGCTTCCATCCACATCTCCGCTTCATTACCAAGACTGCCTACTTCCACCTCAGTAACATTGCCTGACTTCACCCCTGCCTCAGCTCATCTGCTGAAACACTCATCCATGCCTTTGTTACCTCTAGACTTGACTATTCCAACGCACTCCTGGCCGGCCTCTCATCTTCCACCCTCCATAAATTTAAGCTCACCCAAAACTCTGCTGCCTGTATCCTAACTCTCACCAAGCCCCGTTCACCATCACCCCTGTGCTCGCTGACCTACGTTGGCTCCCGGAAAGCAATGCCTCGATTTTAAAATTCTCATCCTTGTTTCAAAACCCTTCATTGCCTCTCCCCTCCCTATCTCTGTAACATCCTCCAGCCCTACAACCATCCGAGATACCTGCGCTCCTCCAATTCTGGCCTCTTGCGCATCCCTGATTTTAATCGCTCCACCATTGGTGGCCGTGCCTTCAGCTGCCGCAGCCCTAAGCACTGGAATTCCCTGCCTAAACCTCGCCGCCTCTCTACCTCTCTTTCCTCCTTTAAGACGCTCCTTAAAACCTACCTCTTTGACCATGTGCCCTAATACATCTTATGTGGCTTGGTGTCAAATTTTGTTTGATAATAGCTCCTGTGAGGCACCTTGGGACATTTTGCTACATTAAAGGCGCTATATAAATGCAAGTTGTTGTTCTATTCTCAGGAAGTTAGTTAAGGCATAAAGATTTGGGAAGCATAGTATAGACATTGTACAAGTAAGACATTGTGCTTGCATCTGGGAATAAGTTGTCTTTAATTTTAACTGTAAGGCACATACTATTTGGTAGAGAAAATTGTACTGTTGATTTCCAATGAACCCTTCGCGATACCTAATCCAATTGAGGCATAGGTGTAAAGCAATAATTTTGCTTTATTTTCCATCTGCCCTCTCCCTTACATACCTTACAGTCTAGAGAGCAGAACCGTTACATTACATATTACATAGGATATACAGCACAGAAACAGGCCATTCGGCCCAACCAGTCCATGCTGGCGTTTATGCTGCACTCGACCCGCCTCCCGTCTTTCCTCATCTAACTCTATCAGCATAACTCTCTATTCCCTTCTCCCTCATATGCTTATCTAGCCGCCCTTTAAAGGCATCTATACTATTCGTTTCAACCACTCCCTGTGGTAGTGAGTTCCACATTCTCAACACTCTCTGGGTAAAGAAGTTTCTTCTGAATTCTCTATTTGATTCGTTGGAGCATTTATGTCATTTTTTGATTATTCAGTGTGATTTAAGTGCAGCAAAACAAATAATGTCTGTGTTTCAAATCTTCTTTCATCACAGCTGAGCTGGGAATGCATTTCTTTCATGTATAGCTAAATCTGCTTTAAAAAGTAACTAAGCTTCCCCAAGTTGGATAGGTGAATATGAGGGATAGGCTATCCTGACTTAAACTCGCAACCTAATTCAGAGGATAGGTTTAAGACACTAGAAGATGACCACTTTTACATTTTTCCAAATCATTCGTATCGTATCTTGATGGCTATTGTGGTACAAAGCAATAGTCATATTTTTCATTTGTGCTGAACAGTAATGTGAAATTATTAAACTTTTTTGTGCTCAACAAGACAAGTGATGTTGCCTCAATCTTCGATCAGTACAGTTACTGTACCATTGTGATATGTCTGAGTGACTTTACCTATTGGGGTAATTTTCTGTTGTGGACTAGTGCAAATTTTATGTTTGACCCTTACAGCCATTACATGCTTTCATCCTGTGTGTCTGGGCTGGATTTGAACGCAGCTCTCTGAGGTGAAAGGATGATGTGGTAATCCATTACTCCACCCACTCTCTTGTATTCTTTAGAAGTTCCACCCAACCCGGGAGAAAAAAATAAAACTCTGGTTAATCCTTTGGTGACAGACGCTCCCGTGAATGAGAACAATCGGCAGAGTTATTGGCTTCCCACTAATGCTTAAGTTGTAGCTCTGAAGCACTACAATTATGGCCAGTCTAGATTGATACTGCATTTAACTTTTCATGATCCACAGTTATTGGGTTTAGACCTTTTACACTTTGAGGATTGGATGGCACTGTATATTAAAAAAAAACTCTTACTCTGAGCCCTTGTAGAATTTTACTGTGGATTTATGCCCAGTTGGATAGCTCTTGTCTGACTACATTTCATGTACTCCTGCAACTGACTGAAGAGTTGCTCATTTTTGTCAGTTTGGGTTGATTTTAATATTCCAGAAGTGAGAGAACAATGTTTTACATTGTGCCCAGCCTTCTGTATTTATGTCATGTAACATTTCATAAAAGTATTTTTAAATTACTGATTGAGGATTGTACACATTTTATTGTTTTTCAAATTACCTGCCCCTTCGTCAGAATGTATGTTTTCAAAGTCCAGATGGAGCATTTAAGGGAGAGCTTTTAAGAGAATGTGCAAATGATGAAGATTGTTGGCCAGCCAAATCTCTGACACGCACAAAAGCTCTGTACCATGCTTGAGTATGTCGAAATTGTCCGTAACTTTGTGAATTTCTCTTTTTAGGTGGTTGCCCAGAGTGTCCTCGCGTCAGCAGGCAACGCTGTTTATGTGGCAGGAAAACAACTGAGCGGCTGTGTGCTCGTCCACAATGGCAGTGTGAAGAGGTAAACTGAATTAAATTACAACAGGTTAGCTAGATAGATCAACTGACTTCCTTCATCTGTAGTCATCTTTCTGAAGGCTGAACCAGAATCTGTTGTTGAAATCCATTGCATAATTAGAAATTGAGATGGGGCAGTAGTGTTAAACATTGGGAACTACTGACTTGACTATATCAACCAGTTGATAATCCTAATCCACATCTGTGTGTGATGGTAGGAGGAAAAAAATGCATTTTTTCTGAGGGGGCGTGGGGAGGGAAATAATCAGTTCAGACTTGCTGCTATGGAATTGTAAATCACAGAAAACCTCTTTCCTGTAGTACGCAGCTTGTAGTGATGTATTTTTTTCCTCCTCTGGGGTCAGTTGACTCTTCATCAGCCCTCAAGTGCCAGTTTTCATTAAAGTGACTGAAGATGCTCTGGTAGATATGTGGGTCATACCTGTAATATATCACCAGAGTGGCTGACAAAGAAGTGCAAACCCGAGATGTAGGTCTCCGTGGAGTTTAAAAATGAGGATATTGGCACATGGGTTGTGTGCTTCATAGCTAAACATCTCCAATGGAATTTCCAATACTAAAATGTCAACAGTTAATTCCATGTTATGTCTGTAGGTGCCACTTTATTTAAAAAAAAATCTCTCCCTATACTTCTGTAGTTGTTTATATCTTTATTAATCTGTCCTCCTGCCTCCGATCCAGCTGTGGTCCAACTGCCTGAAAAAAAGTAATCTTCGCCCTTGGGTGCAGCTGTGCTCTCCACTGTGACTGTTTGTTGCAGCCTCGAGCATCCTCTGGGCTGGCTACCTCCGACAAAGCTCCAACTTCAGGCCTCTGGCCCAGACTCTCATTCCCTGCTGTACCAGACTTAAAATAATTTTAATTCCAGGTGCCAGTAGTATAATTGTTATACTCATGCTGCCACTATTCTGCCCTGCGCCCCAGGCCCATTCAGGTGTCAGTATAAATTTCAAAACTATATAAAGT
Organism: Squalus acanthias; assembly: GCA_030390025.1. Taxonomy (NCBI): domain Eukaryota; kingdom Metazoa; phylum Chordata; class Chondrichthyes; order Squaliformes; family Squalidae; genus Squalus; species Squalus acanthias. Next base: position 87,976,102 of record CM059426.1, read on the forward strand.
GAAGGATGTTAAACTAACTTCTGTTGTACAGGAACAACCTACAGACATGTCTGACGCCTACATGGAAATCGTTGAAGGTGGCAGGGCAGGTTAAGAAAGCGGTTAAAAAAGCAAATGGGTTCCTGGGTTTCATAAATAGAGGCATAGAGTACAAAAGCAGGGAAGCTATGATGGACCTTTATAAAACACTGGCTCGGCCTCAACTGGAGTATTGTGTCCAATTCTGGGCACCGCACTTTAGGAAGGATGTAAAGGCCTTAGAGAGGGTGCAGAAAAGATTTACGAGAATGGTTCCAGGGATGAGGGACTTCAGTTACGTGGACAGACTGGAGAAGCTGGGGTTGTTCTCCTTGGAGCAGAGAAGATTGAGAGGAAATTTGATAGAGGTGTTCAAAATCATGAGGGGTCTAGACAAAGTAGATAGAGAGAAACTGTTCCCATTGGCGGAAGGGTCGAGAACCAGAGGACACAGATTTAAGGTGATTGGCAGAAGATCCAAAGGCGACATGAGGAAAAACTTTTTTACGCAGCAAGAGGTTAGGATCTGGAATGCACTGCCTGAAAGGGTGGTGGAGGCAGATTCAATCGTGGCTTTTAAAAGGGAGTTGAATAAGTACCTGAAGGAAAAAAATTTGCAGAGCTACGGGGAAAGGGAGAGGGACTAGCTTAAGTGCTCTTGCAGAGAGCCGGCACGGGCTCGATGGGCTGAATGACCTCCTGTGCTGTAACCATTCTATGATTCTGTGTTGGTGCCTTTGGCTTATCAGAATGTAATGTATATTATCAGCAGCTTAATGTATCAGCTAAGGCTACTTAATTTTAACCTTGTTTGTATCGTGTCTAGTGGGAAATGATTCAATAAATAATCCAGCATAGCTAAAAATGCATAATTTTTTGTCACACAAATATATATCCGTTGTTTACATGTATGTAATTATTCCTACTGGTTGAACACGTGTTGTGTTACATCTATTGTTTTTCTCTAATTTTCTAAAGAACCTTGAAGAGTATTAATTAGTGAGTAAAGAAGTGACTGCCCTAACAAAATTCTCATCAAAAAGTAATTGCACAAAACATGGCTTTTTGGTGAAAATAAATGGTTTTGGAAATGGTCATACTGACAAATGGTTCTGCTAACTGACTAGGCTTAGTTATTGCCATTTTCTATACACTTGTTTATTTGTCAAAGGCTCAATGTTAATGTAAGAAATATTTTTAGAGATTTAAATTTCAATAAGACAACTCATAAAATTATTGCTGCTTAGGTCTGTGGGAAGACTCTACCTTGTGGTAATCATACATGTGAACAGGTCTGCCACCGTGGGTCTTGTGGAAATTGTCCTCGATCAGGATACAGGGCTTGTCCTTGTGGAAAGTCAAGTATGTATATACATGTCATCTATCTACCTATAACACATTAAAAATCTATGTTTGCTGTCTACAAACCTTGCTTCCAGTTATCATGCCTTTTGCCCCATTTTTGTGTCAATGTTTTCCATTATAAATTCCTTTGTTCACAATTATAATGTAAACTGCCTCACTGTAATTACAGCCTCCTGGTGCTATGGTGCTTCAGTCCTGCATCTCCCAGCCTGTGCTGCAGAGAAACTGCTGTACTCTACCCAACTCTAGTGCTCTGCTTCCCAAATTCCCATAATTATTGCTATTTAAAAAATATAAAATCCAGTATTGTATAAAAACAAGAACCGAATGTATGACTTAAAATGAGCATTGAATTATGTTTGTATGCCCTGGTTTAATTCTCCCTTCTTCCAACTCCGCTTCACCTGTAGACTATGCTTAGTGTTGATTCTCCACATTCAATGCCACAAGAGATCGACTAATGTGTAGCAAATATATATACATAGGAATAAAATAAAACTTTAATTCAGTTGAGGAGCTCATGTAAAGTCTGAACGAGTTCCCCGAATTAGCTACAATCTTTAACACCGTTTGTAACATTGGGAAGACCAAAGCCATCATTTTTTGCCCCCACCACAAACTCTGCTTCTTTGCCACTGATTCCATCCCTTTCCTTGGCCATTCTGGTAGAATGAACCAGACTGTTAGCCCCTTAGCTGAGTGATAGACCCCATATCCTCTCCATCAGAAAGACCACTTTCTTCTACCTCCACAATATTACCTACTTCTGCCACTGAAGCCCTTCTACATAAGAACATAACATAAGAAGTAGGAGCAGGAGTAGGCCATATGGCCCCTTGGGCCTGCTCCGCCATTCAATAGGATCATGGCTGATCCGAACCAAGACTCACGTCCACTTCCCTGCCCGCTCCCCATAACCCTTAATTCCCTTATCAGCTAGGAAACTGTCTATCTCCGTTTTAAATTTATTTAATGTCGCAGCTTCCACAGCTCTCTGAGGTAGCAAATTCCGTAGATTTACTATCCTCTGAGTGAAGAAGTTTCTCCTCATCTCAGTTTTGAAACGGCAGCCCCTTATTCCAAGATTATGCCCCCTAGTTCTAGTCTCACCCATCAGTGGAAACATCCTCCCCGCCTCCACCCGATCAAGCCCCCTCACAATCTTATATATTTCAATAAGATCGCCTCTCATTCTTCTGAATTCCAATGAGTAGAGGCCCAACCTACTCAACCTTTCCACATAAGTCAACCCCCTCATCTCCAGAATCAACCGAGTGAACCTTCTCTGAACTGCCCCGAGAGCAAGTATATCTTTTCTTAAATATGGAAACCAAAACTGTACGCAGTATTCCAGGTGTGGCCTCACCAGTACCTTGTATAACTGAAGCAAGACTTCCCTGCTTTTATATTCCATCCCCTTTGCAATAAAAGCCAAGATTCCATTGGCCTTCCTGATCACCTGCTGTACCTGCATACTAACCTTCTGTGTTTCATGCACCAGGACCCCCAGATCCCTTTGTACTGTAGCACTTTGCAGTTTCTTTCCATTTAGATAATAACTTGCTCTTTGATTTTTTTCTGCCAAAGTGCATAACCTCACACTTTCCAACATTATATTCCATCTGCCAAATTTCTGCCCACTCACTTAGCCTGTCTATGTCCTTTTGCAGGTTTTTTATGTCCTCCTCACTCACTGCTTTTCCTCCCATCTTTGTATCGTCAGCAAACTTGGATACGTTGCACTTGGTCCCCTCCTCCAAATCGTTAATATAGATTGTAAAGAGTTGGGGTCCCAGCACTGACCCTTGCGGAACACCACTAGTTACTGATTGCCAACCCGAGAATGAACCATTTATCCCAACTCTGTTTTCTGTTAGATAGCCAATCTTCCACCCATGCCAGTATATTACCCCCAATCCCGTGATTTTTTATCTTGTGCAGTAATCTTTTGTGTGGCACCTTATCAAATGCCTTTTGGAAGTCCAAATACACCACATCCACTGGTTCCCCTTTATCCACCCTGTTACGTCCTCAAAGAATTCGAGCAAATTTGTCAAGCATGATTTCTCCTTCATAAAACCATGCTGACTCTGTCCGATTAAATTATGCTTATCCAAATGTCCTGTTACTGCTTCCTTAATAATGGACTCCAACATTTTACCAACCACAGATGTTAGGCTAACTGGTCTATAGTTTCCAGCCTTTTGTCTACCTCCCTTTTTAAATAAGGGCGTTACATTAGCAGTTTTCCAATCTGCTGGGACCTTTCCTGAATCCAGGGAGTTTTGGAATCCCGCAATCCCTACCGCTGCTTCTCTCAAGACCCTAGGATGTAAGCCATCAGGTCCAGGGGATTTATCCGCCTTAAGTCCCATTATCTTACCGAGTACCATCTCCTTAGTGATTTTAATCATGCTTAGCTCCTCCCCCCCACCCCCCCCATAGCCCCCCGTTTGTCCAGTGTTGGGATATTTTTAGTATCCTCTACTGTAAAGACTGATACAAAATATTTGTTCAGCGTATTTGCCATCTCCGTGTTCCCCGCTACTAATTTCCCGGTCTCGTTCTCTAAGGGACCAACATTCACTTTAGCCACCCTTTTTCTTTTTATATAACTGTAGGAACTCTTGCTATCTGTTTTTATATTTTTTGCTAGTTTACTTTCATAATCTATCTTCCCTTTCTTAATTAATCTTTTAGTTATTCTTTGCTGGCTTTTAAATGCTTCCCAATCTTCTATCCTCCCACTAGATTTGGCTACTTTAAAAGCCCTTGTTTTCAGTCAGATACTATCCTTTATTACTTTACTTAGCCACGGATGGCTGTCTTTTCTTTTACGCCCCTTTTTCCTCAGTGGAATATATTTTTCTTGAAAGTTGTGAAATACCTCCTTGAATGTACACCACTGCTCCTGTACCATCTTACACCTTAATCTATTTTCCCAGTCCACTTTAGTCAACTCTGCTCTCATACCTTCATAGTCTCCTTTATTTAAGCTTAGTACGCTGGTTTGAGATCCAACTCTCTCACCCTCCAACTGAATTTGGAATTCAACCATGTTATGGTCACTCATTCCAAGGGGATCCTTTACTAGGACATTTTTTATTAATCCTGTCTCATTACACAGGACCAGATCTAAGATTGCCTGCCCCCTGGTTGGTTCAGTAACATACTGCTCAAGGAACCCGTCCCTAATGTACTCTATGAACTCTTCCTCAAGGCTGCCCTGCCCAATTTGATTTGTCCAGTCAATATGAAAGTTAAAATCTCCCATGATTATAGCTGTTCCCTTATTACAAGCCCCAACTATTTCCTGATTGATACTCCGACCAATAGAGTTACAACTGTTAGGAGGCCTATAGACTATGCCCACTAGTGACTTTTTCCCCTTATTATTCCTTCTCTCCACCCAAACTGTTTCACTATCCTGATCCTTTGACCCAATATCATTTCTCACTATTGCAGTGATTCCATCCTTTATTAACATAGCCACCCCACCTCCCTTTCCTTCCTGTCTGTCCTTCCTAATAGTCAAATACCCCTGGATGTTTAGTTCCCAGTCATGGTCACCTCGCAGCCATGTTTCTGTAATGGCCACCAGATCATACCCATGTGTAGTTATTTGTACCGTCAACTCGTCTATTTTGTTACGAATGCTGCGTGCATTCAGATAAAGAACTTTTAAACCTGTTTTGTGACAATTTATTCCTGCTTTTACCCCCTTTACTACTTTACCTTTATCTTTATATATTCTGTCCCTTCCTGACATGCTCTGGTTTTTAATTTCCCCACTGCTAATTTGCTCTATTGCCTTCTCCGCTGACATTTTTATTCTTCGCTCTCTTGAAACCTCCCCCCCACTAATTAGTTTAAAGCCCTCTCTACAGCCCTAGTTATTCGATTCGCCAGGATTCTAGTCCCAGCACTGGCCAAGTGAAGTCCGTCCCAACGGAACAGCTCTCTCCCGTCCCAGTACTGGTGCCAGTGTCCCAAGAAGCAAAACTCATTTCTCCCACACCAGTCTTTGAGCCACGCATTTAACTCTCTGATTTTATTTACCCTAGCCAAATTTGCTCGTGGCTCAGGTAGTAATCCAGAGATTATTACCCTTGTGGTTCTGCTTTTTAATTTGGCCCCTAGCTGCTCATACCCCCTCAGCAGAACCTCTTTCCTTGTCCTATCTATGTCGTTGGTACCAACATGGACCACGACAACTGGATCCTCCCCCTCCCACTCCAAGTTTCTCTCCAGCCCAGAGGAGATGTCCTTAACCCTGGCACCGGGCAGGCAACACAACCTTCGGGACTCTCGCTCTCGGCTACAAAGAACCCTATCTATCCCCCTTATGATACTATCCCCTACCACTACAACATTTCTTTTTACTCCCCCCACTTGAATGGCCCCTCGTTCCACGGTGCTGTGGCCAGGTTGCTCATTCTCCCTGCAGTCCCTGCTCCTGTCCTCACAGGGAGTAAGAGCCTCGAACCTGTTGGACAAGAGCAAGGGCTGCGGTTCCTCCAACACTACCTCCTGGATCCCCGTACCTGCCTCACTCATAGTCACACCCTCCTGTCCCTGATCACGGACTACATCTGACTTAGTTAATCTAATTGGTGTGACTACTTCCTGGAACACAGAGTCCAGGTAACTCTCCCCCTCCCTGATGTGTCGCAGTGTTTGAAGCTCGGACTCCAGCTCATCAACATGGAGCCGGAGTTCCTCGAGCAGCCAACACTTACTGCAAATGTGATCACCATGAGCATCAATGGTGTCTACCAGCTCCCACATATTGCAGCAGTAACACATCACCTGCTCTCCCATTCTATGTAATTAATTACATTTATTATTTTTTAAATACCCTCTGCCCAGCCTGATGAATATCACACCTTAGAAACTATAAACCACAGAGTTTAAGTTTAAAAAGAGAGAAATACTCACCAACCAATTACTTACCTGCTTTCTAGTGACGTCACATCTCGATTATTTTTTACCTCTCTCCCTCCCTCCGAGTTCGGAGACTGGTCCCGCCTTACCTGGTCTCTGGAGCCTTTTAAACCCTCTGCCGCCGCCTTGCCTCACGCAGGTCCACCGCCGCACCAGGAAGCTGACAAAGATGGAAAAAGGAAGGAACACCTCCCTCCCCGAACTCCCTCACTCACCAAAGTCACAGCTTAACACTCTGTTCCAATCTGCACTCCGTGCCTTTGTTATCTCCAGACTCAATAGGCCGAATTTCTGTGAACCGTTTAAGGGGCAGAAGTGTCGTGGTGTTTGGACTTCTGCGCACTGCTTTGGCCAGATGTCTCAGATGAGCACTGAATTATGTTTGCATGCCCTGCTCTATTTATCCCTTCTTCCAACCCCGCTACACCTGTCGACTTTGCTTAGTGTTGACTCTCCATATTCAATTCAGTGGGGACAGGGTCATTTACATTGGGGAGCATGGTCTGCACCTGCAGAGGCACTTGCCCTGTTGATGTGGTAGAGGTTGGAGTGTCACTCAGCTGCTCTATCAGGGGACCTTGAGGCCTGAGCAGAGATGGTGAAAATTGGCCTAAAAAATGTTGTTTCTGTCCTTTGGGGAGCAAAGGGGCTGGCTTTAAAAGATAATCAATCCCTCTAGGATCGATTTACCTTTATTTCCAGCAATCCTGGTGCCTTCTTGAAGCTATTATAGGACCTGATTAGCCCCTCCAGTGCTGAGCTGGACGGAATTCCCAGGACAATCTGCCCGGATGTAGGGGAAGGTGGAAGATGCAACCGCCCCCGCCCAACAGACGATTGGGGTTTTCAGTGCAGTGAAAATCAGACAGAAACCTGGCGGATCCAGATTTCGCCTCAAAATTCGGCCTCTCCACTGGGAGCATTTCTGGCCTCTGGAATGTCAGGCCCAATTCTCCTTGCTGACCTCTCTTTCTACATCCTCCATAAACTCCCAAATTGTGCATAACTATGCCATGCATATCCTGTCCCATACTACGTCTCACTCCTAAGCTCTCTTTTTCCTGCTTGGTGTCAGTTTTCCTTATGTCTGTCTGAAATGCCTTTCGATGTTCTTTACATTAATGGAGCTACATAAATGCAAGTTGCTGTTGTATTGTTATGGGAAATAGCTATAATAGGTAATGGGGGTGGAAATTGTTTGTTCTTATTCCCTGCTTTTTTCTCCTCCCCATTTCCCTTCCCCCTCCCCCTCTCCCTCCACAGTTGCTAGCTGATTTTTATTTTGGTTGGCGGGGGATTTCCAGCAGTAATCTATTTCTTTAGAAATGTTCCTTTTGAAATGTTATAATTACATCAAATTACATTTTACTGTATAGTTTTATTTTAAGATTTAATTTTAAACATTGCATAATTTTGAAAGTTTTTTTTAATAAACTTGTGTTTTTTTTTTAAACATTCCAAACTGTGATTGCACCGTAGCTACCTATCCAGTTGGCCACGTGTTATGTATACTGTCTGACTGTAAATTTGACACTCTTGTTCAGGAGAGAGGTCTTTCTGTGAACTCCTATATGCATGTGTAGTGCTCTGATCCCATCTATAAATCTTAATTGTTGTATTGAGTGCACAAGATGGAGTGCCCATTTTCTCAAAACATTTAAAATAACTCTAAGTGAATAAACTACACAGAATGTCTCATAAATCCCACCTAAGAACTTTTAAAGCAAACAGTATCGAGCCAAAGTGGTGAGAGCTGTCCTTATCTATAAGGTTTCATTCACCTCCTTTCAGCAGTAAGGTTGGGATCCAAATCTAGTTTTATATTATCATATTGGAAAATGGGAATCCCAAAATAAATAGCTACTCTTACAATCTGCCATAGCATTGTATTAAGCACAACATCCTGGAAAGGGAACATGATATTTATAAGATATAAACTTCTCTGTTCCATTGTCCAGCTTGGTGGGTTTGCCCTCGCTTGGTCCACTTTTATTTAACCAATTGTAGCCAGTGCATCTCTACCAGTGACTTCTCTTTACATCCTGGCACTGTGGGGTCAGCTTCCACATGTCGACTGATGATGCACCGTTTTACCTCTCCACCACCTCCCTTGACCTGTCCGTTGCCTCTATGCTGCCAGACTACTAGCCTGCAATCCAGTCTTGGATGAGCCATAATTTCCTCCAGCTTAACATTGGGTAGACCAAAGCCATAATTTTTGGTATGAACCACATATTCCATACCCTTGCCGCTGACTCTTTATCTCTCTCCCCAACCACTGCCTTGGGTTGAACCAGACTATTCACAACCTTGACATTCTGTTTGCCCCTGAGCTGGGATTCCAAACTGCAGCATTCCTTCTCTCAGATTTCTTCAGGGACTCCATATTTACCAGTTTCTCCATGAGGGCTGTATAAGGCTTTGATTGAAAGCCTTATGGAAATCGATAAAAGCAATATAAGTAATATTGTCTTGTGCCTTGCAAAGCTCTGCAATTTCATGTAAAGTCATAATCTAACCTTCAAATTCCCTATGACAGCAAAATCCAGTATATTTACTTCTGATTACTCCATGAGCCTCCAAAGTATCTGATGTGCATATCACAAACTCAGAGCCACGGATTCCAGCGAGATTCCTTGGTACTTTTCATCTCATTAAAAACATTCCTTCTTGTGGATAGAAACCAGAAACATGCTGTGGAACACCAAAGGTATGCATGCCATAAACAAAATCCTTTTCAACTTCAAAGCAGATGGCTTCAAGGTGAGTCGGTGGTTCCTACCACTGTTCTCCAAGACTATTGACAATTCTCTCTTTTCCTTTCACCTAGAGCTGCAATCAAACTGTGACATTTCCTGACTCTACAGTTTACATTACACTCTCTTTTGCATCAATCTCTGCTGCATATCTTCCCTTGATATTTAGCTTACATAATCTCTCCAGTAGAACTTACACAATCAATCTCCATGGTATATTTTCCCCTGAAAGATTTAAAGCACTTCCAAACTGTAGGATGCAATTAATCATGGACCAGTGTAGAAGCTACCTGACTGCGGTGCTGTATATGCGCACAAGTTCGGACATTCTGGAGCAACCTCACTAGAATTACTAGGCAGTGCCGAAAGTTTAAATTCCATGGGGATTTTTATCAACAAATGCTGACAAGTGGACACATCACAAATAAAACTGAGGGTAAATGTTGGCGGTTTGAGGACTGTACTAATATTTGCACGGTTTTCATATGAAGAGCTATTCCACATTAAAAGAATGGAAGTTCTTGATAAATTAATGTAGATATATATTGATTCATCCAGAATCTGCACTGCCCTGCACAGAGGATATGCCAACCTGCGGTGATACTTGTGACAAACCGCTGGAGTGTGGCCTTCATAGATGTTCAATGCGCTGCCACCGAGGCTCCTGTGAGACCTGCAGACAGGTGAGAATATGCAGTAGTTCAGTAGTGTGGTTTTTTTTGGTTTTGTTTTGTTTATGCAGAGGTATTTTAATAAAAAAAACTTTTAACATAAATGAGCTTTGGAAAAGTTGTGCTGATTTCTCCATTCTTGTCATACATACTTTCCAGAATCAATCTGCTCTTAGCGTGATTTAAGTGGAGGGAGTTCGGATGATGTCTATTTTTTCAATGTTCATAAGAGTGATGTTTTGCTTTCACATGCAACCTGTCTGCAAATTGACTAAACTCCTCAACTGAGGCAAGTGTGCTAGGGTAGTGCAGTAACCACGAAGCCCCCTAGTGCACACTCAAATGTTCAAATACTCCATCTGCCAGATTTGCTGCTTCTTTTGAATTGTTAGTTGAAATATAGTAAGTGTTCCTGATGAGTGTTTATATATTGCGTGTGGTTAGATGAAGAATACAGCATAGGAGAAGCACAATAAGGGAGGGTTCCATGAATTAAGATGTCTCAATTATCTGCTTGAAATGAATATTTTTCTGGTTGTTATTTGGATGGGATACTGCATTTATTACTGTACCCTGTAACTGGTGTAAAAATACATTTATATTGACTGAAAAATTCAAAGAAATACAAGTTAACTAGAAAACAAAAGAGCGATGGAGGAGATTGTTTGAAATATCAAAGAAATCGCAGTATGTAGAAAAAGTTGCACTCCACTGCCCCTTCCTGATAAAATAATTGCCACAAAGTCATCTAATCGGGGGAGGGGCAGGGTGGATCATAGCTGGCAACTGTACAGATGGCCTTGAGTTTGGGCACAATGTCAAGTTCCTCATGTTTTGGCAATATAACTTAAGTGGTCCAGCCAGATCTGATGGTGGACTTCCAGGGCAGATGCTCTCCAAGTTCTAGATTATGGTCTATGGATTTAAGGTTGCAAAGTTAGTTGTTGTACCAGATGGAGCACTGGAAGACCATCTTTGATCTGGGAAGGACAAGGACAGCGAAGGTGGAAGTGAGGCAGATGAGGAGCAGATCATTCGAGGCAATGATGTTGCCAGAGGAAGAAAGATTGGAACTTGAGAGGGAATTTATGGGTGCTAATCTTTTCCAGGGTCAGAAATGACAGCGGAGTGATTTGGGCAGGCATGCTGTGTAGGAGAATTGAGATGAGGAAGTGATCAGAGCGAGCACTGTCGGTGATGGACTGTGGGGTCTCTAAGCGATATGTGATAACTGGAACGAAAAGGGTGCAGTTGAGGAAGGTGAAAATCCTTCTGTTGCTATACTGAAAATTGATGCCTTGTATTTCTCCTCTACCCAACTGAATACAGAACTTTTGTTTTTCAAGCCGTCCAAATGGTTGTGATTCTTTAGTTCGCAACATGATGTGGTTAATGCATCATGTTTGTGAATGGAGAAACAAATCATCTTGTCTGAAGCATAAACAAGGGTTTCTTGTTGGATGCAGTGATTGCCATATAATTCTTCAAACCACTAGCTTATAATAGTTTGTTTATGCAGCCAAAACTATATAATGTAATCTTGTATAGTTAAGTACCTGTCTACTTTTAGAATTTGAATATAGTAGTTCGACACCCAAAGCTGCTGAACAATGTCTGCAGTTAAGAGAACTGATCTATAAAGCACTTAAGATGTCCTATATTTCAGTTTGATAGTGAGTTGGCATAAAGGATTATTCATAAGAACATAAGAAATAGGAGCAGAAGTAGGCCATTTGGCCCTTCGAGCCTGCTCCGCCATTCAATGAGATCATGGCTGATCATCTGCCTCAACTCCATTCACCGGCCCTATCGCCATATCCCTTGATGCCCTTACTAGTCAGAAATCTTATCGACTTCTGTTTTGAATATACCCAATGACTGAGCCTCCACCGCCCTCTGGGGTAGAGAATTCCAAAGATTCACCACCCTCTGTGTGAAGAAATTTCTTCTCATCTCAGTCCTGAATGGCCTACCCTTCATCCTGAGGCTGTGGCCCCTAGTTCTAGACTCCCCAGCCAAGAGAAACATTCTCCCAGCATCCACCCGATCAAGCCCTGCAATAATTTTGTATGCTTCAATGAGATCCCCTCTCATTCTTCTGAATTCAAGAGAATACAGGCCTAGTTTACTCAATCACTTCTCCTACGACAGTCCCGCCATCCCAGGAATCAATCTCGTGAACCTTCGTTGCACTCCCTCTATGGCAAGTATATCCTTCCTTGGGTAAGGAGACCAAAATTGTATACAGTACTCCAGGTGTGGTCTCACCAAGGCTCTGTATAATTGGAGTAAGACTTCTTCACTCCTGCACTCAAATCCTCTTGTAATGAAGGCCAGCATACCATTTGCCTTCCTAATGGCTTGCTGCACCTGCACATTCACTTTCAGTGACTCATGTACAAGGACACCCAGGTCCCTTTGAGCATCTGCATTCCCCAATCTTTCACCGTTTAGGAAATACTCTGCCTTTCTGTTTTTTCTACCAAAGTGGATAACTTCACATTTATCCACATTATATTCCATCTGCCATGTTCTTGCCCACTCACTGAGCCTGTCGAGATCCCCTTGAAGCCTCTTCACAACTGACACTACCACCTAGCTTTGTATCATCAGCAAATTTGGAAATGTTACATTTAGTCCCCTCATCCAAATCATTGATATAGATTGTGAATAGCTGGGGCCCAAGCACCGATCCTTGCGGTACCCCACTAGTCACAGCCTGCCATCCTGAAAAAGACCCGTTTATCCCTACTCTTTGTTTTCTGTCTGTTAACCAATTCTAAATCCATGCTAGTATATTACCCCTAATTCCACGTGCCCTAATTTTGTTCACCAACCTCTTGTGTGGGATCTTATTGAAGGCCTTCTGAAAATCCATATACACCACATCTACCGGTTCCCCTTTGTCTACTCCACTAGTTACATCCTCAAAGAACTCCAATAGGTTTGTCAAACAGGATTTCCCTTTCATAAATCCATGTTGACTCTGCCCAATCTTACTATTAGTTTCTAAGTGCCCAGTTATTGCATCCTTTATAATAGATTCCAGCATTTTCCCAATTACTGATGTGAGGCTAACAGGTCTGTAGTTCCCCGTTTTCTCTCCCTCCTTTCTTAAATAGCGGGGTTACATTTGCTATCCTCCAATCTGCAGTAACCGTTCCAGAATCTATAGAATTTTGGAAGATGACAGCCAATGTGTCCACTATCCCAATGGCCACCTCTTTCAAAACCCTAGGATGTAGGTCATCCGGTCTTTGGGATTTATCGACTTTTAATCCCATTAATTTTGCTAGTACAGGAAACTCTTGTTTAACCGGCACCTAAATATCCGGAATTCTCTCTAAACCGGCAAAAATCATACTCCGAAAACTCCTCTCAAATAACCGGCAATGTGTCCGAGTCCTAGTTTCCCGCGAACGCCGAGTACTCCGAAAACTCCTCTCAAATAACCGGCAATGTTGCCGAGTCCGAGTCCGAGTCTCCCGCGAACGCCGAGTTAGTCAGTGGGGATAGTTCTCCAAAGTGCCACTACTCGGCCTCCTGGCGCTGTCGGAAGTCCGAACACTGCAGTAACAGGAGTCTGATTCTCCCGCGCTGCCGGGAGTCTCACTTACTGTTAAGTAATTAAAGAGTTATGGATTACCCTCAACTGGCAGTACTGTACTTAATCAAGCATCTTCCACCATCCATTTAACACAACATTCTGTAGGTGAGTAACCAAATACTGTATACTGCACATTTCTTGATTTTTTTTTATGTTAAAAATAGCCTCGGTAGATATAACTCTCCGTTATCCGGAACTTTTGATCAACCGGCACCACGCCGGTCCCCTCGTACCGGTTTCCTGTACTGTTTTTTTTTTACTACTTAATTTCTTTAAGTTCCTCATTCTCGCCACACCCTTGGTTTTCTCGTATTTCTGGGAGGTTTTTTGTGTCTTCCTCCATGAAGACGGAAACAAAGTATTTATTTAATTTCTCTGCCATTTCCTCATTCCTCATTATAAATTCTCCCATCTCTGACTGTAAAGGACTTACATTTACCTTCGCCAGTCTTCCTTTTCACATACCTATAGAAGCTTTTACAATCGTTTTTAAGGATTCAAGGACTTGTGTTCTGTTTGGGAGAATCAGAAGACCACATGGAGGTTGCATTTCTAAAGTTCAAAGAAAATCTTGGTGTACCATGATTTCTTTAAGTAGCTGTGCTGTACAAATTGAAGATCATTGAAAAGCATTAGGTAAATTAAGACAGTAGCACTATAGGAATCAGTAACTTTTTAATGTCTAAAAAATTAATTCTATGACTTTTAGTTTTTCAAGAAATAGATATCAGATTAAACAAAATATTACCAGTATATTTTTAGTGCTCAACATTCAGAAGTAAAATGTGATAAATTTTGAAAAGATCTTTGAACATGCAGTTAAGAATGTTTTCCCTGAATAAGTAAAAATTTGCTTTGCTGTATAGGTTGTTACTATGAAGGCATTCTGAAAATAGTGAAAAATGTTCTACATGAAGGCAAATCAATTTTTGTAAACTAGCATTCATGAATATGTGTGGTGTTTTTGTTTTTCAGGAAGTGGAAAGGCAGTGTCGCTGTGGGAAACACTTAAAGATTTTGCCATGCCATAAGGAGTATCTCTGTGAAACAAAATGTGCCAAATTGCGAGATTGCCAAAGGCATCAATGTAAGAGGAAGGTAAGAGTGAAGGAGAGCCTTAGTTTTTTTGGCCAAAGTGAAATCTGTGCCGGTTATTTTCATAGCAGTATTGTACAAGATATTGATTGTGTCTTGAATACTTTTGATCATTGTTATTTCTATGGAGAACCTTGTGAATTTATCCCGTCCATCAACCACCTTTTTATTAAAACAAGTTACAAGAACAAATTTCTAGTTTTTTAAATTAAAATTGCTGAGGAGAACTAAACTAGCGAATTAGATGAATGGAATCAGAGCACGATTGGAGATACAACAATAACTTGCATTTATATAGCACCTTGAACATAGTAAAACGTCCCAAGGCATTTCACAAAATTATCAAACAAAATTTGACACTGAGCTACATGAGATATTAGGGCAGATGACCAAAAGCATAGTCAAAGAGATAGGTTTTAAGGAGAGTCTTGAAGGAGGATAGAGGTAGAGAGGCGGGGAGGTTTAGGGAGGGAATCCCAGAGCTTAGGGCCTCAGCAGCTAAAGGCCCGGCCACCAATGATGGAGCGATTTAAAATCGGGGATGCGCAAGAAGCCAGAATTTAAGGAGCGCAGATATCTCGGAGGGTTGTAGGCCTGGAGGAGATTAGAGATGGGGAGCGGTGAGGCCATGTAGGGATTTGAAAACAAGGATGAGAATTTTTAAATAGAGGCGTTGCTTAACCGGGAGCCAATGTAGGTCAGCGAGCACAGGGGTGATGAGAGTTAGGATACGGGCAGCAGAGTTTTGGATGAACTTAAGTTTATGGAGGGTGGAAGATGGGAGGCTGACCAGGAGTGTGTTGGAATAGTCAAGTCTAGAGGTAACGAAGGCATGGATGAGGGTATCAGGAGCAGATGAGCTGAGGCGAGCGGAGTTGGGTGATGTTATGGAGGTGGAAATAGCCAGTCTGGGTGATGGAGCGGATATGTAGTCGGAAGCTCATCTCGGGGGCAAGTACGTCACCAATGTTGCGAACAGTCTGGTTTAGCCTCAGACAGTTGCCAGGGAGAGGAATGGAATCGGTGGCTAGGGAATGGTTTTGTGGCAGGGACTGAAGACAATGGCTTAGGTCTTCCCAATATTTACGATGGGGGGAAACCATCACAACCAATCAGATCCTATCATCACCCAGTGTCCACACATAGACACACACACATGAACGTTTAAGATCGCATGCCATTGTTTGAAGAAGAACAGAGATTTTCTGATTACCTGACTAATATGCCTTCCTCAACCAACATCACCAAAAACAGATTATCTGGTCATTCATATCATTGCTTTTTACGACACCTTACTGTATGCAAAATGGTTACCACATTTGTCCACAAAACAGGATGCCTGTAGAATGTAATTCATTATATGTGAAGGATGCTGGGAAAATATTGTGTAAATATAAAATACTGTAAAACATTTGCCAGTTTGTCATGCTTGAAAGGTTAGAATCATAGAATGGTTACAGCACTGAAGGAGGTCATTCAGCCCGTGGAGCCCGTGCCAGCTCGCTGCAAGAGCCCTTCAGCTGGTCCCACTCCCCCGCCCTTTCCCCGTAGCCCTGCATTTTTTTTTCTTGTACTTATCCAATTCCCTTTTTTGAAAACCACGATTGAATCTGCCTCCACCACCCTTTCAGGCAATGCATTCCAGATTCTAACTACTCGCTGCGTAAAAGTTTTTCCCTCATGTCGCCTTTGGTTCTTTTGCCAATCACCTTAAATCTGTGCCCTCTGGTTCTCGACCCTTCCGCCAATGGGAACAATTTCTCTCTATCTATTTTGTCTAGACCCATCATGATTTTGAACACCTCTATCAAATCTCCTCTCAACCTTCTCTGCTCCAAGGAGAACAACCCCAGCTTCTCCAGTCTATCCACGTAACTGAAGCCCCTCATCCCTGGAACCATTCTCGTAAATCTTTTCTGCACCCTCTCTAAGGCCTTTACATCCTTCCTAAAGACCAAGCCAGTGTTTTATAAAGGTTCATCATAACTTCCTTGCTTTTGTACTCTATGCCTCTATTTATGAAGCCCAGGATCCCATATGCTTTTTTAACCGCTTTCTCAACTTGCCCTGCCACCTTCAACGATTTGTGCACATATAACCCCAGGTCTCTCTGTTTATGCACCCACTTTAGGATTGTACCTTTAGTTTATATTGCCTCTCCTCGTTCTTCCTACCAAAATGAATCACTTTGCACTTTTCTGCGTTAAATTTCACCTGTCACGTGTCCGCCCATTTCACCTGTCTGTCT
Source organism: Squalus acanthias (assembly GCA_030390025.1). Classification (NCBI taxonomy): domain Eukaryota; kingdom Metazoa; phylum Chordata; class Chondrichthyes; order Squaliformes; family Squalidae; genus Squalus; species Squalus acanthias. The sequence goes on from CM059426.1 coordinate 87,992,806, forward strand.
GTCTTGAAGTCTGGAATTGACATTGTACACCAAGCCTGATTCACCTGACATTCAGCTTACTTTCCAGCAGATGTCACTGTTTTGTGATCAGAAGCAGTAACCCTGCCTTTTTTAAAAAAAAACCCTTTAGCCTAGGAATACTGAAGCCAGTCGTAGCAGCCTCACAGGTGCACAACTTGAGATTAGTTAGTACACAGACTAGGGATCAAACCTGGAATCTTTCTGGTCTGTATGACTCAGTACCCACCACTCAGTGCCTTTACCCATAGAGCCATTGCAGGGAGCTCCTGTTGGATAGTTTTAACTGTTTGGATAGAGTCTGGTATACAGATTTCTACGACTAGCTGTTCCCTTTTTGTGCTGGCAGCAAACTTTTTCACCCACTTCATCCTTGGGACTCCAGTCATCTTTTAATTCACAGTCGTATTGATTTTGGAGGTTCTGTGGCTGATTCCACAATTGTTGTGCTACAGTGTATTAACGATGTCTATTATAAAAGTAAGACAGTAGGATTTAAGAAGAGAGAGTGACTAACTGAGAAGAGAACCCTAAGTGACCAAGATTGTGATGTTTTATTTGGGCTGGTCCATGAGTTGAAGAAATGTTAAATCACACAATAACCATAAAGTCTACTAGTTTAAAAACAAAGCAGAAGGATGTCACGATGTTAATTACCTAAAATAGTTTATGCTAATATATATTTTGGCCCAAAAATTGTGGTCGGCGCATAGCTACAGAGTATGCTGCCGACCTACGAAAAGAATACTAACTTGCCTTGTGCGAGGCCCCACATGTAGACTTGCAGTTCGGCACTGCAAAGTTCTGTGCAGCGTATTACATCAGGGAGGCCAGGAGCGCAGCGTACAGCCTGTGCATAAGGGAAGACACGCCCACAAAAGCTGTCTAAACTAAGCCATGCCCACAGAAACTTCTTTCCGTTTCTTGCATTGAAAATACATTTAAAAAACTATTTTTCAGCTTATGTACATTTCCAGAATAATGTGGGTACATACTTTTATTATAATGGAGAAATACCAGACAGTTCAGTCATTACAATGGTATATTGCTTATACATAGTCCTGTGGGACATGGTATAGCACCAGTTGTAGTGTTTTCATCCTATACAGTTTAATGCTTTCAAGGCAAACTAATGAAGTTAAAGTTAAGAATTGTAAGGGATCATATTAGAGACTTGCCTTTGCTATGAGTAATAATTTGAATATTTAAAATCATCTTGGTTTTAAGCATTTCCTGTTTTGAGATGACCGTAAGAACACTGCTTTTCACTGTAGTAATCCTTCTACATTCTTTGCTTTTAGTGCTGTTCTGGGAATTGTCCTCCGTGTGATCAAAATTGTAGTCGAACCCTTGGCTGTAGAAACCACAAATGCCCATCAGCCTGTCACAGAGGTAATTTTCACTAATTTGAAATATGTTTTTAATGTTACAAAATCACACAATGGAAAATGCATAGAATTTTAGTTTAATTGCTACATACCGTTCCCAGGTTTTAGGTTAATCTGATTACTTGTGCCCTAACCTGATTGAATCATAGAATTTTACATCACAGAAGAAGGCCATTCAGCCCATCACATCTGTGCTGGTTTTCCTGAGAGCTATCCACTTAGTCGCATTCAGCTACTCTTTCCCTATAATCTTTGAAATATTTATTTTTCAAATATTTATCCACATCCCTTTTAACAACCATGATGGACTTTGCTTCCACCACTAATCCTAAGAATGCTCTGCCTTTTAATGTTAAAAAAAAAAAAAATGCTAACCCCTCCCACTGTTCTTTTGGTGGCTGCCTGGTGGCTGCCTGGTTTGGAAATTAGCTGAGCGGCAGGAGACAGAGAATGGGCAGGTACTCTAATTGGCAAGATGTGACTAGTGGATCTGTGTTGGGGCCTCAACTATTCACAATATTTATTAACGACTTAGATGATGGCATAGAATGTCATATATCCAAATTTGACGATGACACAAAGATAGGCGGCATTGTAGACAGTGTAGATGAAAGCATAAAATTACAAAGGGATATCGACAGATTAAACGAATGGGCAAAACTGTGGCAAATGGATTTCAATGTAAGAAAATGTGAGGTCATCCACTTTGGACTTAAAAAGGATAGAACAGGGTACTTTCTAAATGGTGAAAAGCTAAAAACAGTGGATGTCCAAAGAGACTTGGGGGTCCAGGCACATAGATCATTAAAATGTCATGAACAGGTACAGAAAATAATCGAAAAGGCTAATGGAATGCTGGCCTTTATATCTAGAGGACTAGAATACAAGGGGGTAAAAGTTATGCTGCAGCTGTACCGAGCCCTGGTTAGACCACACCTGGAGTACTGTGAGCAGTTCTGGGAAGGATATATTGGCCTTGGAGGGGGTGCAGCGTCTGTTTACCAGAATGATGCCCAGACTTCAAGGGTTAAGTTATGAGGAGAGATTACATAAATTAGGGTTGTATTCCCCAGAATTTAGAAGGTTAAGGGGTGATCTGATCGAAGTTTTCAGGATATTAAAGGGAACAGATAGGGTAGATAGAGAGAAACTATTTCCGCTGGTTGGGGATTCTAGGACTAGGGGGCATAGTCTAAAATTAGAGCCAGACCTTTCAGGAGTGAAGTTAGGAAACACTTCTACACACAAAGGGTGGTAGAAGTTTGGAACTCTCTTCCGCAAACAGCAATTGATGCTAAATCAATTGTTAATTTTTAAATGTGAGATTGATAGATTTTTGTTAACCAGAGGTATAAAGGGATATGGGCCAAAGGCGGGTATATGGAGTTAGATCACAGATCAGCCATGATCTCATTGAATGGCAGAACAGGCTTGAGGGGCTGAATGGCCTACTCATGTTCCTATCTTAAATATCTAATTACTGACGCACTGACTGATGGAAAGATACCTTGGCCTTGGAAGGCAGATGCACAGTGCAGATCACCAGAATGATACTGGGACTTAAAGGGTTAAATTATGAAGACAGATTGCATAAACTTGGCTTCTATTCCCTTGGGTTTAGATGGTTATGGGGTGATTTAATCAAGGTGTTTAAAATGATAAAAGGATTCCTTAGGGTAAATGCAGAGAAACTATTTCCTCTGGTGGGGGAATCCAGAACAAGAGTATTATTTTAAGATTAGAGCTGGGCCATTGAGGAGTGAGATCAGGAAGCACTTTTTTTACACAAAGGGTAATGGAAATATGGATCTCTGTCCCCAAAAGGCTGTGGCTACTGGGTCAATTGAAATTTTCAAGACTGCGATCAACAGATTTGTGTTGGGTAAGGGTATCAAGGATATGGAGCAAAGGCAGGAAAATGGAAAATCTGAGGTACAGATCAGCATTGCTCTAATAGAATAGCGGAATACACTTGAGGTGCTGAATAACCTAGTCCTGTTTCTATGTTTTTCCCTATTTACCTTATAAAATCCTGCATAATTTTCAAAAACAATTCAATTTGCATTTACTTGTGAACAGCAAGAAAAAACAAATGAAATGCTCAGTGTGATGCTTCCTCCTTCATCTATTCGCACTGTAACCTTTTGATTCTGGTAGAGTTGCTCAGCAGAATAAAGGCAGAGTGCTCAACTGAGAAACAGAATTCAGGTTCCCATCTAGGACTCCCTGCTCCAAGACCCTCTTTATTTTAACTTTTGTCTCTTTGTTTTAACCCTATTTTTACTCCATTTTTTTGAACATTAGTAAAACAAAAACCACTGATGAAGCATCTAATTTGGTGCAAAAAGAATTGCTATTTTTTTTTAAACCCTGAAAAACACAAGGAAATCCTATTTACAAACCATTTGGGGAGAAAGATTATGGTGAGCTAAATGTCCATTGACGTAGTTATGATATTCTTTCTAATGAAGGTTTTCTGTTTAGAAAATAGATAACTTGTTGAAGCTTTTCCATAAAGCTTTAACACATGTGACTTTTAGACTTGCATTTCATTGTAGGGAATGAAATCAATTTACTTGACAGTCAATCCAGCTGTATACAGCTTCTGTTCCTGATGCAGAGAAATGACTGGATGCCCTACAAAGCAACTTAATCCTGTCAGATTCATGCCACATAAGAGGTGCCACGGTGGCAGTAATTTAATATTGATACAAATGTAGGAAGTACTCTGGGATAGATTTTTTTTTTTGTATAAACCTGTAGGAAGTGCCTTTTATTTCTCATTTGTGTAAATAACAAAAGTCTGTACTTGACCATAATGTGCATGCTTGAACCTGCTTTTCTTGGGATTAACAAGCTTGGTATTCTAAAGTTTTCAAAAGAATCCACATCCTTTACAAACACACAAGGTAACCGTGTACATGGGATGTAATTTGTACCTCTTGCCTGATAATGCAGAAGCAACAAAGTCATCATGACGACTGCATTGCAGTCAGCAGCTTGCATGGCGTTCCATAGTGACTTGGTATGCATTCTTTTCATTCCACACAAAAACAAAACTAACTAAAAAAAGAACTGGTGGCTGCTGTGTTAAATATAATCTCTCTTGCTTTAAAGATTGACGAGGGTGAAGCCGTTGTTTTTCCTCGCATTGATGTTTTTTTCTAAATAATGTTATCTTCATGACATACAAAAATATTTCATAGGATCAAAATATAATAAGATACACATCATAATGTGTTAAAATTCAAAAATATTCTTTTTCAATAGAAGTGAACAGTAGCATGCATGTGTTTTGTAAATTTTAGCTGTTCTGAGGTAGCTAGCAATGACTTCACCAGCCAGTAGTGGACTCATTCCAAGGAATGTGGGGAGCCCCTACCTCCCAACATTAAAAAATGGAAAACTGGTCACTTTTTTGTTTTCAACACGGGGATGGCGTTATGAAAAAGCTGCATAAAAGTTCAAATGTAGATTGAATCTTAGACAAAACATTTCTTTTAAACTTGCTTATTCTATCTTTACAATGTACACTGATATTTCTTCATTTTTTAGTGGTGAAAGAGGAAGGGAGGGGAGGTAGCCCCGTAGAGGTAGTTGGTCATGTCCTGGCACTTGACTGTAATGTGCTTATTGGCATCTGTCGTTGTTAGAATGCTAACCTTAAATTAATTATCGGGACGCCAGATCTGCCAGGACTAACTCTCTCTTCATTTCTGTGGTAAGTGTCAATTGGATTTGAAAGTGCCGTGTTGAGCCAGTTAATTGCAGTGCTTTGAACAGATACGATTGAATTTCATATTATACAAGGGCTTAATCAGGCAAAAAAAGATTCAAACTTTACACAGGATTGTTTTGCTCATTTGGTCAGCAAGCATTGAAAATCATACACCAATAAAATTAAATAAATATTAAGTTACTAAAGCCTGTTAGAACTAAGTAACATTTTTATTTTGTACTTGGAGTGATAGATGTCTGTGCTAGAAATATAATATTGTCCCACATTTTACACATCAAGCACTTTGAGGTCAGGTCTGAAGATTAATCAAGCTACCTCCACAAAATAACATTCGGACTTTAACCCCAGCCATTCTTATTGCATCCAATGTGGGGCTGCCACTTTTAAATTTTATACACTCTAGTAAAATTGGGTTGAAGCTTAACTCACTTTGGATCTTTCAGCAGAGATGGGTGACATTTCATTCCAACATTCTGGGTTGGATTTAAGCCTGGCACCTAGAGATGAAGATTCTAACTCATTGGCTGAGGTTTTCTGCTGTGCACTTATCTGTCTGCAATTTTCATGCCCATTAAAATAAATGTGAGGGAAATACTAAGTGGGGAAAACCCCACTCCAGTGATGTAAGAATACCCTCTTTTGTCTGGTTATCATAAAATAAGTACAATGTAGTTAATTTCACAAAGACAATTTTAAATTCTGTCAAAGGCGCAGGCTGTTACTTTGAACTCTTGTACTCTTATTGTATTACATCTGTTACCTCTAAGTAAAACAACATTTAAATTTAAATTTGGAGATTTAACTCCACAGCGTGCGTCTGTCGTCATTGACAGGTTTCCTGCCTCAGCCTGATTGACAGGCTTGGCTTCCAGTCGGGCAGGGAGCACTCCGGAGGAAGCCGCCGGACCAGTTAGGTCTGATCCTAACTGGGGGGGTGGTGGGAATGTTCTCATGGTGGGGATGTTTGGGGGGCCAGGAGGAAGTACTCCTGCTCCTCCTAGCCCACATGGAGTGCTCTGCGAGGCTGTCCCCGACTCGCTGCAGCTGCTGGGTTTCCCCAGGCCTCGGGAAACCCTGCCAGCCACACTAAAACCTGCACAGCGAGTTAAATCTGAGGCTTCCAGCCTACTTAACATATTTAAAATGCTAACCTGCCTCCTGGGATTGGGTTGGCTGCCCGTCCCTTATCCTGACTCGGGTAAAACCTAGAAGTTGGCGGGTTGGAGCAGGCTTCCCGATACGCCTCGAATCTTTGCCCATTTAACGCATGCCCAATCCCACCCGCTCACCCATGATAAAATGCCCCCCATAGAATAATAGAAACTTACAGCAGAGAAGGAGGCCATTTGACCCATTGTGCCTGTGCTGGCTCTATGAAAGAGCAGTTGTGCTTAGTCCCACATCCCTGCTTTTGTCCGTAACTGTGTAAATTCCACATCCTCAAGTACCTGTCCAACTCCCTTTTAAAAATTATTTATGGAATCAGCTTCCACCACTTTTTCAGGTAGAGCATTCCTGATCCCGACATCTCTCGGCCTGAAAAGAATTCTCCTCATCTCCCCTCTAGATCTTTTGCCAATGATTTTGAATCTACGACCTCCAGTTATTGACCCACTCCCCAGAGGGAATAATTTTTCTCTATCTACTCTATCAAAACCTCTGCATCTTGAAAACCTCTATTAGGTCACCTGTTAACCTTCTCTGCTCCATGGAGAACCGTCTTAACTTATCCAACCACTCCTCATAACTGAAGTCCCTCATTCCTGGTAACATCCTGATAAACTTCCTCTGTACCCTTTCTAAGGCCTTTACATCTTTCCTGAAGTGTGGTGCTCAGAATTGTCCACAATCCTCCAACTAAGGCCTAACTAGTGATTTATAAAGTTCTAGCAGGATCTCTTTACTTTTATATTCTATTCCTTTATTTATAAACCCAAGTATATGGACACTAAGGTCTCTCTGCTCCTCTACACTTTTCAAAATCGTGCCATTTATAGTATACTGTCTTTCCATATTAGTCCTCCCAAAGTGCATCACTTCACATTTCTCCACATTGAACGCCATCTGCCACGCCTCTGCCCATTTATCCATCCTGTCTGTCATCCTGAAGCCTATAACTATCCTCATCACGATCTATTACTTTGCCAAGTTTTGTGTCATCTGCAAACTTTCTAATGCTGCTCTCTGCACCCAAGCCTAGATTGTTTATAAAAATTGAAAAGAGTAATGGACCCAAACTGACCATTGGGGAACATCACTGCAAACTGAGTCTGAAAAACATCCATCCACCACCACCCTGTGCTTCCTGTCACTGAGCTAATTTTGTATCCTTACCGCCACTTTCCTTTTAATTCCATGAGCTTCCTCTTCTTAATAAGCCTCCTGTGTGGCACTTTGTTGAATGCCTTCCGAAAGTCCAAATATATAGTATCAACTGCACTACCTTCTCTGTTACCCAAAGAATTCAATCAAGTTAATCAGACACAATTTGCCTTTAAAAAATCCATGCTGGCTCTCCTTGATTAACCTATGCCTTTCCAAATGAAAGTTTATTTTGTCCCTGATAATGGTTTCCAATAACTTTCCCACCACTGATGTTAGACTGACTGGCCTAAAGTTTCCTGGTTTATCTGTTTCCCCTTTCTTGAATAGTGGTGCAACATTAGCAACCCTCCAGTCCTCTGACACTACTCCTGTATCCAATGAGGATTGAAAGATTGTGACCAATATCTCTGTTATTTCTACCTTTGCTTCTTTTAGCAACCTAGGATGCATCCCATCTGGACTTTTCAGTAATGCTAAACTTTTTAGTACTTCTTCTCTATTACTATCCTGTCCACATCTTTCCTCTCCTCTTTTAGTGTAACCTTCACATCATCCACTTCCTTTGTGAAGACAGATGTAAAGTACTCATAGCCATGTCCTCGGCCTCTACATGAAGATTTCCCTTTGGGTCCTTAATGGAGCCAACTTTTTCCCTAGCTAACCATTTACATTTTATATGTTCATAAAATGTTTTAGGGTTCAATTTAATTTTGCCTGCTAATCTTTTCTCCCGTATTAACTTTTTCAATTCCCACCTGAACTTTCCATAATCTTCCTGGTTATTAACTGATATATAACTTAAATATTTTAATTTAATTGCAGAAAGGGGGAAGGAATTCCAGAATTGGTGAATAACCTTATGCAGTGACACAAGTAGAAACTTTTTACAGAAGTTACTACAATACTTTATAAACATATGAGCACCTGATTCCCAGCCCTTATTCCCAGCCCCTGTGCTACATCAGCTGTGGCTAGTAAAGATGAATTTTGTTGTTTTTCATGGACAGTTACAATATTAAATTTGGCATTTTTATTGCTTGATGCATTTATTGCATTATATAATTTATTTTAAAGCTAATAAGACATTATTGAAACAGCAAAGCTTTTTGTGAACGAATGATTCCAGTACAAAGGTGGTTTTGTTGTAAATTTTGCATTTCTATAATGCATCTGTCAAAAGGACAAATTCTGCATTTCCTATCTTTTATCTTTTTTTTATTAAATTTAGTTAATTCTGGTGACCTTTTCACTTGCTGATTTCTAAACATGCTCTTTTTCTTCCATTTTTCCTTAATCAGATTGTAAGAGGAGAAAAAGGTTATTTCTTGTGAAAAATTACCTTGTACAGCTTTAGCATAGATGATCTTTACATAAATTAGATGTGGATAAATGGCACGTACAGTAAATGTTGGAGGAAAACAGAATTTTATGTATGCTGAACAAAAGTGCTGTAATTGAATAATATGTTTTTGTAATGGCAATTATCCCTTTAAACTTTATAACTAATGCAACAATTTCAACTTGCTATTGTGGAACTTGAGGACTAATTCAGCACTGCTGTACTCCCAGTGGGGCGCTGTGCTGAGAGTTGGGGTTGTACCCCTACATTTGACCGGCATTCCCTTAAAGCTTCATATTAAGAGTGTGGAATTAGCCCTTTTGCTAACAGTGAATCGTAAAACACAAGTTTGTAAACACATCTTAAAGTGGGACAGCTGCAAGGAAAATATCCATTGTCTTACTTTAATTCTACTTTCCCCACTTATTATTTAGAAATTCCCTCCTAGCCCAATATGCATTCTTGTTTGCTGACAGCCTGCTTAAGGCCTAACTTGTTAAGCCGAGAAGCCAGTTTGGTGATGTAAGCTGTAGATCTATTAATCAGCACCTTTTGCTTTAACATGAAGAGAAAATCTAATTTATCCTAGTTTTTGTTCTCTTCCTTCTCCCACCCCCATCAAACTATAATGGGGAGCAAAAAGACGTCTTTCAGCTAGAATTTATTTATAGCCCCTAGCCCCAGTGTTAGTTGTATTGCCCATCCCTAATTGCCCTTGAGCAGGTGGTGGTGAGCTGCCGCCTTGAACCGATGCAGTCCGTGCAGTGAAGGTACTCCGATAGTACTGTTGGGGAGGGAGTTTCAGGATTTTGACCTAGCGACTATGAAGGAACAGCGATATATTTCCAAGTCAGGATGGTATGTGACTTGGAAGGCAACTTGGAGGTGATGGTGTTTCCATGCGCCTGCTGCCCTTGTTCTTCTAGGTGGTAGAGGTTGCGGGTTTGGGAGGTGCTGTCGAAGAAGCCTTGGCAAGTTGCTGCAGTGCATCTTGTAGATGGTACACAGTACAGCCACGGTACGCCGGTGGTGGAGGGAGTGAATGTTTAAGGTGGTGGATGGGGTGCCAATCAAGCGGGCTGCTTTGTCCTAGATGGTGTTGAGATTCTTGAGTGTTGTTGGAGCTGCACTCATCCAGGCAAGTGCAGAGTATCCACCACACTCCTGACTTGTGCCTTGTACATGGTAGAAAGGCTTTGGGGAGTGAGATGGTGAGACACTTGCCACAGAATACCCAGCCTCTGACCTGCTCTTGCAGCCGCCATATTTATGTGGCTGGTACAGTTAAATTTCTTGTCAGTGGTGACCGCCCCCCCCCCCCGCAGGATGTTGATGGTGGGGGATTTGGCAATGGTAATGCCACTGAATGTCGAGGGGCGGTGGTTAGACTCTCTCTTGTTGGAGGTAGTCATTGCCTGGCACTTGTGTGGCGCGAATGTTACTTGACGTTTATCAGCCCAAGCCTGAATGTCGTCCAGGTCTAGCTGCATACGGGCATGAACTGCTTCATTATCTAAGGAGTTGCAAATGGAACTGAACACTGTGCAATCATCAGCGAACATCCCCACTTCTGACCTTATGATGGAGGGAAGGTCATTGATGAAGCAGCTGAAGATGGTTAGGCCTAGGACACTGCCCTGAGGAACTCCTGCAGCGATGTCCTGGAGCTATTGGCAGATACAAAGGACTAAAAACAGTGGAAGCCCTAGAGGAGTATAGAAAGTGCAGGGGGGTACTTAAAAAAGAAATTAGGAGAGCGAAAAGGGGGCATGAAAAAACACTGGTGAGCAAAATAAAGGAAAATTCCAAGGTGTTTTATAAGTATATTAAGGGCAAGAGGATAACCAGGGAAAGAGTAGGGCCCATTAGGGACCAAAGTGGCAATCTGTGTGTAGAGCCAGAAGATGTGGGTGAGGTTTTAAATGAATATTTTGCATCTGTGTTCACTATGGAGAAGGACGATGTAGGCATAGAAATCAGGCAGGGGGATTGTGATATACTTGAGCAAATTAGTATTGAGAGGGAGGAGGTACTAGCGGTTTTAGCAGGCTTAAAAGTGTATAAATCCCCAGGCCCAGACGAGATGTATCCCAGGCTGCTGTGTGAGGCAAGGGAGGAGATTGCAGGGGCTCTGACACAAATTTTCATAACCTCTCTGGCCACAGGGGAGGTGTCAGAGGACTGGAGGACAGCTAACGTAGTACCATTATTCAAGAAGGGTAGTAGGGATAAACCAAGGAATTACAGGCCAGTGAGCCTAACATCAGTGGTAGGGAAATCATTGGAAAAACCTCTGAGGGACAGAATTAGTCTCCACTTGGAGAGGCAAGGAGTAATCAAGGATAGTCAGCATAGCTTTGTCAGGGGGAGATCATGTCTGACCAATTTGATTGAATTTTTTGAGGGGGTGACCTAGGTGTGTGGATGAGGGTAGTGCCGTAGATGTAGTCTACATGGACTTCAGTAAGGCTTTTGACAAAGTCCCACATGGGAGACTGGTCAAGAAGGTAAGAGCCCATGGGATCCAGGGCAATTTGGCACATTGGATCCAAAATTGGCTTAGTAGCAGGAGGCAGAGGGTGATGGTCGAAGGTTGTTTTTGTGACTGGAAGCCTGTGTCCAGTGGTGTACCACAGGGATCGGTGCTGGGTCCATTGCTGTTGGTAGTGTACATTAATGATTTAGATATGAATGTAGGAGGTATGATCAGTAAGTTTGCAGATGACACGAAAATTGGTGGACTGGTAAATAGCGAGGAGGGAAGCCTCCGGCTACAGGACGATATAGACGGGTTGGTCAGATGGGCAGAACAGTGGCAAATGGAATTTAACCCTGAAAAGTGTGAGGTGATGCATTTTGGGAGGACTAACAAGGCAAGGGAATACACAATGAATGGTAGGACCCTAGGAAGGACAGAGGATCAGAGGGACCTTGGTGTGCATGTACACAGATCCCTGAAGGACAGGTAGATAAGGTGGTTAAAAAGGCATATGGGATACTTGCCTTCATTAGCCGAGGCATAGAATATAAGAGCAGGGAGGTTATGATGGAGCTGTACTAAACGCTAGTTAGGCCACAGCTGGAATACTGTGTGCAGTTCTGGTCGCCACACTATAGGAAGGATGTGATTGCATTGGAGAGGGTGCAGAGGAGATTCACCAGGATGTTACCTGGGCTGGAGCGCTTCAGCTATGAAGAGAGACTGGACAGGCTGGGGTTGTTTTCCTTAGAGCAGAGAAGGCTGAGGGGGTACCTGATTGAGGTGTACAAAATTATGAGGGGCATAGATAAGGTAGATAGAAAGGAACTTTTCCCCTTAGTAGAGGGGTCAATAACCAGGGGGCATAGTTTCAAGGTAAGGGGCAGGAGGTTTAGAGGGGACAAGGGAAATGAGGGATAGCATAAGATCCAAGGAGAGGGCATATAAATTGGCCAGAAAAAGCAGTAACCCTGAGGATTGGGAGCAGTATAAGATTCAACAAAGGAGGACAAAGGGATTAATTAAGAAGGGGAAAATAGAATATGAGAGTAAGCTTGCAGGGAACATAATAACTGACTGTAAAAGCTTTTATAGATATGTGAAGAGAAAAAGATTAGTGAAATCAAGCATAGGTCCCTTGCAGTCAGAATCAGGGGAACTTATACTGGGGAACAAAGAAATGTCAGACCAATTAAATACATATTTTGGTTCTGTCTTCACAAAGGAGGACACAAATAACCTCCCAGAGATGTTGGGGAACACAGGGTCTGATGAAAGGGAGGAACTGAAAGAAATCAGTATTTGTAGGGAAATGGTGTTAGGGAAATTGAAGGGATTGAAGGCCAATAAATCCCCAGGGCCTGATAATCTACATCCTAGGGTACTTAAGGAAGTGGCCCTAGAAATAGTAGATGCATTGCTGATCATCTTCCAACATTCGATGGAATCTGGAACAGTACCAATGGATTGGAGGGTAGCTAATGTTACCCCACTATTCAAAAAGGGTGGTAGAGAGAAAACGGGGAATTACAGACCGGTAAGCCTGACATCGGTATTGGGGAAAATGCTAGAGTCCATTATCAAGGATGTAATAGCTGAGCACTCGGAAAACAGTGACAGGATCGGACAAAGTCAACATGGATTTACAAAAGGTAAATCATGCTTGACTAATCTACTGAAATTTTTTGAGGATGTAACTGGTAAAATAGATAAAGGAGAACCAGTGGCTGTGGTGTATTTGGACTTCGAAAAGGCTTTCGATAAGGCCCCGCATAAGAGATTAGCGTGTAAAGTTAAGGCACATGGGATTGGGGGCAAGGTATTGACTTGGATAGAGAACTGGTTGGCAGACAGAAAGCAAAGAGTTGGAATAAATGGGTCTTTTTCCGAGTGGCAGGCAGTGACTCGTGGGGTACCGCAGGGATCGGTCCTTGGACCCCAGCTATTCACAATATATATTAATGATCTAGACAAGGGAACTAGATGTAATATCTCCAAGTTTGCAGCCGACACAAAACTGGGTGGGCGTGTGTGCTGCGAGGAGGATGCCGAGAAACTCCAGGATGATTTGGACAGGTTGGGTGATTGGGCAGAAGCGTGGCAGATGCAATATAATTTGGATATATGTGAGGTTATCCACTTTGGTGTCAAAAACAGAAAGGCAGATTATTATCTGAATGGCAATAGATTGGGAGAAGGGGAAGTGCAACGAGACCTGGGTGTCCTTGTGCACCAGTCGCTGAAGGTAAGCATGCAAGTGCAGCAGGCGGTTAAGAAGGCAAATGGTATGTTGGCCTTCATAGCGAGAGGGTTTGAGTACAGGAACAAGGATGTCTTGCTGCAGTTGTACAGGGCCTTGGTGAGACCACACCTTGAGTATTGTGTGCAGTTTTGGTCGCCATATCTGAGGAAGGATGTTCTTGCCATGGAAGGAGTTCAGCGAAGATTCACAAGGCTGATACCTGGGATGGCAGGAATGACATATGAAGAGAGATTGGGTCGATTGGGCTTATACTCGCTGGAGTATAGAAGAATGCGAGGGGATCTCATTGAAACTTATAAAATTCTGACAGGACAGGACAAACTAGATGCAGGAAGGATGTTCCCGATGGTCAGGGAGTCCAGAACCAGGGGTCACAGTCTAAGGATAAGGGGTAAGCCATTTAGGACAGATATGAGGAGGAATTTCTTCACCCAGAGAGTGGTGAACCTGTGGAATTCTCTGCCACAAAAGGCAGTTGAGGCCAATTCATTAAATATATTCAAGAAGGAGTTGGATATATTTCTTAAGGCTAAAGGGATCAAGGGATATGGGGAGAAAGCAGGGACAGGGTACTGAATTTGGATGATCAGCCATGATCTCATTGAATGGCGGAGCAGGCTAGAGGGGCCGAATGGCCTACTCCTGCTCCTATCTTCTATGATTTGAGGAAAAACTTTTTCACCCAGAGGGTGGTTGGAATCTGGAACTCACTGCCTGAAAGGGTGGTAGAGGCAGGAACCCTTAACATTCAAGAAGCATTTAGATGAGCACTTGAAACGCCATAGCATACAAGGCTACGGACCAAGTGCTGGAAAATGGGATTAGAATAGACGGGGCTTGATAGCCGGCGCGGACACGATGGGCCGAAGGGCCTCTTTCTGTGCTGTATGACTCTGAGATGATTGACCTCAACCACCACAACCATCTTCCTTTGTGCTAGTTATGACTCCAATCAGTGGAGAGTTTTCCCCCTGATTCCCATTGACTTCAGTTTTACTAGGGCTCCTTGATGCCACCCTCAGTCAAATGCTGCCTTGATGCCAAGGGCAGTCACTCTCTCCTCGCCTCTGGAATTTAGCTCTTTTTTTGTCCATGTTTGGACCAAGGCTGTAATGAGGTCTGGAGCAGAGTGGTCCTGGCGGAACCCAAACTGAGCAGTGGTGAGCAGGTTATTGGTGAGTAAGTGCCGCTTGATAGCACTGTCAATGACACCTTCCATCACTTTGCTGATGATTGAGAGTAGACTGATTGATACAGGAAACTCTTTATTAACCGGCACCCAAATATCCGGAAATCTCTCTTAACCTCAAAATTCTTGAGTAGGTAACCGGGGTTTTCCTTCATCTCTCGTTTAAAATTAACTTTAAAAAAAAACCCCGAGGCGTTTGCCTTGTATCGGAGCGTGTAGATTGGGAGGGGAATGTGCAGCCCGGGTAGGCAGCGGACACGACAGATGGTCAGCTGGCGGTCCCCAGGGAGACGGAGCTCCGAATGCAGGCGCATGTCAATGTGTACGGGGCTCTCGTACGTTGGTAGATATAACTCTCCGTTATCCGGACTTTTTGATTAACCGGCACCACGCCGGTCCTGTCGGTGCCGGTTAATAAAGAGTTTCCTGTAATTGGCTGGATTGGATTTGTCTTGCTTTTTTGTGGACAGGACATACCTGGGCAGTTTTCCACATTGTCGGGTCGATGCCAGTGTTATAGCTGTACTGGAATGGCTTGGCTAGAGGTGCGGCTCGTTCTGGAGCACAAGACTTCAGCACGACAGCTGGGATGTTGTCAGTGCCCATAGCCTTTGCTGTATCCAGTGTGATCAGCCATTTCTTGATATGTGGAGTGAATCGAATTGGCTGAAGACTGGCTTCTGTGATGGTGGGGACCTCAGGAGTAGGCCGAGATGGATCATCCACTCGGTACTTCTGGATGAGGATGGTTGCAAACCCTTCAGCCTTGTCTTTTGCACACATGTGCTGGGCTCCACCATCATTGAGGATGAGGATATTCATGGAGCCGCCTCCTCCCATTAGTTGTTGAATTGAACACCACCATTCATGACTAGATGTGGCAGGACCTCAGAGCTTTGATCTGATCTGTTGGTTGTGGGATCACTTAGCTTGGTCTATAGCATGCTGCTTCCACTGTTTAGCATGCATGTAGTCCTGTGTTGCAGCTTCCCCAGGTTGTCACCTCATTTTTAGTTACGCCTGGTGCTGCTCCTGGCATGCTCTTCTACACCTTGTTGAACCAGGGTTGGTCCCCTGGCTTGATGGTAATGGTAGAGTGAGGGATATACCAGGCCAGGAGGTTACAGATTGTGGTGGAATGCAATTCGTCCGCTGTTGATAGCCCACAGTGCCGCATGGATGCCCAGTTTTGAGATGCTAGATCTGTTCTGAACCTATCCCATTTATCACAGTGGTAGTGCCATTCAACAGGTCAAATAGGTTTTTCCCTCGTGTTGGTTCTCCCCACCTGCCGCAGTTCCAGTCTGGCAGTTATGTCCTTCAAGACTTGGCCAGCTCGGTCAGTAGAGGTGTTACTGAGCCACTCTTGGTGATGGACATTGAAGTCCCCCACTCAAAATACATTAAGGGTCCTCAAGCATATTTCATACCCTTTTTTTTAAAGGTTAATCATGGTTTTTAAACTCAGCAGTTAACATGCAATATTTTGCTTGTTCTTGACAAAATTATTGTTTTAAATAATTTTATTTCTGCCTCGAAACTGCCTATTTGGGAATCTCATTGCTGTTTGTGGGAACTTGGTGTGTGCAAAATGGCTGTTGTGTTTACTTGCATAACAGTATTGTATGTGAAGCACTTTGAGACATTTGAGATATGTGATAAGGTACTCTATCAATGCAAGTCTTTTATTTTGCACAAAAAACATTTTTCCTCCCTCTCCATTTCTACTTGTGTTTCTGGTTTTCATGGGGGTTCTGACCTTTTTTCTTAATTGTCTTAACCTGTATTCAATTATATCTCTGATATATATTTGTACTGTTTCAGTGTTTAACTCTCGGGATGTAGATAGTTCAGTACCCCCTTGTGCTGGATCAGTAGCAATGTTCCTGTTAAGTTCCGCGCAGGCCTGGAGGTCCTGCACAGGCCACTCGGCGGCTTTTAATGGAAAAACTGCGCGTGCGCGGAAATTTGAATTGGCTGCGCAGCCCGTTAAAGAGGCCACGCACCCCAAAAAATTGCTCTTTACACTGTTACTTTCCTCAGTCGATTTTAGGATAATTGAAGTCCCCCCTAAGTTCTTGCATCTTTCTGCAATTTGCCTGCAAATTTGCTCCTTTATATCCTTCCCACTATGCGCTGCCCTACAATATATACCCAGCAGCGTAATAGCTCCTCTATTGTGGCTTAATTCTAACCAAATGCGTCTTTGAACCCTCAAGTACATCATCCCTTTCTAGTGCTGCAACAGTATCTTCAATCAATACTGCCAATCCCCCTTTTTTCCTTTCTTATCCTTCCTGAATACATTGTAGCCAGGAATATTAAGTGCTCATTCCTCCCCTTCTTTGAGCCAGGTCTCCGTTATTGCAACTATATCATAATCCCATGTGGCTAGTTGTGCTTGCAGCACATCAACCTTACTTAGCATGTTTCATGCATGGACTCTAAATGCATCTTAGTCTGCCTACATTCTCCCCCACCCCCGGCTGTCTGATCCCTCCTATTTCTGAACTACTCTTTATTCTAAGGCTCTTTGTCTCTCCCAGTCCTCTGTGCACCTTGTATCTCCTCTCTAATGCTTCATTCTGCTGCCCTTCCCCTTGCCAAATTAGTTTAAACCCTCCCCCACAGCTCTAGTTAACCTCCCTGCGAGGACATTAGTCCCAGCCCTGTTGAGGTGCAACCTGTCCATCTTGTCCAGGTCCCTTCTGCCCCAGAACTGACCCCAATGCCCCAGGAGTCTGAAT
The DNA here is from genome assembly GCA_030390025.1 of Squalus acanthias. Classification (NCBI taxonomy): domain Eukaryota; kingdom Metazoa; phylum Chordata; class Chondrichthyes; order Squaliformes; family Squalidae; genus Squalus; species Squalus acanthias. The sequence continues at coordinate 88,010,293 of CM059426.1, forward strand.
CCCTCCCTCCTGCACCATTTCTCCAGCCACACATTAAACTGTCTTATTTAACTGCTTCTATACTCACTTGCACGTGGCACTGGGAGTAATCAAGAGATTACTACCTTTGAGGTCCAGTTCTTTAACTTCCTCCTCAGCTCCTGAAACTCTGCGTGTAGGACGTCAATCCTTTTCTTAGCTTTGTCATTGGTTCCAATATGGAGCACGACTTCTGGCTGTTCCCCTTCCCCCTGCAAAATGTTCTGCACTGGTTCCGTGATGCCCTTTACCCTGGCACTAGGAAGGCAACACACCATGCGAGACTCATGTCGGCTGTTGCAGAAATGCCTGTCTATTCCCCTGACAATTGAATCCCTGATCACCACTGTATTTCTACAGTTTATTGTTCCCCCCCCCCCCCCCCAAGCAGTTATTTGACCCATGGTACGGTGGATGTACTCTAGACTGCATTCCACCGAGGTGTTGGCCACTGAAAACCTGTTTGAGAGTGCCACACTCCTGGATGATTCCTGCACTGCCTGCCTCTTCCTACCCTGCCGGATGGCCACCCACTTACTAGCCTCTTGAACTCTCTATAGCTGTGGGGTGACCACCACCTGGAATATGTGTTGTAAGAAATTCTCTCATGCCCTGCAGTGACTCCAGCTGCTCCTCAAGCTCAGAAATCCTGAGCTTAAATTCGAGCAACTGGAGGCACTTCCTGCACACGTGGTTATCCAGGACACATGAAGAGTCCTAGAGTTCCCATATGGTACAGGAATTACAGGCAACAGGTCTTAGCTGTCCCATCATTTTGCTTAAAAGTCTATCCACCTACGCTATATGGGTGTTTTTAGTTTAGTATCCCCTGTAGGGAATTCGACTCCACTCCAATTGGATGCAGTGATACTTTATTTAAGACTTGTAAAACTTAACACATTACAGTACATGAGTGATAGTTTACAGAACCAAGCAGAAAGTATATCACCCGCTCCATCCTGGTTAGAAGTGTGCCTCTTGATGTTACGCGACAGGTCAGCTCCCTTTCTCCTGGATGTTTCGCCTCGCCCCTCTAAATTATTCTGCACTAAACAGCCTCGAGCACACGTCCTTTACACACCAGAAAACGGGATTACTCGCGGCCTAATCCAATCAGCACGTGCTACACTTACTTCCCTTGTTTTCCTTAATGTTCCTGCTTTGATCACACTGCGTGCCTAGCATTATAGCTGAGGTTTGTTCCGGCTTCAATAACCGGATAGTTTGCTGACTCTGCTGTTCTCTACACAGTAGCTGCTCACTATGTTAGTCATTTAAGTATAAATGCTATATCACCAAGCGTTCGAGCAGATTAACTCTTTCTTGCAGTCCTTACTCCCATTTATTATTTATGTATTCTAGATTTTTATTTAATGCAATTTGGAACCCTTTAATGTTAGTATATTCTTATTGGTTAATGTAAATTTTATCCCCTTGGATCTAATTAATTTCTCTGCTTTATTTATATATACTTACTTATTTACTGTTGCCCCTTTGTTTAAATTACTTAGCACCTCCTTCCCCATCTGCAACAAATTTCCACTCCTCAAATTCCTGTCGTCAGTCTGTTTAGCAAGCCACTCCATTTAGCAGATTCACCCAACTTTCACCAAGCTCTGTCTCATCTGATCTTGCAGGATATCTCGCCTGTTGGCTGCCGTGCACTCCCTGTTCACCATGTGAACTGGGCAGGGAGCGCCTTGAAAATACTAAAATTATTCAACTTTGAAAAATGATGTGATGTCAGCTTTCATTGCTGCAGGCGAGCCGTGCAGAGGTCCAGTTACTATGTGACTGGACCACATAACCCCAGCCCTAGTATCTTCTCAAAGCTGTATTGATACATTTGTTCACGCTTAAAAAAAAAATAGAATTAATTTAAATCACATTGAGATCCCTTAAACTGGTGCATGGGGAGAGTTAATAAGGAAGTGTTTGCTGTATATTTGGTTTAGGTATTCATATTTTATACAAAAATTTCCCAGCCACTACACTTGCTTAAAAATCTGTTCTATTTCCTGCTTTTTTTTTCCAGTTCCGACGAAAGGTCATCGACCTGAAACGTTAACTCTGTTTCTCTCTTCACAGATGCTGCCTGACCTGCTGAGTATCTCCAGCATTTTCTGTTTTTAATTCATATTTTATAATTCTGCCAGTTAGTGCACTTTGCAACTTCTAACTTGCTAGCTTGTTTGTTGCTCAGTATTAAATTCATCGTTACATTATTAATTTTATTCATTCTTATGGGATGCACCGACTTTTGAAAGCTGAGTGGAAAAACTAGATTATTTTTAATAGATGCTGCTGGTAGTACCCATAATCTAATTTCTGAGATTAGAGAAAGAAAAATTGAAAGTATTTAAAATACTAAAGGCATCAAGCTGATAATGTGAGGGTGGTCGGGAGAACATTGGTTGAACCCAGATCTGGGAGGAACAAAGACAGACTGAAGAGGATCATGGAGCCAAGCAACACAGTTGCAAGACTGAGTCAGGTGGAAAAGAGAGGCCAAAGACAAAATAATGTGATTTAAGTTTCAACAATCTGAGTTCAGACAGAGCAGCTAATGAGAAAAACTTACCAAGAGCTGAACATGGATTGGAAAAATCAAAAGTTAATTTGTATTGTGGTTTATCTGAATCAAAGAATTTTGTACCACCTATGTACTTGTAGTTGGGAGATTTGCAGGCACATAGGAGTTGTAACAAACTCATTCCCATAATTCAGTGATGGCCAAATATATAATCTTGCCTATAATACACACTTCCTATCCACAAACAGTATTTCCTGTAATACTATATGTCAACATTTGTAATGCATACTTCCTATGCAAACAATTTTAATGGGATTCTATATGTAAACATTTATGTAAATATTTTATGGGGAAACTGCATGTAAGCATTTTGTCATCACTGTTAATGAATCAATTGAATCACTCCAAATAGTTCTTGAAAACATTTTCTTTACCATTTTTCAGTAACTAATGTGAAAGTCATAAGATATTAAACAAAATTACTCAAATATTACATATTTCACTATAACCTGATTATATTTGTCCATTGAATTGTCTTTTAATTGAAAATTAACTAAATTGACATTGGTGTGCAATCAGATTTTTTTTTCTGTCTCGTTATCACCCTATCTTTTTTTTTAAAAAAAATTAAAAATATCAGTCGTATTTTTTTTCATCCTAATTTGTTTTTTTTTAAAAAGCAAATGAGTTAGATTTTGCAAGTGGACAGAAAGATACAAATTCTCAGCTGTGTTTTGCTGATGGTTAGAAAATGTAAATATTCTAATTACCGATACCTGTGAGACACATGGAGAAGAGACTTATGGAGAGGGAGAAAATCCAGACACAGATATGTTTCCAAGAATGAATCACAAAATACCACATAATGATTTCTGAAATCTCATAGAAAGTTACAAGCCAGTGCTGCCAGAGCTGGAATGACCCTCCTCCCCCCACCCCACCCCGGTCCCCTCACTGCTGACTGATACCAGGAATCCATCAGTGAGCAAAACCCTACATTCCATTCCTAAGTTCAGCCAAACTCCAGGGTGCCACTTCACAGTGCTTTAAACCATAGGCTAGTATTGGCTCACCTGTGAGCAACTTCAGAAAGTGTACTAAGATTTTCCTTAATCCTAATTGGAGTTCATTTTTTAAAATAATTTTTCAAAGCAGATGGAAAGATTCTAATTAGTACCTGTGTTTTGTTGATAGTTAGAAAATGTAATTCTAATTACTGACCCCTGTCACATGGATGGAGGGAGGGGCAGAGAGTGAGACAGACAATGTCTTTTTTCATCCTAATTTGAGTGTTTTTTGTTAAAATAAACATTTTTTTAAAAGGAATTGAATCTGCTTAAGTTAAGTTTATTTTGTGGATTGAATGTATTCTGTTTAAATATTTTTTTCTTCAAATTACTAGGTACTTGTTACCCATGCCCAGAGACTGTAGAAATTAAATGTAATTGCAATACAACTGTTCTGATTGTACCTTGTGGCAGAGAACGCACTACCAAGCCTCCAAGGTGCAAAGAGCTATGCAGGTCAGTGCACAATGTATAGTAAATTGAATTAATTGATTAAGGTATTTTTGCATTTCTCGTAGTAACTTTTTATGATCTCTGGAAATGTTATACTATCTGCACATTAGGTCCCGACATCCATGGAAAAAAAATAAGTTAAATCTTATAATGCTGCTAGTAAGATACACCTCTAAACTAAGCATACATGACCCGGAATTTGCAGTCAGCGGTGAAGGGATGGCACTCGCCATTGACCTTGAAAAAAGTTGCCCACAAAGACATATAAAGGAATATAATGTGGAGAAATGTGAAGTTATCCACTTTGGTAGGAAAAATAGAAAAGCAGAGTATTTTTTAAATGGTGTGAGATTGGGAAATGTTGGTGTTCCAAGGGACCTGGGTGTCCTTGTACACGAATCACTGAAAGTTAACATGCAGGTACAGCAAGCAAATGATATGTTGGCCTTAATTACAAGAGGACTGCAATTATACAGGGCCCTGGTGAGACCACACCTGGAGTATTGTGTACAGTTCTCCCCGGTGTCCTGGCCAATATTTATCCCTCAACCAACAACACTAAAGCAGATTATCTGGTTATTATCACACTGCTGTTTGTGGGAGCTTGCTGTGTGCAGATTGGCTGCCGCGTTTCCTACATTACAACAGTGACCACTTAAAAAGTACTTCATTGGCTGTAAAGTACTTTGGGATGTCCGGTGGTTGTGAAAGACGCTATATAAATGCGAGTATTTCTTTTTATATTCATGCTCTGTTACAGTGAGACCACAATTGGTAACCTCAACTCTCAAGTTTCCAGTGCAGGCAGTGTCATGTTACAGGTGCTTGATCTGCATTTTGTGGAACTGAGTATCATGGTACTTTTATTCTAACTCTACATTCATTCAACTTCCATAAACATCCCACGGGGAGGGAAGTCATGCCTGGCATTGGCCCTTTTAAAAAAAAATGCTGCTTGAGATCATGTGATCTCTTGCTACTCCTTTGTATAAAAGGTCATGCTTGAGGCAGTGGTCTGTTTCTTTTCTTCTACCATTATTAGCAGCATTATCTGCCTCTCAAACCAAGGAAAGTGTGAATTGTTATTTCTCAGTTCTTCTAAAAACTGATAACAGGAGCAGATCAGAAGTAGTTTATGCTGTCACCTGAAATTGTGGAGAGGAAGTTTCATCAATGTTTATTTGAGAGGCACAAGTTTAATTTATATGGTTGGTCTAATAACCTCCTGTTCTTTTGATGCTGTTTTGAGGCATGACCTAACTTAATCAGATTGACAAACTTCCATGACCACCAGTTCATGCTGTTCTCTGGCTTTAAAATTTGCATTGCACAGATTGTTTAAAGTGATTCTCCCAAAATTCTTGTCTGTGCTGTTTTCTACTGTTATATGATATCTTCTGAGTGTGAAACTTGTTCCCAACTCAGTAGAATAGATCAGCATAACTGATTCATCTGTAAAAGGCAGTTTTGGCCATTAGAATGTCAAAACTCGAATTATATTGCCAGAAAGATGGCTCTTGTAGAGCATAAACATCAGCACAGACCAGTTGGGCCGAGTGGCCCGTTTCTGTGCTGTAAATTTTATGTAAAAAAAAAAAGATACTTGGAGGGTACACCAAGAACTCTGCCATTTTCCTTATTATTTCTTAAATCTATGCATCTGGATTCTGTCTTAAAACAACCCCCTACAATTCATTACCTTAAATACAGTATATGGCCCATAAGTTAGTGGCTCCACACCTGTTATATGCATTGATGAAACAACTCTTCCCACAGACAAAAATAAGATCCTGAAATGATGGGCTGACCATTTCCAAAACCTTTTAAATAAGTAATCAGCTGCTAAAAATGAGGCTGTCGGATCAGCTGCCTCAGTGTGCCATCATTGATATCCTTGCAAAACAACCTACTATCTCAGAGTCTGAAAAGGCCACCCGATTGCTCTCAAATGGGAAGGCACCTAGTTCTGATATCTCAGCTGCGATAGACCAAGCCAGTGGGGACTATGTAGTCAAATGCCTAAATTAACTATTTTAATTTATGTGGTGCTCAGGAAAGATCCCCATGGATTTCAAAGATGCTTTAATTGTCCACCTCTACAGGGGAATTGAAAATTGTTTTATCTGCGATAATCACCGGGAATCTCTACTTGTATTTGCTGGAAAGATCTTTACAAGAGTGCTGCTCAATTGCTTCATTCAACATATTACTGAAAAAATCTAATAGACAGTCAATGTGGGTTCATAAAGGGAAGAGGCACAACTGATACGATCTTTACAGCTATACAGTTCCATGGAAAGGAAAATTGGGCGGAGTGTATAATGGGCAGCAGATCCGCTACTGCCTGTTTTGCACCCTCGCTGAAGCTGAATTTCACCCCTCGTATCTTTTGATTTACCATGAACAATGTCACAGGAGATCCACTGATGTATGTAAAAATTCTAATTGTATGATGCACTTACACCTGTATAGCTCAAATATCATATTCATAAAACAGCAACAAATCACATTTGAATAGATAGGGAATCTACTTATGAACAAGTAGCAACAAAGTTTATATATTTTTTTTTAAAAAAAGTCAGTCACTTCCTCCTGGTCTCTCTTGACCTGGATTTACAAGTAGCTGCCAATCTAGCAACAAACATCTTTCAACAATAGCTGAGGGAAAGCAACAATTTATACAGTATTGGACTTTGTAACCTTAAAGGGACAGGGCCTCATAAACACAGCTCAGCCTTTGCAACAGACATATTTCCTCAAGGTGGTGCCACTTGAGAAAGGGCTTTCAAGGCATTGTTATATGATACCTGGTCCGTTACATGGTATAACACTCCTGTCATTAAATAAGTGTATTCTTCAACCTACCACAGGAAATCCATCGGTAGTACTTTATTTTCTAAGCAATTGCATGTTTGTTGGTTTCAAGCAAATATATTTTCACTTTCTAAGTATTCTGATTTAAAAATGTTTTCTCATATTTTTCTCTCTAGGAAGCCACCCACATGTCATCACCCAAACAGGGAGAAACACCGATGCCACTTTGGTCCTTGCCCTCCATGCAAACAGCCCTGCCAAAAAGCACTGGCCAAGTGTGCCCACCTTTGCCCTGCCACTTGTCACGATGAAGTACTAGTTAAGCAAGCAAATTCAGTAAGAATTTTTAGTCTTTGTACAGTGTAGAACTTGGAAAAAAAGTTCCCAGGAGCTTATGATTAATTTGGATACAGTCAATACAGCATCTTTCTAGCAACTTTGAGGAAAAGTGGAGATTGGTTTGGTCCTTTTAAAAGGATTTCTGAATACTTTCTATCTTGAACACGAAACTACCTTGCACTCAATCAGTTTTGTTGGCATCTGCTTCTGATCTGGGCTTTAGAAGATAATATACCTGGAATAGCATTGTACAATGCAAATTTTCATCTGACCAAACTTTGGCGATGAATAAGACTTAAGGGGGTAAACATTGGGGCTAGCGCCCCAAAAAAGTTCGGGCCCCCGCGGCCGATTTTCCCAGGTAGCGCCCTGAGAAGTAGGAGGGTCGCTACTGGAAGCGCCCCGCGTCCCTCTTGGGGCGCTGCGAGTCAATATCGCGGCGCTATGTGCCGCAACGCCACGCGCTGCAGCATGTCGCGCAGTGGTACTGCAGGCCTTCCTCCCCTTATTAGAGGGGAGGGGCCTGGCGAAGCGCATCCCAGCACCCAGCTGGGCCACCAGGGATCGGGAGTGCCGGCAAACGAGCCCGGCATTCGAGGGGGGCTTCACGGGTTGGGGACAGCAACGGGGGCAGGTGCTGGCAGGTGGCCAGCAACAAAAATGGCCACCCACCACCTCCCCTTTAACTAGCGCCGATAGGCCCCCCTGACCCCGGTGGACATAGCATCCGGCGGTAAGTCGGGGGTCGTCACCCAATATTACAGCCGGGGTGCTGCGCACGGCGATGATGTCGTCGCCAGCTGCGCAGCGCCGCCGCTGACCTCCCACTGAATTTCACAGGAGGCGTTAGCAGCGCGCGCCCAGGCGCTAGTTGATTTGCGCCCCGTTAGCGTGCTAACGGGAGGTGCAAATCAACCGAATTTGGCCCCCAACGTTCCATAATGATTTCTCATGTTCTTATTGTGGTTGTAGATAATTAATTCAATCAAGGTTTTGAATAACTAGTCATGTTGCAATTTTTTTCAAGCAGACAAATATAAAGTATAAGGGTGAGCATGTTACGTGCTTTTGTGTGTTTTTTTAAAAAAGGATAGGTTCTGAATCAGCCAACCAGCAAATGATCTTCAGTTGGTCTCAATTTAGTTTTTGAGCTGATCCAGTCCTATTTTTCCACCCGAACCCTAAACTTGCTCTTTTTGCGGCAAAACTCTAACAGTAAAAGTGTCCATTCATGAAATTGATATGTTATATTAGATAAATCCTACTGATTATTTTCCTTTTCTCACCCGTGCCCCTCGTAAGCCTTATTCTTTGCTGTCCCAATTAGCTCTCGACCCTTCGTCATCACACTAGATTCTAGCAAAGTCACAACCTTTGTTGCAACAATGCTACTTATTTCTCCATACCTCCCCTCTGCATTCTGCCATCCATCTGACTTGTGTGAAAGAGAGGAACATGAGAGTAGGCCATTCAGCCTCTCGAGCATGTTTGCCATTCAATTAGATCATGGCTGATCTGTGCCTCAACCCCCTTAATAAACAAATATCTATCGATCTCAGTCTTAAATTTCAATTTATCCAACGTCCACAGCCTTTTGGGGGAGAATGTTCCAGATTTCTACTACTGTGTGTGGAAAAAGTGCTTCCTGATTTCACTCCTGAATGGCCTGGCTCTAATTTTAAGATCATGACCTTTTGTTCCAGATTCCCCCACCAGAGGAAATATATTCGCTTTATCGATCCTATTGAATCCTTTTATCATTTTAAACACCTCGATTAGATCACCCCTCAATCTTCTATACGCAAAGGAAAACGAGCGAAGTTTATCAAACCCATCTTTGTAATTTTACCGCTAACCCCTGGTATAATTTTGGTGAATCTGCGCTGCACCCCCTCCAATGCCAATACATGTTCCCTGAGGTGCGGTGCCCAGAACTGAACGTAATACTCTAGATGGGGTCTGACCTTGGCTCTATACAACTGAAGCATATCTTCCTCCCCTTTTCTATTCCAGTCCCCTTGAATTAAAGACCAACATTACATTAGCTTTTTTATAATTGCTTTTTATACCTGTCTGCTAGCTTTTAGCGATTTGTGTACATGTACAACCAAATCTCTTGCTCCTCCACAGTTTCTAGTTTTTCACCATTTATAAAATACTTTGATTTGTCTTTCTTGGATCCAAAGTGGATGACCTCACATTTCCCAACATTGACCTCCATTTGCCACAGTTTTGCCCACTCACTTAATCTGTCTATGTCCCTTCATAAACTTCCTGGTCCCATCTGTGTTACTTACTGTGCCTTCTAACTTAGTGTCAGCTGCAAACTTGGTTATAAAACTCTCTATTCCTTCATCCAAGTTATTAATAAATATGGTGAAAAGCTGAGACCCCAGTACAGATCCCTGGGGAACACAACTTATTACATAATGACATAAGAAATAGGAGCAGGAGTAGGCCATTTGGCCCCTCGAGCCTGCTCCGCCATTCAATAAGATCATGGTTGATCATCTACCTCAACTCCACTTTCCTGCACTATCCCCATATCCCTTCATTCCCTTAATATCCAAAAATCTATCGATCTCTCTCTTGAATATATTCAACAACTGAGCCTGCATAGCCCTCGGGTAGAGAATTCCAAAGATTCACCACCCTCTGCGTGAAGAAATTTCTCATCTCTGTCCTAAAAGGCTGACCCCTTATTCTGAGACTGTGAGCCCTGGTTCTAGACTTCCCAGTCATGGGAAACATCTTCTCTGCATCTACTCTGTCAAGCCCTATAAGAATTTTGTATGTTTCAATGAGATCACCTCTCATTCTTCTAAACTCTAGAGAATATAGGCCTGGTCTACTCAATCTCTCCTCATAGGACAATCCCCCCATCCCAGGAACCAGCCTGGTGAACCTTCGTTGCACTTCCTCTATGGCAAGTATATCCTTCCTTCGGTAAGGAGACCAAAACTGAACACAACACTCCAGGTGTGGTCTCACCAGGGCCCTATATAATTGCAGTAATTACATCCCGCCAATCAGAATATGTACCCTTTATCCCCACTCTCTGTCTCCTACCTCCCAACCAATTTCCAACCCATGTCACATGGCTGCCTCCAATCATGTGTTTTTATTTTTGCTAATAATCTCTTGAGGAAAAAATGGAGAAGAAAGAAATGCAACGTGGTGAGATAAAACGACATAAGCTAGGAAAAAATGGGGAATAAAAAACAAAGAAAGCTTACATTTAAAAAGCACCTAACCATGTCAGGCCCTCTCAGATTTCACGTAATTAATTATTGTTGAATTGTAATCACTCTTGCCATGTAGGCAGATGAGGAGGAAAGGAATGACAGATAGTGTTGTATTTTGGTACTTGAAGATGTAGTATTGCAGATTAGGAAGTAACAAACTTGTGTATTTGATTTCCTCACGACCTGAAGAACAAGGTAAAAAAACGTAAATGCTGGGTGGAAGTAGGCATAAAAAAACTGCATTTAATCTTCTAAGGGGATTAAATTCATCTTTTCATCAAGAAAATGAGCTTTTGCCTTTTTGTCTTGCATGAAATCAGGTTCTGTTTTCATGTTCTGATAAATCTTGATTTTTAGAACTGTAACCACAAACAGATTATCCCTGCTGGAGTGGAGCTAATTTACAGAACAAACGGGAAACTGTTCAACCTCCGTCGCCTCCAGCCCAGATCCAAGGTCGTCCCATCCTCTGTCGTCGAATTACAGTATGCAGACCACGCTTGTGTCTGCGCTCACTCGGAGGTCGAACTCCAAACCATCGTCAACACCTTCACAGAAGCGTACGAGAGCATGGGCCTTGCACTAAACATCCGTAAGACAAAGGTCCTCTATCAACCTGCCCTCGCCACACAGTACTGCCCCCCGATTATCAAAATCCATGACAAGGCCTTGGACAACGTGGACCACTTTCCATACCTCGGGAGCCTACTGTCAACAAGGGCAGACGTCGACGACGAAGTCCAACACCGCCTTCAGTGTGCGAGTGCAGCCTTCGGTCGCCTGAGGAAGAGAGTGTTTGAAGACCAGGACCTCAAACCCGGCACTAAGCCCATGGTCTACAGAGCAGCAGTGATACCCACCCTGCTGTATGCCTCCGAGACATGGACCATGTACAGCAGGCACCTCAAAGCACTGGAGAGGTACCACCAATGCTGCCTCCGCAAGATCCTGCAAATCCATTGGCAGGATAGGTGCACCAACGTCTGTGTTCTTGCTCAGGCCAACATCTCCGGCATTGAAGCTTTGACCACGCTCGATCAGCTCCGATTGACGGGTCACATTGTCCGCATGCCCGATACGAGACTCCCAAAACAAGCGGTCTACTCGGAGCTCCGGCACGGCAAGAGAGCCCCAGGTGGGCAGAGGAAACGCTTCAAGGACACCCTCAAAGCCTCCTTGGAAGAAGTGTAACATCCCCACCGACACCTGGGAATCCCTGGCCCAAGACCACACAAAGTGGAGGAGGAGCATCCGGGAAGGCGCCGAACACCTCGAGTCTCTTCGCCGGGAGCAAGCGGAAGCCAAGCGCAGGCAGCGCAAGGAGCGCACGTCAACCCAAGCACCCCATCCACCCGCCCCTTCAACCACCATCTGCCCCACCTGTGACAGAGACTGTAGGTCCCGCATTGGACTCATCAGTCACCTGAGAACTCATTTTTAATGTGGAAGCAAGTCATCCTCGGTTCCGAGGGATTGCCTAAGAGAAGAAGATTGCTTTACAATATAGTTTCAGTTTCAGTGTGGTAAAGGAAAAGGATACTGAAAATTTAAATAAAATTTAGTTCAAGCCAAATATCTTCCTTTTTATATGGTTTTAGTTAACTCTCAAAATGAGCAAAAACTACTTGAAAGTTGAGTAAATAATGTTCTGAAGTTTTGTAATGACTACGCTAATTACTCATATTAATCCATTGTCCTCTTAGTACCAACCTACAGGTCCATGGGAGCAACGTTCTGAGCCAGCATTCATTCGAACTGCAGTGCCCTGCCCGCCCTGTGTGGTTCCTATTCCCATGTAAGTACTGATAGTATGATTCGTAACTCAGTCTTGGAATATTTCTGTAGCTAATTCTGAAAACTAACAGATGCAACTCTTTTAGCTGTTGCCCATCGGGTTCTAAAAGAGGTGGCTGCAGATATAGTGGATGCATTGGTTGTGATCTTCCAAAATTTCCTAGATTCAGGAAAGGTCCCAGTGGATTGGAGGGTAGCAAATGTAACCCTGCTATTCAAGAAAGGAGGGAGAGAGAACCGGGAACTGCAGGCCAGCTAGCCTGACATCAACCGTCGGGAAAATGCTGGAATCCATTATTAAGGAAGTGGTAGCAAGGTACTTAGAAAATCATAACATGATTAGGCAGCGTCAACATGGTTTTATGAAAGGTAAACCCTGTTTGACAAATTTGAGTTTTTTGAGGATGTAACTATAGCAGGGTAGATAAAGGGGACCCTGTGGATGTAGTATATTTGGAATGCCAAAAGGCATTCGATAAGGTGCCACATAAAAGGTTGTTAAGCAAAATAAGGGCTAGGTGATGGGAGGCGGAGAGTAGTGGTGAGTGGATGTTTTTCTGACTAGAGAGAAGTATGCAGTGGGGTCCCCAAGAGTCGGTATTAGGACCATTGCTTTACTTATTACATATAAATGACTGGGACTTTGGTATAGGGAGTACAGTTTCGAAGTTTGCGAACGTTACAAATCTTGACAATGTAGTAAATAACGAGGAGGACAGTAACACACTTCAGGCGGACTTGGATAGGCTGGTGAAATTGGCAGACAGATAGCAGATGCAATTTAGTACAGAAGTGTGAAGTGATACACTTTGAGAGGAACAAATGGTACTATTTTGATGGGAGTGCAAGAGCAGAACGTAAGAACATAGAAATTAGGAGCAGGAGTAGGCTGAGGGACCTGGGGGTACATATTGCAAACCTTTGATGGCAGGGCAAGTCGATAAGGCAGTTAAGAAAGCATATGGGATACTTGGCTTTGTAATTAGGAGCATTGAATACAAAAACAAGGAAGTTATGCTAAAACTTTACAAATCACTGGTTAGGCCTCAGTTGGAGTATTGTGTACAATTCTGGGCACCACACTTTAGGAAGGATGTCAAGACCTTGGAGAGGTTATAGAGGAGGTTTACCAGGTTGATACCAGGGATGAGGAAATTCAGTTATGAGGAGAGGTTGAAGAAGCTGGGATTGTTCTCCTTAGAGCAGAGAAGGTTAAGGAGAGACCTAATTGAGGTATTTCAAATTGTATGGAGTTTTGATAGAGCAAGTAAGGAGAAACAGTTTCCTCTGGTGAGTGGATCGGTAACCAGAGGTCACAAATTTAAAATAATTGGCAAAATAACTAGAGGGGAAATGACAAGACATTTTTTCACAGATCTGGAACGCACTGAATGGGTGGTGGCAGCAGATTCCATAGGAACTTTCAAAAGGCAATTGGACATGCACTTGAAGAGGACTAATTTGCAGTGATATAGGGAAAAAGCTAGGGTGTGGGACTAAATGTGACCGCTCTTTCAAAGCTGGCACAGGCACAACATTCGATAAGGTGCCACATAAAAGGTTGTTACGCGAGATAAAGGCTCATGGGGTTGTGGGTAATATATTAGCCTGGATAGAGGATTGGTTAATGGACGGAAAACAGAGAGTAGGGATAAACGGGTCATTTTCAGGTTGGCAGGCTGCAACTAGTGGGGTGCCACAAGGATCAGTGCTGGGGCCTCAGCTATTTACAATCTATATTAATGACTTAGATGAAGGGACCGAGTGTAATGTATCCAAGTTTGCTGACAATACAAAGCTGGGTGGGAAAGTAAGCTGTGAGGTGGACACAAAGGAATATAGACAGGCTAAGTGAGTGGGCAATAAGGTGGCAGATGGAGTATAATGTGGGGAAATGTGAGTTTATTCACTTTGGTAGGAAGAATAGAAAAACAGAATATTTTTTAAATGATGAGAAACTATTAAATGTTGGTGTTCAGAGAGATTTAGGTGTCCTCGTACAGGAAACAGAGTTAGCATGCAGGTACAGCAAGCAATTAGGAAGGCAAATCACAATTTTGGCCTTTATTGCAAGGGGGTTGGAGTACAAGAGTAAGGAAGTCTTGCTACGATTGTACAGGGCTTTAGTGAGACCACACCTGGAGTACTGTGCACAGTTTTGGTCTCCTTATCTGAGGAAGGATATACTTGTCTTAGAGGCGGTACAATGAAGGTTTCCTAGATTGATTCCTGGGATGAGAGGGGTTGTCCTATGAGGAGAGATTGAGTAGATTGGGCCTATACACTCTGGAATTTAGAAGAATGAGAAGTGATCTCCTTGAAACATATAAGATTCTGAGGGGGCTTGACAGAGTAGGTACTGAGAGGTTGTTTCCCCTGGCTGGCGAGTCTAGAACCTGGGGGGCATAGTCTCAGAATAAGGGGTAGGCCATTTAAGTCTGAGATGAGGAGGAATTTCTTCACTCAGACGGTTGTGAATCTTTGGAATGCTCTACCCCAAAGGGCTGTGAATGCTGAGTTGTTGAGTATATTCAAGGCTGAGATAGATAGATTTTTGGACTCTAGGGAAATCAAGAGATATGGAGATCTGACAGGAAAGTGGAGTTGAGGTCCAAGATCAGCCATGATCCTATTGAATGGTGGAGCAGGCTCGCGGGGCCGTATGGCCTACTCCTGCTCCTAATTCTTATGCTCTTACAATGGGCCGAATGGCCCCCTTCTGTGCTGTAAAATTCTACGATTCGACTATCAATTGGAACCAAGTGAGGGCAGTCCCACCAATCTGGACAATGAAGGAGAGGCACTGGGGGAAGATCGACTGTGTCGAAGATTGCAGAGAAAACAAGGAGGAAGATAATGCACCATGGTCACAGTCACAGAGAGTGTAATTTGTGCCCTTGGTTAGCACATTTCAGTGATTTTGGGAGGGGTGGAAATAGAAACATAGAAACATAGAATCCAGGAGCAGGAGTAGGCCATTCGGCCCGTCGAGCCTGCTCCACCATTCAATACGATCATGGCTGATCATCCAAATCCAGTACCCTGTCCCTGCTTTAATCCCCACAGTACACATATCCCACCCTACCCCCGTAACCCCACGTATTTAATTCCCCCTAACATATCCCATCCTATCCCCATAACCCCACATATTTAATCCCCCCCTAATACTTAGGGTCAATTTATCATAGCCAAATCAACCTAACCCGCACATTTTTGGAAGGATTCCAACAGACAGTTGAGAGATGGACACAAACCTGGAGATTATAACATGTTCAGGGAGGTTCGAGATGGGACAGTAGTTAGCCAGGCAAGAGGGTTTGAGGAGTGGGGTGGTGATGGCAGTTTTGAAAAGTATGAATATAGTGCCTGGCAAAAAAAACTTTTACTGTAGCAGCTAAAATGGAAGCCAGGAAGGTAAGTTGGTTGGAGTTTAGTGGCAATGTGGTTGAGGAAGCAAGAGTTTATGTCACATGGATGAGATAAGCTTGGAGAGGATTGTCGGAATGGTGGAGTAACCCGATGTTCAGGGCTGGAGTTGAGATGGCGTGAGGTCTGAGGGGGAAGCAGCATGAGTTAGTTAACTGAATTTTCACTATCTTGAAGATGAAGAAATCCATGCGCTTTTCCCGCTTGTTTACAGGTGATGGTAGAAGGGACAGGGTAGAGGGCTTTAAGGTTTTTGATAGTAGAGAAAAGAAGCCAGAGGTTATCTTTGCTCTCGGCGATAATCCAGTTTTGGAAAAGGAGAACAAGACCTCTGCCCCTCAACCCAAATGAAGTCAAACCTCCTCCGAGCCTTACTATTGTGCATATTTTTACAATTAATGTTTTCATATTTTAACATGAAAATTTGAGACCAACACTCAGTTTTGATGTAGTGCAAGCACAAACGCTAGATACTAAGGGGGGAATTTTAACCCCCCAGGACGGGTGGTGGGGGGGTGCGGTGTTAACTTCTTAAAAATGGGAAACCCAACCCCAACCCACCACGAAACCAGGGCAGGCGAGTAACCTGCTCTTGAGAGGTGGGTCAGTTATTTTAGTATGTTAACGAGGCTGATTGCCTCAGATTTTAACAGCCATTTGGATTTAACGGCCATGGGCTCGGGAAACCCAGAAGATGAAGGGAGGCAAGAACTGCCGGATCCAACAGAAAAGTGCTTTGCTAGCAATGCTTGTGGGCCAAGAGGAGCAGGAGCGCTTCCCCCGGGCCTCGAAGCTAACCTGCTGTGATCTGTCTAAACGCTGTCTCCTGCCCCCAACCCCGGCGCAATCTGACTGCCCCTGCACCCCACCCCACCCCACCCGCGATCCAAATGCCCCCTGCGATTCGGTCGCTTTCCCCGCGCAATACGACCGCTACCCCCGGGATCTGACCGCCCCTCCGTGATCCAGTGCCGGCCTTCCCGCCTGATAGCCGGCTGCCGGGTGAGAAATAGAGAAAAAAAAATTAAATGAGATCCTGATAAATTCGGCAGGACCTCTACGTTTCCTGTATTTGTGGGTTTCCCAGCTGTAAAAGTTGCTCCCACTCTCTTCCCGTCTCCCCGTAAATATCGGGGCCATAAGGGCGATTATCTGTGTACGTGCTGATGATGGAATCTTGCCACTGGCAGCGCATATCCGAACATCATTTGAGGCACTGCATGTAATTTTCTAATGTGATTTGACAGCACTTACTTAGAAAATAACCCTCTCAAAGTTTCTGAAGAAATGTTTGTGACAAAGTGAGGTCACCATCATGTTTTATAAAGATGTGCATTGGTGTGCATGATGATTAATTCTTTTTTTCACACAAAGAAATTGTGAAATGGAGAAAAGAGTGCAGGAAAGCAAATAACCTATGCTCTGTTTTATTTTGCCTGTACTCAGTTATTTCTGAATGATTTTAGGTAACTAGATGTATGGTTGCTGAATGAACATTTGCATTGATTTCATACATATGATTCATAAATATAAAAATTAGTAACATTTTGAATTTTTAAAAAAAATCTTTAACAGAATTCACTATTTTGTCTTGTAGGGCTTGTCTTGGAAAACATGAGGTGAGTCCAAAAACATTATTTAAGAGTAAAATATGCAATTAGGCATTTGATTCATCAGAATTCAGTGTGGCTGTCTTATAAATTAGACTGAAGATACATCTGCCAAGCCTAGGTTGTTGCAGACTGGTGATTGAGGAGGTCAGATTTTGGCAGAATTCAGTGAACTTTTCTCTGACTGGGGTGGAGGGGGCGGAGGGGGGTGGCGAAAGAAGGTAAGTTTTTATATTTAAAACAAACTTTTCCTGCTTTAAATATATTTGACGTCACAGTTTGAACCCCTTTTTGAGTTCAATGGGACATTGTTGGTATTGTAGTGGTAGCGGACATTATAGTCGGGGGATAGATGCTGTTCTCTGCAGCTGCGACCATGAGTTCTGAAGGCTGTGCTGCCTGCCCGGTGCCAGGGTTAAGGATATCTCCTTGCGGCTAGAGAAGAATTTGGAGGGGGAGGGGGAGAATCCAGTTGTCGTGGTCCACGTAGGAACCAACGACATAGGTAGAACTAGGAATGAGGTTCTGCTGAGAGAGTTTGAGGAGCTAGGGTCCAAATTAAAATGCAGAACCTCAAAGGTAATGATCTCTGGATTGTTACCTGAACCACGCGCAAATTGGCATAGGGACAAGCAGATCAGAGAGTTAAATGCGTGGCTCAACGAGTGCTGTGGGACGAAGGGGTTTCGATTCATGGGGCACTGGCACCAGTACTGAGGAAAGAGGGAGCTGTTCTGTTGGGATGTGCTCCACTTAAACTGGGCTGGTAATAGTGCATCAGCGAATATGGTGAAAACAGGGAATAATGGTTAAAAAGTTAAAATTAAAGGCGCTAATCTGAATGCACAAAGCATTCGTAAAAAAAATAGACAAATTAGTGACCCAAATAGAGATAAATAGGTTTGATCTAATAGCCATTACAGAGACGTGGTTGCAAGGTGACCAAATTTGGGAACTAAATATTCCAAGGTACTTGACATTTCGAAAAGACAGGCAGAATGGAAAAGGAGAGGGGTAGCCCTGATAATAAAGGATGACATAAGGACAGTAGTGTGAAAGGATCTTGGCTCGGAAGATCAGGAAGTAGAATCAGTATGTGTAGAGATAAGAAATAACAAGTGGCAGAAAACATTGGTGGGAGTAGTTTGTAGGCCCCGAACAGTGGCTATACCGTTGGGCAGAATATTACTCAAGAAATAGTAGGAGCTTGTAACAAAGGTAATGCAATAATCATGGAGGACTTTAATCTTCATATAGACTGGGCAAATCAAATTGGCAAAATTAGTCTGGAGGACGAGTTCATGGAATGCATTCGAGATAGTTTCCTAGAACAATATGTCATGGAACCAACCAGGGAACAGGCTATGTTCGATCTTGTATTGTGTAATAAGACAGGGTTAATTAGTAATCTCATAGTAAAGGATCCTCTGGGGAGGAATGATCATAATATGATAGAATTGCACGTTGGGTTTGAGTGTGAAATAAGTCTGAAACTAGAGTCTTAAACTTAAATAAAGCCAATTACATAGGTATGAGGCGAGTTGGCTAAGGTAGATGGGGAAATTAGACTAAAAGGTATTACAGTAGATAAGCAGTGGCAAACATTTAAAGAAATATTCCAAAATTCTCAACAAATATACATTCCATTGAGAAATAAAAGCTCCTCAGGAAAAGTGATCAATCCGTGGCTAACTAAAGAAGCTAAGGATAGTATTAGATTAAAAGAAGAGGCTTATAATGTTGCGAAGAATAGTAGTAAGCCTGAGGATTGGGAGAGCTTTAGAAACCAGCAAAGGATGACCAAAAAATTGATAAAAAGGGAGATAATAGAATGAGCGGAAACTAGCAAGAAATATAAAACAGATTGTAAGAGCTTCTACAAGTATGTAAAAAGGAAGAGTAGCAAAAGTAAGCATTGGTCCCTTAGCGGCTGAGACAGGAGAAATTATTATGGGGAATAAGGAAATGGCAGAGACTTTAAACAAATAATTTGTATCTGTCTTCACAGTAGAAGACACAAAAAGCATACCAAAAATAGTGGGGAACCAAGGGGCTAATAAGAGTGAGGAACTTAAAAGTAATTAATATCAGCAGAGAAAAGTACTTGAGAAACTAAGGGGATTAAAGCCGACAAATCTCCTAGACATGATGGCCTACATTCTAGGGTTCTGAAAGAGATGGCTGCAGAGATAGTGGATGCATTGGTTGTGATCTTCCAAAATTCCCTAGATTCTAGAAGGTAGCAAGCAAATGTAACCCCGCTATTCAAGAAAGGAGGGACAGAGAAAACAGGGAACCACAGGCCAGTTAGCCTGACATCAGTCATCGGGAAAATGCTGGAATCCATTATTAAGGAAGTGGTAACAGAGTGTTTTGAGGATGTAACTAGCAGAGTAGATAAAGGGGAATCAGTGGATGTAGTATATTTGGATTTCTAAAAGGCGTTCGATAAGCTGCTACAAAAAAGGTTGTTACGCAAGATAAGGACTCATGGGGTTAGGGGTAATATATTAACATGGATAGAGGATTGGTTATTGGACAGAAAATAGAGAGTAGGAATAAACAGGCCACTTTCAAGTTGACAGGCAATAACTATTGGGGTGCCGCAAGGATCAGTGCTTGGGCCTCAGCTATTTACAATCTATATTAATGACTTGGATGAAGGGACCGAGTTTAATGTATACAAGGCTAGGTAGGAAAGTAAGCTGTGAGGCAGATACAAAGAGCCTGCAAAGGGATATAGACAGGTTAAGTGAGTGGGCAATAAGGTGGCAGATGGAGTATAATGTGGGGAAATGTGAGCTTATTCACTTTGGTAGGAAGAATAGAAAAACAGAATATTTTTTAAATGGTGAGAAACTATTAAATGTTGGTGTTCAGAGAGATTTAGGTGTCCTCATACAGGAAACAAAGAGTTAGCATGCAGGTACAGCAAGCAATTAGGAAGGCAAATGGCATGTTGGCCTTTATTGCAAGGGGGTTGGAGTATAAGAGTAAGGAAGTCTTGCTGCAATTATATAGGGCTTTGGTGAGATCACACCTGGAGTACTGTGCACAGTTTTTGTCTCCTTTTATAAGGAAGGATATACTTGCCTTGGAGGCGGTGCAACGAAGGTTCACTAGATTGATCCTGGGATAAGAGGGTTGTCCTATGAGGAGAAATTGAGTAGATTGGGCCTATACTTTCTGGAGTTTAGAAGAATTGAAACATATGCTTCTGAGGGGAATTGACAGGGTAGATGCTGAGAGGTTGTTTCCCATAGCTGGAGAATCTAAAACTAGGGGGAATAGTCTCAGGATAAGGGGTCGGCCATTTAAGACCAAGATGAAGAGGACTTTCTTCACTCAGAGGGTGAATCTTTGGAATTCTCTACCCCAAAGGGCTGTGAATGCTGAATTGTTGAGTATATTCAAGGCTGAGATATAGATTTTTGGACACTCTGGTAATCAAGGGATATGGAGATCGGGTGGGAAAGTGGAGTTGGGGTCTAAGATCAGCCATGATCATAGTGAATTTTGGAGTAGGCTTAAGGGCCGTATGGCCTACTCCTGTTCCTAAATCTTATGTTCTTAAAACTCCTCCCAGTATAAATCAGACTTTTGCTCTGCAAAGTTCCAATGCTATTATAAAAGATTTAGTTAAGATTTATTTATTTTCTGGTAGAGATTTTTCATTTACTTATTGTGCTTGGCAGTGATCACCTCTGTCCACCATTTTTCATTGCTAAAATCCTTTCCTGTCTCCCATACATGATTTCTGTATTATTTGCTGATGTGAGTTTCTACTTTTTCTCAATTTTATCAGGTGGAAAGTCTTTTAAAATTAAGGTCGCTCAGTTTATATGCTTTAAAACCTGTAACTTTGAGCAACAGGTTTAAATCTAATAAGCGGCCAGTGATGTTGATTATGCTTGTGAAAAAATCCTTCCACACTGGGTTCAGCAGTGCCTTCACTAAAAATCTGATAGATTATTTGTAAATGAATAATGAATTACAATACAAATCAGATTCTGACACACTCAAATGCTTTAAATTGAGAAGTTAGTATAAAGAAAAGCTCACCTATTGTGCCGCTGAGCAACAAGAAAAATAAGTCACTGGAATTAATTAGAAAATTGCAACACTGGTTGATCAGACCATCAGTTAATGCCTTTTATTTTAAAATTTTCAAACTATAATTTAGGATTTTCACACACCAAGATTATATCATTAATGACCTGATTGTATGTACTTTTCATTACAAAGATGATTCGTGGCTTCAGCTGAGAGGAAACTTGTTCAGCCCATAGTACTCTTAATATTACCACCTATGGTCCTACTGTGGTCCCACTATCTATAGCCGCTGTTCACCTCAATTTGCTATCCTAATTTGACTTCACCTGACGAAGGAGCAGCAGCTTCGAAAGCTTGTGATTTCAAATAAAACTGTTGGACTATAACCTGGTGTTGTGCGACTTCTCACTCTAATTTGTCCAGTGTCGTACTGCTTAAGTCTGCTTGTTTCATCAAGTTTACACAGTCTGTTTATTAAAACCATTTGATATTGGGGATAAACAATGGCTTATTTATTTTCAGTTTGAAAATACCTTACAGACTAGAAGGTCCCAGGATCTGGTTTGTGCTGAATTAGCTGATCTTAGTTAAGGCAGAGTTGGGGCACTACAGTTGTCCTTGGGTTAGGGAGGGGAGTATCACCCAGGATTCCTGCTAATTGCTCTTGAGTGGAAAATGTGTGTGTGGACATCAGTTGTGGACAGGGTTGGGTTTGGATGTGATGCACCACAGAATAAGCTGGCCTGCAACACTCACACTCTTGCTTACAAATAAAGAATGGCCCACTTGGGGTACAATGCCGGTATGAGTGATGCCATGGAACTGCACTCCAGCTAAAGCCAAATCTTTTCAAGGGAGAAGGAAGGGAGAAAATTGGTAGCAAAATAGCTGAATTTGTGGATCAATAATGCATTAGAAAAATTCCGATACTGACGCACTCAATTTATTGAGAAGTAAGTACAAAGAAAAGCTCACCTATTGCACCTCTGAACAAGAGGAAAGACAATTCCACAATAGCTGAAATAGAGGCAACATCAAAGTAAGTCCTTGACATTGTTTTAACAACCCTGATTGTGACTAAAAACAGAAAATGCTGGAAATACTCAGCAGGTCAGTCAGGTAGAGAGAGAAACAGAGTTAACGTTTCAGGTCGAAGAACATTCTGACGAAGGGTCATCGACCTGAAACGTTAACTCTATTTCTCTCTACAGATGCTGCCTGACCTGCTGAGTATTTCCAGCATTTTCTGTTTTTATTTCAGATTTCCAGTATCCACAGTATTTTGCTTCTGATTGTGACTATATAGATTAACACTTAAGTTTGTATTCCTCAGTACTCCATGGCAACATGTTTTACTATTCAACTTTCACATTAGTGATCCCAGAGAGCTACAGGACTGTTACTTTAGCATCCTATATTAGTAGCACAAAAGACGAAGGATTAAACTTAAATTAATTGCTATATGCCGCTAATTGGCAAGCAGGGCTATGTGTCTATAAATGCTGTAACTTTTGTTTAAAAATTAATGTACTTTGTTACATACGAATTAGGAGCAGGAGTAGGCCACTCGGCCCTTCGAGCCTGCTCCGCCATTCAATAAGATCATGGCTGATCTGATTACTCCACATTCCCGCCTACCCCCGATAACTTTTCACCCCTTGCTTACCAAGAATCTATCTACCTCTGCCTTAAAAATATTCATGATGCGGAGATGCCGGTGTTGGACTGGGGTGGACAAAAGTGAGAAGTCGCACAACACCAGGTTATAGTCCAAGGGGTAAAAATTCACTTGGTTGCGCCTCCCGTTAGCGCCTTAAGAGGGCGCTAATGGGGCGCAAAGCCGCTAACGCCCGGGCGCAGTGATGTTTGCGCCGCTCGAGAACTTAACTTGAGATTGTGCGGCGGCGCTAAAACTTACCGCTGCGACCACCTGCGCGCGCAGATTATGACGTCATTCCATGGTGCAACGCCCTTGTGGCGCCCCGTAGCGGAAATTGAGTGGCGCCCCCTGCCTTACCGCCTGGCGCTTCCAACGACCAGAAGACTGGAACGCTATCAATCGCTGGGGGGGCGCTATTTAAAGGGGGCCTCTTCCTGTCTTTTATTGTTGGTGGCATTTTTGAACTACGCATTCTGAGAGAGAGGGAGAGACTTCTGGAGAGATTCAACGTTGTGTGAAGGAGTTTTGGGTACTGAGCAGCACTTTGCAGGTTCATTTTGATTTGCCATTCCTTGTATCGATTTAGCAGAGACTGTGGGAGCTGCACTCTGAGCTCTTTGCCTGGTACTCTCCATTGTTCTTTCCAGCACATTTGATGTGCAAGTCTCTCCAGGCCGAGATTCAAGGCTGCAATGAACAGGATGTGGATGGAAAGCAAGATTAACCATCCCCTTTAAGAACTGGCCCGTGCCATTGTGTGTGTGTTCCATTGCTGACTGACATTACATGAGCTTCGCCAGCGCTCTGAGGTAGCGCCTCACTGCTCGGCCTTTGCGCCTTAAGAGAGGTGTGCAGCGCCTGCTTTAGCGCTCCACTCACCTCCCGGGGCGGTAAAAGTGAAGTTTCCTGTCAGTGCCGATAATTAGCGCCAGGCGCTAATATTTGCGTCCGGACGATATTTGCGCCCCAAGTGGGGCGCGACCTAATTTCTACCCCCAACAGTTTTATTTGAAATCACAAGCTTTCGGAGCTGCTGCTCCTTCGTCAGGTGAAGTGAAGGAATACAAATCGGCAAAGCATATATAGACAGAGAACAATGCCTGTGCAGCGTACAATGTCAGACGACTACAGTTAATCTTTCTGACTGCTTTTTATCACACCTCGGCAGAGAGACAATCAGGTCAGTCAGGAAGGCACCACATCAAAGACATAGCAAAATACAGCTAAGACAATGAGGTGGGGGTCACAGGGTCTAATGTGTCAAATGCTGCAGTCTGTATGGAAAACCATAAACTTTAAACTTTTTACTTTTTTTTACTGGAAATCACATCTGTGAACAAGCCAACGACGACTCGAGTCTGGATGACTCTACGTCAGGTGGGGTTACATGTAGCGTGACATGAACCCAAGATCCCGGTTGAGGCCGTCCTCATGGGTGTAGAACTTGGCTATCAGTTAAAGCCAAGTTCTGCATTTTACACACAAGTGTATTAAACTGCCAATCAAATAAATGGCACTCCCTGAATCCATAAAATGACACTTTTAGATGCAAATTTAAACTGTGTACAATATTGTTTCAGAAAGAGTAATGAGGTAATTGGTGTGAACTCATCAGCTCATCAACAGGGCACTAAGGTTGTGGACCATTGGTGAAGGAAGAGGCTTAAGGTGTGAAGTTTTTGGTGGGAACCAAATGTTAACTTGGAGGACATTTTAACTCATCCGTGACTTGATGTCAGACAGGCAGTTGGTACAGTTCAGCAGCAGTCATTGATGGTGGCAGCGCAGTAAAGCTCTGCGTCAACAACAAACATTTGAAAGCTGACCCCTTGCCAATAGATAATTTCACCAGGGCAGTTGTCATGAAGGTTGTTAAGGATTGAAGTTTGAGATGCCAGAGGTGCTTGTATGAGAAAAGGCAGAGAAGCCATTGCAAAGATATTTTTTGGGACAACTATATAGAGCAGGCTGAGGTCTCAATTTTGGAGGTAAAGAAATCCATGAGCTCCTTGCACTTGGCATTAGAAATAAGGATGGAGGGGGCAAGGGGATGAAGGCTGTAGGAGCTGGATTGTAGTGCAAAGGTTAGTTTAGGGTGTCATTTTCTACGATGATCCTGGAGTAAAGATGGGAGAGTTAATGTGCACAGTATGTTTGAGTGAGTGCAAAAGGGAAGAGAAGTTTGAGAAGTGGCACGGAAGATTTAGATGTAGGTTGAAGTCATCAAGGATGGGGGAGTCGCTTGCTGCCAAAGGCTAAGTGAGGAGAATGAGAAAGAAATTTCAGTAAAGGAAATCACACCAGGGGCTTGGGAGAATGAGGACTTGAAAGGAGAAATGAGAGGGGTAGCAGAGAGTCAGATGCTCAAACAAAGCCAAAGTGCCAGAGGAGTAAGGGGACAGGCCAAGTTACAACCTGGAAATGGGAGCCATGGCCGTTTGAAGAGGAAGCGTAGTGGAACATGTTCTTGGGTAGGGTGGCCTTGATAACTGGAAAAAGAATCACAACACGTCAGCCAGGATTTTGTCAGCCCATTATGTTATGGAGTGATCCAGAACAAGGTCATGGATGGAGCAGGTCTTTTTGGCAAGATAACAAACATTTTACAGCCGACAGGGAATGGATGGCTAATAAGCATCTCGGAGAGGGTGGAACGGGAGAAATGGAAAGAAGAATGGGTAGGAACTTGGAGAAATGAATCAGTATTACTTCCTGCATTTTGTTAGTTTGATTAAAGCAAAATACAACTGATTTTACCAAAGTGATAAATGCCACATAAAAATCTAAAGTAATTTTAAGGAATTATTCAAGAATATGATTTTATTTTCTCAACATTTTATCAAAGGAATCTTTTCATGCTACTGACCCATTTTTGTGTAAAATCCCAGTCTCAGTAAAATTATTGGTGGGTGAAGGAGTAGGGATGTATTTTTAAAAAGAGAATTTGTGGCCTAGGAACAGGTTGCCCTGCCCTTCTTAATCTGGGAATGGTATGTAATGCACAACAACCTTTCATTGGAAAAAAAAGGGAGTGAAAGAAAGAACATTGAGGAGATACTTGCATCTTTACCAACATTGCTATTTTCTCAGAGTTATACGGCTGGGATCTGGTTTGACTCAATTTAGCCCTTTTCATGAGACTACCTGTGCCAAAAACTACCAGGAAGAGCCATCGGTCAGTGAACCCAAAGTTGGAAGGACCTCTGAATGCAGTTCGGAAAAAGAAATATTGGAAATTGATAGACTCATCCCATGAGCACGTTTTGCTTTGGTGGAGGGAAATAGTTATAATAATCCTTTTGAAACAGACATCAAGCTTGTTTAATTAAAATCTTCTGTTTCAAAATATATATCTTGAAAGCTACTTTAACTTTCATTTAATTAATTTGATAATTGTAAATTTAAGGCCGGATGACAGTTCCGCAAATGTCTTTTTTAACGTACAGATTGCTGATCTCCCCAGCACAATGTCGTGATGAGTATGAAAACGAGTTCATTCCCTAAAATGTTCACAGAAAGGGCTAAAAGAAGTCCCTTTTGTTTTGCTTGCATTTGCAACAGACAGCTTTCAGCAGACAGCACAAGAGATATGGTGTGAGATGTCTTGTACATCCTTTGATAAAGCAAAGGTCAGTTATTCAGTTATTGTAAATGTCCTTTGAAGTATGTCAATGTGGGATCTGTAATCAGGCATTTTTTAAATGTCAGAGCCAGCTGTGCCAGAGACTTTGAAACCTTCCTAGAGTGGTAAAGAACAAGTGTGATTGTAAGGCAGTACATCTTGTATAATCTTTTTCAAGTAATTGCTGAGAGGTGCTGTCTGCAAAGAAAATTCCAGACTTAGTCCATGTGTATATCTGCACAATAAAAGTCAGATAGGCTGAAGCATCTCATTTGTAAAACTTAGTTCATTTTTAAGTTAATAGAGGAAGACCCAGGCTGTATCAATAAAAATCAAAAGTCTGTAATCAGGTCATTGAGGACGTGTATATTTTTTGGGGAAAGCTGACTATGAAGGACCACAGTGGGAATGATATTACCATTACCTGGGTTATCCTGGGGATTGTTTGCAGATGATTATTTTTCAATATGGCCTTTGATTTTTTTTGGAGGATCATTTGAGTGTTTTAAATCACACAGATGGGAATTAAATTTTATGTTTTAACTTTCTGGATTTGATTGTTTGCTTTAAAATAAAAGGGCTGTGATTTTTGGCTTTAGATAGTATTCTGATGAAGTATTAACCCTTAGATTGCCTGCAGGTTTATGGAAACTTCTCTTTCCCAGAACTGGCCAGATCTATTTGTTTTTAGCTCATACACGGTGACCCTGATATAACATTAATATTAGTTTAATAATTACAGGAATAAAACATAATTGTTTCATATTAACCCCAAACTGCTAATTAAATGCCTGAAACACAATTTTTATAACACTAAAATTTAAGCACTTCACCTGTTTGTGTCGTGTCATGTCATTCTTCCTATTCTCTTCTACCCTTTTCCCTATCCATTTAAAAAAAAAGCTTTAATTGTATTCTACTTAGCCTAATTTCTTCTCTACTTTTTTGGAAGTGGGAACAAATCTCTTTTTAAAAACTTTCTTTCACCTCTATTCTAGATAAATTTACCTATCGGCACTTGGGGATCTAAAATGGAATACAACATACGGAAAGCTGCACGATAATCTAGTCTATGCGTCCTGTGCTCTTTACTCTGTCTGTTCGGATGAGATCACCCAAATTTCCCCATTTAGACCGGCAAACACACTGTATAGTGAAAGTCAAAGTGAAAATGTTAGTCAGGACTGGACTTCACAGCAGTCTCTTCTTCTTAGGCAGTCCCTCGGAACCGAAGATGACTTGCTTCCACATTAAAAATGAGTTCTCAGGTGACTGATGAGTCCAATGCGGGACCTAGTCTCTGTCACAGGTGGGGCAGACGGTGGTTGAAGGGGCTGGTGGGTGGGGTGCTTGGGCTGACGTGCGCTCCTTCCGCTGTTTGCGCTTGGCTTCCGCTTGCTCCCGGCGAAGAGACTCGAGGTATTCGGCGCCTTCCCAGATACTTCTCCTCCACTTTGTACGGTCTTGGGCCAGGGATTCCTAGGTGTCGGTGGGGATGTTGCACTTTTTCAAGGAGGCTTTGAGGGTGTCCTTGAAGCGTTTCCTCTGCCCACCTGGGGCTCTCTTGCTGTGTCAGAGCTCCGAGTAGAGCACTTGTTTTGGGAGTCTCATATCGGGCATGCGGATGATGTGACCCGTCCATCGGAGCTGATCGAGCGTGGTCATAGTTATACCACAGTAACTGACTCTCAAAACAGTATCCATGGAGTCGATGCACTGTTACCCTCCCTTTCAAAACTGCTATCATCACCCCTCTCCTGAAAAAAAACCCTTGATCCTTGTTCTTGTCATAACTGCCCCATCTCCAATCTCCCTTTCCACTCAAGCCCTTCAATGTGTTGTCACCTCCTAGATTCATGCCCATTTCTCCCACAACTTCTGGTTTGAATCCTTTGGGTTCCACCCAACGTTCCCTTTAAGCTGCGCAGCCAAGCAGCTCTCCGCTGGTCCCGCGCAGCCCGGGACCAGCTTTTTCAGTGTTAAATTTCACGCATGCAGGAAACTGTGATTAAAGGGGCTGTGCACCCAAAAAAAAAATTAGGGGAAGATTGCTTCCACCCATCCCACAGCAGTGAAACAGCTCTAACCAAATTAACAAACAATGTTCTGTGAATGTGGCCGTGGTGGATTATCTGTCCTTCTTGTCCTCTCTCTCTGCAGACTTCAGTGTAGTCGATCACACTTTCCTCCTCCAACACCTCTCCTCTGTTGCCTAGTTCAGTGGGACTGCTCTCGCCTGTTTCCACTCTTACCTATTTGATCATAGCCAGAGTATTCTAAGCAATGGTGTTTCTTCCAAACCCCGTACAATGATCTCTGGATTCCTCATCTACTTGCTGCCCCTTGGTGACATCATCTGTAAACACGTGTATGATTCTGACATCTGGCTTTACCTCTCCACTGCCTCTGTGCTGTCCGATTGATTGTCCGACATACAGTCTCTCAGTTTCCTCCAACTGAATATTGGAAAGATCGAAGCCATCGTCTTCAGCCCCTGGCATAAACGCTATACGTTCACTACTGACTCCATCCCACTCCCTGGCCACTGTCTCTGGATGAACCAGACTGTCCGCAATCTGTGTCCTGATTTTCTGGAACTGTCCAATAGATACTTAGTGCTCCCGAATGTTTTGCTGCCTTCCTGGTACCAATGAAGGAGATTATAGGATGGGTGAAAAGGGAGGAGGAGTCACCAAAAATTATGGTACATGTTGGAACCAGTGACATAGATGTGAGTATGTTTGAAGTCTTGCAGAAGAAGATCAAGGACTTGGGCACTAGATTGAGAAAATGATGATTAAGAGCCTCGGACCAATGCCAAGTCAAACTGAACAAAAGTAGTTTTCAAGGAGTGAAAGCAACTTTGAAGAATTTGCATTGGAGTGTGCAGAGTTGTCTGTTTGAGGGACTAGACTAGTACTGGAGTTCATATAGACTTTTTTGACACTGAACTTAAATTGTACATCAAAAACACTGCAGAATATGTAATTACAAAAATGTCATTTTGTATTGATGTATACTTTTTACAGAGGGCTTTATTGAATGTGGATGTGTGCCAGAGGACTGGAGGTTGGCCAATGTAGTACCCAGTTTTAAAAAAAAGGACATAAAGTTAATCCAGATAATTACAGCCAATCAGTTAAACATCTGTGATAGAGCTAAAGTTCAGAGTCTTTAAGGATGAAATTAGATAGAGAAGATAGAAGTAGCCAACGTGGAATTCCAAAAGGGATGATCGTGCTTAACAAACCTCATAGAATTCTTTGAGGAAGTAACAGACATGGTAGATGGGGGGGAGGGGCGGTGGAGAAGTGTGGTGAATGTAATGCCCATCGAATTTAGGAAAGCCTTTGACAAGGTATCACATGAGAGATTACTAGAGAATATTAAGGGGAATGGAATTAGGGGGAGGGTAGCAAACTAGATTTAAAAATTGGTTAATAGAGAGAAATCAGAAAGTAGGAGTTAAGGTCAGTTTTTCAATGGTTGGCAGTGGGTAGTGGTGTCTCACAGGGTTCAGTCTGGGGCCACTTCTGTTTACTGTGTATATCAATCATTTGGATGTAGGTCCAGAGGGACTGGTGCCAGAATTTACAGATGATGCCAAAATAGGAGGTATATTAATTCTTTAGAAGACCAAAGGCAGCTGCAAAGAGATATTGGTAGGAGGGGAGGCTTAAAAGTGGCAGATGCAATTCAATGTCAGTAAGTGTGAAGTTGGTTAAGAAAAAAATAACAGCAGTAATTATATTCCGAATGGAAGGCTTGGTGATGTGGAAGAACAGAGGAGTTTGGGTGGGGGTACATATTAGGAGCATGAGTAGGCCATACGGCCCCTTGAGCCTGACCTGGTTCATAGATCATTAAAGGCAGCACCTCAGGTTGATAAGGCTGAATAAAAAAGCTAATGGAATTCTAGGTTTTATGATAATAGGTATAGAGTATAATAGCCAAGAGGTAGAGTACTGTGTACAATATTGGGCTCTACACTACAGGAAGGACATTGATGCTTTTAGAGAGGGTAAAGCACAGATTCACTGGGATGCTGTCTGGTATGAGGGAATAGAAATACGAAGAAAAACTTGAAGAATGTGACTTTCTTTTGTTTGAACAATGCAAATAACAGGGTGATATGAGAGAAGTGTTTCATATTACGGAAGGATGGGACAGGTTTAGTGGAAGCAGCCTGTTTCTACTAGTTGCCCACATTACAACAGTGACTCCACTTCAAAAAGTACTTCATTGGCTGTAAAGTGCTTTGAGATGTCCGGTGGTCGTGAAAGGCGCTACATAAATGCAAGTCTTTTTCTTAGTAGATACTCTCGATTAAATGTAAAAGATTTAGAACAGAGAGCAAGAGAAACTTCTTTATACAGAGCGGTGTGAGGCTGTGGCATTCACTTCAGTGATTAAGGCAAAATCTGTGTCAACATTCAAGATTAGATTGGATAAGTAAATGAAGGAAAAGGGGATGAACAAATAATGGGAACAGGACAAGTAAATATGATTAGTTTTGTTCACATGGAGGGTAAACACTGAAACGAACTGGTTGTGCAAAATGTTCTGTTTGTGTTGTAACTGCTATGTATTTATATATTTTGTGCCACTTTTGATCAGAGTAGAGGATCTATAGTTTTGATTTACAGTGCCCATTAACTGCAGTTTTGTGTTTTTTTGATTAGATATTCCAATGTAACCTTTTCCAGCAGTCAGTAAAAATATTGCACAGTATGCAAGTGCTTCTTTTTGGTAGTTAGTTTAGATAACTAAGGTGGTTTGTTTTGAAAACTTAATGGTGTTGCAGTGTGGAAAATTCATGTTTTGGCTCCCAGTGACTTCTGTGGGGCGATGCCAAGTGTGGATGGGGATCTCCGAGCAGACTGTCTGCCCTACTCAGAGATATTGAACTTGGAGGTAATAGAAAGGGCAGTATGCCTCCTGGACTATGTAATTAAGGAGTTTCTTCATTCTCTGTGCTGGATATGAGTCAGGAGTGCAAAACCATTAGGATTTGGTAGCCTAAGAAGAATATTTATCAAGGCCATCAGACGTACCCTTAACTCCTCACCTTAGCACCACGTCATAGAACCAGTTGAGCTTACCATCTAATCTATGCCTAGGAGTGAATAATGCCAAAAATTGACTTGCTGAACTGCCTTGCATCAACCAGTTTGGATTATGCTAGCAATTAGACTGCCAACCTCCCATTAGGATATGCACAAGCTACTGAGTGAATGAATTAACCTTTTCTTGCCAGATCATCAAAGAAGGCGGCAGACAACAAAATTATGAACTAACAATTGTTTAATTAGCAGCATTTAAACTTAAACATTAAATATGCAAATTGTTTAGTAGATGGGGTTAACTGCTAAAAGACAGAGGTCACAAAGGCAGTAATGTCATGGTAATTCAGCATTAATTGGTTTACTGAATATAATTTAACAATTAAGATCAGTGTCTACTATTGATATAAAATGGTGAAATTAGTTTATGATTAGACTCCTTAGATAGCTGACCAGTTAACCCCATTAGCTAGCCAATCTATTGAACAGATTGAAATCGATATGCTCATAGCTAGCAATGTTTCCAGAACTTGTGCAACCTTGTCCTTATGGGTAGGTGTTGTGGAGCCTTACATTCCTTTGGGTTGATGGTGTTAGCCATCTGACACATCAGGGTGACGAGCCTCCATCTTGCTATCTATTTTTCTTGGATCCTCTGCTCCTGGTAAATGCATCTTGTGTGATGGTCGCTGTATCTTATCTCCCTTGATCTCGGGGAAACTTATACATCTAAGTGATGGACCTATATCTGTACAATTTTAACTAATAGAATCTATCTCTCTTTTCTCTCTTGTCTCTTTCGCTTTCTGTTTCTGTTAGAGATGCACTTTCCGCCTTTTACAAAGTAACCTCATGGCCCGGCATATCCCTCACTGTACCATTACCATCAAGCCAGGGGACCAACCCTGGTTCAATAAGGAGTGTAGAAGAGCATACCAGGAGCAGCACCAGGCATACCTAAAAATGCGGTGCCAACCTGGGGAAGCTGCAACACAGGACTACATGCATGCTAAATAGTGGAAGCAGCATGCTATAGACAGAGCTAAGCGATCCCACAATCAACAGATCAGATCAAAGCTCTGCAGTCCTGCCACATCCAGTCGTGAATGGTGGTGGACCATTAAACAACTAATGGGGGGAGGAGGAGGCTCCATGAATATCCCCATCCTCAATGATGGTGGTGCCCAGCACGTGAGTGCAAAAGACAAAGCTGAAGCGTTTGCAACCATCTTCAGCCAGAAGTGCCGAGTGGATGATCCATATCAGCCTCCTCCTGAGGTCCCCACCACCACAGAAGCCAGTCTTCAGCCAATTCGATTCACTCCACGTGATATCAAGAAACGGCTGAGCACACTGGATGCAGCAAAGGCTATGGGCCCTGACAACATCCCGGCTGTCGTGCTGAAGACTTGTGCTCTAGAACTAGCTGCGCCTCTAGCCAAGCTGTTCCAGTACAGCTATAACACTGGCATTTATCCGACAATGTGGAAAACTGCCCAGGTATGCCCTGTGCACAAAAAGCAGGACAAATCCAATCAGGCCAATTACCGCCCCATCAGTCTACTCTCAATCATCAGCAAAGTGATGGAAGGTGTCGTCGACAGTGCTATCAAGCAGCACTTACTCACCAATAACCTGCTCACTGATGCCCATTTTGGGTTCCGCCAGGACCACTCGGCTCCAGATCTCATTACAGCCTTGGTCCAAACATGGACAAAAGAGCTCAATTTCAGAGTGACTGCCGTTGACATCAAGGCAGCATTTGACCGAGTGTGGCATTAAGGAGCCCTAGTAAAACTGAAGTCAATGGGAATTGGGGGGAAAACTCTCCACTGGCTGGAGTCATACCGAGCACAAAGGAAGATGGTTGTGGTGGTTGGAGGTCAATCATCATAGACCCAGGACATTGCTGCAGGAGTTACTCAGGGCAGTGTCCTCGGCCCAACCATCTTTAGCTGCTTCATCAATGACCTGCCCTCCATCATAAGGTCAGAAGTGGGGATGTTCACTGATGACTGCACAGTGTTCCGTGCCATTCACAACTCCTCAGATAATGAAGCAGTCCATGCCCACATGCAGCAAGACCTGGACGACATTCAGGTGTGGGCTGATAAGTGGCAGATAATATTCGCACCACACAAGTGCCAGACAATGACTATCTCCAAGAAGCGAGCATCTAACCACCGCCCCTTGACATTCAACGGCATTACCATCGCCGAATCCCCCACCATCAATATCCTGAGGGGTCACCATTGACCAGAAACTTAACTGGACCAGCCGCATAAATACTGTGGCAACAAGAGCAGGTCAGAGGCTGGGTATTCTGCGGCAAGTGTCTCGCCTCCTGACTCCCTTTCCACCATCTACAAGGCACAAGTCAGGAGTGTGATGAATACTCTCCACTTGCCTGGATGAGTGCAGCTCCAACAACACTCAAGAAGCTCGACACCATCCAGGACAAAGCAGCCCTCTTGATTGGCACCCCATCCACCACCTTAAATATTCACTCCCTCCACCACCGGTGTACCATGGCTGCAGCGTGTACCATCTACAAGATGCACTGCAGCAACTCGCCAAGGCTTCTTCGGTAGCACCTCCCAAACCCGTGACCTCTACCACCTAGAAGGACATGAGAACACCACCACCTCCATGTTCCCCTCCAAGTCACACACCATCCTGACTTGGAAGTATATCGCCGTTCCTTCATCGTCGCTGAGTCAAAATCCTGGAACTCCCTCCCTAACAGCACTGTGGGAGTACCTTCACCACATGGACTGCAGCGATTCAAGAAGACGGCCCACCACCACCTTCTCAAGGGCAATTAGGGATGGGCAATAAATGCTGGCCTTGCCAGCGACACCCACATTCATGAACGCATTCAAAAAAAAATCTCTTCTACACATTGAGAAAGAGCCCTACTCCCAAACCATGACAAGATTAATACAAGTGGAACTAAAAAATTAACATTTTATGTCAAAACACCTTGTATATCCTTGATTTTTAAAGAAATCTCCTCAGTTCAATTGACCAACCTGAGTGACACATGTGTAAGAAGAGTTCACCCCTTTTTTGTGTCAGTGACCTCAGACAGCCATGTTAATACCCTGTGAGCTCGGGTTAATGACGTGTCAGTATCCAGATCTACCAGGTGGCGATTTTGCTCTCCTAACTTCTCAATCTCTTCTAACAAAGTGGCTCGCACTCGTTCACATAGTGACATATTTATATCTCTAAATGAGCTATCTCTCAGCCTGTGACCTTGATGAGTTGTGCTTCTCCAGTTTCTATAAGAATGCTTTATTTCACACAATCCTCATGATTTTAGTTAGCATTAGCTCTTTTTCTTTCCCAGTGTTCAGTCTGACTACTGCCTCCATTTTGTGGACACATTTAAAGCAATTCTTTGGGTATTTCTCCTACAAGTGGCCTGTCCTACTATAATACAGTATTTAATTTTACTTATTTATGGACAGAAGTGTATACTTTCTTTGGACTTTTAACGGAGCCTTCTTAATGGGCCGGAATTTGCGGTCAGAGGCATATCTCCAGAGTATGCCTCAGACCCGATTTAGAAAAAAAAATCCTCACCTACCTTCAAGCTCCCGGGCTTCAGAGACTTCGGGTCCTGGGCCTGCAGGTGTACGCCTGCGTAAAGGCCCAGGAACACAGGTGGTTCGGAAGCGTCCCTGGGATCATGTGGGCCAGGTCCTCGAATCAGAAAGGAAGATTTGATTCCATTTATGAACGGAATCCCCAAATAATTAAATAATTTATACAACTAGAATAAAAATAAATGTTCCCATTTTCCAATTTAAATAAAAGTCCCTTCAGTGAAGCATTTACAATAAAAATTTAATTTTTTGAAAAATAATTTTAAACATTTTAATCCGGGCCAAAATTTACATAAACTAATTTTAAATGTTTATACATTTTTTATTTTTAACTTTTTAATTTAAGATTTATATTGACCCATACCCTGGTGAAAGCAGGTCCTATGCCTGCTTTTACCAGGCGTAAGGGTTTCGTGGGCATTTGCTGGGCAGCAGTTGGGCAAAAGGCCTAACTCTGTGCCAGTGAAAGTGATTTTTGAGGCGGTGCGGTGGATCTGTCAAGGCGATCCTTGACAGATCGCAAGCTCCGGGTTTTCTCACATGCACTGCGTATGCGGAAACCCGTAACTTGTGGGGCCTTTTAGATGGCTTATGAGTGTATGCTGAAGCGTATGCAGTCATCAGCACCGCAAAATCTGGCCAATGTTTCCTACATTACAACAGTGACTACATTTCAAAAAGTACTTCATTGGCTGTAAAGCGCTTTTGGACTTCCAGTGGTTGTGAAAGGCACTATATAAATGCAAGTCTTTCTTCTTAATAACTTCTCTAAAACTGACTTTTACTTCCAAATAATCTTGACAATTAACACCACTTCAGAGCAAACATAAATCATTTTAAGAGACAATTCAGCTATGCAAATATGTCTTACAAATTGTACTGATCATATTAACTTACTTTTTAAAAGAATTCAATGAACCTTCACATTCAGTAAGTGGGAATATTAGTTATAAATTTGTTTCAAAGATTTTAATACTTTCTGTAATAAAAGGTGTGAAATTATAGCATAGACTCAGCATTGTCTCATGGTATGCGTCAACAACAGTTTAAAGAATTAACTCTAATTCACCCTACAATTTGAGAGGCTCCTGCACACCAAGTATTATATATTTGGTAAGGAATCCAAGCCCAAAACAATAGTCTTAAAATGCTATTTGTGTCATTTTTATGTAATTCCATCTCAAACTTTTGTTGTTCTACCCAAATTAACTCTAGGCTGATGAGATCTCATTTAGATGCTTCCACTCGCAGCCTGTAAGTTTTTTTTTTCAGTCACTTTGCTCTTGTGAAGAGGTGGCCAGGGCAATACATCAAAATGTCACTCAGGAGCTCCAGTTACATTATCAGGTCAAAGTTTAATGTTCAGTCCTTTCACTGGCTTTAGGAACAGCTCCAAAATGGAGTGCATAGGAGAAAAGGTAAGTTTAGATTTTAAACATAACATAACAATTTAAAATAAGAAAAGTAGAAGGAAGACCGTAATGGAAAAGTGATGAGAAGCAGAATGGAAGTAATTTTTCAAACTTACTCGGTTAAGTGAGTGACCAATAAGGTGACAGATGGAGTATAATGTGAGGTTATTCACTTTTTGGTAGGAAGAATAGAAAAACAATATTTTTTAAATGGTGAGAAACTATTAAATGTTGGTGTTCAGAGATTTTTGGTGTCCTCGTACAGGAAACACAGACAGTTAGCATACAGGTGCAGCAAGCAACTGGGAAGGCAAATGGCATGTTGGCCTTTATTGCAAGGGGGTTGGAGTACAAGAGTAAGGAGGTCTTGCTACAACTATACAGGGCTTTAGTGAGACCACACCTGGAGTACTGTACACAGTTTTGGTCACCTTATCTGAGAAAGGATATACTTGCCTTAGAGGCGGTGCAACAAAGGTTCACCTACATTGATTCCTGGGATGAGAGGGTTGTCCTATGAGGAGAGATTGAGTAGCTTGGTCTATACTCTCTGGAGTTTAGAAGAATAAGAGGTGATCTCATTTAAACATATAAGATTCTGAGGGGGATTGACAAGGTAGATGCTGAGAGGTTGTTTCCCCTGGCTGGAGAGTCTAGAACTAGGGGGGCATAGTCTTAGGATAAGGGGTCGGCCATTTAAGAACATAAGAACATAAGAAATAGGAGCAGGAGTAGGCCAATCGGCCCCTCGAGCCTGCTCCGCCATTCAATAAGATCATGGCTGATCTGATCCTAACCGCCAATCTACTATCTATCACAGAACCATCTCCTGCATCTAACAGAATTGCACACACAAAATAGGAGCAGAATCAGGCTACACAGTCCCTGGGCCCGCTCCACTACCCACAGGCCCATGACCGATCCGAACCTAGACTCATGTCCAAATTCCTGCCCGCTCCCCGTAACCCTTAATGCCCTTTACTTCTAGGAAACTGTCTATTTCTGTTTTAAATTTAATTAATGTTGTAGCTTCTACAGCTTTTTGTGGCAGCATATTCCATGGACCTACCACCCTCTGAGTGAAGTAGTTCCTCCTCATCTCAGTTTTGAAAGAGCAGCCCCTTATTCTAAGACTATGTCCCCTAGTTCTCGTCTCACCCGTCATCGGGAACATCCTCCCCGCATCCACCCGATCCAACCCCTTCACAATCTTATATGTTTCAATAAGATCGCCTCTCATTCTTCTGAACTCCAATGAGTAGAGTCCCAATCTACCCAACCTCTCCTCATATGACCACCCATTTAAGATTGAGATGAGGAGGAATTTCTTTACTCAGGGTTGTGAATCTTTGGAATTCTCTACCCCAAAGGGCTCTATCAGTCTCCGATTTAAAATTAATAATTGACTTAGCATCAACTGCCGTTTGTGGAAGAGAATTCCAAACTTCTACCACCCTTTGCGTGTAAAAGTGTTTCCTAACTTCATTGCTGAAAAATCTGGCTATAGATTTTAGGCTATGTTCCCTCGTCCTAGACTCCCTAACCAGCAGAAATAATTTATCTCTATCTACCCTATCAGTTCCCCTTAATATCTTGAAAACTTCAGTCAAATCACTCCTTAACCTTCTAAATTTCAGGAATACAACCCTAGTTTGTGTAATCTCTACTCGTAATTTAACCCTTGGCGTCCAGGTATCGTTCAGGTAAATCTACACTGCACTCCCTCCAAGGCCAATATATCCTTCCTGAGGTGTGGGGCCCAGAACTGCTCACAGTACTCAAGGTGTGGTCTAACCAGGGCTTTGTATAGCTGTAGCATTAACTTCTACCCCCTTGTATCTAGTCCTCTATAAAGCCCAGCTTTCCATTAGCCTTTTTGATTATTTTTTGTACTTGTCTGTGACATTTTAATGATCTATGTACATGGACCCCTAAGTCTCTTTGGACCTCCACTGTTTCTAGCGTTTCACCATTTAGAAAGTACTCTCATCTATCCTTTTTAGGTTCAGAGTGGATGACCTCACAGTTGCCTACATTGAAATCCATTTGCCACAGTTTTGCCCATTCACTTAATCTATTAATAGCTCTTTGTAATGTTATGCTTCTACCTACACTGCTTATAATACTGTCTATCTTTGTGTCATCGGCAAACCTAGATATGTGTATCTCTATCCAATCATCTAAGTTGTTAATAGTTGAGGCCCCAACACAGATCCCTACGGGGCGCCACTAGTCACATCCTGCCCATTATCCCTACTCTCTGTCTCCTGCCGCTCAGTCAGTTTCCTAATCAGGTCAATAATTTGCCTTCAATTTCATGAGCTTCAACTTTAGCTAACAGTCTCTTATGAGGGACTTTATCGAATGCTTTCTGGAACTCCATATAAATAACATCCATAGGCATGCCTCTGTCCACTATTTAAGTCACCTCTTCAAAAAATTCCATTAAGCTTGTCAGGCATGACCTGCCCTTTACAAATCCATGCTAGCTCTCTGATCAGCTGAAAATGTTCACAGTATTTAGTGTCACTATCCTTAATTATAGACTCTAGTAATATCCTGACAATTGATGTTTGACTAACTGGTCTATAATTCCCTGGTTTCCTGCTCTCACATTTCTTAAATAGTGGAGTGACATGTGCAATACTGCACCCCAGACTGAGATTAGCTAACTTAAAACAGTCTATGAAGAGAACCTGTGGCCTTCCTTGTCTTTGTGGCTCAGTACCACACAAGGAAATGAACTTACCTGCTGAGTCATTGATTTAGCCCATAGAACAAAGCTCTGAAATTAAGAGACTCTGCTTCCAGCACAGTCTCATTCAACAAGAGCACAGATCAAAGAATTTGGTGTGATGATCAGCATAGTTGATTTGCAACACTTTCAATTTTCCAGCCACTAAATGAATGGCTAGACAATTGGGAGCATCATGATTTAGGCACCTCCATGTCTGATTCTCTGATCTGTACTCCAGTAAAGTGTGGCTTTTCTGCTGGGAGTGAGTCTTGACATTTTGGGGCTTAAATATTTCCATTCTAGATACTTGTTTATGGGTAAGTTTTTTTTGTAGGTATATATCAATTTTATTAGTTCGTAAACTCCAGTTAATTTGCTTGATAATTTTCCCACCCCATTTTTCGATCAGAGTTGTGCAGTGGTCACTAAAGCAAATAATAAACATAAACCAAAGCTTCTGTTTTAAATTGCAGGATGCAAGGATTTTTAAATATTGTGTAGGATAATGTACTGTTCTTGTAATTTGAAAATTACACTGCTTTTGATCATTTAAAAAGGCCACAAACGAGCCTTTTGAGTTTGGTTACTGTCTGTTAAACACATCTCTGCAGTACTGTAAGAAGAAATATTGTTTGCACGTTTAAAAAAATAAATAAATAAAAATCTTTGTTTAATTGAGACGTTGTAAATCTTGTAACAGATGAGAACCATAATAAAGAAAGATTTGCATTTATATAGCACCTTTCACGACCACATGACGTCCAAAGAGATTTAGTGGTCCATGTACACAGATCACTCAAATAGAGTAGTCCGGTGCAAAGAAATAATCAAAAAGGCTAATGGAATGTTTGCCTTTAACTGGAGGGTTAGAATATGAAGGGGGAGGATGTTTTGCTACAACTATACAAAGCCCTGGTTAGACCACATCTGGAGTACTGTGAGCAGTTCTGGGCACCACATGTTGGAAAGGATATATTGGGCCGGATATTTCGATCCCTACGGGTGGGTACGTGCTGTGTACCCACCCGTAGGGACATCAGAAATGCCCATTTCAGGCATGCACTGCACATGCGCTGGAAACCGGCATTTCCGATCTGTCAAGAATGCTCTTGACAGATCCTCCAGCTGCCCAGGAGAAGGGCCTCTGCGGGCGGAGAGTTCCGTTTTTTGGAGACCCTCCGCCCGCAGAAAACCCTTACAATTCTTGCGTCTGGAAAAGCAGGTGTAAGGCCTGCTTTTACCAGGATAAGAGTTGAAAAAAGAAATGTTTTCCACTGATTTATCATTTAAAAATACTTTAAAAAAAGGTACGTTTATTTTTAGCCGTGTAAAAAAACTTTAATTATTTTTTTGAAAAATTTAAAGTTTTGTTTAAAATAGTTAATTTATTGTACTTTCAAGTCATTTTAAAAATGATTTTTTAAAATTTATTTAAAGTTTTACTATGTTTTGGGGGTGATCTCCATTCATATATTTGACAGGTCTTCCTGTCAAATGTATGAAGAGAGATTCCCTTCTTTGATTGGCTCCCCATGGCCCACGTGATCC
This sequence comes from Squalus acanthias, assembly GCA_030390025.1. Taxonomy (NCBI): domain Eukaryota; kingdom Metazoa; phylum Chordata; class Chondrichthyes; order Squaliformes; family Squalidae; genus Squalus; species Squalus acanthias. The sequence goes on from CM059426.1 coordinate 88,051,298, forward strand.
CAGGGACGCTGCGAACTACCTACGCCTCTGGGATACGTGGGCCCTGCACACCGGCAGTTTGGAGAAGCCCAGCATCGGAACTGTGCTCCTCCCAGGAGCCCTCCGGTAAGGGCGCAGATTTTTCCAGATCACAGGCCTCCGCCCGCGGGAGGCCTGCGATCAGAAAATACGGGCCATTGGCCTTGGAAGGAATGCAGTGCAGATTCACCAGAATGTTACCAGGGCTCCAAGGGTTAGATTATGAGGAGCGATTACATAAATTAGCCTTGTATTCTTTGGAATATAGAATGTTAAGGGGTGTCTTTATTGAGGTTTTTAGGATTTTTAAAGGAATTTATAGGGTAGATGGGGAGAAACTTTCTCCGCTGGTGGGGGAGTCTAGGACAAGGGGACATAATCTTAAAATCAGAGCCAGGGCATTCAGGAGAGAAGTTAACTTTTCTTTACACAAAGGGTGGTAGAAGTGTGGAACTTTCTTCCCACAAAAAGCAGTAGATGCGATCTCAATTAATAATTTTGAAATCTGAGATTGATAGATTTTTGCTAGCCAAGGGTATTGAGGGATATGGAGTCAAGCCAGGTGGATGGAGTTAGGATACAGAATGGTGGAACAAGCTCGAAGGGCTGAATGGCCTACTCCTGTTCCTAATTGCTCTAAACTACTTTAACTCGGAGTGTTAGGTTTTGTCTTGTAGCTTTTTACAATTTTACTTTATCCGTTTGTGTCTGGACAGTGATACTGCAAATTTATAGTATTAAGAGTTAGAGACTTTACAACCACAGACCACATTTAAGTTACTATGCTTTCCAAATTGGAAAGATTGCAATCTTTTATTTTGGTGCAAGAATGCTACTGTATTTTGATGTTTAATGTCTAGATAGATGAATAGGCTAAAGAACTTGCAAGATCTTTTAGTAGAAGTTTGGCAAAGCAATTGCTTTCAATTGTTCCAATTAATAACGTAAGTGATTGCACTCCAAAAGTAATCCATTGGTTGTAAAGCACTTTAGGAAATGATAAGCTGCTATATAAATGCAATTTCTTTAAACATATTAAATACCTGGAGCAGGGCTGTATGGTACATTATTTGAAAATTATAACTACAGTACTTTGTTCTTTATCTGAATTCTATAGACGTAATTTATCAATATCACTCAAATTTGTTGTCGCTGATTTTTCTTGTTCTTTTACCAACTGAACTGGTAATTTATTTCATCAACCAAATCATACCCTCTTGTCATGTGGTATTAACAGTGCCAACATTTTCAATATACTGTGAATTACAGTGGAACATCAAAGAATATTTTCTCATGGAAAGGGAAAAATCATGCAAGTTAAGACCTTAGTAAATGAAAAAAACAGAAAAGCACTTTTTAAAAAAAAATCTAAAAAGCAGCTGAAACTACTCTCTCTGGTTTGGATTTAACACCTTGGCACATCATAGTGTATAGGGACTTCATAGTCCTGACAACCACTTCCTAATAGTAGAAGTTCAACATTTTATTGCCTATTGAATAACATTTGGGATGGATTGTGTTACAAGATGTAATATTCACAACCTGCTTTGGTGGGGGAATCCAGGATGAATTGCAATCTTCGTGAACAACACTTTGTGGTTGCCAACCAAAGGTTCCGTTACCTCCTCACACAGTTCAGATGCTTGTACAAGTGACTTCAGAAATCTTTGCCAACTTCAAGTGGCAATGGGGCAGAATTTGCAGTTGATATGATGGCGTACTCTGAGTACGCTGTCATACCACCTTTGAAATTGACCACACGTTCAAGCGCATGCGCTAAATCCCGAACTTGTGATCTGTCAAGTTCCGACTTGAAAGATCATCCGCTGCGAGTGTGAAATTCTTATTGCTGGCGCAGAGTTGGGCTAATTGCCCACCAACTGCCCAGCAATTACACAGGAACATTTTACAGCTGGTGCAAATAGACGCAGGAGCCTGTTTGTACAGTGTAAGGAGAGGGGGAATATGCAGCAGCTTGAAATATACACCCGTCATGATAATTCTTCAAAATAAATATCTATATCCACCTAACTATCTCCTGATCCCAACACAAATAGGCAAAGGTTGAAAACAATCTACCAAGAATGAGAGACTGATTTATTTATTAATATAACTGGGGTGAGTGAGACTAAAAATCATGAATGGGCATCAGAAATTTCTGCTTCCTGATTGGAGCACCGCCGCTTGTGATCCCAGGTATGCTTACGCACACAGTGCACCCCTGGGATCCGTGGGCCACTACGCTGCGCTCAACCCCACAGCGAAACAACGCAAGTTTTCGAAGGGGGCCTCTCGCCGGGTAAGTGCCGATTTCTTTCGGAGGTCAGCAGCGTCCTCCTTAGCTACGCCGCCGACCACAATTTCAAGGCCAATGTTTCTTTTCACTGAACTGTAAAATTCCAATTTAAATAATTAAAAAAAATAAAATAACATCCTCTATTTGTATGCTTTTTATTTTAAATCATGTAAATTTTTTTTAAAAGTTGCTGCTGCTTTTAAAGGATGAATTGTATTCATCCTGAATTTTGTCTTTTTTGAAGTTACTGTGCAAAATTAATCTTAACCTTTTTAAAAAAAAAACTCATGGCATTTTCTAAACTGATTCAGTTGCCTCAAAAAGTAAAAGGATATCAGAGGAGATGTTGTGTACATATAACTTTGGAGCAACTTAAAGTTGTATTTTGCCGACAGTTTTTATTTTTAATAGGTAGAGCATTCCAAACAGCTTGTACAAAATTAAGTGTTTCATACATGGCAACCATCAGTGTTTCCTACTGACATCAGCATTTTGGAGGCCCATGTAGCCCGTCAGAAATTCCTGGAAAAAAATTTGCTCTTCACAGTACTTCCGCTTCTGCCACATTCGGACGTCATTGCACTGAACTGGGATCCTAGACTTCACAATCCCACTCTCAAAAGAATGCCAGCATGAACTGAGAGGTTGGGGAAACGGTGCCAGAATGAACTGTTGGGGGTGGAGGAGAGAGGAAAAGGTCCCAGCTTTAACCGGGGGAATGAATGAAGGGTACCACTTTAACTAGGTTTCAGGTGAAAAGTACCAGGTTGAATGGAGGAGGAAAGGGAGAAGAGTGCCAGTATGAACTTGATAGGTTGAGGAAGTGTGTGTCTATGAAATTATAACGAATTAGATGGGATTTCTGAACTGGGTCTGAAAGACAATGACATTGTGTACTGGGGTGGTTGAATGTGGGAGAGTAACTGTATGAAAAGTGGCGGTCTGGTTGGTCTGTTAAAATTTGACTCAGTTGTGCTTTAAAAATGATGCATTCTAGTTATTTTATGTAACTATTCAGAATTTTCCAGGAACGTATGCTCCTCTCGACATACCACCACCAATTTTGTGCCTTCAACATTTGGATTTCCCCTCAGACTTTCCCACACTTAAGGTTTTTGTCCAATGCAAGTGAGAAATGGTGGTATACCTACATCTTGAGTCACATAGCCTGGGTAATTTTATGGATTTCACATGTCGGGCCCATTAGCTTTTTGGGGGCTACATCAGTTTTTTTGATGCGGATAGTCAGCTTTTGCAAGTTTTCTAGGTTGATGTGTATGCTATTTAAATTGGTTTGCTTTTAAAGAGGTACTTGACAGTTTTCTGCTTCTCGCAAAGCCAGCCTGTTCATCCATGCCTCTGTGCTGCATTTTGTACATCTGTTTTTCAGTTCTGAATTTCTGTGAGCAGGCTTAAGTAGCCATAGCAAAAACATCATTTTCTTTTTAAAGAGAATATAATGGCACTGTAACCACCCTTTTCATAATATCTTGGCCTTTTTTTCCCCTGCCGCAAGCAATATTTCATTTTAAAGTTCAAATCCATAATAGGAACATCCAAATAGCAGTAGGAGTAAACCTAGTAATGGAGAGAATTAATGAAGGTGTTACTCCTCTAGGCAGTATCAGTTCCCCTGTTCCTAAGAGAACAGCCTGCATTTGTATGGTGCCCTTAATGCAAAGAATGTCCCAAGGCACTTCACAAATAGGTACAAAGAAAACAGGCATCGAGCCAGAAACAGAGAGGTGAGGAGGGGTCACGAGCGGCTTGATTGGGGAGGTGGAGAAGTTTAGGGAGTGAATTCCAGGGAGTAGGACTGAGTCAGCTGAAGTCTCAACAACAGCTTTCATTTATATAGCGCCTTTAATGTAGTAAAACATCCCAAGGTGCTTCACAGGAGTGCAATAAGATAAAAAATTGACACTGAGCCAAAGAAGGATACACTAGGATGGATGACCAAAAGCTTGGTCAAAAAGGTAGTTTTTAAGGGGAGTCTTAAAGAAGGAGAGTGATAGAGGCAGAACGGTTTAAGAGCTTAGGGCCTAGACAGCTGACTGCACGGCCACCAGTGGTGGGGTGAAGGAAGTGGAGGATGGACAAGAGGCCAGAGCTGGAGGGACGCAGAGTTCTCGGAGGGTTGTAGGATGGGAGAGGGTTCTTATGATTAATCGTAGAATAGTACAGCACAGAAGGAGGTCATTCGGCCTGTCGAGTCTGCACTGGCTCTTTTGAAGAGCAATCCAGTTAGTCCCACTCCACGGCTCTTTCCTCATATCCCTGCAATTTTTTCTCCTTCAAGTATTTATCCAATATCCTTTTGAAAGCTACATTGAATCTGTTTCCATCACCCGATCAGACAAAGCAGTCCAAATCCTAACCACTTGTTGCGTAAAAAGTTTTTGCTCTCGTCACATCTGGTTCTTTTGCCAATCACCTTAAATCTGAGCCCTCTGGTTATTGACCTTTCAGCCATTGGAAACAGTTTCTCTTTATTTACTCTATCTAAACCTTCATAGTCATAGTCATACAGCACAGAAAGAGGCCCATCGTGTCTGCGCCGGCCATCAAGCCCTGTCTATTCTAATCCCATTTTCCAGCACTTGGTCCATAGCCTTGTATGCTATGGCGTTTCAAGTGCTCATCTAAATGCTTCTTGAATGTTGAGGGTTCCTGCCTCTACCACCCTTTCAGGCAGTGAGTTCCAGATTCCAACCACCCTCTGGGTGAAAAAGTTTTTCCTCAAATCCCTTCTAAACCTCCTGCCCCTTACCTTGAAACTATGCCCCCTGGTTATTGACCCCTCTACTAAGGGGAAAAGTTCCTTTCTATCTACCCTATCTATGCCGCTCATAATTTTGTACACCTCAATCAGGTCCCCCCTCAGCCTTCTCTGCTCTAAGGAAAACAACCCCAGCCTGTCCAGTCTCTCTTCATAGCTGAAGCGCTCCAGCCCAAGTAACATCCTGGTGAATCTCCTCTGCACCCTCTCCAATGCAATCACATCCTTCCTATAGTGTGGCGACCAGAACTGCACACAGTATTCTAGCTGTGGCCTAACTAGCGTTTTGTACAGCTCCATCATAACCTCCCTGCTCTTATATTCTATGCCTCGGCTAATGAAGGCAAGTATCCCATATGCCTTTTTAACCACCTTATCTACCTGTCCTTCAGGGATCTGTGTACATGCACACCAAGGTCCCTCTGATCCTCTGTCGTTCCTAGGGTCCTACCATTCATTGTGTATTCCCTTGCCTTCTTAGTCCTCCCAAAATGCATCACCTCACACTTTTCAGGGTTAAATTCCATTTGCCACTGTTCTGCCCATCTGACCAATCCGTCTATATCGTCCTGTAGCCTGAGGCTTCCCTCCTCGCTATTTACCACTCCACCAATTTTCGTGTCATCTGCGAACTTGCTGATCATACCTCCTACATTCATATCTAAATTATTAATGTACACTACAAACAGCAAAAGACCCAGCACCGATCCCTGCGGTACACCACTGGACACAGGCTTCCAGTCACAAAAACAACCTTCGACCATCACCCTCTGCCTCCTGCCACTAAGCCAATTTTGGATCCAATGTGCCAAATTGCCCTGGATCCCATGGGCTCTTACCTTCTTGACCAGTCTCCCATGTGGGACTTTGTCAAAAGCCTTACTGAAGTCCATGTAGACTACATCAACTGCACTACCCTCATCCACACACCTAGTCACCCCCTCAAAATTCAATCAAATTGGTTAGACATGATCTCCCCCTGACAAAGCCATGCTGACTATCCTTGATTAATCCTTGACTCTCCAAGTGGAGACTAATTCTGTCCCTCAGAATTTTTTCCAATAATTTCCCTACCACTGATGTTAGGCTCACTGGCCTGTAATTCCCTGGTTTATCCCTACTACCCTTCTTGAACAATGGTACTATGTTAGCTGTTCTCCAGTCCTCTGGCACCTCCCCTGTGGCCAGAGAGGTTCTGAAAATTTGTGTCAGAGCCCCTGCAACCTCCTCCCTTGCCTCACACATCAGCCTGGGATACATCCTGTCAGGGCCTGGGGATTTATCCACTTTTAAGCCCGCTAAAACCGCTAGTACCTCCTCCCTCTCAATACTAATTTGTTCAAGTATATTACAATCCCCCTGCCTGATTTCTATGCCTACATCATCCTTCTCCATAGTGAACACAGATGCAAAATATTCATTTAAAACCTCACCTACATCTTCCGGCTCTACACACAGATTGCTACTTTGGTCCCTAATGGGCCCTACTCTTTCCCTGGTTATCCTCTTGCCCTTAATATACTTATAAAACACCTTGGGATTTTCCTTTATTTTGCCTGCCAGTGTTTTTTCATGCCCCCTCTTCGCTCTCCTAATTTCTTTTTTAAGTACCCCCTGCACTTTCTATACTCCTCTAGGGCTTCCACTGTTTTTAGTCCTTTGTATCTGCCAAAAGCCTCCCTTTTTTTCCTAATCCATTCTTGTATATCCCTTGACATCCAGGGTTCCCTGGGCTTGTTGGTCCCACCCTTGACCTTTACAGGAACATGTTGCCGTTGTACTCTATTTCCTTATGAAAGACTCCCACTGCTCTGATGTGGATTTTCCTACGAGTAGCTGATCCCAGTCTACTTTGGCCAGATCCTGCCTTATCATATTAAAATCGGCCTTCCCCCAATTTAGAACCTTTATTTCCGGTCCATCTTTGTCCTTTTCCATGACTACCTTAAATCTCACCGAATTATGGTCACTGTCACCAAAATGCTCTCCTACTGACACTTCTACCACTTGCCCGGCTACATTCCCTAGAATTAGGTCCAGTACCGCCCCCCTCTCTTGTTGGACTTTCTACATGCTGGCTCAAAAAGCTCTCCTGGATGCACTTTAAGAATTCCGCACCCTCTAAGCCTTTCACACTCTGACTATCCCAGTTAATATTGGGGAAGTTGAAATCCCCTACTATTATTACCCTATTATTTCTGCAATCTTCATGATTTTATACACCTCTATCACATCCTCTTAGCCTTCTCTGCTTTGAGCTTCTCCAGATAATTATATCAAACTTCCAAGATAAAAGCTCTGAAGTTTCTCCCTGACTACTAAAGGCAATCAAGCAAGCATTTCCAGATATAAATGTAACTTTACATTGTATATTATTTTGAACCTACCTGGTTCTATTCTTTGATAATGGCCCGTAATTTGCGGCCCCAAGGGGCGTGTACGAGGAGGGCCGCGCAAGTTCCAGGTTTTCGCGTGCGAAGCGCATGCACGAAAACCCGGAACTTGCGATCTGTCAAGAATCTTCTTGACCAATCATCCGCCTTTCCGGGAAAAGGGCATCTCGGGCGGAGAGTTGGGTATTTTGCCCAGCGAATGTCCGTGAAATTCTTATGCCTGGGAAAAGCAGGCGTAAGGCCTGTTTTTACCAGTGTAAGAGTTTGAAAAAAATTTATTTATTTATTTTTAATCATTTATGCATTAAAAAACCTGTGCAATAAGATAAGTTTATTTTTAGCCGCTTAAAACATTTAAATTTATTCTTCAAAAAATTAAAATTTTGTTTTAAATGTTTAATTAAATGGCATTTTAATTAATTTTAAACATGTAATTTTTTTAAATTTATTTGATGTGTAGATGTATTTTTTAGGGTATTCCCATTCATGCTTTATGGGTTTTCCGTACATACAGAATCCCCATAAGCATGAATGGGAATTCCCTTCTTTCATTCGTTGGGCCGGCCCATGTTATCCCAGAGGTGCTTGCGAACGGCATGCGCCCCTGGGATATGTGGGCCTCTACCTGCAGGTACATGGAGAGCCCCAGGACCACGAACATCCGTACCTCCCGGACCACCAGGTATGTGGACATTTTATTTGCGGATCAGAGGCATTTTTCCGTGGGAAGCCTCTGACCACAAATTCCATGTAATGACCTCAAGTGGAAAGATAAAGGTAGATTTTAAGTACGTACATCTACATCAGTTGTGCAAGTGTAGAACTGATCCTCAACCTTGCATAGGACTGGAGGGACCTTGCCATAGTTCTGAATGATGTAGAACCTTTTGTTTTTATTTATTCGTTCCTGGGATGTGGGCGTCGCTGGCAAGGCCAGCATTTATTTCCCATCCCTAATTGCCCTTGAGAAGGTAGTGGTGAGCCGCCACCTTGAACCACTGCAGTCCATGTGGTGAAGGTACTCCCATGGTGCTGTTGGGGAGGGCGTTCCAGGATTTTGACCCAGCGACGATGAAGGAATGGCGATATATTTCCAAGTCAGGATGGTGTGTGACTTAGAGGGGATGGTGTTCCCATATGCTTGCTGCCCTTGTCCTTCTAGGTGGTAGAGGTCGCGGGTTTGGGAGGTGCTGTAGCAGAAACCTTGGCGAGTTGCTGCAGTGCGTCTTGTAGATGATGCACACTGCAGCCATGGTGTGCCAGTGGTGGAGGGAGTAAATGTTTAAGGTGGTGGATGGGGTTCCAATCAAGCGGCTGCTTTGTCCTGGATGGTGTCGAGCTTCTTGAGTGTTGTTGAAGCTGCACTCATCCAGGCAAGTGGAGAGTATTCCATCACGCTCCTGACTTGTGCCTTGTAGATGGTGGAAAGGCTTTGGGGAGTCAGGAGGGGAGACACTCGCCGCAGAATACCCAGCCTCTGACCTGCACTTGTTGCCACAGTATTTATGTGGCTGGTCCAGTTAAGTTTCTGGTCAGTGGTGACCCGAGATGTTAATTGTGGGAGATTCGGTGATCGTAATGCCATTGAATGTCATGGGGAAGTGGCTAGACTCCCTCTTGTTGGAAATAGTCATTGCCTGGCACTTGTGTGGCACAAATGTTACTTGCCACTTGTCAACCCAAGCCTGAATGTCGTCCAGGTCTTGCTGCTTGTGGGCACAGACTGTTTCATTATCTGAGGAGTAGCGAATGGAAGTGAACATTGTGCAATCATCAGCGAACATCTCCACTTCTGACCTTATGATGGAGGGAAGGTCATTGATGAAGCAGCTGAAGATGGTTGGGCCTAGGACACTGCCCTGCGGAACTGCTGCAGCGATGTCCTAGGGCTGAGATGATTGGCCTCCAACAACCACAGCCATCTTCCTTTGTGCTAGGTATGACTCCAGCCAGTGGAGGGTTTTCCCCCTGACTCCCATTGACTTCAATTTTACTAGGGCTCCTTGCTGCCACACTCAGTCAAGCGGTGCCTTGATGTCAAGGGCAGTCACTCTCACCTCATCTCTGGAATTCAGTTCTTTTGTCCATGTTTGGACCAAGGTTGTGATGAGGTCTGTAGCCAAGTGGTCCTGGCAAAACCCCAACTGAGCATTGGTGAGCAGGTTATTGGTGAGTAAGTGCCAATTGATTGCACTGTCAACGACACCTTCCATCACTTTACTGATGATTGAGAGTAGACTGTTGGGGTGGTAGTTGGCGGGATTGGATATGTTCTGCTTTTTGTTGATAGGACATACCTGGGCAGTTTTCCACGTTGTCTAGCAGATGCCAGTGTTATAGCTGTAGTGGAACAGCTTGGCTAAAGGCACGGCTAGTTCTGGAGCACAAGTCTTAAAACAACTGCCGGGATGTTGTCGGGGCCCATAGCCTTTGCTGTATCCAGTGCACTCAGCGGTTTCTTGATATCACGTGGAGTGAATTGAATTGGCTGAAGACTGGTTTCTGTGATGGTGGGGACCGCAGGAGAAGGCAGAGATGGATCATCCACTCGGCACCTCTGGCTGAAGATGGTTGCAAACGCTTCAGTCTTGTCTGTCACTACTACCAATATTATCATGGACAGATCCATTTGCGATAAGTAGATTGATGAGGACGAAGTCAAGATGTTTTTTCCCTTGTGTTGCTTCTCTCACCACCTGCTGCAGGCCCAGTTTGGCAGCTACCTCCTTCAGGACTCGGTCAGTAGTGGTGCTACCGAGCCACACTTGGTGATGGACATTGAAGTCCCTCACCCAGAGTACATTCTGTGCCCTTGCTACCCTCTGCTTCTACCAAGTGGTTTTCAACATGGAGGAGTACTGATTCATCAGCTGAGGGAGGGCGGTAGGTAGTAATCAGCAGGAGGTTTCCATGCCCATGCTTGACCTAAAGCCATGAGACTTCATGGACTCCGGAGTCAATGAGTACTCCCAGGGCCACTCCCTTCCGACCATATACCACTGTGCCGCCACCTCTGGTGAGTCTGACCTGCCGGTGGGACAGGACCTACCCAGGGATGGTGATGGTTGAGTCTGGTACATTGGCTGAAAGGTATGATTCTGAGAGCATGATTATGTCAGGCTGTAGCTTGACTAGTCTGTGGGACAGCTCTCTCAATTTTGGCACAATTCCCCAGATGTTAGTGAGGAGGACTTTGCAGGGTCGACTGGGCTGGGTGTGCCTTTGTCGTATCCGAATCCTGTGCCTAGGTCGATGCCGGGTGGTCTGTCCGGTTTTATTATTATTCTTGTTTTTCGTAGCGGTTTGGTACAACTGAGTGGCTTGCTAGGCCATTTCAGAGGGCATTTAAGACTCGACCAGATGCTGTGGGTCTGGAGTCACATATAGTCCAGACCAGGTAAGGACGGCAGATTTCCTACCCTAATTATTTAAATTCTTACATATGCACATGGGATACTATGCAGACATAGAGGCCTGGTAAATAGCCCAAACTTGAAATATTGCTGAAATTATTATATAAAAGCGTACTGTTTTAGATTTATAGATAAATTAACCTTCACAAGGAAATGAGAGAGTATTGCATTTAGTAAGGTGAAAATAAGTATTCTTTTCCTCAGAAGCATCATTGTGCTTTGACATGTGACTGTTTAGGTGCTAAGGCAGTTGTAATGTATAATTTTTTTTTGTATTTCAGGTTAGTCCATTGTCTTGTCATGCGGTAGGGCACTACTCCTGTAAAAAACCTTGTGGACGACTCCTGGCCTGTGGGAATCACACATGTGCAACAGAATGCCATGCAGTCACCATAGTGGATGGAGATGATAAACAAAAGGTATGGAAACTTGAATGGAAAGCGAGGATTCTTGAGCTCTAAAGTGCGCTTTTATGTTTTTAATATTGTTCCAGATTATATTTCATTTCCTATTACTTGTGAAAATATTTGTAAAATTTCAATTGTGATTTTCATTCTTTCATAATTTTCCTTTGCTTTTCCACATCACTCAGCCATCCCTCATTCTTTTTACTTTCTTTAACCAAAATTTACCACTTCACTTATTCAATGTGCTTCCTATTTGCAAGTATTGCTTGCAAATTTGGATGCACTCTCTCTAGCTCTATATCTGTACATAGTAAACAGAAGCAGTCTCGGAACAGAGTCCTATGGGACACTACTGCCCACTTCCAACCTCTGAGAAACTGCCCTAAACTCCTATTCTCTGTGTCCTCCCATCTAAGCTTGTCAAAGGCTTTCTGAATTTCCATATATACCACAACCACCTCATTTCCCATCTGGCACCTCCTCAAAGAACTCTCAGGTTTGTCGAGCATGATCTTACTTTCTGAAATCCTTGTTGGCTGCTTCTAATTATTTCCATCTAGGTATTTAGTAATTTCATCTTTAATTAAAGATTCTAGAATTTTCTCTACCATAGATATTGTATGGAATGCACTTGCGACAGTTTTCTAGAACAATATGTCGAGGAACCAACTAGGGAACAGGCTATTTTAGATCTAGTATTGTGTAATGAGACAGGGTTAATTAGTAATCTTATAGTAAAGGATCCTCTGGGAAGATCATAATATGATAGAATTTCATATTAAGTTTGAGAGTGATGTGTTTAAGTCCGAAACTAGGGTCTTGAATTTAAATAAAGCCAATTACAGAAGTGTGAGGGGCGAGTTGCTGAGGTAGATTAGAAAATTAGATTGAGATGTGACGGTAGATAAGCAATGGCAAACATTTAAAAATATAATTCATAATTCTCAACAAATATACATTCTCTTGACGAATTAAAACTCCACTGGAAAAGTGGTACAGCCATTGCTAACGAGAGAAGTTAATTACAGTATTAGATTAAAAGAAGAGGCTTACAATGTTGCCAAAAATGAGTAGTAAGCCTGAGGGTTTTAAAAATCAACAAAAATCAACAAAGGATGACCAAGAATTGATAAAGAGGGAGAAAATAGAATGTGAGAGTAAACTAGCAAAAAAAATAACAGATTGTAAGAGCTTTTACAGGTATATAAAAAGGAAGAGATTCGCGAAAGTAAACATGGATCCCTTAGAGGCAGAGACGGGAGAAAATATAATGGGGAATAAGGAAATGGCAGAGACATTAAACAGATATTCTGTGTGTGTCTTCACAGTAGAAGACACAAAGGAACCCAAGGGTCTAATGAGAGTGAGGAACCTAAAGTAGTTAATATTATTGAAGAAAAAGAAATTCATGGGACTAAAAGCCGATAAATCCCCTGGACCTGATGGCCTACACCCTAGGGTTTTAAAAAAGGTGGCTGCAGAGATAGTGGATGCATTGGTTTTGATCTTCCAGAATTTCTTGGATTCTAGAACGGTCCCCGTAGATTGGAAGGTAGAAAATCGTGCGTGGTCCCTTTAAATTTGCTGTGAGGCCGTGCATGCACGGTATCTTCTAGTGGCAGCCACTTGTGAGTGGCCTGTGTGGGACCTCCTGATTGATGCGCAGCCCCGCGCCCACGCACCTTAAGGGGAACATTGCTCTCCAGTCCGCTAGCACACATCCACTCAATAGAACTCTGAGATATAATTTCTAGGGCCTTCGCTATCTGTCTGTAGTTGCCTCAGGATCCATGGATGTATCCCATCAGGTGTTTTCCTTTAGCTTACCTAACTTCTCTAATCATATCCTTTTTATTTATTTTAATATCTGTCCTTTCATTAAGCAATTCAGGATTTACCTCCTCCCCAATATCCTTCTCTTTTGTAATCACTGAAGCAAAGTACTTGTTAACTATCCCTGCTAGTTTCCGTTTACCCTGTACAAAATCACTGTCCTTTCTTCTTGGGGGGCCCAGCTTACATTGAACAGTTCTCTTTTTACTGACACATTTGTAGAATACTGTTACATAGTTACAAAGAATATAAAGCACTGCAGCAGGCCATTCGGTTCTTTTAAATATTTTTGGAAATTCTCTCCGTATACTCCCTCCTTGCTTTCTTTATACCTCTTATTTTCCTATATTTCCTTTTTTCCCATTTTTATCAAACATATAGGCCCCCACATGCCATTTATTTTCAATTTTAGTTTGTTTCTAACCTCTTCATTTATCTACATCACCCTGATGTAGTCTCCTTTTCTTTTAATGGTATTTATTCTTCAACTCTACAATCTCCTATTTTAAAAAATGCCTTCATTGATCTGCAGTCTTGTTTGCCAATTTCTCTCTCCATCTCAACTCAGTTAGCTCTTAATTTAGTTAGTGAACCTGCTGGGCATTTATAGCAATCCAGCAGCTCTCATGCTACCACATCACAAATTACAAGTTTTATTGAGTTCGCAACTTTTCATGGTGGGATTTGAATTCATAACCTCTGGGTTCAACTTAGTTAGCTCAGTCGTAAACTTTCTAAAAGCTGCCATATTCCAATTTTGGGCTCTTGATTTTTGTACTAGCCGTTTCCCTTTCCATTTGAACCTTAAACCGCATCATATTCTGGTCACTACATGATGGTGAGGCCGGCCACGCTCCTCCGGCCCTGATCCTCTGCCCATCCCCCCCGGCAATGCCGACCCCCGAACCAGCAATCCTGGATCGCCGACCCCTGGACCAGCGATCCCTGACCAGTGACGCCAACTGAGGCCTACCTGCCCGCAGCCAGCCAGCGCCTCAAGCTGGCTGGCTGCGGGCAGGAATCTGAGGCCTGAGATTCAAATTAGGTCCTGCTGGTAAAATCGGGAGGGCCTGCGGGAAACCCGGCCTCCCGAGTTTCCCACCTGCCTCGGAGCGCCCCCCACCCCTAACACGCCTCCCTGGAGAAAAGCGTGGCCTATATCTTCCTGTCGCACAATTGCTTCTAATTCCTAGTTTATTTCCCACACACTGAGCATTGCAATATGTGCACTTTTTCTTTCTTTGTCCGTATTCAACGCTACTTCCTTTCCTTTGATTTTTTTCTTTATCCAACTCTTTTCCCTGCTTATAACTAGTCAACTTGATTTTCTTCCTCAACTCCCTTTATTCATTACTGCTAATGTTTTTTTATTTGTATATTTATTTCATCTATTTCTACTTTCTCTCCTTGTTCTTTGATTGCTTTTCTTTTCCTTCCTAGTTTTAAATGACTCTTCGCTTCCCTATTTATCCATTTGCTAGTTCATCAACTTCTTTCCTGTTCAGCTTTAGCACATCCTTGCAAAATGGCTCCCTGAACTTAAATGAGAGTCTGAACCCATTTCCTTGAGAAAATAAAAGCAAGATACTGCAAAATGTACCTCATAAGTGGGGTGGCATATGAGCAACTACTTGTTTCAAGCTCAAAAAAAAGTTTCTTTTTTTTGTATTAAGTTGCGTGGTGTACTTTGGAAATAACCAAACTGCAGGTATTCTTCTAAAGCAACATGTAGGTATTTCTTCGCTTCTATATGTTGTAATAGAAATTCAGTTGTATTAATATAAAAGTTCAGTGGTGAAGGCATAGAAGCCTCCAGTTGAATGCTAAACATGGTGCCTGAAGGATTGGTTATATAGTAAAGATCACTTGGGTCCTGGCTGCAAAATCTGGAAGAATAGCAGAGGAAAATTGATGGAAATCTTCAAACTGAAATGATGTGGATCTGACATGGCCATTAAACAATACAAGTTTTTTTTCACTAAACTGTAGACCTGGTTCTTCCTGTCTATCATTCTGAATCAAATCTGGTTTTATTGTATTGTTACATTGCAATCACTGACATTTTTGCAATAACCTGATTTTATTTGGAGAAGGAAACGATGAACTTAGTTGTAATTATGTTCTGAATCCAGTATTTACAATGCACATGTCCCTAATTAACATGCCATAAGCATCTCAAATTTCCCAATGAAATTTCCATGATTCTGAATTTATTTTGCCACCTACCAATGCAATGTTACAATCTTGAAGAACAATTTGAATATATTTTTGTGTTTAAAAGTTAAATTTTTCATGGCTAAATAAATTTTGTATATTCAGAAAACTACATGTTGAAGAGCCGTCTTTACATAACTTGTGCTTTTGAAACTAGCTTATCCTTTTGCAATTTTTTTTACAAAGGTTTCTAAACCTTTAAAGGGTTGATTTAAAAAGTAGATTCTACAGTTGGGATCAGCAGTTAATATTTTATTTTATAGTGCAGCCTATAGTATCTAGCGGATAGATAATTCAAAATAATTATACACAAAAAATGTTTTTTTCAGAATTGGAAGGAAAAAGTAAACCCCACAAGTCTAGGTTGAGAAAGGAAGGTGAAATATTCAAGCCTCCTAGTTTTTGTTTGGCTTGAGACAACTACTGTTAAAGTAAACAGAATGAATTCTTGCCTTGTCAGTATAGTGTTGGTCTCCATGGTGTTATGGGAAGCTGAGATTGGCTTAGTAAATAGCTCTTGTTTTATAAAAGTTTGTATTTTGTTATCTGAAGACAAGTCTGAAAAGATTCTTAGTAAGTCACCAGGCTTTTTTCATACTGTTACAAAGTCAGTTAACTCCTTCGCTCAAAATTACAAGACTCTGCTCTTGATGCAGAGCCCTGCTCGATAGGAGCGCATATCAGAGAATCGGGTTTAGATGATGGTGGCACAGATTGGGCATAGTGATTTCCATGTGCATTTGTCGGATTTGTGCACCCAGAAACCAGATTCTTTGTCAGGAGTGGATTCTTGCAGTTTTGGGACTATTGGGTCCATTTTGATGTTGCTATCTGCACCTGCTCTGTAACACCTAATAATAACATTGGCCCCGATTTTAAGGGGGCTGGGGGTGGTGCAGGGGAGAGTACAGTGCGTGTGAGCCCTAAAGCAGGCACTGCACTCCGGGAACACGGAGATCAGACCGATCTTAATGGCCGGGCTTCATTACCATAGATTTTCTTGTCCCACCTTAACTCGGCCAGATTCAGTACCTGGCTGACGGACGGGAGTGGGAATTCGCCAGCAGGAGGCCGCAGCCGGGGACCCAGATAAGTGGCGAGGGGGGGGGTCCAGGGGCAAGGCAGGCCCAAGGCTTTCTTGTGCAGCCCAGAGGAGCTGCTCTTCCTGGCCCACAAAGAAACCTAAAATTAAATTTAATTACTTACCTGCCTGGGCCTTTTCTGGCCCACGATCCACCTCCCGACAGGTCTGGCCTAAGGAAGCCATCACTGCTCCCCCGCTCAAGCCTTGGACTAATAGTGCAGGTTAACGTGGGGACACGCCGGGAAGGCAGCGGAATCAGCAGGGGGTGACTGCCCTCATTTTAACGACCCCCCACCCAGTTTCTGCCAGGCGGAGGAAATTAAAATCAAGGCCATTGATTCAATCTCTGTTTAAAAAATGTTTTTTAAATGAACAATTTTCCAATTAGGGTTTAAAGACTATTGAAGCATTAGCCATTTTAAAAGTGTGTTGTCCAATACTTTAGCCATAAGACACATGTAGTGAATTCTGAATCCAGAAGTGGTGAATTGCACTTCTGATTTGTAAATAAAAAATGAGTAATAGACACCATCTTTGGGCATGTGATCTCAATACTGATTTGCATGGTGTACACATGTGTACTTTAACCTTTTTTTTGTGCGATCGTTGATAAAAATGGCAAGATGAAAAGTAGAGTATGCTAGTGTTTCATGACCTTGTGAGTGCTTTAGTTCCTTGACTGGTGGTAGATGTGAAGTAAATATACAAATATGAAGTACATTTACTTGTATTGTGTGAGTGTATGTAAAGTATTTTCTACTAAAATGAGTGTAAGTGGCTAAATACGGTATCGCCCTAGCCACACCTGTGGCTAGTCATCAATTGCTATAGTAATATAATTATGCTAAAAGTATACTAACTTGCTAATGTAATAAATTGCAGATATGATGCTCTTTTAAATTGGTGTATCACTGCTCCAACATGGTGCAGTAGCACAACTAAAATTTCCCATTTGGAAAAGAGGTTTGGCTATGGGAGTAAGGGCTTGGCAGATTGATGAAATTGGCAAACACTAGTCATGCACGAATGACTCAATTCACTTTAACAAGTAAATTGAGTCATTAGTGCAAGATAAAACTCTGCTGGAATGTACAAAAACAGTCTAGGCAACTCTGAAAGTTTCCTGTTTGAAAGCAGCAAGTATGATTGGAGGCAACAGATGATGGGTCCCTAAGTTGGAAATTGGATAGGGGGTGGGTGCGTGTTTTCACTGCTGGTACCTTGTCTCCCAGTACAAGTGTTTTTAACTAGGCTATTCCAGTGATCTTAATATGCTAAGAATCTCTGTTTTGTACTGTCCCTTAATGGTTGTTAAGGAGTGGTTCCTGTTCTGAACAAACTAATGCTATCATCCCACTTTGTTAGTATTATTGATTAATACAAAACTGGCTTTGGTTCCTTTGGTATGAGGTTTAGTGGTACCATTCCTATTTGTAATGTAATACCACTGGTGAACTGATAAAGAGGTTTTAACCGCAACAAACTTTTGCACTTCTATGCCTCTCATTATTAATTATTGTCAATTTTATAAATAATACATTACATTTGATTTTTGATCTTGAATAGGCTGGTAAAGAATGTCATGTGTGTGAAGAAGGATGTAGCAAACCCCGTTCATCTGGTTGCATTCACCCCTGCACTCTGCCATGTCATGATGGTGTATGCCCTCCATGTTCACAGATGATCAGAATAAAGTGTCATTGCAAGATTACAAACCTCTATGTGGAGTGCATGTAAGTACAAACTGACAGTTTGATCTCTAATGCTTGTGTTTGCCTGTGAGGGTGAAGTGTACCATCCCGAGGAAGAAAGTCATTAGCTAAGTCAACTTGGTCATTCTTGAACTCCTTGCAACCAGCTCGAGTGATGCTGGTAAAACCCAGATAGCACCAATCACCGCTACCACCCCCAGCTTATACTTCCCTCCAGAATCTTTGCTTACTCATGAATAATGTCCTTGCCATTGGTAACTGTGGCTATGACATTCGGGCACTGATGGAAACATGGCTCATCAGTGTGCAACTTCTTTTCCCTTACAGAAGCATCCCTGGTCAACTATACTTTCACTACCTGTCCTGCCCAAACCACTGTGGTGGATGCATGGGCCTCATCTCATCACAACTTGGGCTCTCTCCCTACACCTCCAGCACCTTCTCATTCAAGCTCCTTATTTTCATCCCTCACATTTTTCATTTGAAATCCTCATTGTTTACTTCCCCTAAACCATGCACCAACTTCCTTCCTGAAATGTCCTCCCTTCACTACACCGAGCAATACTATATCCTCGGTATTTCCTCCGCCTTCTCAACTCTCCTAGTCCCCTTCCTTTAAATTCATACCATCCTTTCCTCTCTTAATCTCATCTTCATATAGTCTACTGTTAACTCAGTCATTTTTTTGTTTGAAAAAAAGAATTAAGTAATGCAAAATAGTACAAGTGGCATTTTGTGCCATTGAATTAACAGATAATTCGAATTAAGCAACTTCATATTATGACTGTAAACTCCCCACACCCATGTTGTTGGCCATCCCTTTGACCTCACAATCTCTTGCAGCCTCTGCACCTATGGTCTAAATCTCATCCTTGTTGTCCTTATCACACACATCCCTCTTCCCTCCTCCAATCCCACTACCTTCACCATCTGCCCATGGAGAAAACTCTTTCACCCCCCTCCCCTGTCCCTTTCAATTCCTTCACCTTTAAAAAGAAAGAAAGGCTTACATTTATATAGCGCTTTTACGACCACCGGATATCTCAAAGCGCTTTACAACCAATGAAGTACTTTTTGGAGTGTAGTCACGGTTGTAATGTGGGAAAAGCGGCAACCAATTTGCCCTCCACTCATCATTCCACCTCAACCACTCCGCTCATTTAACTGCTCCCGCACCACTGTCTTCAGTGCCCTTCTTCCCAGCAAAACAAAAACCATCTCCCATTTCTGCCATCTCCCCTCCCCCAGTGCAGTTCCCATCTTTGCTCCCTTAAGTTCGAGGGGCGCAAACTTAAGCTACCTGGCGCACAACTAGCCTAGCCATTCTTCGCCAAATCAAGCACGATGATGCTTCACTCTCTTCCGCCAAAACCGCCTCCTGTTCCAGGATCATTCTGAAAAGACAAAGATAACCCTAGACTTCTTTCATTAACCAACTGCTCGCTTTAACCCCTCTCCCCCACCCCTTTCACCTTCATCACAGGCACCCAAGTGTGAGAAGCTTATGGATTTCTTTTTCACCGTAATCGTGATCATTTGTACAGCTGCCTTCTCCCCTTACTCTCATCCCACCCCCCCCTCCCCCAAGCCTCCCATCTAATCTGGTCTTGGACCCTTTCTTTTTGCAATTTCTTCCCCATCTCTTCTCTCCCCACCCTATCTAAGCTCACCTTGTTCATGAAGGAAACTGATCGCCTTCCTACGAAACTTCTGATCATCCGACTCCTCTTCCTGACCATTATGCTGCCTTACATTGTCACTGGTTTCCTCATGCACCCTCCCACTCCTCTTCAAAACTGCAGTTATTGCCCTCTTCAAAAAAAACTCAAACCTTCTATTCTCAACAACTACCACTCCTTCTCCAACCTTCCCGTCCTCACTCAAATCCTTGAATGTACCATTGCCTCCCAGTTCTGTGCCACCTAACCTGAAACTACGGGCTGGATTTTGTGAATGGGGGCGGGACTGCTGGTTGTTGGGTTTCTGTCCCGCCACCAACGACATCTGGCCAACCCACGCTTTTTTCCCTTGATTGACCTTGTTAAACCCGTCCTAGCCGGCCAATTAAGGGAAAGCCGGTGACTGAGGATGTCAGCATGTGACGTTTCATCTGTCGCAAATTTTTTAACAGATGAATTGTCAGCGTTTGACAGCTTTGAGAAGCTGTCAAACACTGACAATCTCTGTTCTAAGGTGAGCCCTTGCACAGAAGACTCACCAAAACCCCTCTCCTCAGCAGAAAGCAGATGGCTGCTGCATCTGAGAATGCAGCAGCCATTCTGTCATCTCTGCCGTTGGACCCCCAAGGGTTGAAGCCTGCAGGAAGAAGCAAAGGTAAGTAAACTTTTTCTAACACTTTACACTCACCTCTCATACTTACCTCTCCACACTTGCACCCATCACTCACCTCTACAGCGGACTTTTCGATCCCTCTCACCCCCGCAGACCCACTGCTCGCCTCGCTGACCCTGGCGCGGTTCACAGCTGTCGGGAAGCCCGCACTTGCAGGCGTAAAATGGGGCTAAGCCTCAAAACTGCCTGTTAACTCCCGGGAAGATGACACGGAGGCAGGTTGGGAGCAGAGTCGGTACCCGCTCCCAGTTTCTGCCATTTTCCCGGCAGTCCCGCCTCCATACCCGCCTCCCCAGGGCTGGGAAAATTCCACCTAATATGTCTGAATCCCTCCAATCCAGTTGTGTCGCTTCTCCCAGTACAGAAATTACCTTAACCAAAGCTACAAATAACATCCTAAATGATTGTGTCCCAAGCAGATAAGTCCCCCACCATCAACATCTTGGAGGGTGACCATTGACCAGAAGTTTAACTGGACCAGCCATATCAACACTGGGGCTACATGAGCAGGGAAGCGGCTGGGTACTCTGACGAGTGACTCACCTCCTGATTTTTTTAAACACTGTCTACGAGTCTCATACACTTCTCCTATATACAAAATATAGGTTTATTTTGAATGTTTATTTGAGCTCCAAATTATATTCTGTAGATCCTTTCATTAACTGACTTTGGAAAAAGGTTGTGTTTGTTATTGTAATAAAATCTGCACTATTACTCAGGGAAGGTACAAAAATTTATGGACACAATACCTTAATTATGCTAGTGCACCTCAAGGAGCTGACTGGAATGGAATTGGAAGAAGTTTCAGAGTGTGTTGTCTGCCTGCCTTTGTGATAATTGGGGGTGGGGAAGTGTAAAATGTACAATAGCAAAATACTGCGGATGCTGGAAATCCGAAATAACAACAGAAAACGCTGGAAAAGCTCAGCAGGCCAGGCAGCATCCGTGGAGAGAGAAAGAGAGTTGACGTTTCAGGTCGATGACCTTTCATCAACTTGCCCTCAACTTCAGTGTAAAATGTAGATTGATTTAAGCAGCTGCTTCCTGCTCTGATGGGGAAATGGCAGATTTGGTATTCTGGAAGGATGGAAGCAAATGAGCCACAAAGCTGCTGCCTTGTGAACCTATTTGTTGTTTATTTTTGTACTACATTTTTTTTGTCAATGTCATGCATATCTTCTTCTTTTAGGAAAATGACCACAGCTGATGCAAAAACTAAAATTATCCTTAATTCCTGCAAAAATCAGTGTCCCAAGCAGGTAAGTTCCAACACTGTACTTTACAGAATAATTAAAGATTCTCAGCCTGTTTACTAAGAAGTTGAATATTCAGATGTTTGGAATTATGCTACCTAATACATGTTAATTCCGACAAAGGATGAGCAAAGTGCAATCTACATAGAATTACTTGTATATTCAGGGGGCCTTGTATAAAAGTAAGATGACCAAAACAAGTAAGCCACTCTCTTCGAAACATCACTGAATTGCTGTAAAATATTTTTTAAAGCTGTATGCCTTTATTTAATTTTTAATCCACCATTATTCCTCTTTAAGGGTATCCTAATTTTTTGGTTACTTATGCTCATCAAGATTAAGGAAATTGGTACTGGGGAACTGAACACTTTCATTTCTGACGTTGTATCCACAAAGAATGCTCCCAGTTGGTTGGATGCAGAATGAGACTTCACTCCAAATGTGGAACTTGCCCTCAACTTCAGACCAATACCGTAACTGCACTAGTGTCAATTTTTTTCTTTTTCCATACTATCCATGCAAACATTTCAAATAGGAACCTTGCAGCTGGCAGAGGAGATTTTTGTCCATCAAACTAGATTAGCACATGGTCCTTCACTCAGACTATGATACACAGTCCCCTTAAGTTTATTTTTAAAGGGTTAGACTTATGTTTTGTACCCCAGACAATCCCTTCTCCACTTTATCTCCAGAGTGGGCAGAAAGAGAGAGAGTTACCATGGTGAATTTATCAGAACAGTCACATGCTCAAGAAGTAAGAAAGATGAGAATGTGCAGCCAAATTTCCCTCTGTCCATATTTATAAAAAAAATCAAACTAGATCAACTTTTTTTGCTGTTCGTAATAAATTTGCAGTTTCAGTAATTTTACTGATGTTCTAGCATACAGTTTATTTAAATACAGTTGAGATTTAATTTTTGCTGCTTTCATCGGATGTCATTAAATCTTGATAAATGGTAATAACCCAGCAGAAAAATAATGAAATAAGCAAAATTAAAATCCACAATTATCACAAATGGAATTAATAAAATTAAACTTCCTACCGCATGAAAATAAAAGATTTTATATTGCACCTGCTCACAGGTTTATATTAAATTTTTTGAGAAAATCTCCATTATTTTGAGGTTAGTGTTAGTAAACTAGAATTAGCTAGCATTGGGAAACTTTGAAAAATGGGAGTGTTATTGTCTGCATTATACTGTTTCGAGCACTGGGTTGTGCAGTATGTATTGTACATGTTGTGTACCTCTAATCTGCCTCATTACCCTAATCAGCACCAGCAGGTATTCCAATTTGAATGCTGATTCACACTTTCTGGTCAGGGTGCTCTGCCATCTCACCCGGATGGAACACACAGTTTAGGTTATTTTGGATAAAGCAAGTCTAATGTCATCAATCACTACACGTGCAATGTGTAAAAATGTTCCTCCTGCATTTCCTATTTTCTTTTGTTGTCCTTAATTTATAAATATGACCCCCTTGGTGCTTAAATTCTGTGCACAGCAGAAAAGCTTACTTGGATCCAATTTGTCCAAACCTTTCATAATTTTAAACACTTCTATCATATCCCCCCTCTTTTTTTTTCAAAAGAAAAACAACCCAGGGTAGTATCTTTTCTTGTAAGTCATTCCCCCAAGTCTGGGAATCAACCATGTAGCCTTTTCTGTCCCCTCTCCAATAACTGAATATCCTTTCTGAAATAGGGAGACTAAAATTGCATGCAGTACTCCAGATGTGGTCACACCAGAGCCAAATACATTTTAAAATGACCTCTCTGAAATTTTATGTTCTACCCTTTGCAGTATATCCCAACATTCTGTTTGCTTTTTTAGCAGTCTGGGGATATTGTGCTGATGGTTTTAGTGACCTGTCCACTAAAACCCCAAGATCTTTCTCCTGCTCCAATACCACAAGTACATTCTCATTAACCTTACATTTCCCTGTATTAAATGACATCTGCCATTTCTCTGCGCACTGATCAAGTTTGTCGGGATCCTTTTGAATTTGTAGGTATTGATATTCCTCATTTGCCATTGCTCCCAATTTGGTATCGTCTGCAAGGTTAGACACTTTGGACACACATCCTTCCTCTAAATCATTAATAAAGGTTACAAACAACCGCAGCCCCAACACTGAACCTTGTGGCACTCCACTGGTAACTGGCTGACAACCAGACACCTGCCCATGCACTACTATTCGTCGTTGTCCACTAACCAAATATGGTAATATATAGTTGATTGTGTTTGGTTACCTTTGTAACTGTCAAATTTGCTTCCGTTTGATCGACACTAATTCTTATCTTGATTGTGTGGTTGACTGAAATTTGCAGAAGAGTATATTTTAGTAATTTAAAATTGTTTTATCCAAACCAGGATTATTTTGGAAAATTCTTTTAAAATAGTCTGGCTGCAGAATTTTATTTCAAAGAAACAAATTATCTATGATATTTTTTTCTGATCATCAAGATGAATGCATTATCTGCACTTCCTTAACTCCAATCTCAGTTCATAATGGCATTTTCCTTTCCCACATGAGCTATCACTATAGTTTGAGGTTATCCTTGTACAGGAAACTCTTTATTAACCGGGACCGGCGTGGTGCCGGTTAATCAAGAAGTCCGGATAACGGAGAGTTATATCTCCCAACGTACGAGAGCCCCGTACACATTGACATGCGCCTGCATTCGGCGCTCCGTCTCCCCGGGGACCGCCAGCTGACCATCTGTCGTGTCCGCTGCCTACCCGGGCTGCACATTCCCCTCCCAATCTACACGCTCCGATACAAGGCAAACGCCTCGGGGTTTTTTTTTAAAGTTAATTTTAAACGAGAGATGAAGGAAAACCCCGGTTACCTACTCAAGAATTTTGCCGGTTAAGAGAGATTTCCGGATATTTGGGTGCCGGTTAATAAAGAGTTTCCTGTACTAGATTATGATGAGTTTTATACAGAGGACTTGCTCCCAATAGGAAATGGCTTGATAAGACTACGTCACTTCATTAGGAGACTTATAGCTAACAAAGAACATTTCATACTATCTGTCTTAACTGGATTAAACCCAGGTTGAAGAGTTGGGGGAGGATCAACTGTGCTACCTCATCTCCTAATGCAGTTTGGGGATGTGTAGTAGATAAAATGGAGCAATATAAAGAAGAACAGAAAGTTCTCCTGGTGTCCTGGCCAGCATCTCTACCTCAACCAATGCTGCCAAAACAAACAGATTAACTGCCCATTCATCTTGCTGTTTATGGAACATTGCTGGTGTAGAATGGCTGCTGGGTTTATCTATACAAAAATCATTGTATTCTAAAAGTAATTCATTTTGTGAAGCACTTTTGAGACATTTTGATGCAATATGGTTGCTATATGAATACGGTTCAGAAAAGAGGCTTTGGGTTTGCCTTCTCCTCCTTCCAACACCTTGGAAGCTTTTACCGGAGTCTTTGGACCTGATATCTTCTGCTTTTATACATGTGCCACCTGACTGCCTCTCACCAACGTCCATGCTCCACATTTGCTGCTGTGCTCTGTGTGTGTTCAACCTCGCTTCTGTCCGATGTGCGGCAAGTTCTAGCTTGTATCCTAAAATATATTCGGGTAGAGTTCTGCTTTGGGAGCAATCGACAATCCGGGCGCAAATTGTGCCCGAAATTGTTCTAATTTTCAGAAGTGTTTTTTTCCCCAATCAAGTTTCCACTCTAACTCATTTGCATATCGCCAAACATAAAATCTGCCATGAGCTAGCGCAATCGGGCAGTGTTTTAGAATGTAATTTAAAAAAAATTGCTTTAAAAAATATTCCTAAATATATTTAAGAGTAGTAATTTGGTGCAGTTTGATGAATACAGCTGAAAATGGGTTTATCCAAAGAAAAAGCATTTTTAATCAGTGTCTAGTCCACCACCTGTGAGTAAACCGATTTTAAATAACTGAAAATA
Source organism: Squalus acanthias (assembly GCA_030390025.1). Lineage (NCBI taxonomy): Eukaryota > Metazoa > Chordata > Chondrichthyes > Squaliformes > Squalidae > Squalus > Squalus acanthias. The sequence goes on from CM059426.1 coordinate 88,076,987, forward strand.
ACTTTAAAAATCTATACAGAACCATTTGTTATATTGATGCACAGTAGTCAGTTTCATAGAATCATAGAATAGTACAGCACAGAAGGAGGCCATTCAGCCCATCGAGTCTGCAACGGTTCTTTCAAAGAGCAATTGAGTTAGTCCCACTCCCCCGCTCTTTCCTCATATCTCTGCAATTTTTTTCTCCTCCTTAGTAAATTAAAAAATATTAAAATATGCTTATTAGTGTCCTCACGCCCAAAAGAACCAGTTTAATTTTAAGAGCCTCCTCGAAGGCCCGCAAACGGTGCAATTAGTGGGAACTCGCCGTGGCGATTAATTTGATCTGGGGCGTGGCCAGTTTTGTGGGCGGGGCCAGCACTGGACGTATTTTGTACTTGAAATTTCTCGATCATTTGCGCTGGTTTGGCCGATTTCGGGTGAATTGCGCTGAAAAAAATAGAGCAACCTAGCAGAAACCCCAGACCATTAATTTTGTTCTGGCCTTTCTTTAAGTCATGCTGATGCATCGATTCCAGGGTTTTCTTTTTTGTTAAATTTTATTTCTCGAATCCAAAGCTCAAGCCCTAATTGTTCGATGTGGCACCTCAGTTTGGTCTCACACTGTCGGCTATATTCTAAGGTGCAGCAGTACCCGGGAGCACTTGATAGAGTAGAGTAACACAACACACAGTAGCGCGAGAACCCAGTCATTTACAGCAGATACAACACAACAAAACCTAACACTCCACCTTAAGGATCTAGTGCTTTTAATCACCATTCAGCACTTGGCATCTTCAACAACTTGCTAGTTTCATTTTTGGGGTTTACTCCATCGTGGAAGGGAGGGGGATCAGAAGTCCAGAAAACGAATTGTGCCTCTAGTTCTCAGGATGTCCCAAAATGATTCACAGCAAATGAAGTGTAGTCATTGTTATATAGGCAAATAGGGAGAAACGCGAAACAGCTACTAAGGCTGACTTCAACGGGATGAGGGAGAGACTGTCCACAGTAAACTGGGAAAATCTGTTAATGGGTAAAACAACAGAAGATCAGTAGGAGATGTTTTAAAAAAGAACTTAAATGTGATACAGAACAAGTTTATACCTCTGAGGGGCAAGAGCTCTAGATGTCCATGGCTTTTTTTTGGCAAGTAAAGAGGTAAAGGACAGTCTAAAACTAAATGAAAGGGCATACAAAAATGCATAAAATAGCATGGATCCTGGTGAATGGGAAAGATACAAAGAACAGCAAAGGGTCACAAAACAGATAGTAAGAGCTACAAAAAGGAGTATGAAAAGAAACTTGCAAGGGATATCAATCAATATGAAGAATTTTTACAGTTACACTAGGAAAAAGAGGGTGGTCAGGAGCAATGTTGGCCCCTTAAAAACTGAAAGTGGTGATAGTCAATGACAATGGGGAAATGGCGGACATGTTGAATTTACTTAGTCAGTATTTACAGTAGAAGAGGATAGCATGCCGGAAATCCTAAAGAAACTAATATTGAATCAGGGACAGGGACTCAATCAAATTAACGTAAGTAAAATAACAGTAATGAAGAAAATAATGGCACTAAAGAGTGACAAATCCCCAGGATCAGATGGTTTCCATCCCAGGGTTTTAAAGAAAGTAGGTGAGCACATTACAGATGCCCTAACTATAATCTTCCAAAGTTCTCTCGATTCAGGAACCGTCCCTTTAGATTGGAAAATTGCACGTCACTCCGCTTTTTAAGAATGGCGAGAGAGGGAAACCAGGGAATTATAGACCAGTTCGCCTAACATCTGTTGTCGGGAAATTGCTGGAGTCTATAATTAAGGATATGGGTGACTGAGCACCTCAAAAATTTTCAGCTGATCAGAGAGAGTGTGGAAGTTTTACATGCCGAGTAGAACTAATTTAAACAAAGAATCGTGTCAAAGAAGGCTTTTTAATAAAGTTTACTTGTTACAAGGGAAGGTTCTGACACAGTCAAGTTGCTATGTCAGAATGCTTCGAATCTTACAAGATTTGAACATACTTTATACAAAAAGTACACAGAACAGGCCATATGACACATCATTAAACATCCTATTTAATGATGCACAAACTTGTGAGTTAGTGCATAGGTTTTCGTTATAATAACGAGCAGAAATTCCTTAAAGATCAGATAACCAGATCTTCCTTGTGGGATCCGTTTGTTCAATGTTCATTCTCTAATCTGTGGGTTGATGGCTTACCTTATCTCATCCTGAGCTGGTTAGAACTAATTGATGCCTTATTTTGCTAAGCTTTTCTTAGATAAGCAATTCCGAGTTGTCTCTATTCTTGTAGCTAATTAGAATGATTTACTTATGGTGACTCCTACTGTCGGCCATTTTGAATTCCCTTTTTAAATTACTTTCTTAGAGAGGCCATTTTGTTTGTGTCTTAAAAGTAAACTGCACTTCCACAAGAGCCAGCATGGATTTGTGAAAGGTAGGTCATGCCTGACAAACCTGATTGAATTTTTTGAAGAGGTGACTAAAAGTAATGAACAGGGGAATGTCTATGGATGTTCTTTTTATGGACTTCCAGAAGGCATTTGATAAAGTCCCTCATTAGATACTGTTAACTAATGTAAAAGCCCACGGAATTGAGGGCAAATTATTGACCTGGTTAGGAAATTGGCTGAGCGGCAGGAGACAGAGAGTAGGGAGAATGGGCAGGTACTCTAATTGGCAGGATATGGCTAGTGGTATCCCGCAGGAATCTGTGTTGGGGCCTCAACTATTCACAATATTTATTAACGACTTAGATGATGGCATAGAAAGTTATATATCCAAATTTGCCAATGACACAAAGATAAGCGGCATTGTAGGCAATGTAGATGAAAGCATAAAATTACAAAGGGATATCGATAGATTAAGTGATTGGGCAAAACTGTGGCAAATGGATTTCAATGTAAGCAAATGTGAGGTCATCCACTTTGGACCTAAAAAGGATAGAACAAGGTACTTTCGAAATGGTGAAAAGCTAAAAACAGTGGAGGTCCAAAGAGACTCGGGGGCCCCAGGTACATAGATCATTAAAATGTCATGAACAGGTACAGAAAATAATCAAAAAGGCCAATGGAATGCTGGCCTTTATATCTAAAGGACTAGAATACAAGGGGGTAGAAGTTATGCTGCAGCTGTACAAAACCCTGGTTCGACCACAATTGGAGTACTGTGAGCAGTTCTGGGCATTGCACCATAGGAAGGATATATTGGCCATGGAGGCAGTGCAGCGTAGGTTTACCAGAATGATACCTGGACTTCAAGGATTAAGTTACGAGGAGAGATTACACAAATTAGGGTTGTATTCCCTAGAATTTAGAAGGCTAAGGGGTGATCTGATCGAAGTTTTCAAGATATTAAGGGGAACAGATAGGATAGATAGAGAGAAACTATTTCTGCTGGTTGGGGAGTCTAGGACTAGGGGGCATAGTCTAAAAATTAGAGCCAGACCTTTCAGGAGTGAAATTAGGAAACACTTCTACACACAAAGGATGGTAGAAGTTTGGAACTCTCTTCCGCAAATGGCAATTGATGCTAGATCAATTGTTAATTTTAAATCGGAGATTGATGGCTTTTTGTTAACCAAAGGTATTAAGGGATACAGGCCAAAGACGGGTACTATGGAGTTAGGTGTCCTCTCAGCCATGATCTTATTGAATGGTGGAACAGGCTCGAGGGGCTGAATGGTCTACTCCTGTTCCTATGTTCCTAAATGTGTCAGCCAATTTGTTCACAGCAAGGTCCCATAAACAACAAATGAGATAAGTGACCAGTTAATTTATTTTGATGGTGCTGGTTAAGGGAGCAATGTTTGCCAGGGCCCTTGGAACCTCCCTGCTCATGCATGCAAAGTGCCATGCATCTTTTAGATAGTCATGATGTGGAGATGCCGGCGTTGGACTGGGGTGGACAAAAATGAGAAGTCGCACAACACCAGGTTATAGTCCAACAGATTTATTTAATTTTACAAGCTTTCGGAGCTATCGCTCCTTCGTCAGGTAAGTTAGCAATGAGATTCTCTCATTGCTAACTTACCTGACGAAGGAGCGATAGCTCCGAAAGCTTGTAAAATTAAATAAATCTGTTGGACTATAACCTGGTGTTGTGCGACTTCTCTCTTTTAGATAGGACCTCAGTTTTGGCAGTGGACCACTCAGAATTGCACTGATGTGTCAGTCTAGATTATATGCTGAAGTCCTGCAGTGGGGCTTGAACCCACAACTTGATGCAGAGCCAAGAGTGCTACCAACTGAGCCACTAATTTATATTTGTACTGTTTTATATATTCATCTGTTCACCCACAGCCTACCTGTTGGAAAAGAAAGTTAAAACCTCAATATTTCACTTTCATCTGGTGTTGCGGCTGTGCTGATCTCTGTTTGCACTCTCCTGTGTGCACAGCAGTGTAGTGCAGTTAACATACAATGCTCCTATCATAAAACAATAGGCTAGAATTTGCTGGGAAAATAATGGTGAGTTTAATGCGCGCACCGTTATTAGTGTGTAAATACCCAGCAATTTGTGGCAACAAAGACATACCTCGCAAGAGTTGCGAATCGCCACAAATTGCATTTGCGGTGCCAAAATCTTTCGAGTTGAAGGGTGAGGATAAAAATCTTAACAAACTGGGCACGCTGCGAGATGCCCATCTCCAGCAAATTCTGTGACATTGCGTCCTCCGCCCTCCATGAGCAACTCACTGGAAATGCACCACATATACAAACGAGAAACAAAGTCCAGTGTTTAATAGTGAAAGCTTCCTCAAAAAGGAATTGCTGTGATCCCAGTTTTTGTAAAGTAACATTAATAACTGCATTAGTTTTGAATCATATTGTAGCAATGGCTGTTAAATATCTTGCTTGTACAAAAGTAGTAGTGATGCCGGTGAGGTGACAGATTTTGCGATGCATAGGCTCTGCATTAAGCATGTCAGCTGGTAGAAGAGCTATTTGAAAACGGCTTTAAACTTTAAAAGGTTTTGAATTTGTCACAAACATGTAACCACAAACTGGCATCCATTAAGTGCTTAATTGATAGTATTGTCTGGAACCACAGAATTGGCGTCAGGATTGTATTGGATGTGACTAGATATTTCATTGTAAGAACTTTGTGAATCATGCGAGACGACAAAGATTGAATTCCACGTAATTTGCCTGCTAGCAGTTAACCGCATTAGTTGATTTTTGTCTTGGTGTTTTTACTTCAACAATACAAAGGAGACTGTTGGAATTCATGACGCTGGACTCTTTGTTTTGGCTATAGAAAAAGTACAAGAAGTTTAGCGGGCTCCTGAAGTTTGTTTGACTAGAAAGTGCTATATTTACCTCAATTGTAACTTTTTCTGTTGGCTTAAGGTTGGGTACTAAAACATGTATCCAAGGATTTTAAATTATATTTGTTTTCTCTTTCAATGGCTCTACAAAATTTCAAATATCTAGTTGCAGATACGTTATGTTTACTTCAAGCATTTTATTATTTCACTTTTTTGAGGAATTTTTTCGATGAGCTTGCCATTAACCTTTCACTAAGTGTAATAATGGCCTGGAATTTGTGGTCAGTGGCGAAGCGAAGGCGTTCACGGCTGGCCCCGAAGTAAGCTTCGCACAAAGATCGAGAAGTTCGGGCTTTCCGACGTTCAATTCAAATGAACAGAATGTAGTGGGGATCCCATCATGTGATCTGATGGGACTTCAACAAGCTGTCTAAGCAGCCAGTCAAAACGCAGAATTCTCACAGACAGCGAACAAGGAAGTGGGTAAGCTCTTAAAATTCTCACTTTTTAAAAATGTTAGAGAGAGCAAAACGAAGATTGGGGCTTTCGCATGGTGTGGTGGGGGGTGGCAGGCACAGCGCAGCCTGTGTCTGATCAGTGAATGACAGACCGCAACTTCAGGATTTCCGCAGTTACGGTCAGTTTCAAAGGCGGAATGACGGCGAACGCTGCAAGCTCACTCATCTGGACCGCAAATTCCGGGCAATTATGTATGAGTGGTGACTTGCTTTAGCTGCTTAGTTTGTAAAGAATCCATCGGTTTTGAATGTTGTGGCATATATGCAAATTCAATCATAATGATGCTGCAAACTGGGGCATGATAGGCTTTCAGTGAGCTATAGAAAAATAATTGTCTTAATCCTTTGGGCACTTTTTTTTGCATTATTTCAAAAATTGATGAAGGTTCTGTGCCGTGCTACTAAGTAGTTTGTGTGTTCCTCTTTCTCCCTCGTCTTAGCTGCATAGTACAGGGCAGGCAATAATCCAAGACTTCCCTGCAGGAAGGAAGTGAACATGGATGGTAAATCAATTGGGCCAAGTAGCATTGGCAGGTAGTTTGTGAGTAAATTGCTTGCTAATCTTTGCCATGGGATAGCAGAGCTAAAGAGAAACACTTAAAAATTGGGTACAAAGGGATTTTTCTTTTTTTTTAAAGAATACCTTATGTTTCGAATCTTCTTATCTTGCCTTTATCATTTTACTGAACATCACTCCTATAGATTTAACGGGGGCATTGTAAGAACTTGATACATCTATTGAGCCGCATTGGATAAAAGTGAAATATTCACACACAAAAAGCATGACATGTACTAGTTGTCCATGTAAGTTAGTATTTGTTTATAATCTCATGCTTCCAGCCATTCATTTTATTGGCAATTTTACACATTACTTCCCAATTTGAGGTTGAAATTTTATTTTTGGTCCTGGTCAACAAAAAATATGAAAATTCAAATTTGCAAGATTTGGACCAGTTGGGTCATTATTAGCAATCGTCCTATTGATTATCCTAACCGATACTATAAGCTTTTACTCGTGAAAGACTTTTCCCCAAATTGGTAAATGGTGGTTGAATAAAAAAGAAAGAAAGATCTTGTATTTATATAGCACCTCTCAAGGCCGTAGGATGTCCCAAAGTGCTTTACAGCCAATGAACTACTTATGAAGTGTTGTCAATTTGCACACAGCAAGTTCCCACAGACAGCAATGAGATTATGTAAGGTTCTTGAACTTGATACCAACTTGGTTGCAAATAATCTTTATTCAGTTTGACCAAGTCTTGACACACTCTGGGGGTAATTTTAACTGTATTCGCTCAGTAGAAACCTGGTGTGTGGGCAGTTAAAATTGCCCTGGCTCTTACCTGTCCCAAAGCCGCCATGATCACAGCATCTGCAATTTTAACCTGCTCTCCTGAGCAGGCAGCAAGGAATCGTGCCCGGAGCCAACAGGGTCCTTCTTTACATATGCATGTTGCGGCCCAATGACATCATTGAGACCCTACTGTAATTTTAACTCCGGCCTGAGCGGGGAATCCACCTGGAGTTAAAATCGGAGCCATGTCTTAAGCAATAGTCATATAGAGAAATAAACAATATTACCCGCTTTTGCTCTGATTAGAGAACTAACCTTTGTCAGTTCTTTTGTTGTTGTCTCTCTACGAACTGTGAAGGAAAGCTCAAGACCTTTTATAGGGCTCTGGTCGTGCACAGCTGTCCCTTAAAAAGAGTTATTTTTCAGTTTCCTAACCAATGTTCCCTTATTGTAATGAGCGGGCCACAAACTCCTTTGAGCACGATCTTTTTGTCTGTGGGCAAATTTTACAACAACAACTTTTACAACAACAGCAACCACTTAAAAGCATATATACAGTAATGCCATATTGCCACTCCACTGTTTCAAATCATGAGACAATCAGACAAACTCTTAAAAATCATGAAATCAGTTGCTCTTTTTTGGTTTATAAACCTCATTGTGGCTTTATTTAATCTCCAACCGGTCACAGCTCTTACAAAAACTATATTACACGTGTCTTGTTTTAGAATTTGCTCTGTCAGCGTTGTCCCATCAAAGTTAATCATAACATTGCGGGATCCTGGTCCGATTAGGATATGCTAATATTGGAGATTAGTAGGGACAATGGGGAATAGGAAGAAGCAGACGGGTTGGCAACATCCCATGTTTGTGAGGTGTTAATTTCAGATTGGCCAGAACAATGGAGGCACTGAAGCTAACACATTAGCAACTATTAGCAAAGTCACATTAACTATCTGGGATTGTCCAGGTCATCTCCTGTTCCTTTGTAAATTCAGACAGGAAACATCAGGTTAAATTAATTAGCAGTTAAACCATGAAGATGGCCATTATATCAAGGTCTGGAGGTTTGGTGAGAAGGAACCTCGCTTCAAATATACATTCTGGGCATCATGTGATGTGACTCACATTAAAGTCCAACACCTTCGGAAGCCAAGCTTGATCACCTTGGGTCTACCTCTCTCTTCTCCCTTAAGAATCTCCTGAAAACCCACCACTTTGACCAAGTCTTTTATCACCTCTGTGTACATTTGCACCTGATCACGCCTCTGTGAAGCGCCTTGGGGTGTTTTTCCACGTTAATGGTGCTATATAAATGCAAGTTATTCTGAATAAACAGTAAGTCTGAACAGTTATACGGTAAATAGCCCTTACCCTGCTGAATAAGCCATATCTGTAGTTATAAAACAAGTGCAGTGTGCAGAGCGGAGCAACGTTTGCCCTTTCGCACTGTACCGGAATGATCTCTGCGTTACTGGCCTGCAATCCGCCGACTGAAGCTTGAAGTTTCTTTTGCCTCATTTTCCGTGACGATACTATAATCTTAAAATTCTGCTAAACTCTTTCATGAGCTGTCGATCTTTGACTGGTTTGGAATTTGTTTAACAGCAATCAGATGTTAGTAGCAGTCACTGCTCAGTGTGTTGGTGCAGTGCTTGACTAACTGTACTGAAAGATTTGGAGGCTGCAACTTTCTAATAAATGTGCACAGTGGATCAACTGAAGGCAAAAACCCAGGGTAACCTCGAGCTGATCCTCTAGCCAACTTCTTCCTGCTCTATTTTGCTGATACCTGCACTTGCTCCTCTCATTCATGCTGTGTGTGTTTACTTACTGCTTCCTGCTCTAAATCTAACTCACAGCTTCCCCCAGAGTGAATATTCCTGGGTTGTTGCTTGCTGCAGATGCAGCGATTGATGCGCAGCTCAGGGGGGAACTTTGCTCTCACACATCCCATGCTACCTCGACTCTCGCATCCCATTCTACCTCTACTCTGCTACTATCCTACTCACTATTTACTACATTGCCAAGTTTTATATCATCCGCAAACTTCAAAATTGTACTCCCTATACCCAAGTCCAGGTTATTTATATATAACAAGAAAAGCAATGGTCTGAATACCGACCCCTGAGGGACCCCACTGCCTCCTTCCCTCCAGTCAGAAAAACATCCATTCACCACTGCTCTCTGCCTCCTATCCCATATCCAATTATGTACCCAAGTTACCACTGTCCCTTTAATACCGTATGCTTCTATTTTCTGAATAAGTCTGTTATGTGGTACTTCATCAAATGCCTTTTGAAAGTCCACATATACATCTACTACACTACCTTCATCAACCCTCTCTGTTACTTCATCAAATAAGTCAATCAGGTTAGTCAGACACGATTTGTCTTTAACAAATCCGTGCTGGCTGTCCCTTATTATTCCATCTGACCCACTGGAGCAGATTTAACGTCTCATCCCAAAAACAAATAGACTAGATATTGTTGGTGGAAGGAAAACACTTGATGAACCAAATGACTTGGTCTGGTAAGTTTTCTTATTATTACACCAGACATTAGCAATAACTTTGTTTCCAGCATTTGTTGGGAGGTGGTGAGAAACTAAAGCTGGAGTTAACGTGCACTCAGTGCAAACGTAAACCCGTACAAAACTCATGCCTCTCACGCTTTTGGTACCCTCAATTATCTCTCGGGTTATACCACCACTTTTTCATTGAAGTGCACCCACAACCACTTTCTATGGGAGCAAAAGCACTTGTAGAACTGCGGCCTAATTTAAGATTAAAAAGTGCTTTGCTTCCCTCCCCTCCCGCCTTGGTATTATTCAGCTTTAATCAGACACTCATTTACATCAACATTTCCAGTTAAGTAACATCGTCTTGGTTTACACTTTTGTCTGCATTACACCTCATCAATTGAAACATGAAACATTAAAAAAAAGTTTGCCTGAAGAGGTTCACCAAGACACTCACTGTCTAGAGATCAGGAAAGTTCTGAAACATTGAGGGGCGATCGGTTTGTCAATAGTCCACCTTTCCCAAAGCTGCAACACGTCGTTGTCTTCCTCTTGGCTTCAGTTTCAAAAATGTTGGACATTTTTACGGCTTTAAAAACCAAGCGACGTTTTTTTTAAAAAAAACACCTTTGGACGTTAACGTTTGTTTACTTAAAAATAAACATTTACATTCAATAAATGTCAGACTTTGAATGTGATTTTTTTTAAAGTTAACCTAAAAAATATATTCCAAATATAAGATAATAAATAACTGTATTAATTAATTCTTTCCTGCCCACCACGCACATTGAGGTCTCAGAACAGTTCAGTGAAATGACACCTGTCGCCCTGGTTACTGTGGAAGCCATTTCCTCAACTTTCTCCGATCAATGACTGACTCCTGCGGTGTGTTGTTCCAAAGTGCGGCCGCCGCTCAGTCCCCGGGAACCGAAAAATACCGACAGACTCCCAAGACCACACTCGCTGGGTTCCAGGGCTCCATATCTTAGCAAACGCCATTCCAATTCAGATCGTGTGAGGTCCCAAACGACTCTCCCTGTGAGGATTCCCGGGCCATTCTCTCACCTCTGACTTTTTTTCGCTCGAGCTTTGGCCGTTTGGTATTGGGCCCCTCACCCTGCTCCAGCTCACTGTGCGGCCTGTGAATTTGACTGTGCGGGACCTTACAGATCGCTGCGCGCCCGCGCATCTTACAGGGAACATTGTTCCTAACTGATCTGTTGATCATTGTCTTGATTGTTTGTGATATAGGCTACCCATTTATCTGGGAGGCCACTGACCCCTTATTCAGCATTTCTTGCTAACAAAAGACATCTCCTTGCTAACAAAGCTTTTTTCTTGCTAAATGTCATCCATACCCTGAAGAATTCTGGGGATGAGCATCTTGACCATTTTATTATTTCTACTTACTGTACTAGTCTACAAGCTATTTATAAATGAAAAGAAAGCAAAAACCTTAATCATATGGGATTAGACCAAATCCTAATCCTGCGTATATGGGTATTTTACAATTATGACCACATAATCTGTGTTCCTGATATCGGTTGAGCGATAAATATTGGCCAGGACTCCCCTGCTATTCTTTGAATAGTGCCATGGGATATTTTACATCCACCTGAGAGGGCAGCTGGGGTCTCATCCGAAGTATTGCACTGAAGTGTCAGCCTAGATTATGTGCTCAAGTCTCTGGAGTGGGACTTGAACCCACAACTTTCTGACTCAAAGGTATATAATGTTTACTGCTGAAAATCTTCTGTACTTTTACAGCAAAATTTGATGTTCAAAAAGCCGAGTTTATGACTTCACATTTGTACTTCTATGTGGAAAGTAACTTAAAACCCAGTTTATACTGAACGAACCTACCTGTCGCAGACGAGTATGTCTACAATACCTTTCGTAGAAGTGACTACTACACAGTCCTGGTGAAGACAATGTCTTATCTCCACAGTGAGGACATCTTTCATTGTGTAGTTGGTACTACAACCTCAGTGGGACAAGGGTAGATCTAGCAGCTCAAAACTGAGCATCATGAGGCACTGTGGGCCATCAGCAACAGTGGAATTCTATGACCTAGAAATTCGTTGGTCCCCTTCCTGCGCCCGTTCAGAGGACTTAAGGCAGCACGTAAAATTTGTGCTGCCTGCTGCTTTGCATGATTGTGACATTCAACCAAGCGCTGAATGCGCTGTTGAGTGGCTGAATGCTCCCAGCAGGGGGCCCAAGTTCATGCGAGGCTACCTCCAATTAAAGCTAGCCTGCACTACTTAAAGGCAGTCTGCACTCCTTAAAGAGGAGGTGCCTTCTGCCTGCAACAGGTGTTGGAAGTGATTGTGAAGGCTGCTATCAGAAAAACAAGATTGAGTAATGGCTCAACAGGCCAGAGAAAGGATTCCGAGATTCTCTGATGCAGCACTAGAGGAGTTGGCCCAGGAGGTCAACTCCAGGAGAGAAGTCCTCTTCCCACAGGGGGTCAGGAGGCCCTCCAGGCAACAGACGAGTGTGCAGTGGAAGTAGATAGCCAGTGTGGTCAAATGCCAGCAGTATAGCCGTGAGGACGGACTTGGACTCAGTGCAGGAAGAAGTTTAATGACCTCACACGCGTGGTCAGGATCAGTGAATTCATCTTCAAATGCCATATCCCATATTTGCACCACTGGCCTCATACACTGCTCAATACACCACACCCCACCACACCTACCAACAATCTCTACCGAACATGACTCATACCTCTTACCACTGCTCCAAGACTCACAGCTTGAACACACTGTCTGCTATTCAACCATGACAGGCACATCACCTAAACACATTACACCACACCCACTGACGCACTTGCCTTTCTCTTGCAGGAAAAGGTAGCGCAAAACCACAGGCAGCAGAGCTTAACCAGCGGGGGACAGTGCCACAATGGAAGCTCAGACTGAAGTCATCATGGCTGGGTTTACCAGTGTGGGAAGGGGCTTGCAGGGTGTCACAGCAGTCTGGACTCCAGCAGAATACTAGGATTGCTGAGGCGCTGCCCCGGGGAATGGCAATGGATTCATGGAGGCCGACCCTCCTGTCCTATCTCACTCCTGCCACTCCTCCAGTGCCCTTGCTGTTGCCTGTCAGCCAGCCAGCCCAGACTGCTGCCGCCCATGCCAAGGTGGTGCAATCCGAAGCCGGGCCTACTTGGCCCAGAGCTCCTCGAGATTGTCCTGCAAGGCCACCTGCAGTCTCCCCCACTGAAAGTCAGCAGCCTTCCACCAGCCATGCTGCAACCACTGGGGTAGCACTGTGTAGGAGCACTAGAATAGGCAAAGGCACACGCAAGACAGTCACTAAGGGAATCCACAAGGGCAATTAGTTAAATTTTTGATGTAATATTGGATGGATATTGGAAAGATTGCTTTGTGGTGGCTTTTATTTCAGCATTGTGGCTAAGATGACGCTGTGATGGTCAGTAACAGAGGGAAGGTGTAAGGTATGGGACGAACGTTGAATGGGGGAAAAGGGGTTGCGTTCAATTGAACCGCAGCCGGATGATTCGATCCCGGATATCCCAGCCAAAAAGGGGCTGTCTTGGTTGCCTCCTTCCTTCCACTTCTGCTTCTTCCTCCTCCTCCTCCTTCCCCATTTCTTCCTCGTCCTCCTTCCCCCCTCTTCCTCCTCCTCCTGCTCCTGAGCTGGTGGCCGTATCCCTGGTGGCAAGGGCTGTGCCCTCCATGATGACCAGGTTGATTGATTCCACAGGTAATGGGGATGAGCTATGCGGAACGATTAGAGAAGCTTGAAGCTAGAAAGATGGAGGTTAAGGGAGAACAGCACTGATATTTAGGCCTAGAAATTCGATTGCGTAGCACCCATTGTTTGGGCACTACGGGTGCCGTTTTAGGTCGAAGTCCCACTCCAGAGACTTGGCTAACACTCCAGTGCAGTACTGAGGGAGTGCTGTACTGTCGGAGGTGCCATTTTTTGGATGAGACTTTAAACCGAGGCCCCGTCTGCCATCTCAGGTGGATGTAAAAGATCCCATGGCACTATTTGAAGAAGAGCAGGGGAGTTATCCCCAGTGTCCTGGCCAATATTTATCCATCAACATAACTAAAAACAGATTATCTGGTCATTACCTCATTGCTGTTTGTGGGAGCTTGCTATGCACAAATTAGCTGCCACATTTCATACATTACAGCAGTGACTGCACTTCAATAATACTTCATCGGCTGTAAAATGCTTTGGGATGTGTTTTCATGAACATTCCAATCCTCAACCATGGAGCCCAGAACGTGAGTACAAGAACAAAGGTTGAAATGCTTACAACTATCTTGAGCTGAAAGTGCCGAGTGGATAATCCAATTTGCTTCAATCCATTAAGAAGTATCTGAGTGCATTCAACACACCAGAGGCTATCGGCCTTGACATTTCGACTGTAGTACTGAAGACCTGTGCAGCGCAGAGAGCCATTTTCTAGACAACCGTTCCACTACAACAATGGCATTGATATGCACCCATCAATGTGGAAGCTTGCCTTGGTGTGTCCTAGCACAGAATAAATCTAATCCGGCCAATTACCACCCTATCACCATCCTCTCAATAATTAAACAAACTGATGGAAGGAGCAACAGTACCAGTTGGCACCAATATCCTGCTCACCAACACTCTATTCAGACTCTGCCAGAACAACTTGGCTCTAGACCGCATGACAGCCTTGATCTAGACATGAAAACAAGAACTGAATGTCAGGAGAGAGGAGCATAGCTGCCCTCGACATCAAGGCAGTATTCAACTGAATATGACACCAAAGAGCCATAGACAAACTGAGGTCAGTGGAGGTTGAAGGATGAAACCTCCAGTGGTTGGAGTCATACCGGACGCAAAGAAAGATGGTTATTGCCGTCAGAGTGCAATCATCACAGCCCCAGGGCGTCACTGTAGGACTTCCTCAGGGAATGTCCTTGCTACAGCCATCTTCAGCTGTTTCATCAATGACCCCCCTCCATCGTAAAGTCATGAGTGGGGCTGTTCGTTGGCAATTCCAGTGTTTGACTCCATTCACAATTTTTCTGTTAATTAAATGCCCCATGTCAAACTACAGCAGGACCTGCATAACATCAGGCAGTTAATATTTGTGCCACATAGTATCAGTTAATGCCTAGCTCTAACAAGAGAAAGCCCGCCATCTTCATGCCGCCACCCCCCCCCCCCCCCCCCCCGGGTCACGTTCAACACCATCACCATTGTCAAGAACTCCCGCCATGAACATCTTGGGGAGTGGGGGAGGGTGTCACCATTAACCTTAAGTTTAACTGGACCTGCCATGCCATAACAACTACAGCTTGCATTTATGTAGTAAAATATTCCAAGGTGCTTCACAGGAACGTTCTCAAACAAAATTTGACATTGAGCTACATGAAATATTAGGAGAGGAAAGAGGTAGGTTTTAAGGTTATTAAACAAAATTAGGGCTCATGGGATTGGGGGTAGTATATTAGCATGGATTGGTTAACGGACAGAAAACCGAGTAGGAATAAACGGGTCATTTTCGGGTTGGCAGGCTGTAATTAGTGGGGTACCACAAGGATCAGTGCTTGGGCCTCAGCTATTCACAATCTACATCAATGATTTGGATGAGGGGACCAAATGTAATATATCCAAGTTTGCTGATGATACAAAGCTGGGTGGGAATGTAAGTTGTGAGGAGGATGCAAGGAGGCTTCAAGGGGATATAGACAGGCTAAGTGAGTGGGCAAGAACATGGCAAATGGAATATAATGTGGAGAAATGTGAAATTATCCACTTTGGTAGGAAAAATAGAAAAGCAGAGTATTTTTTAAATGGTGAGAGATTGGGAAATGTTGGTGTTCAGAGGGACCTTGTACACTAATCGCTGAAAGTTAACATGCAGGTACAGCAAGCAATTAGGAAAGCAAATAGTATGTTGGCCTTTATTACAAGAGGATTTGAGTATAAGAGTAAAGACATCTTACTGCAATTATATAGGGCCCTAGTGAGACCACACCTGGAGTATTGTGTACAGCTTTGGTCTCCTTACCTATGGAATGATATACTTGCCATAGAGGGAGTGCAACGAAGATTCACCAGACTGATTCCTGGGATGGGGGGATTGTCCTATGAGGAGAGATTGAGTAGACTAGGCCTATATTCTCTAGAGTTTAGAAGAATGAGAGGTGATCTCATTGAAACATACAAAATTCTTACAGGACTTGACAGGGTAGATGCAGGGAGGATGTTTCCCCTGTCTGGGGAGTCTAGAACCAGTGGGTCACCGTCTCAGAATAAGGGGTCGGCCATTTAGGACTGAGATGAGAAATTTCTTCACTCAGAGGGTGGTGAATCTTTGAAATTCTCTACCCCAGAGGGCTGTGGAGGCTCAGTCGTTGAGTATATTCAAGATAGAGATTGATAGATTTTTGAATATTAAGGAAATCAAGAGATATGGGGATAGTGCAGGAAAGTGAAGATGAGGTAGAAGATCAGCCATGATCTTATTGAATGGCGGAGCAGGCTCGAAGGGCCAAATGGCCAACTCCTGCTCCTATTTCTTATGTTCATATATTTAAGGGGCGTTTTAAAGAAGGAGAGAGTGGTAGAGAAGTGGAGAGATTTAGGGAGGGAGTTCCAGAGCGTAGGGACTAGGCAGCTGAAGACACGGCTGCTAATAGTGGAGTGATTCAAATCGGGGATGCGCAAGAGGCCAGAGTTGGAGGAGCGCAGTGATCTCAGAGGGCTATAGGGCTGGAGGAGGAGAATATCAACACGTGACTATAGGAGCAGAGCTGTGGTTCTGCGATGAGTGGCTCACCTCCTGATCCCTCAAATCCTCTCCACCATCTACAAGGCTCAAGTCAGGAATGTACTGAAATCCTCACCACTTGCCTGAATGGATGTAACTGCAACAACACTGAAGAACTGTGACTGGATCTAGGATGGAGCAGTTTGCTTGATCGGTGCCATTGCCACTGGACTCGGTATCCACCTCTTCCACCACCACACTGTGACTGCAATATGTATGATGTACAGGATGCACTGCAGCAACTTACTAAGGTTATTTCAACAGTAGCGCTCTCCCCTGGGGCCTTCACCACTGAGAAAGACAGAGCAACAATGACTTGAACACCATAATTTCCAAGTGACGCACCATCCTGATCTAGACATGCATTTGCCGTTTGTTCATAGGTCAATATCCTGGAATTCTCTTCCTAACAGCATTGTGCAAGACACCATCACCTCAAGGACTGCAGTGGTTCAACAACAACAACGTGTATTTATATAACGCCTTTAACATAGTAATACGTCCCAAGGCGCTGCACAGGAGTATTTTAAGACTAAAAATTTGACACCAATCCACATAAGGATAAGTTAGGGCAGGTGACCAAAAGCTTGGTCAAAGAGGTAGGTTTTAAGGAGAGTCTTAAAGGAGGAGAGAGAGGAGAGGAGTTCAAGGAGAAAGCTCACCACCACTTTCTCCGGGCAACTAGGCATGTTGCCTAGTCATTGCCTACATCCTGTAAACAAATTTAAAAAAAGGATTTACAATGTTTGACGCCTTTATTTCACAGTAATGAATCTTTAAAAAATCTTTTCCTAAGCATAACCAGGTATTTGCTCCAAAATCATGTTAAATAGCTCAATAGTACTCGTAACAAAAATAAAAAGACTCCCGCTACTAAATGGTGCATGACGTGATGGCCCTGTGTATGTAAATCTCAAATAATGGCTCGCTCACACCTGTATTAGAACAGCAGTCATCATACAATTTTCCATATTTATACTTCACATCGTGGTCAACCCACCAGGATGCTCTCATTTTGGTTTTGAATGTTGAACAGTTCACGTCTGGGAATGAAGGTGAGCAAAAAACAATTCTCGCCAAACCAAACATTTCATTATAATTATATACAATGACAGTCTTGTTTATAAAAACAAGAAATTAATACTACTACAATGGACAGTAAGTGACTCATGATTTATATATTGAAACTATGTATATATGCACATATACACTTGTCACATTCTTAACCTACAATTCACTTAGGAGTACAGTAGAGCTTTACCCCTTTAAAACTAAAGCCCTCTTTTGACAAGAATCTGTTAACAATGGAAATAAGTCCTGTAATTTATTTTTAGCTTCTTTCATTACTCTATTCTCAGTCCTTCATTGTCTTGTTCCCATCTCAGTATCCTCTCCATTTTGTTACTTACCACTTCTTTCTGGGCACTTTTGTGATCTTGTTATATTAGTTGTGCAGTACAGGACTGGCACTATTTGTGTAGTGGTGTGAATGAGGAGTGACTAGTTACACCAGCTGGATGTATATTTTGTGGGGAACTGGGGAAATGATGGTGCTCCATGGATGTTTGCTAGAAAGCACAAATAAAAAGCTCTGCTCTTTACAGTCAATAAAGCAAATTGAATGGCAGTATAGGGGGCTATATTAAAAAAAAATCAGACTGCAGGCCGTGCAAAGAAAGCCATGCAAGTCCACAATGCAGAGATTGATCCAAGGCTCGCATCATTATACTGCAAGTTAGGGGTTGCTTGAGGAAAATCATGGCATGATGACATAGGTCCTAAAAGTACAGTATAAACAATGACCACCTCCTAATCCCCCTCAGTTCAGCAGTCACACAGAAACTGAGATGTGGGATAAGAAATAGGCCAAAATGGGTGTCAGCACCTTGAACATGGCGGCGTATGACTTACTGTCTTGTTCCTGGCGACGGTGTGGCCGACGCTGTATTCCCAAGGACCCCTGGTAGGTCCTATTAACATGCCAATCGGGCTCTTATGACGTGTAGGACCCCGATTGCCATTTTAGCACTCACTGGCCGCACAGAGTTTCCACTGGCACTTTAGCCGAAGAGGAGCCCAGAAGTTAAATTTTTGTTTATTTCTGTGGGGTCAGGAAAAGCAAGAGTGGTTTCAACCACTGCTGCACTGAGTCCCGCCCTCCCGTTTGTTTAAGCACATAGGTTGCATCCATATATGATTTGTTCAGTCAGTACATAATCTTTGTTTATTTTGAAATAACTAATTTTATACATGTTAAGAAGTCCACTAATTCTTACTTGCATGTTATTAACTACTTAATAGCAAGATTTTAAGTTGGGTAAAAATGTAAATGAGATCAGTGTAATTTGTGATGGGTTATTTGTAGAGCTGCCTTTTTTAAAAATTCATTCTCGAGATGTTGGCATTGCTGGTCCTGAGGAAGTGATGGTGGGCATGCTTGAACCGCTGAATAGTGGTTTAATATAACTGAGTGGCTTGCTGGGCCACTTTGGAGGGCAGTTAAGAGTGAACCACGTTGGTGGGACTGGAGTCACGTAAAGGCCAGACTGGGTAAGGAAGGTAGGTTTCCTTCCCTTAAGGACATGAGTGAACCAGTTGGGTAACATTCTTTTATGGTGCTAACAGTGGTATATGTTAAATTGCACCTCTGCTCAATCATCATTAGCCAGGATTTCCTGCCTCACAGCCCGAGGTTTGAAAACTTTACTGACGCCGCATTGTCTGCAAGTAACACTTTATTGGGTGGTTTTTGGTCTCCTCTAATGTCTTAGTGGATAAATACACTGATTGGTATGGTGTTAAAGTCATACAAACCAGAATGTTCCAGATATGATCACTGGCCTGCATTAAGCTGGGCAGCAATTAGATTGACCTGGGGAAAATCATCTGGGGTTCTTGCTCCTAACTGATGTCTGGTGCCTGCCACTGGACTATGTGTGAAACTTGAGTGAGGACAGGATCTGGCTCGGCCACGATGCCCTCAATGGTTGAATAGTTTGCCAACACTTGCAAACCAAGTTCACGTGTGGAAAAAAGACCATTTGAATAAATTACTGGAGGGTGACTGGTGCCTGTGGAACTGTACTGCAGCAAGTCAACACTGGGAGAAAAGATCACATCATTGATAAATTGTCAATTTTTTTTTCTTTCCAGTTTCTCTTCCTTGCCCCCCCTCCTGTTCTTCACTCTTTAATCCATTGAAAGCTTGCTGGGTTACAGCTCCACATATTTTGGTTGCCCTTCAGTGCCTCCCCTAAGTGGCTTTTGCTCATGAATAAGCCTGAACTCTATGTTTCACCAGGCTTTTCATTCATGAGGCATTGCAGCTGAGCCCATTTAATTCCTCACCCAGCATTCACATAGTGCATTTCCAGCAAGGGGTAATGGATACTGTTAGGAGCAGGAACACTAGTTAACCTTCCCCTCCCCCTCCCCCTCTGTAATGTAGAGCTGCTGAGGTCCATTGTAACACCCTATGACAATGCCTGCTGAAATCTTCTAATTCAACACCTGGGAGATCAAACCTGGGACCTGCCTGGTCTCTCTGGCTCAGGACCTGCCTGGTCTCTCTGGCTCAGGACCTGCCTGGTCTCTCTGGCTCAGGACCTGCCTGGTCTCTCTGGCTCAGCTACTCATTGGATGAACTCAACGAACTATTGGGAGAGCATCATTTGTATTTTTTAAAAAGTGTTAAAAGTATACCATCAAAAAGAAGGAAGGAAGGCAAAATGTTAGTACCCATATGGCTAGAAAGGAAATGGGATGTTGGAAGTTATATATTTCCTGAACAAGGCTGCACTCAGTTGAGAACACCAGCGAATTTATTTGCAGGTAAACTTACAACTGAACAATTTTAAGCAGGATTAAATCTCCTTTTCACTTCTTCCATTTTGTACAATGTCTTTATTGAACAGAATTCAATATGTTTTCTTTTCATCCGCTTCATTTTAACCAGTTGTCATGTGGACATCGATGCAAAGCAACCTGCCACCCTGGTAACTGTCCACAGAACTGCAGCCAGAAAGTGAAGATGAAGTGCCTCTGTAAGCGGATTAAAAAGGTATCTCAATTATAACACATTGAGATTTTTATAGCAATAGTATCTCTTGTGTAATTTGCCTAGACATAAGTCCTTTAAGTTGCAGCCCAACCATTTTCATTATTTCACAAAATAACCATGAAAATTTTCCTTGTATTACCTGAATTACAGAGATAGTGATATACGGTTTGCTGTGTGTTTTATTTTAGAACCGTCAGTCATCTAAGTGGATAGGATCATTATCCATCTATATGGATAATTGACAGTTCTACGGTAAACTGATACAAAAACAACTTTACCTCGGTATGTCTGAGTAATTGGAGACTAGTTGCTTGAACTTGGGGTTATTTCTGCCAGTACTTTGAACCAAAGGAAAATTGTAAAGTCATGCAGTTCTTTAAAAAAAACTCATCTGTCAAATGTAGAGAAGAAACTTGGACAAGAAAGGTCAGAAAGACCCCAGCATCTATTTAGAGATTGGCAGTGTGCATCAAAGGTCGGTCAATTCAACCGTAGTGGTTTGGATCCTGAGAGATCTTGTTCAGACTTGTATTTAATACAAAGAAACATGGGCTCCCAAAATAGCTCTAAATCCCTCACAGTAAAATACAGTTTTAATTTTAGGAATTTAAAAAGCAGAATGTAATATAATTATGTACAGTGCAAAATTATTAATTTCAAGGATATCTTCTAAGCCATGAAATCAAGTGAACTGATGCACATTAAATTTAAAGTTACTCATTTTTAAATAAAATTTTAAAATAAACAATTATATTCCGGCTTCCCTTGGTAAAGAAATAGTAAAACAAGCCAAATTATTTTATCTTCAAATGATTGTCTGTGCGTACCAAATGTACAAGGAAAAACTATTCAAATTCAATTAACGGAAACTTATGTGTCTCCATGCACCAGTTCATGTGTGTACATTTCAAAAATCATCTGGTACTCGACAGGACTAGGTGATTTTTATTTTCATGTCTTGTCAATTTTTAATAGGGTAGTACAGGCAGGTAGTTTGGGGGAGTGTTGGTATACAAAGCAGCAGATGGAACATGAACTATCTCTTCTGTCAAGGAGATGCATTGCAGTGTGTTACACAAGCCAGCAGTCATTGAAAGGATGCAGAGGAAAATACAGTACAGGAAACTTTCGTTTATCCGGCACCCAAATATCCGGAATTCTCGCTTAACCGGCAAAAATCATCCTCCGAAAACTCCTCTCAAATAACCGGCAATGTTGCCGAGTCGCAGTCGAGTCTCCGCGAATGCCGAGTGCTCCGAAAAATCCTCTCAAATAACCGGCAATGTTGCCGATCCCGAGTCCGAGTCCGCGAACGCCAATTTAGTCAGTAGGGGTACTTTTCAAAAGTGCCACTACTCGGCCTCCTGGCGCTGTCGCAAGTCCGAAACATTGCAGTAGCATGAGTAGATTCTCCCGTGCTGCTTGGAGTCTCTTTGTTAAAAATAGCCTCGGTAGATATAACTCTCTGTTATCCGGTACTTTCGATAAACCGGCACCACGCCGGTCCCGTCGATGCCGGATAAACGAAAGTTTCCTGTACTTTGGTTCAATAGGATCAGCTGTTTTCTACTTATTTGAAACTCCAGAATCATGATCACACATTTCTAGGTGTAACCTCCAATGGAACATCTTTGTGGCATGAAAAATCTCTTTTTATTCAACTGTTATTTAACGAACGCTAGAACTGGTTGTTATAGAGTGTGCCTATTAAATGGGTGTTATTTTAAGCAAAAGTTTATCTAATCTCAAAATATCAACTATGTCCTTCCTGCATATATAGAATTTGTGGTTTTAAATTAACACAAAATTCTTTGAAGAATTAATACTAAAGACATTTTGTGTGTTCTGTAAGGAAATACTATGTTCAGTGGTGACTGAGGAGCAGTTCCTGGTGGAATGTGATGAAGTCTGTCAGGAAATGAAGCAAAAAGCATCTGAGGTAATGTCTCTTGCCTTGTTACATTATACTCTCTCAGCTTTGCTTAAGAGTGGGTACAAGGAACATGTTCCAAAACAGACTTTGCGAACAAATGAAATCTCCTGTACAACTGTTGCAATGAGTACATTGCATTCAACAAATTAAGCTTCCATAGTGTGTGTGTGTGCGCGTGTGCGTGTGTGTGTGTGTGTAAGACTTATCAAATTGCTTGTAATTTGTTTACTCAGGGCTGTATGCTCTATCAGAAACGATAGCAGAAGCAGAATCCATATAGCTTTTAGAAAGAAGCAAATAAATATTTGAAAAAGAAAAACATTAAAAGGATATGGGGAAAGAGCAGAGGAATGGGACGAATAACAAGTATTTAGAATAATTTCAGAAAGCTGGCACAGGTCCTTCTGTGTTTTAAAATTCTATGATTCTAAATACTTGTTATCTGCTACAGTCTCAAGTTGATAAAAAAATTAATTGTTTAAAAGGTTGAGCAACAGTCTTGGTGATCAAATCTTATCTAAATTTTGGGAAACTTAATAGTTTAAATTTAATCTTAAAATGACAGTAAGTAATGGTGCATTGTAAAAGTCATCTTGATCTACATTTTCAGTGTTGTCTTGATCTTGTTTTGTATTTCACTTTTACCACTGAATATAGTAAGTCATACTACTTTTTTTAATAAATGGCTTGCCACACTTGCAGTACCTGAATTTGTGACATGTACCCCAGGTTTTATAGTGCCTTTCTGGGAGGATGTGTTTAGAGATACCAATGAACACTCAGTAGAAAAAAACTTCATAAATACATTCATTAGATCAATCATTACACTTGATTTTTTAAATTAACTTTTGCATACTAGAAAAAGCCTAAATGCTGCAAGTACAAATAACCATAACTATAAAATCAGAAATCCAAATTTGTTATTGTAATAAATTCTATTTTTATATTTTAAACTTTGTTGCTGAAATCTTAATGTTCTGGTGATGGTGAATCCCCAACTGAATTGCCAGCAGTACATAGGAACATTAGTTTGTTTCTGATTTAAAACTTCCCTGAAATTGACAACTAGGTGATTGGAAAAACAGCGTGAACAGGATAGGAAATGGAAAATCATAAGCTAATTACTCTCAAATTGAACAACTGTAATATTAGTCTAAACCTGGGTGTGGAATTTGTAATCTTTTTGCTATTACTAAGCTACTGAGTCAGAATCAAGACAGCATTTTAACTTGGAGAGGCCCAAGAACTGTATTGGGTTACATGTGGAACCTTACACAAAGTCACCTTCCATTGTAAAGCATATGTTGATTAAAGTTGGCCAGGTGGCTTGGATTTTTCATGGATCTCCTCCAATTTTATTTACTCCTTTTAATATGAGAGCCTCAGAAATAACTATTATGAATAGTAGCAACAGCTTGGATTTCCTCTTTCAGCTTGTTCAAACTAGATGAGTAATTGCATGCCTTATGAAGGCCACATCTGGAAAAAAAATAAGCCATTTTGGCAATGAAAATGTAAAAAAATGGTGTAAATTTTAATATTGACTAGTGGTTCATTAAAATTAAAATACAGTAATTTTGCAGAGAGTAATTTTGAACTAGTACTGACTGCAGTTTATTTCACAAAGGTATACCCAATAAATAGGATCACTTCTGGTCCAGAATACAGATGAGCCTGTAGGAGTGGCCACTGCAGGTTTCAAGGACAAAATTACAAGCGATAGTTAAATAATAGAAATAATTACTCATTTTGCTTTTTAGAAAATATATTCAATTATTGTAGTAATAGTGTAGAAACTAATTTAACCAAAAATGTATGTGATGGGTTTTTAAATCAGATTTAAATGCAGATATGGACTACCTTCTTAAAAAATACTGCATCCTTTAATAATACAAAAGTTATATGAATATCTGAGTTTAATTTATCTCTGGCCAGAGAGTTATTTTTTTAACTGTTTCTTCAGATGAAAGAAGCTGAAGAGAAAGCAGCCCTTGAAAAAGAAAGACTAAAACAACAGGTAAGTAGCCTAGAAACTGGCTGAGAATACCTAAACTCTAAAAATAATAAGACATGGATCAATGTTCCTAAAGTTTCTTAGCTTTGCGAAAGAATCCTTCAAACTAACGAAGAGGATGTGTTTTTAAAAAACACATTTGTTGGGCTGTTCTAATGGTTCACTGCAGTGAGAAGTTAATTTTCGTTTCCTTTTTTTTACGGGCTTGTCTTGTAGTACTGTTCTTTTTGATGGTTGGGTAGTGAATTGACTTTCTTGCTTGTTTCATCTGATGCTACTTGACAGAGTTGTGTTGAATTTGAGGGAGGCAAGAGTCCTGCTATCAGTCAGATGGGTGAGGGGTGATTTTTGTGCTGTTCAAAGAATGTTCAGCACTTACCTATTTTTACCGAGATGCACATTCTCATTATTAGAACTGGGTTCCTTTTTATCTAATTATCATGCTACACTGTGCATATACTTTACTTTGTCAAAATGGTTCTGTTCTTTTATCTTGTATTATGAGGTAGTTACTGTATACGTTATATTTGCTTTTAGTCCTGTTAGGCAAATCTAGTTTGTGGTATTTCCTCCCGCTAGTATGACAGGATTGTGTTTGTGGCCATCCCTGGGCTTTTTTTTGGTATTTGTATATTTATTTTTATACTTTATAGTTCATATATTAAGATGCCAATATTCAAAAAGGACAATCAGAACTGGGAAATTATAAGCCCATTAGCTTGAACTCGGTTATAGGCATGTTACAAAAAGGGATCATTTAAAGATACTCTGATTGCCTGGACACAAAGAGTTATCAGAGACACTCAACATGGCTTCTGAAAAAGAAGGTTTGTCTTACCAACCTAGTTGAATTTTTTGAGGAAGTTACTAGGTTGCTGGATGAAGTTGACGTCGTATAATTGGATTTTCAAAAACTTTTGACACAGTGCAACACAGTAGGCTACTTAATGAGAGAGAGTCCTGTGGAATTGACGGGCAGATCTTGGTTTGGATAAAGAATTGGTTACATTCTGGTAGGGAGAAGGTTGTTATTAATGATGGTGGTTCCACGTGGAGCCCAGTTACTAGTGAAGTACCACAGGGATTGTTGTTAAGACCGTTGCGCTTCACAATCTTTAGTAATGATCTGGATGAAGGTGTTTGGGGAGCTAGCTCAGAATTTGCGGATGATATTAAGATTTTGAGAGTGTAGGACCTTAGATGAGATAAAATGACTACAATCAGATCTAGATGCAATGAGGGAATGGGCCTATATCTGGCAGATGTCACTTAACATAGATGAATATAGTTGTGTGCTCAAACCCCATTCAAGACTAGAGCACATAAGCTAGGTTGACACTTTAATGAGTATTAAGTGAGTGCTGCATTGTCAGAGGTGCCGTCTTTTGGGTGAGGCATTAAATTGAGGCCCTGTCTGCCTGTTCAGAAGAATGTAAAAGATCCCATATCACTATTTGAAGAATAGCATGATGTTCTCCTGGTTTCCTGGCCAACATTTCTTTCTCAACCAGCACCACCAAAAACAGATTTGCGGTTTGTGGGATCTTGCTGAACACAAATTGGTTGTCCCGTTTGTCCAGACATCAAAAGTACTTCATTGAATGTACAGCACTTTGAGACATCCTGCGAATGTGAGAGATGCTGTATAGTGCAAGGGCTTTCTTTTTATGTAATCCAGCTTGATTTAATTACCCAGGCTAAAGTGAAAGATTGCATATACATTGTACAGCAAGGAGCAAAAAAAAACTGTCAACTTAATAGGGTTGCCAAATTTAACCTGTTTGGAGCAGTTCAATAATTTTCCAACCCAGAGTTATTTACTAAGATTTGGAAATCCTCTGACCTTTTAGCCTGCTTTAATATATAATGAAACTCGCTTTAAAGCCTGGAAAAAGCAAAAACATTTAATTTTTAACTTGTCTGTAACACTGTTTAGCAAAAATAGCACTAATTTATGTAAAGCAATTATTTGGGAAGGCTACTATAAGTTAAGAAAAACAACCAAAAAAGGGAGTGTAATTCCCACAACTGGCTCTTGCAGGGAGTGAAAATTCAGATGTTCTTCACATTCTGCTGATGAACAACTTTTAGTTGTTCGGCAAAAGTATCATGCTACCACATTCCTGTCTTTAGTTCACATTTCCAGTGAAGAGACTGTACTAAATATGATGTCCGAGCATCAGCTGTACTTCCATCTGTGACCCTGTATTTGAGTTCCTGAACCGTTGCCTTGTAAACCAGTCGCAGTAATGTCACAGTGACATTTACAGTTTCTCTGAATGATCAGTGATAAAGAAATTGAAAACTCTTCCTTTTTCTGCTCCCATTACTTAAAAAATACCTTTACCCCATAACAATTTGCAGAGCTACTTCACTTTGTCTTTTACTCTTACATGTTCCCCTTACACCCAAAGATGTTCATGAACTAAACTTGATTTGTCTGGCATTTTATCCAGGTGGAATTAGAAGCCTTTGAAAAAAGACAGAAAGGTCGCCGTAAGAAAAATAAGAGACGGGACACAGTGGAGACCAAAGAAACCGCTTGGCAGAAATACAAGAAATACCTGATAATCCCTGTCTGTGGAATTATTCTGGCAATGGTTACCTTTTACCTACTACAACTCAATTGAAGAGTATGGTATGGTCAAAATTAATTAGGAAAAAAACATATCTATTAGAGTACCTTTTTTTTAAATTTTAATTACACTAGGATGAATCCCACAACTGAAGTTTTTTTTTGTTGCGTTGCCTCCAGCCTACAAAGGTTTACAAATGTCATCAATAATAATGCTGGAAATGATTTCTGCATGTGACAAACCACCATTAACTTTCATGTGTATATAATATAATATTGTATGAAAACTCAGGCAACACATTTTGTGTGTATTTAGGCATGCAAGGTGATATCTCATTGAGACATTTAACAAAAGATATCACTGTAGATAATCCTATTTCATATGTATAAACACGAATTTTGTCTTGGGGAAAATACAGCTTATGTAGATTGCATTACAATTGTTAATGTTATTTTATTTCCTTCTGTGAGAACTTGGGCTAAGTATGACCAGTTTAAAATATGCAAATTGCTTTTTAGCCTACGTAGAGCTTTTAATTTTTCACCCTCGGTCTATTCAGTTGACTGTCTAGTGAAAGTAGTAAGCCAGCACAAGCAGAGTTAAGTCTGCCATGTGAACCAGTAGAGGTAGCATAGTTGACCCTAGCTAACTGGAATGTTCTAAATTGCTAATTGTCTTGCCATCAAATAATCCTTTGCTGTTTGAGATCAAAAGAATAATGCTTGTCAGCTGGGGTTCTTTTGTGCACTTTGCATAGCACTGTAAATGTTCAAAACACATCAACAAATTGAAAAGTAGCGAGCATTGAGATACCACGAATGACGTAAGCACATAGTGGGAAATTTTAAACCTACACTCATTTTACATTTAAGTGACTGAATTGCTTGGCTTCCCTATTATATTTATCATGGAGAGTTGACTGATATTACCCTTTCTTTTCACCATCCAAACATATATTTTATCTTTTGATAAAAAGAAACATGTAGTTGTATTTAATTTGCAATCAGCTATTTAAATATACCAGTAATTTAAAAATTATTCAAAACTGTCTGAAAGCCAAGTTAGATGTTCTGTAAGTTCAGTTCCATGGAAAATTATTGATCAACTCAAAACAATATATCACAAGGCATTGAAGGTATTTAATGCAGGATAATACAAACAGTTTGCATTGTGAGCCATGTTATATGTTGCCCTGAACTGGAATTTATCTATGCATTGTGCTGAATGTTGCATTATTTTTCTTGATATACGATTTAATCAATTATTGTGTTTGATTTATGGTGGTAATTCTTTATGCTGTACTGAGTAACTTCTTTTCTCTAAAATAAAACTGAACACATCCATTTACTAGAAAAGAAGTGTCAAGATTCTTTCTTACTCAATCAACTTCCATGTATAGTTAAATAAGCTGTCAGCCAAAAACAAGTGTGTGTGTGTGTGTGTGTTTTCATCTGTTAATAGCAATACTTCATTCTGTTAGCATGCTAAAAGTTTTAAAATCCATTTTACATTGCTTTTTTCACATACATTTGTATCTTTAAGTGTTCCAGTCGGTTTCCTGCTATTTGGATGAAAACTGACTGAAATATATATGGAGGTTGAATGAGAATGATTTTGTGAATGTCTGTCAAGATTTGTAAACTTGTAAGCCTCATTTGAGTTTTGAATTTCTAGAATTAGAACACATTTTTGTTTTCACTTTCCAAGTTGGTTAATGGAGGTACTTCAGTCGATGCCAACACCAAAATTCAAAATATGTCCATCCTCCAGCAACTAGAAGAAATGTTTGTTATTTACTGATCTTAACATATTTTTCTGTTGCAATCTAAAGAGTAGGGTCCATATGAGTGTTGAATTCACTGGAAGGAAATGCTTCAGATTAGAATGCATCATTTTGAAATAGTCTTCTGTTCTATTGACTGCATAATCAAGACCATTTTAAATCACTCTACTAGCACCAGCCAATATACAAGTGCCGGTGCTGAACCAGAGTTGGAGTTATATGATTCTCCTATCTACTGGAGCCATAAACACCAACTTCGGAAAACAATGATTCCTGATGATGCAACTCTCAGAAATGCTGGAAAAAGTTGATTAGTGGCTTTGATGTTTTGACTTCACCTTCTCCGATTTGCATGATCTTCTCCTGCTGCAGGATCAGCACAATCCCAAGCCATTGCAGCAATTCCATTGGTCATTATAGCCCCTCTCCCAAACTCGGTCTTCATCTTGCTGTTATGATTTTGATGTGGCTAAGGGAAATCAAATTTTCAGACGGAGGTCGGTGATGTTGCGAAGCTGGAATGAGGGGGTCTTTATGATGTGAGAGGATATGAGGTTGGAAGCTCAGTTTGGGGTAGAATATGACACTGAGATTGCAAACAGTCTGGTTCAGCCTGCGTCAGTGGCTAGGGAGGGGATGGAATTAGTGGCAAGGGTACGGAGTTTGTCGTGGGGACCGTAGACGACGGCTTCAGTCTTCCCAATGTTGAACTGGATGAAATTGTGGCTCATCCATAAATGAATATTATAAAGCAGTCAGACAGCATGGAGGCAGTGGAGGGATCAAAAGAGGTAGTGGAGACGTAGAGCTGGGTGTCTTCATTATACATGTGGAAGCTGAACCCATGCGGATGATGTCACCAAAGGTCAGATGTAGGTGATGATGAAGAGGAGGAGGAGGAGGCCAAGGGTAGATCCTTGGCGGACTCCTGAAGTAACAGTGCGGGGGCAGAAAGAGTAGCCATTGCTGGAGGTGCTATGGCTACAATTGGATAGGTGACAGTAGAACCAAGTGAGGACAATCCTACTGAGCTGGATAACAGAGGAAAGGTGTTGTAGAATGATGTGGCTGGCCATGTCAAAGGCTGCAGGGAGCATGAAGATGAGGAGTGATAATAGGGTCACCGATTATGATTTTGAGAGGGCCATGTTACTGCTGTGGCAGGGAGAGAAACCTGGTTGGAGAGATTGAAGCATGGAGTTTCAGGAAAAATTGGCACAGATTTGGGAGGCGACAACACGTTGGAGAACTTTGGAAAGGAAAAGGAGGTTGGAGATGAGGCAGTAGTTTACAAGGACAGAGGGTGGAATTTTTGAGGAGAGGGTGATGAAAGGGAGGGGAACAGTACACTGGAGGGATCGATTTACAATGTCAGCTAGTATTGGGGCCAGGAAGGGCAGTTGGGTTGTCAGCAGTTTCATGGCTGTGGGGTCAAGTAAGCAGGAGGTGGATCTCATGGACATGATAGGAACAGGAGTTTGCCATTCAGCCCCTCGAGCCTATTCCGCCATTCAATGAGATCATAGCTGATCTGTATTTCAACTCCAACCACCTGTCTTGGCTCCATATCCTTTTTTACCCTTGACTAGCAAAAATCTATCGATCTTCGATTTAAAATTATTAATTGAGTTAGCATCTTACTGCTTTTTGTGGGAGAGAGTTCCACACTTCTTCCACCCTTTGTGTGAAAGACCTGGATCTGATTTTAAGATTATGTCCCCTTGTCTTAGACTCCCTCACCAGCAGAAAAAGTTTCTCTCTATCTACCCTATCAATTCCTTTCAAAATCCTCAATCAAATCACCCTTTAATATTCTATATTCCAGGGAATACAAGCCTAGTTTATGTAATCTCTCCTCGTAATCTAACCCTCAGAGCCCTGGTAACATTCTGGTAAATCTGAAATGCTCTTCTTCCAAGGTCAGTATATCCTTTCTAAGGCACGGTGCCCAGAACTGTACACAGTACTCCGGATGTGGTCGAACCAGGGCTTTAGTAAAAAGCTGTAGTAAAACTTCCTCCCAATTATATTTCTAGCACTCTAGTTATAAAGGCTAACATTCCATTAGCCATTTTTATTATTTTTTGTACCTGACTATTACATTTTAGTGATCTGTATACATAGACCCATAAATCTCTTTGGCTCTCCGGTCCTATCTTTTCACCATTTAAATAATGCTCAGATCTATCCTTTTTTGGTCCAAAATGGATGACCTCACACTTGCCTGCATTGAAATCCATCTGCCGCAGTTTTGCCCAGTCACTTAATCTGTCAATATCTCTTCGTAATTTTACGCTCCGGCCTACACACTTTTTTATTCGTTCCTGGGATGTGGGCGTCGTTGGCAAGGCCAGCATTTATTGCCCATCCCTAATTTCCCTTGAGAAGGTGGTGGTGAGCTGCCTTCTTGAACTACTGCAGTCCTTGTGGTGAAAGTACTTCTTCTTCTTAGGCAGTCCCTCGGAACCGAGGATAACTTGCTTCCACATTAAAAATGAGTTCTCAGGTGACTGATGAGTCCAATGCGGGACCTACAGTCTCTGTCACAGGTGGGGCAGACGGTGGTTGAAGGGGCGGGTGGGTGGGGTGCTTGGGTTGACGTGCTGTTTGCACTTGGCTTCCGCTTGCTCCCGGCGAAGAGACTCGAGGTGTTCGGCGCCTTCCCAGATGCTTCTCCTCCACTTTGTGCGGTCTTGGGCCAGGGATTCCCAGGTGTCGGTGGGGATATTGCACTTTTTCAAGGAGGCTTTGAGGGTGTCCTTGAAGCGTTTCCTCTGCCCACCTGGGGCTCTCTTGCCATGTCTGAGCTCCGAGTATAGCACTTGTTTTGGGAGTCTCGTATCGGGCATGCGGACGATGTGGCCTGTCCATTGGAGCTGATAGAGCGTGGTCAAAGCTTCGATGCTGGGGATGTTGGCTTGAGCGAGAACACTGACATTGGTGCGCCTATCCTGCCAATGGGTTTGCAGGATCTTGCGGAGGCAGCGTTGGTGGTACCTCTCCAGTGCTTTGAGGTGCCTGCTGTACATAGTCCATGTCTCTGAAGCATACAGGTGGGCGGGTATCACTACTGCTCTGTAGACCATGAGCTTGGTGCTGGGTTTGAGGTCCTGTTCTTCAAACACTCTCTTCCTCAGGCGACCAAAGGCTGCACTGGCACACTGAAGGCGGTGTTGGACTTCGTCATCGACGTCTGCCCTTGTTGACAGTAGGCTCCCAAGGTATGGAAAGTGGTCCACGTTGTCCAAGGCCTCGTCGTGGATTTTGATAATCGGGGGGCAGTACTGTGTGGTTGGTAGAGAGCCTTTGTCTTACTGATGTTTAGTGTAAGGCCTATGCTCTCGTACACTTCGGTGAAGGTGTTGACGATGGTTTGGAGTTCGGCCTCAGAGTGTGTGCAGACGCAAGTGATGACAGAGGATAGGATGACCTTGGATCTGGACTGGAGGCGACGAAGATTGAACAGTTTCCCGTTTGTTCTGTAGATTAGCTCCACTCCAGCGGGGAGCTTACTGAGGGTGAGATGGAGCATTGCAGCCAGCATTGATGGAGCATTGAACTACTGCAGTCCTTGTGAAAGTACTCCCACAGTGCTCTTAGGGAGGGAGTTCCAGGATTTTCACCCAGCGATGATGAAGGAACGGCAATATATTTCCAAGTCAGGTTGGTGCATGACCTGGAGGGGAACTTGGAGGTGGTGGTGTTCCCATGCGCCTGCAGCCCTTGTCCTTCTAGGTGGTAGAGGTCACGGGTTTGGGAGGAGTTCCCAAAGAAGCCTTGGCGAGTTGCTGCAGTGCATCTTGTAGATGGTACACACTGCAGCCACGGTGCGCCGGTGGTGCAGGGAGTGAATGTACTTACTATACCACCAATCTTTGTGTCATCGGCAAACTTGGATATATGGCTCTCTATTGTGTTATCTAAGTCATTAATAAATATAGTGAATAGTTGAGGCCCCAGCACAGATCCTTGTGGGACACCACTAGTCACTTCTTTTCAATTCGAGTACATACCCATTATCCTTACTCTCTGTCTTCTACCGCCTAACCAGGTCAATAATTTGCCTTCAATTCCATGAGCTTTAATTTTAGTTAAATCTCTTATGTGGAATGTTATCAAATGCCTTCTGGAAGTCCATATAAAAGACATCCATAGTTACTTCCTCAAAAAATTCAATTGGGTTCATTAAACATGACTCATGATTAATTTGCCTGGAATGTCAGGCATATTATCCTCTTCCTCTACTGTGAAGACTGACACAAAGTAATTATTCAACAAGTCTGCCATTTCCTTATTTTCATTTAATATATTAACCTGGAGAGAGAATGAGGAGAGTTATGAGAGAAACTAGAGAAAGACACTGGATCGGGGCTAGGGTGGGGGATAGGTTTGGCCCAGTGGGCAAGGGAAAGGGAGGGAAGCAGCACAGGCAGCTGAATGGATGTTCTCAATCTTGGTGACAAAGAAGTTCATAAGCTCCTTGAACATCGAGGTGAGCTTGGAGAGGGCAGGGGAAAGGGATTTAAAGAGATGGTTGTTAGAGAAAATACGCCAGGGATTATCACTTCAGGATGATCCTGGAGTAGTGGGTGGTTTTGATAGAGGACAATGTGGCCTGATAGCGCTTGCTGTAGCCCAGCCAGATCTGGTGATTAATGGCTAAACCAGTTGTATGTCAGATACGCAACAAGTCTGCGCCTTTGAGCTTGAGGGAGCAAAGATTGGGGCCATATCAGGGGAACAACCAGGATGGGAGCGAGTAAAGTTTTTCTGGAGACAAGGGCATCAAAGGTGGACAGGAGGGAGTGGTTGAGCAGATTGAGAGCTACAGAGATATTGTGGGAATGAAGGGCCAAAGGCTAGGCAATTGGGATTCAGAAAGTGCAGTTGGATGTAACTTGGGGAAGATAAAGTGCTGAGAACTCTTAGAGGTTCAAGATGTTAAATGTTTTGAAAGAGACACTTTAAGTTAAGTTTTGTAAACTAGCTGAACCTGTTTAATCTTACTTCTTAATAAATATAATTTATAATTTTTACCCTAAGCATTATGGTCAGTTACATCAGTTGGAAAGATCTGGATTGTATGATATCCCATACTGTTTCCAGTACACATTTAGGTTTTTTGGACTTTTAGTTATTTTTTCCTCTGGTTTTACACCATTTCTGTCAATGAGCCCTTGCTCCCTTTGACCAGAGTGTGCCTTTACCTGCCCAATATTTATCATATAGCTTTAGACAGACTGTTCAATGTGAACAAGACAAGCTGAGAAACAGTCTTTCAAAGAATGACGGGTCAAATTAAATTTAAATATGAGAGATCCAATCAAATATAGCTGCTCTCCTGTAGTGATGCACACAGGGAGTTGAGCCCAATTGTAGTTTTCATGTGAAGCGGGTTTAGAGGGTGGGAGATACTTTGACCAGATGTAGTTCAGTCCCATTTTGGAGTCATAATTTTTGTCCTTTTTCTCATATAATACTTTGATTTTTTTTTAGCAAAACTAAGGTAATTTGAGAAGCAAAGTTGGTTGGAGCTTAGGAGTCTCTGCAGTACAGGCTGAGGACCTGGTGTGAAACTGAAGTGCTACAGTGCCACCAATGGAGGGAGGGTGTAATGTGGGCAGTTTCCATTACAAATGGACATAGGAATTTAGAATAGGCAAAGTTGACACAAAATTGACAATTTTTTGACAAGAGGAAACTGGGTTTTCTGCCCAGGAAGTGTGCAGACATAATCTATATCATACATATGTGTGCGTGTGTAAAAATTATGACTTGAACAATGTATGACTTCAAAATGGGGACTGAATTAAGAATTACACCTGCGTGCCCCATTCTAGTTCGGCCCCTCTAACCCTGATCTTGACTCCCTCGTTTACAATGTCCCATGATTATAAAATATACATAAAACCCACAAGATACTTGGGGTCAGACACCAGTCTATATTCTGGAGCTATCATATCAAAACAAGCTGGGTCATTTTTTGAGTGAATCTGGTACTGTGATAGAAAGAAACTACTCAACATCATGCTCTATCTATAATCTTATTAACAAATCTTACATCTGCTTACACTTTCTGTCTACAACACCATACTTCATAATGTGACACATAGTTGCATTGTAGTATCAACTTTTGCCAATTATAAATTCCTACGTCTGCATTCATAATGGAGACTCTGCAAACCATTTGCCTTTAATTGTACAATCTGGCCACTGGGTGGCACTATTATTGTTTTATCTCTAATTGCTCAAATATCTTTCTGTTTAATTGTGTTTTTTCCCCAGTAACTGAAATTTCTAATGTCTAAAATAAGGGCTTAAAATTCAAAAACAGCACATTTCCACAATAACATTACATTTATCCACTGAGTTGTCTTTTGCATCTCTCAATAAGAGTCTTGGGATGTTTTTCTATATTAAAGTCGCAATATAAATGCAAGTTCTTGTTGTAATATCTTAATTAAAGTTTTTACTTAAAGTTCACAGCCTTTCCCAAATGCATGGGCTTGGACTTCATGTTTCTGCCCAGAACTGTGACTCTGTGAGGTGCATGCAGGTAAACACGTGTAATGTACCTAATTTTCCAGGATGCAGTGCAATCAGCTGCACAGAGGGGATAGTTCTTTTCCCCTGTAGCAGTTTCTACTCAATTGTTTTCAAAACTATTTAAAGAAAGCTGAAAGACAAATTTCTAAAACGTTTTTCAAATAAAGTTTATTTTGTTTTTTTTAGAAACAGGCTGTGTGTATGTGGTTTAAGCAGTAAGTGTATGGAGCTGTTTATCATGTAGAGTGCAGATTGGGTGGGCAGAGAAATCGCACCATTCATCCGATCGCAGTAGCGAGAGACCCACACCATTTTCATGGTCAGGCCTCAATTGCATAATACTGACAAGCTGCGAATGCTGAACCAGCGCCATGTAGTCATGCTAGTAATTCAAGGTTAAAGGGGGAGGAGGCATTTCTGTCAGGAGGGCATGGACGGGCCAGAAGATTTTTAGGGGATCAGGAGGTCCCCCTGACTTCACAAAAATCTTAACAATAATAAGACTTATATGAGGACTCCAGCATTCCCTTTAAAGACCGCCTGTTAAGTCACTTAGCACTCAGTAGCAGGCTCTGCCCCATGGTACAAGAAAATGATTTTGAGGTACAATAATTTTTTTTTCAGATCAGTTCAGGGACAAGTCTTAAGTTTATTTCTGACAAGTTTAGATAGTAGTCTAATAAATAGAGACATTTAATTTTTTTCCAGTGTTTTAGTGCTTAATGCAAGTTAGTGTGTAAAAAAAAACTTAAGTAGGTATAAATAATATAAATAATCTAGACTAAAGATATGGCAGAGCAGGTTGTGTGTCTGGATTGCAGTATGTGGAGTTTATGGACAGAAAACACATCTGCAGTAGATGTCTCCACCTCAAATCTCTCCGGTTCAGAGTCATTGAGCTGGAGTGCGAGTTGGAGACACTCCGACACATAAGGGAGGGGGAGCAGTATCTGGACAGTTTGCCTCAGACTTCGGTCACACCTTGTAGAGAGGTGCAGGTTCAGGACGGGGTTGGTGTGACCAATAGTGTACAGAGTAAGGGAAACCCAGGTGAGATAAGGAACGAGGATCCACAGAAACTGATCCTATCCAACAGGTACAATGTACTTGCTACCTGTGAGGATAAGGATAAAGACTGTCGGAAGGGCAGCCAGAATGCGGACCATGGTGCTTTGGATCAGGAGGCTGTCCAAAGGGGGGAGGAGGAGGGGAAGCATAATGTAGTAGTTGTAGGGGATTCAATAATTAGGGGGGCAGATAGCATCCTTTGTAAGCAAGATTGAGAGTCCCACAGGTATGTTGTCTACCTCGTGCATGGGTGAGGGACATTTCGAACTGGCTTGAAAGGTTATTGGAGATGGAGGGGGAGGATCCAGTCATTGTGGTCCATGTTGGGACCAACAACATAGGGAAGAGTAGGCAAGAGGTCCTGTTTGGGGAGTACCAGGAACTAGGAGTTAAATTAAAGAACAGGACCTCAAGGGTTATAATCTCTGAATTATTACCTGAGCCACGTGCAAATTGGTTTAGGGATAAGCAGATTGGGGAGGTGAACGTGTGGCTGAAGGAGTGGTGTGGAAAAGAGGGGTTCCATTTCAGGGGGCACTGGCACCAGTATTGGGACAGGAAGGAACTGTACCATTGGGACAGGCTC
Organism: Squalus acanthias; assembly: GCA_030390025.1. NCBI lineage: Eukaryota > Metazoa > Chordata > Chondrichthyes > Squaliformes > Squalidae > Squalus > Squalus acanthias. The sequence continues at coordinate 88,113,946 of CM059426.1, forward strand.
CACCTGAACCAGTCTGGGACCAGGGTCCTAGCGGAAAGGATAAATAGGGCGGTCACAAGGACTTTAAACTAGTAAATGGGGGGGAGGGCTCAGGTGGAAAATGTAGTACAAATAATAGTTCAAAAACAAACGAAAGGGAAGGGAGTAGAGTAGCAGTCAGAAATGGTGCTTTAGGCACTACAGGAAAAGGGAAAACTAAAGGATGTAAAGTGATTAAACTAGGAGACAGAAATAAGAAACATGTGAGTAAAACATTGGAGCTGAAGGACAAGCTAGGGTGTGTGGCCCAAATAAGTGTTCTTTATACAAACACACGGAATATAAGGAATAAATTGAATGAACTGCAGGCGCAAATTCCACTTGGAGGGTATAACATGGTAGCCATTACTGAGACATGGCTGCAAGATGGTCAGGACTGGTAACTAAATACACCAGGTTATAGGATCTACAGGAAAGATAGGGAAAATGGTAGAAGGGGAGGAGTAGCCTTACTGATAAAGGATGAAATCACTTCAATGATAATGGAGGATATAACGAGAGGTAAGCAGGCAGTGGAGACTTTATGAGAAGAATTAAGAAATAGAAAAGGATTTCAGACTGTAGTGGGAGTTGTGTATAGGCCCCCTGGTAGCAGCTGTGAAGTGCTAGATTGTATAACTGCAGAGATTAGACAAGCATGTAGTAAAGGCAGAGTAGTTTAAATGGATTTTAACTTTCATATAGATTGGGATAAGCAGACTAGCACATGTCAGAAAGGTAGTGAATTTCTTGAGTGGGTTCGGGATAGTTTTCTGCAACAATATGTCCTAGAACCAACAAGGGGGCATGCCATATTAGATTTATGTGAGAAGTCGCACAACACCAGGTTATAGTCCAACAGCTTTATTTGAAATCACAAGCTTTCGGAGCGCTGCTCCTTCATCAGGTGAAGTGAAGAGATGCATATAGACACAGCATATATAGTCAGAGAATACTGCCAGATGATTACAGTTAATCATCTGGCAGTGTTCTCTGACTATATATGCTGTGACTATATGCATCTCTTCACTTCACCTGACGAAGGAGCAGCGCTCCGAAAGCTTGTGATTTCAAATAAAGCTGTTGGACTATAACCTGGTGTTGTGCGACTTCTCACACTTATCCACCCCAGTCCAACACCGGCATCTCCACATCATGCATATTAGATTTAGTAATGAGTAATGAGCCAGATTTAGTTAACAGCCAAATGGTTCGTGAACATTTAACTAATAGCGATCATAACATGATTGAGTTCAACTTAGTGTTTGAAAGGGAAAAACTCAAAACAACTACTAAGATTCTAGATTTAGGTAAAGCCAACTTCAACAGGATGAGGCACAGACTGTCTACAGTAAACTGGGCAAATATGTTAATGGGTAAAACAACAGAAGATCAATGGGAGGTGTTCAAAAAATAATTTAATGTGATACAGAACCAGTTTATACCCCTGAGGGGCAAGAGCTCTACTTGCCAAAAAAAAAGCCATGGACGACTAAAGCGGTAAGGGACAACATAAAACTAAAAGAAAAAGCATAGAAAAATGCAATAAATAGCACAGATCCTGGTGAATGGGAAAGATACAAAGGACAGCAGAGGGTCACAAAACAGATAGTAAGAGCTATAAAAAGGGAGTATGAAAAAAACTTGCAAGGGATATCAAAATCAATATGAAGAATTTTTACACTTACATTAGGAAAAATGGTGGTCAGGAGCAATGTTGGCCCCTTAAAAACTGAAAGTGGTGATATTGTCAATGACAATGGGGAAATGGCGGACATGTTGAATTTACTTTGCGTCAGTATTTACAGTAGAAGAGGATAGCATGCCAGAAATCCCAAAGAAACTAATATTGAATCGCATGGAATTGAAGGCAAGTCATTGACCTGGTTTAGAAATTGTCTGAACGGCAGGAGACAGAGAGTAGGGATACTGGGCAGACACTCTAATTGGCAGGATGTGACGAGAGGTGTCCTACAGGGACCTGTTTTGGGGCCTCAACTATTCACCATATTTATTAACTACATAGATGATTGGTTAGAAAGCCACATATCCAAATTTGCCGATGACAAAAGATAGGCGGCATTGCAGGCAGCGTAGATGAAAGCATAAAATTACAAAGGGATATTGATAGATTAAGTGAATGGGCAAAACTGTGGCAAATGGACTTTAATGTAGGCAAAGGTGAAGTCATCCACTTTGGACATAAAAAGGATAGAACAGGGTACCTTCTAAATGGTGAAAAGCTAAAAACAGTGGAGGTCCAAAGAGACTTGGGGCTCCAGGTACATAGATCATTAAAATGTCATGAACAGGTACAGAAAATAATCAAAAAGGCTAATGGAATGCTGGTCTTTATATCTAAAGGACTAGAATACAAGGGGGTAGAAGTTATGCTACAGCTGTACAAAGCCCTGGTTAGACCACACCTGGAGTACTGTGAGCAGTTCTGGGCACCGCACCTTAGGAAGGATATATTGGCCTTGGAGGGAGTGCAGCGTAGGTTTACCAGAATGATGCCCAGACTTCAAGGGTTAAGTTACGAGGAGAGATTACACAAATTAGGGTTGTATTCTCTAGAATTTAGAAGATTAAGGGGTGATCTGATCAAAGTTTTCAAGATATTAAGGGGAACAGATAAGGTAGATAGAGAGAAACTATTTTCACTGGTTGGGGATTCTAGGACTAGGGGGCATAGTCTAAAAATTAGCGCCAGACCTTTCAGGAGTGAAATTAGGAAACACTTCTACACACAAAGGGTGGTAGAAGTTTGGAACTCTCTTCTGTAAACGGCAATTGATGCTAGATCAATTGTTAATTTTAAATCTGAGATTGATATAACCTTTGGTTAACAAAAATCTAAGGGATATGGGGCAAAGGCAGGTATATGGAGTTAGATCGCAGATCAGCCATGATCTCATTGAATGGCAGAACAGGTTCGAGGGGCTAAATGGCCTACTCCTGTTCCTATGTAGGACCCCAATTTAAATACTCCTGCTGTTTTGGGGGAGGGGAGTACTGGCCACCCATTTCGAAGCTTGCTAGAAAGTGGAGTCGGACAGCCAGTGGGCGGGAGATTTCTTTTTTTTTTAATTGTCTGCCATTCGTCCCAATTTTCAGTGTAAACATGGTGATAGGCAAATGAAAATCGCACCCTATCTGTGTGAAAAAGACAAGACTATTGATTACACAAGTGTTGTAGCTTGTGTTTTGTCTTCTATAAACTTCAGAAAGTACATTAAGCTAAGATTGTGAGATACAAAACTTTGTTCACTTTGATGAACTGACTTTACTGCTAACTGAATGGAAAGAGACTGGGTTTTGCTACAGCTAATCACAATGGAATAGATAATATCTAGACCTTTTGTCTGCTGCCCCTCTCAGGATGCAAAAATAGAACAAAAGGGTCATAATGTCTGCAATATCAGCTGAATGACAAAGAGGGAGAAAAACACTCTTTATATGATAGCAGGAAGCCAGAGGTAGAAAGAAAGAACACCTCCTTATAAGATTCGATTGAGCTCGTCTCAAACTGTATAAAAGGAGCACCAAGTGTGTTATCGGCAGGAGAGGCAAAGGCACTTTTTTAAAAATTTGTTTATGGGATGTGGGCATCGCTGGCAAGGCCAGCATTTATTACCCATCCCTAGTTGCCCTTGAGAAGGTGGTGGTGAGACGCCTTCTTGAACCGCTGCAGTCCTTGTGGTGAAGGTACTCCCAACAGTGCTGTTAGGTAGGGAGTTCCAGGATTTTGACCCAGCGACGATGAAGGATTGGCAATATACTTCTAAGTCAGGATGGTGTGCGACCTGGAGGGGAACTTGGAGGTGGTGGTGTTCCCATGCGCCTGCTGCCCTTGTCCTTCTAGGTGGAAGAGGTCGTGGGTTTGGGAGGTGCTTCCGAAGAAGCCTTGGCGAGTTGCTGCAGTGCATTTTGTAGATGGTACACACTGCAGCCACGGTACGCCGGTGGTGGAGGGAGTGAATGTTTAAGGTGGTGGATGGGGTGCCAATCAAGCGGGCTGCTTTGTCCTGGATGGTGTCGAGCTTCTTGAGTGTTGTTGGAGCTGCACTCACCCAGGCAAGTGGAGAGTATTCCATCACACTCCTTACTTGTGCCTTGTAGATGGTGGAAAGGCTTTGGGGAATCAGGAGGTGAGACACTTGCCACAAAATACCTAACCTCTGACCTGCTCTTGTTGCCACAGTATTTATGTGGCTGGTCCAGTTAAGTTTCTGGTTAATGGTGACCCCCAGGATGTTGATAGTGGGGGATTCGGCGATGGTAATGCCATTGAATGTCAAGGGGAGGTGGTTAGACTCTCGCTTGTTAGAGATAGTCATTGCCTGGCACTTCTGTGGTGCGAATGTTACCTGCCACTTATCAGCCCAAGCCTGAATGTCGTCCAGGTCTTGTTGCATGCGGGCATGGACTGCTTCATTTTCTGTGGAGTTGTGAATGGCGCTGAACAGTGTGCAGTTATCAGTGAACATCCCCATTTCTGACCTCATGATGAAGCAGCTGAAGATGGTTGGGCCTAGGACACTGCCCTGATGAACTCCTGCAGCAATGTCCTGGGGCTGTGATGATTGACCTTCAACCACCACAACCATCTTCCTTTGTGCTAGGTTTGACTCCAGCCAGTGGAGCGTTTTCTCCCTGATTCCCATTGACTTCAGTTTTACTAGGGCTCCTTGATGCCAGACTCGGTCAAATGCTGCCTTGATGTTAAGGGCAGTCACTCTCACCTCACCTCTGGAATTCAGCTCCTTTGTCCATGTTTGGACCAAGGCTGTGATGAGGTCAGGAACCGAGTGGTCCTGGCGGAACCCAAACTGAGCATCAGTGAGCAGGTTATTGGTGAGTAAGTGCTGCTTGATAGCACTGTCGATGACACCTTCCATCACTTTGCTGATGACTGAGAGTAGACTGATGGGGCGGTAATTGGCTGGGTTGGATTTGTCCTGTTTTTTGTGGACAGGACATACCTGGGCAGTTTTCCACATTGTCGGATAGATGCTAGTGGAGTAACCAATGTGTGTTGAGATCTACATGCAAAAAGCAGGTGGCAAAGAAGAATCACTTTGGTAGACACCCTGACTCTCCCAGAATAATGGCTTGGTCACCCTGTGTTCTGAACTATATTCTGCAGTTGTAAGTATTATCTTGATCTGTTGCATATTGCTGTTCGGCAGTCAAATAAAGTACTTAGTAAACTTGATAGCAGTTTTGGTGGTTGTTGTCTAGGGTCAAGGTCAGAACTAGTAATAAGGTTAATTTCCCTAAACATAGGGACAAGTGAGAGATTAAAAACCTTACAGGGTGTCTTTCCTCATCTCAATTTGAGGTTTCTTTTAAGTAAATCACAAATTAGTTGAATTTGAAGTCAACAGCATCTAATTATCCGTGATAATCATCTGTTACATTGACAGTTAGGACAGCCTCTAATTATCACTTGAATCACCAGTGTTTTATTGAAGTTAGAAAATGTAAATATTCTAATTACTTAAAGGGGAGGAAGTTACTCTTCAGTTGTATAGAGGCTTGGTCAACCCTCATCTGGAGTACTGCATTCAGTTTAGGGCATCACATCTCAGGAAGGATATAGTGGCTTTGGAGGGGGTGCAGTGCAGATTCACCAGAATTATACTGTGGCTTAGAGGGTTAAATTATGAAGACAGGCTGCATAAACCTGGCTTGTAGTCCCTTGAGTGTAGAAGATTGAGGGTGATCTGCTCGAGGTGTTTAAAATATTAGAAGGATTCGATAGGGTAGATACAGAGCAACTATTTCCTCTGATGTGGGAATCAAGAACAAGGGGACATTTCCTCGGTGGTGGGAAAATTATTGGAAAGAATTCTGAAGGATAGGATAAATCTTCATTTAGAAAGACACGGATTAATCAAGGATAGTCAGCATGGATTTGTTAAGGGAAGGTCGTGGCTGACGAACTTGATTGGATTTTTTGAGGAGGTAACAAGGAGGGTAGATGAGGGTAGTGCGTTTGATGTAGTGTATATGGACTTTAGCAAGGCTTTTGATAAGGTTCCACATGGCGGACTGGTCACGGTTAAAAGCCCATGGGATCAGGGCAAAGTGTCAAGTTGGATTCAAAACTGGCTCGGGGACAGGAAGAAGAGGGTAATAGTTGATGGGCGTTTTTGTGACTGGAAGAAGGCTGTTTCCAGTGGGGTTCCGCAGGGCTCAGTACTAGGTCCCTTGCTTTTTGTGGTATATATCAATGATCTAGACTTGAATATAGGGGGTATGATTAAGAAGTTTGCAGATGATACTAAAATCGGCTGTGTGGTTGATACTGAAGAAGGAAGCTGTAGACTGCAGGAAGATATCAATAAATTGGTCAGGTGGGCAGAACAGTGGCAAATGGAATTCAATCCGGAGAAGTGTGAGGTAATGCATTTGGGGAGGGCTAACAAGGAAAGGGAATACACATTAAATGGTAGGCAACTGAGTCGTGTAGAGGAACAAAGGGACCTTGGAGTGCATGTACACAGATCCCTGAAGGTAACAGGCCAGGTAGATAAGGTGGTTAAGAAGGCATACGGAATGCTTGCCTTTATTAGCCGTGGCATAGAATACAAGAGCAGGGGGGTTATGCTTCAACTGTATAAAACACTAGTTAGGCCTCAGCTAGAGTACTGCGTGCAGTTCTGGTCACCACATTACAGGAAAGATGTGATTGCACTAGAGAGGGTACAGAGGAGATTTACAAGGATGTTGCCGGGAGTAGAGAATCTTAGCTATGAGGAAAGACAGGATAGGCTGGGTCTTTTTTCCTTGGAACAGAGGAGGCTGAGGGGAGACCTTATTGAGGTGTATAAAATTATGAGGGGCATAGATAAAGTGGATAGAAAGGACCTATTTCCTTTAGCAGAGGGGTCAAAAACCAGGGGGCACAGATTTATAGTAATTGGTGGAATTTTTAGAGGGGATTCGAGGGGAAATTTCTTCACCCAGAGGGTTGTGGGGGTCTGGAACTCACTGCCTGAAAGGGTGGTAGAGGCAGGAACCCTAACCATATTTAAAAAGTACTTGGATGTGCACTTGGGATGCTCTAACCTGCAGGGCTATGGACCAAGAGCTGGGAAATGGGATTAGGCTGGATAGCTCTTTGTTGGCCAGCGCAGACACGATGGGCCAAAATGGCCTCCTTCCATGCTGTAACTTTCTATGATTCTATGATAATCTTAAAATTAGAGCTAGGCCATTTAGAAGGGAAGTCAGGAAGCATTTTTTCACATAAAGTAGTAGAAATCTGGAATTCTCTTGCCCAAAGCCTGTAGATGCTGGGTCAAATGGAGTTTTCACGACTGAAATCTATAGATTTTTGTTAGGTAAAGGTACAAGGGATATGGAGCTACGGTGAGTAAATAGAGTTGAGGTACAGATCAGTCATAATCTATTTGAATGACGGAGCAGGCTCGAGGGGCTGAATGGCCTACTCCCCTTCCTTAGTTCCTAACCATCAGGCACAGAGAGAGTGGCAAGAGTTGCAGAGAGTGTTTCCTCATCTTAATTAAAGTAATTTTTCTCAAATTAGAAAACAAATGTGCTATATTTTGAAAGTTCTAAATATGACCTGTATTTTGTTGATAGTTACTAATTTGAATGTTTACATCTTCTTATAGCTGTGAGATACAGGACAGACACTGAGATACGTGTACAGGACCAATCACAAAATACCAAATACAAAATATACAGAGATCACCTAGAAAGTCATAAACTAACGCTGACTGATGTGGTATTCCTTCCCCTACTGTAACGATCATGTCCCACCCCTCCCCTCCCTGCTGATACTAGAAATCCACCAGTGAGTCAAATCTTACATTTCATCCCCAGTTGTGTCAAACCCTCGCTTCCCCTTCCACAGTGATAATTTACCAAAGGACTTCCCATGCTGACAAACTTCAGCAGCCCCATTGCAGTTCTGCCAAAGCCCAGCATCATAACCCTAGTGCTAATAAAGCCGGGACTGCCCATTGCTGTTACAGCAGATGGGTGCCCCCAGTGCAGCTGAACCCCATTCCTCTCCCCACCTAAATGTCACAGATCTACCTCCACTTGGTGCATCCTGCATACCATCTTGCTATATATTCTCAACTTTAAACATAGTACAGGATAAAAATTAAATACATAGGTTAAGATATATAAAGGGCACTGATTTACAGTTTTCACAGAATGATGGACAGTGTTGTAGAATTCAATCCCCAATGTACCAGCAACAATCCCAAAGTTCCATTTAATAAAACCAGAATTTGACTTATTCAGTCACTGTTAATCAGTGGCTCTGATGTTATCCCCTACATGGTGTAAACACCCCTGTTGTTATAAAACAACAAATTCTCCAAATCACTGTGAGCAATGCCATGGGAGATCGCCTTGATTTAGTAATGCTGTAATGCTCCACATTATTGAAATCACTGAGTAATGCTGTAATGCCTGTTATTCTTAGTTCCTCCATGGGGTGACTCTGTTACATTAAACTACATTACAAGAATGTCTGTTATCCTTGTTTGCTCCATTGGTGGTGTGTAGCCTCGCTTATTACAACACAGCTAAAGGATGTAGCATCTCGTCTTGATTTGGTAAAGCTGTAATACCTCAAGTTCATTGATACCAATGTGCAACACTAATGGTAACTAACGGTAATGATAATGCCTGCTGTTCAAACTGTCTCCATAAGATGGGGCTGTAACCTCTTAAAAAAACATTATTACAAGAGGTCTGTTATTCTTACTTACTCCAGAGGTGGTGCTACCTCAGCCGATTAAAAAAGCACAGCTAAAATACATAACCATTTCCTCTGAGTGATCATGAGCAAAGCCACAGGAGATTCATTAGTTATAGAAAAAATATTTCATTTTGTTGTACATATATCGATGACAAAGGAGTTCATTTTTTGCCCCGGACACACTACATCCCAAATTACTTTGTACATGAGGACATATTTCTGTTCAGAGGGAACAAGAACTTAACCTGTGGGCATGATGAAAAAGTATCTGGGGAGTGCCTGAACTACAACTGAATCCTAGTCACTGCCACAGAACTGAAACTTTGTGCCTCAGAGAACCTTGCCTCAAATAAGTTTTTGAAGAAGAGCAGCTGAGTTCTCCCCCCTGTCCTGGGGCCAATATTTATCCCTCAACCAACATCACTAAAACAGATTATCTGGTCATCATCTCATTGATATTTCTGAATCCTTGCTGTGCGCAAATTGACTGCAATGTTTCCTACAATGCAACAGTGACTACACTTCAAAAGTTGTGAGGTCGTAAAAGGTGCTTTATTAATGCAAACAACATTCCCTCTAAGCTGCACAGCCCAGACGCACGCCCAATAAATAATTAGGGGGAACATTGAATGCAAGTCCTTTCTTTTCTTTCAAGTTCACCAGATTTCCATTTACTTTGCTACTACCAGCTAGCACTAATAGGGGCATTTATGCAATTTGGGTTCCAAACTCATATTTTGTTTTGTATGCAGCCGTGTACATCAAGATATTGTGATGCAATAAGGAACTGAGAATGGGCTTGGAAGAGCCAGTGTAAATCTGCCATCCATACCTGGATCAACTGCAAGAACAATTTACTCTCAGTTCACTGTGCACAGTGGCAATGCACCCTAAATTGGGCAAAAACTTTGGACAAATTCATATAGAACTTGTGTTTTAGCTACGGAAGAAGCCCTCTATATTTCACCTGTTGCAAATTACAACCTGATATTATGCGTAGACAGTATGGCAAATCACTCATCCAGAATAGAGCGGCTGTACGTACACATAAATTGAAGTGAATTCCTTGAGCAAGGACTAAATTCAGCTGTCCATTAGAATCCTCCAACTTGACACAATACATTTGAGTATCCAGTAATATATCCTCTTCCAAATTTTCATTTAAAGTTTTTACGGAGTGAGCTCAGACAATTAAGCATGCCCGATACGAGACTCCCAAAACAAGCGCTCTACTCGGAGCTCCGACACGGCAAGAGAGCCCCAGGTGGGCAGAGGAAACGCTTCAAGGACACCCTCAAAGCCTCCTTGAAAAAGTGCAACATCCCCACAGACACCTGGGAATCCCTGGCCCAAGACCGCACAAAGTGGAGGAGAAGCATCCGGGAAGGCGCTGAACACCTCGAGTCTCTTCGCCGGGAGCAAGCGGAAGCAGCGCAAGGAGCGCACATTAACCCAAGCACCCCACCCACCTGTCCCTTCAACCACCGTCTGCCCCACCTGTGACAGAGACTGTAGGTCCCGCATTAGACTCATCAGTCACCTGAGAACTCATTTTTAATGTGGAAGCAAGTCATCCTTGGCTCCGAGGGACTGCCTAAGAGAACGAGAACATTAGTTGGTCTCTCTGTTTCCTAGATGGGGAAGTCCCTTTATTCATTCCACTGTTTCCTTTCATATCTATTTGTAAACTATGAGTGAAGGAGACATAGTAATCTAGTTAATTCCATTCTAGCCAGCGAAGACTTGTTCTTGGATCTATTAGACCTGACTCAACCAGTATAGAGTATACAATCCAATGCATGCAGTTGTTTTAAATAGAGGGTGAAATATGGCACAGTGTATTTCAGAGTCTCAATTTAATGGATCAGTTCTGAAGAGAGAAAGCCCAATTATGCAAGGTGTTCTTTTGATATAGATATGTTAGACTCATATGAACCCATGCTTAAATCTCTTTCACGGCTTTTACATTTCTTGATCTTATTTCAGCTTCCAAAATTAGTGAGTTACATTTTGTGGCATTTTATATAGTTTGGTGGTTGTATAGGGCAGTTATAGACCACATCTGAAATTTATGCTCAGAATTGTATCTGAGTTTCAGTTATGCTGAAATTTTACATGCTGCTATTTGCTTGTTCCTTTGAAGTATTTTTTTTTGTTGATGTTTACCGAGCTTTAATATTCTATGAAAGGCTATTTGCAAATCTAGTTTGTTTCATTCTAGGAAAAGTTGTCACTAAACAGCATCGAGTAAGATATGTAGTAGAGTGTGTCTCCTTATGTTGCTTAGCTGGTATAACCATCAGGAGAACATATATGTTGTTCTACTTGTGCCATGATCAAATAACATATCTAAGAAGTTTGTCTCAACTGCATGTCTAAGAAAGCTGTATAGAGTAAATTGCATGCTTTCACAAAGTACTTGTGATGGATATGGAGATCTGTCATATTTCTAATCATAACATCTCCATTTTTAATAGGTACTAGGAATTTGCCCATGGTGTTTTCCAGTCAGTTTAGTTGAATTTAAGTTTTTTTTATTGGGCCAGAATTTGCTGTGGCAGGGCATCTAATGGCGTCTGCCGTTAGTTAGACATGCCCTGTACACTTCAGCTCAAAAACTTTTGCCTGCAAAGTTGTTGAAAATGCAAGATGATAACGGCGCAGTGAGGGAAATGGCATCTGGGACCTGAGTGCACAGGGCAACCAACAGCGTGGAGTCTCATTCCTTCAGGTTTTTAACTTTTCGGGAGATTTTAAAAATGTATTTTTTTTTTCATTTCTTACTTTTAATTTCTGTCTCTTTTTTTCCTCTCTCTTTCTTAATAGGGAATGAGACTCCACACATGAAATAGTTAATTTTCAATGCCAGAGAGGTTGATTGGCAGTCATTAACACTTATCACGTTGTTAAAAGGGTACTTGTGCTTGTAATGACAAGACTTACCTTTCTGTGGTGAATTTAACGGGCAAATACAGCAAGTTCCTAAAAAACCAGGGAGGCTAAGGTCGAGATGCCATTTTCGCGAAGCTAATGATGGAGCGGCGCAACCGGGACAGCAACTTTTGGATATTCACATTTAACCGTGCACCTGCCCCTCGCCTGAAGTTGTTGTCCTGGTTACACATAAATAGCAGCGAGCACCATTAGCCTTGCTATTATTTTGACAGCAAATTCTGGCCCAATATGTACAAGATGATGACAAAGTTGGGAAGAGAATCTCATAACACAGTGCCGCATACTAGCCAGAGCCTGCAAGTACTTTGTTTCACACAACTGTTTACACACAAGATTCCTATTCTAAATGCTCACGTAGGCAGTTTAAATTTTAATTGCTAACATAAAAGTATAGCCAAAAATTGTGATAACCAGAAGTGTGTGTGTACATAGGCACATAGGTACTCGGTTTAAATTTAATTCACTGTAACAGCGCACAATTCAAAATTGCCATTTTGGGGCAACTGCTTCACAGAGAGAACATTCTTCTCATGCAAATATATTTTGATTGCAAAGCAAGTAGAAACCATTTAAAAAGGCTGCTTGCTTTGTCCTGAAAGTAATCAATTTAAACTAAATCTGCTTGGAACCATATATAAATGGATTTGCGTCAAACTTCTGTTTCAGGTTCAGGAAACTATCATTTTTTAGGTTGCTAGCTTTGTTTAATTGTAAAAGGCATCTTTTTGATCTTGCATACAGGTTTGGACTTCAAAAGGTCAGGGAAGCTTGCTTTGGAGTCCTTCCTGCTTTACTGTACTGCAACCCATATGGAGGTCAGCGCATGAAGACTTCATAAGAGTAAATTTGCACCTCATATATAAGTTTTTATTACAGATGCTTGAAAGGTTTTGTAGTATTAAGGGAGTTAGCAAACTGTTGCAACTTTTATTTTTCTTATAACTGAGGAGCTATAAATTAAATGTTCTGTCATCAAGTGAAATCTGCTATATTAGCATTCTATTACTTGATAAAAAGACTAGGATCAAGAATATTCATCAAGGGCACCAAATGAATCCCTAACCCCTTCTCCTTAACTTCTTGTCAAAGTACCATCTGTGGTTTAGCTGCCAGTGTAAGAGCTAATGATGCCCAAATTTGGCTTGCTGAACTCTCTTACACCAACCAATTCAGATTATACTAGTATGTACACCATCAACCTCCCATCAGGATCTGCACAAGATACTGAGTCAACATATTAACGCTTTCTTGTCAATTATCAAACAGGTAGACAATAAAGTCATGAACTAACAATTGTTTATTAACCCTAGAATCATAATTAGCCCCATTTAAACTCAAACAATGAGAATGCAAATTGTTTAGTAGATAGGGTTAACTGACAAAAGATATAAAGGAGGTTGCAAAGACAGTTCAGTTATGTCACAGTTGAGTTTAGTGCCTAAAATTGATATTAATTGGTGAGGTTAGTTTATGAGTAGACTCCACAGATAGCTGACAAGTTAACAGCACTAGATAGCCAGTCTATTGAACAGATGAAAGCCTATATGCTTGTAGTTAGGAATGTTTCCAGAACTTATACAACCTCGTCCTTATGAGCTGGCGTGGATGAACTGGTTGCCTTGCTTTCCTCTTGGTGATGGTGTTAGCCTTCTGAGGTGTCAGAGTGATGCTCCTCTGTCTGTAGCAGTGATATCCATTCCTCCTGGATTCTCTGCTCCTGGGTAAATGCACCTTCTGTGCTGGTAACTGTATTTTCACAAACTGACTTAAATCTCACCTCCTTAATCTCAGGGAAACTTGTACATTTATACTTATATCTGGCTGGTATAGCTGTACAATTTTAACTTTTGTAACCTTTATTTCTCTCTCTGTCAGAGATACACTTAATGATTTTACAGAGACACCCTTCTATATATAATAGACAAAGAAATCCCACACCTTCTACTATAAAGACTACTACAAGAACTATACTAGGGACTGGGAACTTTAGTGTCAAAACACCATGCTATGCATCCTTAATTCCCAAAGGACATCTCCTCAATTCTATTGACCAATCTGAGTGACACATGTGTTAAAAGAGTTCAGCTATTTTGGTGCCATTCGCCTTACATAGCCCTGATGACCTCCAAATTAATAATGCACCAGCACCTAGCCATGACAAGTCACTTGTTTACTCCCTAGCTTCTCAGGTCTTTACCCACAAAGCACCTCACACAGTTACTAGGTAAGCCAGGACTTGTTTATAGAAAGAAAGTCTCACATTAATATAGCACCTTTCACGACCACCGGACGTCCCAAAGCACTTTACAGCCAATGAAGTACTTTTGAAGTGTAGTCACTGTTGTAATGTAGGAAACGCGGCAGCCAATTTGCACACAGCAAGCTCCCATAAACAGCAATGTGATAATGACCAGATAATCTGTTTTAGTGATGTTGGTTGAGGGATAAATATTGGCCAGGACACCAGGGATATCTCCCTTGCTCTTCTTTGAAATAGTGCCATGGGATCTTTTACGTCAACCTGAGAGAGCAGGCCTTGGTTTAACATCTCATCTGAAAGACGGCACCTCCGATAGTACAGCACTCCCTCAGTTCTGCACTGGATTGTCAGCCTAGATTTTTGTGCTCAAGTTTCTGGAGTTGGACTTGAACCCACAATCTTCTGACTCAGAGGTGAGGGTGCTACCAACTGAGCCACGGCTGACACATTTAATACACTTTGTCTGAGCCTGTGGACTTGATGACTTGCTTTCTATCCCTGGTAAGGAATGTTTTGTTTGTATAAGCCTTCATGGTTTAATTAACATTAGCCTTTCCTTTCCTAGCATTCAATTGACTACTGACTCTTATTTTGAGGACACACTTAAGACAATACTCAGGGCATTTCTCCTTTAATTTTGCTTATAACACACTTCATAGTTTATAGCCAAAGTAACATAGTCTGATAATGCTTTTTTTCTACTATGCAAAGGCTTATGTCAATTGAGTAACCTAATTATAATAATGAGGGTTTCTATTTGACCCCTGGGTGCCATTACATTGCCAGACTCACTTACAGGAGTGATCCTTGATGTTGAGCGCGAGAGAAATAGTGGTGAAATATTAAATACTATTATTTTGATTGATACCTCAAGATGACAAGTGCTTTGGGGTTGCTGGTCTCCAAAATGCCATCAATATTAGGTTACAGATATTACATCCTCCATTTTCTGTAAAACAAAATTAGTATGATTTATTGATAAAGACTAAAGAATGAATGAACTAAAGTTCCCTTTTCTTGTTAGCAAGCTTCTACCTCCTTCCCAAGATCCACAAACAGGACTGCACTGGTAGACCCATCATTTCAGTCTGTTCTTGCCCCACGGAACTGATTTCTTCCTATCTCGATTCTATTTTTGCTCCCCTTGCCCAGTCTCTTCTCACCTACATCAGCGACGCCCTCCGCCACTTTTAACAGTTTCCAGTTTCCTGGCCCCAACCCTTTCCTTTTCACCATGGACGTTCAATCCCTGTACACCTCCATCCCCCACCAGGACGGCCTGAGGGCGCTCCGCTTCTTCCTTGAACAGAGGCCCAACCAGTCCCCATCTACCACCACCCTCCTCCGCATGGCTGAACTTGTTCTCACATTGAACAACTTCTCCTTTGACTCCACTCACTTCCTCCAAATAAAAGGTGTTGCTATGGGAACCCACATGGGTCCTAGCTATGCCTGCCTTTTCGTGGGATATGTGGAACATTCTTTGTTCCAGTCCTATTCAGGTCCCCTCCCCTCACCTCTTTTTCTGGTACATTGATGACTGTATCGGTGCCGCTTCCTGCTCTTGCCCTGAACTGGAAAATTTCATTCACTTTGCTTTCAATTTCCACCTCACTTTCACATGGTCCATCTCTGACACTTCCCTTCCCTTCCTTGACTTCTCTGTCTCCATTTCTGGGGATAGGCTATTGACAAACATCCACTATAAGCCCACTGACTCCCACCCCACCTTGACTACATTTCCTCCCGCCCCACTTCCTATAAGGACTATATTCCATTCTCCCAGTTTCTCCATCTCTGTCAGAGCTGTTCTGACGATGCCACCTTCCATACTAGTGCTTCCGATATGTTTTCCTTTTTCCTCAAACAAGGATTCCCCTCGACCGTGGTTGACAGGGCCCTCAACCGAGTCCATTCCATTTCCCACACTTCTGCTCTCACCCCTTCCCCTCCCTCGCAGAACCACAATAGGGTTCCCCTTGTCCTCACCTTTCACCCCACCAGCCTCCACATATAACGGATCATCCGTATGGGTAGAACTGAGAAATAACAAGGGGCAGAAAACGTTAGTGGGAGTGGTATATAGACCTCCAAACAGTAATACGAAGGTTGGGGACGGCATTAAAAGGGAAATTAGAGAAGCATGCAGTAAGGGCACAGCAGTCATCATGGGTGACTTTAATTTACATATAGATTGGGCTGACCAAATTAGTAAAAATACTGTGGAGGAGGAATTCCTAGAATGTTTACGGGATGGTTTTCTGGAACAATATGTCGAGGAACCAACCAGAGATCAGGCCATCTTAGACTGGGTATTATGTAACGAGAAAGGATTAATTAGCAATCTTGTTGTACGAGGCCCCTTGAGTCAGAGTGATCCTAATATGATAGAATTCTTCATTAGGATGGAGAGTGAAGTAGTTGAATCAGAGACTAGGGTCCTGAATTTAAATAAAGGAAACTACGATGGTATGAGGCGCGAATTGGGTAGGATTGATTGGGGAATGTCACTCAAGGGGTTGACGATGGATAGGCAATGGCAAACATTCAAAGACTGCATGGATGAACTACAGAATTTGTTCATCCCAGTGTGGCATAAGAATAAAACAAAAAGGGTGACTCAACCGTGGCTAACAAGGGAAATTAGGGATAGCATAAGATCCAAGGAGAGGGCATATAAATTGGCCAGAAAAAGCGGTAACCCTGAGGATTGGGAGCAGTTTAGGATTCAAGAAAGGAGGACAAAGGGATTAATTAAGAAGGGGAAAATAGAATATGAAAGTAAGCGTGCTGGGAACATAAAAACTGACTGTAAGAGCTTTTATAGATATGTGAAGAGAAAAAGATTAGTGAAATCAAGTGTAGGTCCCTTGCAGTCAGAAGCGGGGGAAGTTATAATGGGGAACAAAGAAATGGCTGACCAATTAAATGCATATTTTGGTTCTGTCTTCACAAAGGAGGACACAAATAACCTCCCAGAGATGTTGGAGAACACAGGGTCTGATGAAAGGGAGGAACTGAAAGAAATCAGTATTTGCAGGGAAATGGTGTTCGGGAAATTGACGGGATTGAAGGCCGATAAATCCCCAGGGCCTGATAATCTACATCCTAGGGTACTTAAGGAAGTGGCCCTAGAAATAGTAGATGCATTGCTGATCATCTTCCAACATTCGATGGGATCTGGAACTGTACCCATGGATTGGAGGGTAGCTAATGTTACCCCACTATTCAAAAAGGGTGGTAGAGAGAAAGCAGGGAATTACAGACCGGTAAGCCTGACATCGGTAGTGGGGAAAATGCTAGAGTCCATTATAAAGGATGTAATAGCTGAGCACTTGAAAAACAGTGACAGGATCGGACAAAGTCAACATGGATTTACAAAAGGTAAATCGTGCTTGACTAATCTACTGGAATTTTTTGAGGATGTAACTGGGAAAATAGATAAGGGAGAACCAGTAGATGTGGTGTATTTGGACTTTCAAAAGGCTTTCGATAAGGTCCTGCATAAGAGATTAGCGTGTAAAGTTAAGGCACATGGGATTGGGGGCAAGGTATTGACTTGGATAGAGAACTGGTTGGCGGACAGAAAGCAGAGAGTAGGAATTAATGGGTCTTTTTCCGAGTGGCAAGCAGTGACTAGTGGGGCACCGCAGGGATCGGTCCTTGGACCCCAGCTATTCACAATATACATTAATGATCTAGATAAGGGAACTAAATGTAATATCTCCAAGTTTGCAGATGACACAAAGCTGGGTGGGAGTGTGTGCTGCAAGGAGGATACCGAGAAACTCCAGGATGATTTGGACAGGTTGGGTGAGTGGGCAGAAGCGTGGCAGATGCAATATAACGTGGATAAATGCGAGGTTATCCACTTTGGTGTCAAAAACAGAAAGGCAGACTATTATCTGAATGGCAATAGATTGGGAGAAGGGGAAGTGCAACGAGACCTGGGTGTCCTTGTGCACCAGTTGCTGAAAGTAAGCATGCAGGTGCAGCAGGCAGTGAAGAAGGCAAATGGTATGTTGGCCTTCATAGCGAAAGGGTTTGAGTATAGGAACAGGGATGTCCTGCTGCAGTTGTACAGGGCCTTGGTGAGACCACACCTTGAGTACTGTGTGCAGTTTTGGTCGCCTTATCTGAGGAAGGATGTTCTTGCCATGGAAGGAGTTCAGCGAAGATTCACAAGGCTGATACCTGGGATGGCAGGAATGACATATGAGGAGAGATTGGGTCGATTGGGCTTATACTCGCTGGAGTATAGAAGAATGAGAGGGGATCTCATTGAAACTTATAAAATTCTGACAGGTCTGGACAAACTAGATGCAGGAAGAATGTTCCCGATGGTCGGAGAGTCCAGAACCAGGGGTCATAATCTAAGGATAACGGGTAAGCCATTTAGGACAGAAATGAGGAAGAATTTCTTAACCCAGAGAGTGGTGAACCTGTGGAATTCTCTACAACAGAAGGTAGTTGAGGCCAATTCATTAAATATATTCAAGAATGAGTTAGATATATTTCTTAAAGCTAAAGGTATCAAGGGATATGGGGAAAAGGCAGGTACAGGGTACTGAGTTTGGATGATCAGCCATGATCTCATCGAATGGCGGAGCAGGCTCGAGGGGCCGAATGGCCTACTCCTGCTCCTATCTTCTATGTTTCTATCCTCCGCCATTTCCGCCACCTCCACCATGATCTCACCACCAAACACATTTTTCCCTCCCCTCCCAGCATTCCGAAGGGACCATACCCTCCGCGACACCCTGGTCCACTCCTCAATCACCCCAACACCCCCTCCCCTTCCCACGGCACCTTCCCATGCAAGCGCAGGAGGTGAAACACCTGCCCTTTTACCTCCTCCCTTCCCACTGTCCAGGGCCCTAAATGCTCCTTCCAGGTGAAACAGCGATTTACTTGTACTTCTTTCAATTTAGTATACTGTATTCGCTGCTCACGATGCAGTCTCCTCTACATTGGGGAGACCAAACACAGATTGGGTGACTGCTTTGCGGAACAGCTCCTTTCAGTCTGCAAGCATGACCCCAAGCTTCCGGTCGCCTGTCACTTTAATTCTCCGCTCCACTCCCACTCTGACCTCTCCATCCTTGGCCTCCTACACTGTTCCAACAAATCTCAACAGCACCGCATTTTTCGATTCGGCATTTTACAGCCTTCTGGACTCAACATTGAGTTCAACAATTGCAGATCATAACCTCTGCCCCATTTTTTCAGATGGCAGCTGTTGATGATTCTGCTATTCCCATTTACACCTCTTCTAGACCCATCTTTTGTTCTTTACTTGTCCCATTACCATCCCTTTTGCCTTGCACCATCATCCCTTTTGTCATTTAATCTCTCCTGCCTTCCACCCTATTACAGGCCTTCCCTTTTGTTTTTTCCTCTCCTTTCCCCTTTCCCCGCCACTGCACTTGCTTAAAACCTGTTATATCTCTAACCTTTTCCAGTTCTGACGAAAGCTCATTGACCTGAAATGTTAACTCTGTTTCTCTCCCCACAGATGCTGCCTGACCTGCTGAGTGTTTCCAGCATTTTCTGTTTTTATTTCAGATTTACAGCATTCGCAGTATTTTGCTTTTGTGTTCCCTTTTCATGTGTCAATGCTACATTCTATTCTTCTCCTGTTCTGACTTTCTTTTACTTCAAAGAAACAGTTGTCTAATGTCTAGAGGGGAACATAAAGGGATCTCTGGTTAAGGGTGCCCCCAAGTTAACATATCTGTTAACGGAAGTTCAGAACTAAGTCGACTCTCTATGGTGGACTCAGCAATCCAATACCTGGGCAGGCAGATCTGCAGTGACCTATGCTACTAGTGATCATTGACCAGGCAACCTAGCTTACTAAAGGAATCTGGAAAGGTATATCTGCCACAAGGGGCTGAAATTCTTCCCATTCAGCTCCAGATGGCCTTCAAACCTAACAGATAGATTGGACCTGGCTCGACAAGCAGCAAGAAACTTATCAATGCTTTGTGCTGTTAGGGTGGTTGAACTCCAGCAGTACTCCTACTGGGGTCCCTAAGCCTTGGCACTGTCAACCTGCACTTAAGCTCTCTGGACATAGTTAAGACACAGCAAGAGCAGGCAAGGCAAAAATTTATCTATGTGGATTCCTCAATAGCATGGTTTTAAAACTTAGGGATGCATTTATATTACCAGCTGTAGCCTCCATGCAAAGTTATATTGCTTGGTATCTTGGTTATATCGCTGCTGAAACCCTCATCCATGCCTTTGCTACCTCTAGACTTGACCATTCCAACGCACTACTGGCTGGCCTCCCACGTTCTACCCTATGTAAGCTTGAGGTCATCCAAAATTCGGCTGCCTGTCTCTGTAATCTCCTCCATCCCCACAACCCCCCGAGATATCTGCGCTCCTCTAATTCTGCCCTCTTGAGCATCCCTGATTATAATCGCTCAACCATTGGTGGCCGTGCCTTCTGTTGCCTAGGCCCTAAGTTCTGGAATTCCCTGCCTAAACCTCTCCGCCTCTCTACCTCTCTTTCCTCCTTTAAGACGCTCCTTAAAACCTACCTCTTTGACCAAGCTTTTGGTCATCTGCCCTAATTTCTCCTTATATGGCTCGGTGTCAAATTTTTTGTCTTATAATACTCCTGTGCAGCGCCTTGGGATGTTTTATTACGTTAAAGGTGCTATATAAATACAAGTAGTTGTTGTTGTGGTACTGATGTTAAAGTTGTAGTGTAAGTTCAGATTTGGGGCCCATTCTGAGTCCAGAGTAAAACAGGAAGTCTCACTCTGTTTGAGTCCATAGTTAGGTTGATCCCTAACTCCTGATTTGCAGTTTAAAAAAACCTTAGCATTGGTGAAATATTAATATACTGTATGTAACTCTCATCAACCCACTAAGCATGCAACTGGCACTTTACATAATAGGGATGCGCTATGTTTATACAGCTGAACACTAGTGGGAAAAATACCCTTGCAGTGTAAATGCACCCTTAAATTATAGTGGCAGCTTTCACGTTAAACAACAACAACTTGCACTTATATAGCGCATTGAACGCAGTAAAACGTCCCAAGGCGATTCACAGGAGCGTTATCAAACAAATTGGACACCGAGCCACATGAGATATTAGGACAGGTGACCAAAAACTTGGTCAAAAAGGTAGGTTATAAGGAGCATCTTAAAGGAGGAGAGAGAGCTAGAGATTTGGAGAGGTTTATGGAGGGAATTCCACAGCTTAGGGCCTAGGCAGCTGAAGACATGGTCGCCAATGGTGGAGTGATTAAAATTGGGGGTGTGCTGGAGGCCAGAATTGGAGGAGCACCAAGATCTTGGAGAGTTGTAGGGCTGGAGGAGATTACAGAGATAGGGAGGGGCGTGGCCTTGGAGGGATTTGAAAACAAGGAAGAGAATTTTAAAATCGAGGTGTTGCTTAACCGGGAGCCAATCTAGGTCAATTCTGTTCCTTAGCCACCGACTCTATCCCTCTCCCTGGCAAATGTCTGGGGCTGAACCAGACTGTTCACAACATTGGAGAGGGATGGAGTCAGTGGCTAGGGAACAGAGTTTGTGGTCGGTACTTAGTAATAATAGTGCTTTATGTAGTCCAGCCAGATCTGGCAATGAATGATTAAGCCAATTTGTCTGCCATAACTGTTCAAGTCTGCGTCCCTTGGACTTAAGGGAGTAGAGATGAGGCCGTACCAGGGTAAACAACCAGGATAGAAAACATAGAAACATAGGAACATTGAAACTAGGAGCAGGAGTAGGCCATTCGGCCCGTCGAGCCTGCTCCACCATTCAATACGATCATGGCTGATCATCCAAATCCAGTACCCTGTCCCTGCTTTCTCACACAGAATCCCCATCGAGCCTGCACCGACACATATCCCACCCTATCCCCGTAACCCCACATATTTAATCCCCCCCTAACACTAAAAGGTCAATTTATCATAGCCAAATCAACCTAACCCACACATTTTTGGACTGTGGGAGGAAACCGGAGCACCCGGAGGAAACCCACGCAGACACGGGGAGAATGTGCAAAGAGTAATGGTTTTAATGGGGACAAGGGCATCAAGAGTGGAGGTGAATGTGTGATTGAGCAGATTGGTAGCTGCAGGAATGTTGTGAATTGAGGGCCAAAGGCTGGACAGTTGGGATTTTGAAGCTGTCATTGTAAGTGACTTGGGGAGAGTTTTTTCCAGGAGCAGACACAGAAGGAAGTGGGATTGGGAGCGGGAATGGGGATGTGAGTGGAGAGGGATGGCTGTATCTGTGATTGACATGATGGGTGTAGAGAGGCCACATGAAATGGCAAGGTTATGGGTAGGGGAGTTTATATGGAGGGAGAGGTTAAGGGAGGATAGGAGGGCAGTGAACTCAGAGGAGAAAGGGCTTGATGAGTTGAAATGGAGGTTGAAATCACGGAGGATGAGAAGTCGCTCGGTGCAGAGGCTGAGGGAGGAAAGAAGTGAAGAAATCTCGGTGAGAAACTTGGCCTGGTACTTGGGTGGGCAGTAGAGAACGAAGATTTTACAGGAGAGGCGAGAGGGTGAGAGAAGGTGCCAGAGGAGTAGAGAGACAGACCAAGTTTGGTGATAAGGCCACCCTGCCACTGCGGTTGTCTGGATGGTGAAAGTGGTGGAAGTATAGCCAGGTACAGACATCCAATTGTAATGTCATTTACAATTTCCAAGTAAAACTGAGCTGAAAAATTTTACAGGTAGGCAAATTTAATAAAATTGAAAATTAAAATAAAATTAGCATAATTAAAGGACAGTAAATACATTAGGTAAGAAAGTACAGATGGCTGGAGTAAATAGATTTTTTTTCTGACGAAGAACGGATAACGGAGCCGGAGAAGTCACACACTGTCCCTCAGACAGAGTGCACTAGTTGCATGCCAGAAAGAAAATAATTAAAATATATTTTCCCCAAAATTTGGGGAGGAAGGAAGGAATAATTGATTTATATGAGTGACCTTTTAGGAAAGGATGGTTGCATACTTTCCTTAGTTAGTAGTTATGCTCCTGTGATACTGAAAATGAAACGGAGGACTGTGAATTTAAAGTTGTTTATGTCCAAAACGAAATTCAACTGAATCATGATGCCTTCCCACTAATTTTCAGCTGTTGCTGTAAATTTAGCATATTCCCATTACGTAAATTGCCAGTTGACTATGCTCAGTGTGATGATGTTAGATACGGTATACTGTGACAACACAACCAAAGTCAATCTCCTGACTCCAAACTACGGTAACCTTGTACAGCGCAGAACATGTCAACGTGCTGTTTCCAGCACCATAAAGCCATTTTGCAATATACATACGTGACATAGCAACAATATTATGCCGTCTATGTAGACGACATCTGCGCCGATTGATCGGTCGTGTCCACGAAAAAAAAAAATTCTCAAATTAAAACGAGAATTGTGATTAATTGTGGCGAGAATGTCACCATTGCAGGTTGCATCGCAGTGAATTGTCTTTATTCCAGGACTTGTCTGCTGTTTACTACAGCAAGAAATCCATTGCCAGATCAGACTTTCTCACCTTGTGTGACTTGAACTCAAGCGCTTGTAAATCGATGTAATAGCCCAGTGGTTTAACATTTAACTAGTGGTTAAACCAATGTTAACATGATTTCTTCCAGCAAACCGTTGCGTTGCTGATGCCCAATCCTGTCCGTATGGACAGAACCTTTTCATTAACCTATTCGCTACAGTATCAGAAACGTGGAGTGGGCTGGCTGGCGAGGGAGCTCACGCCGATCGCACTGGCCCAGCAGGTGTCTATGTTTCAGGTGAAGCAAATTGCAAGTAACGAAGGGAGGTGAGAAGAGGCTGTCGCCTGGTCTGTGTCCGTCGATCGCAAATGAAATCTCAAACCTAACAGCGCGCCAGCACTTGCAGATAAAAACATAACTGCAAAATCAACCTTCTTACTTAGGCAGAGTTCAGAACATAAGCAAAGTGACTGCAAAACAGCCAGGGAAATTCCACTGGCTTTTATGTTGCTGTTTTACCCATTGAATAGGTTTGTAATGTTAATAAACATTCGTACAATCCACAGTTGTACATTCCTTTTAATGTTATGTCCCATTTTGTGATTTGCCAGATTGACACATACTTTGTGCTGTTTATGTGATACCGCAGGTGCTTTTGATTTTTTAATCGGCGCATCGATTTTTTTTAAGTTTGTTTGGTGATCGGACAGTAGAAGTAAAGGCTGCTGTTTATCCGAGAGGTCAGATGTAATCATTAATCTGGTGGTTCACTAACATGTTAACAAGAGCTCTGTATTAATGGTACATTTACACTCCGCTTGGCCGAGACGCTGAAGTCGGTGTGCGAGCAGAGATTACGCCAATGATCTGAAAGTGGTTAACACTGGAGCTGTTAAAGTGAAACTCCCGAGAACCCCCGAACTGCAGGCTTCAGTCCGCAGTGTAAATGCGCTTTTCAGCAGTTCAAGTTCAAATGGCCAGGGTGGGAACAGGGCAAGGTGGTGATGTGTGCAGCAAGGCAAATAAACTAATAATTGGATGCCTCTCCCAGGGCCTCTGTGGGGAATGTACGCTCATTTGATGATATAAGTAAAGTAGTTTTAAAAAATCACCTAGTTGCATGGAAGGTTGTCTGAAACGACTGCAGATACTGGGCTCACATCCGAGTTATACTGCTGGCTGCAACTCACGCCAAGCTTGGTGACAAAGGAGCTCTGTATATGAATACTTGAAACAATCACAGAATTCCACCACCCAGGTGGTTAATGTTATGAAAGAGCAGGCGGCAGCATTTTTCTCCTAACGTTAAAAATAGCCAAAACTAGGTTTGTGAAATTCCAAAGAGGTCCTATGAACTGTCTGAGTAATGTTAATGGACCATAATTTGCTGTCCAAATAATGGCACTAACTGTTATTTATGTGCAGATAGTACAACAACTTCAGGTGAAGGGCAGATGCTTGGTTGAACTCAAAAATCCAAAAGTTGCTGTCTGAGTTGTGCTGCTCCACTGTTAGCTTTGTGAAATCAGCACCTCGCAGTCTGGCTCACCATTGACATGCATTGAACAGCGTGAAGTTGCTGCATTTGCGCAGAAGATACAAACTAAACTAGCCACATGAAAGTTAAATCTTGTCCATTTCAGACTAAATACCCTTTTTTAATTCGTTCATGGGATGTGGGTGTCGCTGGCAAGGCCAGCATTTATTGCCCATCCCTAATTGGCCTTGAGAAGGTGGTGGTGAGCCGTCTTCTTGAACCGCTGCAGTCCGTGTGGTGAAGGTACTCCACAGTGCTGCTAGCGAGGGAGTTCCAGGATTTTGACCCAGCGACGATGAAGGATCGGCGATAAACTTCTAAGTCAGGATGGTGTGTAACTTGGAGGGGAACTTGCAGGTGGTGGTGTTCCCATGCGCCTGCTGCCCTTGTCCTTCTAGGTGGAAGAGGTCGTGGGTTTGGGAGGTGCTTCTGAAGAAGCCTTGGCGAGTTGCTGCAGTGCATCTTGTAGATGGTACACACTGCAGCCACGGTACGCCAGTGGTGGAGGGAGTGAATGTTTAAGGTGGTGGATGGGGTGCCAATCAAGCGGGCTGCTTTGTGCTGGATGGTGTCGAGCTTCTTGAGTATTGTTGGAGCTGCACTAAGCCAGGCAAGTGGAGAGTATTCCATCACACTCCTTACTTGTGCCTTGTAGATGGTGGAAAGGCTTTGGGGATTCAGGAGCTGAGACACTCGCTGCAGAATACCTAGCCTCTGACCTGCTCTTGTTGCCACAGTATTTATATGGCTGATCCAGTTAATATTCTGGTCAATGGTGACCCCAGGATGTTGATGGTGGGGGATTCAGAGATGGTAATGCCGTTGAATGTCAAGGGGCAGTGGTTAGACTCTCGCTTGTTGGAGATAGTCATTGCCTGGCACTTCTGTGGCGCGAATGCTACCTGCCACTTATCAGCCCAAGCCTGAAAGTCGACTAGGTCTTGTTGCATGCGGGCATGGACTTCTTAATTATCTGAGGAGTTGTGAATGGCGCTGAACACTGTGCAGTCATCAGCGAACATCCCCATTTCTGACCTTATGTTGGAGGGAAGGTCACTGATGAAGCAGCTGAAGATAGTTGGGCCTAGGACACTGCCCTGAGAACTCCTGCAGCGATGTCCTGGGGCTGTGGTGATTGAGCTCCAACCACCACAACCATCTTCCTTTGTGCTAGGTTTGACTCCAGCCAGTGGAGAGTTTTCCCCCCGATTCCCATTGACTTCAGTTTTACTAGGACTCCTTGGTGCCACACTCGGTCAAATGCTGCCTTGATGTCAAGGGCAGTCACTCTCACCTCACCTCTGGAATTCAGCTCCTTTGTCCATGTTTGGAGCAAGGCTGTAATGAGGTCGGGAGCCGAGTGGTCTTGGCAGAACCCAAACTGGGCATCAGTGATAACGACGTGATAATTGTTAATTATTGCTAAACAACCTCTCTGGCACTGAAAATTAACTTTTACAAGTGTGGAGTCTCATTCCTTCTGGTTTTAATTGTTGGAGATTTAAAATATGTCAAATTTAAATTTTTATAACTTTTCCTTTCTGTCTCTTTTTTTCTCTCTCTCTTAATCCAATCTTTCTTTCCCTCTCTTTATTTCTCTTTCTGTACCTGATTTGACATTGAATTCACCCACTCTAATTTACATTTCCTTCTCAGTCCTTGCGCTGTTAATTTCACAATCCTTTAATCTGATTGGTTAAGGAAATACATAGGCTGCGATTTCGCCTACTGAGGCGGGTCCGGGGTGGCCGAGGTCAGTAGTGCAGTCCCAGCCTGCTGCCTGCTCCATCCCACTCTGTTGAATTGATTTTACGACGATTGGGCTTGTTAAGCCCGCCCAGTGAGGTACCCGGTCAATTAAAAGGAAGCGGGTCTGATGACGACATTCACTGACGCGTCATCAGCCGGTTTCCTTAAGGGGCCATGTCAAAATTTACTTTGACAGTTGTGCTGTCAGTGTTCTACAGCATTGAGGTGCTGCAAACACTGACAAGCACTGCACAGAGGTGCACGCTGCACCCAGGCTCTCCCATGACGCCCTCCATATGCTTATGGGGGGAGTCACAGCATGCAGGGAGGTTCTCTTCCCTTCCAATGGGTGGAAGAGACCTCCCCAGGAGATCAATGCAGTCTGATTGCACATTGCACAGGAGGACACAAGCAGGGATGTCATCAGGAGGACCAGGCTGCAGTGGTGCAAACCTTTCAATGATCTCAGTAGATCACGAAACATTACTGCTAAGCCACACTCAACCTCATCCTGCTGTGCCACTCATCACATCCCCATCACTCTGCCTTCTCTACCCTACTCCTGCACATCCTCACTCACACCAACTTACCTTGCACCTCCACCCATCCCTCTTTATCTACATTACCACTTCCTCATCTCACTAGCCACCCCTCACACTCACCCTCATCCTCGTGCACACATACAAGGGTAGGCACTTGGGTATTTTCGCCAATGTTCATGTAAAGTTTCTGTTAATGTGTTGTCAAACATTGAAATCTTTATTTTCAACACTTTGCATTCTTGGACAGATTTGTGTGCATCTTTGGAAGTTGCTTAGTGAGTTGCAGTGAATGGTGAGACATAACGGTAACCCCCGCAATGGTGGTGAGTGTGAAAGGAATGGCTCGGGCATTGTAGCAATGCTTTATGGTGTTGGTGTGGGGTGGTGCCAGTCTGGCGCATCATGCGGCAGCCAGGGTGTACAGCATCAAGTGAAGTAAATCTGGCCATGGTGAGGCCATCCCTGGCGTCCTGGGCAGCAATGTGGTCGGGTGCTGATGCCGTGTCCTGTGCAGCATCAGTTGATTGTGGAAAAGGTTGGTTTTATGGTTGGTGCTGCTGGTATGCCTGCTGCTGCTGGTGTTGGGGCTGATCATGGTGGGTTTCTGAGGACCAAGGTGAGAGAGTTTCAAGGGCACCGATGCTGATGGTATAGATGGCAGGTGAGGTTGAGATAACAGAAGCGATCTGTCAGTGGTGATAGAGGTTGTTTCAATGAGGTGACACTGGATAGAGAGTTTGCTCCAAACACTTGCTAGCTGCATAAAGCTCAGTGGGGGAGAAATTCGGTACCTTTGCGCCTCCTGTTAGCGCCTCTGGGGGCGCGCTACCATGGCACTACCGGCTTTGTGACCGGGCGCGGCGATAGTACTGACGCCTGCAAAATTGACGTGGAGGTTTGCGGCGGCAGTAACCACTAGCGCCACGATCTCCTGCGCCCGTAGATCTTGACATCATTGTCTTGTGCATCGCCCTGGTAGCACCCCGGACCCGAACTTCGGTTCTGCCCCCTGCAACATCACCGGGCGACATCACCGACAGCTGCAGGAGGCGATGTTTGTGAGGCCAGGCACTTTGGGGGCGCAAGTTAAAGGGGATGTTGGCGCGGTAAGTATAAAAATTGTTTCAATGCATTATTACAATTTTTTGCATTTTTCTTCGGCTACGATCGATGAGTCTGGCACTCTGCTGCAGTGCATGGGGCTGATTGGGCCGGATCGCGGTTGCCGTCGGGGACCAGCTAACTGGTCCCAATGCAGAGCCTGCAGCGATGGCCCTTCCCTTTAAGGAAGGGGAGGAGCCTCGGATCTCGGCAACGCTGCACGGGACATTGTGCAGAGCTGCACCACTGCTGCCCTGCCTGCGTCCTTTAGTGCTCCAGGAAGGAAGTGTAACGCTTGATTTAATGCTCCACTTCCTTCCTGGAGCGCTAACAGCCAATTTAGGGGAAGCTCAGAATCATTAGCGCCTGCCGCTAATTTTTCAGGATTTCAAAAATTAGCGCCCCAAATGGGGCGATACTGAATTTCTCCCCCAATCTGTCTTCCAAATGCAGTAAGCAACAGCTTCTAATCTTGGAAAGTGAACACCTATGAAATGGGAGCTTTTATAGAACATTTCCACCTGTCCAGTTAGTAAATCATCCCATGCTGACACAACACCTGACCTCCTTACCTGATGTGATCTCCGAGCAGCGGGGAAGCTGTTGGCAAACTCTAAAAATCTAAAGGTGAGCTTAAAATAGTTTTTTTGAGTGCCTGTTAACAAGCTCTTAATGATCTAAATTACCTCCCCCGCCGCTTGGTGTCGGGCCTGTTCAGCGCTGACAGTCCCAACACCTGGGAGACTAGCGTGGAGGTGGGTTGACGGCGGGGTCTCGACCCGTTGTCAATCATTTCTAATTTCACAGCTTACCCGCCTCCGATCCTGTCCTCTTAACGCCGGTAAAATTCCAGCCATAGTTGCTTGCCCTGTTTACTTGGGTCCCAGATGCCTGGTTTCCCTCGCTGCGATGTTATCAGCTCGCACTCTCAGCAAGTTGCCATGCAAAAAATTTTAAAACCTAAATGTGCATGGGCAAGTCTAATTAATGGCAAGCACTGTTAGATTCACTCCTACAGCATATATAGCTTTCCATGCAGCTGGAGTTATACAATACCCAGTGCAAAGTCCAAGTGATCTGCAATTGCAAGTTGCTGTTGCAGTTACCTACCAGAGGTGGTCTCACAGCTCTGGCTTTAGTGTACTCGGGAGTCAGATCACTGATACCTGAGTTATACTGCCATTTTCACATTGATAGGCACCTGAAACTACTTCATATTGACAGAAAATTGGTAGTATCCTGGTAGCCTTTGAATCTAACGGGACACCATGCAAGAAGAGCAATAGTAACTGTAGTACGAGTGTTCCAAAAGCATTCCAATTTACCATTTTTCCAGTGCAAAGGAGTAGGGGCAGGATAACTGCAACCAGTGGAAAGTGACAATTTGAAAGGTTGCATTTATACTACAGACTGACATAAGTCAGATCAGCATCAAGTGCACATATTGACACCTGCGCAGAACTGGCAGCTAATTTTAATGTTAGGAGAGAGTCGCAGAATATCCACTTTATTCTAACATTAAAAGGACCCCAAAGTTTTAATAGTTCCCAGGAGTTCCAATAGGCTTTTCATATGTAATTTTGTTTTACACTGGAGTTTATGCGATAGAAGGATAGTCAGTTCTTTACTAACTTTATAGATGCCAGCAGTGGTTAGAGTCAAGTGCTGAGAGCTTTTCCTTTCCTGATTAGGGGTGATACAGTTAGGTAGTATACATCCATACTTTTCACTGCGGTAACTGATTGCTGTTAGAACAAGTGTTAAACATGAAACTGACAACTGTCAACTGATCTACATAGTCACTGGCTTACAAGGACTATTGGCATGAATTATACTGACAATTATACCTGGATAAAAACCTATGC
Source organism: Squalus acanthias (assembly GCA_030390025.1). Lineage (NCBI taxonomy): Eukaryota > Metazoa > Chordata > Chondrichthyes > Squaliformes > Squalidae > Squalus > Squalus acanthias. The sequence continues at coordinate 88,144,210 of CM059426.1, forward strand.
TGTATTTGGTACCCAAAATGTGTGCGTAAAGTCTAGTATTCTAACTGCATACCTAATTTTGGAGCCAAAGCTGGTATTTTCTGGACTCCTGTACTTGTTCTTTGCCAAAGTATTTTCAGAATTTGTGGGAGAGATATAGAATGAATACATCTACGCTACCTCGACTGGTGATATGCTCTAATAATATGATCAGCTAGCAACCCATTTCACAAAGCATGCCTGGTGAGATTTTTACACAGGAATAATTTCCAGAATTGAATAGCCTAGTGGAACATGGAGATTTTATTCCAGAATGAATTTTTAATGCAATAACTGTGAATGCAAAACCAATGGTTTATGCTTGTATGATTTTATGCTGGGATGTTTATATACTTGGAGGTTTATGCATCCCATGAGCAACCCCTGAAATTTTTTATGATGCATCAGTTGTTAGGGGACTGACAATAGTACTAATCACATCTGAAAAACTTTGATGCTACAGGTGCTCTACACAGCCCTGAGCCTCAACCAAAGATGTAATTCCACAATGAAATGGTTCCAAAAACAGAGCTAAATGAACAGAAAATAAGTTTTCAAATATCAAATAATTACTATTCATGGGGTATACCTATTGATTAAATGGAATATCTACTTAGCGTCAGCGTTTTATAAAAAATAAAACACATTTCACCACCAACATAACACACTTGCCGTTGCAGCACTGATACAGCCAATGCTACTCGATAGTTTATCTTCCATAAACCAATCCCAGCTGTGTATCTTCTGTGTATTAACCATGTGTGATCATGGGAACTTTTAATTTATCTGTATCAAGTTATTTCTTTTATTTTCCACAGGGAAACAAGACCAATCCCAAGAATGAAGGAGTTGATCCTTGTATTTTAGCCTCAAATGTATTTGTGTGCAGTTGAAAGGAAAATTATGGCCCGGATTTTGCAGTGGGTATGATGGTGTACTCTGAGAGTACGCCGTCATACCGCCTTTGAAATACACCGCAAGTTCGGGATTTCCGCATGCACTTGCGCACGTGCTAAATCCCGAACTTGCGCTCTGTCAAGGTACGCTTTGACAGATCATCCGCACTGCCTTAGAACTCACAATTGCTGGCGCAGAGTTGGGCTATTTGCTCACCAACTGCCCAGCAATTATGGACAAAACTCTTATGGTTACTGAAAGCAGACGTTTCACATTGTAAAAGAAGATCTACAGTTGAAAAATCACCACTTTGCATTTCCCCGATACCAAGGCAAACACAGGATAGCACCGTTTACAATCTTATCAATCAATTTTGATTGGAAATGCATTGCAAAATGATTAGTCCACCCTTACATGCTTTCTTAACAATGCTACAAAGCAATTTTAGGAAAAAGGACACTGAGAAATTATCTTTCACGTGCAATAAAAAAGGTTCATGATTATTGGTGGAGAAAATGTGGCAAACAGACTACTCGCTTAACAGGAACTGACTGCAGAACTGTTTGAACTGACTTTATCGACATGGATAACTTGGGAAGTTGAATAAGAAAGTTAAATAAAGTGAACATCTATCACATTTCAGTGACCAATTCTGTCCTTTCAATTCACAAATGAACAACATAACACACTATATAATGCATCTATAACAAGGAAATAGATTTATCTATTTATTACCAGTCTAAATGAGGTCTGAATAATATATTTTAATCCTGAAAATTAACATTGAATATATGGCTGGGAACTTTCTGCAGTTCAACAACATTACTTGTGGGAGATATAAAGCATTGTTAGACCTTTACTGAGTATCAAAACAGGAAGTTGTATACATAGGGACTGATGATGTAGTACGCTGTGCAGAACTCTGCAGCGCTGAAGAGGAAGTCTCCGTTCTGGGCCTCGCTCAAGGTAAGTGTGTATTCTTTTCGTAGGTTGGTGGCGTACTCCGGACCCACACCGGCAACCACAGTTTTTGGCCCATTATTTAATGATTTAAAGAAAAAAATAGACACAGATCCTTCAATTTTTAAAAATCATTTTATAACCTTGATGAAGGACCTGAAATGCTTCCAAATGCTGTATAATGGGGTCCCTTATCATTTGTTTTACATATGTCTTCATATGGTCCAAACAAAACATTCTCCGTGATTTACATTATGATTGTAAACTGTTCTACAGAGTAAGAATATAAAAATGTCACAAATGAAAAAAGGCCATTTTGCCTATTACATAGAAACATAGAAACATAGAATCTAGGAGCAGGAGTAGGCCATTCGGCCCGTCGAGCCTGCTCCACCATTCAATACGATCATGGCTGATCATCCAAATCCAGTACCCTGTCCCTGCTTTAATCCCCACAGTACACATATCCCACCCTACCCCCGTAACCCCACGTATTTAATTCCCCCTAACATATCCCATCCTATCCCCATAACCCCACATATTTAATCCCCCCCTAACACTAAGGGTCAATTTATCATAGCCAAATCAACCTTACCCGCACATTTTTGGACTGTGGGAGGAAACCGGAGCACCCGGAGGAAACCCACGCAGACACGGGGAGAATGTGCAAACTCCACACAGACAGTCACCCGAGGTCAGATTCGAACCCGGGTCTCTGGCGCTGTGAGGCACCAGTGCTAACCACTATGCCACCGTGCTGCCTATTGATGCACATTCCTCTGTACATTAATTCTTGATTGTCGCATCTAATTATATTTTGAATAATCTAATTGTTTTGGCCTTCATTAACTTGCTTGGTCGATTACTCCAAACATTCATGGATTGAGGATTGGTTAACGGACAGAAAACAGAGAGTAGGAATAAACAGGCCATTTTTGGAATGGCAGGATGTAACTAGTGGAGTATCGCAAGGATCAGATCTTGGGCCTCAGCTATTCACAATCTACATCAATGACTTAGATGGCTTGCTGCTATCATGGCTGCATTTACCAGTGTGGAAAGCAGCTTGCAGGGTGTCACAGCAATCCAGCAATCTGTCCTCCAACAGATGGCTAGGAATGCTGAGGCACCGCCCTGGGGGAGTGGCAGTGGCTCCGTAGAGGGCGAACCTACTGTCCTCTCTCAGGATGACAGCATTTGCCCTCCCACCACTGCCACTCCGCCCTTGCTGTTGCCTGTCAGCCATCCAGCCGAGACTGCTGCCACCCATGCTGAGGTGGTGCAGTTGCAGCCGGGCCTTCTAGGCCAGAGCTGCTCGCGGTCGTCCTGCAAGGCCATCTGCCGTCTCCCCCATTGAACGTCAGCAGCCTTCCACCAGCCATGCTGCAGCCACTGGGGGTCACACTGCGTAGGAGCACTAGGACAGGCAAAGGCACACTGAAGACAGGCACTAAGGGAATGCACAAGGGTGATTAGTTGACTTTGTTATTTAATATTGGATGGATTGATGGATAAAGTTGGATTGGAATGTTTCTTTTGTGGTAGCTTTTATTTCAGCATAGTGACCAAGAGGATGGTCAGTAACAGATGGAAGGTAAGGTGGGACTATTGTTGAATGGAGAATGGGGTTGCGTTCACTCGTACCACAGTCGGATGAGTCGATCACGGACAGCCCGGGGAGAAAGGAACTTTCTGGGTGAACCTCCTTGTCTTCCGCTTCCTGCTCTTCCTCCTCCTCCTCTCCTGCTTACTCCTCCTCCTTTCAGCTGATTGCCATATGCCTGGTGGCAAGGGCTGTGTCCTCATGATGGCGAGGTTGTGGAGCATGCAGCAGACCACGACGAATCTTGAGATGCATTCTGGTGAGTGCTGCAGGGCTCCTCCGGAGTGGTCCAGGCAGAGGAAGCATTGTTTAAGGACGCCAATGGCCTGCTTTATCAGATTCCGTGTAACAGCATGGCTCTTATTGTACGCATGCTGCCCACGTGTGGTTGGGTTACGGAGTGACATCGTAAGCCAGCTGGTCAGCGGATAGCCCTTGTCGTCCAGTAGCCAACCTCTGGCTCAAAGACTGAGGGAACAGCGGACTGGCACAGAATAAAAGCATCATGACTGCTGCCAGGATACCGGGCATTCACCATCATGATGTGCTGAGCATGGTCGCACACCAACTGCACATTCAGCGAGTGATAACGTTTGCGGTTGCGTTACATCTCAACATTTAGATACAGTGCTCGCAAAGCCACGTGTGTGCAGTCGATGGCGCCCTGCACCATGGGGAAGCCCGCTATCCTGGCAAAGCCATGTACATGCTCCGCCTGCTTCTCTTGGTCAGTGAGAAGACAATGAAGTCCCATCTCCTGGCATACAGAGCGTCTGTCACCTCTCTTATGCAGCAGTGAATGACGAACTGGGAGATGTTACAAATGCCGCCTGCTCCAGCCTGGAAATTCAGGGCCAGGGTCACCTTCACAGCCACTGGCAGTGCTGTCCTTGCCCTGGTGTGAGGCTGCAGGTCTGGTTGCAAGAGGTGGCAGAGTTCGGTGAGCACCTCCTTCGTAAAGCACAGACGCCTCACACACTGCGCCTGGCTCAGGTTCAGGTAAGAGAATTACTCTCGGAAGACACCTGGTGGGTAAGGCCTCCTGCTGAGAGCCCTCCTCCTTCCTCTATGGACAGCTTGTCCTCTTCTTTGCTGCCTCTGCTCCATTTCTCTGTCATGCTGCAGGCCAAGGGGGATGACAACTACAGCACCCATAACTGGGAGCAAGTGGTCTGACCAGAACCCTTTAAGTCAGAAGCAAGGCCTTCTCCACTTGCAGCACCACTCCCTGTCACCTCACCAACTTTAAACAACTCTAGAAAACTGCGAACCCTTCCACAAACTTACACAAAGCCAGTAGAAGTTAATCAGCAACTGACCTGAGAGTGGTTGATGACCCCTTTAAATATCGCTGGTAGGGGGGGTCGTTGTAACTGCTGAACGCATGTTCAGCTGTGTGAGGTTAACACAGGATGTTACTTCCAGCGTTGAGGATGAAAATGGCAGTGCTAGCGTCAAATCAGTGTTGCACGCTGATTGACATCACAATCTGCCTAATCTACATACTTCTGCCGCATGCTCCCAGCGCCGACGCTACTGCCCTCACCAAGATGGCATCCAGCGGGCCCGCACCAGAACTGTGCGCACGCTGCTCGGATGCAATTTTCAACCCAAAATGGCACCCGTAGCGCCCGAACAATGGGTCTGCTCTTTCAGGTGGACGTAAAAGGTCCCATGGCACTCATTGAAGAAGAGCAGGGGAGTTCTCCCCGGTGTCCTGGCCAATATTTATCCATCAACTAAATAAAAACAGATTATCTGATCATTACCTCATTGCTATTTGTGGGAGCTTGCTGTGCGCAAATTAGCTGCCACATTTCCTACATTACAGCAGGGACTGTACTTCAAAAATACTTCATTGGCTGTAAAGTGCTTTGGGACGTCCTGAAGTTGTGAAAGGTGATATATAAATACAAGTCTTTCTTTCTATCATGATGCTCTTTAATGTTCACTTTCTTATTTAAATAAATCTTTATTGTGATATTCAAAACTGAAGATTATATTCTGAATGTGTGCTGACCTGTGCATTGTAATGTCTTTGTATAATTACTTATTCTAGTGTTCTGGCTATATATCCCCATATGCTATTAAATTTTTATTAAAATTGCTATGTCACATTGCCTGGTCATTGAAAGTGACATGTTTATTCACTGTATAATTAGTGTGTCAGCCTTGGCTCAGTGATAGCATTCTTGCCTCTGAGTCAGAAAGATTTAGGTTTAAGTCCCACTTCAGGGATTTAAGTATATAATCTAGGCTGACACTTCAGTGTAGTACCGAGGGAGTGCTGCATTGTTGGAGGTACCATTTTCCAGTTAAGGTGTTAAACCAAGGTTCTGTCATGTGGATGTAAAAGATCCCATGGCAATATTTGAAAAAGAGTGTCCCACCCAACAATTTGTCACTCAAACAGCAGCACAAAACAAATGAATTGGCCATTTATCTCATTGTTGTTTGTGGGACCTTTCTTCTCCAAAGTCCTTGAACGTGTTGTTGCCTCCCAAAACGGTGCCCATCTTTCTCGCAACTCCATGTTTGAACCCTCCAATCAGGTTTCTGTCCCGCCACAGTACCGAAACAGGTCTTAGCAAAGTCACAAATAACACCCTATGTGACTATGACAAAGGTAAACTATCCCTACTCATCCTTCTCGACCTGTCTTTGACACGGTTGACCACTCCATCCTCCTCCAACGCCTCTCCACCGTCATCCAGCTGGGTGGGACTGCACTCGCTTGGTTCCATTTTTATCTATCTAATCGTAGCCAGAGAATCACCTGCAACGGCTTCTCATCCCACTCCCACACCATTACCCCTGGTGTCCCCCAAGGATCTATCCTTGGCCCCCTCCTATTTCTCATCAACATGCTGCCCCTCGGCAACATAATCCAAAAACACAGCATCAGTTTCCACATGTATGCTGATGACACCCAGCTCTACCTCACTACCACTTCTCTTGACCCCTCCACAGTCTCTAAATTGTCAGACTGCTTGTCCGACATCCAGTACTGGATGAGCAGAAATTTCCTCCAACTAAATATTAGGAAGACTGAAGCCATTGTCTTCAGTCCCTACCACAAACTCCGTTCCCTAGCCACCAACTCCATTCCTCTCCTTGGCATCTGTCTGAGGCTGAACCACACTGTTCACAACCTTGGTGTCATATTTGACCCCAAAATGAGTTTCCGACCATATATCCGCGCAATCATTAAGACCACCTATTTCTACCTCCGGAACATCGCTTGACTCTACCCCTGCCTCATCTCATCTGCTGCTGAAACACTCATCCATGCTTTTGTTACCTCTAGACTTGACTATTCCAACGCACTCCTGGCTGGCCTCCCACGTTCTACCCTCCATAAACTTGAGGTCATCCAAAAACTCTGCTGCCCATGTCCTAACTCGCACCAAGTCCCGTTCACCCATCACCCCTGTGCTCGCTGACCTACATTGGCTCCCGGTTAAGCAACGTCTCAATTTTAAAATTCTCATCCTTGTTTTCAAATCCCTCCATGGCCTCGCCCCTCCCTATCTCTGTAATCCCCTCCAGCCCCGCAATCCCCCTGAGATATCTGTGCTCCTCTAATTCTGGCCTCTTGAGCATCCCTGATTATAATCGCTCAACCATTGGTGGCCGTGCCTTCAGCAGCCAAGGCCCTAAGCTCTGGAATTCCCTGCCTAAACCTGTCCGCCTCTCTGCCTCTCTTTCCTCCTTTAAGACGCTCCTTAAAACCTATCTCTTTGACCAAGCTTTTGATCATATCTCCTTATGTGGTTTGGTATTAAATTTTGTTTGGTAACACTCCTATGAAGTGCCTTGGGACGTTTTACTACATTAAAGGTGCTATATAAATACAAGTTGTTGTTGTTGTTTTCTTTTTAGTAGATGTGTGTTACATTTTTAGTGTAGTAACATCCCCACAGGAAATGCTACTATCCAATCAAACCAAAATTAATTTAACAGACTTTTATTCGTTCTGACCTTATTAACTAGCGAATAAGGAAATTTACCATCTAATAATCTTTTTTTAAAAAAGAAAGAACTTGCATTTATACGGTACCTTTCACAACCTCAGGACATCCCAAAACGCTTTACAGCCAATAAAGTACTTTTGAATTGTAGTGAACTGTTATAAAGTAGGAAATGTAGCAGCCAATCTGCACACAGTGAGGTCTCACAAATAGCAATGTGAAAATGACCAGATCATCTGTTTTTAAGTGTTGGTTAAGCAATAAATATTGGCCAAGACCTCCTCTGCTCTTCTTCAAAATATGCCATGGGATATTTTATGTCCACCTGAGAGGGAAGACATGTCATCTGACAAACGGCACCCCCATCAGTGCAGCGCTCCCTCAGTACTGCACTGGAGAGTCAGCCTAGATTATGTGCTCAAGTCTCTGGAGTGGGCCTTGAACCCTCTACATTCTGACTCAGAGGCGAGAGTGCTACCAACTGAACCAAGGCTCACACAAGTAATGTAAATTACTGCAATTTTTCAGAATTCGTCTCAGTCACCGCCTTTTTATTCTTCAATACCAAGGAAAACACTATCATCTAGTGTTTATGTGTGTGTACAGATTAAACACTAGGTCAGCCTCAGTAAGCTCCCCGCTGGAGTGGAGCTAATTTACAGAACAAACAGGAAACTGTTCAACCTCCGTCGCCTCCAGTCCAGATCCAAGGTCGTCCCATCCTCTGTCGTCGAATTACAGTATGCAGACGATGCTTGCGTCTGTGCACACTCGGAGGTCGAACTCCAAACCATCATCAACACCTTCACCGAAGCGTACAAGAGCATGGGCCTTACACTAACCATCCGTAAGACAAAGGTCCTCTACCAACCTACCCCCACCACACAGTACTGCCCCCCAATTATCAAAATCCACGACGAGGCCTTGGACAACGTGGACCACTTTCCATACCTCGGGAGCTTACTGTCGACAAGGGCAGACATCGATGACGAAGTCCAACATTGCCTTCAGTGTGCCAGTGCAGCCTTCGGTCGCCTGAGGAAGAGAGTGTTTGAAGACCAGGACCTCAAACCCGGCACTAAGCTCATGGTCTACAGAGCAGTAGTGATACCCGCCCTCCTGTATGCCTCAGAGACATAGACCAGTACACCAGACACCTGAATGCACTGGAGAGGTACCACCAACGCTGCCTCCGCAAGATCCTGCAAATCCATTGGCAGGATAGGCGCACCAACGTCAGTGTTCTCGCTCAGGCCAACATCCCCAGCATCGAAGCTTTGACCACGCTCGATCAGCTCCGATGGACGGGTCACATTGTCCGCATGCCCGATACGAGACTCCCAAAACAAGCGCTCTACTCGGAGCTCCGACACGGCAAGAGAGCCCCAGGTGGGCAGAGGAAATGCTTCAAGGACACCCTCAAAGCCTCCTTGAAAAAGCGCAACATCCCCACCGACACCTGGGAATCCCTGGCCCAAGACCTCACAAAGTGGAGGAGGAGCATCCGGGAAGGCGCCGAACACCTTGAGTCTCTTCGCCGGGAGCAAGCGGAAGCCAAGTGCAAACAGCGGAAGGAGCGCACGTCAACCCAAGCGCCCCACCCACCCACCCCTTCAACCACCGTCTGCCCCACCTGTGACAGAGACTGTAGGTCCCGCATTGGACTCATCAGTCACCTGAGAACTCATTTTTAACATGGAAGCAAGTCATCTTCGGTTCCAAGGGACTGCCTAAGACTGCCTAAGAAGTGTGTACAGAGAGCATGAAGTTGCCTGGGGTTTGTGCATATACAGGTCTAAAACCAAGGAACCAGTCTCAGATACCTTCGCATATCACCATGGATCATCTATAGCTGTGGATTCCAGATACCTTTCTCCTGTTACTTTGTCTTTTGCTATTTGTTAGAGTAAACCATTGAAAAAATGTAACTAAATTTAATTGCGAATGATATTTCAAGTTCCTTTCACAGACGTGTTAACTCTTAAATGTACCTGGATTACATTGACTATTGTTCAGCCTATTCCCGTGCAGTGTTGCTTTAAGGCGCTGTCAATGCAGGGTTGCGGGAGTGGTTTATTTTTTACGTCCCGAAATGCCGAGTATTGTGAGCTCAGCGTGAGCCTATTGAAATCGAGTACAAGTAGGACTTCTCAAGCAGTCTAATGAGGAGAGGGAAACGGTGATCGCTGGATACAGCCAATCTTGCAATGCTGTCAGCGCAACAATGCGCTCCTCTCAAGCCTGAGGAGCAGTACCAGCAAGTCAGCACTACCAGGGTAAGGGGCAAGCCGAGGGGCACAGCAAGCGCCACCAACAGTTACAGGCTGCGTTGCCTCATGAGAGAACAGTTTTTTTGTATATCTGTTTTATTTTCCAAAAAATACCAGTTGTTCCACCGCAATTCAACAGTAACTTGAAATTAGTAGGCTTGTTGAGTTGGCAGAGAACGAAACGGCTTAACTTTCTTTAGTTGCGTTGTAATGGTTTGTTGTTTGTTGAAATAAGGTGAATTGTGCCAGCAGCCTTAGCTTTTCTTGGTCGGGAGGCGTAAATTTACCAAATACTGAGATTGTAAAGGAACTGCAACCGAGATTAAGGGCAAATTGGGTATAGTGTAAGAGAAATCATTTGCTGAAACTCAAGTGTTAGATTAAGTTACAAATTTAGACACTAAATTATAACTTTAGATGTTTTCGTGTAAATACATCGGATCCAGAAAATCGTTAATAGATAAACTAAAAGTTAGTTTGTCCGCGTTTCTTGCGGAAGATAACGCGGCTCATTGTCAATGAGCGGGTTCCTGTGGTTTGGAATTGCCCAGTCCTGTTGCAGGTGGTGCTGTAGGTTTGCATTACTCTTCAGACCAACATCGACTACTTTTGTGCGCTATGCTCGTTCAAATGAATGTAAGTAGACCGAAATGGTATCTCAAAGATGAATAGCTCGGCTTTATTTGTTTAGTCTGTGTGTTTGAATTTGCTTCAGACAATGGAATGAAATGTTATGAACACAACAACTTGCAGTTATAATAACAAAATACTTACATTATCTTGTGTTCTGTATGGTTGGAAACAGTGTTTTGTAAAATATTTAAAGCTGGCATCGATAATGGAATTTGCACTGTGACCCATTTGAGTCCCATTAAAAGTTTGCGGCTTAAGACCAGACCTGATGTGATGTTTTAATTTTGTTTCTCTGAAATCCTAATTTGCCCGGGTTGTCTTTATTGCTGTGTAAATTTCCCCTCTTTAAACTGTAATTTTAGTTCTGTTTCTATATCAAGCACAGGTGACATCAAAAGCATGAATTAGCAGTTTCCCTGATGCCCCTCTCCACTGTATATTCAACCAGCAACATTCCGGTCCCGTGCACTTATTGTCCGAAGAAAACCGTTTCAACCAGAATTGTTTCTTCAATCTAAGTTTGAAATAAACTGTTTTAAGATTTTTTTTTGTACCAAACTGGCTGTATTTTCTGTCCCGGCTTCTGGTCTGTAAATTAAACACTCAGTTGGACCACTGGCGCTAAATGTTGCAACCTCCCAGAATTGTATGTTGTGGAGGGGCAGGCTGGTGCTACACCTGCCCCTGAAAGCTGCTCTCTTGGCGATGTGGTGTCCCACTTGGCGTCTCCTGCGGGCCGGTTGTGCCAAGGCATGACTGTAAAAGATCTGCCCCATGATCCGTCCCTCGTTACTCAAATAGACGCCTGGCTAAAAATAACGCAATTTGTGCTATGATATTTCAAATTCCTGACATTATGCTGCTATAGTGGAAACTCTGAAGACAAAAAATACCGGCTTAAAAATAGGCAGCCAGAAATGGGACATGGAGAATTAATGACAGGTTTCCTCAAGGCATTAGTGCCGTATTCTACATTGTTCCTGATCAAAAGAGTGACAACGGCGAACGGTAAATGTGCCTTTAAAATGTGCACCGTAAAGATATAAATATTTAACATGATTAAATTTGTAATCTCTGGGGGTAAATGTTAAAAGATACAAATGTAATCAGGATCACACAATTTGGTGTACAAAATTTGGAGAGAAAGTGGCTTTCTTTTTAATGGCGAAACCAGGTTTAATTTCTTAAACAGGGTCCCTTTCGACTTACAATGGGAGTTGGATAGTTTACTCTGAGAATTGGATAGTTTACTCTGAGAATTGGATAGTTTGCCCGTGGCATTAGGACCCTGCGGGAGCTCCAACTTGATGGTGCTCTGGCGGCTGGCGGGGAGTGAGAGTCCTACTTGGGAATTGAGGAGAAGCAGATTATTTTCATTGGGGTTGAAACACAAACCATGCCCCTGTATTGCTTAATCAGATCCTACGTTCGTATAGGTCATTAGCAGTTCAATGTCTTGTTTGTTTGAAGAGCTTTCTTAGCTTTAACTCTCGAGGGAATCGCGCCGGGAGAAGTTGCTGGAGTGGATGGGCTGCGGTACCGGCAACCAAGGAGAGGGGCAGCGGAAGGCAGAGGGACCTTAGCGCACAGAGCCAGACCGCTGGAATAGTACATGATAGGATTAGAAACTGGCCACTGCATCCAGTATTTACCAACACCGTGAACATCGCCACATTCTGATCTCCAAACATGAATGTCTAACTGGATTTTATGGTGCAGATGTTGAACAGTACACAGGATATCGGCGCGGGTTTTCTAGTTCAGTATATTTTAATTAATCAGTCAGTTGTCAGTTCAGATCATTAAAACCTAATCTGTTTATATATTATTTACTTAACACTAATATTGACTGGAAAATTGTCCTACAAGTGTGGATCACTGAAAAATTGTATAGTTATTTCTAAATCGCCGAAATGTCTGTAGTACTTTACCGTTTTTTCTAAGCTTGCTGCCCATTGTAGCTTTCCGGGCTGGTAAATTTACTAATGCCTTTCTTCTTTCTAACTGAAGCAGGTGTTGGGGACAGATGAAGGCAACATGGGGGATGCTTGTCCTCAGAAGCTGGGATCAGTCAAGCACCTCCGCCTCCTGCTGTTAATACTTATTCCATGTGTCTGCGCTTTCATCTGTGTGCTAGTAATCCTCTTGGCATTTGTAGGTAAGGCGTGTTCAATATTTGTCGGTGACTGCATGTATAATGTGTGTGTGTGTGTGAGAACATGGGGCATTTAGATGTCCCTGATGCACTTTTTCCAGTATTGCGGTATGTATACAACACGTTATAATAATGGAACGTAGTGTGTTAGTAAACAAAATGACAGTTAATTCTTTGTTTTAGTTCTGATGTTTAGAAATGTGTTTGAATGTCCAAAGGTCCATAAATCCTGGTTAATGATGGCTCAAATGCTATTGTTTTGTGTGGACAAGACAATTATGGGGAATTCCTATCCAAGATTATATAATGGCTAACGTGTTCAATCCAGGAAAGTAACATGTAGACTTACTGGAAGTTTTGAGCCTATAGTTACTGTGATGCTGACTTGGTGGATCTGCAGTGAAATCAGTTTTAGTTACTCAAGCCCCATAATGAGGCTCCCATGAACCAAAACCTATAAATAGGTGGAATAATGGATGGCCAGGGTAAATAAACAAAGTGAACTCCTGTGTTGGTTCTGAGCTGGTATGTGCACAAGTAATAAATCCATTAATGCCTGCCCGCCTATACACATCTGTATTGCATCCCTACCCATCTGGTATGTTGTATAATGTTATATATAAGGTATTTCTCTCTTGATTTGCAATGTTTTCATTGCTGAAAAATGCCTGTTAGTGTATCTCAGAGAGCAGACTGTATAGATCAGTAAGGAGAACAGATGGTAATGATGTGTAACTTTGCAACATCATGAATGCAAAAACACAGTATCTGACCTGGGAGGTCTGAAATTTTTATGTCCTGAGATGTAAATGTGTAGTTTACAGGAATATTTTGTTAGAATAGGGAAATGGAGTATCTTCTTAATGTATGATGAGTAATACCATTTCTAAGCACCAGAAGGACACGGGAGTTGTGCCATTGGATGCCACAAATTAATTATGTTTTGAAAGCCACCAGTTCCCTATACTGATCTCTGCTTCTGAAAATTGAATCATTCTCTATGAATTGTTAAAATTCCTGGCCAAAATCTTAAAAAGACTTTACCTGTCTTGAGATGGAGCCACTATAATTTTTGTAACAAAAGTATAAAACAGAAATAAAGAAAATAAACATACAATGGCATGGTTGTCAAATTGTTTGTGATTTCAACATAATCCTAGTATCTAAGCTTTCTTACCTTAATATGTTAGCCATCCCCACTTCTGAATAAAAGTTACAAGAAGTTCGGTCTGAATATTCCAGAGTTAATATTTCAATGCTGTTTACATGCATGATGTCCTGTTGATTTTAGTGTCAAAATGTAGCGACCATAGGTGAATGAAGGTTTGTTATTTGCTTAACTATAAACCCCTGAAGTAGTGAATGGATGGGACTCTAAAAATGGTGATGGTATGTGTCTCATGTAGTTGAAAATAAAATGCAGTCATTTCAGTGAATAAAATGGCTAAATAGAATGGTATAAAATGGTAGTGATTAACAATAGACTTGAGTAGTTTATAATCATCTTGAACATAAAGAAAGTTTATGCATTGTGTGATGAATGTACTAATTTAAAGCTATCATACTAAATTATTTAAATACAGTGAACATTTATCAAAATGGGATCTGTAAAATGGCAGTAAAATATTGCAATCTTGGCTTAAGAAAAGCTTCTGATCACTCCTTCTGTTCAGAAATTTGGTAATTGTTGCTTTGAATAATTTTAAGTATGCAACTTGTGTAACAGATAATCTGAAGAGTGTAGAATTTTGTTGCTTTCTTTGATCTGACCTGCTGGCTGTTTTCAGTGGGCTGTCAGTGCTTTCATTTGTTGAAGCCACATGGATGTAATCAGATATGCATCTGAGCTTGGACAGTGCTATGTGCTGTCAAGATGATTTCTTTGTTTGCTTTCTATTGTCTTGGATGGGTTTTTTCTGGGCATGCATATACCTCACTGAAATCATATCCAACTTACATTAACTCACAACTTACTGCCAGGAATTCTTCCTGATTGTTCTGTGCATTGATGCAAATGTTTGAAGTCACTGGTCCAAGATCTGTGCCATGCGATCTGTGGTCAAGAAGACAACAAGACTTTCTAACACTCTAGGGATAACTTTATGAATCTGCACTGCCAGCATGGAGCTTCATCTGCTGGAGGCGCAAATTGGAAACGTTATCTTAATGATTGGGACATCACAGGGCAGTGCACGCCCAAACATCACTACCAGAGGGAAGGCTGGCCACCAATAGTGTAGACTCGGAAAATTACCCTCATGAGTCAAATAATCTTTTGGAGTCATGTGACAGTAAGAGGCTGTTACTGTGATAGGTTCTTGTATTTCCATTTATAATAAAGAAATCCCAGAAGCCAAGAAGAAAGCTGAAACCAATCACTTATAGTCTTGTCTGTTTTCCAAAAGCAAACTCCAAGGGGAAGAACTTAAAAAAAAATTTAAATCAAAAAATGTCATTTTCATATGATGCCAGAATCAAGTGTCAATATATCTTCAACAGAAGAGTCTGCTCTGGAAACTGCTATAAGAATGATTTCCATTTCTATAAATGGTTATTGTTTATGTAGAGTCATGAACTGGAGTTTCTCATGTGATTCAACTATTTGTTTATTCATTCCTGGGATGTGGGCGTCGCTGGCAAGGCCAGCATTTATTGCCCATCCCTAATTGCCCTTGAGAAGGTGGTGGTGAGCCACCTTCTTGAACCACTGCAGTCTGTAGCGGTTTGGTACAACTAAGTGGCTTGATCGGCTATTTCAGAGTCAACCACATTGCTGTGGGTCTGGAGTCACATATAGGCCAGACCAGACAGCAGATTTTCTTCCCTAAAGGACAGTAGATGGGTTTTTATGACAATCCAGTAGTTTCACGGTCACCATTACTGATACTGGCTTTTTATTCCAGATTTATTTAATTAACTGAATTTAAATTCTCCAGTTGCCATGGTGGGATTTAGAACTCACGTTCCCAGATCATGTGTCCAGGCCTCTGAATTACTAGTCCAGTAACATAACCACTATGCTACCGTACCCCTATTGAGGGAGTTGTGATTCCTATTCACAAGATCACAAGATATTTATAGATGAGGAAGGTAATTTGGCCTGTCTTAATTCAGGCATCCAGAAAGATTCTAAGGTTCCCTACCCCATTTCAGCATCCAATTGTTTCTTAAAACATTCTAGAGATTTCACCTCCACAGCTCTATCTTGAAGTCTATTTCAAGTGTTGATCACTCCGTGTGATGAAGAACTTCCTGATATCACTCTTAAATGTACCTTTTAGTAGTTTGAAACTGTGCCCACTTGTCCGATTATTGCAATTTAATGTAAAGCAATATTCCAGATTTATATTTTCCATTCCCTTAATTACCTTTACCTACTAATGTATAAAATCACCTCTCAGATGCTTCCCTTCCAGCATGAAAAGCCCAAGTTCCTCCAGTCTTTTCTCACAACTCAGACCTTTGACACTAGTCGTTTACCCTTATGGTTCTTCTCTGTGCTGCCTCCACTGCTTGTCAGCCTTGACTCAATAATAACATTCTTGCCTCCAAGTCAAAAGGTTGTGAGCTCAAGTCCCACTCCAGAGACTTGAGCACATAACCTAGACTACTTCAGTACTGTACTGTTGGAGGCTCCGTCTTTCGGACAATACATTACCCTATCTGCCCTTTCAGGTGGATGTGAAAGTTCCGATGGCACTATTCTAAGAAGATCAGGGGAGTTCTCCCTGGTGTCCTGGCTGATATTTATCCCTCAACCAACATCATTAAAAACACAATGGTCATTTATCACATTGCTGTTTTTGGGATCTTACTCTGCAAAATTGGCTGCCACGTTTTCCTATATTACAACAGTGACTACACTTCAAGGGTAAAGTGCTTTGGGATGTACTGAATGGTACTTTATAGATGCATTTCTTTTTTTTCTTTTGGCGATCAGAATTGTACACCGTATTCAAGAGGTGGTCTTACCAGCACTGTACAGTTTGGTCACGATTTCTACTGTTTAATATTTTACTGTTTTGGCTATGTAGTTCAACATTCTATTGGCTTTATTCAATTGTAGTTAAATCAATATCAATTTCATATTTGAAAAACAGATATAAACATAATGGCATGTGTCTGGGTTCAAATACTCTAAATCCAAACCTTAAATTGGGGATTCATGCTGTCATAGTTACTTGCTTCCTCTTCTCCAAACTCTGCCAGATGCCTCCTCCAGAACTGCACTGCAACTCCTTCCATGTCTGATGCCTCCTTGACTGTTCCCAAGCAACAGCATTTTAGATTTTGCACTAAATAAGTCAGAACACTTTATTATTATCATTTAAAATGTTGCTTGAAGTAAGTGAAGGTGCATGCAGATGGTCCTTACTGCACGCTTTTGGGTCAGACACTAATTGAGCGTAGTGTTCTCTAACAGACCCTGAGGATGCGCTCATGGGGTCTGTTAGAGAACATTGGACTGGTCAGTCACTAGCAATATTCTAGAGGAAACCTTTGACTATAATTGGTGATGATGTTTAGCCAATGGATAGATGATTTAGGATAAGTTTTGTGTGATTACACACTGTTGGGAAAAATTCAATCCTGTTTCATCTCCCTGATGACCTTCCTTGCTCCAGGATGCGCTGCATCACAGTCAACGTTTGCGGGAGTTCTTCAATGCTCCAAAGAATCTTCAAGTACCATTTTAAAGGCCTTCTGCTTTCTCCTAACATATGGCCTTCCCTTTACCTTAATTGAACCCTGCTTAGTGGCTAGCAGGCTCTAACCTTGGTGCCCTATTTGACCCTGAGATGAGCTTCCGACCCCATATCCGCTCCATCACCAAGACCGCCTACTTCCACCTCCGTGACATCGCCCAGCTCCGTGCCTCAGCTCATCCGCTGCTGAAACCCTCATCTATGTCTTTGTTACCTCTAGACTCGACTATTCCAATGATCTCCTGGCTGGCCTCCCACCTTACACCCTCCGTAAATTTGAGCTCATCCAAAACTCTGCTGCCTGTATCCTAACTCGCACCAAGTCCTGTTCACCCATCACCCCTGTGCTCACTGACCTACATTGGCTCCTGGTCAGGCAACGCCTCGATTTAAAAATTCTCATCCTTGTTTTCAAATCCCTCCATGGCCTCGCCCCTCCCCATCTCTGTAAACTCTTCCAACCCTACAAGCCTTCGTGATCTCTGCACTCCTTCACTTCTGGCCTTTTGTGCATCCCTGATTTTCTTCGCTCCACCTTTGGCGAGCGTGCATTCAGCTGCCAAGGCCCTAAGCTCTGGAATTCCCTCCCTAAACCTCTCTGTCACTCTACCTCTCAGGCTTTTGGTCACCTGACCTAATATCTCCTTATGTGGCTCAGTGTCAAATCTTGTTTGATAACGCTGCTCTGAAGCGCCTTGGGATGTTTTACTACATTGAAGGCGCTATATAAATGCAAGTTGTTGTAACTAATGCAAACTAATATATAAAATGCTGTACTGAGTACATTTCTTTGGCCTCACCATTCCCAATGACTCAATCACTGACAAGGCCATCTCCGACTACTTCCTTGTATCTCTCACCACCTCATTTCCTTCTGCATCCTTCCCTATAAAAATCTCTCCTCCAAGTCACTTACAACTGAACATTCAAACTCCCAGATGACTAGCCTTTGGCTTCCCTTCCTGGCCCCCCACGCTAGCTGACATTGCAGATATTCTTATCAGTTTATGTCTTCTTCCATTTCAAAACCACCATCATCACTCATCTCCTCAAAAAAAACACCTTGACTCCTCAGTCTTTGTAAACTACCAGCCCAGATCTAATCTCCCTCTCCTGTCCAAAGTCCTTGATTGTTGTTGCCCTCCAAATCCATGCCCATCTTTCCCACAACTCCTTGTTTGAATCTCCTCAATCAAGTTTTCACCCCACCACCGTACCAAAGTGGCCCTAACCAAAGTCACAAATGACATTCTCCTTCCCTGTGACAGTGCATTATCTCTCCACATCCTACTCGACCTCTTTGCAGCCTTTGGCACGGTCAACCACACCATCCTCCTCCACGGTTCAGCTTGTTGGAGTTGTCCTCACTTCTTTCCATTCTTACCATCCAATCATAATGAGAGCATCTCCAGCAATGGCTTCTCCTACTCCCTCCCTCCACACAGTTATCTAGAGTCCCTAAAGGATCTATCCTTGCCCCCTTTGTCTCATCTAAATGCTGCCCCTTAGCGACATCATTTGCAAACCTGGGGTCAGCTTTCGCATGTATGCTGATTACTCCCAGCTCTACCTCTCCACCACCTCTCTTGACTCTTCCACACCCCCTGTTTTGTCAAACCCCTGTGTTATCAGACTATTTGTCCAACATCAAGTCTTGGATAAGATGTTAATTTCCTCCAGCTAAGTACTGGGCAGACCAAAGCCATTGTCTTTGGCCCCCACCACAAACTCCGAACTCTTGCCATCAATTTCACCCTCCTCCCCGGCCACTGTCTCCGAGCTGAACCAGACTGTTTCCAACCTCAGCATCCTATTCGACCCTATATCCTTACCATCACAAACATTACCACCTCCATAACATTGCCCACTTCCACCCCAACCTCAGCCTGCTGTTGAAACCCTCAACCATGCATCTGTCACGTCCAGACTCGATTATTCCAATACTTTGCTGGCCAGCCTCCAATATTCCCTGTAATTGTTTTGGGGGCCACATGGCCCCTTTAATGGGCTGTGCGGTCCATTCAAATTACTGCGTAGTTTTTCTATTTAAAAGCCGGCAAGCTGGCTGCGCGGGACCCTTGGAGTGCCGCATGGCCACACAGCCTAAAGGGAATATTGTCCACTCCACATTGCCCATTCTCCAACTTCCGTAAACTTTAGCTCATCCAAAACTCTTCTGCCTTTGGCTTCTGGTCCTCCAAAGCCTCAAATGAAAAATTCTAATCCTTGTGAAAAAGCCTTTCATGGCCACGCCCTCCCTATCTCTGTAACCTCCTCCAACCCTACAACCTCCCCCAAACTGTCTGACTATGGCCTCCTGTGCATCCCACCCCCTTTACCCGACCATTGCAGGCCATGCCTTCAGCCATAGAGACCCTTGCTCTGGAATTCCCCCTCCACCTCCCTCTTCTCCTTTAAGATCCTTCTTAAAACCAATCTCTTTGATCAAGATTTTGGCCATCCCTCCTAATATCTCTTTCATTGGCTTGGTGTACAATTTTTGATTACGCCTCCGTGAAGCGCTTTGGGGCAGTTTTCTATATAAATTGAAGTTGTTGTTGTTGTTAGCAACGGTACTTTTTTCAAGCCCCCTTCTTCCCCTATCCCCCATATAAGGAACAACTGCTCTGAAACGGGCTTTCTATGTTCCATGTTATTTACTTTTTAACAGTTGCGTATTTATCACTTGTAGGAGTTGTATGTTTGATTGGAGTCAACTTTCCCATATTAATAGGATTATGTGTAGAAAGTTCCACACCCTTCGGCAAGAATCTAGTGTAAACTTACAGACAGGAAAGTTTTACTTGCTCTGCAGTAGTTCCTTATGTCACACTATCCTTGGGAGTAGTGAGACATCAAACAGCATTTGATTCCAGCTCAAATATGTGATTGAACCAGCATGACTTTAAAATGGAAAACTAGATATAGGAGCACATGTGAGGGTAACACTCTGCATTGACGGCTATTTACCAGGACCTTTAGGTATGAAGTTGTCCCATAAATGCTCCAATTTGAAGATTGTGAAAAGAAACAACTTAAGTTAATCCTGGAACTTTCTCTTGGACAGCCTTTGTATAGATAATACATTTTTGTACAATTTTTATACCCACTTTTTTTCTCCCTTTCTGGAGCTGAAACACTGTTGATGTGCAGTGCAATTACATAACCAATTAATTCCCGCTTATCTGCATGATACTTACATTTCTTTTCCTTGTTATTGACAGCCGATTTTAAGTCACTCTGCCGGGAGGGAGCTGGGTGGTAGCAGGCTGAAAATCATAGTACTGTACTTACTGCCAGATTCCTGCTCCGTTCCCACCCACCACCCTTTTCCTGGGTGCCTCCGCATGGGCAGCCCAGGTGCCTGTCAGTTTCAGGTGGGAACCTCCGCATGGGCAGCCCAGGTGCCTGTCAGTTTCAGGTGGGAGCCTCCGCATGGGCAGCCCAGGTGCCTGTCAGTTTCAGGTGGGAACCTCCGCATGGGCAGCCCAGGTGCCTGTCAGTTTCAGGTGGGAGCCTCTGCATGGGCAGCCCAGGTGCCTGTCAGTTTCAGGTGGGAGCCTCTGCATGGGCAGCCCAGGTGCCTGTCAGTTTCAGGTGGGAGCCTCTGCATGGGCAGCCCAGGTGCCTGTCAGTTTCAGGTGGGAACCTCCGCATGGGCAGCCCAGGTGCCTGTCAGTTTCAGGTGGGAGCCTCCGCATGGGCAGCCCAGGTGCCTGTCAGTTTCAGGTGGGAGCCTCATTCCAATGAGCCAATTGGGCCCCTATGACATCATAGGACCTGGCGGCAATTTTTAGAATGTGCACCATGCACAACCCTCCCCTTGGTACCAAGCGTCGAGTGGCCTAACTTAAAGGAACTACTCCAGGCCCCTCAGGAAACGGTAAGTTTTTTTTGTTTTACTTTCATTTTGCATTCATGCTCCTCTTGGTCCCACAGAATCTTCCGGCCCACTGCTGGCCCATCTGTGTATCCCAGCATGTCTAATTGCCTGCCCCCAGCATAACATTTCTGGCTTGGCTCCACGTTGGAGCTGCCAGAATTCCCGCCTCCTCAACCGGCAAGCTGCCTGTGATTGCTAGAACAGTGCTCGCAGCTCGCTGGTCTAATGTAAATGAGGCCTGGCCCTCAAAATGTCTCTGGCCTCACGCCAATTATATTGGTTGGGTGATGTGATGTAATTACATCACCCACTGTCCGCCCGGATTTAAACTGACCCCATACTCTGGCTGTCTGTGATAGGATGTCGTACAGCAACTATCTATGTAATATAAAGAAAGCACTTTTTTTTCTAACATTATGGCTGCGATTTTACGAACCTCGGCAGGTCCGTGTCGGGCGACGTCGGTGGCGGGTCCCGACCCCGCTGCTGTCTCCATCCCGGCCTCTGAAAGGAATTTACCCTGATTGGGCTTGTTAAGCCCGCCCAGCGCGTTTCCCGGTAAATTAGAGGAAGCGGGTCTGGTGATGTCATTTGATGATGCGTCATCAGCTGGTTTGCTTAAAGGGGCCATGGCCGACTTTCTTTTGACATTTGAGCTGTCAGTGTTCTACAGCATTGAGGTGCTGCAAACACTGACGAGCACTGCACATGTGCAGGGCTGCACCCAGGCTCTCCCTTGATTCCCTCCATGTGCTTATGGAGGGAGTCACAGCATGCAGGGAGGTCCTCTTCCCTTCCCATGGGCGAAAGAGACCTCCCTAGGAGATCAACACAGCCTGGTTGCACATTGCGCAGGAGGGCACAAGCAGGGATGTGGTCAGGCGGACCAGGCTGCAGTGCCGCAAACGTTTCGTACAATTTTTATACCCACTTTTTTTCTCCCTTTCTGTTGCTGTGCAGTGCAATTACATAACCAATTAATTCTCGCTTATCTGCATAATACTTACATTTCTTTTCCTTGTTATTGACAGCTGATTTTAAGTCACTCTGCCGGGATCTCAGTAGATCACGAAACTTTAGTACAAAGTCACACTCAACCTCATCCTGCTGTGCCTCTCATCACATCCCCAACACTCTGCTTTTCCTACCCTACTCCTGCACATCCTTACTCACACCAACTTAACTTGCACCTCCACCCATCCCTCTCTATCTACATTATCACTTCCCCATCTGACTAGCCCACCCCTCACACTTACCCTCATCCTAGTGCAATCATACCAACTAACAACACACAAGGGTAGGCACTTGGGTGTTTTATGCAAAGTTCATGTAAAGTTTCTGTTAATGTGTTGTCAAACATTGAAACCTTTATTTTCAACACTTTCCGGTCTTGGACAGATTTGTGTGCACCTTTGGAAGTTGCTTAGTGAGTTGCAGCGAATGGTGAGACATAACGGTACCCCCCGCAATGGTGGTGAGTGTGACAGGAATGGCTTGGTCATTGTAGGGATGCTTTATGGTGTTGGTGTGGGGTGGTGCCAACCTGGCGCATCATGTGGTAGCCAGGGTGTACAGCGTCAAATGAAGTAAATCTAGCCATGGTGAGGCCATCCCTGGCCTCCCGGGCAGCAATGTGGTCGGGTGCTGATGCCCTGTGTCCTGTGCAGCATCAGTTGATTGTGGAGAAGGTTGGTGTTGTTGTTGGTGCTGCTGGTGTGCCTGGTGCTGCTGGTGTTGGGGCTGATTGTGGTGGAATTCTGAGGACCAAGGTGAGACAGTATAAAGGGCACCCATGCTGATGAAATAGATGGCAGGCGAAGTAGAGATGACAGAAGTGATCTGTCAATGATGGAGAGGTAATGAGGTCAAACTGGATGGAGACTTGTGTAAAGACTTGCAGCATCCTGAATCTGTAGTGGAAATGCCGTTTAGAGAAGCTAGTGGTTAAGGGAACATATCTCAATCAGCTGGGAGCTTTGACTTGACATTTGAAGCTGTCAACTCATCAGCTGATTCAATGGCCACTGACCTCCCACCTCAGCTTCACAGACGAGGTCTAGGCACAGCGGGAAACCAATGGGCGACCTGTCAAATCCAAAAAGCTGGGAAAAAACCATCACTAAGTGACTGTAAACAAGCCACTAATGATTTTAATTGCCTCCCTCGCCACTGTGTGTTGGGTCTACTCAGCGCTGACAGACCCAACATTTGTTAAAGGCGCGTGGCGGCGGGTTGACAGCGGGGTCATGACTCACTGGGGAAAAAAAACACTTTCCCACCCAACCTGCCACTGATAGCGCCCGCTGACCCCCCACAAAATCCAGCCCTATATCTTTACTAAACATATGAATTTGAAATGTGCTCTTTGGTATCACAAACCTGGCCCCTATATCAAAATATTTATTGAAGAAAAGCATTAAAAGAGGAGTTAGGTGGCACAGTAGGTTAACATATTGCCCTTTCACCTCTGGGACTTGATGAGATGAAAGTCTCACCTGTCTGCTAGATGTAGAGGCAGCAGGACAGGTAGATAAGGTGGTTAAAAAGGCATATGGGATACTTGCCTTCATTAGCCGAGGCATAGAATATAAGAGCAGGGAGGTTATGATGGAGCTGTACAAAATGCTAGTTAGGCCACAGCTGGAATACTGTGTGCAGTTCTGGTCGCCACACTATAGGAAGGATGTGATTGCATTAGAGAGGGTGCAGAGGAGATTCACCAGGATGTTACCTGGGCTGGAGTGCTTCAGCTTTGAAGAGAGAATGGACAGGCTGGGGCTGTTTTCCTTTGAGCAGAGAAGGCTGAGGGGGGAACCTGATTGAGGTGTACAAAATTATGAGGGGCATAGATAGGGTAGATAGAAAGGAACTTTTCCCCTTAGTAGAGGGGTCAATAACCAGGGGGCATAGTTTCAAGGTAAGGGGCAGGAGGTTTAGAGGGGATTTGAGGAAAAACTGTTTCACCCAGAGGGTGGTTGGAATCTGGAACTCACTGCCTGAAATGGTGGTAGAGGCAGGAACCCTCACAACATTCAAGAAGCATTTAGATGAGCACGTGAAACGCCACAGCATACAAGGCTACGGACCAAGTGCTGGAAAATGGGATTAGAATAGACAGGGCTTGATGGCTGGCACGGACACGATGGGCCGAAGGGCCTCTTTCTGTGCTGTATAACTCTATGGGGGAAAAATTCGGTATCGCCCCGTTTGGGGCGCAATTATCGACCGGGCGCAAAGATTAGCGCCTGGCGCTAATTATCACCTCCGACTGCAAACTTGACTTTTATCACCCTTGGAGGTGATTGGAGCGCTAAATCAGGCGCTACACATCTGTCTTAAGGTGCAAAGGCCAAGGAGCGAAGCTCTAACTCAGAGCGCTGGCGAAGCTCATGTGATGTCAGTCAGCAATGGAACAGAGACACAATAGCGCCGGCCAGTTCTTAAAGGGGTGGGTTGATCTTGCTTTCCATCCACATCCTGCTCATTGCAGCCTTGAATCTCGGCCTGGAGAGACCTGTACATCAAATCTGCTGGAAAGAACAATGGAGAGAACCAGGGAAAGAGCTCAGAGTGCAACCCCCACAGTCTCTTCTAAATCAATACAAGGAAGGGCAAATCAAAATGAACCTGCAAAGTGCTGCTTAGTACCCAAAACTCCTTCACACAGCGTTGAATCTCTCCAGAAGTCTCTCTCTCTCTCTCTCAGAATGCGTGGTTCAAAAATGTCACCAAGAAAAAAAGGCAGGAAGCGGTCGCCTTTAAAAAGCGCTCCCCCAGTCCCTTCCTGATTGCAAAATGCTCCCCTCAACCTGTCGTTGCTAGCGGCAGGTGGTAAGGCAGGGGGCGCCACTCAATATCCGCTCCGGGGCGCTACAGGGGCTTGGCGCACTCGACTGACGTCACGATCTGCCGGCACAGGAGAGCGTGGCGGTAGTGTTTAGTGCCGCCGCAAAATGTCTAGTTAATTTCGCGAGCGGCGCAAACATCGCCGCGCCCGGGTGCTAGTTGTTTTGCGCCCCATTAGTGCCCTCTTAAGGCGCTAACGGGAGGCGCAACCAACTGAATTTTTCCCCCTATGACTCTTTGTAGGGGCCTTGTGTGAAATGAGTTTGGGCAGTGTTCATGGCATTAAATTGGCAATCTTGCTTAGAGACGCCTGGTAGGGGAAATGGAAATGGTGCAAGAGGGCTCTTCTGAGGACTCAGAAGACTTAAAGCAGAGTAGGAGGAGCGTGATTCTGTATCTGGGCAATCTATGCCTAACCTGGTAACCTGGAAGTATTTGGTGGTGACATTAGTTTTCCTAGAATGGAAGTGCCACATCATCCTGTAGCACTTTAGGCATAAAGGGATTGAGTTGTGTTAACAGAGAAAAGAATATTTAAAACAAATGTTGAATGTTTATTCATTGGTTTATTCAAGTGCATTGATGACTGTATCGGTGCAGTTTTTTTGTCAATATTTGTCTTATAATATGCCTGTGAAGTGCCTTGGGATGTTTTACTACGTTAAAGACGCTATAGAAATGCAAGTTGTTGTTGTTGTTTCCTGCTCTCGTCCCGAACTGGAAAATTTCATCAACTTTGCTTTCAATTTCCACTCTTCCCTCGTCTTCACATGGTCCATCTCCGACTCTTCTCTTCCCTTCCTTGACTTCTCTATCTCTATTTCTGGTGATAGGCTGTCGAACGATATCTACTATAAGCCCACCGACTCCCACAACTACCTTGATTACACTTCCTCCGACCCCGCTTCCTATAAGGACTCTATTCCATTCTCCCAGTTTCTCTGGCTCCGTCGCATCCACTGACGATGCCACCTTCCGTACCAGTGCTTCCGATATGTCTTCCTTTTTCCTCAACCGAGGATTCCCCTCAACCGTGGTTGACAGGGCCCTCAACCGTGTCCGTCCCATTTCCCACACATCTGCTCTCACCCCTTCGCCTCCCTCCCAGAACCAGCCTCCACATTCAACGGATCATCCGCCGCCATTTCCGCCACCTCCAGCGTGATGCCACCACCAAACACATCTTCCCCTCCCCTTTCAGCATTCCGAAGGGACTGTTCTCTCCACAACACCCTGGTCCACTCTTCAATCGCTGCCAACAACCCCTCCCCTTCCTGCGGCACCTTCCCGTGCAAGCGCAGGAGATGCAACACCTGCCCTTTTACCTCCTCCCTTCCCACCGTCCAGGGCCCCAAACACTCCTTCCAGGTGAAACAGCAATTTATTTGTACTTCTTTCAATTTTGGGGAGGGTTTAAACTAATTTGGCAGGGGGGTGGACACCAGCATATAGAAGTAGACAAGGGAAATAAGGTGCATAAAGGAGGAGAGTATTGGATAGTACTAGAGAAGGAAGGAGCACCATATTAGATGGGAGCAGACTAAGAAGGACTACGAGGAATACAAAGTCAGGTTTAGAATGCATGTATGTAAACGCACAAAGTGTGGTGAATAAGGTTGGTGAGCTACAAGCACAATTAGCCGTGTGGGAATATGATGTAGTGGCAATAACGGAAACGTGGCTTAAAAATGGTGAGGACTGGGTGCTTAATATTTATGGATACAAGGTGTTCAGAAAAGACAGGGAAGGAAAAAAGGGAGGTGGGATGGCAGTACTGATTAGGGAAGACATTGTAGTGTTGGAAAGAAAGTATGTCCTTGAGGGGGCAAGGACTGAATCCATTTGGTTAGAGTTGAGAAGCAAAAAGGATATGATCACGCTATTGGGGGTATTCTATAGGCCTCCAAATAGTGAGAGAACGATAGAGGAGCAAATCTGCAGGGAAATCACAGAGATGTGCAAGAACTATAGAGTGGTGATATTGGGGGACTTTAATTACCCAAATATCGATTGGGATAATGTTAGAGTAAAGGGAACGGAGGGGGAGGAATTTCTGAAATGTGTTCAGGAGAACTTCCTTGACTAGTATGTTCTCGGCCCAACTAGGAAGGAAGCATTGCTGGATCTGGTGCTGGGGAATGAGGTGGGCCAAGCGGACCAAGTGTCTGTGGGAGAACACATGGATAAGAGTGATCATCGTATCATAAGGTTTAGATTAGTAATGGAGAAGAGCAAGGAACAATCTAAAGTAGAACTTCTAAATTGGAAGAGGTAAAACTTCAATGGGATGAGAGGGGATCTAGCCAGGGTAAAATGGAACCAAAGATTGACAGGAAAAACTGTAACGGAACAATGGGTGATCTTTAAGGAGGAGATGTTCCAAGTACAGGCTAGGTACATTCCAACAAGAGGAAAGGGTAGGGAAACCAAAGCCAAAGCTCCTTGGATGACGAGGGAGATAGAGAAGCTGATGAAACAAAAAAAGAGGGTGTATGATGCATGTCAGGTGAATTCTTCAAGTGAGCCGGCATGGACTCAATGTGCCGAATGGTCTTCTTCAGTGCCGTAATGACTCCATGACTCTACGACTCTAGTATACTGTATTTGTGCTCATGATGGGGTCTCCTCTACATTGGGGAGACCAAACGCAGATTGGGTGATCGCTTTCCAGAACATTTCAGTTCAGTCCGTAAGCATGACCCTGAGCTTCCTGTCGCCTGTCACTTTAATTCTCCGCTCCGCTCCCACTCTGACCTCGGCCTCCTACACTGTTCTAATGAAGCTCAACCTAAGCTCAAGGAACAGCACCTCATCTTTCGATTAGGCACTTTACAGCCTTTCTCTGTCTACCTTATCCAAACCCATCATAATCTTGTACACCTCCTTCGCTCTAAGGAGAACAACCCCAGCTTCACCAAGCTAACCTTGTAGCTAAAGGGGGCAAGCACTTTGCTGGGAGTGTACTATAGGTCCCCAAACAGTCAGGGGGAGATAGAGGAACAGATATGTAGGCAAATCTCTGAGAAGTGTAGAAATAATAGGGTAATAATAGTAGGGGATTTCAACTTCCCCAATATTAACTGGGATAGTCAGAGTGTGAAAGGCTTAGAGGGAATTCTTAAAGTGCATCCAGGAGAGCTTTTTGAGCCAGCATGTAGAAAGTCCTACAAGAGAGGGGGCGGTACTGAACCTAATTCTAGGGAATGTAGCCGGGCAAGTGGTAGAAGTGTCAGTAGGAGAGCATTTTGGTGACAGTGACCATAATTCGGTGAGATTTAAGGTAGTCATGGAAAAGGACAAAGATGGACCGGAAATAAAGGTTCTAAATTGGGGGTGAAGGGATAATTACTAGTCCTAGCCCCTTCAGGGCTACCCTGGATCAGGCGTATTCCCCAGACGTTCACTTTCAACTAAAGTTAGAGGTAGCCGAATCCTAAAGATGCTTAATTGGGTCTAAAGATCCAGACTATCTCTCCCTAAAGGAAAGGAACAACCTGAACATGTTACCATCCTCCAGATAGCACTTTTAATAAGTTTAGCTAGACTGTAACATTCCGGATATTATGAGAGTCCGGAAAACTCCCTCAGAATTCTGCAACTCCTCACCAAATAGCGTACAGAGATTGAGTTCGCGAGTTTGATACAGAAGTACTATGTGAGATAATTCTAAAAATATATAGATTTATTAAAGAACCGACATGTAATTTACAGTTGGTGATTCAATCGCAACATTAACAGTTCCAAATACAAAAATCTTACAATTCTATTATCAGAGATCCTTATTCTCAAATCTTAACTTCTCTAGTTTTACAGTTCTTAGTTTATTCCAGGATATCCACCAAAATCAAATACAATACCTTGATCCCTGAGATACAAAGAGTTGAAGACTTACAGAGCTAGCTCTGAAGCCGAGAATCACTTTGCCCCTTTACAGTGAATCTATCATCCCATTTGAAAGTCCAATTTTTATACCCTTTTTCAGTGGTATTTCCTTTGAAGTTTTCTGCTGATGTAAGCTTACTATCTCTAGTCATTTTTCTGTTGACCCTTGCTATTCTTAGTCAGTTCAGTTGGTAGCATTACAGACTTGTGTCTCTCCTTTAGGTGTTTGAAGCTTTTCATTAAAAATGATGTGGAGCAGGTGCCTCTATTTGATGTCATTCTTACCAAAATCTTCTATGCAATTCTTAAGTTACCTCAGCTGGTTGCAACACAGAATCGTGTCTCCTAGGTGTTCCAAGTTCAACACAAAAATAATGTGATGGCTGGTGCCTCCCCCACTTGATGCCATTCCCACGAAGGCATATGTTTCTTAATTTTCTGTGTTTGTTTACAAAGTGTACTTTAAAACACCTTAACTGGGTGTACCATTGTCTTTTTTCCAAAGACTCAGACTATCAGGAACCTCCAACCTCCTGTTTCAATAAGGCTATTGATTCAGTGTCAACAACTTATCTTATCTCAATAGCCTGTATGCTGTTTACAGCTTTTCCATTGTTGAGGCTTTTAGATTTTCAAGCCCAGTTTGTCATGTTACAAAGGCCAGAATTATTTTCATAGAATTGTGTATTTTTCTGAATATGGCTTATTCCTTCACAGGGGAAGGCTGATTTTAATATGATAAGGCAGGATCTGGCCAAAGTGGACTGGGATCAGCTACTTGTAGGAAAATCCACATCAGAGGAGTGGGAGTCTTTCTAAAAGGAAATAGAGAGAGTACAACGCCAACATGTTCCCATAAAGGTCAAGGGTGGGACCAAACAAGCCCAGGGAACCCTGGATGTCAAGGGATATACAAGAATGGATTAGGAAAAAAAGGGAGGCTTTTGGCAGATACAAAGGACTAAAAGCAGTGGAAGCCCTAGAGGAGTATAGAAAGTACAGGGGGGTACTTAAAAAAGAAATTAGGAGAGCGAAGAGGGGGCATGAAAAAACACTGGCGGGCAAAATAAAGGAAAATCCCAAGGTGTTTTATAAGTATATTAAGGGCAAGAGGATAACCAGGGAAAGAGTAGGGCCCATTAGGGACCAAAGTGGCAATTTGTGTGTAGAGCCGAAAGATGTAGGTGAGGTTTTAAATGAATATTTTGCATCTGTGTTCACTATGGAGAAGGACAATGTAGGCATAGAAATCAGGCAGGGGGATTGTGATATACTTGAACAAATTAGTATTGAGAGGGAGCAGGTACTAGCAGTTTTAGCGGGCTTAAAAGTGGATAAATCCCCAGGCCCAGACGATATGTATCCCAGGCTGCTGTGTGAGGCAAGGGAGGAGATTGCAGGGGCTCTGACACAAATTTTCAGAACCTCTCTGGCCACAGGGGAGGTCAAAATTGAGAGGTCGCACAACACCAGGTTATAGTCCAACAGTTTTATTTTAAATCACAAGCTTTCGGAGTTAAAACTCCTTCGTCGGGTGAAGTGAGGAGATACAGGCATCATGACCACAGGGGAGGTGCCAGAGGACTGGAGGACAGCTAACGTAGTACCATTATTCAAGAAGGGTAGTAGGGATAAACCAGGGAATTACAGGCCAATGAGCCTAACATCAGTGGTAGGGAAATTATTGGAAAACATTCTGAGGGACAAAATTGGTCTCCACTTGGAGAGTCAAGGATTAATCAAGGATAGTCAGCATGGCTTTGTCAGGGGGAGATCATGTCTAACCAATTTGATTACATTTTTCGAGGGGGTGACTAGGTGTGTGGATGAGGGTAGTGCAGTTGATGTAGTCTACATGGACTTCAGTAAGGCTTTTGACAAAGTTCCACATGGGAGACTAGTCAAGAAGGTAAGAGCCCATGGGATCCAGGGCAATTTAGCACATTGGATCCAAAATTGGCTTAGTGGCAGGAGGCAGAGGGTGATGGTCGAAGGTTGTTTTTGTGACTGGAAGCCTGTGTCCAGTGGTGTACCGCAGGGATTGGTGCTGGGTCCTTTGCTGTTTGTAGTGTACATTAATGATTTAGATATGAATGTGGGAGGTATGATTAGTACGTTCGCAGATGACATGAAAATTGGTGGAGTGGTAAATAGCGAGGAGGGAAGCCTCAGGCTACAGGACGATATAGACGGGTTGGTCAGATGGGCAGAACAGTGGCAAATGGAATCTAACCCTGAAAAGTGTGAGGTGATGCATTTTGGGAGGACTAAGAAGGCAAGGGAATACACAATGAATGGTAGGACCCTAGGAAGGACAGAGGATCAGAGGGACCTTGGTGTGCATGTACATAGATCCCTGAAGGCAGCAGGACAGGTAGATAAGGTGGTTAAAAAGGCATATGGGATACTTGCCTTCATTAGCCGAGGCATAGAATATAAGAGCAGGGAGGTTATGATGGAGCTGTACAAAACGCTAGTTAGGCCACAGTTGGAATACTGTGTGCAGTTCTGGTCGCCACAATATAGGAAGGATGTGATTGCATTGGAGAGGGTGCAGTAGAAATTCACCAGGATGTTACCTGGGCTGGAGCGCTTCAGCTATGAAGAGAGACTGGACAGGCTGGGGTTGTTTTCCTTAGAGCAGAGAAGGCTGAGGGGGGACCTGATTGAGGTGTACAAAATTATGAGGGGCATAGATAGGGTAGATAGAAAGGAACTTTTCCCTTTAGTAGAGGGGTCAATAACCAGGGGGCATAGTTTCAAGGTAAGGGGCAGGAGGTTTAGAGGGGATTTGAGGAAAAACTTTTTCACCCAGAGGGTGGTTGGAATCTGGAACTCACTGCCTGAAAGGGTGGTAGAGGCAGGAACCCTCACAACATTCAAGAAGCATTTAGATGAGCACTTGAAACGCCGTAGCATACAAGGCTACGGACCAAGTGCTGGAAAATGGGTTTAGAATAGACAGGGCTTGATGGCTGGCATGGACATGATGGGCCGAAGGGCCTCTTTCTGTGCTGTATAACTCTATGACTTTGACTCTATCGGTACATAAATTTAAAACAGAAATAGACAGTTTCCTAGAAGTAAAGGGAATTAAGGGTTACGGGGAGCGGGCAGGAATTTGGACATGAGTCTAGGTGCGGATCGGTCATGGCCCTGTGGGTAGCGTAGCGGGCCCAGGGGCCGTGTAGCCTGATCCTGCTCCTATTTCGTGTGTCCAATTCTGTTAGGTTCAGGAGATGGTTCTGTGATAGTAGATTGGCGGTTAGGATCAGATCAGCCATGATCTTATTGAACGGCGGAGCAGGCTCGAGGGGCCAATTGGCCTACTCCTGCTCCTATTTCTTATGTTCTTATTTTCTTATGGTACTTTACAGGCTTCTGGACTCAGCATTGAGTTCAACAATTTCAGACCATAACCTCTGTCCCCATTGTTTCCTTCAGCAGCTGTTGATGATTCTGCTATTGCCATTTACACCTCCTCTAGACCCATCTTTTGTTTCTTTACTTGTCCCCTTACCATCCCCTTTTGTCTTGCACCATCATCCCTTTTGTCATTTAATCTCTCCTGCCTTTTGCCCTATCACAGACCTTCCCATTTGTTCTTGCCTCCCCTCCCCCCTTTCCCTGCCCCTACAGTTGCTTAAAAACCTGTTACATCTCCAACTTTTTCCAGTTCTGACGAAAGGTCATCGACCTGAAATGTTAACTCTGTTTCTATCTCCACAGATGCTGCCTGACCTGCTGAGTATTTCCAGCATTTTCTGTTTTTATTTCAGATTTCCAGCATCTGCAGTATTTCGCTTTTGTATATATGTTGAATGTTTATGCTCATCAAGGCAAAGGATGAAGAGATATTAGTATTATTAATAGAACAGTTTTCCATTGGGGCAATCTAAATATTGGGCCCTCTCAGGTCAGGTATAACATTGCCAGATGCAATGTAAAGCGTTCCCTGTTCTGCTCTAACAATGGCCCAGAAATTGATCTCGCTCTGTTCCCGCGGGGGTAAGCCTTCCCCGCGATCTCTCACTCCGCTTGTGCTTTTTCAGATCCAGCTCGCACGAACTTGATGTTCCAGACATCAGCCGGGCAGTGCTTGCGTATCCCACCGGCGTAGTGAATTCGTGCGAGCTGTGGGATCACGTGACTCAGTTAGAGCCAATGGCAGCACACCATCTTCCATTCATAAGTTTCACATACGTGCTGTGAAATCTATGAATCTTACACTCCCCCAAAATAACAGCTAAACCTCAATTAAATTTAAAAAAAAAACCATCACATTAATAAAATAAGTATAGTTAAATAAATTAACCATTTTAAATAAAAAATTAAATTTTTGAAAAAATTTAAAATCTTTTAAAAAGTTATAAAAATAAACTTACCTGTCTTTAAAGTCTCTAAAAAAGATATACCTGTTAAAAAAAATTCAAAAAAATACTTAATTCACTACTTACCTTGTTAAAAGTGGGTCTTACTCCTCCTTTTTCCATTTCTAAAATCTTCCGTACTTACCTGCGCGTCCAAAGCATGAAGTGCACAGCGTGCGCGCAGCCTGTAGCGCGCACGCGATGCACCGAGGAACCGCCCCCTTTTCAAAAGACCAAGTGCCGGTTTTCAGCGCATGCGCAGGGCATGCAGAAAACCGGCAATTGGAGAGAGAATACGCGAGAGTACGCAGTGCGTACTCTCGCGCAGCGGGATGAATTTTCGGCCCAATATGCCTTAGCCCAACCTTTGAAGAGCACTGATGGTCAATTAATGGCAAACTAGAGCCTGTCGACCTACGCTCAGCAAGAAAAGTGCTCTGATACTCCTGAAACATATTTCATGTTACAGCCTTACAGCCAGCAAAGAGAAGAAACTTACAACTGAAAAGATTATAATTTTAATAAACATCATATGTGAAGTTGTTCAGGTGCATTCTCCAGTCAAACATTTACCTTTGTGGTGAAAAAAAGCTGCCAAGCAGAAGGGTTGAATAAAAATCAAACAATCCCTTTACTCATGCTCATTTCTCTTGAAAAATAGAACTGTACAAAATTTAAAGAACCATTGGAGCATGCCGAACCTTTTTATTTTATAGTATTGGGTTAGTTTACCTAAACTGACAGACAAGAATAGGAACATTAGTAGGCCATTCAACTCTTTAAGCCCGTTCCACCATTCAATCAGATCATGGCTGATTTGTACCTCAAATCCATTTACCTGCCATTGATCCAAATCCCTTGAAACGCTTACCTAACAAAAACAAAGAAATGAAATTGTGTGTTACATTTAGTGAGTACCTCTACTCAGAATTTGATTTTGTGTGACCAGGTTCACGCTGACATGTCAAGTTATCTCCGAGAAGCCTCTGCTGTGCTCTGAGTACACGAGAAAATTACAATTTCCATTCACACTTTTGGAGCGAATGTCGGGGTCAGATGAAGTGCTGGGTTGTAAAATGGAATTGGTATTCTATCATTGGGAGATGTAGTGATGATTATAATTAAGTCCCTTTTTTTAATTCACAGGTACATGTTGAGTCAATATTTAATTGTTTGCTGTAGACTCGCGAAGACCTTAACGTGCAAAAGCTCATTATAACATTTTGCGTCAGACATAAACACTACCTCACTGATTCTAATTAAGGCTTTCCTTAGCTGCATCTCTTTATTAAATAATAACTGTTGGAAATTGAAGCAAAATTCAACTCCGTGATAGTGGTGTCGTTGCTTCCAATCCCATCCCCAGAAAGGGAATATTGTGATAGTAATAACATCGAAAGAAAGGGCGAGAAAATGTGTGAGCAGCATACTTGGAGAATGAGAGAAATACAAAAGACAGGGGAGTCCGACGGAGGATACACAGAGAAAGAGATACAAAGATAACAATGATGATAACAAGAGAAAGTGGATGAGCAGCATGCAAACAGACGGAACGAGAAATTAGAGTGGAGGACAAATAAAGACAAACAAATAATTATGAAGTCCGTGAGAAGAGACAGAACCCAGAGACACTATTCTTTTAATTGTGTGAGCAATCCAGTGCAGACCACCTAGTTTTGAACTAAACAGGCACTATCACAAAGAACCTTTGCTGTTTACTGTGTGTGGCCTGCAGAAAATCCTGCAGCGCAATTAGTTGATTTTTTATTTCTAGGCTGACCAAGTTGTCTGACAGTATTCATAGGGCCCTGAAGTTAGCCCATTTATTGTAAGCAGCCTAATACCTCTGCTAAAGGAGGGAGGAATCTCAGGACAACACATTAAACACTTATGCTAGTATCTCATGGAATAATTTTGGAGTGAAAGCACTTGTTTTATTAACACTGAATGGTTTCCAACTACTGTATATCATTTTAGCTCTGTGTTTTCATTAAATGAAAACTTAAAATGGAATAAAATAGAAGAGAACACTTTTTAGAATGCATCCAGGATCTCTTCCCAGATCAGTATGTTTCTAGTCCAACAAGAAAGAAGAAAGACTTGCATTTATATAGCATCTTTCATGACCTCTGGATGTCACAAAGCGCTTTACAGCCAATTAAGTACTTTTGAAGTGTAGTCACTGTTGTAGTGTAGGAAACGCAGCAGTCAATTTGCGCACAGCAAGGTCCCACAAACAGCAATGTGATAATGTCTAGATAATCTATTTTTAGGAAAGCAGTATTGCTTGATTTTGTTCTGGGAAATTAAGTGGGCCAAATAACTGAATCGTTAAAGGCAAGTCATGTTTGATAAATTTAAGAGAGTTTTTTTGAAGAAGGACAGATTGTATTGATAAAGAGAAAACAGTACATGTAGTTTAAATGGATTTTCAAAAGTCATTTGATAAGGTGTCTCAAGAAGCTTGTTGGAAAAATTCAGGATTATGGTATAAGAGGAAATGTAACGGCAAAGATAGAAAGACAGCAGACAGGAATCAAAGAGTTAGGATATATGGGCGTTTCATGGGTTGGAGATTGGTTGGAGTGGTGTTCCTGAGGGGTCAGTTTTGTTTTCAGTATATATAGATGATTTGGACTTGGGTTTAGGGAACACAATCCTGAAATTTACTGACAACACAAAAGTAGGTGGTCTGGCAAACAGTGAGGAGGACTGTAAAAGACTTGAAGAGGGAATAGAATAGATTAGTGGAATGGGCAGACATTTTGAAAATGCAGTTTAATGTAAATAAGTGTGAGGTAATACATTGTGAAAGGGAAAAATGGGAAAAGGGAGAAAACAAGGAATGGGAGTATGCAATTAATAGCAAGATGCTGAAGGGCATGGGTAAAACAAGACAGATCGGAGTTCAAATACATAGGGGGAAGAAATTCGGCATGTTAGCGCTTCTCGTTACCACCTGGGGGAGTGCTAATGGGGCGCTAATGGGTCTGCGGCGGGTTGCAGCGAATCCAACAGCACATGCGAGATTCACCTGGGATTTAACGCTGGCAATAACAGTTAGCGCCTTGGCCTTTAGCGCCTGGCAGATCATGGCGTCAATGAGTTTGGAACGTCCCGTTAACGGCCCAGATGCAAAATTGACTGTTGCCCCCCTGCCTTAGCGCCTGGCCTGAACAACGGCAGGAAGAGGAGGCGTTATGCATTCGGATGGGCACTGTAGGAGATCAACATCCATTTTCATTTTACTGGCCAATCAATGCTGCCTTCTCAGTTTCACATTGCGAAACAGCCGTTTTAAGTGAGTTAAACGTTTCTTACTTTCAGGAGTGGTCTGCCTGCTAAAAATTTGTCACTTTCATTCTGCTAAGATTTCAAAGTCCTAAACTTGGTTACATTATTGGGGGCTGAACTGGCACTCGGCCTCGCCCTCCAGCATCAACGTCGGAGGCAGCAGAGGCAGAGACAAAGATTGGAAAATGTGGCCAGAGGGAGGAGGGCCAACAGGGCTCTCAACAGGAGGCCTTGTCCTCCCAGGGTATTCTGGGAGCACTTCTCCTACATAAATTTAACTGAAGAACAGTGTGTTAAAAGGCTCCGCTTCACCAAGGAGGTGGTCACAGAGCTCTGCCACCTCCTGCAGCCAGACCTCGAGCCTCAGATCAGGACCACTCTCAGTGGCAGTCAAGGTCACCGTCGCCCTCAATTTCTACGCCAGCGGATCCTTCCAGTCTGCAGCAGGAGACATAGCTAACATCTCGCAGTTCGCCATCCATTGCTGCATCCGGAAGGTCACAGAGGCTCTCTACAGAAGGAGAAGGGACTACATTTCCTTCCCCATCACCAGAGAGAAGCAGGACGAGCGTGCATGTGGCTTTGCCAGGATAGTGGGATTCCCCATGGTGCAGAGCGCCATTGACTGCACCCACGTCGTTTTGCGGGCACCGCATAACAATCCTGAGGTCTTCCGTAACCGCAAAGGCTACCACTCACTTAATGTCCAGTTGGTGTGCGACCACAGACAGCGAATCCTCAATGTCAATACCTGCTATCCTGGCAGCAGCCACGATGCCTTCATTCTGCTCCAGACCTGTGTGCCAGCACTCTTCCAGCCACCACATCAAGCTCATAGCTGGCTGGTCGGAGACAAGGGGTATCCGCTCTGCACCTGGCTCCTCCGCAACCCCAACACTCCTGCCCAGCACTCATATAATGAGAGCCATGCCGCCACCAGGAACATCATTGAGCAGACCATCGGGGTGCTCAAGCAACGGTTCCGCTGCTTTGACCGCTCGGGAGGAGCCCTCCAGTACTCGGCTGAGTGGGTGTCCCTTTTCATCGTCATCTGCTGCATGCTGCACAACTGGGTCATCATGAGGGCCCAGCCATTGCCACCAGGCATAGCGGGACCACCTCGGGAGGAGGATGAGGAGGAGGAGAAACAGGAGGAGGAACAGCAGCAAGTGAGAAGCCAGCCACTCAATCGGCCTTCTGGAAGGGCGGTCCATGACCGCCTCATGAGACTGCGGTTCCAATAAATTCTACCCCACATCCTGGTTGCTCACCACATCCCCATCATTCCATCCATTTCGCATGCCATATCACAGCGCAAAGCTGAAATGAGAGATGCACAAATTGTGCAAAATTCAATTAATAAAGTTATCAACATTCAGTAAACACATATATACAACAACAATATTTTAACTAATCACCCTTGTGCAAACTCGTACTTCCATACTTTACAGTGCCTTTTCCTAATCTACTGCTCCTACGTATTCTGTCCCCAGTGGCTGCAGCAGGGCTGGTGGGAGGCTGCTGAGTGTTGGTGCCAGAGACTACAGATGGCCTTGCAGGACGCCCTCGACCAGCTCTGGGCTTGGAAGGCCCGGCTGTACACTGCACCACCTCAGGCTGGGCGGCGGCAGTCTGGCCTGACTGGATGACAGGCAGCGACAAGGGCAATGGCGGAGTGGCAGTGGTAGGAGCAGGAATGCTGTCATCCTGAGAGAGGACAGCAGGTTCCTGCTCCACTGACCCACTGCCACTCTCCCGGGGCAGCACCTCAGCATCCCTACCAATCTGCTGGAGCACAGATTGCTGGCCTGCTGCGACACCCTGAGATCCCGGTGGACTGTGGTTCGACTCTGCGATGATGGCAGCAGTCAGATCTTTCGTGGCATCAAGCTGAGACTGCATGAGAGCAGTCTGAGACTCGATGGCAGCAAGCATTGACTGCATTACAGCACTAAGATGTTGCATGGCTTCCGCCTGTGCTGCAATGGATGCTGCCACACCGCCCATGACACGCGGCATGTGGTCTGGATCGGCACGGTCTCTCTGGGAGTCCACCATGAATGTTGATAAACTTTATTAATTGAATTTTGCAGACTGCCAAGGATGGGCTCCATGGTGTGCGCAGAGCTCTGTGCAATGTTGGAGGCGGGCTCCTCCACGCTCCTCACCATTGCTGACAGGCTCGCGGGCACCCTTGCCATTGCACCTATCATCTCCGTGTGCATGCCCATCACCCTTCTTGTGAACGCCTCCCCATCGAGGTCCTCATCTCAGTCCTTTGCAGCAGAACTCCCGAGCTCCCCTTTTCCCCTGGCCTTGCTGCAGCCCGCTTGTCTCCGGTGCATCCCCAGTGCAGACCCCTCTACTAAACTTGCCTCTAACGATCGCGTAGTCCCAGTATCTGAGGTGGTGCCTGCGGGTGAGACATGCAGTGACGTGGTGCTTTCTTCCTCCTCCTCTTCTCCCACCTCACTCTCACGGGGAGGCTTAGGGACAGGCTGGTCATCTGGTTGCTGATTACCTGAAAACATAAAGGCACAAGACTCGCGTTAAGGTGAGGGTAGGGGGACAGGAAGGGAGCAAGGAATGCAGACAGTATAATGAGCTGGTAAGTGGGAAAGGCTTGTGCTGTGAGGGGGAAGTGGGATGAGAGAAGGAGAGGGGATGAACATACTGTTGTTGCCCCCAAGGGGATCGACATCGCCGATGGCAACGGCACCCAACACCTGGCGCCCAATGACTCTCAGCACTCGCTCCTCCAGGTCTGTAAGCTGTTGGATGTCTGCTTCAGCCCCGCCTATTCATTCCTGCTCCCTCCTTCCTGAGCAACAATTCTGTCAAGACGTGGAGATATCTTAGACATGCACACGCGCATGTCATGCTCAATGTTCA
This sequence comes from Squalus acanthias, assembly GCA_030390025.1. Taxonomy (NCBI): domain Eukaryota; kingdom Metazoa; phylum Chordata; class Chondrichthyes; order Squaliformes; family Squalidae; genus Squalus; species Squalus acanthias. The sequence goes on from CM059426.1 coordinate 88,183,590, forward strand.
TCCTGGCTCGGTACATTGTTTTGTACTGTCTCCAATACCCAGAGCCCTCACTGTCTCCAATACCCAGAGCCCTCGCTGTCTCCAATACCCAGAGCCCTCACTGTCTCCAATACCCAGAGCCCTCACTGTCTCCAATACCCAGAGCCATCGCTGTCTCCAATACCCAGAGACCTCACTGTCTCCAATACCCAGAGCCCTCACTCTCTCCAATACCCGGAGCTCTCACTGTCTCCAATACCCAGAGCCCTCACTGTCTCCAATACCCGGAGCCCTCACTGTCTCCAATACCCGGAGCCCTCACTCTCTCTCCAATACCCGGAGCCCTCACTGTCGCCAATACCCAGAGCCCTCACTGTTCCCAATACCCAGAGCCCTCACTGTCTCCAATACCCAGAGCCCTCACTGTCTCCAATACCCAGAGCCCTCACTGTCTCCAATACCCAGAGCCCTCACTCTCTCTCCAATACCCAGAGCCCTCATTGTCTCCAATACCCAGAGCCCTCACTGTCTCCAATACCCAGAGCCCTCACTGTCTCCAATACCCAGAGCCCTCACTGTCTCCAATACCCGGAGCCCTCACTGTCTCCAATACCCAGAGCCCTCATTGTCTCCAATACCCAGAGCCCTCACTGTCTCCAATACCCAGAGCCCTCACTGTCTCCAATACCCAGAGCCCTCACTGTCTCCAATACCCAGAGCCCTCGCTGTCTCCAATACCCAGAGCCCTCACTGTCTCCAATACCCAGAGCCCTCACTGTCTCCAATACCCAGAGCCCTCACTGTCTCCAATACCCCGAGCCCTCACTGTCTCCAATACCCAGAGCCCTCACTGTCTCCAATACCCAGAGCCCTCACTGTCTCCAATACCCAGAGCCCTCACTCTCTCCAATACCCAGAGCCCTCACTCTCTCTCCAATACCCAGAGCCCTCACTGTCTCCAATACCCAGAGCCCTCACTGTCTCCAATACCCAGAGCCCTCACTGTCTCCAATACCCAGAGCCCTCACTCTCTCTCCAATACCCAGAGCCCTCACTGTCTCCAATACCCAGAGCCCTCACTGTCTCCAATACCCAGAGCCCTCACTGTCTCCAATACCCCGAGCCCTCACTCTCTCCAATAGCTGGAGTTAAATCTTGTCCATTTCATCTAAATACCCTCTTAATGATGTGATAAGTGTTAATTACTGCCAATCAACCTCTCTGGCACTGATAATGAATTATTACAAGTGTGGCATCTCATTCCTTCAGGTTTTAATTTTTGAAGATTTTAAAAACGTTAAATTTAATTTTTTGTTTTACTTTTCCTTTCTGTCTCTTTTGTTCTCTCGTAATCTAATCTTTCTTTCCCTCTCTTTATTTCTGTACCTGATTTGACGTTGAATTTACCCACTGTAATTTACACTTCCTTCTCAATCCTTGCGCTGTTAATTTCACAATCCATCAACCTGATTAGTTAAGGAGATACACAGTTGCTTGCCCTGTTGACTCAGGTCCCAGATGCCCGTTATCCCTCTCTGCGCCGTTATCAGCTCAGAATTTTAGCAACTTGCCAAGCAAAATACTTAAAAACTGAAACATGTAAGGGCAAGTCTAACTAACAACAGACACCGTTAGATGCCCTGCTACAGCAAAATTCAGCCAATATCATTTAAAAAGTAGTTCTCATGGTCTCTGTGTTGATCAAAAGGCCAACTAAAATAATAGAGCCCTGCTTTTATTTTGTGACTTAGTTGGATTTATATAAGGCTGAACAGATTAATGTCTGTGTTAAAATAGCAAACAAAGGCATGTCCTTCAAACTCATTAAGCATTTGTCTGCTTTGTCAGTAAGAGTAATTTGTAATAAAAACAGAAAATGCTGGGAATACTCAGCAGGTCAGCCAGCATCTGTAGAGAGAGAAACAGAGTTAACGTTTCAGGTCGATGACCCTTCGTCAGAACTGGAAAAAGTTGGAGATGTAACAGGTTTTTAAGCAAGTGTAGGGGCAGGGAAAGGGGGGAGGGGAGGAAAGAACAAAAGGGAAGGTCTGTGATAGGCTGGAAGGCAGGAGAGATTAAGAGACAAAAGGGATGATGGTGCAAGGCAAAAGGAGATGGTAATGGGACAAGTTAAGAAATAAAAGATGACTCTAGATGAGGTGTAAATGGCAATGGCAGAATCATCAACAGCTGCTATGTGAGAGAGAGAAAAAAAAATAGGGGCAGAAGTTATGGTCTGAAATTGTTAAACTCGATTTTGAGTCCAGAAGGCTGTAAAGTGCCTAATCGAAAGATGAGGTGCTGTTCCTCGAGCTTACATTGAGCTTCATTGGAACAGTGTAAGAGACCGAGGACAGTGAGGTCTGAGTGGGAGTGGAGTGGAGAATTAAAGTGACAGGCGACCGGAAGCTCGGGGTCACCCTTACGGACTGAACGGAGCTGTTCCACAAAGCGGTCATTCAATCTGTGTTTGGTCTCCCCAATGTAGAGGAGACCGCATCGTGAGCAGCGAATACAGTATACTAAATTGCAAGAAGTACAAGTAAATCACTGTTTCACCTGGAAGGAGTGTTTGGGGCCCTGGACAGTGGAAAGGGAGGAGTTAAAGGGCAGGTGTTGCATCTCCTGCGCTTGCATGGGAAGGTGCCGTGGGAAGGGGAAGGGGAAGGGGTGTTGGGTGGGATAGACGAGTGGACCAGGGTGTCGCGGAGGGAGCGGTCCCTTCGGAATGCTGAAAGTGGAGGTGAGGGGAAGATGTGTTTGGTGGTGGGATCACGCTGGAGGTGGCGGAAATGGCGGAGGATGATCTGTTGAATGTGGAGGCTAGTGGGTGAAAGGTGAGGACAAGGGGAACCCTATCGTGGTTCTGGGAGGGAAGGGAAGGGGTAGGGGTGAGAGCAGAAGTGCGGGAAATAGAACGGACACGGTCAAGGGCCGTGTCAACCACAGTAGAGGGGAATCTCGGTTGAGGAAAAAGGAAGACATATCAGAAGCACTAGTATGGAAGGTGGCATCGTCAGAGCAGATGCAGCGGAGACGGAGAAACTGGAAGAATGGAATAGAGTCCTTACAGGAAGTAGGTGGGAGGAAGTGTAGTCCAGGTACCTGTGGGAGTCAGTGGGCTTGTAGTGAATGTTTGTCAATAGCCTATCCCCAGAGATGGAGACAGAGAAGTCGAGGAAGGGAAGGGAAGAGTTGGAGATGGACCATGTGAAGGTGAGGGAAGGGTGGAAATTGGAAGCAATGTGAATGAAATTTTCTAGTTCAGGGCGAGAGCAGGAAATGGCACCGATACAGTCATCAGTGTACCGGAAAAAGAAGTGAGGGAGGGGACCTGAGTAGGACTGGAACAATTTGTAGCCTATTGTGTCAAAACATATCACAACATTTCATACAATGGGGGTAATTTTCAAATTCGCCGTCTGGGCGATAACCTGGTGAAGCAGGTTGCTTGCCCATTGTAGAACCTGCACAATTTTTGTTCTACTAAAGTCAATAGAATGAAAATTGGGCAGATTCCATAAAGGGCGGGCAATCTGTTCTACTCAGTTATTGCCCAGGTGCAAAGTTAAAAATTACCCTCAATGAATTTGCTCAGAATGGTGTACTAATCTTTCGTTTTCTTTTTATGTTTTTCACCAGGTGTAATAGGTGATGGTTTTTTTGATCAAAAGAGGAATGATGTACTTTCAACCAGTGGGACTGGACCAGTATCTGACACTCCTTATACAGACATCATTGGAAACAGTTCAGGAATGCCACAGCAAATAGACTTGGGGACACTTACTCCTTTTGTAGTAACAAACATCTCAACTGCTGGTGGCCTAAATGATGAAGACAAGTTGACTGATTTGAATAAAGAACAGTGGAGCACCAAGAGTATACAGGAGGACAGTTTGCTGCCTTTTACACACAGCACATCACCCAGTTTTGATGATAGCAGTGTGGGCTCATTCCTGCATGTGGAGGACACAAGCTCATTTGCTCAGAAGACAGATGGAACATTTTATTCTCCTGAGCCACCTACAAATGTCTCACGTTTCAAGACTTCTTTTCCCAGCCTCAACTCCAGTAGCATGGCTACAGATAATGACACAACACATGAACCTGTACATTTTGACACCAGCTTTGGTAAGAGTTTATTTAGCTTATACTCAATGGCCCGGATTTTGCGGTCAGCGGCGAACGAATGGCGCCAGCCGTTCGTTGCACTTACACTTGCCCACAGACTTTCTATGGACTTTGCACTGGAAGTTTAGTAATTAGAAATCCAAAACAGCACAACGCCCTCTACAGGGGACTTTGGGACCTGTGTGAACAGGGCAAGCAAGGCTGTGTCTCCTTAACCAATCAGATTGAAGAATAGTTACTGAGGCATGCAGAGTCTGAACCAGGAAGTGTAAGTAAGAATAGTTCATTCAATGCCAAATCACATACAGAAAGTGAAATAGAGGGAAAGAAAGATGGGATTAAGAGAGGGAGATAAGTGACAGAAAAAAAAAGTAAAAAAACATTTTTTATTGACATTTTTTAATTTAAAAAAATCTCCAACAATAATTAAAATCTGAAGGAATTGGACTTCACACTTGTAAAAGTAAATTTTCAATGCCAGAGTGGTTGTTTGGCAGTAATTAAGACTTATCATGCCATTAAAAATTCCACTTACATTTGAATGGACAAGCCCTAACTTTTTCTGGCATATTTAGTAGGTATCTTTCACGTAAGTACCCCAACTTCACTCTGTTCCATTTATTTCAATGCCAAGTCTCTGGGTGAGAGACAGAGCGAAGCTCCAGGAGGAGCAGGGCGACTCGGACAGAAACTTTCTGATTTCCATGTTTAACTGCGCATGTGCGGTCACCGGACGTTACTGTCCAATTTACTCTTTAATAACGATGAGCGCTGATAGCCTCACCGTTATTTTTACCGCAAAACCTGGGCCATTGTATACAGCTTTTGATAATCTTTGATATATTATATATTAATCAAACTATTAGAATATATTCTGCTTGTTGAGATCAATATTCTGTAATAGATTAACAATCATAAGGATAGGGTGGCAGAGAACTAAGACCATGGCTGTTCCATAACCTGGCATCTCTTAGCAAATCTATTATGTGTAATTTGTTATTATTAAAGTTAGGAACATAAGAGCGTATGGAACAAGAAAGTCCATTCCTTCTACATACCATACACTATCTGCTATATCACAAATTCTACCTAGCCCATTTAATCTCCTGGAGAAAGGTGCACACTTTCTCCCAAAAATGGAAATCAAGTGAAACTGGAAAATTTATCCAATTCTACACCCTACAGTATTCATCCCTGAGTAATCAGCTTCCATAACTTGGTTTTCCACACTACCATGGCAGCTCAGTCATCATTGTGTTGTATGGAGTATTTGATTGTCACTATCTGTTTTTATATCATTATAACCTATGTTCCGAACCAAATATTTACACAACTCTTTTTTGAAGGATTTCATCAACACAACATTTACCGCTTTTGCTGGGAGTCTGTTTCACATGTCCACATTCTGTGGAAAAGCATGTTTTCTGATTTCTAGGCATCTTGAAGTTTACTAATTTTTACACATCCTCTAGTTTTGCGCTCACATTCCAAGATAAACAGCTCACATCTACACTACCATCTCAGCATTTTAAATGCTTGGATCATATGTGCTCTCCATCATATTATCGCCAAACCAGAGATTACAATTTTCATGAGGATTCTTTGTGTATTGTTAATTTGTAAAGACAATAGGATAGATTTTCCTCTATGGGCCCCTGTTGGGCGTCAGACTGACACATTGCACTTGAAGTGTGCTTTACCTGTTCCTGGCTGAACCTTGCACTGCAAAGCCGGGCAGTCAACAGAAGCACAGCTGCCAGGTGCTGTGAGTCCTAAGACCTGGAGATCATCTTTTGTGGGGGAAGGAAAACTTCATAAACTTGCTGCTCTTGCCTCTTCTTCCATCTTCAGCTGCCCCTGTGACCCACAGACTGAAGGAGATCCTAGTGCGTGGCCTTGCACCAGGTTTCTTCATGGGGTCTTCGCTGAGGCGTCCAATGGTGATGGATGAGAAAAGTGAGGCAGGAGGGTGGGAAAACCTCCTTCCACCTCATTAAAGTGTTAATATATCATCTGTATCACCCCAAGAAATCCTGGCTCAGTACAATGGGGGCAGAGACCATACGTAATAGGTTTCCTCCCCTTTTTCCTCTTTACTGCACCAGGGGAATGTTGATTACCCAAACACAGCAAAAAGGAAAATCCACCCTCATTTCTAATGCCTAGATTAGAAGATATTTAAAGACATTTAGAAGACATCTTAGAATCCCTGAGAAATTGAGAAAGAGGTGAAACTGTTTAATACTTTTAGGGGCTCTGTAAATATAGTAGCTGTACCTGAGGACTGAAACCTAGCCAATTTTGTCTTGGTATTCAAAAAGGCAACGAGGAATGAAGTTGAATTATAGGCTCATCAGCCTAATGTAGGTAGTGGGTTGGGCGGGGGGGGGCGCGGGTGGAGGGCGGCTAGAGAAAAAGTTGAAGAGCATTTTAGGAGATGCTATCTATGTTCCTCTGAAGAATACTGTGACCACAAGGAATAATCAACATACTGTACATCTGAATTTGGAAAAAGGAAGTTTTTGCCTCAATGGTTATTTGAAGAAATAACTAAATTCATTAACAACAGTGGATATAATTTACTTGTATTTTCAGAAATCATTTGGTAAGGTACCAGTTCCATTTGTGGGACATATAAAAGATGAAGACTTATGCAATTAATTACAGATTTGCTAACTGGATTGGAATCAGAAGGTGCTGATAAACAGGAAAAGCAGTAGCTGAGATGTAGTGACTCCCCATTTTAGTTCTTGACGCAGTGTTGATAAGTAGAAGGGTAGTTCTTGTCTTCTAAAATTTGTTGGTAGTATCAAGCTATGTGTTCACAACAGCACCCCCTCCCGGCATGGACCTCGTCTCCAGTCTAAAATCCAGGCCTTAGTCTCCCTGTTATTTTCAAGAACTTGCTGGATTTGCACATTAATTGCCCATTAAACTTGTCGCAGAAAGTTAAGACTGGAACTTAACAGCATTTAACCTTTTTAACAACCCGATAATTGTTAATTCATTGCCAATCAGCCTCTCTGGCCCAGAAAGGGAACAATTTAAAGGGGGCGATTTTATCAATGGGGGCGCGTTGGAGGCGGGACTGCTGCTTGTCAGGTTTCAGTCCCACCTCCATCGACTTCTGGCCAACCTACGCTATTTTCCCTTGATTGACCTTGTTAAGCCCTCCTTGCGGGCTTAGCAGGCCAATTAAGGGGAAGCCGATTACAGAGAACGTCAGCGTTTGACGTTTCATCTGTCAAAAATTTTTGACATATGAATTTTCATCGTTTGACAGCTCTGTGAAGCTGTCAAACACTGAGGGCTGGATTCTCAGTGACCCGTGGAGTCGGGTTTGGAGGCGTGTGGGGAGTTAAAGTTGCAGATTCGGGGGTCCCGACCCCATCCCGACTCCATCCCGCCTCCACGCAATTTTGGCAAAATCAGTCGCGGGGTTCCCGACTCCGTCCCACCTCCAAGAGGCGGGAGAGGCCATTAAAGCCCTTAACAAGCTCTAAATTGGCTCTGTAATGCCATTTTGAAATGTTTTAGCTAGTTTAACCCTTTTCCGACGTGAAGTACGCCTGACGTGAAACACTCCAGTGAAACCTGGCGGGAGCACAAGTGGATAGCTGACTATCGGCTGCAGGTCCACTATTACAACAGAGATGTGATGAAGGTAGTAGTAGTATTAGGTCTGAAAGTTGATGCTGCTGCATTGAATGTCTTCAGAGACTGCCTGGCCTTGCTGTGAGAGGACCTGGATGACAATTCATATTTTTTTTTTCTCTCTCTCTCCCCCTCTCTCTCATTTTGCATCCAGGTTCACTCACAGCAAAGGCCAGGCAATCTCTGAGACCAGGCAGTCTCTGCAATGATGACATCATCAGAGGCGACTTTCAGACTCACACCACTAATTGGTTCATGGGTTCCCACATGCTGGAACTCAATTGTCCAATTAAGTTAAAATTGCATCATTCATCCACATTAATCTGGAGTCGGGGGGGCAACACGAAATGCAGATCACACGACCCCAACCCGACCCCAAGACAAAATCCAGCCCTGACATTCTCTGTTGTTTGATGAGTTCTTGTATTCAAGACTCATCAAACCTCTTTTGTGAGCAGAAATTAGATGGATGTTGCATCGGAGAATGCAGCAGCCATCTGTCATCTCTGCCGGTGAGATGCGAGACTCTCCACATCCCCAACTGTTGAAGCCTGCAGGAAGAAACAAAGGTAAGTAAACATTTTCTATCACTTTCCACTCACCTCACATACTCACCTCTCCACACTTGCATCCATCACTTACGTCCACAGCGCACTTTTGGACCCCTCCGACCCCCGCAGACCCACTGCTCGCCTCACTGACCCTGGCGGGGTTTCACGACATCGGGAAGCCCACACCTCAGCTGGAAAAATGGGGACAATCCTCTTAACTGCCTGTTAACTACCTGTTAACAGGCAGTTAAGTGACTGTAATCCAAGAGATGGGACCCGGCGCGGGTCGGCTACCCGCCTCCTGGGAAGATGGCACGGAAGCGGGTTGGGGGCGGGATGGGTACCCGCCCCCAGATTCTGCCATTTTCCCGGCAGTCCTGCCTCCCCAGGGCTGGCAAGATCGCGCCCAAACTGTTCAATCTCAGAGATTTAAAAAAATGTAAAAAAAAATTCCTACTTTTCCTTTCTGCCTCTTTTTCTCTCTCTCTCTCTTAATCCAGTCTTTCTTTACCTCTCTTTATTTCTCTTTCTGTACCTGATTTGACTCTAATTTACCCTATTTCATTCTCCGTCATTTCTCTGTTTCTTTCTCAATCCTTAAATCTCATTGGTTAAGGTGATGCACTGTTGATCCCACTGTTCGCTAAGGTCCCAGATGCCCCATTGCCCTCGACATGCAGTTATCAATTCCGACTTCCAGCACGTTATGGCACAAAATCTTTCGAGCTGAAGGGTGCAGGAAAAAGTCTAACTAATGGCACACGCCACGAGATGCCCTGCTCCAGCTAGATCCAGCCCATTATTTCATAAGAGGGGATATGATCTAAGTCTTTAAAATGCTGAAAGGAATGGAATGCAATGGCTGCTTGAGCTGCTGAAACATTGGAAATGTCATCTGTGGAAAGTAACTGGCCAGGTTTTAATTTGGATAGTGTAGAGTTAAGCTGAAATACCTATGGGGGTTAGGAAGAATTTATAGCAGAACTTTTGGTTAGACGATAAAATAAGTGGGTAGAGTTCATGACAGGATAGCCTGACAAGGAGCTATGAAAGGAGCAGGCTTGATGGTTCAAATGACCTTTACTAAAGACCAGTAAAGTACCGCTTTGTGCTTACTTATATCTATTTAAAGTATGTCTAAGTTAATGAAAATGTTGGGATTATCATGTATGGCTATAACTTCAAAAGGATCCTCATTCTGCTGTGAATATTTTGGTAAAATGTTCGTATATCAATCAAAAAAAGATTGAGGATTTATAGAAGCTTATCTGATAAAATCTCACTATTAGATTTGGGTACCTTCAGTGATAACTAAACACTGCATAAATGGAATCACTTTTTGAGTTGAACTGCACAAAACTGTACTGCTTTGTGATATCTAGTTCTAAATAGAATCTCTAGACCAGCTAGTTCACAGATAATTTTTTTACTAGAATTCATATTTGTGTACTTAATCCAATAAGATTGGCAAATGAACTGTAGCCTTAGTAATGGAAAAGACTTGAGCATTTCACAATTGTCGTCATAAAGCTGGTTATATGCTTCTGAATGCCAGCGCTCTTGTAAGTGCTGGAATTGGGCCCTTAGTGAATTGGATCAATCTGAATAGCTGATGCAATTTAAGACCCCTAATCTGAATGCCAACTGGTGATTCGCATCAGCCAAGGTCCACTTAAACTGACTTTACTTTGACCATATAAATTAAAAGTAGCTTCACTGAACTTCATAATCTTAACCTGACATCATGACTCACAATATTTCTCACCTGACGAAGGAGCAGCAGCTCCGAAAGCTTGTGATTTCAAATAAAACTGTTGGACTATAACCTGGTGTTGTGCGACTTCTCACAATATTTCTGGCAAGAGAAATGTAAAATAAAATGATAACATTCCAAAATTAACTTGCAGCTAGTTTGTAGCAGATCTCAAATGTTTAGTGTAACTATATCCAATTTAAAGCCAATGATTTTTTTCTAATTTTGAGGTTAGTCAGAAATTCTTTAATCTTTTGGACTATTTTGCCACATTCAATTAACAAGAGAACTTTTAAATGTGTGAATGGTCATGAAGAACAATGTATAGATCAATGATTCTACTTTCTAGTCTTTAATAAAGAAACATTCTTACTGCATTTTTAATTTTTGGGAAGGGGGCAATTGCTCTGGTTCCCACGTGTAGCAGTGTGATAAAGGTGTTTAAAATTACATGTAGCAACCAGAGCAATTCTTGCCCTGAATTATTGATTTTTCACCATAACCTTAACAACAGATAAAACACAAGGGGCTGCATTTTTCTCCATTATATCACTCCAAATCAGGTGGGATAGCAGCCAAAACTGGTGGTGAGACATACCGCTGAATCCCTACCCTGACCTGGATTTTCCATCCCCTCCCCTGCCGGGACCTGTGTTGGCTGCCCCTTCCTTGTCGGCCACATACACGAGCCAACGGGGAGGCAGAGCCAGTATCCTGACCCATTTTCCTCCCACCTGCCCTTCTTACCCCTGCCTGGTCCAGGGTAGCAGTGGTAATGGCTCCAAAGTCTCCTGATGGAGGGAAAGGATCTACTCGAAATTTCCTCTCACTCCACTCTGCCTTGGCTGAGGCCTACAAATCATTTTTGTCTACGCCTCTTTGGGCTCTTCTGCCTCTTTAAATACCCGCCACTTCTTCTGGTTCTGCAGCAATGGTCCTGCTATGGCACTGCTGGAATTTTACCGGCTGGTCGTGGTGCACTCCCCTTGGCGGGAAATCTGCCGGGAACTTGCCCAACCTGGCGAATAATCCCTGTCCCAGGAAAATGGGTCAGGTTGTTGCAGCGTTTTGGAGGCAGACAGAAGACCCGCCCCCCTGCCAAGGAGAGGTTAATCCAGCCCAGCCCAACTTCATATCAAATCTTGGGAAACTGGGAAGAAATTATTTTCATCTTTTATTGTACATCTAATTTAATTAATTATGCACTCTACTTATACCATGGTTCTGTTCCTAGATTAACCTACCTTTGATATGATGTTTCACACCACTTCTGTCCTCAGTATGAAAATGTAGGACTCTGATTGAAACCTGCCTAATAGCTCAATACATTTAAATCTAGTTTGCCTCATACACTCATCAGAGTCTTACAATTTCACCTCTTTTATTTCTTTGTCCAAGTGTTGCCCAAAATGCATCACTTCGCACTTATCCACATTAAATTGCACCTACCATGTGTCTGCCCATTTCACCAGTCTGTCTATGTCCTCCTGAAGTCTGCTACTATCCTGCTCACTATTTACTACATTACAACATAATTTCTCCGCACAAACGCAAACTCCACGCAGTGAACAAGATCTGGCAATTTCACCAACGTCAGCATAATACTAAGTTCCTTACCTTGTATTGTATGGCTGCTTCACATTGCCTGAAATATTCAGTTAATTGTTTTACTTTTCCTATTTTTGGTTGGTTCCGCTTGTTGTATAATCCATCTTTTCCTTGCAACTTTACTTTCTTTGGGTGAAGTTTAAGGATTGTGTGCATATTATTCAACATATATGTTCAGAACAATTATTGGGGGAATTCAGCTTATTGTCCTAGGGAGTGCAGATTTTTGATAATTGTCTTTTATATTGAAATTGGAATTTATTATAGTCTCGTTCTAATTGGTCAATTAGATGTATTGTTAAACATTTGCTGAAATTAGTTTAACCACTCATAGTGGTAAAGATTTAGAAAGTTGCCAAGTTAATGATTTCTATTGTCAAATTCACAATAAACATATTGTAAGTGGTTGAGCAATTGGGACATACTTAAATAAAATGTAAGTTTTGTATTTTGGGAATGATAATTTTGATAACAGACTTTGTGGTTCCAGGTTTTCTGTGCTTGGCCGGTCTTTTTTATTTAACTTTAAAAATATATAATTTTGCACATTTATGTTTTTGCCATCAAACTTCCAAAATTGAGCTTTCATCCTCAAATGTGATTCCTGTAGATGCTATTTTAAAAATAAACCATGAAAATGTGAAATGTTGTTTATCTATTCCTTACAGGTGCCTGTAACAATGTAAGTTACAGCCTATGTGAAATGCTGCCCTATAATCAGACTACTGTACCATCCTATCTCTCAAACTTCAGCATCACGGACATGGAAATGCTCATCCGTTTCTTCAGTCAGCTTAATCTCTTGCGCTGCTATCAGCATATCATGCTCTTCGGCTGCAGCATTGCTCTTCCAGAGTGTATCAACAGCACCGAGAGGTATGTGAGCAGAAAATTCACTGGCTTTCGATTTGTGCATAGTGAGAGTTATCCTGCCCATGTTTATTGAGTGTCCCTGTCAGCCTGATAATTACACTATGCAATAGTATTGTACAAATGCTTAACGCATTAGTATCAAATTTCTTTCCCTACTCTTTTAATGAAGGCATTTAAAATAAATAAGTCAATGCCTCCATTAAAATAGTAAACAGAGGAATTTGATATGAACACATTCATTATTTGCATGATAATACTGCATAACATAATTTCCAAATTATCTGAGTATTTACTGACTATTACTGATTTAGGGAAACAGCCAAGTCCTGGTGGGATTGGTTTATGCTACATAAATAAAAATATTAATGAATGCAGTGAGAAAAGTTCATTACTCATTGAACCAGTACCTTCCAACAAATTATGTGCATGATATCTTGGATTTACTCCAGACATATTTGCTCTCCTAAGGGTGGTAAGACAAAAAGCAAAGCAGGTAAGACAAAAGACATTGAGGTAGAATTTCTGAGGGGGTTCTCCCCAATGTCTTTTGTCTTACCTGCTATTAATGTTAGTTTGTTAAGTAAAGTGAGGATTTTCTTTTAAACTTCAGAATAGCTTGAGCTTGCTAATTTCAATTTGCTGTCCTCTAGTCCTGCAATAACCTCTTACATTATCTTACCTGAGGAGGCGCGTTGGGAGCGGGACTGCTGGTTTCCGGGTTCCAGTCCCGTCCCCAGCGACGTCTGACGAACAAACGCTATTTTCCCTTGATTGGCCTTGTTAAGGCGGGCTTGCCGGCCAATTAAGGGAAAGCCGGTGTCAGATGATGTCAGTGCATGATGCTTCATCTGCCAATTTTCTTAAAGGGACAGGCTTCATAATTTTTTGACAGATGAATTGTCAGTATTTGACAGCATTGAGGTGCTGTCAAACACTGACAATCACTGTCCAAAGGTGAGCCCTTGCACCCAGGCCCACCAATGACTCTCTCCTTAGGAGAAAACAGATGGCAGCTGCATGTGAGATTGCAGAAGCCATCTGTCAATTCTCCCGATCAGATGAGGCTTCACAGAAACATCAAATCTTGTCACCTGCAGATACATATAAACAGAATAAAAATATTTCTCACTACATTCTCTCAGCTGTCATATTACCTGTGCACCATTGCACCCATCACACTACCTCTGCAGCTGTCATTTGCACACTTACACTGCAGCAGACCCACAGCTCGCCTCGCTGACCCTGGCGGGGTTTCCCGTCGTCGGGAAGCTCGCATCAGCAGGCGGAAAATGGTGAAAAGCCTCTTAACTGCCTGTTAACTACCTGTTAACTACCTTTTAATTGGCTCTAATCCCCTTCCCGCTCCCAATTTTTCCCCATTTTCCCCAGCAGTTCCGCCTCCAAACTCGCCTCCTCAGGGCTGGTAAAATCCAGCCTATGTATTAATTTCACGATTTTCAAAGCCCTCTCTCAATTTTCTTCCCTCCAAAGAAAACAAGTTAAATTCTGAGACTATCCTTGCAACGTATAATTTCAAGTCCTGGAACATGTTTTCAGTGAATCAATATCTCTCCTAAGGTATTCAAAACTGTGCACAATATGGCAGTTGAAGATTTACCAATGGATTACACGGGATTAATATATGGGTTTGACATAATGAAATGTGTATTCAATTGAGATGTATTCTAGTACTTCACTAACTTGTTGACCATGGCTTCAGTGGTTGGCCAATACCACACCCCAATGTATGCTTTTCCACCATTGCTCATGGTTCACAAAATAGGACCCATCCATTCGTGTTCCAGTGATCTGTACTTTTTTGGACATTAAGGCCAGAATTTTACCAGCGCTCAGAGTGTGGGTTTGGAGGCGGATCCGCTGCCAAATCACAAAGATTGACAGCGGGTCGGTATCCCGCTGTAAACCCACCTCCTTGTCAGTTTCCCAAGTGTCGGGTCTGTCATCCCTGAACAGACCCGACACCAAGCACCGGGTCAGCCAATTTAGATAGTTAAAAGCTTATTAAAAGGTAGTTAAGAACATTTACTTACCATTTTACCAGGTTTTCAACGAGGTTCCCGGAGAGCGGCTATCACGTCAGGTAAGTATGTTAGGTTCTCAATGACTTTGGATTGCTGTGAATAGGTGACAGCTGCAAAAGTGGTCTAAAACCTACCATTTCACAGCTGTTCACTTCCCAATCTCGGAAGCTGGAGCATTAATGATTTGGAACCCACTTTTGAGCTTTATGTACTTTTGAAGTGTTTGGAGTAATCTCTCTATCCACTGTCACCTCCTTGGAACAACCTGGAGTGTGTACGATGGTTTGTTAGACCAGTACGTTGAGGAGCCAACTAGGGAACAGGCTATCCTAGATTGGGTATTGTGCAATGAGAAGGGGTTAATTAATAATCTTGTTGTGCGGGGTCCTTTAGGGAAGAGTGACCATAACATGATAGAATTCTTCATTAAGATGGAAAGTGAAGAAGTCCAATCCGAAACTAGGGTCCTTAATCTAAACAAAGGAAACTACAATTGTATGAGGAGTGAGTTGGCTATGATAGATTGGGGAGCTTCATTAAAAGGCATGACAGTGGATAGGCAATGGCTAACATTTAAGGAATGAATGCATGAATTGCAACAGTTATACATTCCTTTCTGGCGCAAAAACACAAAAGGAAAAGAGGCCCATCCATGGCTAACAAAAGAAATTAAGGATAGTATTAGATCCAAAGAGGAGTCATATAAAGCTGTCAGAAAAAGTAGCAAGACTGAGGATTGGGAGCAGTTTAGAGTTCAGCAAAAAAGGACCAAGAGATTGATTAAGAGGGGAAAAATAGAGTATGAGAGTAAACTTGCAAGGAACATAAAAGTAGACTGTAAAAGCTTCTACAAGTATGTAAAAAGAAAAAGATTAGTGAAGACAAATGTAGGTCCCTTACAGTCAGAAACGGGAGAATTTATAATGGGGAACAAGGAAATGGCAGAGCAATTAAACAAATACTTTGGTTCTGTCTTCATGGAAGAGGACACAAATAACTTCCCAGAAATGCGAGGGAATCAAGGGTCTAGTGAGAAGGAGGAATTAAAGGAAATTAGTATTAGTAAAAAAAATAGTGCTGGAGAAATTAATGGGACTGAAAGCTGATAAATTCCCAGGGCCTGATAATCTGCATCCCAGAGTACTAAAAGAGGTAGCCATGGAAATAATGGATGCATTGGTTGTCATCTTCCAAAATTCTATAGATTATGGAACAGTTCCGGCAGATTGGAGGGTGGCAAATGGAACCCCACTATTTAAAAAAGGAGGGAGAGAGAAAATCGGGAACTACAGACCGGTTAGCCTAACATCAGTAGTAGGGAAAATGCTAAAGTCTATTATAAAAGATGTGATAACAGGACACTTAGAAAATATCAACGGGATTAGACAAAGTCAATATGGATTTATGAAAGGGAAATTGTGTTTGACAAACCTACTGGAGTTTTTTGAGGATGTAACTGGTAGAATAGATAAGGGAGAACCAGTGGATGTGGTGTATTTGGATTTTCAGAAGGCCTTTGATAAAGTCCCACATAAGAGGTTAGTGTGCAAAATTAAAGCACATGGGATTGGAGGTAATATACTGGCATGGATTGAAAATTGGTTAACAGACAGGAAACAGAGAGTAGGAATAAATGGGTCTTTTTCGGGGTGGCAGGCGGTGACTAGTGGGGTACCACAGGGATCAGTGCTTGGGCCCCAGCTATTCACAATATATATCAATGATTTAGATGAGGGAAGCAAATGTAATATTTCCAAGTTTGCTGATGACACAAAACCAGGTGGGATTGTGAGTTGTGAGGAGGATGCAAAGAGGCTTCAAGGCGATTTAGACAAGTTGAGTGAGTGGGCAAATACATGGCAGATGCAGTATACGTGGATAAATGTGAAGTTATCCACTTCGGTAGGAAAAACAGAAAGGTAGAATATTATTTAAATGGTGATAGATTGGGAAATGCTGATGTACAAAGGGACCTGGGTGTCCTTGTACACCAGTCACTGAAAGCAAACATGCAGGTGCAGCAAGCAGTTAGGAAGACAAATGGTATGTTGGGCCTTCATTGCAACAGGATTTGAGTACAGGAGCAAGGATGCCTTAGTACAGTTGTACAGGGCCTTGGTGAGACCACACCTGGAGTACTGTGTGCAGTTTTGGTCTCCTTAGCTAAGAAAGGATATACTTGCCATAGAGGGAGTGCAGCGAAGGTTCACCAGACTGATTCCTGGGATGGCAGGACTGTTGTATGAGGAGGGATTGGGTCGACTAGGCCTGTATTCACTAGAGTTTAGAAGAATGAGAGGGGATGTCATGGAAACGTATAAAATTCTGACAGGGCTTGACAGACTGGATGCAGGGAGGATGTTTCCCCTGGCTGGGGGTCTCTAGAACGAGGGGTCACAGTCTCAGGATACGGGGTAGAACATTTAGGACTGAGATGAGGAGAAATTTCTTCACTCAGAGGGTGGTGAACCTGTGGAATTCTCTACCACAGAAGGCTGTGAAGGCCAAGTCACTGAATATATTTAAGAAGGAAATAGATAGATTTCTAGACACAAAAGGCATCAAGGGGTATGGGGAGAGAGCGGGAATATGGTATTGAGATAGAGGATCAGCCATGATCATATTGAACGGTGGAGCAGGCTCGAAGGGCCGAATGGCCTACTCCTGCTCCTATTTTTCTATGTTTCTACCTCTCTCAACATTGACAGATCGCTTCTATCATCTCAACCTCACCTGCCATCTATTCCATCAGCATCAGTGTCCTTGAAAAAATCTCACATTGGTCTTCAGAATCCCAACACAATCAGCCCCAACACCAGCATCACCGGGCACACCAGCAGCACCAACATCCACACCAACCTTCTCCGCAATCAACTGATGCTGCACTGGACACAGGGCATCATCACCCATGTACATTGCTGCCCGGTACGCCAGCGATGGCCTCACCATGTCCAGATTTGCTTCACTTAACACTGTACACGCTGGCTGTCACATGAGGCACCAGGTTGGCACCACCCCACACCAGCACCATAAAGCATCCCTACAATATCCAAGCAATTCCTTTCACACTCATCACCATTGTGGGGGGTGGGGGGCGGATGTTAAGTCTCATCATTCACTGGAACTCACTTACACACTTTCAAAGGTGCACACAAATCTGTCAAAGAAGGCAAAGTGGTGACAATAAGGATTTCAATGCTTGACAACACATTAACAGAATTTTACACGAACATTGGCTAAAACACCCAAGTGCCTACCCTTGTGTGTTGTTAGTTGGTATGATTGGACTAGGATGGGGGTGAGTGTGAGGGGTGGCTAGTGAGATGGGGAAGTGATAATATAGATAGAGAGGGATGGGTGGAGGTGCAAGGTATGTTGGTATGAGTAAGGATGTGCAGGAGTAGGGTAGGGAAGGCAGAGTGATGGGGATGTGATGAGTGGCACAGCAGGATGAGGTTGAGTTTGGCTTTGCAGTAACGTTTCATGATCTACTGAGATCATTGAAAGGTTTGCGCCACTGCAGCCAGGTCCTCCTGACCACATTCCTGCTTGTGCCCTCCTGTGCAGTGTGCAACCAGGCTGCGTTGGTGTCCTGGGGAGGTCTCTACCGTGAATTGGAAGGGAATAGAACCTCCCTGCGTGCATCGACTCCCTCCATAATTATATGGAGGGAATCATGGGAGAGCCTGGGTGCAGCCGTGCACCTTTGTGCAGTGCTTGTCAGTGTTTTCAGCTCCTCGATGCTGCAGAACACTGAGAGCACAACTGTCAAAATGAATGCAGCCGTGGTCCCTTTAAGGAAATCGGCTGATGACGCGTCATCAAATGACGTAATCAGACCCGCTTCCTTTTAATTGGCCGGGAACCTCACAGGGCGGGATTAACAAGCCCAATCAGGGCAAAATTACTTGGAGGAGGCGGGATGAAGACGGATGCGGAGTTTGAGGCCGCTCCGTACTCCGGCTGCACCAGACTCGCCACGGTTGGTGAAATCACAGTCTTTCTTTCAGTTGACAATCTAGCTTTTAACTTCTTCTGATCCCTTTTAATGATATCAACTTCTGCCCCTAGTTAACTGGCCACATACTTTGGAGCAATTAGCAAAGAAAATAGTATTACTAAAAGTACCTTCTCTAAATCATTTATGAATAGTGTAAGTAGCAGTGAATCCAGAATAAATCCTTATCTCCACCTGTCACTATTCCTCCAGACAGATCATTGGCCCTGAAATTCGCCTCTCCGGCTTGCTGCGGGGGTAAGGATCGCGCGCGCACTTACCTACCGCGCCTGCCATTGACCTCTGGGCCCACGGGAACTTCAGCTCCTGGGCCTGCTCCAAGTGCCGGCGCGCAGTGCTTGCGTGTCCCAGGGGCGCAGTTAGTGCGATGCGTCCCCTGGGATCACGTGGGCCATGGAGAGCCAATGGCAGCAGACCATCTTTCATTCATAGGAAGACCTGTCAAATCTATGAATTGAAATCGGCCCCAAAAGAACAGCTAAACTTAAAATAAATTTAAAAAAACCATCACATTTTAAAATAACTATAAGTTAAATAAATTAACTACTTTAAACAAAAATTTTAATTTTTGAAAAATTAAAATACTTTTTTTTAAGAGTGCTTAAAATAAACTTACCTTTCTTTAAAGTATCTAAAAAAGATAAACATGTTGAAATTTTTTTAAATTATACTTAATTAACTACTTACCTTGTTGAAGATAGGTCCTGCGCCTCCTTTTTAAAAACATAGGTTCTTCAATACTTACCCTCCCGTAGAAACCTGAAAAAAACCCTAAGTTTGCTGCGTGCGCGCAGCCTCTACTGCGCACGCGGTTCACCTATGAACCGCCCCCTTCACGAGACCGGAAGTTCCGGTTTCCCGTGCATGCGCAGTGCATGCAGGAAACCCGCACTTCAGGACGCCTTACGGGTGAGTACACAGTGCGTACTCACCCGGGAAGGGCCAAATTTTTGGCCCATTATCTGTTAATTACCACTTCTGTTTTCTATTGCTGATATACTTTTCAATCAAGCCAAATAATTTTCCATTAATTATATCTACCATTTCTGCTTTTAAAGTCTCAGATGTAGATCCCTATAAACATTTCTTTAAATTCAGGCTCATTGGCCGGAATTTTCCTTGCCTTGGTGGGTCTGGTGCGGCCTGTGTCCTTGGCGGGTCCTAACCCTGCTGCTGGCTCCATCCCGCTGTACAAAATGAACTTACCTTAATGGAGCCTATTAAGCCTGCCCAGCCGTTACCCAGCCCAATTAGATGGAACGGAACAGGTGACGTCATTCATGCCGCGTTTTAAGCCGGGATCCTTAAAGGGACCCTGACCACATTACATTTTAAGTTCAATCTAACATAGTGGGTGTTAAATCTTTACTGTACAATCATATAATAAAAGTTATATATGAGTGACAAAGAAATATATATTTTTAATTATCATTAAGTAATATGAGTCCATCTACAAACACGATCAAGAACATAATAAAAAAGTACATTAATTGTGAAGTTATTGGTGCTTTCGTCACAAATCTATAGACTTTTGTATCAGTAACTGGTACAAATAAAAGATGTGTGTGTATAGGTAAGACATAAAATTAAGCAGATTTTAAATGTAATTGTAAAGGGGTGGATTTACAATTTTATGCAGGTTCAGCAGAACAGCTGCGGAATCCCTGACAAACAGTGTAAGTGATGCTTACAATGTGTTTCTGGGATTTCTGCAGCTCTTCTGTGGAAGTTAACAATGGACAAGTGAGAGAACCTCCGCAGAAATTCACCCTAAAGTCTCAGACTGAAAAATTAAATGAGTCATATTCAGGGACTGAAAGCAAATTGAACCAGTGGAATGAGCGATGAGAATGAAATTGTTATGGTTGATGACTTGATTTAATGTGTAACTGGACAATCACAGTATACTGTGAGAAAAACCTGATCAGAAACAACACAAAAATTTATTTAAATGGTATATGTAATTTTTTTATAGTGCAGATCAATTCACTGCAATTACTGTTCAGTTGGAAGGCAACAGCCGAGAATGGCCAATGAAAAATTAACATTTACCAGTAGCTTTTCAAATAGTACAGAATCTCCATCAATCTGTTAGCTGATGTAATCAACATGTTTTTATTTTGGTTTGTTTTTCATGCTGTCAAGTAATCAGCTGGAGCAATGGCCACGGAACTCACGCCTCAGGTTGACAGATGTGGTTCCCGAGCTGTGTGAATCCTGTGGCCATGCAGGGAAATTTAAAAAGTAGGGGGGGAAAGGTTCTTAAGTGCTTGTAAAGTACCTCATAATGATTTCAATTGGGTCCCCGCCACTGTAGGTTGGGTTGGCTCCACGCTGACAGATGCGCCTGTGGGAAAGGCGTGTGGGAGCGAGTTGACAGCAGGTTCCCGACCCGTTGTCAAACAAAACACCGACCGTGCCGCTACCACCACGGAAAATTCAGCTCATTATTTCTCCTGGATACCCTTATTCATCAATTTAGTTTATCACTTAACAGGTCCCAGTTGATTTGTGATCAGTATTCCTTCGAAACCATCCTAGCTTCTGTACATGGCTTCGATGGTTTTTAGCTGAACATTGATAAATGCTCCATAATGTGATTTTAGTCATGCCCAATACTGAAGTTAAAGTAACTGATCGATGATTTTCCTAATTTAAGTCTCCCCCCTCCTTATTTGAAGATCTTGTCTATTTCCTTAATTGTTTCTTTGCGGTTTCTGGAGTGTATCCCATCCAGTCATGGTGTTCTGTAAAAAAAATAATGTTTGAGCTTCTTCCTAACATACACTATACTGAACTTTTAAATGAGGATATTGAACCCTTTACTTCCCCTTTTTCTCTTAGTACAGGACTTGGCAAGTCATACACGCCCTGTGGCTGAGATTGTGAGTGAGTGATCTGCTCTCAGGTCACTGCTCATGCCGCTATGAGAGGCTGCTGGTAGTGTTTTTTTAATTCATTCATGGGATGTGGGCATTGCTGGCAAGGCCAGCATTTATTGCCCATCCCTAATTGCCCTTGAGAAGGTGGTGGTGAGCTGCCTTCTTGAACCACTGCAGTCCATGTGGTGAAGGTACATCCACAGTGCTGTTAGGGAGGAAGTTCCAGGATTTTGGCCCAGCGACAATGAAGGAATGGCGATATACTTTGAAGTCAGGATGGAGTGTAACTTGGAGGGGAACTTGGAGGTGGTGGTGTTCCCATGCTGCCTTTGTCCTTCTAGGTGGTAGAGGTTGCGGGTTTGGGAGGTGCTGACGAAGAAGCCTTGGCAAGTTGCTGCAGTGCATCTTGTAGATGGTACACACTGCAGCCACAATATGGCGGTGGTGGAGGGAGTGAATGTTTAAGGTGGTTGATGGGGTGCCAATCAAGCGGGCTGCTTTGTCCTGGATGGTGTCGAGCTTCTTGAGTATTGTTGGAGCTGCACTCATCCAGGCAAGTAGAGAGTATTCCATCACACTTCTGACTTGTGCCTTGTAGATGGTGGAAAGGCTTTGGGGAGTCAGGAGTTGAGACACTCGCCACAGAATACCTAGCCTCTGACCTGCTCTTGTTGCCACAGCATTTATGTGGCTGGTCCAGTTAAGTTTCCTGTCAATGGTGACTCCCAGGATGTTGATGGTGGGGGATTCAGCGATGGTAATACCATTGAATGTCAAGGGGCGGTGGTTAGACTCTCGCTTATTGGAGATAGTCATTGCCTGGCACTTGTGTGGTGTGAATGTTACTTGCTACTTATCAGCCCAAGCCTGAATGTTGTCCAGGTCTTGCTGCAATTGGGCATGGACTGCTTCATTATCTGAGGAGTTGCGAATGGCACTGAACACTGTGCAGTCATCAGTGAACATCCCCATTTCTGACCTTATGTTGGAGGGAAGGTCATTGATGAAGCAGCTGAAGATGGTTGGGCCCAGGACACTGCCCTGAGGAACTCCTGCAACGATGTCCTGGGGCTGTGATGATTGATCTCCAACAACCACAACCATCTTCCTTTGTGCTACGTATGACTCCAGCCAGTGGAGAGTTTTCTCCCTGATTCCCATTGACTTCAGTTTTACTAGGGCTCCTTGATGCCACACTCGGTCAAATGCTGCCTTGATGTCAAGGGCAGTCATCCTCACCTCACCTCTGGAATTCAGCTCCTTTGTCTATGTTTGGACCAAGGCTGTAATGAGGTCTGGAGCCGAGTGGTCTTACAGAACCCAAACTGAGCATCGATGAGCAGGTTATTGGTGAGTAAGTGCCGCTTGATAGCACTGGCGATGACTCCTTCCATCACTTTGCTGATGATTGAGAGTAGACTGATGGAGCGGTAATTGGCCGGATTGGATTTGTCCTGCTTTTTGTGGACAGGACATACCTGGGCAGTTTTCCACATTGTCGGGTAGATGCCAGTGTTGCAGCTGTACTGGAACAGCTTGGCTAGAGGCGCGGCTAGTTCTGGAGCACAAGTCTTCAGCACGATAGCTGGGATGTTGTCGGGGCCCACAGCCTTTACTGTATCCAGTGTGCTCAGCCATTTCTTGATATCACGTGGAGTAAATTGAATTGGCTGAAGACTGGCTTTTGTGATGGTGTGGACCTCATGTGGAGGTCGAGATGGATCATCCATCAGCAAACCATTAGCAATTTTCCAATTTCCCCTTCACCTCCACCCCTTGCCCACTATGGGACAGGCACTTGGCCTCAGCTGAACTCAGCTTCTTCATACAACATGACTGACTATGATGTGTAAAGTGAATTTAAGTGCAGTCGTGTAATGTTGGTTTTCCAAAGCACTATTCAATCATTTAATATATCTGGGAAGTTTTTTTTATCCCTTCTAACAAACAAATCCTCCTAATATGGTTATGAGCTTTGTGTTAAGAGTTTTATCCATTCCAGAATGTTATCAGTTATTTAGAAAATGAATCCTCTCCTGTAAATGTCATTTTAGTGACTGCACTTTGAAACTAATTATCCTACTCATTCTCTCCAGGCCCCAGACAGTGTTGTAAGGAGCCCAGTGATCACCAGTTTTGCACTCTTCATTTTAAATTCATCAAAATACAAATACATTCTTCCTTAGGTTTCCTTGGATCCTTGTTCATGATATCATTTACCAATGAATCAAATGCTTTTTTTATTTAGCTAGTCAGTTTATATTTTTATATATCCTTTGCCCTGTCCTGGTAAATGCCCTGTTAATTTTCTTCTCCTCATGAACAACTCCTATGCACACAACTTCCAATTGTCCTTTATTATAATGACTTGTATAGGTCCGGAATTTCCTCAGAACTGTTTCCACTCCGCCACTATAATTTTGGCGGAAGTAACACGGAACCCCTCACTTCCGTACATAACGTATGTAAACAGGGCTTCCATTGCACTTCCGGCAAAGTTACAGCAGAGCAGCAATGTCCTTGAACCACGACATTGCTGCTCACACCCTTGAACCACGACATTGCTGCTCACACCCTTGAACCATGACATTGCTGCTCACACCCTTGAACCATGACATTGCTGCTCACACCCTTGAACCACAACATTGCTGCTCACACCCTTGAACCACGACATTGCTGCTCACACCCTTGAACCACGACATTGCTGCTCACACCCTTGAACCATGACATTGCTGCTCACACCCTTGAACCATGACATTGCTGCTCACACCCTTGAACCATGACATTGCTGCTCACACCCTTGAACCATGACATTGCTGCTCACACCCTTGAACCATGACATTGCTGCTCACACCCTTGAACCATGACATTGCTGCTCACGCCATTCTCAGTGGTAGAGGTCGTAGTGGAGGGAGATGCTGTTGAAGTAACCTTGGTGTGTTGCTGCAGTGCATCCTGTAGACCGTATATATTGCAGCCACAGCATGCTAACAGTGGAGAGGGTGGATATTGAACCTGGTGACAGGTTGCCAATCAAGCAAACTGCTCTATCTTCAAAGCTCTTATCTTTCATAATTTTAAATATTTCTATCATATCCTCTCTCAGTCTTCTCTTTTCAACAGATTAAACATCCAGGGTAGTCTATCTTTCCTCATATGTCATTCCTTTAAGTTCTGAGATCAACCATATAGCCCTTCTCTACACTCTCCAATAACTGAATATCCTTTTTGAAGTAGGGAAACCAAAACTGCACTCCAAATATGGTCTCACAAGAGTCAAATACAATTTTAAAATAACCTTTCTGGATTGATAGGTTATAGCCCTTGCTATGCATCCCAACATTCTGTTTGTTTTTTTAGCAGCCTGTGAATATTGTGCTGATGGTTATAGTGACCTGTCCACTAAAACTCCAAGATCTCTCTCCTGCTCCAATACCTCAAGTACATTCCCATTTAGCACATAAACCACATCAACCTTCCCTCTGCCAAATCTCATAACCTTACATTTCCCTGTATTAAATTGCATCTGCCATTTCTCTGCGCACTGATCAAGATTGCGCACAACAATATTCATCATTTGCCATTGTTTCCAATTTGGTATCGTCTGCAAATATGGACACAATTCCTTCCTCTAAATCATTTATAAAAACTGAACACTGAACCTTGTGGCACTCCACTGGTAACTGGCTGCCAACCAGATATCTGCCCATGCACTGCTACTTGTTGTTGTCTTCCAACCAACCATTTACCAATCATTTAAATACATTTCCATCTATCACATGGGGCCTGGACCTTATGTAATAGTCTATTATGTGGAACAGTGTCAAATACCTTCCTGAAATCCCAGTAGATAATATCTATTAGATTTGTCATCACCTCAAAGAAATCTAATAAATTAGTTAAGCACAACCACCCACTCCTAAAACCATGCTGATTAGCTCGGATTAGCTCATATCCCTCAAGATGTTCCCTTATATTATCCTTCATAATTCTTTAAAGCAGTGGAGGTAAGGGTTGCAGGTCTATCATTTATTGGTTCATCCCATGCCCATTTTTGAAGATAGTTCATCCGTTGCCCATTTTTTGAAATTACTATTTTGTAATACTCTGGGATTTGGCCTGAGTCCCGTGAACTCTGAAAAATATCAACAAGGTGACTCATGGATCCTCCAGGAAATTCCCCTCTAGTATGGTGAACAATTGTGATTCTGGTGTACAATTATAACCCTGTTAGGGCAGAAATGATTGTTGGTGATGTTAAAGCACTCATAGCAAATTCCTCTCCCATCTATTTTAACAGGGGTATTAATGTGTTCACCACCACCTTCTCAAGGGCAATCATAGAATCACAGAATCATAGAAAGTTACAGCACGGAAGGAGGCCATTTTGGCCCATCATGTCCGCGCCGGCCAACAAAGAGCTATCCAGCCTAATCCTACTTCCCAGCTCTTGGTCCGTAGCCCTGCAGGTTAGAGCATCCCAAGTGCACATCCAAGTACTTTTTAAATGTGGTTAGGGTTCCTGCCTCTACCACCCTTTCAGGCAGTGAGTTCCAGACCCCCACAACCCTCTGGGTGAAGAAATTTCCCCTCAAATCCCCTCTAAACCTTCCACCAATTACTTTAAATCTGTGCCCCCTGGCAATGCTGGCTTTGCCAGTGAAGCCCACATGCCAGGAACGAATAAAAAAAATTAAATTGATTAACCTCTCTTAAAATAGTGGAGAAAGGAATTTTGCCCAAGTGCATTAAACATTCATATAACTTCACTGACAGTAATTTCTATTCTCTTGATTCAAACATTATTAATTGAACATCCGTTTTATAAGCAAACATTTGTGGGTATATTTTTCTCTTTTCATGATTAATCATTTGCCTTTATATTGTAGAAATTAATTAACTCAAATTGAGATAGTGTGTGCACAATATGAATTTTTGGTTCACGGGGGTGGGGAGAAGACCCACCAACCTGTAATGCACACAATCAGCAGAGCAGCAGGTCATCGATCAGCTCCACTAAGAGTAGACCATTGAGTACCCCGGAAGAAATAAGCAAAAATGTTCTGAATTACAAGAAAGGTTTGGTAAAAATACCATCCTTTATTAATTTGGGCTTAACTGTGACTTTTTAAAGAAATCCGTGAAAGAAGTGAAATTGTAAGATAGCGAAATTAATGTGTATAATGACAGAAAGTACATTAAACTGTCCTTTTATATGATATTGAAGAAATATATGGTAACAAAGGACATATATAAGTAACATTTTTAACTTTGATTTATTAACACAATCAATGAAAGAAAGGAAATGCACATAGTCACATTAATAAATGCAGAGAAAGAAAGACTTGCATTTATATAGCACCTCTCACAACCTCAGGACATCCCAAAGCTCTTCACAGCCAATGAAGTACTGTTGAAGAGTAGGCCGCGCTTTCGCCATCGGAGGCGGGATTGCAGCGGGAGAGTTCGTTGGCGGGTCCCGCTCCCGCTCCCGGCTCCAGCCGCTCTGTGAAAAGGATTTTCCCCTGATTGGGCTTGTTAAGCCTGCCCTGCGAGGTTCCCGGCCAATTAAAAGGAAGCGGGTCTGATGACGTCATTTGATGACGCGTCATCAGACGGTTTCCTTAAAGGGACCATGGCCACATTCATTTTGACAGTTGTGCTGTCAGCGTTCTACAGCATTGAGGTGCTGCAAACACTGACAATCACTGCACAAAGGTGCACGGCTGCACCCAGGCTCCCGCTTGACTCCCTCTATAGGCTTATGGAGGGAGTCACAGCACACAGGGAGGTTCTCTTCCCTTCCATGGGTGGAAGAGACCTCCCCAGGACACCAACGCAGCCTGGTTGCACATTGCACAGGAGGACATAAGCAGGGATGTCATCAGGAGGACGAGGCTGCAGTGGCGCAAACCTTTCAATGATCTCAGTAGATCACGAAACGTTACTGCAAATCCACACCCAACCTCATCCTGCTGTGCCACTCATCAGATCCCCATCACTCTGCCTTCCCTACCCTATTCCTGCACATCCTTACACCAACTTACCTTGCACCTCCACCCATCCCTCTCTATCTACATTATCACTTCCCCATCTCACTAGCCATCCCTCACACTCACCCTCATCCTAGTGCAATTATACCAACTAACAACAGACAAGGGTAGGCACTTGGGTGTTTTATGCAAAGTTCATATAAATTTTCTGTTAATGTGTTGTCAAACATTGAAATCTATATTTTCAACACTTTACCTTATTGGACAGATCTGTGCTCACCTTTGGAAGTGTCTTAGTGAGTTCCAGTGAATGTTGAGACATAACTTCCCCCCCCGCCCCAATTGTGATGAGTGTGAAAGGAATGGCTTGGACGTTGTCGGGATACTTTATGGTGATGGTGTGGGGTGGTGTCAACCTGGCGCATCATGTGGCAGCCAGGGTGTACAGTGTCAAGTGAAGTAAATCTGGCCATGGTGATGCCATTGCTGGCCTCCCGGGCAGCAATGTTGTCGGGTGCTGATGCCCTGTGTCCTGTGCAGAATCAGGTGATTCCAGAGAAGGCTGGTGTTGTTGTTGGTGCTGCTGGTGTGCCTGGTGATGTTGGTGCTGGGGCTGATCGTGGAGGGATTCTGAGGACCACGGTGAGATTTTTTCAAGGGCACCGATATTGCTGGAATAGATGGAAGCTGAAGTTGAGATAACAGAAGCGATCTGTCCGTGGTGAGAGAGCTTGATCCAAGGAGGTGACAGTGGATAGAGTTTACTTCAAACACTTCCAAACTGCATACAGCTCAAACGTGTCTTTCAAGTCCTGAAGGCTCAAGCTTCTGACATTGGAAAGTGAACAGCTGTGAAATGGTAGCTTTCTTACCACCTTTGCAGCTGTCACCTATTCACAGCAATGGGGAGACATAGAGAACCCGACCTACTTACCTGACGTGATCTCCGAACGACGTGAACCTCAATAAAAAAGTGGTAAAATAGAAATAGGCTGGCAAAATAGTAGTTAACAAGTGTTTAACAAGCATTTAACTATCTTAAATGCCTCCCCAGCCGCTTGGTGTCGGGTCTGTTCTGAAATCGCAGACCTGACACTTTGGAAACTTACATGGCGGCGGACCCGACTCCAAACCCGCACTCTGAGCGCTGGCAAAATTCAGCCCACAGTCACTGTTCTAATGTAGGAAAATGGCAGCCAATCTGCGCACAGCAAGCTCCCACAAACAGCAATGTGATAATGACAGATAATCAGTTTTAGTGATGTTGATTGCAATGTTCCCGCTAAGCTGCTCAGCTGCATGGCAGCGCAGTGGTCTGGAGGTCCTGCGCAGGCTGCTCATCGGCTTTTACATGTAAGAAACCTCGCATGTGCGAAAATTTCAATGGGATGTGCAGCCAGTTAAAGGGAGCGTGATCGAAAAAAAATTAGAGGGAACATTGGTTGATTGAGGGATAAATATCGTCCAGGACACCGGGTATAATTCCCCTGCTCTTCTTCAAAAATAGTGCAATGGGATCTTTTACATCCACCTGAGAGAGCAGACGAGGTCTCGGATTAACGTCTCATCTGAATGACGACACCTCCGACAGTGCAGCACTCCCGCAGTACTGCACTGGAGTGTCAGACTAGATTTTTGTGCTCAAATCTCTGGAGTGCAGTCCCAGGATGTCTATTAAGAAAATAGGCCATGAAATGGAACGGGGTGGGGTTATCGCAAGAGAAGACTTTGACAACATATGACTGGCCATGTCAGTTCATAGAAAGGGAAAGAAAGAGGTTGGAGTGGTGCACAGGCCACCTCCTTTGTTCTATATTAATCCACATCTTGTATGATTTGTACCTTTTTTTATTCATTCATGGGATGTGGACGTCGCTGGCAAGGCCAGCATTTATTGCCATCCCTAATTGCCCTTGAGAAGGTGGTGGTGAGCCGGCTTCTTGAACCGCTACAGTCCGTGTGGTGAAGGTACTCCCACAGTGCTGTTAGGGAGGGAGTTCCAGGATTTTGACCCAACGACGATGAAGGATCGGCGATATATTTCTAAGTCAGGATGGTGTGTGACTTGGAGGGGAACTTGGAGGTGGTGGCATTCCCATGCGCCTGCTGCTCTTGTCCTTCTAGGTGGTAGAGGTTGCGGGTTTGGGAGGTGCTGTCGAAGAAGCCTTTGTGAATTGCTGCAGTGCATCTTGTAGATGGTACACACTGCAGACACATTGCACCGGTGGTGGAGGGAGTGAATGTTTAAGGTGGTGGATGGGCTGCCAATCAAGTGGGCTGCTTTGTCCTGGAAGGTTTTGAGCTTCTTGAGTGTTGTTGGAGCTGCACTAAGCCAGGCAAGTGGAGAGTATTCCATCACACTCCTGACTTGTGTCTTGTAGATGGTGGAAAGGCTTTGGGGAGTCAGGAGTTGAGACACTCGCCACAGAATACCCAGCCTCTGACCTGCTTTTGTAGCCACAGTATTTATGTGGCTGGTCCAGTTAAGTTTCTGGTTAATGGTGGCCCCCAGGATGTTGATGGTGAGGGATTCGGTGATGGTAATGCCGTTGAATGTCAAGGGGCGGTGCTTAGACTCTCTCTTGTTGGAGATAGCATTGCCTGGCACTTGTAAGAACATAAGAACATAAGAAATAGGAGCAGGAGTAGGCCAATCGGCCCCTGGAGCCTGCTCCGCCATTCAATAAGATCATGGCTGATCTGATCCTAACCTCAAATCTAAAGAACACAAGAAGTAGGAGCAGGACCCGACCACTCAGCCCCTGGGCCCGCTCTGCCACCCACAGGGCCTTGACCGATCCGAACTCAGCCTCATGTCCAATTTCCTGCCCGCTCCCCGTAACCCCTAATTCCCTTTACTTCTAGGAAACTGTCTATTTCTGTTTTAAATTTATTTAATGATGTAGCTTCCACAGCTTCCTGGGGCAGCAAATTCCACAGACCTACTACCCTCTGAGTGAAGAAGTTTCTCCTCATCTCAGTTTTGAAAGAGCAGCCCCTTATTCTAAGATTATGCCCCCTAGTTCTAGTTTCACCCATCCTTGGGAACATCCTTACCGCATCTACCCAATCAAGCCCCTTCACAATCTTATATGTTTCAATAAGATCGCCTCTCACTCTTCTGAACTCCAATGAGTAGAGTCCCAATCTACTCAACCTCTCCTCATATGTCCACCCCCTCATCCCCGGGATTAACCGAGTGAACCTTCTTTGTACTGCCTCGAGAGCAAGTATGTCTTTTCTTAAGTATGGACACCAATACTGTATGCAGTATTCCAGGTGCGGTCTCACCAATACCTTATATAACTGCAGCAATACCTCCCTGTTTTTATAATCTATCCCCCTAGCAATAAAAGCCAACATTCCATTGGCCTTCTTGATCACCTGCTGCACCTGCATACTAACTTTTTGATTTTCTTGCACTAGGACCCCCAGATCCCTTTGTACTGCAGTACTTTCCAGTTTCTTGCCATTAAGATAATAACTTGCTCTCTGATTTTTCCTGCCAAAGTGCATAACCTCACGTTTTCCAATATTGTATTGCATCTGCCAAATCTCCACCCACTCACCCAGCCTGTCTATATCCCCTTGTAGGTTTTTTATGTCCTCCTCACTTTCTACTTTCCCTCCCATCTTTGTATCATCTGCAAACTTTGATATGTTACACTCGGTCCCCTCCTCCAAATCGTTAATATAGATTGTAAAGAGTTGGGGACCCAGCACCGACCCCTGCGGAACACCACTGGCTACTGTTTGCCAGTCCGAGAATGAACCATTTATGTGGTGTGAATGTTACTTGCCACTCCTCAGTCCAAGCCTAAATGTCGTCCAGGTCTTGTTGCGTGCAGGCACGGACTGCTTCATATCTGAGGAATTGCAAATGCGACTGAACACTGTGTAATCATCAGCAAACATCCCCATTTCTGACCTTATGTTGGAGGGAAGGTCATTAATGAAGCAGCTGAAGATGGTTGGGCCTAGGACACTGCCCTGAGGAACTCCTGCAGCGATGTCCTGGGGCTGAGATGATTGGCCACCAACAACAACAACCATCTTCCTTTGTGCTAGGTGTGACGCCAGCCAGTTGCATCACAATCATGTATTCTTACAACAAAAACACAATACCCAAATGGATAAGTAGATATAGATTGTGCACAAGTACTTCACATAAAAAAAAATATTTAAATGAACATTTAGCACAATTCAACAGGATTTAAGACAGATTTTCTCTTTTTCTGTTGTGTCCCCATTTATAATGGGAGCAAGAGAAGCTCTATGACCACAGGGGTTCTTAACTTAGGCTTGTTTGTTATTTTGCAATGATTACAGTACATTTTTAGTATTTTTAGAATTTCTTTCCATATTATTAACATTTTTATTAATAGTTTTCGAAAAATAAATTATAGGTCCAATTATTCGTTACTTCTTAAGTAACAATTAAATTTGTTATTAAAGCATCTTAAATACAATATTTTATGGTTTAGTTGGTACTAGATAAAAGAAAGGAAAGGATTTCTGCAGGCCCCAGGCTACTTCTGCAGACTTTTGAAAAGCTACCTGCCAATGACCAAGGACAACTGCCTCCACTTGCTTTAGGGCAGAGCTTTGCCATCTGCAGCAGTGACACCTGCAGCCAATTTATAATCACTGCTAATGACTGGCATGGTCACCAGTGCCTGAACTTTTATGCCCAGGTACCGTTGACAACATTAAGCCTGGCACTGCCTCTTACCAGGCATGATGCTCTGCCATCCTCTGGAGAGGGTGCATTAAGTTCCAAACAGGGGGTCCCTACTCACACTCCTTCATGCAAAAGCTGTAAAACTGGAGGTTGGGTCAGCTGAGTTCCATCACTGGTTCACTGACTGTATTTCATGCCTCCATATTGCTGTCCTTCTGTTTTCGGCCATCATTATTTTCTCACACTCCCCATGCCCCCCCACCCCCACCATACAGCCTTTGCAAAGGCTGAAAGCGTGTATGAATTATTTTTGCAACTTCTGGAAAGGCTCCAACATTGTAATAAGTGGCCCCTTATCTTTGACGTGACTGTATCCGTTTAAGTTTGAGCAGCAGCCTTTTAAGTGCTGCTTGCACTGAATATTCAGCATCTGACAGGCCAGCTCTTTATTCTGGTAGTACAGAATTTGAGCCCTGTAGAGTGGTCTAGGTGGCTTTTAGCCAAGATCATTGAATCAGCATTAATATCCCTTCCTATTTAGGTATGCCACTGGATTGTTGATAGGTGCATAAAGCCTCATGAAGCGCTAGCTCAAAAGCCAGTTGGAAATCAATCAAAGCAGTGCAAGTGGGATTCCCCTGAGATTTATGGCATTCTGTGATCTTATATAAAACTAGAACCTGTCTTACATGTTCCCCATGACAACAACACCCGGCCTGTTCCTTCCAATGCTCTACGGTTCCCTAGAAGAAACACTGCACGAGGCACTGATATCAGCAAGTTTCCTTGGAAATGTTCAGGCTTACTAGGATCTCCCATCTTGTGAAATGGAATGACACTGTGCTCTGGAATATGCATGCATCAAACAGCTTATTCACCAGCCTCAGAAGGACGGCTCCAAGACAAGTTTGTGGTTCCTACCACTGCACTTCAAGACCATTGAAATTTCCCCCCTCTCACCTAGAGCAGCTTTTAGGAACTTGAAATAAATACTATCCACCACAGCTGCCTTACCATGAGCTAGGTGGTGCACTGCAGTGTTCACTTCCTCCCATTGAACTAGTACATTAAGGCCTTTGACCTAAGCAGTACACTCCAATACTTTTCACTGCTCCATGCAAATGGTCCCTACTGCACGCTTTTGGGTCAGACACTAATTCAGTGTAGTATTCTCTAACAGACCCTGAGGATGCGCTCATGGGGTCTGTTAGAGAACATTGGACTGGTCAGTCACTAGCACTAAACTAGAGGAAACCTTTGACTATAATTGGTGATGAAGTTTAGCCAATGGATAGATGATTTGGGAAAAATGCAATCCTGTTTCATCTCCCTGATGACCTTCCTTGCTCCAGGATGCGCTGCATCACAGTCAACGTTTGCGGGAGTTCTTCAATGCTCCAAAGAATCTTCAAGTACCATTTTAAAGGCCTTCTGCTTTCTCCTAACATATGGCCTTCCCTTTACTTTAATTGAACCCTGCTTAGTGGCTAGCAGGCTCTAACCTTGGTGCCCTATTTGACCCTGAGATGAGCTTCCGACCCCATATCCGCTCCATCACCAAGACCGCCTACTTCCACCTCCGTGACATCGCCCAACTCCGTGCCTCAGCTCATCCGCTGCTGAAACCCTCATCTATGTCTTTGTTACCTCTAGACTCGACTATTCCAATGCTCTCCTGGCCGGCCTCCCACCTTACACCCTCCGTAAATTTGAGCTCATCCAAAACTCTGCTGCCTGTATCCTAACTCGCACCAAGTCCTGTTCACCCATCACCCCTGTGCTCGCTGACCTACATTGGCTCCTGGTCAGGCAACGCCTCGATTTAAAAATTCTCATCCTTGTTTTCAAGTCCCTCCACAGCCTCGCTCCTCCCTATCTCTGTAAACTCTTTCAACCCTACAAGCCTTCGTGATCTCTGCACTCCTTCACTTCTGGCCTCTTGCGCATCCTCAATTTTAATTGCTCCAACATTGGCAGCCGTACCTTCAGCTGCCTAGGCCAATGCTCTGGAATTCCCTCCCTAAACCTCTCCGCCTCTCTACCTCTCTCCTCTCCTTTAAACCTACATCTTTGACCAAGCTTTTGGTCACCTGACCTAATATCTCCTCATGTGGCTCGGTGTCAGATTTTGTCTGATGATGCTCCTGTGAAGCACCCTGGGACATTTTACTATGTTAAAGGCACTATATAAATGCAAGTTGTTGTTGCTTCTAACTTCAGCTGCTAAGGCAATAAATCATTATCTGTATCATCTGTTGGGTTGGGCCCATCCTATTAGTAGTGATGAACACCTGATCCAAGGCTTCATGGCCACCAATATTTCTCTTGTAGCTGAGTGTCCTGGCCTGATCACTTGCAGCATAGTAGTTGTTAGCCACTCTGATTGGGCAGTCATTCTCTGTCTTAAATCTAGCATCTGGCCAAGACAGTCAAGAACTGCCTTCTTGACAAATAAGTTAATCGGTCAGTGGCCTGAGTGTTTCCCGGCAACATTGAATAATGCAATTGGAAAGTAAAGGCATGCCAAACTATTCACCACTACATCATAGGAACATAGGAACAGGAGTAGGTCATTCATCTCCTCGAGCCTGTTCCACCATTCAATTAGATCATGGCTGATCTGTACCTCCATCCATTTACCTGCCTTAGTTCCATATCCCTTGATATCCTTACCTAACAAAAATCTATCAATCTCAGTCTTGAAAGCTTCAATTGACCCAGCATCCACGGCCTTTTGGCAGAGTCAGTTCCACTTTTCCACGACCCTTTGTGTGAAAAAGTGCTTCCTGACTACACTCCTAAATTGCCCAGCTCTAATTTTAAGATTTATGCCCTTTTGTTCTGGATTCCCCCACCAGAGGAAATATTTTTTTTTATCCACCCTATCGAATCCCTTAATCATTTTAAAGATCTCGATTAAATCACCCCCTCAACCTTCTAAATTCAAGGGAATACAAGCCAAGTTTATGGAACCTGTCCTCATCATTTAACCCTTTAAGCCCTGGTATCATTCTGGTGAATCTGCGCTGTACCTTTCCAAGACCAATATATCTTTCCTGAGGTTCAGTGCCCAAAACCAAATGCAGTACTCGGGATGGGGTCTGACCAAGGCTCTGTACAACATCGATTGTTATGTCTCTCTGGAACTCATGCCGATACCATGTAATTGGTGAACCTCAGAAAGGAAGCAGAGAGAGAGAGCCGTTGCCAGATTGAGTTACACCACCTTTGAAGCTCCAGGCCTGAAATCTTCCAGTCATCTATGAAGAGCTGTGGGCAACTTGGAAATAATTGTGCATGGCCAACTAGATGCATAGCTACATTCTTAAGTATCAATCAGCTTCTGTGGAATATACACAGATCTCACAAGCCAAGGCCTAGACCCATTAAGCAGTAATTTTCCCCAGACTAGTTGGCTGATGACATCCTAACTTCCTCTGCAAATGGATCCTGGTTAATGATCAGAGTGCTGCCTTTTGTATCTGGGTCCATAGGCCCTTTTGCTACTTGGTAACTATAAGATCTTAGGTACAGTCATTGATCACTCTACTTTATACCATCCTGAGAAAAACGATGTTTGTTTCATTGTACTTTAATAAAGATTTAAGAATCCTTAACAAGTATTTCTTTTGTTTTCGAGGCTAACTTTCACAAACATATTGACTGTGAATAGTAATAAAAAATGAAGGGAAGCCATGTAATCTCTTTCTACTGGACTTGCTCAGCAGTTTATTCACATTGTCTTTTTGTTAAACTTTATCACAGAAGAAAATCTAGCCCTTAAAGGATTAAGGCCAATAAATAATACCCATCCATCTGTAATTTCCATTTCTGATTTAAAATTTCATTAAAAAAATGCTTACCTCATCAGATTGACCTTTTGTTTTTACAAATCCTGCTTGAGGGTCCATCTTGCATTAGAGTGGCAGAATATACTAGATTAGTGTGCCAAGGCATAGGTCAGAAGTCGTGGGTAACCTTATCCATGATCAGTGGAGCGCTGGTGGTTGTGAAACAGGGGAGTATATGAAAACAGCAAATATCGTCATTTGAAAGTTTCTACATTCCTTCATCAAAGTTCTATACTTAAAGCAATATTTAGTCAACAGTGACAAAGAACATAATTATATCTTAACTGTCAGATTTTTCAATACAAAAACATTTGAGTAGGAGAATACATGGCATGAACGGTAAATGAAAATATTTCTGAAATATTGACTATATTTACTTTGATAAATGGTCTCGTAATGTTGGACCTTGAATAAATATATGGAATGAGTTTATCTTCTGCACCAAAGTCAGCAAGTTTAAATTTTAATCAGGAAACAACAGTTGAGTTTTGCTCAGTTTGAAGAAACCTTCTAATTATTGGCTGTAGAAACCATCTTAAACACCAGAAGAAGGAAATGTCTGATGGTAGATAAATCTATTAGTAGGGCTATATGGACAGCATATTTTGTGTAATTCCTGAATCTCTTAGTGTTGTTGTGGGAACCTGATATATTTCATAGATGCACTCTACATAGATTGTAGAACTCTTCTGTCTGATACCTCCTACTTTGTGGACCTTTAGGAACGCCACTGAAAAACATGCACTTTGTTGCAAAACATGGGCCAAGAAATTGGAGGGTTTAGCGCTGGTGGTTAAGGCCCGTTTTGCTGAAAAAAATGGCAGCCGCCTCACTTCTGCCCGCTTCTGGTGGGTCCCGCAGTGGCCGCCATTTTTGGCAGGTCGGCAGTGCTGCCGTTGCCTGTGCTCACGGCAAGTATTTTAATTAGCAGGAGCGTGACATAAATCGGCGTGCAACACCAAATTAACACATGCTCATCCATTTTGAATCTCCTCGCTCCTCTTACCGCCCTCTCCAAAGCACGCCCGTGTACGCAGCAGTTGACAGCACGGAGAGGCGGGAGAAAGCGGCGGTGAGCTATAACCCGTACAGTAAACAACTGCTGAGATAACTGGTAACTGTGGAGAGCTCAGACTATGTAATTGGAGTGAAAACTTCAATGAGCTGCCTCTCCCCCCGCCCTGCTCAGTCAAACATTACAGGAGGTAAATACTTTTAAAATAAACTGTCCTGTATTACAGTTGTAAGAATCTCAGGAAAAAAAATCAGAGCTGCATTTCCTTAAATTTTAAACATTGGGTTTTCTAATTTAGGAACTGATAAAATAATATGCAAAGTTTGGAAGTCTGTTTTTAAAAGGCTTAACACCATATTCTCACCAAGAGTTCTTCAAAAGGCTGCTGTTGTTCAAATTGAACTCTCTTCTGCACCATTTACACCAGTAAACTCCTGACCAAGAGTTCATGTTCCCCTTTTTTTAAATTTCTTTCCATTGATGTCTCATGCACCAGTTTAAGGACATCTGTGCCACAGTCTTTATGTGGTGTTTCCAGAAGTCCCTCCAGATCTGAGCCTGTGCTTGAAGAGCCACTCACCAGGGAGTGAATGCCCTCTGCGATCTGCAGGTTAATGCACTGTCACTGCTAGCAGCAAGACAGTGCATCCCCATCCCCCTCCCCCTCCCCCTCCAGAACCATGGTGGAGCACAAACCCACGCACAGCAACCATCTGGGTGAAAGATCTGTGGAGCTATGGCAGCCAGCGAAGGTGGGAGTACCAGACAGTCTGACACTCATTTGTGGACCTCACACAAGACTCAGACAAATGTTTGTGAAAGTAAGAGGGGAGCCGTGGATAAACAAATGCCTCGTAATGCACAATGCTCCAACCCTACAAGGGCCATCAGCAGACTCGATAGCAAAACCCAGGAGTCGTCACCAAATGATCCGAAACAGCACATTGCCCGAGAATGCCGCACCGATCCTTCAGACGCGACCTGTGGCCTCTTGCTGAGGTTAGCGCCGGAAAGAGCGCGTTGCACAAGAGATTCTCTGCTATGCTCATGTAAATCAGCAGACAGCACCAAAATACCGGTGCTGCCTGCACTCTTTCTGCGGGCAGCACTGGCTGTTTTCCGGCCTAAACGAATTTCTAGGCCATACAGTTTTCTCCATGGGACACAGAGATGCAGAAGAAGTTGGCAACCATTTTATTATTGAAGTAATAAAAGATGAACAATAAAGTTAGATGAGCATCTAAGATTTATCTGAAAGTATAGTTCACTATAATATTGTGGTTGGCCAATACTGTCAGAATTTGCATATATGATTGGAGTAGTATTAGATAATTATATACATTGGGTTTATGGATTATCGTGTGTTTAGGTCTGTGTAAACATGCTCCCACCACATCTTCAGGCCACTGCCAAGGTTGTTCGACTCTTGCTAGATTGTGATTGTTTGGAAGTAGACACTCCTTTGTCATTCCTGTGTCATGGTAATTTAGTTTCTCAATATGTTGTATCAAAAGTGACATTCTATTCACTTGATTGATTCAAGCTTCCTTAAGCAGGGACTAACAATCACACATCTATCTTCAGTGAAATAATACCTATAAGCTACAGGTGAAGCTTTGGAGCATGGCAGTTCTGAATATGGCTGAAATCCTAAATTGTGGAAATAAAGCTGGGTAACTGAAAATACATCTGGTTGATTTCAATTGAATAGAATTTTTGTCTCCCTTTGAATTGTCTGAGAAGTGGTTGTATTCAATGGATCTGCCTCTCTTTAAACCCAGTAAAAACCATAGGAATGTGAAGGCAATATTTCAGAGTAAGATGTTACTCACTTTCCCTCCTCGCACTTCTGGAATTTTCAGTAGCAGAATGCTTAGGAATCTGTATGATTTTCACTGTTGTTTGTTGCTAGCCAATGTGAACTGTATTTAGTCTGTAGTCTTTGTTTATCTTGATGCCTGATATTTTGGTAAATATTTAGAAACCTGAATGATTATAGTTCACGTATTTACAGAGTTAGTGAAGCTGTTATAAATTGCATATTTCTGGTTCCAGTGGCACCCCCATTATTGTCAAAGATCTCAAGTCTGGACAAGATGAAGCTTTATGAGAACTACTTTGTCAATCACACTGAGTTTTCAATAACAAGGATTGACTTTAACCTCAGTCATCTTTTGAAGAGCAATAGACCTCAATGCAGAAAACATAACCTTATCATATAGAGTTTTTAGATGCAGAGTTGCTGCTCTGTCTCTAGAGAAATCAAACATTTTGTACTGCAGCTAAAGAGATGTAATTGAGCACTCTCCCCAGTCAGTATCCTTGTGATGCCAGTTTATACATTAGAGATCATACTGATGTATGTTTTTAAATTGTAATTCCGTTCACTGTGTTTTATCTTTGAACAACTTTTCAACTGTTCTTTTTAATGAGCCTTGATCAGATTTAACTAAAGCTCCTGTATAGAAGAATATTAGATTTGCAAAAGTCTGCATACATTCCAGGATTCTGCTGCCAGTCAAGGTGGCTGTAGCCTTGCTATACAGCTTGCAAAGTTTGGTGATAACAACTGTTACTTGAGTCAAATCTGTGTCTTTGCTTTTGTTCTTTTGTTTCTTCTCCTCCTTCCCAGCTCTTTCCATTTATTCTAGCCTAATTAGAGAAGGATATTCATTTTGGTTATCATAAGTGGTCATCTTTGTACCCATTTTCCATGCAACTGAATCAGGTGAGAATAGAATCATACAATGGTTACAGCACAGAAAGAGGCCATTCGGCCCGTCGAGCCCGTGCCGGCACTCTGCAAGAGCACTTCAGCTTGTCCCACTCCCCCGCACTTTCCCCGTAGCCCTGCAAATTTTTTTCCTTCAGGTACTTATCCAATTCCCTTTTGAAAGCCACGATTGAATCTGCCTCCACCACCCTCTCAGGCAGTGCATTCCAGATCCTAACCACTCGCTGCATAAAAAAGTTTTCCCTCATGTCGCCTTTGGTTCTTCTGCCAATAAGTATGAGAAAATATGATTCAAATAGGGTGCGGTGGGCTTTAACTGTTGTCCTGAAATGGTCTGCTCCTTTTCGATGTGGAATTTCATTTTGTAACATAATTAAGTATTCACTTCCCTACTGGGATAGTCATAAGTGAGGGCACAACTGGAACTAGACATGTTAAGTGCTTATCAACTTGAAGTATACAATCATCATTGTGGTTATGTTGTAATGCTACTTATATGTGTAGCTAAGGTTTGTAGTGATAATGAATAGAATATTTTCTGTTTGCCACATGCTTACTTCATACTGAGGATGAATTCCAAATGAAATTCTGAACGAGGCCAATTCAGTTTTATTTGGAATAATTTGGATTTTAAACTAATTTAGATGTACTTATGCCTTTTTAACAAAATACTGCTATGAACAGAACAGCTATCATTGTCCATTTTGCACATATATAATCTCACTTATCATAGTCTTGTGAATGGTAATAAAGTTTAAAATGGAAAATCTAGCCAATTGTAGTTCAGTTGCTGTAAATCATTAAAGGGTTATGATTCTCAGACAAAATATAGCGATAGCTTCAGTTCCATATCCTGACCTGAAAATGACTGTGTGCTTAATGTAAAGATTATAGGGTCAAGTTTCCGCTTGTTTTCTCTAGTTATATCAGCGCACTTGGGCGGAATCGGCAAACCAGCTCAAAAGTTTGGGGAATTTTAAACGTAGGTGAATTACGTCCAAAACCACTTACACTGGTGTCTCCTGTGATCTTTTACACTGGTTCAAGATTCAATTTGCCCCACCCACAATACCGGCCACACACACAGGTCAAAATTGCAAGATTCTGCTGATTGCGCTGGCTCGGGAAGGCTCTTCAAATTGCGCTCATTTTCTTAGTCGCTCAGACACTATTATGCATGTTTTGGATCAAAAAATATTCAGTTTACTAAGAAGCTGACTAGTGCACACCAATTAAACTATTAAATGGTTCAGTCTAGTTTTTTTCTAAAGTCATTTTTAGTGATTTTAAATTGGGTTACTCACAGGTGGAGGACTGGACCCCTTATTAAATATGCTTATTTTTGCTGATGAACCCATTTTCAGCTGTATTAATAAAACTGCAGCAGGTTACCATTCTTAAAAACATCAAGAAATACTTTTAATGGAAAGAAAAAAAAAGACAATTGCATTCTATTGCGCTGCCCAATTGCGCTGGTTCATGGAAGATTTTACGTTTGTGATTATGCAAATTAATTTTTGTGGAAACTTGAAGCCTAACCTAACCTTCCCAGCGAAATTTCAAGTGCATTTTGGGCTCAATTTCACGATTGCGCCCAAAGCAGAAACTTTGCCCCTGCTATTCTAAACCTGACTTCCTGTAGCTGGACTGGAATGAATGAATGCTTTGAAAAAGTGTAATTGATCCAGTCAGTGCACAGACAGAGATTGATTGTTGCAGAAACAGATGTCTATTAATTTCTGAGATGCATTGCACTGTTTGTCAAGGATTAAACAGGATGGATTAGTACTCAGATCTTCATTGTGTGGCTGTGAACTTCATTGTAACAATTTTTATATTGTTCAGCTATATTCAGCTATATGGTAACTTCCCATAGCCTCCCATATGGATGATCGCTTTCTATATATTTGCTAGGTAGATGAAGATGGAATTATCAGAAGGTGGTGGGTGGAAAGCTATAGAAAACAAGGGCCTTCCTCTCAATGAGAATCTGTAACGTCACCTAACATAAAAGAAAATTGAATATTCAAAATCCCCTAACCTTAAACCTTGAGGGCACATATTTATAAGATTTAAAGAAATCAACAATACTTACATTATTCAGCAGGGAGATGCAGAGGCAAAAATTTGTTATGGCCCATTTTCGTGCACATGATGTAAAAAAGATTGAAATTGGTCTGGGCTTTTCCAATATCAACCCAACAACTCCATTCCTTCCACCCTAAGCTAAACATCCAGTGATACAAGCTTACAAGCTAGAACTTGAGGGCACGCAGCAAAAATACAAAAAATATGGAACATGGGGTAAATTTTCGTCTTCACCGCCTGAAAATCAGTCGGCATCTGCAACAGGCAGGCGATTGGCTCAGCCAGATTACTGTTCAGGCACTGAAGACAAACAATTACCCCATAGTTGCATTTTTTTCCTTCCTGAAAAGTAATTTATGGATATTTGAATGCAGTCACTACAATTACAAGAACTGCCAGTTAACCCGTACAACATAAATGATGCATTATTTTCAGAATAGAATAAAATAAAGTATTTCCACAGAATGAGTATAACGTTCAGAACTAGCACAGGAAGACATTGCTCATTTTGTCCTTTTTCTAACTTTAAAATAGAATCAGATGCATCTAGAAACAGAAAATTAAACTGGTGACCCTTCCAAGGCTCTGGTTTCATTTTCTCAAACGTAAATTTGGTTTGTATTTTACAGCAAGTTTTTATTTATTTTTT
The DNA here is from genome assembly GCA_030390025.1 of Squalus acanthias. Taxonomy (NCBI): domain Eukaryota; kingdom Metazoa; phylum Chordata; class Chondrichthyes; order Squaliformes; family Squalidae; genus Squalus; species Squalus acanthias. The sequence goes on from CM059426.1 coordinate 88,226,092, forward strand.
CTACTCATCCTCCTTTTGTTTCTGCCAGCTTTCTCCCATGTCTTCCTCTTTTGAAGGTAATGACTTCTTGCTGGGGTATAGTTCCACAGATTCCAGTTACCCTCTGAAACCTGGTCACTTTTACCCTCCTGACACTGAGACAATTGGAACACCCATGCTGTGCTCATGCTTAGATCAGCTAACCTAGCACACACTGGGGATCAAATCTGAGACATTACTGCTCTATATGACTCAGTTACTCAGCGGCTTAACCAGCTGAACCATCAGGTGAGCGCATTTTTATGCTCTTAAACAAACCAGTATTTATTTAATTGGTAAACTTCTACACTATACATAACTGCAAAATTTAAGCTAATTATGGGAGAAAATCTAGCTAGTTGACTTCAGTTTTTCAATGCTACTGTATCTCAGTCATTCCTAGTCAGGTCAATCTCTGTTAACATGAAGTGAGTGTTCAAGGTGATAATGCTGGCCTAACTCCAGCAGAAGCTACTTTTAATGTCAACACTGGATGAAACATGACTTTATTGGAAGAATAAAGGGTGATGCTGCATGATGTGGATCATTTCTAATCAATCTGCATGGAAGATCTACATTGTGGTTTGCATGCTAAATTCTGCAAGCAAGTGCAAGCTCAGGTTATCCACTCCAAAGCCTCATATGTTTTTAGACGTTGGAAAGCATTTGCCTATAAGATACTAGAGTTTAAGGAACTACTGTTCACAATATTACCTAATGGTCTTATCTGGCAATTTTTTGTATTCACTACTTTAAGGTGTTAACCCATTTATTTTAAATCTAGAAGATAAACTGTGGCAGTAGGGGGCAAATCCATTGGTGCTATCCTTCAGCTGGATTTGGTGATGACTGTGTCCCACTGCTCTGAGCTAGTCTTAGGGGTGATGTGTGCAGGCCACTTCAAACTGGAAGCAGTGTGGTCCACTTTAATTAGTTCTCTCCTCCTTCCCACTTTATGAGTTAAATTAGTATATTTATAGCAGATTTGCAAACCTCTGCCCACAACAGACAGCAGGCAGATTGATGGAAACAGCACTGCTGTTTCTGCATATTATTAGCCCATCAGAAATATAACAGACACCTCGAAAATTATCATCTGATGGGTTTATGCTGAGTTTTGGGCAGATGTATACCCATTAGTTATTTGGTTGTGACTGTTCAATTTATTTCACTCAGGACCATTACAGCCAGCAGGGAGTTCTGCTGGAACAAAACCCTGCTCACAGAGGTGGCTGAGTGATCCCTGTGGCACAAGTCCCTTTTATTTTTTTTAATGTTATTTTCATTTTATTTTCCGAGAGGGTAAATTTGCTATGGAACAGAAGCCTTTTACACATACCTTTTATTTTCCTCTGAGAAAATTCTTGATCTATTCCTTGTCAAGTCAAATTTTTTTTAAATGTCATGAGTAGCCATTGTAGGTAGATGCAATAATGATTAAAGATTTTAAAGAAGCATTCAGGTCCATTTCGTAATGGCTGCACATGGAATGAACAATGTAAACAAGTGAAATTAACCTGACAAATGGGCCTTTGGGCTGCCGTGGCACCCTGCCAAGAACTGTGAAATATTGAAATGGCAGGTGAAATGGAAAATCCTGTCAAAGGTGCTTACATGGAAAAATTTCTAGGAAAACAACCCAGATGTTAACTGGGATGGTACTCCTAGAAAAACGATGTTTACCGCTAATGTAAATCTATATTTAGGAAATCACTTTCTAAACATACCTAACTATAGTTACACAATAATCTATGGTACTTGTACTGTAGCAAGAAAGCAGCTTTTTTTAAGGCAGACAAGACCACAAATTGAGTCATTAATTTACCCCACCACACATGCAAGGGGCTAAAAATTTCTCTTCTAGCCCCCTTGGGGGAGGGCTTAACTTCCGCCTACCTCACTGATCTGCCCCTGATCTTCCGCCTACCTCACTGATCTACCCCTGATCTTCCGCCTACCTCACTGATCTGCCCCTGATCTTCCGCCTACCTCACTGATCTGCCCCTGATCTTCCGCCAACTCACTGATCTGCTCCTGATCTTCCACCTACCTCACTGATCTGCCCCTGATCTTCCGCCAACTCACTGATCTGCTCCTGATCTTCCACCTACCTCACTGATCTGCCCCTGATCTTCCGCCAACTCACTGATCTGCCCCTGATCTTCCGCCTACCTCACTGATCTGCTCCTGATCTTCCACCTACCTCACTGATCTGCCCCTGATCTTCCACCTACCTCACTGATCTGCTCCTGATCTTCCGCCAACTCACTGATCTGCCCCTGATCTTCCGCCTACCTCACTGATCTGCCCCTGATCTTCCGCCTACCTCACTGATCTGCCCCTGATCTTCCGCCTACCTCACTGATCTGCTCCTGATCTTCCGCCTACCTCACTGATCTGCTCCTGATCTTCCGTCTACCTCACTGATCTGCTCCTGATCTTCCGCCTACCTCACTGATCTGCCCCTGATCTTCCGCCTATCTCACTGATCTGCTCCTGATCTTCCGCCTACCTCACTGATCTGCTTCTGATCTTCCGCCTACCTCACTGATCTGCTCCTGATCTTCCGCCTATCTCACTGATCTGCTCCTGATCTTCCGCCTACCTCACTGATCTGCTCCTGATCTTCCGCCTATCTCACTGATCTGCTCCTGATCTTCCGCCTACCTCACTGATCTGCTCCTGATCTTCCGCCTACCTCACTGATCTGCCCCTGATCTTCCGCCTACCTCACTGATCTGCTCCTGATCTTCCGCCTACCTCACTGATCTGCCCCAAATCCTGGGGTCTGGGACATTAGCATAACATGAGTGGATGCCCGTGTCATTTTTGGTACTACTGGGCAATCACCTCAGCAGCAGGAGGGGGGCAATTTTACTGCGGCAGTATAAGAGGGCTGGCTGTACCAAGCAAAGATCTTTAAAAGATAGCTTTAATACCAACTATTTCCTACCAAAATATCAAATTTGCTGCTTCTTTCACAGAACTACATTGTTCTGTAGTCTTTGGCATTATACTGGCCCCCACTCCCATCGGGATTAAGCTCTAACACAGCAGTACACCTGCTTCATGCAGGCATACATTATGTTGGGGGCAAACGAGACAGGATTGCTTCATTTTGGGGCTGCCCTATCAGGCAGATGTAAAAGATCCCATGGCACTATTTTGAATAAGAACAGGAAAGTTCTCCCTGGTGTCCTGGCCAGTATTTATCTGTCAACCAACACCTAAAAGCAGATTATTTGGTCATTATCACATTGCTGTTTGTGGGAGCTTGCTGTGCGCAAATTGGCTGCCGCATTTCCTACATTACAACAGTGACTACACTTCAAAAGTACTTCATTGGCTGTAAAATGCTTTGGGACGTTCTGAGATTGTGAAAGATGCTATATAAATTCAAGTCTTTCTTTATAATGGGAATAGTTAGATCAGCTGTAGTCAGAAAAAATCCATATCAACCTGTAAGTCTACCTGATTGACTGTCACTTTAGAAATAAAATTTCCATTCTATAAATCTATTATCGTTGGATCCTTTCACGGAATAAAGTGTGTTATGGTTGCTTTTTGTTTCATGTGTTTAAAAATAACTTTATTAGGAAAGCTAACCTTATTGCACCCTATGCTCCCAAGTGATAATGTTGATCATCATGAAGTATAATGCACAAAATAATTTCAAAAGTGGTGAAGGGTGTATATTATACATGGGGATGTTATACTCGAAGATTTATGGTAGATATGTGCTTGTTTGTATGATGTAATTCCACCTCAGACTAAGTGCATATCATGTACCAGTGTGACATTTCTATTGCCTGAAAAACTTTCTGGCTTTTGAGTGTGAAGATGCTGAACCAGTGCCAAGCAGTCCCAAATTTGAAACTGCTATGGACTCAAAGCCACTGATAAATGAATTGAAAACTCCAAGACTTTTTTTCCCTTTATTTGATTGGGCAAGAAAACCTTTATCCCTTTGGTCTGAACTAAAATCAAACCCATTCCTGAAGTGTAAAAAAATCATCTAATGTTTTGCACTAGATGATCCCTTTTTCCTGTCTGTTAAAAATGTGTCCATTTTTATTAGTTGCCCTTTCTTAAAGGTGTTGGATTTTAAAATGTGTTTGTGTTGTATGTACATAGACTTAAAATAGACAGACCAAAGCCCAGGAATAAATTTCGTGTCCACTATCACACTAACAAGGTTATTTTTTCCAGCAGCTGTTTTTGTTGTCTGAATGTATAAACCTTGCATCCAGTCAATGGTGCCAAGCCATTATAGTCTATAACTAGTCCTGCTAACTGGAACACATATCTTTGACAGTAAAGTATCAGAGTTTGAAACTGTTCTATTTTAGTCTTTTGGATTAAGCTACATACACAATGGTGTCTCTTGCCCACAAGAATTACATTAACATAGTTGAAGTGGAATTACAGGAATTAGGACCATTGTACATTTCCCAAATTATTTCATATTTGATCCATGGCTAATTGCTATGCTCTATATTTGTGACTTTAGTATGTGTGTTTTTAATTATTTTTGAAGGGTTATCTAGTGTATGGTATATGTTTACAGTATTTCAAAAGGGAAAAATTGATATGTTTAGACAATTGTGTCCTGGAGTGAGCCAAAGGTCATTTGAACTCACTTGATAGATTTCTACGTGAAAAATTAGGCACGACTACAATGAGGGTTTGTGATATAAAATAATACTGATATCTCTGACTTTGTTAAGCAAAATTGGTAAATTTCTGAACCACTTCAAACAGTAATATGGTAAAAGTAATATTGGCACCAGTCATAATGTTGAGTTATCCACTATATATGAAAGATGCTTGGATGTTTTTACTTTGCATTCCAGCCAGGTACCCCTATTGATTTAGTCACTCAATGATCTGATTATGAGGAATACAGAAAACATGTCAATTAATGGCAAGTTAAGTGGCGCCTTGGTCAAACAATGCACAACAAGAACAAGCTTCTCTAAGATTGTACTAGTCAGTTTGTCTAAGAATGCACGCTAATCCCAAACATGTTCTTTCTGACGTCATGGGTTTTATACAGTATCCATAATGGGTCACAAAGGAATTCTAAAGACAATCCTTATCAATGTTGTCCTGAATTCACTGTATCTATTGAGCTAGTAATAAGTAGTCAGCTCAACAACAGTTCAACAATTATGGTTCTTAGTTCAGAGTGTCAAATGTCGGTCGGACTCAATAAGTTGCATACATTCAGTACTTTATTGGTTAACAAGTTGTTTGAATAACTTACAAGGAAAATGACACAGGGCTCACTTCCCATGTGTGCTAGCTTAAAACAATATTACCTGTTTGAAAGTTGATCAGCCTTCGTGCTGGTGTCCTACAAGAAGTCCCGGACTTGTGGCTCCTCCCTTCTCGTGTGTGATTCCTAGGTTCTCGCTGCTAAACTAGCTCTTGGCTCCCTTCTTTTATATCTATATTTTTACTACCTATGTGCCGTGTGCAGATTCGGCCATTTTGTCTGAGATGTGTCCATCCTTAGCCAATCGGTATCCTTGGTCGTTTAGGGAATTCCAGAGGTCCCTTATTATGTGATTTGCGACTGCTCAACCGTTAGACTAGATTGTCACCCTTATCTTGAGTTAATTATTGTTGTAGACTCGATCATCCTGCAAGCTTGTCATCTCTTGCAGGCCTGTTAACTATGTTATTTGAGCAGCCCTAGGCCCTCAGCTTCAAGTTTTTGTTTATTTGAGGTCTCACTGGCTGCAGTTTTCGCAGTCCTCGACCATTTTCTGAAGGCACCAGTTCATATTTCTATACTCCTCCCTTTGATCATTTTAATCATAGATTATATTGATCACCTTTTGTAGTTAGTAGCCTCCTCCGGTCTTCCATCTTCATCACTTGCCCCATTTCCATCATTTCGAGTCGCCTCTTCAATCTTTTTTCCAATCGCATCATACTTCTCCAGGTGACACACAGACACAGGAATATTACAGTAATTAGAATAACTGTAATGTGTGAGAATATTCTAATCCACGGGTGTATATTGACATTTGTACTCCAGTTCCATATTTCATCCCACCATGTGTCTATCTTGATGCTCTTTATGTCCTTGCCAATTTCCTTTGTGTTCTGTTCCACTCGTATGTAAGTCTGATGTCCCAGTTCAAGCTGATGCTTGATCCTAATCAAATGTTCCTTCTCTAATTGGATACTGATGTCATATTTTCCAAAGTAATTCTCCAAGTTTCCTTTCAGGCTGTCAGCCACATTAATCTGAACAGTTTCTCTTCGCTCGATATCGATAATTTCTTCATTACCCAATCTCATCGGTATTAAAGGGTGCAGACAGAAAGTCGGGGTTTCTATGGGACATTCCCTGTTCCCATAGTGATAGCTGACCTCGGTTGTGGTAAAACAGTAAGTTCCATTTCCCTGATAGCCGGTTCTCACGCTTCTTCCAGTGGTAGATTCTACTACCAGCGTACAATTTAGGGTTTTGATCCCATTGAACCCACATCTTGCCTCGTTAGTTGGATAAATCTTATAGGGGCATATTACCGTTTGGTCAGTTTGTTGACATTGATTTAGGGTGGTACCGACTAGGGTACCATCTAGTTCGACAGCATATGGTAACAGATTACCAAACCTCATCCATATTCCTTCCTGTATTATTCCTATATTCTTAACCTCCGCTAACTTCATTCCTTCTTGCTCTCCCATTACTGGTACACTGATAATCATTCTTTGTTGAACCACACCTTGCTGAGCTTCCTTAACTCACAATCTCGAATCTGGTTTGACTGATTCCCTCTGAGTAAGCCTCTCAATTGGGTGCTATTGATCCAGAGGGGTATGTCTCCATGATTGGCTAACATTAGGTTTTCCCGTAATTGATTTAAAATCCAGTCTCCATAGATGCTACACAATACCTCGGTGTGGGTTACATTGTTTGCTCGTCTTACCTCGCTTATTATTTTATTAATTGTTCTAGCATGTCCTTCTAGCACCATTATTATTTGTCCTTCAGCGCCTGCCGCTCTCTCTCCTGCCTGTGTGGCTTGTCCTTGATTATTATTCATTTTCTCCAACAGCTCCTTCACTTGGGTAGTTAGCATCTTAATTTTACTATTCAAATTAGTTATATCCAAGGTATTTACTGTTGCCATACCGGCTCCATAAGCAGTCCCTATATCATTTACTGTACTTCTTCTCCTTCTTCTCTCACTTGTTCCTTCCTGGGTACGGTTCCCCCCAGTATTATTGCCTATTTCCTGTTGGAGCAACCCCTTAATCAAGTCTCGGTGAATTTCTTGCAGGTTAGTAGGACACCAGGCGGGCAGCTGGATATCTGACATATTCAAAACGATGGGTACCAATGCATACTATACATTATCATACACAATCTTGCCAGTGGTTCTGAATACAACTCCTCCCTTTGGTCCTAATGTTTCTTGGGGACATTCTCTCAGAGGAGCCAGAGTGGGTGGTAATGGGGAAGTGGTCATAGGGGTGGTAGTTGGTCCTGGGGTGGGGGTGGAAGGGAGCTGATGAACTATGATCTTCCCTTGACTTTCGCAGGAGCAATTAGGTCTCTGGGAGACCCTTGCATTAGAAGTCAGGTCTCCCACCGCCCTATTACTACTACATCCCACGAATAAGTGTAAACTCTTTGCCTGTGGATCCATCTGACAACATACCTTTCTCCCCTCGATGGTACAATTTGGTCTACTTAGTGGATTGGCTCCTGACGATACTGTGTATATTCCATCCTTCTCGGCCTTTGCCTGCCAGACTATATATCGTTTACCTTGGTTAGTATGGCTGCAAGTCACACACACCCTAGTCAGGTTCCCCGCATAGCTAGTCTTGTGGCATGTCCTAGCCATCCCACTACAGCTACATTCATGGTTTCCGTGGGTAGGGGCCTTCCAGTGACTAAACTCAGTGATACAATTCGCACTATTATAGTCTTTTTCCCCGGAGGTGAGAATCACCTTCTGTTCACTGAGTACCCTGTTTAATTCTACACATATCATAAGTACACAAGTTATTATTATATAACACGTCATTGTCGAACCGCCTCTATTTCCTCTTGTCCTTCTTCGTTGTTCTGTTGGTGTCCCCTATTCTTTCATATTTGATGGATGATCCATAGGATAAAGAATGTTCTGAACATCAAAAGTCCCAGAACAGCTCCTCACGCCATTCTTGATAGCGGTTGCGATAGTCGTCTGAGGTTTCGACTGGAATTATTTTCGCCATTCATTTCTAAACACATACAAACATGATCAAGATACTAGCTGCTCTTATGTACAGTTTATTAATTATTTCTTATATATCAGTCACCCTTTGTAAACGAGGGGTCTTTGAGGAGCAATCCATTCCAGGTAGGCGTGCCCAACCCTGGAGTTGGTGAGTGGCGGCCATGAAATTTGGTGACCCGGTACTCGCTGTCTCCCTTATTGGTGAGTTAGGAGGAGATTCATTTGGGTCCCGTTCGTCATTTAGGAACAGGTTCCCTACTCCATCCACCAGACCTGTTGAGTCCTGATCGGACCTATCTGATTGGTTACCGTCATCTGAACCATCATTTCCTTCATCCAATCCCTGGGGATCTAAAGCATCCAGTTGTACATGGTACTGGTGAAAACTATCCACTTTCCCGAAAGGTTTTAACTGATTGATGTGGTGCCATTTGTACTTTCCTTGTCTGTCCATTATCTTATATACAGACGGACTAGCTTTTTCCATTACTCTAAAGGGTCCTGCATATTTTGGGCTCAGGAATGTTCCCTCCCTTTGGACCTTAACCATGACCTGGTCACCTATCTCGACTTCCCATGGGTGGGTTTTCCCATCAAAATAGGCTTTACTTTTCTGATGCCTTTTTCCCATTTTTACGGCTGTGGTCATTTTTGCCGCTTCCAAATACTTCACCAAATCAGTCATGTATTTTCAGATGACAAGGATGTCTTCTGGATTTCACTTAGGTCCATGCCCATAAATGCCTCGATACCTTTCATAATCCTTCCTGTCATTAACTCATGTGGTGAGTAGCCGGTGGATGCTACCACCATGTTCCGGATGGCCATTAATGCATAAGGGAGCACCCTATGCCAGGAGGTATGAGTTTGTTGGACCAATTTCCTCATCATAGTTTTTAGGGTCCTGTTCATTCTTTCTACTATCCCACTGGACTCTGGATGGTATGAAATGTGAAAATCCTGTTTTACCCCAGCCAACTGCATGACCGATCTCATGACCTGCCCAGTAAAATGGGTCCCTTGATCTGAGTCGATGCTTTCGGGTAATCCCCATCGGGAGAACACTTCTTCCATTAGGATTTTACGGTAGTGGCAGCTGAATTGTTATTGGTTGGGAAGGCCTCAATCCATTTAGAAAATACATCTACTATTACCAATATGTACTTCTTTCCTCCTGGGCAGGTGGGCAGTGGCCCTATATAATCTATCTGAAGTTGGGCCCAGGGGCCCTTGCCCTGTTGAGTGCGTCCCATTAAAGCCTGATTCTTGTATTTCTCAGGGTTGTTTTGAGCACAAATCAAACAGTTCTTGACGTATTTCTCTACATCTGATTGTATTTCTGGCCACCAACATACATCCCTAATCTTGGCAGTAGTTCTATCTATCCCCTGGTGTCCTCCCACATCATGGAACTGGTAAATTATTTTGGGTCTATCCACCTCCGTTACCACATATTTTCCGTTCTTTAGCACCACTCTTTGATTTAAAGTTAAACCGGTTCTATATTGACTATATGGTTCGGGATAAGGCTTTCCTGATTGGATATTGTTCAGATTGGGTCAGAGCTTTGGCTCTCCCTTAGATCTATTACTGTCTTTGAGGATACGTTGACAGCCGAGAGGGTTTCTGTTAGTGTCCCTTCCTTTCCCTGCAGAGGGTCCCATAGGTAACCATCAATGGCTCCTTGTTTTGCTGCTTCATCTGCTAATTGATTTCCTAATGGTGTGGTTTTTACATGGGCTTTAACCTTTCTCATTATATATTGTCCCTGATTGGCCATGGCCGCGTCAAAGATAACTTTAAGAAGTGGGCCCGTTGTTAATGGTTTCCCGTCTGCCGACGTAAAACCTCTCGCTTGCCAAATGGGTGAAAGGTCTGTTAGGCTGTTGCAGGTGTAACTGCTGTCTGAATGAATTTCCACCGGTGGGGGAAATGATTCTGGGTGCAATACTACATATGCTATGGCACTTAATTCAGCTATTTGTGCTCCTTTTGATCCTTCTAGTTTAATTGGGGTTGTTTCAAGAACCCTTTTCCTATCCTCGGTCATAGTTACCACTCCGAATCCTGTACACTGTTGTCCTTCCCGTATTGATGATGAACCATCTACGTAAATATGAGTTTTAATTCTTATATCGTTATCACCCTCCCTTAATTTTGTCTGAAAGGGACTGGTCAGGGCACTTGATGACAAAATTTTACGCTCATGTTGGTCCCCGGGGTATAACATGTTTTGTGCGAGGCTAGTTTGCTTTGGCTCATATCGAATATGGATATCCCTTCCTTGTAGGAGTAGCGTCCATCTAGCTATTCGTTGTGAACTAACTGCCCCTTCTTTAAAGTTTCCATCCAGGAGCATTTTAATAGGAGTATATCAGGGTGAGAATGATCAAAGGGTTAAGTCCGACTGTAGGGAAGAATTTATGTACGGCCCAAAATACACTGAGTAAGTTTTTCTCACAGGGTGAGAACACTGTTTCTACGGGGGTCAGAACTCTGGATGCGTAACCAACAGGTTGGAGCTTTCCAGAGTGTTCCTGCAGTAATAAAAGAATGACCAGGGTGAGGGTAGGGCCGGTCAAGGACAGTAGTGGGAACTTGTGCATGGAGTCAGAAGAGATAGGAGAGGTGATGAATGAATACTTTTCGTCAGTGTTCACCGAGGAGAGGGGCCATGTTCTTGAGGATGAGAGTGTGATAAAGGTGGATAGGCTGGAGGTGGTAGATGTTCTGAGGGAAGATGTTTTAGCAATTTTGAAGAACCTGAGGGTCGATAAGTCCCCTGGGCCAGATGGGATATATCCTAGGATTCTTTGGGAGGCAAGGGAGGAGATTGCAGAGCCTCTGGCTTTGATCTTTGGGTCCTCGCTGTCCATGGGGATGGTGCCAGAGGACTGGAGAGTGGCGAATGTTGTTCCTCTCTTCAAGAAAGGAAATAGGAATGACCCTGGTAATTATAGGCCGGTTAGTCTTACTTCGGTGGTTGGTAAGATAATGGAAAAGGTCCTGAGGGATAGGATTTATGACCATTTGGAAAGGGGCAACTTAATCAGGGATAGTCAACACGGATTCGTGAAGGGTAAGTCTTGCCTAACAAATTTGATTGAATTCTTTGAGGAGGTAACTAAGTGTGTAGATGAAGGTAGAGCAGTTGATGTCGTATACATGGATTTTAGTAAGGCGTTTGATAAGGTTCCCCATGGTCGGCTCATGAAGAAAGTAAGGAGTTGTGGGATAGAGGGAAATTTGGCCGATTGGATAAGTAACTGGCTATCTCATAGAAGGCAGAGGGTGGTGGTGGATGGAACATTTTCGGACTGGAGACCAGTTACCAGCGGTGTGCCACAGGGGTCGGTGCTGGGTCCTCTGCTGTTTGTGATTTTTATCAATGACTTGGAGGAGGGGACTGAAGGGTGGATCAGTAAATTTGCTGATGACACCAAGATTGGTGGAGTAGTGGATGAGGTGGAGGGCAGTTGTAGGCTGCAAAGAGACATTGATAGGATGCAGAGCTGGGCCGAAAAATGGCAGATGGAATTTAACCCTGATAAGTGCGAGGTGATTCATTTTGGTAGGGCAAATTTGAATAAGGATTACAGGGTCAACGGCAGGGTTCTGAGGAACATGGAGGAGCAGAGGGATCTGGGGGTTCATATCCACAGATCTCTGAAGGTTGCCACTCAAGTGGATAGAGCAGTAAAGAAGGCCTATGGTGTGTTGGCGTTTATTAACAGAGGGTTTGAGTTTAAGAACCGTGAGGTTATGCTGCAACTGTACAGGACCTTGGTGAGACCACATTTGGAATATTGTGTGCAGTTCTGGTCACCTCACTATAGGAAGGACGTGGAAGCATTGGAAAGAGTACAAAGGAGATTTACCAGGATGCTGCCTGGTTTGGGGGGGAGGTCTTATGAGGAAAGATTGAGGGAGTTGGGGCTTTTCTCTTTAGAGCGGAGGAGGATGAGAGGCGACTTAATAGAGGTTTATAAGATGATGAGGGGGATAGATAGAGTGGATGTTCAGAGACTATTTCCTCGGGTAGAGGCAGCTGTTACAAGGGGGCATAACTATAAGGTGCATGGGGGGAGATATAGAAGGGATGTCCGAGGTAGATTCTTTACTCAGAGAGTGGTTGGGGTGTGGAATGGACTGCCTGCTGTGATAGTGGAGTCGGACACTTTAGGAACTTTCAAGCGGTTATTGGATAAGCACATGGAGCACACCAGAGTGATAGGGAGTGTGATAGCTTGATCTTGGTCTCGGACAATGCTCGGTACATCATCGAGGGCCGAAGGGCCTGTACTGTGCTGTACTGTTCTATGTTCTATGTTCTAATACCGCTGACAGACCATCTTCGCTAGAGGCCGTTTCCAGATAAAAGCTCGAAGACATGTCTGGGTTTCGTAGTGCAGGGGCTTGGATCAATGCTGATTTTAATTTACCGAACGAGTTGGCATGTTCTTGGGTTCATTCCCATAGCACCCCCTTTCTTAATAGATTATACAAGGGTTTGGCGACCATAGAGCAGTCCTCAATGTGATCCCGGCAGTACCCTGTAATCCCTAAAAAGGACCTGAGGGATTTTATGTCTGTGGGGGTGGGTAAGGTGCCGGCAGACTTCTTTCTAACTTCGGTCACCTCCCGTGCCCCCTGGGTTACTTGCATCCCTAAATATTGCACTTTTGGTTTTTAACCCCTAATCTGTACAGAGTTACTAATAGTTCTTGTAACAGGATCTCGTGTTCCTCAAGGGTGTCTGTTTGGAGTAGGATATCATCTATGTACTGAACAAGGGCTGAGGGTTGAGAAAATCCCTTTAACCCATTTGCCATCATATTCGGGAATATCGAGGGGCTATTATGGAAACCTTGGGGCAAACAAGTCCAAGTGTATTGTTGTCCTTTATGAGTGAATGCAAATTTATACTGACAGTCCTTGGCCAACGGTATGGACCAAAATCCATTACTAATATCCAATACTGTGATGAATTTTGCGGTTGGGGAAAAATTGAGAGCAGCCTCTGGTGCGGTGACGACCGTGGGCGCTGCTGAAGGCGTGACTTTATTTAATACTCGGTAGTCTATAGTCATGCGCCATGATTTATCAGGCTTTTCGACTGGCCAAATGGGTGAGTTATTGGTATACGCGATAGGTCTAAGTATGCCTTGTTCCAGGAGGCTATGGATAATGTTATCCACATCCTTTTCAGCTTCTACTGGGATTTTATACTGTTTCTGGGGTGGGGGATCAGGTCCCGTAATTAGCATCTCTCTGGTGGTCCTACCACATTCATGTTTGTGAGTGGCAAAGGCATTTAAATTCTGACTTAGCACCTTCTGCAACCCTGGTTCACTTGTCATTAATATGGGGTTAAAGGAAAAAATTTTCATACAACACATCCGTTCATCATATTGACCGGTCGGTATCAAACCATCATTACATATTTCATGCAATCTCCAAATACGTCTGTTCGCGGGATCATAGGCTAGATTAAATTTCCTCATGAAATCTATCCCGAGTATCGCTTCTTCTCCCTGCATTTGTGGTACCGATAAACAGGCATGCTTAAATTTTAAATTACCCAATTGAATGTCTAGTGGTTTAGTAAATGTGGCCATTTGCCCGTGTCCAGTAAAACCGCTTAGTAAAACTGTCACGTCTGTCAAATCGCTATGTGAGAGAGGGTGCTGGTTTCCCAGGCACGTCCTGGATCCACCTGTGTCCCATAAAAAGGTGGTATCGTGACCTCCTACGGTACCTGACACTATAGGTCGGCCATGTTTGTCATATCCTATCCCACATATGATGTCCGAGGTCGGACCCAGTCATTGGTCTCCCTGCTCTGGCCCTGGCTGTTCCTGGTAGGGTGCCATTCTTCCTAAGCCTCCTACCGCTCCTGTCCCAGTACTTCTTTTCGGGGCTCTACATTCTCGGGACCAATGTCCCTGTTTCCCACAGTTAAAGCACGCTCCCTTCAGTACTCCAATTCCCCTGTACTCTTGGTTCCCTCCTGTGTATCCCGGTGGTCCCTCAGTCTTCCATGTTGGAGGACCATTCCTCCCTTGATTCTGCTGAAACGCATGCACCTTCCCTTTTTGCTGGGACGGGGGTTTATTTTGGTCATTTTGCCAGGCCTTAAGACCCAAGCTTCATTGTGAGTGGCCTCATTAGGGTCAAACATTCTACAGGCCTCTTGGCCATGGTCAGAAGCGTGCGAGATGATGGACTTTAGCCACAATGGTTTTTGGGTATCATCCAAGTCGTCACGCTCCAGTGTTCCAAAGACATTGCAGAAAACTATCCAAAGGTGTTCTGCATAGGCGTGGGGGTGTTCCCCAGTGGCCTGTTTAAAACTTGCTAATTCCATCACAGGGTCCTTACTATTTATCCCTGCTACCTCGCGTACCACAGCCCAGAGTTCTGCTGTGGTACCTCCTTTTTTCTGTTCTTGTGTCAAGCCCCCATAAATAATCGGTCCTAGACACAGGGTTATCAATTTCCTTAGTTCCCCATCATCTAAACCCTGGGTTTCAGAGGCTTGCTTGACAGCGGCTCTTCATAACTCAAAACTAGTTTTCCCATCGTATTTCAGGACATTCTTAGCAATGTCGTTCAGTTGGGAAAGACTAAACGGGGTAGAATAGCTGATGGGGTCGTTGGCATTTTGCCCTGGGGTTCGAGTTATTACCATGGGGTTCATGGGTAGCTCCGGAGTTGGAGTTTTATCAGGCGGTTCGGGGGGCGTAGGGTGGTGGTCTCCCTTTCTCCTCTGGCTCAGGCCAGTCCTCCCTTTCCCGTTGATCATATGCGTGAGCAGCCTCAGCTAGACTTGAGTAGTCTATATCGGCATCCCCTTCGTCTGAAAAGGCGCAAATTACCCCTTTTAGTGAGGACAACTGTGATCTTAATCCCTCAATGTCTTTATTACAAGGGTATGGTCGGCATGCACATATTTCTCCCGTTGGTGGGACTGTTGTATTACCCTAAGGGCTGATTTTAAATCCTGACATTTACCTTCTAAGGCGTGTCGCTCCGTCTGTAATTGCTCTACCTGGGTTTTATATTTTTGAACTCAGGAGTTGCTCAAATCTACAGTCGTTATGCTGGCAGCCATGTGGAGGGTATGTAATCGCTTCTCATCTCGGAGCTCACTCACCTCCCTTTTTAACTCCTCAATATTTTTGCTATAGGTTTCAGAATCATCGGTCAGCTGGCTTTTTACCCTTTGCAGCTCATCTTTCGCTTCTTGGGCCAAATTTTGTTCGTTTACTAATTCAAGATAACAGGCTGCCATTAGGAAGTATTTATATTCCCTTTTCTTTATTTTCTTTCCTGTACTGGTTACGGAGGTTTCCATAAACCTTTGTCCCGTATTCTGGGTGGGCCATACTCTAGCTGCGGTGAGTGCCCAGTTTTTATAATTTCCTACCATTAATTTATTATACTGTTCTTCCCAACTCTGGGAGGTCTCCCCTTTATTACTCGCCATTGTTATCCCGTAACATAGCGTCTTATTTTTAAGATTCCAACTCGTTCCGTTTGACACTCTTAATTTGTCCTTCTTGAAAAGTCCCACCTCTCAAGTCAAAAGTCCTGCCGCGGTCGCCAGTTTGTTGTCCCGAATTCACTGTATCTATTGAGCTAGTAATAAGTAGTCAGCTCAACAACAGTTCAACAATTATGGTTCTTAGTTCAGTGTTAAATGTCGGTCGGACTCAATAAGTTGCATACATTCAGTACTTTATTGGTTAACAAGTTGTTTGAATAACTTACAAGGAAAATGACTCAGGGCTCACTTCCCATGTGTGCTAGCTTAAAACAATATTACCTGTTTGAAAGTTGATCAGCCTTTGCTGGTGTCCTACAACAAGTCCCGGACTTGTGGCTCCTCCCTTCTCGTGTGTGATTCCTAGGTTCTCGCTGCTAAACTAGCTCTTGGCTCCCTTCTTTTATATCTATATTTTTACTACCTATGTGCCGTGTGCAGATTCGGCCATTTTGTCTGAGATGTGTCCATCCTTAGCCAATCGGTATCCTTGGTCATTTAGGGAATTCCAGAGGTCCCTTATTATGTGATTTGCGACTGCTCAACCGTTAGACTAGATTGTCACCCTTATCTTGAGTTAATTATTGTTGTAGACTCGATCATCCTGCAAGCTTGTCATCTTTTGCAGGCCTGTTAACTATGTTATTTGAGCAGCCCTAGGCCCCCAGCTTCAAGTTTTTGTTTATTTGAGATCTCACTGTGGCTGCAGTTTTCGCAGTCCTCGACCATTTTCTAAAGGCAACCATTTTACACAATTCACCAGTTCATATTTCTACAATCAACAAGTCACAGTTCTGTTTGGAAAGTAACATTCCAAAACTTAAATGTTTATAGAGTAAGAGTGAGACCTGTTTAGTAATATCCCATATATAACTATAAGTGCATAAGTTCCAATAAACATCCTTTAGGTAAAAACCGGTGACAGGTATTGTGAAGTAAATCAAAAATAATTTGCTTAAAATTGTCTATTCCCTTCCCCCTATACACCATCTCTACAAGAGCATTCTTTGTATTCCTTTTGATATGAGGAAAAAAACTAACTTGTTGACTCTATCAGTTTGAATTTAAAGGGGATATCCATTGCTTTGATGAAGGAAGATATAAATATCACACACTAGCAGCATGATTATTTTGCAACTCAACTTTTGTTGATGTGAAGTATATCATTCCATTCCGTGTTAATAAGAGGTTTCTATACTATTTCATGTTGATGGCAATGTCTTGTTTTTGAACAGGTTTATTAGTAACTATAAAACATTAAAAACTAATATTTTCTTCTGTCACCCAACTTTGATAAACAGTGTGACAAAAGGTATTTATTTATTAAAAAAGAAACCCTTCTATCTCTCCGACTTCAAGAGCCGCTGCAGTCAAACCTGTTCAAAGAAACTCTGTGAGTCACTGGGTTGGGTTGAGGAAGTTCAGACCTGAAACATTAACTCTGTTTCTCTCTCCACAGATGCTGCCTGACCTGCTGAGTATTTCCAGCATTTTCTGTTTTCATTTCAGATTTCCAGCATCCACAGTATTTTGCTTCTGTATATTTGATAAACAGTCAGTGGTTGAATATGATGGAAAATCAAAACTGTTTGTTTCATCATTATCATCGTCCTCATTGGTGACATAAAAGCATTTTTCTTCCTTTACCTTCTTCTCCCACCTAAAAAAAGACCATTCTGGGGATGTCTCCTTCTCTTTTGCTTAGTTTGATTCGCTTTCTTACCTAGAAAAATAGCTTCATCAAACATTTTGAACAAAGCTAATGACATCACCTTGCTAGAGTTGTTAGGTTTTCTTTATCTACAAAAAAGAATTGTATGCACTGAGCTGTCTTCATCAGAATCACACTTGAAATGCTTTACATGGTCCTGTGGGAGATTCGAGTTGTTTGGGTAATTATAGGAGAAGCTTTGCTCAGTGGGAGGACAGACAGTGGTATCCCAGCACCCGCTCCAGGTAGCACTGCATTGTGTTAAATCTTTCTCAGATATTGGCACTGAGGATGGCATTGGTCTTTGCTGTGAACCCTGTTATCTGTCTCAGGTGAGTGTGATGCTCATCCAGTATCCTTTTTTGTGCAGGACCAGAGAGATCTGAGTCTGCAGGATCTGGAGCCAGCAATTAAATTCTGCAGAGCTTCCACTCTCCACTGTCAGATTCCACATTCACTTCCGATTTTCTCTTACCCAGTGAAAAGCTCCGTTTAGAACTATCTATGTCCCCCTGGGTAGATTTGTCTGGGCTGGTGACTGAGAGAGAAAGAGTGAATGACAGCGTGGGTGAAGCTATGGCTGGTTTGACAAAGGTAGAAGGCCTACTTCTTCCTCCTCCTCAGTGGTATTTTGCTTTGAGTTATTGAGAGGAAAAGAAAATTAAGAGATGTGAAATGTGATGGAACTAGAGTGACAGTTCCTCTAATTTTTGATGGTGCCCAGTCATGTTTCTTGCTACTGTGTCTGTGCTCCCAATGTTGCAGATGGTCCAAACAAACCTGCAGATGCCACTGGCCCTCCTTTATCTCTGTCCCCAAAGAGTCAGTTGCATTGCTCCCCAGGATCGCCAAGGCTTTTTCCTCATGGAGGGTGAGAGGACTTTTGTAGGCGGCGGTCTGGGATTCCCTGTGCGAGAGAAGAGAAAACTTGAGCAATGCAGTCAAGGCTGTACAGAGGGTCTTACAACAGTTTGAAACATCAGGTTAAAAGAGGAGCAGAAAGCAATAAAGGATAAGTGTGGTGGATTAGGGAGGCTTCCTTATGCATGTCACACTGTGAGGGAAGGTGTGCTTGTATCTAACAGGTGAAACAGGATGGAGGAAGGGAATCAGTGGTTCAGAATACAATCCGAGAGCACCATGAGAGTAATGAATGAAGGAGTACCATACATATAAAGACACTGAAAGGAAGGGTTGCATAAGCAGGTAGCTTACCTTGGCTTCTCTGATGAGGTCGTTACACTTCTTCTTGTACTCCAAAGGAACCCTGGGTATCAAGGAGGTGGCACTCACTACCATTGCCTCCTAGCTGTATAAAGTGTGAATGATATGCTTGGCAGGTCTCCGGTCCCTGATCACAAATGCCCGTCTCTCCTGCCCGTATTTCCATTAGGAGGACTTCCAAGTCAGATTCAAAAGCAAAACACTGTGGATGTTGGAAATCTGAAATAAAAACAGAAAAAGCTGGAAATACTCAGCAGGTCAGGCAGCATCTGTGGAGAGAGAAACACAGTTAACGTTTCAGGTCGATGACCTTTCATCAGAACTGGAAAAAGTTAGAGATGTAACAGATTTTAAGCAAGTGCAGGGGCAGGGAAAGGTGGGGAGGGAAGGAAAGAACAAAAGGGAAGGTCTGTGATAGGATGGAAGGCAGGAGAGATTAAAAGACAAAAGGGATGATGGTGCAAGGCAAAAGGTGATGGTAATGGGACAAGTTAAAAAACAAAAGATGGGTCTAGATGAGGTGTAAATGGGAATGACAGAATCATCAACAGCTGCCATGTGAAAAAATAGGGGCAGAGGTTATGGTCTGAAATTGTTGAACTCGATGTTTAGTCCAGAAGGCTGTAAAGTGCATATTCGAAAGATGAGGTGCTGTTCCTCGAGCTTATGTTGAGCTTCGTTGGAACAGTGTAAGAGGCCGAGGACGGAGAGGTCAGAGTGAGAGTGGAGTGGAGAATTAAAATGACAGGTGACCGGAAGCTCGGGGTCACCCTTACGGACTGAACGGAGGTGTTCCGCAATGCGGTCACCCAATCTACGTTTGGTCTCCCCAATGTAGAGGAGACCGCATCGTAACAGAAACATAGAAACATAGAAAAATAGGAGCAGGAGTAGTCCATTCGGCCCTTCGAGCCTGCTCCATCATTCAGTATGATCATGGCTGATCCTCTATCTCAATACCATATTCCCGCTCTCTCCCCATGCATCGTGAGCAGCGAATACAGTATACTAAATTGCAAGAAGTACAAGTAAATCGCTGTTTCACCTGGAAGGGGTGTTTGGGGCCCTGGACAGTGGGAAGGGGGGAGGTATAAGGGCATGTGTTGCATCTCCTGCGCTTGCTCGGGAAGGTGCCGGGCAAAGGGGAAGGGATGTTGTGGGTGATTGAGGAGTGGACCAGGGTGTCGCGGAGGGAGCGGTCACTTCAGAATGCTGAAAGGGGAGGTGAGGGGATGATGTCACCGACCAGAAATGTTAACTCTGTTTCTCTCTCCAGAGATGCAGCCTGATCTGCTGAGTATTTCCAGCATTTTCTGTTTTTATTCCAAGTCAGATTCCTGACTCTTTTGGCCCTAGCTGTCATCCTTCTCTCCTAGGTTGTGTGCTTCCTTCAGTGCTGCCATTGCCCCTTTAGGCAGCAGTAGGTTTTATGTCTGGGTCTCTACCTCTGCTCCAGCTCCTCCAGCCATCCATTCAGGGCATCCTTATGGCCTAACACCCCCACCCCACCCCTGCACTGATGGCATTGCAGGGTGATTTACACAACCTGCACATCCCTCTATATTTAAATGATCTGACCCTGTAATTTACAGTAGGGGCCAGCCACCATGACATTATGGTGGGCAGAAGTCCCACCCTGCCTCACTTCTCACATGGCTATGGTGCCATAGGAATTTGGGGTTCAACAAATATTACCAGCTACCATTACAAGTGAGCCTGTACTTTGAGCAGTCAAACTAAATTATTTTTTGGCTGGTATACATACGTTTTGAAGTATTTGTGTGTTTTCAAGTTTTTAAATCTACTATGAATAGGCTGGCAATACGATGCTTTCTAAACGTTAATTAAGAGGAAATTGCTCAGTAATTCCTATTTCTATTCATGTAAACACATGTTATCTTATTTATTTAGAACAGTAATTCTACCATGCATGTCATTCTGTGAGGCTGCGAAGGAAGGTTGTGAGCCATTATTACAACAGGTGGAGGCGGGATGGCCAGAGTTCCTCAAATGCTCCAGGTTTGTCAACGATACAGGAATGGAAAACACCAGCAGGATATGCTTTTCACCACAGCAAGAGGAAGGAAAAAGTAAGTTGAATGTTAACTAGCTGTCATCACTCTTGGTTCCATGTAGCCTCTTAATTTGAGTCAGTACCCTGCATCACAAGATCAGTCTCTCTGTTTGCAGCCAATTATTCTTGTGATTATACTGTGCTGTTTGATTGCCAAGTCTAAAATGATAGACTTTGAAATCACAAATATTAAAGCGCATTGCACCTGACTCTTCTATGAACATCCTATTCAAATAGATTTTCAAAATCTCATTAGGCATATCCCATCTAACTTTAAATCTGGCTAGTAAGCACATTTTTCAGTTTTCCCCTATTTCTTCATTTAATGTGGGCCTCTGATATTTGAATCAGAGTTCAGGTTTATCTAAAAAGGATAGCAAACCACCTGATTATTTTTTTAAATATAAATGGTCATCACAGTCCACTTCAATTTTGTACAGTGGCCAAGTTGGCCTGAAGATGTTTTATAAATACATAAAGAGCAAGAGGATAACTAAAGAAAGAATAGGGCTTATTAGAGACCAAAAAGGTAACTTGTGTGTGGAGGCAGAAGACGTGGGTATGGTCCTTAATGAATACTTTGCGTCTGTCTTCACAAAAGAGAGGGATGATGCAGACATTGTAGTTAAGGAGGAGGAATGTGAAATATTAGATGAGATAAACATAGTGAGAGAGGAAGTATTAAGGGGTTTAGCATCTTTGAAAGTAGATAAATCGCCAGGCCCGGATGAAATGTATCCCAGGCTGTTAAGAGAAGCAAGGGAGGAAATAGCAGAGGCTCTGACCATCATTTTCCAATCCTCTCTGGCTACAGGTGTGATGCCGGAGGACTGCTAACGTTGTACTGTTGTTTTAAAAGGGAGAAAGGGATAGACCGAGTAATTACAGGCCAGTCAGCCTAACCTTGGTGGTGGGAAAATTATTGGAAAAACTTCTGAGGGACAGTATTAATCATCATTTAGAAAGGCACGGATTAATCAAGGACAGTCAGCACGGATTTGTTAAGGGCAGGTTGTGTCTGAGTAACTTGATTGAATTTTTTGAGGAGGTAACAAGGAGGGTCGATGAGGGTAGCACATTTGATGTAGTCTACATGGATTTTAGCAAGGCTTTTGACAAGGTCCCACTTAGCAGACTGATCAGAAAAGTAAAAGCCCATGGGATCCAAGGGAAAGTGGCAAGTTGGATCCAAATTTGACTCAGTGGCAGGATGTCAGGTAATGGGTCAACGGGTGTTTTTCTGACTAGAAGGCTGTTTCCAGTGGGGTTCCGCAGGGCTCAACACTAGGTCAGTTGCTTTTTGTGGTATATATCAACAACGTAGACTTCCATGTAGGGGGCATGATTAAGAAGTTTGCAGATGATACAAAAATTGGCCGTGTGGTTGATAGTGAGGAAGAAAGCTGTAAACCGCAGGAAGATTTCAATCGACTGGTCAGGTGGGCAGAAAAGTGGAAAATGGAATTCAATCCAGAGAAGTGTGAGGTAATGTATTTGGGGAGGGCCAACAAGGTAAGGGAATACACAATAAGTGGTAAGATACTGAGAAGTGTAGAGGAACAGAGGGACTTTGGAGTGCATGCCCACAGATCACTGAAGGTAGCAGGACAGGTAGATAAGGTGGTTAAAAAGACATACGGGATACTTTCCTTTATTAGCCGAGGCATAGAATATAAGAGCAGGGGAGATTATGCTTGAACTGTATAAAACACTAGTGAGGCCACAGCTGGAATACTGTGTACAGTTCTGGTCACCACATTACAGGAAAGATGTGATTCCACTAGAGAGGGTACAGAAGAGATTCACGAGGATGTTGCCAGGACTGGAGAATTTTAGCTATGAGGAAAGATTGGATAGGCTGGGATTGTTTTCTTTGGAACAGAGGAGGCTGAGGGGAGACTTAATTGAGGTGTATAAAATTATGAGGGACCTAGATAGAGTGGATAGGAAGGAGAGGCAAATAACCAGGGGGCATAGATTTATGTAATTGGTTGGAGGTTTAGAGGGGAGTTGAGGAGAACTTTTTTCACCCAGAGGGTGGTGGGGGTCTGGAACTCACTGCCTGAACAGGTGGTAGAGGCAGAAAGCCTCATCACATTTAAAAAGTACTTGGATATGCACTTGAGGTGCTGTAACCTACAAGGCTACGGACCAAGATCTGGAAAGTGGGATTCGGCTGGATAGCTTTTTTTCAGCCGGCACAGGCACAATGTACCGAATGGCCTCCTTCTGTGCCGTAATTCTAAGTTCTAAATTCATGTAATTATTTTCTGCTTCCCATTTTCTCCCTTCCTTTTGTGAAGGAGCTGACTCATGCAATCATATGGCTCCATAGGCAGTGACTACCCTCTATTACCTCATCAAAGTAGCCATTCATCATATGTGAGCCTAGAATTGAGTATTAGCACACTGTTCATCTATGAAGAACATCATATCTGAGCCCAATTCTCTCATCAACTGTTATACACAAACACACATACACACCTATGTGCGCACACATACTCACACTTTTCTCTCCTGAACCTAAGGGCATTAGCTGCAGCACCCTATCAAAATGCCTTGGCTGAGATCACCTAACGCAACCTTTACTGTTATTCATCTGTACGGTTCAGTGACACACTGCTTTATGAGCTGTGTCACTAAGGGAACTTGCACTCATTATTAACCTTTTCATTTCCTCCAAGAAAGGTGATGATTGCAGTGAATGGGAAAACTACACTGGACAGAAAAAGGATTAAACAATTGCCCCAAATTTCCATGGGGATTCTCCCGATCTCCTGGCATAACTTTGTCCCCAGCGAAATTGCGTCAACAAGCTGAAAATGGCATTTTATGCTTTCTCTCTGGGGGGTTCTGCTGATCTCACGCTGAAGTTACAGCAGAAGCTCAGGAGAACTCCCCCACAAAATTCAGGGCCAATGTTTTGTTTCAAGAGTAAAAGTTTAAAATTGGAAAATCTAATCGTGGGAAAAAAGATAGTAAAAGCTACGTGAAACC
The DNA here is from genome assembly GCA_030390025.1 of Squalus acanthias. Lineage (NCBI taxonomy): Eukaryota > Metazoa > Chordata > Chondrichthyes > Squaliformes > Squalidae > Squalus > Squalus acanthias. The sequence goes on from CM059426.1 coordinate 88,249,911, forward strand.
AGCACTTAAAAGAAATCCAGGGCCCAAAGCAGCTTTTCAGAAAGATGTGGCAATCCACCTCCAAGGTTTCACACATCTGTCATCCCACTCTCAGCTCATCCATGCTTGGCTTGTTAATTTGACTTCATGCAGACGGCTTCCTCAGACTATGCACCTCTAGTTTTCCTATAATAAAACAATCGTATGTAAAGCATAACTATAGGATTGGGAATAGAAACATAATTGGAAACATAGGGCTCGATTTTGTCAAGCACGAGGAGGCGGGTTTGGAGGCATGTGAGGTGGTAAAATCGCAAAAAATGGCGGGCGGGCCCGATCCCGCCTCCGAGCAATTTTCCCACATGCGTGTTTTCTGACCCCGTTTCCATCCCACCTCCAAGAGGCGGGATAGGCCCTTAAGGCCCTTAACAACCATTTTGAGAGGCCTTTCCGATTTTCAGACATTTCCCCCATTCTACACGCCTCCTCTGGAACACGCCAGGTAATCCTGACGGCCTCACAAGTGGATTGCGTACTAACAGCTACAGCTCCACCATTACAAAGGAGTTTTCACCGATGATCATTTGCAGGTGGCAGAACTTTGTTGTCTCAGGTCTGGGCGAACTTTTAGCAGGCCTACTCATTGTTGTGGAAGTTTGGAGCCTGACACCCATCTCCAGTGTGACCTCCTGGGAAACCCCTCTCGCCACCTTGACTAAGTGCTTCCTCAACTGAGGCATATACCAGAAGCATGGCGACCATTTAATTCCTTTCCTCCTGGACATCAGATTCGGATGAAGACCAGCTGCGGCAGCAGCAGAACCATGAACAACAGCAGCACCAACAGCAGGAGCATCAACAGGAGCGCCAAGCTGCTGCTCACCCACCTGAAACTGCACAGGCCAGAAGGCGCCAGCGCGCGACCACATTGCTGCCCAGGATGCAAGGGACGCACTCATCTTGGCCAGATTTGGTGACCCTGCACAATCAAACACTTTTGTCTCGCACCAGATGGGATATATCCTAGGATTCTTTGGGAGGCAAGGGAGGAGATTGCAGAGCCTCTGGCTTTGATCTTTGGGTCCTCACTGTCCACGGGAATGGTGCCAGAGGACTGGAGAGTGGCGAATGTTGTTCCTCTCTTCAAGAAAGGAAATAGGAATGACCCTGGTAATTATAGGCCGGTTAGTCTTACTTCGGTGGTTGGTAAGATAATGGAAAAGGTCCTGAGGGATAGGATTTATGACCATTTGGAAAGGGGCAACTTAATCAGGGATAGTCAACACGGATTCGTGAAGGGTAAGTCTTGCCTAACAAATTTGATTGAATTCTTTGAGGAGGTAACTAAGTGTGTAGATGAAGGTAGAGCAGTTGATGTCGTATACATGGATTTTAGTAAGGCGTTTGATAAGGTTCCCCATGGTCGGCTCATGAAGAAAGTAAGGAGTTGTGGGATAGAGGGAAATTTGGCCGATTGGATAAGTAACTGGCTATCTCATAGAAGGCAGAGGGTGGTGGTGGATGGAACATTTTCGGACTGGAGACCAGTTACCAGCGGTGTGCCACAGGGGTCGGTGCTGGGTCCTCTGCTGTTTGTGATTTTTATCAATGACTTGGAGGAGGGGACTGAAGGGTGGATCAGTAAATTTGCTGATGACACCAAGATTGGTGGAGCAGTGGATGAGGTGGAGGGCTGTTGTAGGCTGCAAAGAGACATTGATAGGATGCAGAGCTGGGCCGAAAAATGGCAGATGGAATTTAACCCTGATAAGTGCGAGGTGATTCATTTTGGTAGGGCAAATTTGAATAAGGATTACAGGGTCAACGGCAGGGTTCTGAGGAACGTGGAGGAGCAGAGGGATCTGGGGGTTCATATCCACAGATCTCTGAAGGTTGCCACTCAAGTGGATAGAGCAGTAAAGAAGGCCTATGGTGTGTTGGCGTTTATTAACAGAGGGTTTGAGTTTAAGAACCGTGAGGTTATGCTGCAACTGTACAGGACCTTGGTGAGACCACATTTGGAATATTGTGTGCAGTTCTGGTCACCTCACTATAGGAAGGACGTGGAAGCATTGGAAAGAGTGCAAAGGAGATTTACCAGGATGCTGCCTGGTTTGGGGGGGAGGTCTTATGAGGAAAGATTGAGGGAGTTGGGGCTTTTCTCTTTAGAGCGGAGGAGGATGAGAGGCGACTTAATAGAGGTTTATAAGATGATGAGGGGGATAGATAGAGTGGATGTTCAGAGACTATTTCCTCGGGTAGAGGCAGCTGTTACAAGGGGGCATAACTATAAGGTGCATGGGGGGAGATATAGAAGGGATGTCCGAGGTAGATTCTTTACTCAGAGAGTGGTTGGGGTGTGGAATGGACTGCCTGCTGTGATAGTGGAGTCGGACACTTTAGGAACTTTCAAGCGGTTATTGGATAAGCACATGGAGCACACCAGAGTGATAGGGAGTGTGATAGCTTGATCTTGGTCTCGGACAATGCTCGGCACAACATCGAGGGCCGAAGGGCCTGTACTGTGCTGTACTGTTCTATGTTCTATGTTTCTATGTTTCTTACCAGAGCATCCACAATGGACAAGAACCTGCGGATTCCTATCACTCTGACCACCATACTGACAATTGCAAGGCGCCCTAAGCCCTCAATGAGAAAGTCCCATTTGCAAAATGAGACAGGCCACAACTTCAACAGTTTGCCATCAAATCTGTTTATAATACAATGACAATGATGGCTGGTCCAAATACAAAACATCACAGCACCCAAGTGACTACCCTTGTGACTACTTGTGCTTTATCTTCCTCTTACGCGTGCTCCTACGTGGTGCTTCCCCTGTGGCTTCAGCAGATGTGGAGGGTTCTTGCTCATTCTCTTGTTGCTCCTGTCTCGATGCCTTTGGCGGCCGTCCTCTGGGGTGGCGAACCTGTGCGGGCTCACCAACAGTCTGCTGCTCCTATGGCTGTGCAGGGGCTGAGATGCCCATCTCAGTTGGGTGAGGACTCTGGTGGGGCTCTGACCGAGGGCTCTGCAGTGGCATGGTCGTGTGAGCGCTTTTAGAGGAGCCCCCACTTCCTTGTTCTCTGCCACCAACATCCCTCTCCTGGATCAGCCCCACTTCAGAGCTAGCAAGTGGCTTGACAGCACCTTGCTGCACTTCAGGGGGGCCATGAGGACCCGTTTCTGCAGTGGAAGTCCTACTCCAGAGGACTTCCATGAAGGCCTGGTTTGTATGCTCAATAGCTGACCATCGCTCCTCAAGAGATGTCATTCTATTCTGAACAATTACCATGTTTTCCATACACTAGCGACTAAGCTCCTCCATGGCTGTAGCCATCCTCTCTTCTACCGTAGCCATCCTCTCCTCTACGGTAGCCAGCCTTACCACGGAGTTAGCCATCCTTTCCACAGAGGTTGCCATCCATTCCGCGGTGATGCGTTCATGCGCCAATGCCTCCACAAAGGCTCTGCTCATGTTCGCGATAGACTCCTCCATTCGCTCCACACTCGCAGCGACCCTGGAGACAAAACCTGCCAGAGACTCCTGCACCTGTTCCTGGAGTTCCAGCACCGCTCTCCTTCTGGATGGACCCGGAGGCAGAGGGTCGACATGCAGCTGAGCCGAGCTGGCAGAGTCCTGCGCCCTCCAATGAGGACTCTCCATTGCTGACCCTGTCTCCACCATCTGCTGATGCTCACTTGTGAGCTGTGATACACCAGGTGACAACACTACTCTATCTCGCGAAGGTCCCACCGAGGTGTGAGTGTCTGCGCTGGTGCTGGGTGTGCTGAATTCTGCTGACGCTGCGCCCTCAGAGGTTGCAGCGTCCTCTGAGGAGTCTGGAAGCTCAGGTTCTTCCTCCTGGACAGTGGGGACGGGGGCTTTCGATGGTCCTGTGGGGGAGTAAAGGAAAGAGTTAGAGATGTGAGGTCAAGGTTACATGCACATTGAATAGTGCACATGATCATAAGTCAATCTGTTAGAGCATCAGATTCATTATCAGTGACTCATGCAATGTCAATGAGAGAGATGCCAAACTATTCTGTCACCAGCTTGCTGTGATGCGCCCGTCTGTCTGTCCCCCACTTGGGTATCATCCTCGATCCTGGCGATTTCCAGGACTACCTCCTCCGAGGTGGTGAGCTGGGCTACTGAGGGTGGCCCTCCTCCTGTCATGGCTCTTTCCCTCTTATTGTGGGCTCTCTTTTCCTGCAATGAGGGACACAAGTGGAGTTTGAGTGAGAATGAAGGAGTGAGTGTAGAGAATCCATAGCATAGATGCTTAGAAGGATACAAAGGACCCTCCCTGTGTGTTGTAAGTTGTTGTCATTGCATCACAGTGATAGAGAGTGTGAGGGCTGCATGGTCGAATAGTTAAATGAATGTGACCATAGAGAGAGAGAGAATGGGTAAGGGTGCAGGAATGTAAGTGTCAAGTGAGATATGGAGGAAGAGGTTGGCAAAGCTGAGTGCTGGTGAGGAGAGGCAATGGGGATCAGATTGAGGGTGATGGGAAAGTCATACTCACTTTTCCTGTGCGGAGAAGGTCATGAAACCTCTTCCTGCATTGCAGCCAGCTTCTGCAGCTCATTGATATGGAGTTGACCTCCTCGGCCACTTGCAGCCACACAGCTTTAGTCTGTTGTGGTGGCTTTTTTCTCCCTGAGGAAGGGAAGAGCACCTCCTTATTAGATCTTGCTCCCTGCACCAGAGCTTGGAGGGAGGGCTCATCAAAGCGAGGTGCACACTTTTGCTTGCTGGTGGACATGGTCGGTAAATGAAGTCCTTCATACAATTTCCAAAGCGTTTCCAGTCTCCAGAAGAAGCAAGGCTGCTTGCAGGCTTTAAAGCCAGCAGCATTGATGGTGTCATCGGAGGTGACTTTCTGTATGAAAAGACTCATTGGGCCAGGGATTCCCACATGCTGGAAATCAATTGCCTAATTAGGGGAAAATCTCAATTTTTCAACACTTCACTTCAGAGTCGGGGTCCTGACATGAATCCCACCTGACATGCCCCAGCCCGCCCACAATGGCAAAATCGAACCCATAGAATTTTTTTCATGCAAGTGGCTATTGAAGCTGAGTCACTCACTCAGTTTAAGAGGGCATAAAATAAACATAGGAAGAACAAAATTATTAAGAGTACAGGGAAATGGAATGAGATAGTTCCGATGTGGAGCTAGCACTAGTGTCAAATGGCCTCTTCGTGTGTTGAAATATCTATAGCTGAGATAGAGAAAGAAAAATGTAAAAATGGAGGCAATATAATTGTTCCATGAAGTTTCCATTTACCTACAGATTTTTGAAATAAATAATTCCTTACTGTAAGTATGATTGACATCTTATAGTAAGAGCTGTGTAAGGAATCTGAATCGTGACGCACGACTGCTACTTATGTTCTAGTAGAATAGCGACTAAAGCAGTTTAAAAAAGCAACTCACTTCAACAGAGCTTTGCTGAGGAATTTACTCTTGAATAATGGAGGTCATTTTAGAGAATGTTATTGGAAGAAGCTTCTGTATAACTTAATCTCGCTAAGAAGCTTTTAATTAGAACTCCATATTAACAAGCTCTGTGCTCTCCACATAATAGGAAATTAATGAATGCACTCCCACTGAGTTTCTTTAAAGTATATTTTAATTTTTATGAAATGTGAACAATGCCCGTGGAGAGTGGAATCTGTTTTCAAAGGTTTATGGTACAGTAATGAGGTGACCACTGTTTGCCATCAGATTCTTGTAAACAGTGTCAGGTATATCATTATAGTACAAGTCTAAAAACACATCCTAGTCAAAAAAAAAGGCATTCAAAAACATTTAGCAGTGTACTGTTTAATATTTGGGTTATGCTGCAGACAATTTCAGGTAACCATTCTAATGGATATGAAAATGACCATGAGGTATACTGTAGCCCACAAAAGCTGCCATAATCGTGCTACGTTGCAGTGTGAGAAGGGCATGCATCCAAACCTTACAGTGACTTGCAAGGGCTCACTTGTGAGATACAACAACAACAACAACAAAGATAGACACATTCCCATAACCTCATTTGAACCTGTCTTAAGTATTTTGCTAAGCAAAGATGAAGAGGGAAAAAAACATAAATGCTAGAATCTGAAATAAAGATCAGAAAATGCTAGAAATGCAGGGCAGCATCTGAAAAAAGGAAAGTTAGGCTAAGGTTTCAGGCAGAGATGTTCTGATGGAGGGTCTTTTCAGATGCTGAAGGCTTTGCTACGTATTTCCATCATTTTCTACTCATTTTGATAGAGAAGGCAACTCTTATTTTCCCAATGAGAAAATTAGGGAAAATATAGATCCTAAAATTCCACAGGGGTTCTACTGGTCTCCCACCATAACTCCAGTGGGAGATTGGCAGAACACTCAGGATGTGGCATAAACAGCTGATTTCAGCTGTTTTCCTGTGGGTTCTACTGGCTACCCTGCCAGAGTTACATTAGGAGACAGGTAGAACCCCCATGGAAAATTGAAGATCATCCTAATGATCTCAAAGCATCCAAGTCGATTAACCGTGTAAAAGAAATGCTCATCTAAGTGGGGCCGACAATCCATGGACATTCTGGAACACTCCCGCTGTAACTCTGACGGAATCCGGCACTAAACAAGGACAGCAGCGTAGGAGGGGGCATAGCTGAGGGCAGGACTCCCAGCTCAGAAGTTCTTGCATCTCCAGCCTGATGAGACATTTACGGGCCGAGATAAAGAAAGACTTGCATTTATATAGCGCCTTTCATAACCTTCAGGTCGTCAATGAACTACTTTTAAAGTGTAGTCACTATTGTAGGGTATGCGGAATGAAAGCTCGGATACTGGCCTGCCAAATGGTGGATCTGGGGCTCACTTGGGAGGTGCATGTCTAGATTGGGGCCTGGACCATCTAAGAGATGAGAAATCCAAACCTTATAAAGGGTGCCGATGGAGAAAATATCAGCATTTTTGTGACCTTTGCAGCCACTGGCAAGGTAGGTAGAAGGAGGCTTATATGGGGTTACAGCATGTGACATAACCCATCGATTGCTTCCTTTTGTGAAGCACAGCCTCTGCAAGTACTGCTCCTTTCTATAGTGCCTTGCAATGCTGGCTATGCGTTTTATATGGGTGTAATTATTATTGAGCACTATTGATGTAGTAATGATAGAAAATAGAACGTAGACATTGCCATGTCATTACCATCTCATTTAAATATGCCCACTTATTTCTAGGCGGCAATTCTGCCATTTGCTGGATATGACAGTGGAAAACTGTGCTGATACTAAAGTGAGGATCCAGCATAACAGATCCTTGACCTAGATGACGAAAGAGTAAGATGAAGCAGAAAAAAGGCGCGTCTGACAGATGTCAGGTTGAGAATACAAGTGAGAATCAGGCTGAATATAAAAAGTTCAGAGGGGAAGTGAAAAAGAAAATAAGAGGGACAAAGAGAGAGTATGAGAATAGATTGGCACTAACATAAAAGGGAATTCAAAAGTCTTCTATAGGCATATAAATAGTAAATGGGTAGTAAGAGGAGGGGTGGAGCAGATTAGGGACCAAAAAGGAGACCTACGCATGGAGGCAGAGGGCATGGCTGAGGTACTAAATGAATACTTTGCATCTGCCTTCACCAAGGAAGAAGATGCTGCCAAAGTCATTGTGAAAGAGGAGGTAGTGGAGTTACTGGATGAGATAAAAATTGATAAAGAGGAGGTACTAGAAAGGCTGTCTGAACTTAAAGTTGATAAGTCACCAGGACCGGATGGGTTGCATCCTAGGATGCTGAGGGAGGTTAAGGAGGAAATCGCAGGAGGTACTCCCCATAATCTTCCAATCCGCCTTAGATACGGGGGTGGTGCCAGAGGGACTGGAGAATTGCAAAGTTACACCCTTGTTCAAAAAGGGTGTAAGGATAAACCCAGCAACTACAGGCCAGTCAGTTTAACCTCGGTAGTGGGGAAGCTTTTGGAAATGATAATCAGGGACAAAGTTAACAGTCACTTGGACAAGTGTGGATTTATTAAGGAAAGCCAGCACGGATTTGTCAAAGGAAAATTTTGTTTAACTAACTTGATTGAGTTTTTTGATGAGGTAACAGAGAGCGTTGATGAGGGCAATGCGGTTGACGTTGTGTACATGGACTTCCAAAAGGCGTTTGATAAAGCGCTACATAATAGGCTTGCCAGCAAAGTTGAAGCCCATGGAATAAAAGGAACAGTGGCAGCATCGATACGAAATTAGCTAAGTGACAGGAAACAGAGAGTAGTGGTGAACGGTTGTTTTTCAGACTGGAGGCAGGTATACAGTGGTGTTCCCCAGGGGTCGGTACTAGGACCACTGCTTTTCTTGATATATATTAATGACTTGGACTTGGGAGTACAGGGCACAATTTCAAAATTTGCAGATCACACTAAACTTGGAGGTACAGTAAACAGTGAAGAGGATAGTGATAGACTTCAAGAGGACATAGACAGGCTGGTGAAATGGGTGGACACGTGGCAGATGAAATCTAACACAGAAAAGTGCGAAGTGATACATTTTGGTAGGAAGAACGAGGAGAGGCAATATAAACTAAAGGGTACAATCCTAAAGGAGGTGCATGAACAGAGAGACCTGGGGGTATATGTGCACAAATCGTTGAAGGTGGCAGGGCAGGTTGAGAAAGTGGTTAAAAAAGCATACGGGATCCTGGGCTTCATAAATAGAATTGAGAGGTCGCACAACACCAGGTTATAGTCCAACAGTTTTATTTGAAATCGCAAGCTTTCGGAGCTATCGATCGCCCCTTCCTCAGGTGAAGTAAAGAAATACAGACTCGACAAAGCATATATAGATAGAGAACAATGCATGTGTACCTTACAATTGCAGACAACTAAATTAAATCATCCTGACTATCTGCCGAGGTGTGATAAAGTTAATCAGGTCAGCCAGGAAGGTACCACATCAAAGACATAGCAAGATACAACTGAGACAATGAGGTGGAGTCGCAGGGGGTCTAACGTGTCAAAAGCTGCCGTCTGTATGTAAAACGATAAGCTGTAAAATTTTTACTTTTTTACTGGGAACATTTTTACTTTTTTACATAAATAGAGGCATAGAGTACAAAAGCAAGGAAGTTATGACGAACCTTTATAAAACACTGGTTCGGCCTCAACTGGAGTATTGTGTCCAATTCTGGGCACTGCACTTTAGGAAGGATGTGAAGGCCTTAGAGAGGGTGCAGAAAAGATTTACGAGAATGATTCCAGGGATGAGGGACTTCAGTTACGTGGATAGACTAGAGAAGCTGGGGTTCTCCTTCGAGCAGAAAAGGTTGAGAGGAGATTTGATAGAGGTGTTCAAAATCATGAGGGGTCTAGACAGAGTAGATCGAGAGAAACTGTTCCCATTGGCGGAAGGGTCGAGAACCAGAGGGCACAGATTTAAGGTGATTGGCAGAAAAACTAAAGGCGACATCAGGAAAAACTTTTTTACGCAGCAAGTGGTTATGATCTGGAACGCACTGCCTGAAAGGGTGGTGGAGGCAGATTGAATTGTGGCTTTCTAAAGGGAATTGGATAAGTATCTGAAGGAAAAAAAATTGCAGGGCTACGGGGAAAGGGCGAGGGAGTGGGACTAGCTGAACTGCATGTTGCAGAGAGCTGGCACGGGCTCGACAGGCCGTATGGCCTCCTTCTGTGCTGTAACCATTCTATGATTCTATTTCCTCTTGCCCAAATACCCTTGAAAATTAGGCCGCATTCATTGGAAAATCCAGTCTAGTGTCCTAGTATGTGCTCTGTTGAACATGAAGCTCTGAGCTTTATATTGCATGTTCTCAGCGAGAAACCTTTGTGTGTTTTTTTTTGCAATGTGCACTTTATGAGCACTGTGATTATACTTACGTATTCATTTTGTAAAACTGTTTACTAGGGTTGTGCCATTTACGAAAAGTAGTACATACTGATCATTTCACAACATCTCTGGGACGCTACTGGAAAAGGACCAGCTTCCTTCCTCCTGAGCTGATTCAGTGGCAGATCCATTGTCTGTTAATGCAGCATTGCCTTTAAATTGGACCATGCAAGAAGCCCAATTATTGAGTTTACTTTATGCAACATAGGGAGATGAATTTCCGCAGGGTTCTCCGGCTAACCTGCCGTAACTTTGGCAGATGATCTGCGGAAGCCCTGTAAACAGGACGTAAATGATGTTTACACCATTTTTCTGGGATTTCCACGGCTCTTCCACCGATTATGGCAGATGAGCAGGAGCATCCCTGCAAAAATTCAATCCCTAGTAAATGTAACTAATGGGTGGCGGAGGCTCCATGAACATCTCCACCCTTCTGCCGATCTCAGCATGTGTGTACAAGAGACAAAGCTGAAGTGTTTGAAAAACCATTGCACTCAGCCCCCTCCCGAGGTCACCACCATCATAGATGCAGCGTCTAACCTATTTAGTTCACTCGATGTGACATTAAGAGGTGCTGACTGCACTGGACACAGCAAAGGCCACGAGCTATGACACCATCCCAGCTGTAGTGCTGAAGATCGGTGCACTAGAACTAGCTACTCCCTAACCAATCTACTGTAAGAAGTCGCACAACACCAGGTTATAGTCCATCAGTTTTATTTGAAATCACAAGCTTTCGGAGCTGCTGCCCCTTCGTCAGGTGAAGGTGCGACTTCTCACTTTTGTCCACCCCAGTCCAACACCGGCATCTCCACATCATGGCAATCTACTGTAGTGTAACTATGAAACTGGTATCTATCTAACAATGTAGAAAATTGTCCCAAGTATGTCCTATCTACAAAACGCAGAATAACTCTATTGTTACTGCCAGACTCGACTATTCCAATGCTCTTCTGGCCATCCTCCCATATTCCACCCTCCGTAAACTTGAGCTCATGCAAATGTCCGCTGCCCGAATCCGAACCCACAGCACGTCTCGCTCACCCATCACTCCACACCAAGTCTCGCTCACCCATCACTCCACACCAAGTCTCGCTCACCCATCACTCCACACCAAGTCTCGCTCACCCATCACTCCACACCAAGTCTCGCTCACCCATCACTCCACACCAAGTCTCGCTCACCCATCACTCCACGCTAGCTGACCTACATTGGCTCTCAGTCCACCAACGCCTCGATGTTACAATTCTCATCCTCATGTTCAAATCCCTCCATGGCCTCGCCCCTCTCTATCTCTCTAACTCCTTCCAGCTCTACAGCCTTCAACAACTCTGCATCCCTCACTCCCTTCACCCCATCATTGGCGGCTATGCCTTCAGCCATCTAGGCCCTAAGCTCTGGAATTCCCTTCCTAAACCTCTCCACCTCGCCATATCTCTATCCTCCTTTAAGACCATCCTTAAACCTTACCTCTTTCACTATGCTTTTAGTCACCCTTCCTAATATCTCCTTCTTTGGTTCAGTTTTTGACTGATTACACTCCTGTGAAGCACCTTGGGACGTTTTCCTGCATTAAAGCCACTATAAGCCATTGTTGAGGAAACCGCTGTGGAATTTCAATTCCTTTGTTCTGTGCTGCATTCTATTTATACTGAGCTGTGGTCAAAAGAAATTATACCTCCAACCATGTGCTGGACCTTCCAAAAAAATTAAATACATTTTCTGTGACCTTTGTTCATTCCACTTCAAAATGGGCACCGATATGGCCTAGAATTTCCTCAAGATTAATTAGGCCACTATTGCCCCTTTAATTCTTTTTGTGTCCGCCGGTGTCCTGTAGAGGAAGTTACATGCGGGTTTCCTGGGTCTGTTCATTTATGTTCCCATCGGTGCAGTCACTGGCGTAAAACCCGTGGAAATACAATCTGGAAACTTCTGTGCAGTCTTTAAAAACGCAGTTGAGCCTGTCCTGTTCTTCAGCAGATTGGGGGATAAACAGATCAGATAGCAACAGTGCTTGGCTTTTTCACTTCACTCTCAAATAAGTTCACTGAATATCTTAGCAATATTTTTATTATACTTGTACAAAATGACGACTACACAGACACCATTTGGACTCAAAGGGCAGCAGAGCATGCGGACCTTCACTTATTCAGACCTCCAAGCTCCTTTTAGGAAACCAAAGGCAGGAGGCACAGACTGCTGAATGTGGGTGCCACCAAGCCACCTAGAAATGTAATTCCTGCTGTCTCCCGGGAAGGGGTACTGGCACTGAGTGCCAACTCCCTCATTCCCCAGGACTGTGGAATTGTGTTGCAAATAGTTTAAAGATCTTAATAGGGCAGGCAAGGCAACACACTGGGCACTCTCTCATTTTCTTCCTTGCCCACCCTGGGCACCAGGACACACTTCACTCTTAAAGTAACTCGAACACAGCTAACCTTTCACACTGCACTCTGGATAAAGGCAGCTCTAAACAGCCTCTTGCACTATGGCTACCCAGCTTCCCTCACAGCAATTACTTCGATGCCCAACCCTAAAACCCCTTTCTCCACTTTTAACAACCTCATACCACATCTCTTACATCACCTCTCCCATGCCACTTGGCCTTGCCCTCATTCACTCTCCTTGGAGCACAAATTGGCACACAATGCCCGCCACAGGCAGGTCACGAGAAGGGGCCTTCCCAGCTTTAGACTCCTCACCCCCTTCAAAAACCGTGGAGCTAGTAGGAACTCACTTGACTCTTGTTGGAGATGGCGAGGTCAGTGGCATCTTGCTGGAGCCAGGTTAGCTGAACGCTTGCAGTGTCGCCCATAGATGGGAGATTAAAGCATCCCCATCATGCGACTGTGGAGCTCCTGATCAGATCCTGGAGCACGTCATTGAGCACTGCCCTCAGAGGAAATTTGCAGGCAGCCTACAAGATATCCACGCTGTTACACCGGAAGCTTTGGCCTGGATATCCAAAGTAGATATTGACATTTGATTTGCTTTGCCCTAACATCCCTGTGAAGAAGCATATAGACAGAACCTTCCATCCCCTTTCTCCAACTCCTTAAACCATGAGGGGGTAATACGAACCCATTCTTACATTCCACGCTGCTTTCAAGCATATTCACCACAGCAACAGGGGGCACAGGAGGAGGAAGATGATGATGATTAGAATCATCATCTGCAGCAGATCCCAACTAAAAAGCGGCCAGGGCCCAGTTAATGGAAGCACAGACTGCTGCTCTGAAGTCAATAGGGAACAGAATGAAACGCAGCATGAATCGCAACTTCCAGACCATGGTGACCGCTGTCTCTCAGGGCTTTCAGAATCTGATAGCTGCCATCCTGCTGATCAGTGGGGCCATGGATCCAGGGCCCAGTGGACTGGCGATAGCTGGAGTTCATCTGCCTGATCTCCCAGGACAGCAGTATGGGTCGCCACCCATCCTCCTCAAACCTTCATGCCATGTGGGAGACAAGGCCAGGCTGCCCAGGTGCAAGCTCAAGACAAACAGTCAGCAGGGCTACCCTGGCAGCTGGCATGAAACGAGGCCTACCTCAGTCCAATGAGCCTTTCATTGAGCATCAGCAGTTAACCTTCAATGATCTTGACTCTCAGGTAGAACCTAGAAGAAGCATAAGAGTTGGTAAAGAAAAGGCTCATGTAGGCACCCTGGGGAAGCATATTGTTAAAAAAGAGTAGACTGTAATAAAATTGAATGTGCACTGACATGGCATTTTGTTACTGATGGAGGTTAGAGTCAGACAGGAAAGGGGGTACTTATGTGGTGTTGGCATCTTCACTCAGGTGGTGATGATTGGTATGTAGGGGCAATGAGGGCAGATGTGTTGTCATGCTGTAGAATAGGTAGTGGATTAAGGGAGACTGAGAAACAAGATTTCAGCGATGACGTGCTATGATGCCGCTTGCAGTAAATAACTTTTTTTTATATTAGTTCCTGGGATGTGGGCGTCGCTGGCAAGGCCAGCATTTATTAACCATCCCTAATTGCCCTTGAGAAGGTGGTGGTGAGCTGCTTTCTTGAACCGCAGCAGTCATTGTGGTGAAGGTACTCCCACAGTGCTGTTAGGGAGGGAGTTCCAAGATTTTGACCCAGCAATGATGAAGGATCGGCGATATATTTCCAAGTCAGGATGGTGTGTGACCTGGAGGGGAACTTAGAGGTGGTGGTGTTCCCATCCGCCTGCTGCCCTTGTCCTTCTAGGTGGAAGAGGTCGCGGGTTTGGGAGGTGCTGCCGAAGAAGCCTTGGCGAGTTGCTACAGTGCATCTTGTAGATGGTACACACTGCAGCCACGGTACGCCAGTGGTGCAGGGAGTGAATGTTTAAGGTGGTGGATGGGGTGCCAATCAAGCGGGCTGCTTTGTCCTGGATGGTATCGAGCTTCTTGAGTGTTCTTGGAGCTGCACTCATCCAGGCAAGTGGAGAGGATTCCATAACACTCCTGACTTGTGCCTTGTAGATGGTGGAAAGACTTTGGGGAGTCAGGAGATGAGACACTCGCTGCAGAATACCCAGCCTCTGACCTGCTCTTGCAGCCACAGTAATTATGTAGCTGGTCCAGTTAAATTTCTGGTCAATGGTGACACCCAGGATGTTGATGGTGGGGGATTCGGCGATGGTAATGCTGTTGAATGTCAACGGGTGGTGATTAGACTCTCGCTTGTTGGAGATAGTCATTGCCTGGCACTTGTGTGGCGCGAATGTTACTTGCCACTTATCAGCCCAAGCCTGAATGTCATCGGAGTCTTGCTACATTCGGGCATGGACTGCTTCATTATCTGAGGAATTGTGAATGGAACTAAACACTGTGCAATCAGCAGCGAGCATCCCCATTTCTGACCTTATGTTGGAGGGAAGGTCATTGATGAAGCAGCTGAAGATGGTTGGGCCTGGGACACTGCCCTGAGGAACTCCTGCAGCGATGTCCTGGGGCTGTGATGATTGACCTCCAACAACCACAACCTTCTTCCTTTGTGCTAGGTATGACTCCAGCCAGTGGAGAGTTTTCCCCCTGATTCCCATTGACTTCAGTTTTACGAGGGCTCCTTGATGCCACACTCGGTCAAATGCTGCCTTGATGTCAAGGGCAGTCACTCTCACCTCACCTCTGGAATTCAGCTCCTTTGTCCATGTTTGGACCAAGGCTGTATTGAGGTCTGGAGCCGAGTGGTCCTGGCAGAATCCAAACTGAGCATCGGTGAGCAGGTTATTGGTTAGTAAGTGCCGCTTGATAGCACTGTCGATGACACCTTCCATCACTTTGCTGATGATTGAGAGTAGACTGATGGGGCGGTAATTGGCTGAATTGGATTTGCCCTGCTTTTTGTGGACAGGACATACCTTGGCAGTTTTCCACATTGTTGGGTAGATGCCAGTGTTGTAGCTGTACTGGCACAGCTTGGCTAGAGGCGCGGCTAGTTCTGGAGCACAAGTCTTCAGCACGACAGCCGGGATGTTGTCAGGGCCCATAGCCTTTGCTGTATCCAGTGCGTTCAGCCGTTTCTTGATATCACATGGAGTAAATCAAATTGGCTGAAGACTGGTTTCTGTGATAGTGGGGACCTCAGGAGGAGGCCGATATGGATCATCCACTCAGTACTTCTGGATGAAGATGGTTGCAAACGCTTCAGCCTTGTCTTTTGTACTCATGTGCTGGGCTCTACCATCATTGAGGATGGGGATATTCATGGAGCCTCCTGCTCCCGTTAGTTGTTTAATTGTCCACCACCATTCATGACTGGATGTGGCAGGACTGCAGAGCTTTGATCTGATCCGTTAATTGTGGGATCGCTTCACCCTGTCTATAGCATGCTGCTTCCGCTGTTTAGCATGCATGTAGTCCTGTGTTGCAACTTCCCCAGGTTGGCAAATTATTTTTAGGTACACCTGCTGCTGCTCCTGGCATGCTCTTCTACGCTCCTTATTGAACCAGGGTTGGTCCCCTCGCTTGATGGTAATGGTAGAGTGAGGGATATGCCGGGCCATGAGTTTACAGATTGTGGTGGAATACAATTCTGCTGCTGCTGATGGCGCACAGCGCCTCATAGATGCCCAGTTTTGAGCTACTAGATCTGTTCTGAATCTATCCCATTTAGCACGCTGGTTGTGCCACACAACCCGATGGAGGGTGTCCTCTGTGTGAAGACGAGATTTCGTCTCCAGAAGGAACGTGCGGTGGTCACTGCTACCAATGCTGTCATGGACAGATGCATCTGCAACAGGTAGATTGGTGAGGACAAGGTCAAGTAGGTTTTTCCCTCATGTTGTTTCTATCACCACCTACTCCTGAGAACCCTTGACTGTGGGTATGGGGTGAGAGATCCAAAAATCTACCGGTGGTCTGGCCCCGTGATAAGCAAGTCCAAGTACAATGTCAAACAAATGCTGCAGAAATAGGTATTGGCCCAGAAATTAAAGACGGAGCCTTCCTGCGGGGGTAAGGCTTCCCCGCGATATCTCACTGCGCGCCTGCCTTTTCCTTCCGAGCTCACACAAACTTTAGTTTCAAGGCTGCAGCTGTGCAGTGTGTGCGTATCCCACAGACGCAGTTAATTCGTGCGAGCTGTGGGATCATGTGATTCAGTTAGAGCCAATGGCAGCACACCATCTTTCATTCATAGTTTTGACAGCAAGGGCTGTCAAAGCTATGAATCTATACCCCCCCAAAAGAACAGCTAAACCTCAATTAAATTTAAAAAAAAACCCATCACATTAATAAAATAAGTATAGTTAAATAAATTAACCACTTTAAACAAAAAATTTAATTTTTGAAAAAATTTAAAATCTTTTTAAAAGTTATAAAAATAAACTTACCTTTCTTTAAAGTCTCTAAAAAAGATATACCTGTTGAAATTTTTTTAAAATAATACTTAATTAACTACTTACCTTGTTAAAAGAGGGTCTTACGCCTCCTTTCTTTATGTGCAAAATCTTCCATGCTTACCTGCGCGTTCAAAGCACTAAGTGCACTGCGTGCGCGCAGCCTGTAGCACGCACGCGGTTCACTTAGGAACCGCCCCCTTTTGAGTTCACCAAGTGCCGGTTTTCAGCGCATGCGCAGTGCATGCAGAAAACCGGCAATTGGAGACAGAATACGCGAGAGTACACAGTGCGTACTCTCGCGTACTGAGACTAATTTTTGGGCCATTATAAATCCCCACTCTCTACCGTGTCAGGAACTCTTCATTTCCGCCTGTATCGGGTGATCCTGGCAGCTGCTTCACCTCATAATTGCCAGAATATATTAGCAGTGTAAACCCCGGAAACTCACAGCTGCTCCGCCACTGGCACTCACTTTAACATATGCAAATGAGGCCAGTGGGGACTTGGCGGGTGGATCACGGCTAAGCTCAAAAGACAAGAGGAAACTCGGGGGAAACATTTTAGAGGTACGCAAGCAATGGAAACTACTTCCACCTGAATATCCTCACTGAAAATAATTCCTACGCTGTTTATACATGGGCTGAAATGGTGAGGAAATTCTTCCCCAATATCTTTAACAAAATTATAGAAATGCTGATAATTGTTTATTGTAGGAATGATTGAGCTGTGAGTGGCAAAAGCTTTTGTCACTGCAGTTGCTGTGGAATTTCATGGTGAAGGTCAGAACAGCAGTGTTCAAATGTCACATTCCCACTTTGTTGTCTTGGAACTCAAGAATCTGCTGTTCAGCTCAGATAATCAGCAGCTCTTGCTGCTCATGCGGTTTGACCTTGCGGCTGCCTATTGGAATTATTAGTATTGGCTGCTCAGTATTCTGTATGCTGCATTGAATCGACCCTCATAACCTGGTACTCTAGAGGCCTTACTAATGTTGAGGGTATGATGAATTAAAACACAATTTCCTCTGCATATGTTAGAATAGCAACACCAATTTGTGAACATGAAAGTTATTTTGTAAGACCAAAGCCCCACCCCAACCTTGGAGCCTGCCCACATAACATTCTTAGGGCTTAGTAATGGCAATAAAGCAATTCCTGAGAAAAGCAAATAAAAAAGTAAATTACCATGACAAGGCACCTTAACAGTCAAAGGCAGTAGCTTGTGATGGAAGATATAGTGGCTGCAGCCCTAACATGTTTGACATTGCCAGGGAGGTAATGTTTTTGATAATAAGGACATGTGTCATTTTTGCTCTACCACAAAGAAGAGCAAGCTTGCATGAAACACATTGTAAGCACTGCACTGAGTCAGCAGTCTTTGCCAGGATCCCCTTCTCATTGCTGTTGACTATTACTTTAGTAAGTACCAACTTAAAGGGGAAAACTAAAGATTAATGCATCATATTGTATCTAGGAGCTGCCTCTGGTGATGTCAGAACAATCTGCACTTTGTCCTTCTGTAGCCATGCATTTGCATGTGGAGATAAAGTGATATTTCCTCCTATCTCAATCAGCTACAATGTACAATAAGAAAATTTTAAAAATCATCGGAAATTCCAAAACACTTTACAGCCGATGAAGTACTTTTGAAGTTTAGTCACTATTGTAATGTGGGAAACAAGGCAGCCAATTTGCGTACAGCAAGCTCCCACAAACAGCAATGTGATAATGACCAGATAATCTGTTTTAGTTATGTTGGTTGAAGGATAAATATTGACCAGGATAGAGGGAAGAACTTCCCTGTTCTTCTTTGAGTAGTGTCATGGGATCTTTTAAGTCCACCTGAGAGGACAGACAGGGCCTCAGTTTAACGTCACATCTGAAAGACGGCACCTCCGACAGTGCAGCATTCCCTCAGTACTGCACTGAAGCGTCAGTTTAGATTTTATGCAGAGGTTTCTGGAGTGGGACTTGAACCCACAACCTTCTGACTGAGAGGTAAGAAGAAAAGGCTGTGCGTCCGTCAAACCAACCCCTTCCATCGTCTGCAAACAATGTACTCTATCCCAGCTATTTAATCTCCAGCGGAAAAGTTCTGCATAAATAATGTGCGACTCCCAAAGGTAATTAAGCAACACTCTAGATTATTCATCAGTGGGAGATGAGGAGAATTTTTTTTACTCACCAAGTTGTTATGATCTGGAATGCATTGTCTGAAAGTAGGTGGAAGAAGTTTCAATAGTAACTTTCAAAAGGGAATTGGATATATACTTAAAAAGGAAAAATATGCAGGGCTATGGGGAAAAAGCAGGGGAGTGGGACTAATTGGTGTTCTTTCAAAGAAGCACAGACTCAGTGGGCTGAATGGCCTCTTTCTGTGCTGTATGATTCTATGATTCATCCATTCCCACATCTGCCCAATTCATCCCTGTCCCTGCTCCCAGCAGTAAATGAACCATCAATCTTTATAGAATATTTGATCTTCTCAGTCCTTACCCTATAACCTTCAATCCTTTTCTAACCAGATATTCCTCTGTTAGTTGATACAGTATTAATTGCTGTTCCGAGAAGTGTACTCCACATGTCCACTCTTCAGTGGGAGCAAATTGTTTTCATTTGATGTTTGTTAATTGTGAACTAGCATCATCTAGTTCTGTGCTCAAGGTCCAACTATGTGTTCTCTGTATAGCTCAACAGTCCAATCTCATGAAAGAAACACATGACCTCGGCGGGTCCGTGGCGGGCGATGTTGGTGGCGGGTCCCAGCTCTGCTGCTGGCTCCATCCCGCTGTCTGAAATGAATTTCCTTTGATGGGCCGGCTTAACAAGACCAATCACGTTTCCCGGGCCAATTAGAGGAAGCGGGTCTGGTGATGTCATTTGATGACGCGTCATCAGCCGGTTTCTTAAAGGGACCATGTCCAAATTTATTTTGACATTTGTGCTGTCAGAGTTCTACAGCACTAAGATGCTGCAAACACTGACAATGATTGCACAGAGGTGCAGGACTGCACCCAGGCTCTCCCATGACTCCCTCCATATGCTTATGGAGGGAGTCACAGCACGCAGGGAGGTCCCCTTCCCTTCCCATGGGCGGAAGAGACCTCCACAGGAGATTATCACAGCCTGTTTGCACATTGCACAGGAGGGCACAAGCAGGGATGTGGTCAGGAGGACCTGAGTGCAGTGGCGCAAACGTTTCAATGATCTCAGTAGATCACGAAACGTTAGTACAAAGCCACACTCAACCTCATCCTGCTGTGCCTCTCATCACATCCCCATCACTCTGCCTTCCCTACCCTACTCTATTATCTGAATGGCAATAGATTGGGAGAAGGGGAAGTGCAACGAGACCTGGGTGTCCTTGTGCACCAGTCGCTGAAAGTAAGCATGCAGGTGCAGCAGGCGGTGAAGAAGGCAAATGGTATGTTGGCCTTCATAGCGAAAGGGTTTGAGTATAGGAACAGGGATGTCCTGCTGCAGTTGTACAGGGCCTTGGTGAGACCACACCTTGAGTACTGTGTGCAGTTTTGGTCGCCTTATCTGAGGAAGGATGTTCTTGCCATGGAAGGAGTTCAGCGAAGATTCACAGGGCTGATACCTGGGATGGCAGGAATGACATATGAGGAGAGATTGGGTCGATCGGGCTTATACTCGCTGGAGTATAGAAGAATGAGAGGGGATCTCATCGAAACATATAAAATTCTGACAGGTCTGGACAAACTAGATGCAGGAAGAATGTTCACGATGGTCGGAGAGTCCAGAACCAGGATAATCTAAGGATAACGGGTAAGCCATTTAGGACAGAAATGAGGAAGAATTTCTTCACCCAGAGAGTGGTGAACCTGTGGAATTCTCTACCGCAGAAGGTAGTTGAGGCCAAGTCATTAAATATATTCAAGAATGAGTTAGATATATTTCTTAAAGCTAAAGGTATCAAGGGATATGGGGAGAAGGCAGGTACAGGGTACTGAGTTTGGATGATCAGCCATGATCTCATCGAATGGCGGAGCAGGCTCGAGGGGCCGAATGGCCTACTCCTGCTCCTATCTTCTATGTTTCTATGTTTTTTACTCCTGCACATCCTTACTCACACCAACTTACCTTGCACCTCCACCCATCCCTCTCTCTCTATCTACATTATCACATCCTCATCTCACTAGCCACCCCTCACACTCACCCTCATTCTAGTGCAATCATACCAACTAACAACACACAAGGGTAGGCACTTGGGTGTTTTATGCAATGTTCATGTAAAGTTTCTGTTAATGTGGTGTCAAACATTGAAATCTTTATTTTCAACACTTTGCGTTCTTGGACAGATCTGTGTGCACCTTTGGAAGTGGCTTAGTGAGTTGCAGTGAATGGTAAGACAAAACGGTATCCCCCGCAATGGTGATGAGTGTGAAAGGAATGGCTTGGGCATTGTAGGGATGCTTTATGTTGTTGGTGTGGGGTGGTGCGCATTGTGTCAGCCAGGGTGTACAGCGTCAAGTGAATTAAATCTGGCCATGGTGAGGCCATCCCTGGCCTCCCGGGCAGCAATGTGCTCGGGTGCTGATGCCCTCTGTCCTGTGCAGCATCAGGTGATTGCGGAGAAGGTTGGTGTTGGTGTTGGTGCTGCTGGTGTGCCTGGTGCTGCTAGTGTTGGGGCTGATCGTGGTGGGATTTTAAGGACCAAGCTATGAGAGTATAAAGGGCACCCATGCTGATGGAATAGATGGCAGGTGAAGTAGAGATGACAGAGCAATCTGTCAATGGTGAGAGTGGTAGTGAGGTCAGACTGGATTGAGAATTGAATAAAGACTTGCAGCATGGTGAATCTGTTGTGGAAATGCAGTGAGGAAGAGTTTGTGGCTGAGGGAAGATATCTCTGTAAGGTGGGAGCTTTTACTGTACATTTAAAGCTCTGAACTCAACAGCTGATTCAATGATCAATAACCTCCCACCTCAGCTTCACAGACGTGGTCCACGACCAACGTGGACCCTGTGGACGAGCTGTCAAATTCAGAAGGTGAGCTGAAATTAATTCTTAAGTGTGTCTAAACAAATCACTAATTACCTGAATTGGGTCCCCCGCTGTGGACCATCCGCTGCGTGGTGGGTCTGCTCAGCGCTGACAGACCCGACATTGGGAAAGACGCGTGGCGATGGGTTCACAGCGGGGTCCCGACCCACTGGGGGGATAAAAACACTTTCCCACCTGACCCACCACTGATCGCGCCCGCTGACTCCCTGGAAAATCCAGCCCACAGTTTATACGGTGGAATCTCATTCATTATTTCCACTAGTCCCAGTGGAAGCTTTGTTTTAGATAATAGTTGAACTGATCCCTGGAAGTAAACCCCTGGAACTAATCTGCCATTTCCCCATGGTTCCTAGTATACTTCACTCCAATGTTTATATAGCTGATCTAAATGTATAATGCCAGTTTACCAAGCCATAACCTGATCCAAGTGTAAATTGTGTTTAGCATTATAAATACAGTCAACTGTTGCTAACTTTTCATCTGGACATAACAATTCAGGAATCTAATCAGTTTTGGGTCAACTATCTATATGGTAATGTGCATTATTTTAATTGAAGAAGAGATACACTCAGCATGCGATATTCCCATCTGTCTAATGTAGAATGAAAATGAGTTATACACCTCCTAATGAATAAAGGTATCTTTGTGAAAATAGTTTATCCACTTGATTTTTAGTAGATCACCAGAGAATTGTGATCTAGACTCACAATAAGGCCTCCAGGGATCTAATGCTGATTTTATTAACACTCCCCTCCCCCACCCCCGACTGCCACAATTCAACCTACAAAAGCAAACTGACACCCTGTCCAATCAGCAGGGGTATATTTTCATTATGGTTGTAGCCACAGGCAAAAGCTGCTTGCACCGGAACGGGCAGGAAGGCGGCCAGGTGAGGTCCTAACTTACGCTGCTGCCCATCCACCCAAATCTGACCCGGTGTTAAAATTGGGCCTCTTATATCAGTTAAATGCTCACCCCTAATGCTTTCTGTACCTTTTCAGAATTAGTGATGTTTAAACCTTGTTTGGGTTGAGCTAAATGCCACATTTGTCTAATTCTTCGCTTTTTATAATTTTTCAAACCAATACAATTAAGTCTAATTGAATTCATGAAAACAAAAATATAATCACAGTAGATTTTAATATCTCCATGTTGATTTTGGACTATTGTGTTGAAACGCAAGATAAAATCCAATGTTTCTGCCAGCATTGATAAATCTTTGGCGAGATTTATGTTGCTGAATTACTTGCAATCCTTCTGAAACCTTTTTTTCAAACAAAAACATTTGCAAAGAGGTATTTTAACATTATTTAGAAACTGCAGTACATGATTTAGAGAGTGTTTCATCATAAATAATGTGAGCTCCAGGTAGAATGGAGGATACGGAATGTGTCTGCT
This sequence comes from Squalus acanthias, assembly GCA_030390025.1. NCBI lineage: Eukaryota > Metazoa > Chordata > Chondrichthyes > Squaliformes > Squalidae > Squalus > Squalus acanthias. The sequence continues at coordinate 88,273,046 of CM059426.1, forward strand.
TCACAGCTGTTAACCACATATGGTTCTAGATTCACATATACCAGAACATTGTATAGCTGACTGACAAATTGGTTTCATTTTTTTTTAAAAGGATGTAAGAGCAGAAACAAAACTTATTTTGAAAAGTATAATGCTGGTAATTGCAAAGAAGCAGAACTTGCATTGATATGGAGCCATTCACGTCCTCAGGACATCCCACAGCTCTTCACGGCCAATGAATTATTTTTAGTGTTGTTTTCTAGGCAGCAGCCACTTTGTGCACAGCAAGATTTCACAAACAGCAGTGAAATGAATAACCAGTATCTGTTTTCATGATGCTGCTTGAGGGATGAATGTTGGCCGGGACACTGGAAAATCCTTGCTCTTTTCCAAAAATTCATGTGTGAGGGTGTCATTTTTAACCCCAGTGGGTTTTGGGCAGGCAAGGGTGGGGCGAGTTCAAAAGGCATTCAGAAGCCTAAGTTAGAGGCCCGGGGTAGTTTAACTCCCAGGTCATGTGCAGCTGGTCTGTTGCCCACCCAAAACAAGTGGCAAATGGCAACTTGTCAGTGGACGTAAGTGGAGGTTCGAGCAGCCAGAGGCCACCTGCAGGTAAGTCATGGGGAGAGGGTTTTGGGAGGGTCTTGTGGATGGGAAGAGGCAGTTTGGGGAAGCAGAAGCTGTGCTCCTGCTCCTGGCCCCACAAAGGAAAGTTTTTCACTTACCTTGGATAGCCTCTTTGTCCTTCCCATCAGCTGCTGAGGTGCCTTCACTTAGCAGGAAAGCTGTGGTGGCTTCCCAGCTCAGGCTTGACTTAAAATTCAATCAGGGTCCAATTGATGTAATAGACCCTGATTAGCTTTATTCATGAGGCTTCCACCTGCTTCCGGTGAGTAGCTCAGCCACCAAACTGCAGTGAGCAGTTAAAATGGTGGCCAGCAGCAGACACAGGGCGGTAAGGCAGAACGCTCCATTTTATAGGCTCCCAGTCCCATTGCCAGCGGGTTGAAGGAGTTCAAATCAACTCCCGGGGTCTTTATTATCCACCTAAATAGGCAAACAGAGCCTCAGATTAATGTTTCATCCAAAAGATGGCATCTCTTACAATGCACTCGCTCAGGACTGCACTGAACTGTCAGCTTAGAATTATGCATTCAAGTCTTGTAGTGGGGCTTAATCAACATTCTGACTCAATTGCAAGAGTGTTACTACTGAGTCCAGCTGACATTCAAAGCCCTTTCCTCCATCCTAATGGAGTATGTAAACCCAAGATGGGTAAGGATCTATCTGACTCCTGGTACTCTTTGGCAGGGAAGAAACAATGAGAGAGAAAGATTTTAAAATAGCTCACTCTCAGCTATTGAATTGGATCCAATGAATAACATGCATGTAGTGCTGGAACTAATTTCTCTTCTGTTAAAATTGTCTCTGTCACCTATGCCATAAGCTTTTATGCTGGACCAGTCACCATAGCATTTATACCAGTAACCTTCATTTGTCTGTAGTGCCTCTGACAAGAAATGTCACTTCTGCTTTGATTAAATACCATGGCCAAAGGTTGAGACACTCTTAATCAGCACTGAGTAGTTTATTGTCTCGTACAACCCTGACAACTGGAAATGCTCAATGCAATTTTTCATACTGTCCTAGGTCTCTGCCAATGTATTGTGACCAAGAACCTTTCCTGGTGCATGAATTGATAGTCCTACTGCCTGATAACGTCTCTCATTGACCTCATGTTATCTCATCAAGGACTCTCTTTGTAAAACATAAAGAGGTTGATTTTAACTTGTATTGCCTGGCTTTAATGGGGCAGTAACGCCATCAAAATGGGTTCAGTAGCTTTACCATCCTGGTAACCCCAACAATGTGATCGGTGCCATTCTGAAAGGGGCACCCAAAGTGCCGGCCTCGTTTCAGGTGGTAGGCCTCTTTTAACATGTAAATCAGGGTCCTAGCACCTCGATTGCCTTTTTCAGATGGAACTGGTCAGAGAGTGTGCTGTGCAGCCTCCATCAGTTCCATGGGTAATAGAGCTGAAGAGCCCCATGCAAAGGTAAGTTTGGAATTATTTTGCAGGGCATGGAGGAGCAGGAGGGCTCCCCCAGGCACCACAAAAATAATCTGGGTTGCTGCTGCCATAGGACTCTCCCCTTCCATGGGCGCACCCACCCCTACACCCCCTTACACAGGCTGAGCTGTTGGCCAGGGCGGCCCAATTCGGAGCAGTTTAATTCATCAAGCTGCTCGTTTGGCATCCTGCAGCTCGCTGCCCCGATGTAAGTGAGACCGGGGCGTCAGAATCGCAGCCGTCTCTTTGCCGTGGGTGCGGAAAACCGAATCCGTCAGTCGGTCGCCCAAAAGTCAAAAATTCACCAACCACGGAGTGCGGTTTGGGCAGAGTGAACTGGAAGCTGGGCCCTTGACTTTAGCACCTGAACCTCTTCCCGGCCTCACTTGCAGAGAGTGGATTCACACTCTGCACACACCGCACTGCAGCAGGCCGAGGGGAGAGAAAGTCTTCTGAAGCCTTAAAGGCAGCGGCAGCATTAAAAAGGCTGAAGAGCCCAAGAAGAAACTGAGATCTGGATTTCTGTAAACTTGGGGGTTTCTGAAACAGGAATTGTAATAATGTCAGCTGTTCCTGCAGATTTGAAATTGTTGAAATCCATTATCGTTGCCTGAAGCAAAAATTTGCTTCTCTGTGCTCCTCTCATTCATTTTAATGTGCCTTTCTCTTGTGAAATGTTCATGCTGCTCTATCAGGCTGGGATGGCTGCAGCATCCCAAGCAGGAAGCTGGGCACCCCTGCAGCGGGTAGAAGGAGTGGATATGAGGGAAGCACTGTAGTGGCACACAGACACTTGTTCCAGTAAGCAGTGCTGGTTAAGTATAATTTTGATATCAGTGCATTTTGAAAGAAAGAAAGACTTACATATATATAGCGCCTTTCATGACCACCGGACGTCTCAAGGCGCTTTACAGCCAATGAAGTACTTTTGGAGTGTAGTCATTGTTGGTAACGTGGCAGCCAATTTGCGCACAGCAAGCTCCCACAAACAGCAATGTGATAATGACCAGATAATCTGATTTTGTTATGTTGGTTGAGGGCTAAATATTGGCCAGGACACCTGGGATAAATTTTGAAGGTAGAGGAACAGGGAAAACAAGTGTGGGGCCGAAGTATGATGATGTGGGAATAGGAAGAGGGTGATGCTTTGACTGTGAGGCTTGTCTTTTTACTTAAGGTGAGATGAAGTATTTGTATTTCTTACATTACAACAGTGACTACCTTAAAAAAGTAGTTCATTGGCTGTAAAGTGCTTTGGGACGTCCAAAATCGTGAAAGGCGCTATATAAATGCAAGTCTTTTTTTATTTTTTATGGTTGGGGGCTGGGGGTGGGGGGAGGAAATTCTTGCACTGGGAAGGTAGGGAAACAGTTGTTAGTGGCTTAGGAGAAGGCCAGGCAAATTTCTTCTGTATCTGCCAAGGGGGCTTGTGGTTATCGCTCCTCATCTGCCTCCAAATAAGCCTCATCACAAAAAGGAGGGTGGCACAGGTCTGAACAAGACCTCTATCACTAAGTGTAAATGACTAGCAGCATTCAGCAACATAAACTTGAGCAGCAAAGCAATTTTTAATGCCAAACGCTAAAGATAAAGTCCGTGTCTTTTTAAGATTGATGGAACCTAAATGGCAGCTCCGGAAGCAGTAATGCTAGGTTTTCATGAGACAGTCTGTCTCTTACTTGTGGCCCAACATTATTAGAGGAAAGTTAGGTACAACCCAGAATTGACATCCGTTTGCATGTAATTTGAATTACTGCACTATCTTCAGGCACAGACACCAGAAAAGCCATGGAGGAAGTTCAGGGGCAGAGCTCCTCAGATGCCGAACAGGGAAAAAGGATTAGTGCCCAGTTTTTGTCTGCATGTTACCATCATTTTGGTGCTATTTGGGACCAAAGCAGAGGAAAATCTATCCCAAGAACTTTCGAGAATTGAAAAGGTTATTATACCAACACGTCTGTCTCTTTTTGATTGATTCCACCCCCACTTACTGGCTTTCTTGGCACATCCCTCAATACCTATGCTCCTCAGAAGCACGTTCCTTCCTTTCAATGGCCTTCCCTGTTTCACAAGATTATTCAAAATGTGTATTTAAAAATTCTGCATGACGTCCCTTCTTACTCCTAACTTCCTAATTTTAACTTGTTTTTCCTGGTGTTTGAACATTTTGCCACAGTGAACAACATCCCTGGAACAATCTCCTTCATGATCCTGAGAACTTCAGTCAGGCCATTTTAACGTTTCCCATTTTCCAAGGAGCACAAGCCCAATTTTATTGTATCTTTTCTTCTAACTTAGAATCCTGATACCCAGAATCAGCTGTGCTGCCCCTCCCTCTGTATCCTCTCAGGGGCCCAGAACTACACACAATGCTGTAGATAGGGACTATCACCGGATTCAGCAATGTGTGGATTTGTACTCTATTCCTCTGCTCACGAAACACAACTTAACCCTGGGCTAATAACAACACTGGGCTGCTGGTTTCATAGATTTATCCACAATAACACAGATCTCTGTCCAGATCTGCAAGTTGCGTGACCATTCCATTTAATACACATTCCTTCTTTTGGTCTCTTGTTCTATATTCATTATTTTGCACTTCTTCTCATTGAACTGCATGTGTGCCACTTTTTGTCTCAGTTCCCTAAAAGATTTAGGGGGTGAAATTGGACTGGGGCAGTGACGCAAAACAGGCGGAATCGATTTTTTCTCCAGTTAGTCAATGCATCTTAATACCGGACAGTAAAACTGGCATTCAATGCGATACCATCTGTTTTGTGACCCTGCCTGAGGCCAATTTCAACCCCTTAAATCCTTCTGAATCTGCTTATGCTGTTCCTTATTATTTACTGTGCTTTCTATTTTGCTGTCATCTGCAGACTTGGAGATTTTGCTTACAATATCCTTGTCCAAATCAATGGGGGTAATATTGACTTTTTGCGCAAATGTAAAGCGGGTGACCGTGAACCGGCAGCCTGTTTTACATTCCTCCCCTGTTTTATTTCGACTGAAGTCAACGCAAACGAAAATGGGGAGAGATGTAAAACAGGCTGGCGATTCGCTATCAACCGTTTTATGCTATCACACAGTCAAAATTACTCCCATTATTCAGAAATAATCAGGATCCCAACACCAACCTGCTTGCAATTTATCTCTGACTAGAAAAGTTCCCATTGATGGCTATCCTCTGTTTGCTGCTTTTAAGCGCCACACTCTCCCTTTACTATATGATTCTTTACCATTGACCTTGTAAATGGTTTCTGATTATGTAACCATATAATATCAACTGCATTACGCTTGTTCGCCATGTCATTGGAAAAATACTGGTTGGTGCATATATTTTCATTCAGATCGATTATCAGATAATTACCTCTATGCTAACGGTTAAAATGCTTCAATTAATGCAAGGCTGGTGCCGTAATTCATAATCAAGAAGCAGTTTTTTTTCTCATTTTAAGTAAAGTTTAGTAGAATTAAATGGTGGGTAAAAAAAACACCCAGATGGAGACTGTAAAAGTCTCATAGCCTGAAATACATATTTCAAAATTGAAAACTTCGACTTGCAGGATGACAGATGGCTGAGTGAGTAATTAACCTTATGCAGCAATAACATGTACATTCTCCATGACAACAGCCAACGCGCAAATCTGAAATCCTGGTTACCATACACCAATAAAGTTGGTCCGTGCGCTTTTTTTCCAAATGGAAATTTTCAAAGCATAAAAAAAGCATTCTGTTAGCTCAGTGAGCTAGAATGAAGTGAGATCTTTTGCAATCTCATTTTGTTTACTGACTAGTTAGAGCAAATTGCAGTGTCTGGCTACCTTACGATTCAAAGCATTTGTTTTTCAAAGCATTTTTTGCTTTGAAAAGACTCAAGAAAGCATGAAAGTTTGAGAACTCAATTGAAGAAAAGCTGAATTTATACAAATGCTGCTAATGAGGAAGCAGGTTATGCGGAGGTCAAACCTTTATGGTGATCACAGGGCACAGTGTCATGTTGCATACAGGGAAGAAAAAAATTAAAGCCCTGGGCCCATATTTAGATTTCTAGTTATCTGCATAAAGCTTTCCACTAACAAAAATATAGCTATGTGACAAATTTAACAAACAGCAAATGAAAGCTCCCATTTTTCCCCTGTATCCAGTTTTCTCTTTCCTGAGCTGTGCATCTGCAGGGTGCAGTTCTTCTTGCGCCTAACCAGTAACCATCCGCCATCTGTGAGTGTAAACAGTAGGGGAGACTTTATGGATTTGCACTCAGTGTGGAACTTCACCCGCCAGAAGGCATTATAGTGAATTCGGCCACAAGGTCAATGGGTCCTGCAGGATTTTCCATCCACTAATGAAGTTGTAAAATTCATCCACTGAACATCAACACATTATTCAACAGGGTGTCCTGTTTCGGGAATATTAGTCATTTGGCCATAGAAGGGGCTGAACTTTTACCTGTGAGTGGGTTCGGGTGCGGGGGTGGGGGTGGGGCCGTGTAGCAGGTAGCCATCACGAACGGCCCATCAGTACGCTCTCCACTGTGTGTTTAACTTAATTAGATCACTTGACTGAGTCATGCGGGTTTCCCGGCTAATTAAATGGAGCGGGTCTGATGACATCACGGATGACTTGACTTCAGCTCATCTATTTAAAGGGGCAGTGGACAGATGAGAGTTGAAGGTTGTTGGAGGTGGTTGGTAAGATTGTCTGTCGGTGTTACAGCCAATACATTGACTTCGACTGTGAGGGTGCAATCATTTAGAGCCAACGATGCAGTCTCAGTGCCAGAAGGCTGCGTCCAGGTTTTCAGATTCCTCCCTGGACATGCTGCTCCAGGGAGTGAGAGCAAGAAAGGAGGTCCTCTTCCCTGGTGACGGCAGGAAGAGGCCAGCCAGTGAAATCAAGAGGGCATGGCTGGAGATTGCCCATGAAGTGAGCAGCAGGAGTATTGTCAGCCACTCCTGGATGCAGTGTAGGAAGAGATTTAATGACCTCATGAGGTCAGGAAAGGTGAGTGCAATGCCACACTCAACTACATCCTGATATACGTGTCACCCCAACCCCATCACTCTGCCTTCCCAAGCCTACTCCTGCACATCACTCCTCACACCAACCTACCTTGCAGGTGCACCCATCCCTCACTGTCTATGCACCTACTCACATCCCCATCTGACTATCTACCACTGACACTCACCCTCAACCTAATATAATCATAGAAAGTAATGCCACAGAAATAGGCCATTTGGCAATGTCATGCCACTCCTTCACAGTCACCCTCTACAGATGTAGCCCATCCATCCCCTACACTCACTCCATGACTCTCACTCAAAGTTCTCTTTTTTCCTTCCTTGCAGGAGAAGGGAGCGCAGAACAACAGGGAGAGTTGAGAACCGGAGGCGGCCCTCCAATTTACAGCACATTGACGCCAGCAAAGGAGGAGGCGCTGGAATTACATAAGAACATAAGAAATAGAAGCAGGAGTTGGCCAGTCGGCCCTTCGAGCCTGCTCCGCCATTCAATGAGATCATGGCTGATCTTCTGCCTCAACTCCATTCAGCGGCCCTATCGCCATATCCCTTGATGCCTTTACTAGTCAGAAATCTATCGACTTCTGTTTTGAATATACCCAACGGCTGAGCCTCCACAGCCCTCTGGGGTAGAGAATTCCAAAGATTCACCACCCTCTGTGTGAAGAAATTTCTTCTCATCTCAGTCCTGAATGGCCTACCCTTTATCCTGAGGCTGTGGCCCCTGGTTAAGTGATGTGGCAGAGCTGCTGGCAGTGGGAGACGGAGAGAGGGGGACAGAATTAAATATCATACAGCCACATGGCATACAACAGTCACTCATGGTGACTGATGTCAGAAGCCAGTGAAATATCATCATGTGCATAATGGTAACGTTAAACATTCTTATCATAAGAGGTCTAATTCATGTCTTTACTCTCCCACAGGTCCATCAAGTGCTTCCCCCTCACTGTCCAGCCGGAGGAGGAAGATGACTCCACAGAAGAAGCTCCATTCTCTGAGGGTGCACCATCACCAAACCCACACGCACCCAGCACCAGTGCAGATACATGCATAGTCATAGAATTATACAGCACAGAAAGAGGCCCTTCGGCCCATCGTGTCATGTCGGTGGGTCCTGTGAGAGATAGAGTAGTGTTGTCATCTGGTGTATCACAGATCACAAGTGAGCAAGAGCAGATGGTGTTGACAGGGACAGCAGTGGAGAGTCCTCGCTGGAGGGCACAGGAGTCTCCGAGCTCTGCTCAGCTGGATGCAGATGCTGAATCTCGGGGGCCATCGACAAAGAGGCTGATCTTGGAGGAGCAGAAACAAATGTGCGAGGCTCTGGCAGCTTTTCCAGCCATGATGTGCACGAGTCCATCTCCAACATGAGCAATACCATGTTGCAGCTGATGGCGACAATGTGCTCTTCCATGAAAAGGATGCCATCTGCAGGGAGCAGCTAATGCGCCAAGTCAATGAGAACAAGCTTGCTGTGAACAACAGATTGCAGACGGTCATTGATCTCATCTCCAGGAGGTATACCACCATGGACTTGAGCGTTCATCACCCCACTGATGTGCAGCAAGGTGCTGTCCAGCTCCTTGCTAGCAGGGAAGTGCGGGTGGCCCATGAGAGGGACGATGGTGAGAGGCGACATGGAGGTGGGGGCTTTGCTCAAAGCGCTCCCACTTCTCCCGTTGCCTCCCCCTCAGTCAGAGCCCCACATGCTGCCTCAGATCCCCTCAGTTGCAGGAGGAGCAGTCTTTGGCGGTGCCCTCACAGGCTCCAAAACCCAGAAGATGACTGCCAAAAGTGTCTAAGCAGTCGCAGCAGGGAAGTGAACAACCTGCCTCTACCTCTGCTGAAGCCACAGGGGGTGCACCTTGTAGAAGCACTCGGAAATTAAAAATGACACAATCGTAGATGCACAAGGCTATGCACATGGGTGTTTGCCAAAATGTTAGTGTAAAGTTTCAGTTCTTTTTTTTAATTCGTTCCTGGGATATGGGCGTCGCTGGCAAGGCCAGCATTTATTGCCCATCCGTAATTGCCCTTAAGAAGGTGGTGGTGAGCCGTCTTCTTGAACCGCTGCAGTCATGTGGTGAGGGTAATCCCACGGTGCTGTTAGGGAGGGGGTTCCAAAATTTTGACCCTGCGACGATGAAGGAACAGCGATATACTTCCAAGTCAGGATGGTTTGTGACTTGGAGGGGAACTTGGAGATGTTGGTGTTCTCATGCGCCTGCTGCCCTTGTTCTTCTAGATGGTAGATGAGGCGGGTTTGGGAGGTGCTGCCGGAGAAGCCTTGGTGAGTTGCTACAGTGCATCTTGTAGATGGTACACACTGCAGCCACGGTACGCCAGTGGTGGAGGGAGTTAATGTTTAAGGTGGTGGATGGGGTGCCAATCAAGCGGGTTGCTTTGTCCTGGATGGTGTCGAGCTTCTTGAGTGTTGTTGGAGCTGCACTCATCCAGGCAAGTGGAGAGTATTCCATCACACTCCTGACTTGTGCCTTGTAGATGGTTGAAAGGCTTTGGGGAGTCAGGAGGTGAGACACTCACCACAGAATACCCAAAGTCTGACCTGCTCTTGTTGCCACAGTATTTATGTGGCTGGTCCAGTTAAGTTTCTGGTCATTGGTGACCCCCCAGGATATTGATGCTGGAGGATTCAGCGATAGTAATGCCGTTGAATATCAAGGGGCAGTGGTTAGACTCTCGCTTGTTGGAAATAGTCATTGCCTGGCACTTGTGTGGCGGGAATGTTACTTGCCACTTATCAGCCAAAGCCTGAATGTCGTCCAGGTCTTGCTGCATGCGGGCATGGACTGCTTCATTATCTGAGGAGTTGCGAATGGAACTGAACACTGTGCAATTATCAGTGAACATCTCCACTTCTGACCTTATGATGGAGGGAAGGTCATTGATGAAGCAGCTGAAGATGGTTGGGCCTGGGACACTGCCCTGAGGAACCCCTGCAGCGATATCCTGGGGCTGAGATGATTGACCTCCAACAACCACAACCATCTTTCTTTGTGCTAGGTATGACTTCAGCCAGTGGAGAGCTTTTCCCCCTGATTCCCATTTAATTGAATTTTGCTAGGGCTCCTTGATGCCACACTTGGTCAAATGCTGCCTTGATGTCAAGGGCAGTCACTCTCACCTCACCTCTGGAATTCAGCTCTTTTGTCCATTTTTGGACCAAGGCTGTAATGAGGTCTGGAGCCGAGTGGTCCTGACAAAACCCAAACTGAGCATCGGTGAGCAGGTTATTAGTGAGTAAGTGCTGCTTGATAGCACTGTCGACGACACCTTCCATCACTTTGCTGATGATTGAGAGTAGATGATGGGATGGTAATTGGCCAGATTGGATATGCCCTACCTTTTGTGGACAGGACATACCTGGGCAGTGTTCCACATTGTCGGATAGATGCCAGTGTTGTAGCTGTACTGGAACAGCTTGGCTAGAGACGCGGCTAGTTCTGGAGCACAAGTCTTCAGCACAACAGCTGGGTGTTGTCGGGGCCCATAGCCTTTGCTGTATCCAGTGCGCTCAGCCGTTTCTTGATATCACGTAGACTGAATCGAATTGGCTGAAGACTGGCTTCTGTGATGGTGGGGAGCTCAGGAGGAGATCGAGATGTATCATCCACTCGGCACTTCTGGCTGAAGACGGTTGCAAATGCTTCAGCATTGTCTTTTGCACTCGCGTGCTGGGATTCATCATCATTGAGGATAGGAATATTCATGGAGCCTCCTGCTCCCGTTAGTTGTTTAATTGTCCACCACCATTCACGACTGGATGTGGCAGGACTGCAGAGCTTTGATCTGATCCGTGGATTGTGGGATCGCTTAGCTTTGTCTACAGCTTGCTGCTTCTGCTGTTTAGCATGCATGTAGTCCTGTGTTGCAGCTTCCCAGGTTGGCAAATTATTTTTAGGTACGCCTGGTGCTGCTCCTGGTATGCTCTTCTACACTCCTCATTGAACCAGGGTTGGTCCCCTGGCTTGATGGTACTGGTAGAATGAGGGATATGCCGGTCCATGAGGTTACAGATTATGGTGGAATTCAATTCTGCTGCTGCTGCTGATGGCCCACAGCGCCTCATGGATGCCCAGTTTTGAGCTGCTAGATCTGTTCTGAATCTATCCCATTTAGCACGATGGAGGGTGTCCTCAGTGTGAAGACGGGACTTCGTCTCCCCATGACTGTGCGGTGGTCACTGCTATCAATGCTGTCATGGACAGATGTATCTGCGACAGGTAGATTGGTGAGGACGAGGTGAAGTAGGTTTTTCACTCATGTTGGTTCTGCGCCTTGCTCCTCCTGAAGCTCCCATTTTCGCTACTGCGCTATGCTGTGCAGCACGCAGCATACGATGATCATTCTGGAGACTCTGGCTGATGCGTACTGAATGGCTCCTCCAGATCTGTCAAGGCATCTGAAGCGCATCTTCAGCATGACAAATGCTTGTTCTATGCCACATCTGATTGTCATGTGGCTTTCATTATAGCGCTCCTCGGCCTCATTGCATGGCCTCCTCAAGGGTGTCATGAGCCATGTCGTCAGTGGATAGCCCTTGTCTCCAAGCAGCCAGCCGGTAAGTCTGTTCAGAGGTGTAAAGAGCTGAGGGAGGCTGGACTGGCGCAAGATGAAAGAGTCATGACAGCTCCCTGGGAATCTGGCACACACATGCATGATGATCTTTTTGTGGGAGTGGAAACCCTTGCAGTTTATAAACACTCCTGGGTGAGAAGGGGTGACTTCATGGCCACATGTGTGCAGTCAATGACGCCCTGCACCTGTGGGAACCCAGCCAGAGCTACAAAGCCGAGCGCCCGCTCAGTAATACTGGCTTTATCAGTGGCAAAGTTTACAAAGTGCCTGACTTGTGAAACATGGCATCGGTCATGTGGGTAATGCATTTGTGGGCAGCCGACTGTGAGATCCTACAAATGTCTGCTGCAGATCCTGGAAGGAGCCTGAGGTGAAGAAGTTGAGGGCTATGGTGACTTTGAGAGCCACTGGTAACGCGAGTCCACCAGGTCCTCTCGGCAGCAGGTCTTCTTCCAGCAAGCTACAAACGTCTGCCATAACCTGGCGCGATAGCCTGAGTCTCCTGAGGCACTGGTGTTCAGTCATGTCCAGGAAGCTCATCCTCTGCCTGTATACCCTGTGTTGGGGGTATTGCCTCCGGTGAGGTGCACCCCTACAAGATGCATCTGCACTGCAGCAACTCGCCAAGGCTTCTTCAACAGCACCTCCCAAACCCACGACCTCTACCACCTAGTAGGACAAGGGCTGCAGGCGCATGGGAACACCACCACCTCCAAGTTCCCCACCAAGTCACACACCATCATGACTTGGAAATATATCGCTGTTCCTTATTAACCGCTGGGTCAAAATACTAGAACTCCCTCCCTAACAGCACTGTGGGAGTACCTTCACCACACGGACTGCAGCGGTTCAAGAAGGTGGCTCACTACCACCTTCTCAAGGGCAATTAGGGATGGGCAATAAATGCCAGTTTTGCCAACGTTGCCCACAATCCAGGAATTAATTTAAAAAAAAAACATGCAGTGATCCCCTCTCTCCTGTGGAGCATCAGGTTGCTGAGGAGATGGCTGTTGGTGTTGCTGCTGCTGCTGGTGTTGTTGGTGCTGGAGCTCATCTTGGTCCGAATCTGAGGTCGAAGGGGAAATAGCATATGTGGCACCCATGCTGATCTAATAGATCATGATGCGGAGATGCCGGTGTTGGACTGGGGTGGACAAAATTGAGAGGTCACACAACACCAGGTTATAGTCCAACAGTTTTATTTGAAATCACAAGCTTTCGGAGCTATCGATCGCCCCTTCCTCAGGTATGCCAGGTAAAGTGGAGATCAGAGGCACCGTCCTCCAATATAGTGAGAGTGACTTGAAATGTAGTGAGAGTAGCTTCCGAGGTTGCAGAAATCACCTGCAAACTCCTGAATGCAAAATCTCTGCACAAAATGGTGTCAGCAAGAGCCTTCCCCTTAGGCAAGGAAGCAGGTGTGAGGTGTGAGTATTTATGAGCTTTTTCCAGCTGTGACTTAATGAACTCGCACAATGGCCACTGAGCTCCCGCCTCCCCTTCACAGGCAAGCTTCAGGAAGTCTGTGTATCCCATGCACAAGCAGTAAAAGCAGGTTAAAAAGCCTCTTAAGGATCTTTCAACAAGTTGTTAACTACTTCAACGACATCGCCCGCCTCTGGCGAGCGGGTCCGTGGCACGCTGGGATACACGCCCGAGTTAAATGCAGAAGTCGGCGGGATAAAGGCAGGTTCCCGACACAGTCAATATCAACGCTGTTAATTGCAGATCTGCTCATGAACCCGCACTCTCTGCAATGTAAAAATTTCGGCTACGGTGTTCAGTACAATTTATGTTAAAATGATTATATTAATTTAGCTTGCAAGAAATTAAAATCTCCAAAGGGAGTTAAAGGAGGGGAAGAGGATGTGTATTAAAGCTATAAGGACCAGTTTGTGGAATGTACCTTCTCACAGACCACTTCCACTTGAGACACTAACAGTCATTTACGCCAGCCAGACGGGAGGCTGCTTCTTTCCTGTGAGCCATCCAGAGTTAGCATCCTCGATATTAACTTCGCCAGCCTGGCAGAAACCAGGCAGTGGGGGCAGTTGAAATGGAGTGGGAGACTTGCCCATTCCTTTCCCTGGATACAAAGATCTGAGAGAGAGTCAGAGGTCAAGCCCTTGATTTACTCTCCAGCTAAGAAGCAAGAGAACAGGGGAACAATCCTGTTGGGGAGGGGGTCAAAACTCAAAAAAACTTTTTGCAGACAAGGAGCTGATTATTTCACTGTAACAGATTCGACAATATACAATATTTTCAATAATTTATAAATATTTGCAACAATTTAAAAATAGTTTCAATAATTTAACTCTAGGTCAGCAATTTGAACAATTCCATTTTCTTTGCTTATTGTTGAAGCAGATTCTTTTTGACAGTAAATGTTGCAGATAATTTTAGCAACTATTTGTGTCTAAAGCTATTAGTAGGAATCACGAGAGAGCAATCAGGAGCTGGAACCCAAGCTGTATTTTTTCCGATCCTTGTCAGAGATACTGAGGGCATTTGTAGCATCCTCACTGTTGTTCCGTCTCCACCCCACCTGCTTGAAATCAGCCAACTCAAGGTAGACCAGGGATTGAAGCTGGGACCTTGGTCTGTGCGGCTCAGTATCACACCATTTATATCTGCTCACAAGTCCTAACCTTTCACTTTTATAATGGTAGTTTTCTTGGAGGTTATTTGTGGAGAGGATGTCAAGGTAATATTTAATAATTTCTTTAATTGTGCAATAAGTGTACAGCATTAATGCACAATCAGACTTTTTTAAATGATTTTCTGACAAAGAAGCTAATTCACACTATTAAATTGATTTTAAAGTCAGCCATTACCGAAGGGTTTTGTAGGCAAGCTAATGATAATCGGCTACATTTGACTCGAGTGCACATCTCTTGTCACTCGCAATGGGATTGTTTCTGTTTGCAGCTCATATATTAAAGGGATCCATGAGTGTATGACTAGAAACAGAAAATTAGGAAATTACCTTAAGTACTTAAGCAATGAGATCAGGAGCAACTGGCCTGCAGATAAAATACTTTCTGGTTAGATAGAAACAGAGGAAATGCTCAGCAAAGTCGCTGAGGAGCCAGAACCATTCTTTCTAAACTCATTCTAGGAAATCATAATCATATTTCTCTGTACTTGTTAGTAGCCCAGCTCTTGGAATTATTCAATGTGGACATTGTGTATCTGATACTGGGTAAAAGTAATTGGACCAGCATGGAAGGGAATGGTTTCTACAATGTTTTCAGGACTGCTTTCTAGGTCAAAACATTTTTAGTCCAGCGAGGAAGGAGGCGATGCTGGCTCTTGTTCTAGGAAATAAACTATGGCAAGTAGGGCTAGATCTCAGAAACAGTGGCCATAACGTAATTAGGTCTTATATGAAAATTGAAAGGCAGAGCGAACTGTCAAAGATAAAGAAAGAAAGACTTGCATTTATATAGCACCTTTCACAACCACCGGACGTCTCAAAGCACTTTACAGCCAATGAAGTACTTTTGAAGTGTAGTCACTGTTGTAATGTGGGAAACGCAGCAGCCAATTTGCACACAGTAAGCTCCCACAAACAGCAATGTGATAATGAGCAGATAATCTGTTTTTGTTATGTTGGTTGAGGGATAAATATTGGCCAGGACACCGGGGATAACACCCCTGCTCTTCTTCAAAATAGCGCCATGGGATCTTTTATGTCCACCTGAGAGAGCAGATGGGGCCTTGGTTTAACATCTCATCCGAAAGGCGGCACCTCCGACAGTACAGCACTCCCTCAGCACTGCACTGGAGTGTCAGCCTAGCTTTATGTGCTCAAGTCCCTGGAGTGGGACTTGAACTTCTCTACTCATCCAAGGACCTTCAAACTGTTAGACTAGCTTCTGCCCTAAACTTCTCCTGTTTGAATGTTTCCCATTGTTTGTCCACTGTCTAATCTGCCCTGGAGTGGGACTTGAACCCACAACCTTCTGACTCAGAGGCGAGTGTGCTTCCAACTGAGCCACGGCTGACACAAAAGGACTTAACTGGAAAAAAGCCAATTTCAATGAGATAAAAGGGGAACTAGTCTAGATAAACTGGAAAGAAAAAGTGGCAGATTAGACAGTGGACAAACAATGAGAAACATTCAAACAGGAGAAGTTTAGGGTACAAGCTAGTCTAAAAGTTTGAAGGTCCTTGGATGAGTAGAGAAGTTAAAATTCAATTGAGAACATAAGAACATAAGAACATAAGAAATAGGAGCAGGAGTAGGCCAATCGGCCCCTCGAGCCTGCTCCGCCATTCAATAAGATCATGGCTGATCTGATCCTAACCTCAAATCTAAAGAACACAAGAAGTAGGAGCAGGACCCGGCCACTCAGCCCCCGGGCCCGCTCCGCCACCCACAGGGCCTTGACCGATCCGAACTCAGCCTCATGTCCAATTCCTGCCCGCTCCCCGTAACCCCTAATTCCCTTTACTTCTAGGAAACTGTCTATTTCTGTTTTAAATTTATTTAATGATGTAGCTTCCACAGCTTCCTGGGGCAGCAAATTCCACAGATCTACTACCCTCTGGGTGACGAAGTTTCTCCTCATCTCAGTTTTGAAAGAGCAGCCCCTTATTCTAAGATTATGCCCCCTAGTTCTAGTTTCACCCATCCTTGGGAACATCCTTACCGCATCCACCCAATCAAGCCCCTTCACAATCTTATATGTTTCAATAAGATCGCCTCTCATTCTTCTGAACTCCAATGAGTAGAGTCCCAATCTACTCAACCTCTCCTCATATGTCCACCCCCTCATCCCCGGGATTAACCGAGTGAACCTTCTTTGTACTGCCTCGAGAGCAAGTATGTCTTTTCTTAAGTATGGACACCAAAACTGTATGCAGTATTCCAGGTGCGGTCTCACCAATACCTTATATAACTGCAGCAATACCTCCCTGTTTTTATAATCTATCCCCCTAGCAATAAAAGCCAACATTCCGTTGGCCTTCTTGATCACCTGCTGCACCTGCATACTAACTTTTTGATTTTCTTGCACTAGGACCCCCAGATCCCTTTGTACTGCAGTACTTTCCAGTTTCTCGCCATTAAGATACTGGCCCAGAAATTCGGCCGAATACGGGAAAGTACGCACTGTGTACTCACCCGTATTCGGTCCCGAAGTGCCGGTTTCCTGCATGCACTGTGCATGCGCGGGAAACCGGCACTTCCGATAAGGCGAAGGGGGCGGTTCCTAAGTGAACTGCGTGCGCACAGCGCACTTAGCTTTTTTTTCAGGTTTGAACGCGAAGGTAAGTATGGAAGATTTCACACATGAAAAAAGGAGGCGTAAGACCCCCTTTTAACAAGGTAAGTAGTTAATTAAGTATTATTTTAAATTTTTTTCAACAGGTTTATCTTTTTTAGAGACTTTAAAGAAAGGTAAGTTTATTTTTATAACTTTTAAAAAGAATTTAAATTTTTTCAAAAATTTAAATTTTTGTTTAAAGTGGTTAATTTATTTAACTATAGTTATTTTATTAATGTGATGGGTTTTAAAAAAAAATTATTTGAGGTTTAGCTGTTCTTTTGGGGGCAATTTGTATTCATAGATTTGACAGTTCTCCTGTCAAATCTATGAATGAAAGATGGTGTGCTGCCATTGGCTCTCCATGGCCCACGTGATCCCAGAGGTCGCATCGCACTAACTGCGCCTCTGGGACACGCACACACTGCGCGCCGGCACCAGGGAGAGGCCCAGGACCCGAAGTTCGTGTGGGCCCGAAACACAACGGCAGGCGCGGTAGGTAAGATCGCGCGCGATCCTTACCCCCGCGGCAAGCCTCCGAGTCAAATTTCTGGGCCAATAACTTGCTCTCTGATTTTTCCTGTCAAAGTGCATAACCTCACATTTTCCAATATTGTATTGCATCTGCCAACTCTCCGCCCACTCACCCAGCCTGTCTATATCCCCTTGTAGGTTTTTTATGTCCTCCTCACTTTCTACTTTCCCTCCCATCTTTGTATCATCTGCAAACTTTGATATGTTACACTCGGTAACAAGATTTATCATTAATAACAAAAAAGAAATTCAAACAAAGTATAGAAAATAGAGAGGGGAAGCAAAAAAACAGTAGAAAGGCAAAAGAGCGGGGTAAGATGATGGATTTTATAAACACATAGGCCTGAATTTCCTCAGAAAGCTGCAGCAACTTCGCCAGAAGTGCAGCAAATTCCCATTTAGGCTTGATAAGTGAGATAACTATAAACCAGTCAGCCTAACATTGATGCTGGTGTGATGCAATGGGATAAAATTAATATGCACTTAAGAAGACATGACAAATTTCAAAAATTAAAGCAGTGTATTGGCAAAAGAAATGAAATGGATGTTGTGTGTATGGATTTCCAAAAGGGATTTGATAAGGTGCTGCATAGGATGCTGTTAATAAAATTAAGACACAAGGATTCGGGAAGGGATCATGGCGGAAACAACAGGAAATTGAAGCATTGAGGCCTCACTGCTAAGATCGGGATTTCCCTATCCCCCACCGCCAGGATAACTACTGGCCATTTCTTCCCTGACTGCTGCATTTAAATAAGAACATTAAGAACATAAGAAATAGGAGTAGATGTCGACCATTTGGCCCCTCGAGCCTGCTCCGCCATTCAATGAGATCATGGCTGATCTGATCTTGGGCTCAGCTCCATTTCTCTGCCCGCTCCCCATAACCCATCACTCACTTATTGTTCAAAAATCTGTCTATCTCCACCTTAAATATAGTTAATGGTGAGGGGCGCATGGCCCTAGGTCACCTAGAGGATCTTCTTTCTTTCCGCCCAGGTTACCGCCACTTCCTGGGGCTGTCATCGGGAAAATGGCATCGGCCCCTCTGCAGCTCCATTGAGATTCTGCTCATTTGCACTAGCAGGCGCCAACTTGGCAGCGGAATCCACTGGGAGCCTGCCCTGCATACTTAATACTCTACCCAGGAAATTGGCTTGGGGCGGATAGCGAGACGGGCAGAAGTCCCACCAAAACTCTTCCCTGAAGGGAAGAAACCACCCCACCAAGGTTTTAAATGAAATGCGGCATCATGGTGGGAAGTTGGATAAGCAACAGAAAACAGAACGGGAGAAATTCAGCTCACGGGGTAAAATCGGCATTAGACTTCTGAAGTTTGCACTGTGAACTGCCCAAACTACACCTGAATTGCAGCGGACGCCATATTAGCTCGGGTAACGTTTAGTTATCCAGAGCAACCGCCTGAAACAGGCATTAGACTGCTTATATAGTCAAATGGGGGTCCTACACCAGTTGTAGAATCCTGAATGCGAAATGTAGGTACAAATGGGCAGAGCGTGCCCAGTGCATGCTCCATTTAATTATACCAGGCATTGAGCTGCACAACCAGCGATCCTGAAAGGAGAAGGCTGCTCAAAAAACAGCCCAGGAATTTTTCAGTTTTAATTTTGAGAGCCCAGGAGAAGCACTCTTGCTTTTCCTGGGCCTGCAAAAATACTTCGGCCCACTGCCGATGTGTTCGAGGCCTCCCCCAGGATCACCTCCCTCCCAACCCAACCTACCGCCTGGCTCAGTGTAGAAGTTGGCCGATTTCTTGTCCTCCCCGGCCAGCAAGCTGCAGCAGGGTATCTGTGTCGCGCCCACAGCTTGCCGGCAGCATTTAAATAAGGGTCAAAGACAAAATTGGCTCAGGACTCAGGCTGACATGGAACCTTCACTCGCCAATTTTACGCCTGTTTTGGGCACAAGTCGAATTTCACGGCCAGAGTTTTTTAATTTGTTCTCTGGATGTCAGCAACGCTGACATTTATTGCCCATCGATCGTCGCCCCGAGAAGATGGTGTTGGGCCATCTCCTTGAACTATTGGCGTCCTTGTGCTGATGGTGCTCCCATGTTGGTATTGGGCAACACGGTGGCATAGTGGTTAGCACTGGTGCCTCACAGCGCCAGGGACCCGGGTTCGAATCTGATCTCGGGTGACTGTCTGTGTGGAGTTTGCACATTCTCCCCGTGTCTGCGTGGGTTTCCTCCGGGTGCTCCGGTTTCCTCCCACAGTCCAAAAATGTGCGGGTTAGGTTGATTTGGCTATGATAAATTGACCCTTAGTGTTAGGGGGGTATTAAATATGTGGGGTTATGGGGATAGGATGGGATATGTTAGGGGGAATTAAATACGTGGGGTTACGGGGGTAGGGTGGGATTTGTGTACTGTGGGGATTAAAGCAGGGACAGGGTACTGGATTTGGATGATCAGCCATGATCGTATTGAATGGTGGAGCAGGCTCGACGGGCCGAATGGCCTACTCCTGCTCCTAGATTCTATGTTTCTATGTTTCTATGAATAGGATTTTAACCCATCAACAATGAGCGAATGGCAGGAAAGCTTGACGGTGATCGTGTTTCTATGATTTTGCTGCTTTTGTTCATTTTGGTGGTATAAGGCACAGGGTTGAGATGAGCTGTCAAATTAAGCTTGCTGAGTTGCTGCAGTGCATCTTATAGATAGTACATACTGCAGCCACGGTGCGCCAGTAGTGGAGAGGATGGATATTACGTCCAGGGACTGGGGGCAGATCAAGCAGACTGCTCTGTCCTGGATGGTGTCAAGCTTCTTGAGTACTGTTGAAGCTGCACCATCCAGTGGTGACTATTTAATCACACTTCTGACTTGGAGCCTTCTGGATGGTGGAGAGGATTTGATGGGTCAGGAGGTGAGCCACTCTTAGTAGAGAACCCAGCTTCTGTCTTGCTTTCACACTCTCGATGGTGATATGGCTGATCCAGTTCAGCTTCTGGTAAGTGATGACCCCTAAGATCTTGATGGTGCGGGATTTAGCAATGGTGATGCCATTGAAGATCAGGAGAAGATTGTTGTGCCTTTTCTTGTTGAAGATGGTCATTGCCTGGCAGCCCAAGCCTGGATGTTATCCAGGTCCTGCTGTTGATTGGCATGCTCTGCTTCAATGTCGCAGGAGTTGTGAATGGAGCTAAACACCGTAGAATTGTCAGTGAACAGTCGCACTCCTGACTTTTAGATGGAGGGAATGTCATTGATGAAGCAGCTGAAGATAATTGGGCCAAGGACACTGCCCTGAGGGAGTTGTGCAGAGATGTCTTGAGGCTGAAATGACTGTCCTTAAGCAACCTCAGACATTTTCCTTTGTATCACGTATAACTCCAACGACTGGAGGGTTTTTCCCTTAACCTCAATTGAGCTCAGTTTTGCCAGGGCTTCTTGGTACCATACCCAGTCAAATGCTGCCTTGATGTTCAAAGCAGCTCCTCTCACCTCTTTCACATTTGGCTGTGTGTACATGTCTGGATCAAGGCTGTGACAAGGTTCAGGAGCAAAATGGTTCTGATGGAACCTGAACTAAATGTCGGCGAGCGGGTTAATCGTGAGTAGACGTCACTTGATGACCACAGCAGTGTCAGTTGTGGCTCAGTTGGTAGCACACTCGCCTCTGAGTCAGAAGGTTGTGGGTTCAAGTCCCACTCCAGGAACTTAAGCACATAAAGCTAGGCTGACACTCCAGTGCAGTACTGAGGGAGTGCTGTACTGTCGGAGGTGCCGTCTTTCGGATGAGACGTTAAACCGAGGCCCCGTCTGCTCTCTCAGGTGGACGTAAAAGATCCCATAGCACTATTTTGAAGAAGAGTAGGGGAGTTATCCCCGGTGTCCCGGCCAATATTTATCCCTCAACCAACATAACAAAAACAGATTATCTGGTCATTATCACATTGCTGTTTGTGGAAGCTTGCTGTGCGCACATTGGCTGCCACATTTCCCACATTACAACAGTGACTTAGGAGGTTGGTAGAGTGGTAATTAGCTAATGTCACATTTCAGGGTTTTTCCACAAACAGGATTTGGAAAAAAAGAGTAACTTTTAATGTTGAATTTTTAAAGCAAAAAGTGTTTTTATTTTAAACAAATACACAAAGAAAAGGTGGTTAATATGCTAATAAAAGTTGCTTTCCACAAGGACTATAAACAAACAGTTCCGTAGCTTGTCTCAGCAATCGGATAACACCTCTCACACATATTGGAAAACCTTTGATCCCTATCTGTCTGTGACAGAGGGATGTAAGACACAGTGACCAATTCTCTGGCAGACAGTCAGGTGATAACAGAGAGCTTTTACTGAGACTGAGAGGTTAGAAATACTGGAAAAACAGTTAGCAGTCTTGCTTAAGTCAAGTAAGATGATCCACAGACGTGGGGAAGCCTGGCGTATTCCTTATTTTGTTTAATTATGCAAAGATAAGTTGCACCGATTCAATTAAATGAGTCTAATCAGAGCTGCTGTTCTGTCTGTTCACCACACTGTGAAATAAAACATCGTATCAATTTAAATCAAGCCTCACCTCACCAAGTGATTGCTCTGTTCAAGTTCGGAGAGATTGAAGAAGTACACCTGCAAAAGACATGAATATCTGGTCCAAGTCACAAGGGGGTGCTATTGTTACATGCCCAGGTTATGTCATCATACAAGTAGATATAGGGCAGTGTGAGTCAACTCCCATAGAAGTAATCTGCTCAGACCGATTACAGGAGTGACTGACCAGAATTTGTAACAGTTGGTAGCAGCTACCTCGGATACTGGTAATAAAATGATTTAAAATGTTTAAAATTCAAAGTGAACAGAAAGAGTAATATCTAAAAAATTTCAACCAGATGAAAGGTAGTAGAAATTGAAATTGCGCGATTAGCGGTGGAAGAAAAAGCAAGAGGGAAATTCAGTTAAAGGAATGAGCTTCAGTTAAGGAGAGAACCTCTGGTAGAGAAATCGCAAAAGCAACGTGGACAGCGAGACGAGAGGGAATGGTGTGAATACATCCCCAGTAAGAAAGATAATCAATGCCAACATGAGGACAACACGAAGGAGAAAGAGCATCGCTGTACTCTTGAACTGGCAGAGAAACGTGCATCAGCAGTGAGTCCAGTTAGTGAGAATGAGGAAATCAGAGCCCACCATTTTACTAAATCAAATCTTATTCCAAATTTTAAAGAGGGGGATGATAGTGAAAGTTTTATCTGGGCATTTGAATTGCTAGCTGTTGAGGGCTATAACTGTTAACAGGTATTGAACTTCAGAAGGCAGAGATGATTTTATATTTTAAAATGGCTGCAGCTAAAGACTATGGGGGAAAAATTGAGTTGCGCCCCCTTTGGGGCACTAACTTCGCCGGGGCGCTACTTTTAGTGCCCCCACAGCCAAAATTCATCGGTAGCGCCCCAAGATGGAAGCGGGGTGCTACTGGAAGCGCCCCGCCTCCCTCTTGGGGTGCTGCGAGGGAATATTGCGGCGCTACATGCCGCAGCGCCATGGTACTGCAGGCCTTCCTCCCCTTCTTAAAGGGGAGGGGCCTTGCGCAGCGCGACCCGGGGCCCAGCTGGGCCACCAGGGATCAGAGTGCCAGCAAAAGAGCCCGGCACTCAAGAGAAGTGCCGGGCTCACGGAGCGCAGCCGGCACTCCACGGGGTGGGGGGCTGGTCAGGAGGCCGGGGTCGGCAACGGGGGCAGGTGGCCAGCAACAAAAATGGCCGCCCGGCACCTTACCTTTAATTAGCGCCGCCCCGGCCGCAGGTAGGCCCCCTTGACCCTGTCGGACATAGTGTCTGGTGGTAAGTCAGGGGGCGCTACCAAAGATCGCGGCTGGGGCACGAGCAGGGCACTGCGCACGGTGATGATGTCATCGCCGGCGGCGCAGCGCCGTGGGGCGCTAATGGTTACAGCTGCCGCTAGGGTGCTAACGGGAGGGGCAAAGCAGCCAAATTTTTAGGCCTTAGTTCATTCTTTTGCACTCTTTGTACTTTTCTAACCTGTGGATAGATAAAAGACGGAGGTCATTTTAAGTTCACTAGTCTGAATTTTAAAGCAATGCTATCCTACTAAATAACTGCAGTTGTTATCCATCTTATTTGGTGTCGGGAAATCCCGTTGTATTTACACAGATGTTTAACCTAGACTAAGGAGCAAAAGCCCTGGAATCATTAAAGTAAAAGTTAGATGCTGTAATGGGGGCACTGTTGGGTCTTTCAAGATGAATGACCAAGGATGGGCCAGGGGGCCTCCCTCATCTACGTCTGTCTTGTGATCATGGTTAGAAATATTTACCATTTGGATTTTGAGATTGCAAAAAACAGCAATTTTTTTTAGGTTAGAACTACAGAACTCTCCCATTCTCCTTCACTCTCACAGGTTGGTCAGTGCTTATGGTGAACTGCGAGGGCAAACCTGCATCATGCACTCCATACCAGTGTGTTGGAGCACCAGTGTGCTGTGCCACATTTTTGTGAAATTTATTTTGGAATTTTTCTAAAACAAAAAGGTAGAAACTACATTTGGATCTCCTTATTTCACTCACTGTTATTGCATTCGGTCGTTGCTGACCCCTCATTATCGCTCATTTTACACTACTGCCAAAGATCAAGTTCATCCTCATTAACCCTTAATTAGTACAGTACATTAAATTTCAATATAAGGAATGGGGACAAAAATGTTGCCAAAGAGAAGTTTTGGGATTCCCTGGTCACAAGGTTCAATGATTCAGTTCCAGCATGATTGTGAAGGTGGAACATTTATTAAAGCAATTGAACATTAACTATTGCCTAATGGGATGGGATTCTTGTCTTTGAAATACTACTATTTATATCGTAACTTCTTCAAAGCCTGCTGGGTAGGAGCAGATGGTTGATTTGCATGTGAATCTAAATCTGAACAATGGAGACTATATGGATGTAAAATCATGAGCTGTGTGCTTGTGATTTCCCAGGATTCGCTCCCTGTGAGCGCCACTACCTGCTGGGAGCGCTGGATCTTGAATTTCCCCTTGTATGGGAACTTTGAATACCTATGTGTTTTGAGGTAAACTACATACTGATATTTTGAGAATCAGATTGGTTTGGAGAGAAGTATATGGATAAACCCTAAACATTGAGCAGGCTAGTTTCCCCAACTGGTAACACAAATATAGCAGACAAGCTCCAGTATACCCTTAACAACAAATTAGAATTTTACATAAACAAAATGGTTTCTCTAAAAAATAATCTGCTTTGCTTACATTTAGGAGAGACAGAAAATGGAGCTTACAAAGAAAGTTGTATTGGTTAAATTCAATAAGCGCACTTGATGCCTACAAGATGTTGAACTGTATTATGCCAATAAGTTTCAGATTCTTTCAAGATGTAGGAGATGTTTGGGCTAAGGTTGTCATGGCTTAAAAGGCATGAATTAATATATTTTCGGTACTGTAGTTGTGAAATTCATCTGATACACTAACTCACATAAAGGATCCTGCAGCTTTTAAAAGGTCTCTTTTTCTTTTCCTTGCAGCATCTTGCAAAGAGCTGGACAACTTCTTGTGTGGCAGTGGGTTCTGTATCCAAAGGAAACTACAGTGCAATGGCTACAATGATTGCGATGACTGGAGCGATGAGGCAGACTGCAGTATGTCATTGCTTTCTCTTTCTGTATTGACTGCATGATGCGGAGATGCCGGTGTTGGACTGGGGTGGACAAAAGTGAGAAGTCGCACAACACCAGGTTATAGTCCAACAGTTTTATTTGAAATCACAAGCTTTCGGAGCGGCTGCTCCTTTGTCAGGTGAAGTGAAGAAATACAAATGGCGCAAGCATATATAGACAGAGAACAATGCCTGTGCAGAGAACACTGCCAGACGACTACAGTTAATCTTTCTGACTGCCTTTTATCACACCTCGGCAGAGAGACAATCAGGTTTGATCAGACCTGACCTGATTGTTTCTCTGCCGAGGTGTGATAAAAGGCAGTCAGAAAGATTAACTGTAGTTGTCTGGCAGTGTTCTCTGCACAGGTATTGTTCTCTGTCTATATATGCTGTGCCCATTTGTATTTCTTCACTTCACCTGACGAAGGAGCAGCCGCTCCGAAAGCTTGTGATTTCAAATAAAACTGTTGGACTATAACCTGGTGTTGTGCGACTTCTCACTTTTGTATTGACTGCAGACAGTGATTACACTCTTCTCAAAGGGTCATCGAGAAGTCAGGTATTGTAATGGGTTAAGCAAGATCTGTGTGTGTAAAACCTAGGTACATCTCCAAAGTTGGCTCTTATAATAATGGGCTAAAATATATCTTGCTATTGTGTACCCGACTTTGAGCACGTTTGTTTGTTTTGCCTTTGGATAACATTTATATGGTGAGTATCAGATCATTTGCCAGCTTAGCAGTGCCAAGTTTATGTTGACACCAATCATCAAGTGGTCTTGCTGATGACAAGGATGTGAAGCTTGAAACCCAGTTCAGGGTCAAACAGAATGCCAAGGTTTCACATGGTCTGGTTCGGCCTGAGGGAGTGGGTGGAGAGGGGCATGGAAATGGATTTATCTTGTTCAAAATCCAGATCAAAGGATAGAATACAGATTAAACAGATAAAGTCAATTTTAAATATATTTGTTTTAAGAAAATGTTTACCCAATTCAGAAATGCAAACATTAAGATCAATACAGCGGGGATGAAATTCCTGGGTGGATGGGAAAGCACACTGTAACTGGAAAAGCTTTACTGTGTTTGTACCATGAACTGCGAATGCCAATATCCCACAGGAAGCTGTCTCTTCAGCCACTGCATGATTTTCT
Source organism: Squalus acanthias (assembly GCA_030390025.1). Taxonomy (NCBI): domain Eukaryota; kingdom Metazoa; phylum Chordata; class Chondrichthyes; order Squaliformes; family Squalidae; genus Squalus; species Squalus acanthias. The sequence continues at coordinate 88,299,327 of CM059426.1, forward strand.
CAAATAAGAACCGTATTATTACATGTATATGCACACCTTTTACAACAAAAAGCAAAATACTGCGGATGCTGGAAATCTGAAATAAAAACAGAAAATGCTGGCAATACTCAGCAGGTCAGGCAGAACCTGTGGAGAGAGAAGTATTAACCCTACGTTTCACTCTCCACAGATGCTGCCTGACCTTCTGTCTTTATTTTACACTTTTTACAAGCCTCATTTAAGTTATATTACCCAAAGTTGCTCACAGTTAGTTTCTCATAAATATATATTTTATCGGTTATCTGACCTTGGTTATCACATAAAATCCAGAGTGGGTGATTCTTAGTAGTGTTCAGTTTATGGGTTTTATTTTAGTTGTAAACTATTCAAGGTGTAGAAATATAACAATTTAATGCTTACCAAAGTTTGTGGCATTGAAATTTTGAGCAAGCATTCAGTGTTTTGGATGCCCATTTGTGCCACTCACGTGGTAACTGAAAACTTGCCAATAGTTAAGAGTCTGCGCCCCTAGCCATTGAAGAGAGTGGTTTAAGCCACATGGGGCATGCTGCGTTAAATGATCACCATTAACACCCTGTTATACAAACTACGGCTTTGGGCATTCTCCAGGACCTCACCGAAGTGGCCATTATTCATACAGCCAATCACCAGTGTTTTAGGCTGACATTCAAGGCTCAATTTTAACTTTCAGGCAGCAAAACATGTGGCTGCCCTGTCCGGGAGTTGCAGTAAGGAGGCTCGGCCAATTTTAATGGCTGGAACTCATTAACATGCCGCTTGCCAACTTCAAGATCAAAATGGCCAGGAAGTTGGCGGGAAGCGGCTGCCCAGCAATTAAAATCGGGCACTAGGAGGCCGCCGCCAGGGAATAGTCCCCAGAACAAAGTAAGTGTTCCGGCAGGGGAATCCAGTCGGGGAGGTGAGGGGGTGCTGGGGGCAGGGGAGGCCAAAGGTTCACTTGTGGGGCCTGGATGTGTACTCCTGGTCCTCCTGACCCACAAGGAAACTAAAGCATACTATGTATATCAGACGACAGCAGCCCTCAGATAGGTCTTGGACGTGGGGGGGAAGTGATTGGGGCGGGGGCGGGGGGGGGGGAGAGACAGAGATCGGAAGTGAGAGGAAGGCAATTGGGAGTAGGATGAGGGATGGCCGGCAGCGGCTCGTGATTTTAATGTGAAGCTGGGAGGAGTACCCCTGCGCCACCCGGCTCCACATTCAGGTAACTATTTTTTTTAAACTTAGCATTTTGATGGCAGCCTGCAGTGGTCACTTTCAGGGCCGCTGGTTAGGCCGCATGCAGACCACACTTTCCTGAATGCAGTCAGCCCAGCGCCAGCTGCGTTCAGGGCAGCCCAATTTTACAATGGGGGCCTCAAAATAGGTTCAGCCTGACCTTGCTTTAAGAACTGTCTATTCGACCTGGCTTTCCTGAGTGCAGCTAGCACCAACTACCTCAGGTCTGACCACTTTTGCAATGAGGGCCTCAAACAGGTGTTAGGCCCTTTGTATATGCAAATAGGCCCTCAGTTTGCAAATGAGCTAACACCTGAATCAGGCCATGGCCCTCGACACCTCATTTGGTGCCTATACCAATATGGCAGGCAGCGCACTTCCGGCTCAGAATGTGTGTGTGCACGATGCCATATTGAACATTTTTGGCCAATTTTGCATCTGTAAAACAGGCGCAGCAGCATCAAATTTCTAGGCCGTTGTCTTCATTCATGTTTCCCACTTTTTCCCTGGTTATATCTTTGTTTTTCTGTTGCAGCCTGTAGTGAAGGGCAGTTTCAGTGTGGCACTGGCAAATGCATCCACTATAATGACACATGTGATGGTTACGATGACTGTGGGGACCTGAGTGATGAACTGAGCTGTGGTAAGTACAGCTTGGAACCTAAAGTTATATTTTGAAACAGAAATCCGCTATCAAATTTGACTGTTTGAACTGTTATATAGACTGCAGGTTCCAACAGATTGTTGCTAACGGTCAGAGAACTGTGTAGTGAAAGTACATAGAATTACATTAGCAGAAACAGGCCGTTCAGCCTGACCTTGCTTTAAGAACTGTCTATTCGACCTGGCTTTCCTGAGTGCAGCTAGCACCAACTACCTCAGGTCTGACCATTTTTGCAGTGGGGGCCTCAAACAGGTGTTAGGCCTTTGTATATGCAAATAAGGGGCCTAACACCTGTTCCAGGTGTGGGCACTGCTCACCGATTTTTTGGCCTTTATTAATCAGCCGGGCGTCGCACTTCCGGCTCACAATGAGTGTGCGCTTCCTGTCCACCGTATTGGAAGCTTAGGAAGACATTTAGCACCCGAACAATGGGTGTTGCACGGACAAATCTCTAGGCCTTCCTCTTTAAGCTGGTGTAGCTGTTACATTAGAATTTGATATAAGGTTCTTTGGAAGGGCTTGATAAAAATTTGAAAATGTATCAGGACACTGTCTGAAATTTGTTTATAGGAACTTTATAATCAGTGCATGAATTCAGCTACAGTCTTAAAGTTACTGTCTAATGCTCAGCACTGAATCCACAAAGAATCAGATATGCTGGAGTTGACATTGAAATATCTGAGAACTAACAGACCTTTGCAACTTTCAAAATACAGATAATAAAAGGAATCGCTACTCTGTTCTAAAATTAAGAAACATCAGCAGTTTACAAATCAACAAAACCATTCTGCCAGATATTCTGAATCACTTGCTAGTCTGCTGTGGAGCAATGTAACTTGTAACTACATTTATTTTCACTGCAAGGAAAAAGATCCAAGCCAAACTCTGAACAAGTGTTTAGTTAAAAGTTTACCTAAAGGATTTCAGATATTTTTTCCTCACGACAGAGTTCTCCCATTTGATGTTGTGCTACTGTGTCGGTCAATATATATCAATATGGACTGAATCAGTAACAAGGGATACAAATGATCCGTCTTGAAGAATGAAAAGAGGAAGTTAGAAAAGGTTCCTCACACAGGGGGTTATTAGACTATGGGGTACTTTAGCAAAAATGGCTATTTGCGTAGAGACTTGAACATCATTTAAAAGGGTATTGGATAAGTATTTGAAAAGAAAGAATCTAAAAGGATATGAGAAAAGAGCAAGGAAATGGGACTGGGGCAGATAGCTCCAGTTAAAACATTATCACAGATACAACGGGTCAAATTGTGTTTCTATGCCTCTATATGCATTTACTGATATAGGTCTTATTTAAGTTCATTAAATGTGTGACATGTATTCCCTCGGTGGCATAGTGTGTAAAAGGGGAAGTCTGGCTTACTTCCCTTTCTCCAGCTTAATGGCACTGTGGGCAATAGTAGCATCCCTACTGTTGCCTCAGCTGAGATCAGCGAACTCAGCGTAGAACAGGGATAACCTGGGACCTTCTGAATTGTACAGCGTAGTGCCACCCTGAGCTGATTACGATCCACCAACTCCTGCTGGGAAGTGCAAGTTATATGGATGTCAGCAGGGTGCTCCCCATGGTCAAATACCCTGCTGGCACTTACTGTCTTGGCTTACATGTGAAGAATGGTGACAGAGAGGAATGCTGCTGGCATCAATGGAGCAGTAATGTAGCAAGAGGGAGTACTTCAGGAGAGAACATGGAGGCAGTGCATGTCATAGAATCATAGAAATTTACGGCACAGAAGGAGGCCATTTGACCCATTGTGACTGTGCCGACCGAAAAAGAGCTATCCAGCCTAATCCCACTTTCCAGCTCTTGGTCCGTAGCCTTATAGGTTACGGCACTTCAAGTAAATATCCAAGTACTTTTTAAATGTGATGAGGGTTTCTGCCTCCACCACCCTTTTAGGCAGCGAGTTCCAGACCCGCATCACCCTCTGGGTGAAAAAAGTTCTCCTCAACTCCTCTCTAATCCTTCTACAAATTACTTTGAATCTATGCCCCTGGTCATTGACCTCTCTGCTAAGGGTAATAGGTCTTTCCTATCCACGCTATCTAGGCCCCTCATAATTTTATACACCTCAATCAATTCTCCCCTCAGCCTCCTCTGTTCCAAAGAAAACAACCCAGCCTATCCAACCTTTCCTCATAGCTAAAATTCTCTACTCCCAGCAATGTCCTCGTAAATCTCCTCTGTACCCTCTCTAGTGCAATCACATCTTTCCTGTAATGTGGTGACCAGAACGGTACGCAGTATTCCAGCTGTGACCTAACTAGTGTTTTATACAGTTCAAGCATAACCTCCCTGCTCTTATATTCTATCCCTCGGCTAATAAAGGAAAGTATCCCGTATTGCTTCTTAACCACCTTATCTACCTGTCCTGCTACCTTCAGGGATCTGTGGACAAGTACTCCAAGGTCTCTCTGTTCCTCTACCCTTCTCAGTGTCCTACCGTTTATTGTGTATTCCCTTGCCTTGTTAGCCCTCCCCAAATGCATTACCTCACATCTCCAGATTGAATTCCATTTGCCACTTTTCTGCCCACCTGACCAGTCCATTGATATTTTCCTGCAGTCTATAGCTTTCTTCCTCACTATCAACCACACGGCCAATTTTTGTATCATCTGTCATTTGGCAATTTGGATATATGATCAAACTCTGGAAAGATTTGACCCTAAACAAAATAGCTTTCAATAAGTAATCTGGCTTGAAAAGGAATTGGGCTCTGCTTTTGCCCTAGGTTAATTTGCAATGACCTGTGTTACAATTCTTGACTTTCTTTGAACTACTTACTGCCCTACAGAGTGCGACCCAGGGCTCCATTTCAGATGTGGAGATGGCAGATGTGTCCTGAAGACCTGGGTTTGTGACGGGGACCATGACTGCACAGACAAGTCTGATGAGGTTAACTGCTGTAAGTCATCAATTCACCATGAACATTACAGCTTATCATTAAGACTAGAACTTGGGAATAGATTGGGAAACATATCCGGAACCCTCGTGGTCCCGAGTGGTACATAAGGAAGGATTTGTGTACTTGGACTGTTTCACATGAAAATCTTAAATAAGGAACAAAACTATATAACTGACTTATTGTGCAGGCAATGCTTTGACCTACTTTCTATGTTTGTAGTCATGCAGCACAATATTAATGCAAATTAAATGTGTAATCATGTTCTGTGAACATGTGTACAAAAATTGGGAAAAGATATACAACATAGTCTGGGTCTAGCGTACAACACATCTTAATGTATAATACATCAGTGTGTGTCAGCTGATTAATGAGATACAGCATTATAAACACAATGCTGAGCTGATTACTAGCCTCTGACCCCTGCTGGAAAATACAAGTATATGGATGTCAATTCTAAACAAAATGCTGTAAACAGAAGCTAGATGTGTATCACTTATTAAAACAAAAGTGATTGCTTATTACATTCGACTCAAACAATAAGCCATCAATGAGGTTAAAGAAGAACTACCCAGATAGATTTTTTTTCAGTTGGTCAATATTCTATCCTTTGTCTCAATTTTCTCACCATCTCTCCTAAAGACATTGATGCTTGCTGGGTATGACTCTACATGGCAGCTGTTCTTCATGTGCAAACCTAATTAGTGAGTGACAGTGGACTATGGAGGGCACCAAAATTAACCCAAGTCTGTTCTTGACATATAAGCCCCCAAATTTCTGGTGGATTACAGCACTGCCGGAAGTTTTGTTGGGAAGAACTTCTGCCTGCCAACTGGCTCCAACAGTGTCCAAAATCCTGGGTTTAGCCATATCTCCATACTTTAGGTTGGCACCTGTATCATTTTGGTGCAGCATTGGGGTCCATCCCAACAAGGGTGAGGAATTTTATTCCATCAGCTTGCTGCAGCATCCCAGAGCTGGCTGAGCTGGCCAAAGTTGAAAGGAGAATTTAAATTTGCCACTTACCCAGTGACAATCAATTACCACATGCAAATTGACTTTTAAAGCCCTACTTCCACAGAATTTAGTTCTGGTATGTAAAGTATGCCTGAATATGTGTCGGGTACAACTGAGGTGAACGGGTAGGATTTAGGATGCCTGAAGTTATCCTGCCAGTTCCACCTTTTCCACTGTTGTCAGCACTGAGCAGGGGTGTGTACAAGGACAGCCTGCCCCAACTTCCTGCATAATTGTTGGCGGTTATAAAATGGGGAGGAGACATGGAAGATCTGGGTCCCACTTCATATTCTTTAACCCCTCACCTCCTCCTTCCTGCAAAAACTACATATAAAAAAAAATCAAATGAATTTCAGGGCTACACTCTCTGGACTTTCAGTTCTAAGAATATAAGAACGTGTGAATTAGGAGCAGGAGTAGGCCATACGGCCCCTCGAGCCTGCTCCGCCATTCAATAAGATCTTCGACCGCAACTCCACTTTCCCACCCGATCCCCATATCCCTTGATTCCCTTCGAGTTCAAAAATCTATCGATCTCAGTCCTAAACATACTCAATGATTCAGCATCCACAGTCCTTTGGGGTACAGAATTCCAAAGATGCACAACCCTCAGTGAAGAAATTCCTCCTCCTCTCAGTCTTAAATGGCCGACCCCTTATCCGGAGATTATGGGCCCTAGTTCTAGACTCTCCAGCCAGGGGAAACAACCTCTCAGCATCACTCTCAGCAGTCCATGCCCGCATGCAACAAGACCTGGACGACGTTCAGGCTTGGACTAATAAGTGGCAGGTAACATTCGCGCCACAGAAGTGCTAGGCAATGACTATCTCCAACAAGCGAGAGTCTAACCACCTCCCCTTGACATTCAATGGCATTACCATCGGCGAATCCCCCACTATCAACATCCTGGGGATCACCATTAACCAGAAACTTAACTGGACCAGCCACATAAATACTGTGGCAACAAGAGCAGGTCAGAGGCTAGGTATTCTGCGGCGAGTGTCTCACCTCCTGACTCCCCAAAGCCTTTCCATCATCTACAAGGCACAAGTAAGGAGTGTGATGGAATACTCGCCACTTGCCTGGATGAGTGCAGCTCCAACAACACTCAAGAAGCTCGACACCATCCAGGACAAAGCAGCCCGCTTGATTGGCACTCCCTCCACCACCTTAAACATTCACTCCCTCCACCACCGGCGTACGATGGCTGCAGTATGTACCATCTACAAGATGCACTGCAGCAACTCGCCATGGCTTCTTCAGCAGCATCTCCCAAACCCGCGACCTCGTCCACCTAGAAGGACAAGGGCTGCAGGCACATAGGAACACCACCACCTCGAAGTTTCCCTCCAAGTCACACACCATCCTGAATTAGAAGTATATCGCTGATCCTTCATTGTCGCTGGGTCAAAATCCTGGAACTCCCTACCTAACAGCACTGTGGGAGTACCATCACCACATGGACTGCAGCGGTTCAAGAAGGCGGCTCACCACCACCTTCTCAAGGGCAACTGGGGATGGGCAATAAATGCTGACATTGCCAGCGACGCTCTGATCCCATCAATGAATAAATTTAAAAAAAAAAATCTACCCTGTCAATCCCCCTCAGAATCTTATAAGAACATAAGACGTAGGAGCAGGAGTAGGTCATTTGTATGTTTTATATCATTTTTATATCATTTATATGTTTCAATGAGATCACCTCTCATTCTTCTAAACTCCAGAGAGTATAGGCCCAATCACAACCCTCTCACCCCAGGAATCAATCTAGTGAACCTTCGTTGCACCGCCTCTAAGGCAAGTATATCCTTCCCCAGATAAGGAGACCAAAACTGTGCACAGTACTCCAGGTGTGGTCTTACCAAAGCCCTGTACAATTGTAGCAAGACATCCTTATTCTTGTACACCAACCCTCTTGTAATAAAGGCCAACATGCCTTCCTAATTGCTTGCTGTACCTGCATGCTAACTCTGTGTTTCCTGTATGAGGACACCTAAATCTCTCTGAACACCAACATTTAATAGTTTCTCGCCATTCAAAAAATATTCTGTTTTTCTATTCTTCCAAACAAAGTGAATAACCTCACATTTCTCCACATTATACTCCATCTACCACCTTATTGCCCACTCACTTAACCTGTCTATATCCCTTTGTATTAAGTCCAAGGAGGAAGCTTATAAAGTTGCCAGAAAAAGCAGTCAGCCTGAGGATTGGGATCTTTTTAGAAATCAGCAAAGGGGGACCAAGAAATTGATAAAGAAAGGGAAAATGGAATATGAGCACAAACTAGCGAAAAATATAAAAGCGGATTGTAAAAGCTTCTATAGGTATGTGAAAAGGAAAAGACTGGCGAAGGTAAATGTAAGTCCTTTACAGTCAGAGATGGGAGAATTTATAATGGGGAATGAGGAAATGGCCGAGAAATTAAATAAATACTTTGTTTCTGTCTTCACGGAGGAAGACACAAAAAAACTCCCAGAAATACGAGAAAACCAAGGGTGTGGCGAGAATGAGGAACTTAAAGAAATTATTATTCATAAAAAAACAGTACTAGCAAAATTAATAGGACTAAAAGTCGATAAATCCCAAGGACTGGATGACCTACATCCTAGGGTTTTGAAAGAGGTGGCCATTAGGATAGTGGACGCATTGGTTGTCATCTTCCAAAATTCTATAGATTCTGGAACGGTTACTGCAGATTGGAGGATAGCAAATGTAACCCCGCTATTTAAGAAAGGAGGGAGAGAGAAAATGGGGAACTACAGACCTGTTAGCCTCACATCAGTAGTTGGGAAAATGCTGGAATCTATTATAAAGGATGCAATTACTGGGCACTTAGAAACTAATAGTAAGATTGGGCAGAGTCAACATGGATTTATGATAGGGACATCCTGTTTGACAAACCTATTGGAGTTCTTTGAGGATGTAACTAATGGAGTAGACAAAGGGGAACTGGTAGATGTGGTATAGCTGGATTTTCAGAAGGTCTTTGATAAGGTCCCACACAAGAGGTTGGTGAACAAAATTGGGGCACATGGAATTGGGGGTAATATACTAGCATGGATTGAGAATTGGTTAACAGACAGAAAACAAAGAGTAGGGATAAACGGGTCTTTTTCAGGATGGCAGGCTGTGACTAGTGGGGTACCGCAAGGATCGGTGCTTGGGCCCCAGCTATTCACAATCTATATCAATGATTTGGATGAGGGGACTAAATGTAACATTTCCAAATTTGCTGATGATACAAAGCTAGGTGGCAGTGTCAGTTGTGAAGAGGATGTGAAGAGGCTTTAAGGGGATCTTGACAGGCTCAGTGAGTGGGCGAGAACATGGCAGATGGAATATAATGTGGATAAATGTGAAGTTATTCACTTTGGTAGAAAAAACAGAAAGGCAGAGTATTTCCTAAACGGTGAAAGATTGGGGAATGCAGATGCTCAAAGGGACCTGGCTGTCCTTGTACATGAGTCACTGAAAGTGAATGTGCAGGTGCAGCAAGCCATTAGGAAGGCAAATGATATGCTGGCCTTCATTATAAGAGGATTTGAGTACAGGAGTAAAGAAGTCTTACTCCAATTATATAGGGCCTTGGTGAGACCACACCTGGAGTACTGTGTACAATTTTGGTCTCCTTATCTAAGGAAGGATATACTTGCCATCGAGGGAGTGCAATGAAGGTTCACGAGATTGATTCCTAGGATGGCAGGACTGTCGTATGAGAAGAGATTGAGTAAACTAGGCCTGTATTCTCTTGAATTCAGAAGAATGAGAGGGGATCTCATTGAAGCATACAAAATTATTACAGGGCTTGATAGGGTGGATGCTGGGAGAATGTTTCCCTTGGCTGGGGAGTCTAGAACCAGGGGCCACAGCCTCAGGATAAAGGGTAAGCCATTCAGGACTGAGATGAGAAGAAATTTCTTCACATAGAGGGTGGTGAATCTTTGGAATTCTCTACCCCAGAGAGCTGTGGAGGCTCAGTCATTGGGTATATTAAAAACAGAAGTCGATAGATTTCTGACTAGCAAAGGCATCAAGGGATATGGTGATAGGGCCGGTGAATGGAGTTGAGGCAGAAGATCAGCCATGTTCTCATTGAATGGTGGAGCAGGCTCGAAGGGCCGAATGGCCTACTCCTGCTCCTATTTCTTATGTTCTTATGTTCTTTGCAGGCTCTTTGTGTCCTCCTCACAGCTTACTTTCCCACCTAGCTTTATATCATCAGCAAACTTGGATACATTACACTCGGCGTAGAACTACATTGGCCATTGCCTTTACCACAAGGCACTCAGGGAACTCTTCTGTTCTGCACCTACTGCAGAAGAGGATTTCTGATGAATTCTACAGTGCTTCTATTGTACACAAGTAGAATTATTTCAGACATGTGTTTAATTTGCCTACTTTACGGAACTGTCAATATAACTGTCATAAATTTAAGCTTTTGTACCTGATGCAAGGTTAAATGTAATAATAATGCACTCTTCCATCATTTCATCACTTTTTTGTGTGTGTTAAGAACATGAAGGTATGGAATGAGAAAAAGCCTGTGAGCCCAAATTGTCCAATAGACTATGAATGTAATTCATCTCCTGACAGGGCAAAACTTCCAAGAAGAGAAAACTCAGTAAAATCTCTCCCTAACCAGTAAAGATAAATGAACAAATGCTGTAGGACATCAGTCCAACATTACAGAAGTAAATCTTCAGTATGTAAAGGACAATCAAAGTAAATCCTTTTTATATAGTACACCCACTACACTTTAGTCAATAAATTTCTATATACCCTAAAATGGCTAAATACTTCAAAAGGTTTCTTTAAAATTATGAGATATTCAAATCTGTTTCACATTTTATGAAATCGGGCTCCTGGCACAGAGCCTCATTCCCAATATGTGCTCAACTAGACAAGGTTCCCCATTGAGAGTCCCATTTCATAAAACCAGCCCTTGTGTAATCATATCCTAAACTAGTGCTTGAACTGCCAACCTTCTGACTCAGAGGTGAGAATGCTACCAAAAGAGTCAAGCTCAGTTTGCTGGTGGGTGTTTTTTTTTAAGCAGCAGTTAAGTGATCAGCAGCATTTTGCTGAATATAGCGGTTGTGGTCTGAGTTGCACATTTTGAGTCTAAGCAACGAAAGCAAATAGAAACAGGCATCAGACACTAAGCAAGTCATATTCTGGCTACTTGTTCAGTCATAGTAAATGGCAGACATTCCTAGTCAACCACCATTTTACAATAAATATTCTGTCTATTTTTCACCATAATTAAACATTTTGCTAAGAGCTTGTACACAGAGGGCTGGATTTTCCAAGCCCCGAGGAGGCGGGCATGGAAGCGGGACTGCTGGTAAAGTAGCAGAAAGTGGGGGCGGATGGCAAACCTGCCCCCATCCCGCCTCCGTGCCCTTTTGCCAGGAGGCGGTAAGATGTGTTGCTTCGGGTCGCGTCTCCTGGAGGCGGGAAAGGCATTAAATATTTTTAACTGCCTGTTAACAGCTAGTTAACAGGCAGAAAAAAGGATTAGTGCCATTTTACCTTCACAGGTGAAGGTTTCCCGACCTCAGAGAACCCCGCCGGGTTGGAGGAGACGTGAAGGAGGTCTGCGGGGGTCGGAGACACCTGGAAGTAAGATGTAGAGGTGAGTGATGGGTGCAAGTGTGGAGTGGTAAGTATGTAAGGTGACTAATAAGTGTAAAAAAAATGTTCACTTACCTTGTTTTCTTCCTACAGCCTTCATCCTCTCTTAATTGGGAGACCCGGCATTCTCGTTGTCGATTTCACAGACTGGCTGTTGGATCCTCCGAACCAACAGCCATCTGAAATCGACAAAGTTGAAAGGTTTGATGAGTCCTGAACACAAGGACTCATCAAACTACAGAGAATATCAGTGTTTGACAGCTTCACAGAGCTGTCAAACGCTGACATTTCTTCTTGCAAGAAGTCTTGACAGATAGCACGTCTGACGTTGACGTGCTCTGTCAGTGACTTCCTCCCTAATTGGCCTGCTGAGCCCGCAGGGCGGGCTTAACAAGGTCAATCAGGGGAAAATCCCTCTGGTTGGTTAGACGAGGATGGAGGCGGGACATTGACACGACAAGCAGCAGTCCCGCCTCCAACTCGTCTCCATTAAGAAAATCCAGCCCAGAGTGTTTGTACACTGTAATATGGGGCCCATCCATGACTGAAATAGGTGACACTTTTTTTATAAAAGAGAAATAGTTGATGCTAACTCTGCAACCCAAACATATTCCTGTTAATGTGTTATTTCTACTGTGTCTTCCGTCTGTGTAATTCTGGATACAAAGCCTGTAAAAGGCACCGACAACAGCTGCACTATCTTATGTACATGAATAAAATCTACTGGAGCCCTGCTCAACAACAGAAAAATAAAAAGTATCTCAGGATAAGATAAAGCAGCTCCGTTATTAATTTTAAATTATACTTTTTGAAAAACTGTTACCATTTAGACTGTCCCCCAATGAAGGTTGTGACCTGAAAGCAAGGAGGATCAGGATGCTGAGATGAGACGCAGACACATCACATTTCGGGGCCCAGCCTCGGAATTATAGTGACGATGGCAGCACTGATTGAGAGATTAGCCAGTTTACAGTAAATGATAAAAAGTATAATAATTGACTTTTACAATTATACTCTGGCTATCTTTCAGATAACTATTGAAAATGAGGTCCTTAGAAGCTTAGAAGGAGGCCAATTGGCTCATCATGTCTGTGCTGACTCTGCTAGACAAGTCCAGTACTAATCTTATAGCAAAATACTGCGGATGCTGGAAATCCAAAATAACAACAGAAAACGCTGGAAAAACTCAGCAGGCCAGGCAGCATCCGTGGAGAGAGAAACAGAGTTAACGTTTCAGGTCGAAGACCTTTCGTCAGAACTGGAAATAGCAGGAAATGAAATAGATTTAAGGCAAGGATAAAGCTGGGAAAAGGGGGAGGGGATGAAAGAACAAAAGGAGAGATTAAGAGACATTGAGAGACATTAAGAGATGACCAAGGCAAGAGGTGGTGTTAATGTGACAGGTTGAGGCTAAAAGAAGTGTGAAATGCACTGGCAGAATGAAGGACGGCTACCAGCTTCTAGGAGGGTAAAAAAAGGGGGGGGGGGGGTGCAAACAAAAGGGTGGATGAAAAAATAAAATATAAGTGTGATAGGGGCTAGGTTATGATCTAAAATTGTTGAACTCGATGTTGAGTTCAGAGGGCTGTAGCGTGCCTAAACGAAAGATGAGGTGCTGTTCCTCGAGCCTGTCACTTTAATTCTCCGCTCCACTCCCACTCTGACCTCACCGTCCTCGGCCTATTACACTGTTCCACGGAAGCTCAACGTAAGCTCGAGGAATAGCACCTCATCTTTCGTTTAGGCACGCTAGAAGCTGGCAGCCGTCCTTCATTCTGCCAGTGCATTTCAAACTTCTTTTAGCCTCAACCTGTCACATTAACACCACCTCTTGCCTTGATCATCTCTTAATGTCTCTCAATGTCTTTTAATCTCTCCTTTTGTTCTTTCATCCCCTCCCCCTTTTCCCAGCTTTATCCTTGCCTTAAATCTATTTCATTTCCTGCTATTTCCAGTTCTGACGAAAGGTCTTCGACCTGAAACGTTAACTCTGTTTCTCTCTCCACGGATGCTGCCTGGCCTGCTGAGTTTGTCCAGCGTTTTCTGTTGTTATTCCAGTACTAATCTTATGGCCTCACTCTCTCCCCATAGCCCTATATCTTCCTCGGCTTCAAATATTACTCCAATACTTCCTTTCGAAGAAGAGTAGGGGAGTTATCTCCGGTGTCCTGGCCAATATTTATCCCTCAACCAACATAACAAAAACAGATTATCTGGTTATTATCACATTGCTGTTTGTGGGAGCTTGCTGTGTGCAAATTGGCTGCCGTGTTTCCCACATTACAACAGTGACTACACCTCAAAAGTACTTCATTGGCTGTAAAGCGCTTTGAGACGTCCGGTGGTCGTGAAAGGCGCTATATAAATGCAAGTCTTTCTCTCTTTAAATATTTACTGCTCTCCCTTTAAATCACTCTGTGTGGCAATGTTCAATGTCCAAAAGCCCTCTGTACAAAGACATTTCTTCTAATCTCTTTCCATACTCTCTTAGTGACAATTTTAAGTTGATGACCCTTTGGTACTGACCAGAGAAAAGAGTCTTTCACTAATCACTCTATCAAAACGCTTCATAATTTTAAAACCTCTAATATATCTCTTCTTAGCCTTCTCTACACCAGTGGAAATAGTCCCAATATCTCAAGACTGCTCTCGTAACTATATTTTTCCATCCCCGCTATCATACTATTGAATCTACACTCTCTTTGGCTTTAATGTCCTTTCTATAATGGGGCACCCAAAACTACACACAATACTCTAACTGTGACTAACTAATGTTTCCTACAAACTTATCACTACTTCTTTATTCCTGTACTGTATGAAAGCCATTTATGAAATCCAAAATGCTGTTGGCCTTTTTATTATGTCTTCATCGACCTGCAATCACACTCTGAGACAATTATGTATTTGAACCCATTGATCGATTTGTTGCTCCACACACTCCAGCATTTTTCCATCGAGTGTAACCTCCCATTCCTTGTTTTTCCTCCAAAATGTATTCTCTCACACTTCTCCACATGAAATTGCGTTTGCCACCTGTCTACCCGTTCTGCTAACCTGTCTGTCATCCTGAAGTATTTTACAGTCCTCTTCATTCTTTACTGAACGTCCTACTTTTGTGTTGTCAGCAAATTTCGATATGTACTCCATTTGCCCAAGTCATTTATATGTACCAAGAACAAAAGTAGACCTAGCACTGACACCTGGGGTACATCACTTCTAATCTTTCTTGACAACACACATTAACCCTAACAGTTTGTTTCCTGTCCATCAACCAATTTACTACCTAGCTGCTGCATTTCATCTTATTTTTCTCAACAAGCCTCTTGTGAGACATCTTATCAAAAGCCTTCTGAAACTTCATATGTACTACATCTAATGCATTCCCTTTATCTCTCCAATTAGTCACTTCTTCAAAAAGCTCTATTAAATGTGTAAAGCACAACTTGCCTTTAACAAATCCATGCTGGCTGTCTTTGATTAACCCATGCTCTAAATGCTAATTTCAAAATGCAATTTCTAAATGCTCACTAATTTTATCTCCTGAATTCTAAAGAATCTAAATTCTCAGAGTTTGTCCACAACTTAAATTAGACTAAATGCTGTCTAGTTACCCAGTTTATCCTTGAACAAGGATGTTACATTAACTTCTCTCCAGTCTGATGGCACAATTTACATATTTAAGGAGGATTGAAAAATTGTGGCCTGAGCCTCTGCTGTCTCCTGTCTGACTTATTTCAACATCCTAGTGTGCATGTCATCAGGGCTTGGTGGCTTATATACCTTGCGTTGTACAAATTATTTTCAGTACCATTTCCTTTTCCTTGTACTGCAGTTCTTTATCCTGGTGTTCTTCATTTCCTTAAAGAAATAGTTCTGAATTCCCTTTGAAATGATCTAACCAGGCATGCTGCACATTTCAGCTACACCCAGAGTCCATGATAGTTCCCTACAGTCCTATCAGTCATCTAGCTCCAATACATCTTTTCTTTAGTGAAGCTATCAACAGTGTCTTTTATGTCCTGGGATTTCCTTCAGCACTGTATATACTTCTTGCATCACAGTGAACACTTGCTGAATAGTGTGAGATCTCATTCGTATTCATGCAGAGTTCACTTCTCACTCTATTTCACATTAGAACAAAGGGTCTTTAAATGTTGTTAAAAATAATTCATTTTAACATAACATTTTAAAATAATTAAAATTGTTTTCCAGCTTGCAAGAGCCAGGGTCTGATGGAATGCGGTAATGGCCGATGTATTCCAAGCATTTTCCACTGTGATGGTGAAAATGACTGTGAAGACTGGAGTGATGAACAAAACTGTTCCAAATCTCATGGTTTGTAATTCTTCTTAATTCAATACAAACAATTGAGAAAACTGGAATTCCCACAACTTGAAAGGAGGAAGTCAATCATGCAGTAAACCAGAATTTAATCCTGACAAATTAAATGGTTCTGCGATGAAATGTAATTGATTCTAAAGCCAACCAAATTAATAATCATCTGTGCAGAAGATACTTTAGTGCTTGTGGAAGAAGTCATTTTAGTTGACTTCAGGGGTTTAATTTGCTTCAGTGGCGCACTGGTTAACACATTTGTGTAAAATTCTTTTGTACCCTTGCAAAGGAAATTAAACCTCCAGAGTTAACTAAAACAATCAATGTTGTTACCTTTACGACTTTTCCTAAATAAACAAAAAAATACTAAAATAGTGTAAGTATGTAAAAACATTTTTTCCAGTTGTTTTCTATGGAAGCCTGTTTCTGTTATGATTTAGTATATTGCACTATTGGGAATATTAATCTGTTAAGTATCTCCTATAGTTTAGACTGTGTAAATATCTTGTTTTCAAAGTTAGAATTTGCTGTGATTTTTTGTGCGTATTAAGATATTTTTTCCAAATTGATTTAATTAACTAAATTTAAATTTCCCAGCTGCTGTTGTGGGATTTTAACTCACGTCTCCAGATCATTAGTTCAGACCTCTGGATTACTAGTCCAGTAATATAACCACTATACTACTGTACCCTGTAATGATTCGGATATTCTGCTGTAAATGAATATTCTGATGTGCTGATAGTTAGCGCTTCAGGCTATCCCGCGGGACAATCTTAAGCTGCCCAACCCTGGAAAGCCACTTGAAATGACAAGGGGAAAATAGGGATCCTTTCCTGTGCTGTTAAAGGTTGACTTGAGATTGGTTGACCCAAGTGCAGCATGGACTATGGACGGGCTTGACCAACTTGACCTCCTGATAAAGGATGCACAAGGACCTACTTTGGGAAGGAGGAGAATTAAAAACAGTAATCACATTTGTGTTTTCTGTTTGCTCCAGCAGATCAGAGCCCTTGTAAGGAAGGTGATTTATCCTGTGCTGAAAATTCCTGTACTGACACGTGCAATGGAAGCTCTAGTTGTGCAGCTCAAAACAGTAGAATAAACTGCAGTAAGTTAGACCAGTGCTGTTGGATCAAATTATTCCAAAAGCTGCATAGATCACAGTGCTACACCACTCAACCAACGTTTATTTACTTTTGACCACGAGTACAAATAAAGTTTGCAAAATGTGTCCATCGCGCCAGTGCATCACACAATGTTGTAATAAAGCACTACAGAACCTGGTTTCATTTTAGAGATGGCATGACTTGATATTATTTTTATCTCACAAACAAAATCTAGTCGGTATGTCTAACGTTTAGTTTACATCCACTTTGCCAAAATCAACAATTTAAAACGTGAGTATCTTGAAAGAAAATCCATTTAAATGTTCTTCCCTCTTGCAGGTAAATGTGAGTCCATAAATCTTGAGCTCTGTATGAATCAGCCGTACAACTCCACCATCTACCCTAACTACCTGGGCCACCGGAACCAGAAGGAGGCATCCATCAGCTGGGAATTTTCACTCTTTCCCACCCTCGTTCAGACTAATTGTTACAAGTACCTCATGTTCTTTGCATGCACCATTCTTGTACCAAAGTGTGACTATGAGACTAATCAACGGGTCCCACCTTGCAGGTAATGCAAAGTATCTTCTCTATTCGAAAAATACTTATTGGTAAGCATGATTGATGGAGAGCACTATTTCAGTCAAGAATTTTAGCAAAAAATTCCTGTAATAATCCAATAAGAGTAGGTTGCAGTGTAAATCTGGCAGACTTTGTACCTTTTCTGCTTTTGTAGGTTTCACCAGATATTTTTCTCACAACCACAATCCAAGACTGCCACAGTACAGTCATTAATGGTCTGTTCAAAATGCTGGGGTGAATAAAGCAACATGTAACAGATATGGACGCACCTAGCATTTATTGTATCAGCAAAATCAATTTGACACCAGAAGATTTCATAGTAATACATTTCTACATACCTTTAATTTTCTTCATCATCAATTGAGGCATATAGATACTTAGGAAGTAAGAGTGTTAAGGGATATGGAGTAAAGGAAGAGCTGTCATGACTAACAAAGTGGCAAAACAGACTTGATTAACCAAATGTCTTGTTCCTATTTTCCATTAAAACTGTATCTAGGGCAAGCTTTTGGGAGCCGCTGTATCCAACTAATAACAGGAAAAAACACACAACTTCATTTGGTGTTAAATAAGTCTCTCCTCCATTATTTTTAATGGGAAAAGCACTCTTATTTTATATGTAATCAGCTATTCTCCCATTTTATAACATTTGAATTAATGTTCAATATTTCTGTTTTATTATTCTAATAAGATCCCTGTGTGAAGACTCCAAGGAACACTGTGAGACAGTATTGAGCATGGTTGGACTGCAGTGGCCAGAGGACACAGACTGCAGACAGTTCCCCAGGGAAACCTCTGACAACAAGACATGTCTGATGCCTGATGAGAATGTGGAAGGTTAGTATTGACCTTGTAGGCTTAAAGAATAACACTAAGTTGCAGCTATACTATAATCTTACTTTTAGTCTCACTCTCAAACTGTATCTATTTTCTCTCCTGAAGAAGCTGGCTCTTACTGGGGTAAAGTTCCTTGGGTGTCAGCTGATCTCAGTAGCTCCCCCAAATGGCCATTCTTTATCTGTAAGTTTAAACAGTGAGGGGTAAATTTTCATCTCCACCACATGGGCAGTAATCTGGCTGAGCGCATCACTGTCTCCCTCCCCCTCACCCCACCTCGTTATAGAACCCGTTCGATTTTCCTTCCTTTGATTTCAAATGGAATGAAAATCAGACAAGTTCTATAGCGGGCAGGCAAGCTGCTTCGCCAGAGTACCGCCCAAATAATGAAGATGGAAATTGTGTGTCACCATCATCTACCCTTTCCAGTGGAGGTCATAAGGTGGGATCCAAAGTTTGAACCTGAGCCGATTTTCCTCTGTCTAACCCAGGCATACCTATACCTGCCCCAGGTGGGGTCAATCAATTCAGCACCAATTATGGATGAAGCTTGGGACCCTGCACAGCACATTTACTGCAGCAACAAGAACCAACTTGCATTTATAAAATGCACAACGAAGCTTCTGTTCATCTTGAACATTTGTCTTAAGCTTGGTAGTTGCATCTTTTGAACAAAACAACAACTTGCATTTGTATAGCATACTAAAACATCCCAAGGCACGTCACATAAGTGTAATCAGACAAAAATTGACACTGAGCCAAAGAAGGAGATATTAGGAGGAGTGACTAAAAGCTTGGTGAAAGAAGTAGGTTTTAACGAGGGTCTGAAAGGAGGAGAGCGCGGTGGAGAGGATTATGGAGGTAATTCCTGAGCTTTGTGCCTAGATGGCTAATGGCACAGGTGGCAATTGTGGGGTGAATGGGGTGGGGAATGCACAAGAGGCCATGGTTTGAGGAATGCAGAGCTCTTGGAGGGTTGTAGGACTTGAGGAGGTCACATCGATAGGAAGGGGTGAGACCATGAAGGGATTTGAGCAGGAGGATGAGAATTTTAAATTGGGTGGATTGGGGAACCCATGTAGATCAGCAAGCGCAGGGGTGTTGGGTTAGCAGGACTTGGTGCGGATTAGAATAGAATCATAGAATGGTTACAGCACAGAAGGAGGCTTGTTGAGCCCATGCCGGCTCTCTGTAAGAGCACTTCAGCTAATCCCACTCCCCCGCCCTTTCGCCGTAGCCCTGCAATTTTTTTTCCTTCAGGTACTTATCCAATTCCCTTTTGAAAGTCACGATTGAGTCTGCCTCCACCACCCTTTCAGGCAGCGCATTCCAGATCCTAACAACTCGCTGCGTAAAAAAGTTTT
Organism: Squalus acanthias; assembly: GCA_030390025.1. Taxonomy (NCBI): domain Eukaryota; kingdom Metazoa; phylum Chordata; class Chondrichthyes; order Squaliformes; family Squalidae; genus Squalus; species Squalus acanthias. Next base: position 88,319,026 of record CM059426.1, read on the forward strand.
TCCTCATGTCGCCTTTGGTTCTTTTGCCAATCACCTTGAATTTGTGTCCTTTGGTTCTCGACCCTTCCGCCAATGGGAACAATTTCTCTGTCTAGACCCCTCATGATTTTGAATACCTCTATTAAATCTCCTCTCAACCTTCTCTGCTCTAAGGAGAACAACTGTAGCTTCTCCAGTCTATCCACGTAACTGAAGTCCCTCATCCCTGGAACCATTCTTGTGAATCTTTTCTGCACCCTCTCTAAGGCCTTCACCCTTTCTAAGGCCTTAGGATGCGGGAAGAAGAGTTTGGATGAGCTGAAGTTCATGGAGGGTGGAGGATCTGAGGCCGGCCAGGAGAGTATTGCAATAGCTGAGTCTGGAGGTGACAAAAGCATGGATAAGTGTTTCAGCAACAAATGGGCTAAGGCAGGGGCAGAGGCGGGCACTGTTATGGAGGTGGAAGTAGGTGAACATTCAGCAGCCACTTAAAAATTCTAAAGACAAATTCCTGATCATGGATTGGTTCTCAGAATGACTTCAAATATCTTCAAGAAATCTGTCTGGTTACTTTCTGCAACAAGTTGTCATATTTATGTTTGAAGGGACTCTGACCTGAACTGAAAGAAACCCCAGTGGGTTTTATATTGAGGTGGCTTTGATTCAGTGTAGGTATCAGGAGATCTTAAACTATTCAGTGAATACATGCAATGAATTGATTCAGATATTCTGCTTTAAATGAAATCATTAAGTGAGCCTCATACCTTGCAGCCTCAAACAAACCTGGGAGAGATGTAGGTCTCCATAGCGTCAGTTGATGTAAATAGCTCCTCACTGTTTATACTTCCCCATTTAACTATAAATTCACAACAAGTATTAATTCCCGATAACTTAATTTAATATTAATGAACATGGTATTATAACGGGTAGAAATAATCTGCCTGCCTGCATCTAAAGTTTATCAGGTGTTTCAAGTATAACTATCCTCACCTGATGTAATGAAAGTGCATTTACAGAATGATTTAATATTCTGTTGACAGAGTGCTCCCCAAGTCATTTCACGTGCAACTCAGGGAGATGTGTCTTGGCATCAAAGAGGTGTGATGGACGAACAGACTGTGACGATTTCAGTGATGAGGAAGAATGTGGTAGGTGTTAGTTAAATCCCTTCTGTGAAGGTCCTTTGTCACATTTCCCAGCAGAGTACAACAACATTTTTGCAAGGGCTGTACATGAAATATGGGCACAGAAATTAAAGACGGAGCCTTCCTGCGGGGGTAAGGCTTCCCCGCGATATCTCACTGCGCGCCTGCCTTTTTCTTCCGAGCTCACACGAACTTTAGTTTCAAGGCTGCAGCTGTGCAGTGTGTGCGTATCCCACAGACGCAGTTAATTCGTGCGCGCTGTGGGATCACGTGATTCAGTTAGAGCCAATGGCAGCACACCATCTTTCATTCATAGTTTTGACAGCAAGGGCTGTCAAAGCTATGAATCTATACCCCCCCAAAAGAACAGCTAAACCTCAATTAAATTTTTTAAAAAACCCATCACATTAATAAAATAAGTATAATTAAATAAATTAACCACTTTAAACAAAAATTTAAAATCTTTTTAAAAGTTATAAAAATAAACTTACCTTTCTTTAAAGTCTCTAAAAAAGATATACCTGTTGAAAAAAATTTAAAATACTTAATTAACTACTTACCTTGTTAAAAGAGGGTCTTACGCTTCCTTTCTTTATGTGCAAAATCTTCCATGCTTACCTGCGCGTTCAAAGCACTAAGTGCACTGCGTGCGCGCAGCCTGTAGCGTGCACGCGGTTCACTTAGGAACCGCCCCCTTTTGAGTTCACCAAGTGCCGGTTTTCAGCGCATGCGCAGTGCATGCAGAAAACCGGCAATTGGAGACAGAATACACGAGAGTACACAGTGCGTACTCAGACTAATTTTTGGGCCATGATGTTTTTTGTATTAAAAAAATCTAGAGGGAACTGGGTGCAGAAGCTGGGTGCTCCTCTCCAGGACCCAAGTTGAAATCCAGTCCAGACTGATAGGATTAATGTCTCTTCTGTCCTCTGTCTGTAAGAGTCTCCTACGTGAATTGAGTTTGGGCAGTCTTAATCTAGTTCCTAATGGGCATGGACCTGCAGCACAAAACTGTCCCTAATTCAACACTTATTGGCAATCACACTCAGAGAGGTCAGAGGATGGCTGGTGTGGGAAATGGAAAAATGTCACACTGCTGTAGCCGGGTCGGCTCCTCTGAGGTTGGAGTTGAGGTGTGGTGTTGGGGCAGTGCGGAGGGAGCTTTACTTTGCATCTGCCTGTGCTATACCTGATCTGGGAGTGCTTGATGCTGACACTGTGTGCATGAAATGGGAAGAGTTCTATTCTGTCGCAATAACACTGCTCACCTTGATGAGGACAAACCTTCTTCAAAAATGTATTCTCCACTTGACCTTTAAGAAGACTTTGAAAAGTTTATTGTAAATGGGGATGTTTCTGCAGAAGCAGATTTCAAATAGTTAATCTGTGTTACCCTGGTGTCACTAAACTGATAACTTGTCAGGGCGCTGTTGATAATGTAAGCACCAGAACAATCAACAAACAAGCAGCTCCTAGTAACAATCAGTACACAAGCTTGTCTGCTTTCTACTGCAGGCAGTATATTAGGAGTCTGACGCATGAAGCAATCAGTTTTAGAAACTAGTTGAATCAATCTGACTCCATAGTTTTTTACATCGTCATTCCCCACACTCCAGCATTTTCCAGCAAAATTATGATTTACATTTTTAACAAGATAACATACGGACAATGATGGCCAGGAAAGACCTTCTGGTCCATCCAGCCTGTCCCATACAATGGTGATACCTTGTGTACTCTCCACTCCACCCAAAACCATGTGATCTCCTGGGAAAGATGAAAAACCAGGTAAAAACCTAGGCTAATTTGGGGAAAATAATCTCAGAAATTCCTCTCCGACCTCCTGGGCGATCAAAACTAGTCCAGGAGATCACTCTGGCCCTGATAATTCTATGCAGTACCTACCTTTTTTACGAAGTGATTTCCACCTCAGCCAGAAACAGGTCCAGCTCTTGCTTGAAGGAATTCAGCGAATTGACGTCCACTGCACGAGCTGGCAGTCTGTTTCAGAGGTTCACTATTCTCTGGGAAACGAACCACCTCCTGATATCTAACCTAGATCTGGCCTTATACAACTTAAAATTGTGACCCCTGGTCCTCCCGAGCCTATTTAATTGGAACAAACTATCAACTGGAAGACAAAATATTCCCATTATCATCTTATAAACCTCAATCAGGTCAGCCCTAAGTCTACACTTCTTTAAAGTGTAAAGTCCCAGCTCTTTTAGCCTATCTTGATAACTAAGATGCTTTAAACTGGGAATTAGTCCAGTGGCCCTCATCTGCACCCTTTCTAAAGCCTCAATATTACCCACCATGTGAGGAGATCAAAACTGGGCACAGTATTCTAACAGAGGCCTGACCAAGGTCTTGTACAAGGACAAAATAGTATGCTTTGTCTTACAGTCAATTGTCCTATAAATGCACCCCAACACCCTCTCCGCTTCACGACATTGTTCATGTGTCTTCAGAGATCTCTGCACTAGAATGCCCAGTTCTCTTTCTCTCTCTGCCTGCTTTAATAATAGTACACTGATGTTGCAAATGCTACGGAAAACAACCAAGGTGTCTGGTAGTGCTTTTTAATTTTTTTCTTCACAGAAGCATTTTTCTGAGTCAGTTTTCAACTCTTTTTCTGTAACTTTTCTCCTTTTTGTTCATCATTCATCAGACTTGATATGCTGCAGCCAATAGGGTGGGCACACGGCCTGCTTCCAGACTGCCACCAATGCCCCTGTAGGGAACAGCTGGAAGGTATCAGGCACCCCCCGGCATACATTTCTGTTCTGATTTTCTCTCTCATGTTGAGAGCCATCACAGCCTCTGCTTGGTCACTATGACTCAGATTAGGAACTGAGTGGCGTTGGGCTTGAATCTGCATCTGCCCCTGTATTACTGGTCAGGACCACAGCAGTGCCATCTGCTATTATATTTTATCTCAAAAAAGCTAAGAGAGAAAATTTAGATTGGTTATTAAATGGTTTGGAATTCCCTTGATTTGTGCGCCAATCAGGCAGTTAAAGATAAAAGGAACAACATTTGCATATGACAATAAGGGTTGGACTTTCCGCAGGCGCAGTTTCTCTGCCAGAGAAGGGCCAGGGCAGGACCTCTGCCTGCCACCTGACCCTGCTGTGACCCCAACCCAATTTCCTAGGTCACGGCTTTTTAAGCATGCAGGGTGGGCTCCTAGTGGGATCCCTGCCACCAGGAAGGGAGCCCACCACCGTGAGCGAGAGGGAGGTTGGCGGTGTTGCAGCATCAGAAGAAGAAAAGCATTATTTAAAGGGGGCAGACAAGCTCTGAAGATCTTCCAGCATGTTTCAATGTTAGGCCTCAGAGTGAGCGAGACCTAACTGAGGAAAGAGAGGGAGAGGTGCCCTCTACAAGGCCTTCTCCTTCCGAAAGGGGTGGTATAATCCAAGAAAATGAGGCTGAAATATTTATGATCAGTACCACAAGATTCGAAAAAATAGCTTTAACTGGTTTGAAGGTCTAAGTGAATTTACATTGGGGTTGCCGGCAGAAACCGGAAATTCATGGGTCAGGAACCACTAGTGCAATCATTTCTCTTGAGGCCAAAGTGAAGGCAGCGTTAAACTACCAGCAGCTTCAACTATCTCCCTGGGTCAAATAGTTTTGCTTTTAGCTCAAGCAGCAACATTGAAAATAATACTGCACTTGTACAAAGATACTGGAGTAGATTTTCCACCTGGATTCTCCCGATCTCCCACCATAACTTCAACGGAAGATTGGTGGGAAACCCTGCGGAAATTCTATCCCCTGAAACATCAGGAATAATTATTAACGCTGAGTGAAAAGCAACATTTAAAAACACAATTTTAACCAAATCTGTCTTTTTCAACCTTCTTCTCTAAAACGTTGGGGTAAAAATTCCGTTTCTGCGCGAGTCAGTCCTCAACTTCCCATCCATTTAGGCAACTGGCAGAAAGTTGCACCTGGCAAGTGCAGAAGTGTCATTTTTACTCCAATAAGTTTACATCCCTATACTGACCTGGATTCTTCATTTTTTTATGGCTTTCATCCTTCATTCTGGAGGTGGGAGCAAGTTTAGAATCACTGAGCTTTCACTGGCTTAAAACTTTGGCCTAAAGATGCTTTCTTATCCAATTAAAAGACTGCCCCAGCTAGATCATAGCGTGACAGGATCAATCTTTGATTTGATTTTGCACATCAAAAGGAGGACGAGGAATACTGCAAGAGTGCACTCATCGGTGTTGCCCCTGAAGTCGGAAAGCACCAGATGAGTAAACTCATCTACAGCGCTCAAATGGTTAATTACTTAAACCTAACGTGGCATATACAGGATATGTGGTGAAGACCTGCAGATATGAGTTATATCTCATTTGTGGCACTGACCATAACTCACTTCTGACAAAGTTGTTCATGAGTTATCAGGTCTATGTACTCATGGGATACAAAATGAATCCTTTTGCTCTTTAAAATAATCTCCATTTAAAGATAAACTGTTTTTGTTACAATTTCTTTTCAGATAATGTTATCGTGGGAAGAACTGCAGATCAAATTAGCTTTAAAAGCTGTATGGCACAAATACATCGTAAAAATGTCTTAATGGAGAAATTCATATTTGAAAGTGCCAAGATTCAGGTCACTGCCTATACTGGGAGTTACAAATTCTGGGAATTAATGACTATAGCTATGTTAAAAGGATAAATCTTCCCTCTAATGGTTTATCAGCCAGTCTCACAATGTGAGATTTTGATGAGGTAACAGAGAGGGTTGATGAGGGCAATGTGGTTGATGTGGTGTACATGGACTTTCAAAAGGTGTTTGATAAAGTGCCACATAATAGGCTCGTCAGCAAAGTTGAAGCCAATGGAATAAAAGGGACAGTGGCAGTATGGATACAAAATTGGCTAAGTGACAGGAAACAGAGAGTAGTGGTGAACAGTTGTTTTTCGGACTGGAGGAAGGTACACAGTGGTGTTCCCCAGGGGTCGGTACTAGGACCACTGGTTTTCTTGATGTATATCAATGACTTGGACTTGGGAGTACAGGGCACAACACTTGGAAGTATAGTAAACAGTGAGGAGGATAGTGATAGACTTCAGGAAGACATAGACAGGCTGGTGGAATGGGCTGACACGTGGCAGATGAGATTTAACGCAGAAAAGTGCGAAGTGATACATTTTGGTAGGAAGAACGAGGAGAGGCAATATAAACTAAAGGGTACAATCCTAAAGGGGGTGCATGAACAGGGAAACCTGGGGTTATATGTGCACAAATCGTTGAAGGTGGCAAGGCAGCTTGAGAAAGTTGTTAACAAAGCACACGGGATCCTGAGCTTCATAAATAGAGGCATACAGTACAAAAGCAAGGAAGTTATGAACCACCTTTATAAAATACTGGTTCGGCCTCAACTGGAGTATTGTGTCCAATTCTGGGCACCGCTCTTTAGGAAGGATGTGTGTCAAGGAAATAGCCATATTCCAAGAGATACACCATCTTATGAACAGATTTCTGATATTATTAATACAGAACATACTGGGTTTAAAAGTCTGGAAAGCCTCGGCAACACAGGCTGTGTCAATACAGGCTTCTGAGATAAGATGAAGTGTTAACACAAAGCTGTAAAACACCACACAAGCTTTGAAATGGGAATGGGATATTGACCAAGAAACAATGGCCCTATTGAAGCAAACCATTGGTGCTTCCAGAAAGTCTAAGCTTTAGAAGAAACACAATACATCACCCAGTTTAAAGTGTTATAAACTAACACTCAGGGAAACAGAAACTTAGAACATTAAATATCACATCAAATGAAGCAAGCAGACACGACGTCTGTGGTACAATTAACTGAGATAGCTAGAAAACAAGTAAATACTCAGTTGAAGTGTTTTTGATTTACATATTGTAAAAAGTACCTACAGAACACTTGAAAATATGACTTCAATAGATGACACCAAGCAATTACATTGTGTTTGTATTGAACTTGGAACACCACGGAAACAGAAGTCTGTGGTTGTAACCAGTTAAGGTGGTTTTAGAATTGAATGGAAAACGTTTGATAAGAATGACATCAAATAGATACATCAGTCATATTGTTTTTTATGATAGGTTTTGAAACACCTAAAAGGTAGAGACAGAATTCTGAAAGCTAAACAGCTGAACTAACAGTAAGAATAGAAAGAAGTCAACAGAAGTATCACTGGAGACAATTAGCTTACATTAGCAGAAAACTTCAAAGAATAAACCACTAAAAAAAAGGTATAAAAATAGAGCTTTTCAGATAGAAAGTCAGAAGTCGCTGGAAACGGGCAAGCGATTCTCAACTTCAGGGGCACGCTCTGTAAGTTTTTAGCTTTTTGAGTCTCGGGGATCAAGGTACTCTTATTTGATTTTGGTGGATATTCTGGATTAAGAATAAGAAATGTAAAAATGTACGAAGTTAAGATTTGAGAATAAGGATCTCTGAGAATAAGAAAATGTAAGCTATTTGTATTTTGAACTGTTAAGGTCGCGATTGATTTATCAGCTGTTAACTGAATGTTGGTTCTTTAATAAATGTATATATTTTTAGAATTGTCTCAATTAGTATTTCTGTATCAACCTCGCGAACTCAATCTCTGTATACTCTTTTGTGAGGAGTTGCAGAATTCTGGGGGGTTTTCCGGACCGTCATAATATCCGGAAGGTTACAGTCTAGTTAAACTTGTTAAAAGTGCTATCCGGAGGATGGTACCATCTTCAGGCCATTCCTTTCCTTTAGGGAGAGATAGTCTGAACCTTTAGACCCAATTAAGCGTCTCTAGGATTCGGCTACCGCTAACTTTAGTTGAAGGTGAACGTCTGGGGAATACGCCTGATCTGGGGTAGCCCGAAAAGGGCTAGGACTTGTAATTATCCCTTCGGTGAAGGCCTTAGAGAGGGCGCAGAAAAGATTTACAAGGATGGTTCCAGGAATGAGGGACTTCAGTTACGTGGATAGACTGGAGAAGCTGGGGTTGTTCTCCTTAGAGCAGAGAAGGTTGAGAGGAGATTTGATAGAGGTGTTCAAAATCATGAGGGGTCTAGACGGAGTAGATAGAGAGAAACTGTTCCCATTGGCAGAAGGGTTGAGAACCAGAGGACACAGATTTAAGGTGATTTGCAGAAGAACCAAAGGCGACATGAGGAAAAACCTTTTTACGCAGCGAGTGGTTAGGATCTGGAATGCATTGCCTGAAAGGGTGGTGGAGGCAGATTCAATTGTGGCTTTCAAAAGGGAATTGGATAAGTAGCTGAAGGAAAAAAAATTGCAGGGCTGCGGGGAAAGGGCGGGGGCGTGGGCCGAGCTGAAGTGCTCTTACAGAGAGCCGGCACGAGCTCGACAGGCCAAATGGCCTCCTTCTGTGCTGTAACCATTCTATGATTCTATGTACTGACAAGTTGCAAACAGTGCTTATTTCATGATGAAAAATTTAAATTTGGCTGCATTAATGTATATGATAGAATTGATGATTATGATGAAAGTGGTGTCATGTCTGATTTATCATATTAATAAAATATTTTTGAAGGAGAAGGCGATCATTATCATGCAATATTTGTGCTGACGAGTTCCATATATCATTTATATTAAATTGATTATTTGAATGTCGTCATGGAGGTTTTCCTGGGTTTGCACCTAGATACACTCGGATCGCCCAAGCGTAGTGAACAGCAGACAATATGGGGGGTTGGAGCGCACGCTGTCAAACAACTCACCTGATTTTCTTCCATTAAACATAAGAACCGGCCGATTTCCCGCCCTCCCACAACCAGCGAGTTGTGACGGAGCGCCTATTTAACGCCCGCAGCTTGCTGGCTGCATCTAAATAAGGCCCGAACTTGAAAATGGTTCGGGCCTCCCGACACCGGCTTCAGGCGGGCAGTGTGGCTACGCTGCTGATTTCACATCTGTTTCTGGCGGAAGTGAAAAATCCCCCTCCCCCGCATTATTTAAAATGTATATTACAATATAATTTAAAATGTACAAATCAGGCAGAGAGTTGTCTGTCTCAGCATTGTATAAAAATGAGTTTTAATGTATTCTGATAGACAGACAGAAATGTACCCACCCCACTCACAACACATTGAACTTTCTGTCACGCAAACCGACTACGGTAGCTGTCGTTCTTCAAATCTTTTTAAGTTCACCGAAATCCCACTTTCAGTGCGTCTGTTAGTAATTCAGTTTCGTTAGGTTTTATGCAGCTAGAAATATCACTTTTTATCAGGTTTTGTTCTTTAAATAGGCAAGAAGCAAGCTTCTAAAACCGTTAGTGTAATCTAGTATTCTCATGGCATCTGGCCTTTTTATAGCAGAGCCAATCTAAGATGGTTGCGACAGATTGTACCCCTCAGTCTCCATTTGACTTCACTACAACAGAGTGAAGTATCAATTCAAAAGGATGTTTTCCTCCATACATGCCTGTCGTGCCTGTAGTTATTGCTACTTATAAAACAAAGCTTAACCTTGGATAAAGGGTAATTCTGCAGATTGCGACTTCAAATAAAGTTTTAAAAATGCACAAAGAAGTATCTGTTCATCTTGGACCCTATCTTAAGCTTGGTAGTTTTTTGAGCATCTTTTAAACAAAACAACTCACATTTGTATAGCATCTTTAATACACTAAAACAGCCCAAGGCACTTCACAGCAGCGTAATCGGACAAAAATTAGCACTGAGCCAAAGAACGAGATATTAGGAGGGGTAACTACAATCTTGGTCAAAGAGGTGGGTTTTAAGGAGAGTATTAAAGGAAGAGAGGGAGAGGTAGAGAGAGACAGAGGTTTAGGGAGAGAAAGTGTAACTTGATGGTATTAGGCCAGTATATAGTGTGTGTGGACATCTCTAATGCCACAGTTGCATTGTTTCATGAATATAGTACAGATCGAAAGGTGAGTTACTTTGAAAAGCATTTTATGCTAAATTCTAATGCAGGAAGTGCAGGTATGAAAAAAACAATTCCTCAAGATCAGCGGTAAGGTGGAACATTTTCACCTCGGTCCTTGCAAACAATTTTATTTTTAAAAATGTGCTGTTTAAAATGTGCATGGACCTGCCTCCTAGTTATATCTAACACCTCAGACTATTCTTAGTCTGCTCAATACCTGTATTTTGTATGTCCGTGCAAATGGTGTTTCACAAAACTCTGGTGGAAATACAACTATTCCTATGTCTGATAGTTCTATCTAGTCGGTTGCCCAAAACTCAAAATCAAACCCAACAATGCTTTGTTGGCAGAAATAAAGTCAAATGATGCCAGTCTTTCTCAGGGAATAAAAGTGAGCGCTTTAACATGCTTTCATTTTCAGCATATTATTTCTCGAAACCTTAACATTGATCTGTTTTTCCAAGATGTTACACATGACAATAAAAACATAAGTGCACAGCCCTATTGTTTTCATGGGGAAGCTTCGGCTAAATGTATATTACATTGAAGAGCTGCCTGAGATAAAATGAAAAGCCATCTGCTGCACCTTTGGTTACAGACAATTCTACTTCTAAAACTGAATTTCTGTTACTACTATGACATTGTAACTGGAGTGCATTAAATAAGAACATATAGTCTTTCTCACATGACATGTGTCCTGAGGAATTAATGCTTCCTCCAGGAATGTGAACTTACGATTATTTTTCTGACCTCAGATTTCTGAGTTCTGTCCATCCCCCCTACAATTTCAAATTCCGTAAATTAGAAGTGAAATTTAAAACAAAATTGCACAAAAAGCTTGCTGAGACGGGGGAGGGAGAAGGATGGTTAGGGAAATGGTTACAAAGGAGATATGGATTATAGAACACCATGGAAATCCAATGAATCTGTCATATGGCTAACCAGACCATCAAGAAAATCAGTTATAATCCCACTCAAACCACCACAGGAATTAGGTGAATCAGACTGATAGCCCTTTATCCCAAAAAAAAGATTGCCCAGGCACCCAAGGCACTGTGGGAATTAGGAAGAGTGGATGCACTCAGCATTATGAAAGTAAAATTTTACCTCTCGCTACCTTCTGGTTATTGTCATAGGAAGAACAGAATGGGACATGAAGGAAGGCTGACTTTCAGCATATAAACTGGCAACATGTAGAATGGAAGATATGCCTCAAGGGGGTGGGGTGGTGGTAACAGAATGTTTAAATTGGTTTTATAGTTCATCACAAGGAGGTATATTTTACTCTGTGTATAAAGAAAGATGCTTCTATTAATCATCATTCTAAACATTCTCCATTTAGTGAAATAATTTTTCTTGAATCAGTATACTCACTCACAGGCTTCAGTACTGCATTAAGCAGTGATGGCTCCACAATTGATCACTGTGGTCGACTGTGTTGTAAACACAAATTGCTTGAAAATTTTTACCTGATAAAATTGCAGTGCGTTAAAATTAAATTTTAGAAATATCAGTTTTGATAAGTGCCAAGTAGAATGATAAATGTGATCACCACTGCTAGTTTTATTGTAGGACTCTGCAGTTTTCTATTGTAGAAACATTTGCCATCTGCCATCCAGCAAGTTTACATGACTGGAAGGGTTCCTTAGGATGGAAAACTACAGCAAAATACTGCGGATACTGGAAACCCAAAATAAAAACAGAAAATGCTGGAAATACTCAGCAGGTCAGGCAGCATCTGCGGAGAGAGAAACAGAATGAAAGGTCTGATGAAAGGTCATCGACCTGAAACGTTAACTTTGTTTCTCTCTACACAGATGCTGCCTGACCTGATGAGTGCTTAAAGCATTTTCTGTTTTGATTTTGGGTTTCCAGTATCCGCAGTATTTTGCTGTTGTTTTCCATCCTAAGGAAGCCTTCCAGTCATGTGAACTTGAGTATCAATAAGCAGCACTATGGACTCTATTAGGATTTGGGTTAGTTGGGTTGTTTTCACACCTTGGGCTAGAAATTCGGTGCATTTACGCCTCGCGTAAGCGCCTCCTGGGGGCACTAACGGGGAGCAAACGACTTTACACCCGGGCGCAGCACCACTAACGACTCCCGCAGGTAGCGCCCTGCTCCGCTGTGTAGGCGATGACAACATCATCACCGTGCGCAGCGCCCCGTTTTCATCCCGCCTTCAAAATGGGCCCGCGTCCCCTGAATCTGCGCCGTGCGATGACAGCGACCTATTCAGGGGGCAAGAACAGAGCGGCAGGAGGCTCGCCGGGCGCTAACTAAAGGGGAGGTGGCGGGTGGGGAAAAAAAATCAGCCGACTTACTTGTTGCGGCCCGTTGCGTTTTTGAACACTGGGTCCGTGCCGCGATCTGGCAGCCTGGTACTCCTCTTGAGTGCCGGGCTGCTGGCACGGCACCCTGCTCCCCGGTGTTCCAGGTAGGGCCCCGCAGAGTTGTGGGCTTGGGCCCGCCCCTTTTATGAGTGGAAGAGCCCTTCCATGCGGCAGCGCTACGTGGCCCAGTGCATAGCACTGCAGAACGCAACGCCCCGATATTCGGGGTTAGTGCTCTAAGAAGGAAGTGGAGCGCTTGAATTAGCGCTCGACCTCCCTCTTGGGGCGCTAAAACTGAAGTTAGCGATCGCTGTGCTATTTTTTGCCGGGCGCTAAACCAAAATGGTTGCTAACGAATTTCTCCCCACTTGACTTCATGTAGGGCTAAATAATGTTTTGTCATGTTGAGGAATTTGAATATATTCCTGTACCTGAGGTAAACTAGGATAGGTATCCCTGCTGCTGTTCTCTGACTAGGGGGGACCGCAGTGGGCAAATATTGGACAACAAAAGGAGGATATTCTTGAGTCCACTTCTAGACGTGAGCTATCTTTGACATTCAGCCTGGCTTTGAGCTTTAGCAGATGCCTCCTTTGAAGAGATTCTGTGATCTAATAGGCCTGTTGCCATCAGATTACACCACTGAGCTCTTAGCCTGTGGCATCAAGATTGACCTCGGAATACTTTGGCCATGGAAAACAAATCTTAACACACATTTCTGAAAAGATAACAAAAGGATTATTTAGTAAACATTATATAAATATTTTTTGTAAATTATAATAAAGCAAACTGATAGATTTGTTGCTTCTGTTCATTAAATATCGATTTTCATGGAAACTTAATCTACTTATCCCTCTTCAGACCTCTTGACATCTTTTCCTTTGTTCTCAGGTTGTAGTGAGAGAAGCCTCTGGGAATGCCCTACTGACAAGACCTGTATCAAGCATACAATGATCTGTGATGGTTTCCAGGACTGTGCTGACAAAGCAGATGAAAAGAATTGCTGTAATTCATCACTGGCTTTATGTATTTTTCTCTTGCCAAATTGAATTGTTTTGCTTCAGAGCATGTCTTTTTTAAAGTGTCGAGTGATGCTTTGCTTTTGAAACCTTCTTTCTGTCCAAACCTATACAGCTAACTATATACTGACTGGTAAATATTAATATAACCCTGCAGCTACTCAATGCACTGAGCATATTTAGCATTGTGCATTATGGGAATGTGCTTCCTCCACAACAACACCATGGCCTTTAAGACATGGCGATCCAGATCACACTCGGGATTTGGGAGCATGTGCACAAAACAAAATCAAAAGGTTCCATTATATGAGCGTAGAGGCTATCCTTCCGGTAGCTATGAATCACTGGGCTGTTTCAAGTGTGTGGTGTGCCCATAAGTCATTAATGACAAACAGAAGTGTGACTGAGCTCTTTTTCAGGAGCGAATAGGCTTCCATAATTCACCACTCACTGTGCAGCATCTGCTTACCGCATTTAAATGCTTGAGGATTAACATTTAAAAAATATATATATTTGTATTTTAATACTGAAGATGTCGCTGAATAGACATGTCCAATTGCGATTTTTTTAATGTCATATTTGCATAGTGATTAATAATCCAATCAAGAACAATAATATGATTTAGAACATATTTTTCAGAACCTCAAGTTTTTTTTAAATGGAGAAAGAAGTACTGCACTTGCACACTGCGAGAGATAAACAGATATATCCATTTAATTTCAAAGAATCAGCCACTCTTAAATAATAGGCTGGCGTGCAAGACTGACTGCAGCTCCTTCACCCAGCTCAGTTGCTGAGAACACACCAGTACCTTATGGGAAATGGTCGGAATACTTTACAGCAGAGTGTGACAACATATGTTTAAACTTATGTTCATGCTCTCTTTTAAGTGGGTACTTTACAAAATTTGTTTTGGATTAAAAATAATCCAAAATTTGTAGAATTCAAAAGAGAACCAAGTTGATGCAACAAAACTCTTGATATCCCAAAATTTATAATCTGTTTTTACACTTGGAAGAATTTGTTTTCTTTCTGAGTCAGTTGTACTTGAGGAATTTTTGAATGAAGCAATAGTCTAGGATGGATTTTCTTGTGGTATTGTATTATTCTCTGAGAAAGTTAGGCTTAATTTATTTTAAATTTTTAACTGTCCTGTTCTGCCAAGAAACAGGACTGAATATTTTACGCCTTACTATAAAGATATTTCTGATTCCTTGCCTTTTCTTCTTTCCAGCATCCTGTAAAGATAATGAGGTGGTCTGCACAAACCATGCCTGTGTGTCCCGTCACGTTTGGTGTGATGGGAGGAGAGATTGTCCTGATGGCTCGGATGAATGGAACTGTGGTGAGTGTTGCACAGTGACCTCTGGCTGATTGGGATGGTAACCTTAACTCATGGGCTACCTGACCCTGCTTCAGTGATCTAGGCGCCAAGTACTAATAATTGCTGGATTTTGGACTGGTGACTCTGTTATCAGCTTTGTTCAATAGTTTCATTATTAATGCCGCTATTTATTAACCTGGTGCACCATTACTGTGAAACTGCTGAAACTACGTAACACTAAAGTTCTGAGAAATAAGAGTTTTCTCAGCCCCATGCCAGCCAGTAGGCTAATGTCACTCTTGTAACCAGCTAGCTACAGTACTAGAAAATATTCAGTGCTGTAGAAAAGCACCAGGGGTCTGCTCAGTGCTACAACATCACTGCCATGTCGATGCAATGTACTAAACTTGTCTTCAAAAGCCATCTTACATTATATTGCAGCCAAGAATCTGAGTCAAATTAATAGAATGTAATTGTTCTTAAATGTACAATTCTGTTACATTGCAAAGAATTAGTTCAACACTGTATACCTCCGTTATTTAATGCAAAAGTGAAATTTCAGCCATGTGGTTAGAGATCATTTGCACCTACATAATAAGTTATTTTCTTGTTCATTGTATATTTACAGCCCATTAAGGCTGAAAATGTAGGTGTGAATCAGAGATTTCAATGCTATGTATTTGAATTTTTAAAGAAAGACTTGCATTTATATAGCGCCTTTCACAACCACCGAACGTCTCAAGCGCTTTACAGCCAATGAAATACTTTTTTAAGTGGAGTCACTGTTGTAATGTGGGGAACGCGGCAGCCAATTTGCACACAGCAAGCTCCCACAAACAGCAATGTGATAATGACCAGATAATCTGTTTTTGTTATGTTGGTTGAGGGATAACTATTGGCCAGGACACCAGGGATAACTCCCCTGCTCTTCGAAATAGTGCCATGGAATCTTTTACATCCACCTGAGAGAGCAGACCGGGCCTCGGTTTAACGTCTCATCCGAAAGACGGCACCTCTGACAGTGCAGCACTCCCTCAGCACTGCACTGGAGTGTCAGCCTAGCTTTATGTGCTCCAGTCCCTGGAGTGGGACTTAAACCCACAACCTTCTGACTCAGAGGCGAGTGTGCTACTAACTGAGCCACAGCTGACACTAGAGGTTTAAGGAGGTTGATTCTGTCAGCTAGACTTACATATGGTGAAGTATACCTGACAGGTTAAGCCTCCTTAAAAATAAATAGGAGGGAACTCTTCTCATAGCTTAGTTGGTAAATTCTCTGCCTTGTGTGAAACTGGGCCACATAGACCAGGAAGGTTTGGGCTCAGTCTCCAATCTGTGCTTTGTTAGCTGACTTCAGCCAGGGTGATAATGTTGTTGCTACAGTTGGCTACCAGCAGTCCTATGCTACGGAGGGTAAAAATCAGCCAAGGCTTCCACTCCTGATCAATGTCCAGGAACTCCCGCTGAAGAGTGTGTTTGTCGACCTTGAGTTAGGCTTGGCTGTGATACCACTCTGGTCAAATGGCCTGATGATACTGACTTTCAGGAGAGATAGGGAGAAAAGGATGTAAACTTCTAGTGTTGTAAATTGAAAACAAATCAAGGGAACTTCATTGACATTTAACAAATGTACAGCTAAGTGCAGAGAAGTTGAGATTGCTCATCCTCAGAGCGGGGTTGGTTACGGGGAGATTTAAGGAGCTGTTCAAAAATTATGAAGGATTTTGATAGAGTAAATAAGGAGAAACTGTTTCCACTGGCAGGTTGGTCGGTAACTAGAGGACACAGATTTAAGATAATTGGCAAAAGAATCGGAGAGGAGATGAGAGATGATTTTTTACGCAGCAAGTTGTTTTGATCTGGAATGCACTACCTGAAAGGGTGGTGGAAGCAGATTCAATAATAACTTTCAAAAGGGAATTGGATAAATACTTGAAGGGGAAAGATTTGTAGGGCTGCGGGGAAAGAGCAGGGGAGTGGAACAATTTGGATAGCTCTTTCAAAGAGCCGGCACAAGCATTATGGGCTGAATGGCTTCCTTCTGTACTGTATGATACTATGATAACAAAAAGATTGCCTCTGTGGTTTGTTTACAGTGTCACTGTCAGACAGTGCAGCTTCCTTGCCTCAGCTAGTTGTGCACAGGTCGACCTCTGACTATCACGTATGTGCTGACGATTGGCAAGAAGAGCTCAGCCAGCTGGCCTGCAAGCAGATTGGTTTAGGGTAAGGTCAGTAGCTTATAGTACTGTAGATTCTTGACTAAGGAGCACTTTCAACACTCAAATTCATTTGCAAATCATCTGCAGTATGTTGGCCTGCTTAGCCAAGACCTGTTGATTCACATAAGTGCTCCTTTAAGACGGTTTTTATTGAATTCAATAAAAGTTTACCTACTTTTGGGGAGAAAAATGGCCACTTCGACAAAGTACTGAAACGTTGGGTTGTGGAATCATATTATAATTGAGCTTAATATTCCTGCAATGAATCCAGCCTGGGAATAGCAAATAGTAACAACTGTATCAAAAGTAGAAGTGAGAACCCCTTGAAGAAGCACTGGAGAGGACGGAGGTACCTATTGAGTCCTGGCAGATGTGTGCGAGGACTTGAATTTGACTTTCAAACATCATGTGTTGCAGCATGACCCTGCCAAGGGTGTTATCTAGTTGTAAACAGATTACCTTGCAATTTATAATGGATTTGCAAACAATGAAAATATTCTGAAGGAGTAATGGGCAGGCACCCAAGTTTTATAGACATCCTGTAAATGTTTTAACACTGATAGATAATTAGGGCAACGTACCTTTAAAGAATGTTTCTAGAATCTGAGCTGAATGTGCAAACACGTGGACAATGGCCCAGATATTCCGATCGCAGGCCTCCCGCGGGCGGAGGGCTGCGATCTGGAAAAATCTGCGCCCTTACCTGAGGGCTCCCGGGTGGCGCACAGTTCCACTGCTGGGCCTCTCCAAACTGCCGGTGTGCAGGGCACGCGTATCCCAGAGGCACAGGTAGTTCGCAGCGTCCATGGGATCACGTGGGCCATGGGGAGCCAATCAGAGAAGGGAATCTCCCTTCATACATTTGACAGGAAGACCTGTCAAATATATGAATGGAGATCACCCCCAAAACATAGTAAAACTTCAAATAAATTTTTTAAAAAATCACATTTTTAAAATGACTTGAAATTACATAAATTAACTATTTTAAACAAAAATTTAATTTTTGAAAAAATAATTAAAGTTTTTAACAGGGCTAAAAATAAACTTACCTTTCTTTAAAGTATTTTTAAATGATAAATCAGTGGAAATTTTTTTTAAAAAACTTTTTTCCAACTCTTATCCTGGTAAAAGCAGGCGCAAGAATTGTAAGGGTTTTCTGCGGGCGGAGGGTCTCCAAAAAGCGGAACTCTCCGCCTGCAGAGGCCCTTCTCCAGGGCAGCCGGAGGATCTGCCAAGAGCTTTCTTGACAGATCGGAAATGCCGGTTTCCAGCACATGCGCAGTGCATGCCTGACACCGGCATTTCCAATGTCCCTACGGGTGGGTACACAGCACGTACCCACCCCTAGGGATGGGAATATCCGGCCCATTGTCTCCATAGTCTGTTACATTTAGTTGTGTGCATCTGACTCTCCAACTCCCCTCACCCGCCCCGTCCTCTTTCTGTTCTCCCCTCTTCTGAAGGAGCGGAGGTTTGCTGGGGTCTGGTTCCATAAGCCAGCTTTCAGCACTTTGACTATGTGACCATTTTTCTTGTGTGAATATCTGCCATCCAACCCTGAAACAAGTTATGTGATTCCTTATTTCTGCATCAAAGTAATCTTAACCATTGCTGAGAAGAGTGCCCTTTGAGGTTGCAAGTATCCTTTTCATTTTGACCTTTATATTTGTCACTGAAGTTGAAAGGTTTGTGTTAGTCTTTGTATTTGATGACTTGTAGTAGGTATTGTTGACTGGATTCTAGATTGAGACCGTACATGTTTATTATGAGTGTCCTTAACACTGTGTAAACATTAAACTGTTTAAACCTGACCTTATTTTAAAAAATTATTCATTCTCGGGTTGTTGGCATCGCTGGCAAGGCTGGTATTTATTGCCCATCCCTAGCTGCCCTGAGAAGGTGGTGGTGAGCCGCCTTCTTGAACCGCTGTGGTCTGTGTGGTGAAGGTACTCCCACAGTGTTGTTAGATAGGGAGTGCCAGGATTTTGATCCAGTGACAATGAAGATCGGCGATATATGTCCAAGTCAGGATGGTGTGTGACTTGGAGGGGAACTTGGAGGTGGTGGTATTCCCATGTACCTGGTGCCCTCGTCCATTTAGGTGGTAGAGGTTGTGGGTTTGAGAGGTGCTGCCGGAAAAGCCTTGGCAAGTTGCTGCAGTGCATCTTGTAAATAGTGCACACTGCAGCACATCTTGTAGATGGTATACACTGCGGACTGCTTTGTCCTGGATGGTGTTGAGCTTCTTGAGTGTTGTTGGAGCTGCACTCATCCAGGCAAGTGGAGAGTATTCCATCACACTCCTGACTTGTGCCTTGTAGGTGGTGGAGAGGCTTCAGGAAGTGAGGAGGTGAGTCACATGTGTAACTGAGCAGAGAAGGTTAGGGCCAGGTTCACCCATAGATCCTGATTTCAATGGCACAAAAGGCACAGCAGCAATCAGATGTGGATTTAAAAAATACCAACATTTATTTTTAGCAGTTCAGCCAATTTCTTCCCTAATCAACACCTGTCCAGGTACCAGAAAAGACACACTACACTCATCGACAGAACTGGGGCAGGCAGGGTAAGGCTTATCCTACAGCAAGGTGAGCTATCAGACAAAGCTAAATGCCTTAGCAGGGCTTTTATAATCCCTGCCAGCGGTCCCTTCAATTACAAGAGGGAATTTCTCTCCCGCACTGCCAACCCGAGCCAGTGAGACACTTCCATTGCCATCGACCCGGAACTATTTCACTTCTAGCCTGGTTAAACCAGCACTTCCCTTCCTGGGCAGAGGAGTGAGGGACCTGCTGCACTGCCCATAAACATTGTTTCAAAACAATCTGATCAGTAATAGGGAACAAACTATTTATGGCTTACTGTAACATTAGTGTAATACTACTAAAGATCTCTCTCTCCAAACAAGAGCTTCCCCCAAAAAAGAGAGCTGAACTATCCCAGCCTTACACTTGCAGAAAGACTTTTTGTAATCGCTCTTCAAAAGTATTTTAAAATTCAATCTGTATTTTGCAGTTCCTTTAAGATGCTGTTATCATTTACGGCCATGGATAATCTTATCCTTCTCCTGTATCTGGAAAACCATGAAGGAAGCCCTGGGAGAGGGAGGAATCCTAATTTTAGTTTATCATGCCAGCGTTGCCCACTAATGTAAGACTAGTAGGGTTGTCAGTTCATGCTATTGATGCTACACATGACGCACATGTGAGTGTGAGACTGGTCTTGAGAAGCTAATATCATGCCCAAATGGTCATTCCTTGCTCCTTGGCACTGGTGAAACCTGCCTGGCAAACCACTGAACTCTC
Source organism: Squalus acanthias (assembly GCA_030390025.1). Lineage (NCBI taxonomy): Eukaryota > Metazoa > Chordata > Chondrichthyes > Squaliformes > Squalidae > Squalus > Squalus acanthias. The sequence goes on from CM059426.1 coordinate 88,339,246, forward strand.
ACGGTTGCCAGTTTTGAAAAGTTGGCATCCCTACCAATACCAAACTGAAACAGTATCTTCTCACATAATCCAAAACCTGACGAGGCATCTCAAAAAGGAAATATGAAGGAGATACTTTTCTTAGATCTGCCCTAAATGAAAAGGATCCAATGTTTCCACAATTACAATAAGATAAAAATGTTTCTTAAATCAACTCTTTAAATAATCAAAATGTCCTTGGTAATTCTTGGAAGTTTTTTTTTGCTGATACAGCACAAATAGCTACTGTCAGTGGAAGTACTGGAAAGAAAATAAGTAAAAGAAAAGGTAGGGAGATTCTGATGATTGTAGGATTAGTCCATACTTCCCTCTCCTGAAGCTGCCGGGAGTCTTTTTTCCATTGGAATGTTTCCTTGTAAAGACTCCATTGTAAGTACAAAAAATAGATGAGTTTTTTTTAAAAAGGTACTAAAAAGATCTGCAAAAACAGACATTTGAAGTGGATGTTATGTGTCTCAAGACTTTCCTATTAATAGAAATCCAGTGATTCTACAATGTCGCTGATTAGCCAAGTATCTATTAACAAGAACAGCCGCTTCCACCTTTTATGATAGATTACAGTGGGATAATTGTTTAAGAAAACTGTGGCTGCTTGGGGAAAATGGCATGCTCGATAAAGAGGGGAAGCAAGTCAGGGCTCTGAAGCCTCATTAAGCCTTCTATTCATCGACCAATAATTTCAATGGTTTTGTCAAAGTGAGCTGTTGCTTGTCAGGGAATGTCTCATTTGTAGAAAACAGGCAAATGCAAAATCTCATTCAGAACTTGTTAATTAACAACTGTACAGAAATTCTTATCTAAAAGGTTATTCTTTTATTCTTTTGTATAAATTATGTAAGTTTAGAAAAACAAGACCAGGTCAGAAGATCAATAAATAAAATAGGATTTTTGTCAGTGTTTCTTTCTCTCCCCTGTTTTAACAACTCCCATATGTTTTGTTGACAGAGGCCCTCCAGTGACTCAAATATTGTCAGAATACAACCAAACGCATCGCAGAAAGTGGTTACGTCTGAGTTCTGATTGGCGGAATAAGAATGTTTCCAATGTACAGGCCTTATTACTAAAGGGGTAAGAGCCAGGAAATATGTGATGGGATTTGAGTGGAAAAGAATCCAAAAATGCTAATATCTTAGAGCATTACTTAACCATTCAATGATGCTGATGCAAGAAAACTAAATGAAGTGCAAAAGCATGCTGGGTTAATAGCGAATTCAAAATGGATGCATGTACCCTTGCTTTCTTGGATGCGTATCCTGGCATCTCACAATGCCATTGTCTATAAACTGCTAATACTACCTGAATTCAAAAACTGCTGCCTCATTTATTTATCCTATTCAGTATCTGTAAACTCCTCTGGGGCTGCTGTCCATCAAAATTAATTACATATATATAAATGTAGGTTTAGGACCTTACATTCCTGCTATACACTCTTCAGATGAATATGTAATTTTCTTGAAAATTTATCCTTAAAGTTCTACAATGTGCTTTAACACTTGGATCATCTAGGATGCTACAAGATACTTGAGTGCTTTGTGAACATGACATATGACCCTTTGAGTAAATACTATCAAGCACTGGTTTTCCTGCCAACTTTCACAATGTACCCAGCATTAGGAAGTTTCAGGAATAAATTTAATGGACATTCTTCAATAGGGTGAATCTCACTTGTTTGTTTTCCCTTTTCCTTCTCAGAAAACTATGCAAGACACAATGGGAAGAATAGTAACAAACCCCCCACACAGCGCACCCCCCGCCCCCCCCACCCCCCGCCACTGACAGACACTGAGCAGGGGGCAATTAAAATGGAGCAGGGGACTTACCCACTCCTTTCCCACCTTGTTCTGGCTGGCTGCAATTTTCAATTGCAGGCAGCGAGGACACCTACCCGAAGATGCGGGTTAGGCTAGAGGAAGCAGCGTGGTTTAGACAGAGCTAAGCGATCCCACAACCAACAGATCAGATCAAAGCTCTGCATTCCTGCCACATCCAGTCATGAATGGTGGTGGACCATTAAACAACTAACGGGAGGAGGAGGCTCCATGAATATCCCCATCCTCAATGATGGCAGAGCCCAGCACGCGAGTGCAAAAGTCAAGGCTGAAGCGTTTGCAACCATCTTCAGCCAGAAGTGCTGAGTGGATGATTCATCTCGGCCTCCTCTGAAGGTCCCCAACATCACAGAAGCCAGTCTTCAGCCAATTTGATTCACTCCATGTGATATCAAGCAACAGCTGAGCGCACTGGATAGAGCAAAGGCTATGGGCCCCGACAACATCCCGGCTATCGTGCTGAAGACTTGTGCTCCAGAACTAGCCACTGGCTGGAGTCATACCTAGCACAAAGGAAGATGGTTGTGATTGTAGGAGGTAAATCATCTCAGCCCCAGGACATCGCTGCAGGAGTTCCTCAGGGCAGTGTCCTAGGCCCAACCATCTTCAGCTGCTTCATCAATGACCTTCCCTCCATCATGAGGTCAGAAGTGGGGATGTTCGCTGATGATTGCACAGTGTTCACTTCCATTCGCAAATCCTCAGATAATGAAGCAGTCCATGCCCGCATGCAGCAAGATCTGGACGACATTCAGGCTAGGGCTGATAAGTGGCAGGTAACATTCGCGCCACACAAGTGCCAGGCAATGGCCATCTCCAAAAAGCGAGAGTCTAACCACCACCCCTTGACATTCAACAACAGTATTACCATCGTCGAATCCCCCACCATCAACATCCTGGTGTCACCATTGACCAGAAACCCAACTGGACCAGCCACATAAATACTATGGCTACAAGAGCAGGTCAGAGGTTGGGAATTCTGCGGCGAGTGTCTCACCTCCTGACCCCCCAAAGCCTTTCCACCATCTACAAGGCACAAGTCAGGAGTGTGATGGAATACTCTCCACTTGCCTGGATGAGTGCAGCTCCAACAACACTCAAGAAGTTTGACACCATCCAGGACAAAGCAGTCTGCTTGATTGGCACCCCATCCACCACCTTAAACATTCACTCCCTCCACCACCGGCGTACCGTGGCTGCAGTATGTACCATCTACAAGATGCACTGCAGCAACTCGCCAAGGCTTCTTCGACAGCACCACCCAAACCCGTGACCTCTTCCACCTAGAAGGACAAGGGCAGCAGGCACATGGGAACACCACCACCTCCAAGTTCCCCTCCAAGTCACACACAATTCAGACTTGGAAATATATCGCCGTTCCTTCATTGTCGCTGGGTCAAAATCCTGGAACTCCCTCCCTAACAGCACTGTGGGAGTACCATCACCTCACGGACTGCAGCAGTTTAAGGCGGCAGCTCACCACCACCTTCTCAAGGGCAATTAGGGATGGGCAATAAATGCTGGCCTTGCCAGTGATGCCTACATCCCAGGAACGAATTTAAAAAAAGTTAGGCTATGATGACATCATCAAGGCCCAGTCTGCCATTTTATTCTGAGGCCTGAGTGGGTCAGCAATGTTGGCTTCCACGCTAGGCCAAATCTGCCCAGACCAGCAACCAGGCCAGAAGAGGCCTAGCAAGGTAAGTGTTCTTTTAAAGTTTTCTTGTGTGGCAGGAATAGCAGGACTGCTTCTCTGGGCCTCACAAGGAAACCTTGGGCCTCCCCTGTCCCAAGCTTCCAACACCCCCTGCCGGAGCCCTCCGATCCACTTACCTTGTGCCAGAGACTGTAACTGCAGGGCCCTGGCAACCACATCCTGCTGCCCGAATTCCTGCTCCCGCCCAAAAGCCAACCAGTGATTCCTGCCAGGTTCAAGCGGAAGTGTGATCTTACTTATGGAACTGAGGCCTAGGACCTTAAATCTCTTCGGGCCTCCACAACTGAGCTTGTCACTCGCCCCGGGCTCCTCATGCACTGTTCCCTGACCCACAAGCCCTAGAATTGTGACATTGTTGGAATTTCACCACAGTAGAAAGGGTTGTCTTACTGAAAATTGCGAGTATAGCCCCTCCCATTAATTGTAATATACTCTCCGGCGCTGGAAAACAGGTGCTAAATGATAAGCCCAGCAATTAACAATACTGTAGAAAAAAGGCTGGGAAAGAAACTAAAATAAAATACAAAAGTCACAGCCTCTAAATCAAAGTAACATTAAAAGAAGGAAAACACAACGAGGTAGACTTTCCTCTGATGTGCCACCATAACTTGGGCGGAAGATGAGCAGAAACCCCGGAGAAATTATGTAAAAGCCGTTTATGCCATTTTGTTGGGGTTTCTGTCAATCTTCCTCTGAAATTCCAGGTGAACATTTCAACGTACGTTTTGAACAAGGCGGCACTTTAAGAATTCAAGTATAGCAGGCTGGGCCACAGGTTTGCTAATTTGCTCATCCTATATGTCTGGGAAGTTCCAGAGGCAGAATGCCTCCAAAAGAATGTGAATTTTGGCATGGGACCTCATTAACATAATTCCTCCTTAGCAACGAGTTTGACGTTGGTTGATAGTGCAACTTCTCTTTGTCTAATTTTCTTTCCTGCCATGCATATAATGCATTGTGTCTTGGGAGCAAATCCATGCCCAAAATCTTACAGCTGCCCCAGGCTGCCAGCAGAACCGTACTATGTGTAGGCCTCATCATTTCTGTTGATGCATGTCTTTGGGTGATTGCTGTAGTCATGATATAATAATGGATTCTTTGGAGTAGTAAGTTAAAGGGGCTGGGAACTTAGACAGCTCATAGATGTCTGTCCTTCATGTAACTAGCCATATTAACTGAAACTATAAAACTATTTATTTTTGGTCCTCAAATAGTTAATGTAATACTAAAGACTTATGGTTAGTCATTTAAAATCCTGGAAGTGTAGCAGACTACTGAAACATGAATGATACAGGCCTAGAAATTACTGTTGGTTGTTGTTTTATATCTTCACATTCTTCCTTCGGAGAATAGTGTGAAGCAGTGGAAGGATCCACAGGCTGATTAACAATCTGACAGGCTCCTTCCATGGCCGTAACCCGCTTTAGCTGATATGGCAAGAGGTTTTAATGGGCTCCCGCAACCCATGTGATGGGGGGCCCACCCACACCTACCGGACGCGAGTATTCCACTGATGTCAACGCAGAATTGAGAGCTGGAGACCGTGTGGAATGGGGTTCGTACCCTGCACCTTCTGACACAGAGGGGGGAATGCTAATTACTGTTGGTGTTATTAGCAGACAAAGGCTCGATACTTTTCTGCAATTTTAGCAAAGACGCTAACCCATTTAAACTAAACAGGTTAACATCTGCATTAAAATAATGGATGGAGAAATGTCAGATGAAAGTATTAAGCTCCTGTCTGCTAATATCGTCAACCATACTTCCATACTCAACGTGTTATTTATTTGAATATTTTCTAATAGCACAATGAGTATCCCAGGTTTCTTTTTGGATGCTATGGTGCCACCTATTGATCATATCAGATCATTGACAATGGGCAAGATATTGTCATTTATTGCCTAAAGGGGCAATAATACAGTCCAGTTGCAACAACACTTTGACCACAGTTGTGTGTGTGTTTTTTGGTCTAATATCCTGTTTGGAATTCATCAAAGCAGACACCGTAGCTGCTGTTGCAGTTTATAAAACGTCAGTGGCACAAGTGGTCGTTTATGCCAATGGCCCAGAAATTCCGTTCCCTACGGGTGTGTACGCGCTGTGTACTCACCCGTAGGGCCAACGGAAGTGCCGGTTAGAAAGATTAACTGTAATCATCTGGCAGTGTTCTCTGACTATATATGCTGTGCCTATATGCATCTCTTCACTTCACCTGACGAAGGAGCAGCGCTCCGAAAGCTTGTGATTTCAAATAAAGCTGTTGGACTATAACCTGGTGTTGTGCGACTTCTCACATTTGTCAAATCTATGAATGGAGATTCCCTGCTCTGATTGGCTCCCCATGGCCCACGTGATCCCAGGGACGCTGCAAACTACCTGCGCCCCTGGGATACGCGTGCCCTGCACACCGGCAGTTTGAAGAGGCACAACAACAGAATTCTGCGCCTCCCGGGAGCCCTCGATCCAGGCGGAGATTTTTCCAAATCACAGCCCTCCGCCTGCGGGAGGGCTGCGAACAGAAGTTCTGGGCTAATATCTCGTGTGAGAAAAGAAAAAAAAGACTTGCATTTTTATAGCGTCTTTCATAACCTCAGGACTTCCCAAAGTACATTACAGCCAATTAAGTACTTTTGAAGTGGAGTCACTATTGTAATGTAGGAAACGCATAGCCAAATTGCACACAGCAAGCTTGCACAAACATCAATGTGATAATGACCAGATAATCTGTTTTTAGGTGTTAGTTAAGGGATAAATATTAGCCAGGACACCGGGGAGAACTCCCATGCTCTTCTTTGAAATAGTGTCAAGGGAACTTTTACGTCCACCTGAGGGGGCAGACAGGGCCTCGGTACAACGTCTCTTCCGAAAGGGCAGCACTCCCTCAGTACTGCACTGGAGTGCCAACCTGTATTTTGTGCTCAGGTCCCTGGAGTGGGACTTGAACCCACAACCTTCTGACTCAAAAGAAACTGTTTGTGGTGAGGTAGAAATTGAGAGAATATTTCCTTATAGACAAGAATGTTACGAGTTGCTGATAAGTTGTGGTATTACGAATTGTACCAATAAATGTTTGTTTTTTCCCATACTGATAAAGGCAGGTGTGTCGAAGTAAAAGCAGGGTATCCCTCCACTGCACCAAAGAAAGTAAGTAAAAGGCTCCCCGTTTTATACTCATTTTATGAATCTGGAAGTATTATCTGGAAGTATTATCTAGCTCTAAAGATATTGTTTAAGTGTAACTTACTAGAACCTAGACACACATTTATTTTTTATTGGATTTTAAATAGAACCCATCTATGCCTGCAACCTTGGTGGTAAATATTGCTAAAATTCTCAGAAATAGATTATAACGGAAAATAATTGGAAGATCTGACCTGAATATCTATCTGAGCAGATGTCACGGAGTAAACCAAAGCAAAGGCTGCCCAAAATTCCACTTCTCTGTTCCATTGTGCCTACAGTAAACTAGATAACTGCAGTAAAAATACAAAACGCTGGAAATACTCAGCAGGTCAGGCAGCAGCTGTGGAGAAAAAAAAGTTAACATTTCCAGTCGATGACCTTTCAACAGAACTGGAAAAAGTTAGCGATGTAACAGGTTTTAAGCAAGTACAAAAACAGAGAAAGGGGATAAGGGAGGAAAGAACAAAAGGGAAGGCCTGTGATAGGCTGGAACGCAGGGTGGAACGCAGGAGAGATTAAATGACAAAAGGAATGATGGTGCAAGGCAAAAGGGGATGGTAATGGGACAAGTAAAGGGACAAAAGGTGGGTCCAAAGGAGGTGTGAATGGGAATAGCAGAATCATAGAAATTTACGGCACAGAAGGAGGCCATTCGGCTCATCGTGTCTGTGCCGGCCGAAAAATAGCTATCCAGCCTAATCCCACTTTCCAGCTCTTGGTCCGTAGCCTTGTAGGTTACAGCACCTCAAGTGCATATCCAAGTACTTTTTAAATGTGATGAGGGTTTCTGCCTCTACCACCTGTTCAGGCAGTGAGTTCCAGACACAACTACTCTCTGGGTGAAAAAAGTTCTCCTCAACTCCTCTTTAATCCTTCTACCAATTACATACATTTCTGCCCTCTGGTTTTGACCTCTCTGCATATCCCTTATGCCTTCTTAACCACCTTATCTACTTGTCCTGCTACCTTCAGGGATCTGTGGACATGCACTCCAAGGTCCCTCTACACTTCTCAGTATCCTATCATTTATTGTGTATTCCCTTGCCTTGTTAGCCCTCTCCAAATGCATTACCTCACACTTCTCCGGATTGAATTCCATTTGCCTCTTTTCTGCCCACCTGACCAGTCCATTGATATCTTCCTGCAGTCTACAGTTTTCTTCCTCACTATCAACCACACGGTCAATTTTTGTATCATCTGCAAACTACTTAATCATGTCCCCTACATTGAAGTCTAAATCGTTGATATATACCACAAAAAGCAAGGGACCTAGTACTGAGCCCTGCAGAATCCCACTGGAAACAGCCTTCCAGTCACAAAAGCACCCGTCAACCATTACCCTTTGCTTCCTGCCGCTGAGCCAATTTTGGATCCAACTTGCCACTTTCCCTTGGATCCCATGGGCTTTTACTTTTCTGACCAGTCTGCCATGTGGAACCTTGTCAAAAGCCTTGTAAAAATCCATGTAGACTACATCAAACATGCTACCCTCATCGACCCTCCTTGTTACCTCCTCAAAAAATTCAATCAAGTTAGTCAGACCTGACCTTCCCTTAACAATTCCATGCTGACTGTCCTCGATTAATCCATGCCTTTCTAAATGAAGATTTATCCTGTCCCTCGGAATTTTTTCCAATAATTTTCCCGCCACCGAGGTTAGGCTGACTGGCCTGTAATTACTTGGTCTATCCCTTTCTCCCTTTTTAAACAAGGGTACAATGTTAGCAGTCCTCCAGCACCACACCTGTAGCCAGAGAGGATTGGAAAATCATAGTCTACGCTATTTCCTCCCTTGCTTCTCTTAACAGCCTGGGATACATTGCATCCGGGCCTGGCGATTTATCTACTTTCAAAGATACTAATCCTCTTAATATTTCCTCTCTCACTATGTTTATCTCATCTAATATTTCACACTCCTCTTCCTTAACTAAAATGTCTGCATCGTACCTCTCTGTTGTGAAGACAGACATAAAGGGGGTAATTTTGCCAATGGGGGCGTGTTGGAGGCGGGGCTGCTGCTTGTCTGGTTTTAGTCCCGCCTCCATCGACTTGTGGCCAACCCACGCTATTTTCCCTTGATTGACCTTGTTAAGCCCAACGGGCTTTTCAGGCCAATTAAGGGGAAACCGGTTACAGAGAATGTCAGCGTATGACGTTTCATCTGTCGAAAATTTTTGACAGATGAATTGTCATCGTTTAACAGCTCTGTGAAGCTGTCAAACACTGACATTCTATGTTGTTTGATGAGTTCTTGTATTCAAGACTCATCAAACCTCTTTTGTGAGCAGAAATTAGATGGTTGTTGCATCGGAGAATGCAGCAGCCATCTGTCATCTCTGCCGGTGAGATGCGAGACTCTCCGCATCCCCAACTGTTAAAGCCTGCAGGAAGAAATAAAGGTAAGTAAACATTTTGGGGGAAAAATTCAGTTGGTTGCGCCTCCTGTTAGTGCCTTAAGAGGGCGCTAATGGGGCGCAAAGCGTCTAGCGCCCGGGCGCGGCGATGTTTGCGCCGCTCGCGAAATTAACTAGACATTTTGCGGCAGCGCTAAACACTACCGCCACGATCTCCTGCGCCGGCAGATTGTGACGTCAGTCAAGTGTGCAACACCCCGGTATCGCCCCGGAGCGGATATTGAGTGGCGCCCCCTGCCTTACCGCCTGCCGCTAGCAATGACAGGTTGAGGGGAGCATTTTGCAGTCAGGAAGGGACTGGGGGAGCGCTATTTAAAGGTGACCGCTTCCTGCCTTTTATTGTTGGTGACATTTTAGAACCACGCATTCTGAGAGAGAGAGAGAGACAGACTTCTGGAGAGATTCAACGCTGTGTGAAGGAGTTTTGGGTACTGAGCAGCACTTTGCAGGTTCATTTTGATTTGCCCTTCCTTGTAACGATTTAGAAGAGACTGTGGGGGCTGCACTCTGAGCACTTTCCCTGGTACTCTCCATTGTTCTTTCCAGCAGATTTGATGTGCAGGTCTCTCCAGGCTGATATTCAAGGCTGCAATGAGCAGGATGTGGATGGAAAGCAAGATCAGCCCTCCCCTTTAAGAACTGGCCCGTGCCATTGTGTCTGTGTTCCATTGCTGACTGACATCACATGAGCTTCGCCAGCGCTCTTAGGTAGCACCTCGCTCCTCGGCCTTTGCGCCTTAAGACAGATGTGAAGCTCCTGATTTAGCGCTCCAATTACCTCCAGGGGCGATAAAAGTCAAGTTTGCAGTCGGTGGAGATAATTAGCACCAGGCGCTAATCTTTGCACCCGGACGATAATTGCGCCCCAAATGGGGCGATACTGAATTTCTCCCCCTTTCTATCACTTTCCACTCACCTCACATACTCACCTCTCCATATTTGCACCCATCACTTACCTCCACAGCGCACTTTTGCACTCCTCCGACCCCCGCAGACCCACTGCTCGCCTCAATGACCCTGGCGGGGTTTCCCGACATCGGGAAGCCTGCGCCTCTGTTGGAAAAATGGGGATAATCCTCTTAACTGCCTGGTAACTACCTGTTAACAGGCAGTTAAGTGGCTGTAATCCCCTTCCCGCCTCCAGGAGATGGGACCCGGCGCGGGTCGGCTACCCGCCTCCTGGGAAGATGGCACGGAGGCGGGTTGGGGACGGGATGGTCACCTGCCCCCAGATTCTGCCATTTTCCCAGCAGTCCCGCCTCCATACCCTCCTCCCCAGGGCTGGCAAGATCGCGCCCTAAGTATTCATTAAGAACCATACCCACGTCTTCCGCCTCCTCACACAGGTTACCTTTTTGGTCTCTTCTAGGCCCTACTCTTACTTTAGTTATCCTCTTGCTCTTTATGTATTTATAAAACATCTTTGTGTTTTCCTTGATTTTACTTGCCAATATTTTTTCATGTACTTTCTTTGCTTTTCTAATTTCCTTTTTAAATTCACCCCTGTACTTTCTATACTCCTCTAGGCTTTCTGTAGTATTTAGCTCTCGGTATCTGACATAAGCTTCCCTTTTTTTCTTTATCCTACCCTGTCTGCCCCCGGACATCAAGGGGGCTCTAGATTTGTTAGCTCCACCCTTTTTCTTTGTGGGAACATATTTGCTCTGAACCCTCACTAACTTCTCCTTGAAGGCCTCCCACTGCTCTGACACTGATTTACCTTCAAGTAGTTGTTTCCAGACCACTTTTGCTAAATCACATCTCAGCTTCGTAAAATTGGCCTTTTCCCAATTAAGAACTTTTACGCCTGGTCTGTCTTTGTCCTTTTCAATAACTACGCTGAATCTAACTGAATTATGATCACTGTCACCAAAATGCTCTACCACTGATACCCCTTCCACCTGCCCAGCTTCATTCCCTAAAACTCAGTCCAGAACCGCCCTCTCTTGTTGGGCTTGCTACGTACTGGCTAAAAAAGTTTTCCTGAATACATTTTAAGAATTCTGCACCCTCTATACCTTTTACATTGATTCTATCCTAGTTAATATTAGGTTAGTTGAAATCCCCTACTAATATTGCCCTATTGTTTTTGCACTTCTCAGAAATTTGCCTACATATTTGCTCTACTATCTCTCTCTGACTATTTGGGGGTCTATATTACACTCCAAGTGTGATTGCCATTGCCCCTTTTTTGTCTTTCAGTTCAACCCATATGACCTAATTTGATGATCCTTCTAACATATCATCCCTCCTCACAGCTAGAATTGTTTCTTTAACTAATATTGCGACCCCCACCCTCCTTTTTTATCCCCCTCTCTATTTCATCTGAAAACCCTGTAACCAAGAATGTTGAGCTGCCATTCCTGCTGACCCTTTAAGCCATGTTTCAGTAATAGCTATGATATCATACTTCCACGTGTCTCTCTGTGCCCTCAGCTCAGCTGCCTTATTCACTAGACTTGTTGCATTGAAGTAGATACCATTAAGCACCGCAAAACCCCTTTGTTGTCTATTTTCTAGCCTTTGATTCCTCTGCCTTCCAACCTCATTTACTAATTTACTGCCTTCCATTTCCAGTTTTGCTTCTCTCCCTTCTGAATCTATGCTCAGGTTCCCATCCCCCGCCAAACTAGTTTAAACCCTCCCCAACAGCACTAGCAAACCTCCCCGCGAGGATATTGGTCCTGGCCCTGTTGAGGTGCAACCTGTCCGGCTTGTACAGGTCCTACCTCCCCCAGAACCGGTCCCAATGCCTCAGGTGTCTAAAGCCCTCCCTCCTGCACCATCTCTCCAGCCAAGCATTCATCTGCTCTATCCTCCTATTTCTGTACTCACTAGCACGTGGCACCAGGATGAGGCCGGAGATTACTACCTTTCAGGTTCTGCTTATTAATCTCTTTCCTAGCTTCCTAAAATCTACCTGCAGGACCTCATCCCTCTTTCTACCGATGTCATTGGTACCGATATGGACCACGACCTCTGGCTGTTCACTCATCCCCCTCAGAATGTCCTACAGCCGTTCAGTGACATCCTTGACCCTTTCACCAGGGAGGCAACATATCATCCTGGAGTCACGTCTGTGGCCGCAGAAACGCCTGTCTGTTCATTACCAACAGCTGCTGCCTGAAAAATGGCTGAACTGAAATATTCAAAGAATGCAAAACAAGTAAGAACCCTTGCGTATGGTGAGTTGTAGATTATGAAAACATGAATCCACCTATAAAAGAATTTTATATTTCCTAGACTGTGGTCAGCGCCCAGCAATCCGTCTCAATAAAAGAATTCTAGGAGGCACAACTAGTCGTCCAGGCCGCTGGCCCTGGCAGTGCTCATTGCAGAGTGAGCCTGGTGGACATATTTGCGGCTGTGTGCTGATTGGACGAAAATGGGTTTTGACAGTGGCACATTGCTTTGAAGGGTAAGTCTGATGATATCGAACCTGATAACTGAAAATCCAGTCAATTAGTGAGATAACTATTAATGTAAAGAGTCAAATCCTGTTCGAAATGTAGTGTACCTGATATACTGTAAATCGTTCCCAATGTTTTAAATTATCCCTCTCCTTGTTCCCAAAATTATACTCTCACTGTCTATAGCTCTTTGACTAAAATTCTAGCCGCATTAATAAAGCAGCTTTAAAATGGCCAGAAATCAGATTCCTTCTTACTGTCACAAAGTGATAGGATGCAGATCAGTTCCTACGATTTTCCCAAGTGGTGATTTTAACCGTGCTACCCCAAAGAAGTAAGAGGAAACTAAGCAGTTCGCCAAGGGAAGAGTAAGAAAACCTGAGGGACCATCAATACGCGCTGCTCTTGTGCACCTCTTAGCCATTGATTACAGAAGAATGTCGGCAATGGGTCTCCAGCCCATTAACCTCAGCCACAGAAGCAGAATGGTGATGGGAAACTATCCTTTGAGAAATAGAAGAAAAGTAGGACCTAAGCGGCCAGCAACTCTTGTTCATAGAGAACAACTATTAAACAAAGCTCACAGCTAAAATCTGAATTGGCACTCCACTAAACTCATTACAGATATTACAGACTAGAGGAGCAATATAGCAACTTTAAATATTTGCTTATTAAATATATCCTCCTTTCATGCACCTAGTTATGCACAAATATTTTGTATCAACGCACTGTGCCATAGATAGTAAGGCATGATTGGCATCACAAGTCCCTACATCATGAGTGCCTGATTTCAGGCAGGCAGTCTGTAAATGAACGCGGGATGCTTCCACACAGAAGTGAAAGAACAAAGTCCTCAGTACTTACAGGCTGGGGTTTTCCACCGTGTGCTCGTCAGCCCATGATTTCCCTGTCCATTAAAATGAATAGGGAAACATTGCAGGCTGCGAGCAAACAACCAGGGAACCCCAGGCCCGGTGTGTTACTTGACCTTTTTTCGATACACAATATTCATACAGATGGCTATTGCATGGAGCTTGAATGCCTCTGGCAAGAGAGCCTGAGGAAGTAAAAGGAAAAATATCGAGAAAAAAAATTCAGCATTTTCTCCTATATACAGAAGCCTGAAGGAGCCCCATGGGGTCGAGGCGAGTGCCTGGGCAATTACCCACCATTAAGAGGAAGCTAGGCACTGAATTTGTTATCTGCATAAGAGCGCCACAGTGGTCCCTGCACCCACAGACATACCATAAACCCTGCTGGGGTCAGCACGTGAGGGCACTAATTGGAGAAATTCCAGGGCAACGGTCAGGATCACAGCCCATGGATTTTCAGAGCCCATTTTTCCTTCTGCCTATCTTTGTGTCTTTGATGTCATTGGCTCATAAGTGTTTATCCTAATATGTTAATTCCATATGTACTCATCTGTTTCTGTGCCCAGTCTGTGTTTCCTCAGTCACTTGCTCTCTCTCTTGCCACAGCCATACGTTTTTGTTTGAGAAAAGGTAGGAGTGGGAGCAGATGTTGGGAGATCATGGTGATGTTTTATTTCTACTTGTGGCCGTTTGTTTCTTCCCTCAGCTATGTTTTGTCTTTCTGTTTTTTCGTATCTGTTCTGGTGGAAAAGGAAGACTTGGGAGCAGCTGTGGGTGGGAGGAAGCCAGGACAGCAGGCGGCCCAGGAAATGGTGGAGGGCAGTATGATGTTAGAGAGAAGGGCAAATCTGGGGAGAGGGTCAAAGGTGCCACAGTAGGAGGCTCAGATGTATTCGCAGATTGACAGTAGAAGAGGCTGAAAGAAGAGGAGACAAGTTGAAGGTGGCAAAGTAGAAGGCCTAGGAGACGTGATGCAAAACAATAGAGAGAAGAGGTGCCGGCAAGAGAGAAGTTTTTGCCTCACCAATGAAGCACAGTTGTGGGGCACAGAAGGAAAGGCCAGGATGGTAAGCTGTGAGAGCAAGAGGCAGGCCTGGGAGACAGTGGAGGATGGTCACATTGAAGATAGGAAAAGTGTGGGCAGCAGCAGACCTCAGGACATGGCCGAGGTCAAGATAGCAAGACATCACGGAGAAAGCCGAAGATCGGGAAAGGACTGCAACTGGGACACCAGGGAAATGGCTGCAGCTACAACGGCAGCATGCCCAGCAGAGGGCTGAAGCAGGGAAAAAAATAACAGCATGAGGCAGAGTAGGTGGGCAATGGGACTGGGGAGGCAGACCTCACCAACTAGTGGCTGAAGGCCTGAATCTGCAGTGTGACCGATAAATGTTTACATTGAAAATTTCATTATAATTGTTTACATTGGCAGTTTCAATTAAAAATAAAAAGTATTACGAAGAAAATCTTGACAAGATGAAGTTGGACAGGAAGTGTACACATAAACAAGACTAATAATATAATAGATGTGGCCTTACAGTAGAAACATAAATTAGTCAGCTGTAGCGAAAAACAAAAATTACCAGGAGAGTTAGTCAGCATGGAGCTGAGGTGTACAACTTTTTCTTTTGACTTGTTTTTTTCTCTCTGTAGCCGTGAAAATGCAGCTGTCTGGAGTGTTGTGTTTGGGATCAACAATCTGGACCATCCATCTGAATCTACACAGACCCAGAAGGTGAATCGGATTATTTTGCACCCACGCTACAACAGAGCATTTGTTGATTATGACATCAGTGTGGTGGAGCTGCGTGAAGAAATAATTGAGACTATCTACGTTCGCCCTGTCTGCCTCCCCAGAAAAGACCAAGTGGCAGAACCAGATACCTACTGCTTCATCACAGGGTGGGGGCACACGGGCAACAGAGGTAAGAACAGTCAATGAAAATCAATCCTTTGACCACAGTGTTAACTTGGGTCAGTTGTTAACACTCTTGCCTCTGAGTCAGCAGGATGTTGGACAAACCCATGGCCATGACTGAAGCAAATAATCCAGGCTAATATTCCAGGCCAACAATGCAGTACTGAGGACCTACATTGTTGGAGGTGCCATCCTTCAGACAAAGCATTAAACCAAGGTCCATCTTGCTATTTCAGTGGTTCAGATTTGAGGTGTCCCAGCCCCTCAACTAAACAACACTACCAAAACCAGATTAACTGGACATAGCTGTTTGAGAGATATTGGTGCACACAAAATGGCTACAAAACAACAGTCACTGCATTTCCAAGCAATTCATTATACGTGAGATGCTTTGACATGTTTGTGAGAGACATGATAACACACTGGGGTAGAGTTTCCGCTTTGGGCGCAATCGGGAAACTGAACGCAAATTGCACTTGAAATTGTGCTGTTTTTCTGAAGTGAAGTTATGGTTCAAGTTTCTGCTCAAACTCATTTACATAATCATAAAATCTTCTATGAACCAGTGCAATTGGGCAGCGTAATAGAACGTAATTGTTTATTTTTTTTCTTTCCATTAAAAACCATTCATTGATGTGTTTAAGAGTGGTAACCTGGTGCAGCTTTATTAGTACAGCTGAAAATGGGTTCATCAGTGTCTACGTCTCCACCTGTGAGTAACCTGATTTTAAATCACTGAAAATGACGTTAAAAAAAACTACACTGAACCATTTACTAGTTTCATTAGTCAGTTTCTTAGTAAATTAAATTTTTTTAATATGTAAAAACTTTTAAAACATGCCTACTGGTGCCTGTGCGCCTAAAAAAAGCTCAGTTTGAAGAGCCTCCTTGAGTGGCCGCAAATGGGCGCAATTAGCGGAAACTCGGCATGCTCATTATTTCGACCTGGGGGCATGGCCATTGTCGACTTCCAGCACAATGTTTTTTAAACCAGTGTTAAAGATTGCGGAAACTCGATTTACACTTGATGTACTTTTAAATGCAAGTTACTCGATCTTTTGCGCTGGTTTAGCCGATTTCAGCCGGATTGTGCTGATAAAACTAGCGGAAGCTCTAGGCCACTATGTAAATCATAGTCACAACTTGCAAGTACTTTTGATTGGATTTCCACTTTTTATTTTGGCATTTATGCAAAAAAGATAAAATGTCTTTCTATATATGGATTCTACCATTCTTTATTGATATACTTCCATCGTGCGCGATTCTTGCAGGCTTTATTGGATAATCAAATATGTGAGAGATTTCCAAGTTCTCAAGTCAATTATTAAATGTCCAAATGGAGGAAAACTAGTTGTGAGGTATAGAAATATACAGCTCCCCGTTATAAGGAAACCAGTTATTTTAAATGAGACAGTGTAGCAAATACAGACTTATTTTGAATCCAGGAACCCATTCTATATTCTGACTGAAGACCCCTGCGTTTGTAACCCTTGTTCGACAAGGATGTGGCTACCAATGGAAAGTCTGTGCGAAACAATGGGGTAAAATTTCCACAGGGATTCTCCTGATTTTCCACCATAACTTTGGTGGAAATTGCAGGGAAACGGTGTAAATGGCCATTTATTCAGTTTCTCCGGGGTTTCTGCCAAAGTTACGGCAGATCTTCAGGAGAACACCCATGGAAATTCTGCCCCAATATGTCAGAAAAGTGGAAGCTATTGGTCCACACTATTCACTTTAAAGTACAGAAATGAATACACTGTATATTATACACCAAATATGGGCATTGTGCAAATTAAACACTCACTTTAAATGCTTACGGCCAGAGTTCACACACTGAATAAAATGCACATCATGAAATAGATGCTCACATTCCATTGTAAATTTGAATTATGGTAATACAATACAAGGTATCAATGTTAATCTTTTCTTTTATTTCAGTACCGTTCAAACTCCAGGAAGGAGAGGTCCGCATTCTCTCGCTTGATCGTTGTCAGTCATACTTCGATACTAAAACAATCACTTCTCGAATGTTATGTGCAGGCTACGAACCTGGAACAGTGGACTCTTGCATGGTAAGGGGTTAATGAAGACAAATTCTGGATTAATCTCTTTGTTCATTTGCTCAAGTTTTAGGTTAGAAACAACAGAAAATAATTCCAACTTGCACCCAGTAATTTCAATTATTGTAGTTACAGTCAGGCACACTGTAAACACATAATGGCTGATTTTTGTGAGGCCCTGCCAGTGATTGTGGCTTCATTGGCGGCAGGCGGGGGCAACTGAGTTGCCAGATTTCAGGTGAGGATCAGCCCGCAACTCACACTATGTCAATAAAAATCAGTGTGGGGACTCCGGGGACTTGGCCTTCTCAAGTAGGCTTCTTAAAAAGGAGCTGAGAGTTTCTATCACTGGGAAAAAAATTGGGGGGTGGGGTGGGGGTTCAGTGGAATCTTGCTTTGCACATTAATTAATTTTGCCGCGTAGTCTCCCACTTTTGCATTTTCTTTTCTTTTCCTGTTAAAACTTTGCTTCATTATTGCCGCTGCCATTTGAATTGCACCAAACAAAGAGGTGAGGATGGGTATTCTGAATATGTTGCATAATGGAGATCAAGAAGAAGGAGAGTTTGTGAGGGGCCAACAAATGCAACAACCTCGGTGGCATTTTGTCTGCATCCATCATTGTTTCAGGACTTGCGTTTATAGACGCCTCCACATGTGGGCATCAGGGCTGCTCATAAAATGCTACGGCCTTCAGGACAAGCAAGGGTATGCACTCAATGAATGTCCGAATGATACATGACCACAGAATATCATTTTGCTCATCAATGGGTATTCTCCTGGAAGCAGCCATGCTGCCTTCACTATACAGCAGTCCATAGACTGTTACAGCACAGGAGGAGGCCAAATCAGCCTTTCATGCATCTGTCTCCCTTTGCTAGAGCAATCCAAAACTAATCCTGCCCTGCTCTCTCCCACAGCTTTGTATCTCCTTGTGCTTCAAAATGTTTATCTACTCTTGGCTCAAAGATATATTGGTATCTGGTTCGACAGTTCCCTTTGGCAAAGCATTCAATGCCGCGACAACCCGCTGTATAAATTTCCCATAACCTCGCTCGCCACTTTATCAGTGAGGATTTTAAATTGATGCCCCCTCATCACTGACTCCACAACCAGATGAAAGAGCTTTTCTCTAGTCACATGATCAAACCTTTTCATAATTTTGAAAATCTCTATTACACCTTCTCTTAGCCTTCTCTGCTCCAGTGGAAAGAGACCCAAAATCTTAAGTTTCTCCACATAACAATAGTATTCTCATCCCTGGCACCATTCTGGTGAATCTATGCTGTACACACTCTTGGCTTTAATATTCTCTTTATAATGGGATGCCTAAAACTGCATACAGTACTCTACCTGTGGTCTAACGAGTGTTTTGTATAAATGTATTATTTTTTAGTCTTGCACTTGATGCCTATTTATAAAACCACAATGTAATGGTTTATGGCTATTTCGCCTGCACTTTTTATGGCTTTTTCTCCTGTACTTTCAAGGACTTAAGCATTTGCAGTCTCGTTCTCCCTATTCTTCCATGCCCTTCAATGTCCTTCCATTGAGTATATACATCCATTCTTTGTTTTCCCCAGTAAAATGTATTTCCTCACATTTATATCTGCATTGAATTACATCTGCTAACTAACTGCCTATTCCACTAACCTGTTTATGTCTTCCTGAAGTCTTTTACAGTCCTCACTAGTTCACCAAACTCCCTACTATTGTGTCATCAGCAAATTTCGATAATGTACTCCTACGCCCGAGTCCAAACGAGAACAAAAATGCCCCTGGCCCTGACTCCTGGGGTACATTGCTTGTAACTCTTCTCCAACCTGAGCAACCGATATTAGATCGAACCCTTTGGTTCCTGTCCGTCAACCAACTTTCTGTTCATGCTGCTACATTTTGTCTTATACCATATGCCAGAATCTTTGTAACAATTTTTCTGTGAGACACCTTAATGCAAACCTTCTGAAGATACATATACACCACATCTACTGCATCCCTTTTATCTATCCAATTGGTCACTTCTTCAAAAAACCCTATTCAATGTGTCAAATTTGCCTTTAACAAATCCATGCTGGATGCCCTTGAATATCCTATGCATCTCTAAATGCTCATTAATTTGATCTCAAATTTTGGATTCTAATAATTTGCCCACAACTGATGTTAGACGAGATGGTTTATAGTTATCCAGTTTATCCTTCTCTCTTGAACATAATTGTTACACTGGCTACTCTCCAATCCTCTGGCATAATTTGTATACATAAGAGTGAAAAATTGTGCTCGGAGCCTGTTATCTCCCCTCTGACATCTGTCAACAGCCTAGGGTGCACGACATCAGGGCCTGGTGACATCTACTTTCAATTCTGTTCACTTTTTCACAAAATCCTTTTGTTACAGTTACTTCCATATCCTCTTCAAGTACATCTGCATTCTTACTTCTATCATCATTTGTAAAAACAGAAACATAATATAAAACTAAGTAACAAGATATTAAATATTATGTGCTAGTCTTTTTTCATATTTTCTTTAGCCGTTCTCCATTTTCACAAGCCCCACACTTTCTATATTCCTTACCCAAAGCACTAGCTCCTCTCCCAGTGAGAATGTTGGTCCCAGCCTTGTTCAGGGAATGGTAGCATAGTGGTAATGTCACTGGACTAGTAATCCAGAAGCCTGAACTAATGATCCGGAGACGTGAGTTCAAATCCCACCACGACAATTCAGTTAATTAAATAAATCTGGAATAAAAAGCTAGTATCAATAATGGTCACCATAAAACTATCGGATTGTTCATCTGGTTCATTAATGCCCTTCAGGGAAAGAAATCTGCTGTCCTTACCTGGTCTGGCCTATATGTGACTCCAGACCCACAGCAATGTGGTTGACTCTTAACTGCCCTTTGAAATGGCCACTCAGTTGTAAAAAAAAAACGCTACAAAAAACAATAAGAATAAAACCGGACGGACCACCCGGCATCGACCTCGGCACCGGTTACAGACACGGCAACGGCACACCCGGCCCAGTCGAGCCTGCAAAGTCCTCCTCACCAACATCTGGGGACTTGTGCCAAAATTGGGAGAGCTGTCCCACAGACTAGTCAAGCAACAGCCTGACATAGTCATACTCACAGAATCACACCTTTCAGCCAATGTCCCAAACTCCTCCATCACCATCCCTGGGTATGGACAGACAGACCCGCCAGGTGTGGCAGCACAGTGGTATACAGTTGGGAAGGAGTGGCCCTGGGAGTCCTCAACATTGACTCTGGATCTCAGGTCAAGCATGGGCAAGGAAACCTGCTGATTACTGCCCTCCCTCAGCTGATGATTCAGTACTCCTCCATGTTGAACACCACTTGGGAGTAGCATGGGCACAGAATGTACTCTGGGTGGGGGACTTCAATGTCCATCACCAGGAGTGGTTTGGTAGCACCACTACTGACTGAGCTGGCTGAGTCCTGAAAGACATAGCTGCCAGTCTGGGCCTGCGACAGGTGGTGAGAAAACCAACACGAGGGGAAAAACCTACTTGACCTCTTCCTCACCAATCTACCTGTTGCAGACGCATCTGTCCATGACAGCATTGGTAGCAGTGACCACCGCACAGTCATTGTGGAGACGAAGTCCAGTCTTCTCACACTGAGGACACCCTCATCGTGTAGTGTGGCACTACCACCGTGTTAAATGGGATAGATTCAGAACAGATCTAGCAGCTCAAAACTGGGCATCCATGAGGCGCTGTGGGGCAGCAGCAGAATTGTATTCCACCACAATCTGTAACCTCATGGCCCGGCATATCCCTTACTCTACCCATTACCATCAAGCCAGGGGACCAACCCTGGTTCAATAAGGAGTGCAGAAGAGCAGCACCAGGCATACCTAAAAATACGGTGCCAACCTGGGGAAGCTGCAACACAGGACTAGATGCATGCTAAAAAACGGAAGGAGCATGCTATAGACAGAGCTAAGCGATCCCATAATCAATGGATCAGATCAAAGCTCTGCAGTCCTGCCACATCCAGTCGTGAATGGTGGTGGACAATTAAACAACTAACGGGAGGAGGAGGCTCCATGAATATCCCCATCCTCAATGATGGTGGAGTCCAGCACGTGAGTGCAAAAGACAAAGCTGAAGCGTTTGCAACAATCTTCAGCCAGAAATGCCGAGTGGATGATCCACATCGGCCTCCTCCTGAGGTCCCCACCATCACAGAAACCAGTCTTTAGCCAATTCGATTCACTCCAGGTGATATCAAGAAATGGCTGAGCGGACTGGATACAGCAAAGGCTATGGGCCCTGACAACATCTCGGCTGTCGTGCTGAAGACTTGTGCTTCAGAACTAGCCGTGTCTCTAGCCAAGCTGTTCCAGAACAGCTACAACACTAGCATCTATCCGACAATGTGGAAAACTGCCCAGGTATGTCCTGTCCACAAAAAGCAGGACAAATCCAATCCGGCCAATTACCACCCCATCAGTCTACTCTCAATCATCAGCAAAGTGATGGAAGGTGTCGTTGACAGTGCTATCAAGCAGCACTTACTCACCAATAACCTGCTCATTGATGCCCAGTTTGGGTTCCACCAGGACCACTCAGCTCCAGACCTCATTACAGCCTTGGTCCAAACATGGACAAAGGAGCTGAATTCCAGAGGTGAGGTGAGAGTGACTGCACTTGACATCAAGGCAACATTTGACCGAGTGTGGCATCAAGGAGCCCAAGTAAAACTGAAGTCAATGGGAATCGGGGGGAAAAACTCTCCACTGGCTGGAGTCATACCTAGCACAAAAGGAAGATGGTTGTGGTGGTTGGAGGTCAATTATCACAGCCCCAGGACATCGCTGCAGGTGTTCCTCAGGGCAGTGTCCTAGGCCTAACCATCTTCAGTTGCTTCATCAATGGCCTTCCCTCCATCATAAGGTCAGAAGTGGGGATGTTCGCTGATGACTCCACAGTGTTCGATGCCATTCGCAACTCCTCAAATAATGCAGCAGTCCATGCCCTCCTGCAGCAAGAGCTGGACAACATTCAGGCTTGGGCTGATAAGTGGCAGGTAACATTCGCGCCAGGCAATGACTATCTCCAAAAAGCAAGCGTCTAACCACTGCCCCTTGACATTCAACGGCATTACCATCGCCGAATCCCCCACCATCAATATCCTGGGGGTTGCCATTGACCAGAAAGTTAACTGGACCAACCACATAAATACTGTGTCAACAAGAGCAGGTCAGAGGCTAGGTATTCTGTGGCGTGTGTCTCACCTCCTGACACCATCTACAAGGCACATGTCAGGAGTGTGATGGAATACTCTCCACTTGCCTGGATGAGTGCAGCTCCAACAACACTCAAGAAGCTCGACACCATCCAAGACAAAGCAGCCCGCTTGATTGGCACCCCATCCACCACCTTAAACAGTCACTCCCTCTACCACCGGCGCACCATGGCTGCAGTGTGTGCCATCTCCAAGATGCACTGCAACAACTCGCCAAGGCTTCTTCGGCAGCACCTCCCAAACCCGTGACCTCTACCACCTAGAAGGACAAGGGCAGCAGGCGCATGGGAACACCACCACCTCCAAGTCACACGCCATCCTGACTTGGAAATATATCGCCGTTCATTCATTGTCGCTGGGTCAAAATCCTGGAACTCCCTCCCTAACAGCACTGTTGGAGTACCTTCACCACACGGACTGCAGCGGTTCAAGAAGGCAGCTCACCACCACCTTCTCAAGGGCAACTAGGGATGGGCAATAAATGCTGGCCTTGCCAGCGACGCCCACATCTCATGAACGAATAAAAAAGGTAGCGCCTATCCATCCTGTACAGGCCACTCTTGCCCCAGAATTGGCCCCAATGTTCCAGGAATTCAAACCATTCCCTCTTTCACCATCTCTCAAGCCATACATTTAACTACCTTATCTTACTATTCCTATGTCGACTAGTGCATGACACCACAGTAATCCTGAGGAAACTACCCTTGAGGTCCTCCTGTTTAATCTATCTCATTGCTTTGCAGGACCGCAATTCTATTTCTTCCTACATCATTGGTTTCAACATAAACCTTGACTTCCCTTTCCTCTCCAAAACCTTTTGCGTCCACTCCATTAAAACTTTTACCCTTGTACCTGGAAGGCAACACATCATTTGCAACTCTTGATTGTGGCTAGAGAAGCACCTGTCTGTTAGTCAATCGAATACTTTATTCCTTCTTTATTTCTGCGTTTTATCAAGCAGTGTGTGCAAGCTATTCATGTACCAGAAGCCTTTTGAAATTAGGAGAAGGGACCCCCTTTGCATAATTCAGTGTGGAGTGCCCTCCTGAGCTGTCGGCACAGGTGAGCCTGCCCTATGGGCCAGTTCAACTCCACTTTTGCCATTCTCACAGAATCGGAGCTTTAGTTGAGTTCTGATGAAGAGTACACACCTGAAATAGGAAAACCAATGTATTCTCTTTACAGATGCCTGGTGATATTTGCAGCATTTTGTTTTTATTACCTAGCCACGATGCTAAAAGTTAATTTAATCTGACAAATTAAAGTTAAAAAACCTCGTATTAACTGACTATATTACAGATGAATTGGTAAGCAACTAATAAGGTTTAATTTTTGATTTTCATCCTATTATCTTTTGGAACTTGGACTTCTTGTAGCATTGACTAGTTGTTGGTCTTGGGACTT
This sequence comes from Squalus acanthias, assembly GCA_030390025.1. Taxonomy (NCBI): domain Eukaryota; kingdom Metazoa; phylum Chordata; class Chondrichthyes; order Squaliformes; family Squalidae; genus Squalus; species Squalus acanthias. The sequence goes on from CM059426.1 coordinate 88,363,364, forward strand.
TTACTGAATGAAGTTTGAATGAGCTAACGTGAAAGTGCATTTGTTGGTTTGCCAAAAGTATTAATTTCCATTGCCTGAACACCATTGTGTTTCTGTTGGTCAGGGTGACAGTGGAGGACCTCTGGTTTGCGAACAACCTGGCAAGAGATGGACATTATTTGGTCTAACCTCTTGGGGATCAGTGTGCTTTACAAAACTCCTTGGACCTGGTGTTTACAGCAATGTAACACATTTTGTTGAATGGATTGAGAGGCAGATCTACATCCACACTTTTTTATAAATGTATCATTCAAAGACCAGCAGAACAGCATCCAAGATGAAACCTCAAATAGCGAGGCAGAAATGTGGCAGCTGGCAAGGACTGCAAAACCATCAACATGATCATTCCCCTCCCTCCCCCCACCCCTATCCACTGAAAGCATTTGGTAATAACGTAAGTCATAAGGAATAACTTCACCAAAATGCGCTCAAGATGGATGGTTTTTCCCGATACCTGGGTTGTTATGGGAATCAACGACTCTTAGAAATATGGAGTTGATTGAGTGACATTTTAAGAAATGTTCATCCCATTATATAATACATCAATCAACTGCTGCTCCCTTTGAGATTTGCAGTACATCCATTCCAAAGCTGTTCAGCACTGTAAGACCTGTCTAGATTCTTCTGCAAATTGATGTCAGCATTTGTTGTTCAGGCAGTCTGTTGGGAGGAATTTTTGCTACCTCTAACTTGACCCGTTTGAGAAAGCTTCTTCTGTACTCTTCATGAGACTGCCTCACACTGAGGATGCTGATGAGGGAAGAAATTCTTTCATGTTTTTCAGAATTGTTTATAGGATGGGTTAATTTTGCTTCAGTGCGTAACTGTGAACCAAATGTATTGGTGTTCTAGATTCATTTCTACATGACTGTTAGTCTAGGTATTTTTCTTATAATAATTAATCCTTGGTCGTGGTGTAGAACATTTTCAGTATGTTGACATCTAAATACAGTTAGTAGCTTGTGTAATGATTCTTTAACTGGAGTACTCGTGGAAAACTTGATTTTCGGCAGTGAAGATCTCCTTCCCTAAAAGGTTTACTTGACAAGTTATTGTGGTATGGGAAAGAGAACAAAGAGTTTAGTTTTGAGTGATTGTAGACTAATATAATGCATTTTAAAGAAATTACACAAGGATTTGATTTTGTAGCATTAATCACAATGATGATACATTGCAGTGGATTGAACTAATACTGTATATGTAGCAGTTTCATTCAGTTTTAAAGTAGGAAGCAACCACGCAAAGAATGAATAAAGTGCACTTCTCTGGAATCTATGGTCTAATTTCATTACCACTTAACAGGGTAAGAGAAGAAATGTCCTGTTGCTTTCTAATTAAGTTTTAATTATTATCAAGCTTTGATTTTAAGTGTATTCAGTGTTACTCTTATACTATATACAGTGTCACTCATAGATTTAAATATAGACTTCTTTATGACAGTTGCCTTTCGAACTACCCATGTCCATTAGGTGTTCTGAGGATCTCATCTTTATCTTCATTGTGAAGGATTTCCAGTGTATAGTGCTGATTTTCCTTCAATTAGGACTGGTTACATTTGGAAATCAGTTCAGAATGAATTAAACTGGGGACTTATCCCCTGCTCTTTGAGTGTTTTCATTGGACCTCTCTTTCTGCAGTGTCAACATTCATCAAATGTGAAGTGAATAAACTGAGCTCTGTTCCAGTGCATTTATCTAAGTTTTTCTTTTTCTACACTGCTGTAAGTGGTAATGATATTACTCGTATTACCTTTCAAACAAACATATTAGTAACTAAAATTACTCCCTTATGCCAAAGTTTTGTTTCAGCTCACTCTTTGCATTCGCATTGGATTTTTGTGGCAGCTTGCTAATCGAGTCTGTGGGAATAAATATTACACTTTGATGGCACTTTTCAACAATGTAATGTTATGTACTTTGTTCCTGTATCATTTCTAAACAAAGGCATTTGAGAAATGTCTGCAATGTTCAATGTAACATTCCATGTAAAGATACTATGATGGTTGTAATTTTATAAAATATTTTTATAGTGCTTTTTCTATGTGTGCACACTTAAAAAAAATTATGTTGTTATGTGGCCAGACTTTAAGTAGATTGGGTGTTTACACATTGTGATGTTGTACTTGTAAATGACAATCAAAAAGCAAACAGCTGGTGGTCAGTGTTGTAAAATGAAGACTTTGGCTTCCAGCACAAGCTTGTTCTACTGTTAGCACCAGATGAAATAAAACATGCACATTTTAGTCTCATTCAAATGTCAAAACATAATCTAGTAACTCTCGCTCATGGCTTTAGTGGATCGGGATCTGAATATTCAGTCTGCCTTTTCCTGCATTGCAAATTATTGCTCAGCTCTGATTTTTTGTGATTTAACTCGTCATTCATTACGCTGTTTCGTTTCAGTTTCTCCTATGCCACTGCCTCCTTAATCAGCCAGGGATAGCAACCTGAAGGAAGTAACATTATGTAATTTTGTGAGCAATTAATGCCCCATTTCAAGTTAGTCCCTTTCCTCACTACAGCACCGCACTCACTCTGTAGCCCTTACCGAAAAACAGTTAAACTTTCTAGGAAAGTGTCAGAGAGCCCCAACAGAAACTTTGGTTTCATGGCTCGAAGATACTGGTTGAACAACAAGTGGCTATGACCATGATTTTGAATATTAACTAGATGGTAGTGCAGCCGATTTTCTTGACAACCTTAATTATAAACTGGTAGCATGGGATGTGATCAATTTAATTAAAATTGATAATAATAGGTGATTGGAAAAATGATCGTACCAGATTCATGAGATTTTTTTTTTTTAAAGAGGGTATTTGTGGCTTCAAAGTTTAAACGCTTTGAGTTATTACAGCATTACAAATCTAATCTTTGGATCACAATTTCCTCATCACTTTTGCTAGATTGAGGAGTGTTAAATATTCTTCTGCTGCCCTGAATCCTCTTCCCCCTTGCTCCAATATTGGCTTATACCTCATTCCCTTTAAATTTTACAAATTTAAATTCAGCAGCCTTTTTACTGTGACTTTAAACAAAAACAAAGTCTTGAGATTTTGTCGTGACTAGTCGAGTTTGCAGTTGATTGGCTGGTGACGAGAGAACAACTGTTTCATAGATATACAATATATTGCAAGTAACAACACTCCACCTTTGTACCTAACTTCACTATGCTCCAATTTCTAGACCTCGTCTCTCTGTCAATGCCACTGTTAACAGTCACTAAGAGACCCCTCCCGAAGGTTTTCCTTCTTGCAGGGAATTGTTCATCTCAATCTTTCCCCTTCCAGCTTGACAAGGAATGGACTACTGCCTGGTGGAATACAAGCCAGTGATTCCATACAGTAGACTCCCAATGTGTAGATATTTGGCAACTTACCAAACACAACCTATGGTCACTTTGACACCAAACTCCCAACTTACAGAACTGCTTTCTGGGAAGAGTGAACAAACATTTCCCTGCAGGGATTGAAAAATCAGCATAACTGAGCCTCTGCTGCACATCCTCTAATAGGCATTTAGAGGGCTTGCAGGAAGCTATCGGCCCCTTTTCCCCTGGCTAAGAAATGATACAGAAATACTATTTCTCATTCACAAATTACTTTTTCTTAAAGGATCTACTATTCTGAAAAAAAGTTGCATTACATTGTGTTAAATTCACGACAACTCCTTCGCAGTCTTGGTTAGTTACATTTATACCACTGACAGTTTACCAGACTGTTGTAAAGTTTGAGTCAAGGTCACAAATGTAAGTTAGGTCCCTTTACAAGAAGAAGCTGTGAGCACATAAAATGCTGGAAGTACATAGCAGGTCTATCCGCATTTGTAACAAGAAAAGACTTGGTTAATGTTTAGGATGTAGAACCGTTATCAGCACTGGATTATTTTCTCTTCATAGATATCAATGGACTTGCTGTGTAGATCCAATATTTCATTATTTTATTTCAGATTGCTGGCATTTGCAGTTTTTTCCTATTATTTGAAGCTGTGGTCACATTGTACTCTAACGTGTAAAAACTAATAAAAATACCGTAACACTGATTCATGTTTGCTTACTTTAACATTCTAAAGTAATAAGTTACCAGACAGATTTGAGTAAACAGTGGGAATAAAAAGTGCCCCAACAATTTCTTTAAATGGCAATATCCTTTTGGAGATGGTATGTGTAGAAAAATGGTACGGATTTGCTTAACACAAACAGAACAATCCAAATATCTTGGCAAACAACACAGCAAAATTAACCAAACTATATGATAGCAAAATACTGCGGATGCTGGAAATCCAAAATAACAACAGAAAACGCTGGAAAAACTCAGCAGGCCAGACAACATCCGTGGAGAGAGAAAGAGAGTTAACGTTTCAGGTCGAAACCCTTCGTCGGAACTGAAAGAGCAGGAAATAAACAGATAAAAATGCAAGGGGAGGCTGGGGGGAGGAATAAAAGAACAAAAGGGATGGTCTTTAGTAAGTAGAGACATTGAGAGATGCTCAAGGCAAGACGAGATGGTAATGGGACAGGTTGAGAAACAAAAGGTAAGGTGTGAAATGCTGGCAGAATCACAGACAGCTGCCGTGGGGGGAGAGAGAAAAAAGGAAAAAGGCACGGACCAAAAGAGTGGATAAAATGTATACATATGTGGTAGGGGCCGGGGTTATGATCTGAAATTGTTGAACTCGATATTGAGTCCGGAAGGCTGTAAAGTGCCTAAACGGAAGATGAGGTGCTGTTCCTGGAGCTTACGCTGCACTTCCGTGGAACAATGTAAGAGGCCGAGGACGGTGAGGTCTGAGTGAGCGTGGAGGGGTGAATTAAAATGACAAGCGACCGGAAGCTCGGGGTCACCCTTACGGACTGAACAGAGGTGTTCTGCAAAGCGGTCACCCAATCTGCGTTTGGTCTCCCCAATGTAGAGGAGACCACATCGTGAGCAGCGAATACAGTATACTAGATTGCAAGAAGTACAAGTAAATCGCTGTTTCACCTGGAAGGGGTGTTTGGGGCCCTGGAGAGTGGGAAGGGGGGATGTATAAGGGCAGGTGTTGCATCTCCTGCGCTTGCACGGGAAGGTGCCGGGTGAAGGGGAAGGGGTGCTGGGGGTGATAGAGGAGTGGACTAGGGTGTCTCGGAGGGAGCGGTCCCTACGGAATGCTGAAAGGGGAGGGGAGGGGAAGATACGTTTGGTGGTGGGATCACGTTGGAGGTGGCGGAAATGGCGGAGGCTGATCTGTTGAATGTGGAGGCTGGTGGGGTGAAAGGTGAGGACAAGGGGAACTCTATCGTGGTTCCGGGAGGGAGGGGCCGGGGTCAGGGCAGAAGTGCGGGAGATGGAACGGACACGGTCGAGGGCCGTGTCGACCACGGTAGAGGGGAATCCTCGGTTGAGGAAAAAGGAAGACATGTCGGAAGCACTGGTATGGAAGGTGGCATCGTCGGAGCAGATGCGGCGGAGACGGAGAAACTGGGAGAAGGGAATAGAGTCCTTACAGGAGGCGGGGTGGGAGGAAGTGTAGTCCAGGTAGCTGTGGGAGTCAGTGGGCTTGTAATGAATGTTGGTCAATAACCTATCCCCAGAGATGGAGACGGAGAAGTCGAGGAAGGGGAGGGAAGAGTTGGAGATGGACCATGTGAAGGTGAGGGAAGGGTGGAAATTGGAGGCAAACTATATCCTTGACTCTTACAAAAGAAGACTTGCATTTATTTGTCACATTTCACGACCTCAGGACGTCCCAAAGCTCTTTACAGCCAATTGAGTACTTTTGAAGTGCAGTCACTGTTGTAATGTAAGAATACCAACAGCCAATTTGCACACACCAAGCTCCCACTAACAGCAATGTGATAATGACCAGATAATCTGTTTTTAGGTATTGGTTAAGGGATAAATATTAGCCAGGATACCAGCCAGAATTGCCCTGCTCTTCTTTGAAATAGTGCTATGGGATATTATACGTCCACCCGAGAGGGCAGACGGAGCCGTGGTTTAACATCCAATCTGAAAGACAACACCTCTGACAGTGCATCACAGTACTGTACTGTACTGCAGTGTCAGCCTAGACTTTGCGCTCAAGTCTCAGGAGTGGGACTTGAACCCACAACCTTCTGACTCAGAGGCAAGAGTGCTACCATGGAGCCACAAATTTAAATGATCCTTCATGAAATGATTTATTGTACTACATTCAAGTAATTCTTATTATACATTTCTTAAAGCATATGCCTCAAATAGCCACATGCTCCAAGCCCCCGGTTCTTGGAAAGCAGGCCACACTTCTCTTCTTCCCACTGTCTTCGCATTACAATTAAAAAAAAAACTATATACATATATAAGCAATAGTTTTAAAAATATTACAGACCCAGAAGTTCCAAGTTGGGCTGTTTTTGTGAGGTAGGAGAGAAGGGGCCATCTAATTTTGGAATTTGTAACATCAGTAGTAGGGAAAATGCTAGAGTCTATTATAAAGGATGTGATAATAGGACAATTAGAAAATATCAACGGGATTAGACAAAGTCAACATGGATTTATGAAAGGGAAATCGTGTTTAACAAACCTACTGGAGTTTTTTGAGGATGTAACTGGTAGAATAGATAAGGGAGAACCAGTGGATGTGGTGTATTTGGATTTTCAGAAGGCCTTTGATAAAGTCCCACATAAGAGGTTAGTGTGCAAAATTAAAGCACATGGGATTGGGGGTAATATACTGTCATGGATTGAAAATTGGTTAACAGACAGGAAACAGAGAGTAGGAATAAATGGGTCTTTTTCGGGGTGGCAGGCGGTGACTAGTGGGGTACCGCAGGGATCAGTGCTTGGGCCCCAGCTATTCACAATATATATCAATGATTTGGATGAGGGAACCAAATGTAATATTTCCAAGTTTGTTGATGACACGAAACTAGGTGGGATTGTGAGTTGTGAGGAGGATGCAAAGAGGCTTCAAGGCGATTTAGACAAGTTGAGTGAGTGGGCAAATACATGGCAGATGCAGTATAACGTGGATAAATGTGACGTTATCCACTTCGGTAGGAAAAACAGAATGGTAGAGCATTATTTAAATGGTGATAGATTGGGAAATGTTGATGTACAAAAGGGACCTGGGTGTCCTTGTACACCAGTCACTGAAAGCAAACATGCAGGTGCAGCAAGCAGTTAGGAAGGCAAATGGTATGTTGGCCTTCATTGCAAGAGGATTTGAGTACAGGAGCAAGGATGTCTTACTACAGTTGTACAGGGCCTTGGTGAGACCACACCTGGAGTACTGTGTGCAGTTTTGGTCTCCTTACCTAAGAAAGGATATACTTGCCATAAAGGGAGTGCAGCGAAGGTTCACCAGACTGATTCCTGGGATGGCAGGACTGTCGTATGAGGAGAGATTCGGTCGACTAGGCCTGTATTCACCAGAGTTTAGAAGAATGAGAGGGGATCTCACTGAAACGTATAAAATTCTGACAGGGCTTGACAGACTGGATGCAGGGAGGATGTTTCCCCTGGCTGGGGGGTCTAGAACGAGGGGTCACAGTCTCAGGATACAGGGTAGGACATTTAGGACTGAGATGAGGAGAAATTTCTTCGCTCAGGAGGGTGGTGAACCTGTGGAATTCTCTACCACAGAAGGCTGTGGAGGCCAAGTTACTGAATATATTTAAGAAGGAGTTAGATAGATTTCTAGACACAAAGGGCATCAAGGGGTATGGGGAGAGAGCGGGAATATGGTATTGAGATAGAGGATCAGCCACGATCATATTGAATGGTGGAGCAGGCTCGAAGGGCCGAATGGCCTACTCCTGCTCCTATTTTTCTATGTTTCTATGTAAATTACCAAGCAAGGCTATTAAATCTTTTTAAAATCCAGCCCATATTTCAAGCATAACCAGGTAAATATTCTTTTAAAATCAATGTGAAATGACACCAGCTGGGTCAGAACATCAATTACTTGCATAGCATTGGTTAAGTATAAAAACAATCGAATATCACAAGATATCAATGGCTGTTAGTTTAACACTGTGAGGACGAACAGTTCGACACAATCCTGAGTACTGTTGACATATAATGCTAAAATGGCACTGGTTGGGTAACAGGTTATGGGCACATTTTAGGGAAGATTCTGGAGTCTATTTTACATAGTTCAAATATGATTATTCATTCATTTACTTTTACCTCATCAGTGTTTGCATTTACTTCAACATAAATATCATCCTCCTCCTCCCTAACCCGGCATTGACGAGACTGCTGCCAAGTACATTTAAGATGCATCTGAATTTAAAACCCACACATTTGTTGTAGCATATTCCAGACTTATTAAAAATTCCAATGTATCCGACAATTCTCATTGAATAGAATGTAATAAAAAAAATTCAACGTGTTCCTACAAGGTATAAACTAGTTGTGCCCATGTTACCTATATGAAAAACCATTGTAAGGTACAAAATGCAGTAACCTAAGAATCCAATTATCACAAAGTGCAAAACATGTATAGAAAATGTGACTCACCAGATTGCATACGTTGCAATGCCTGAAGTACTGTGAACACAAAGAATTATTCAGATATCACTAGAATATCTGGCAAGACATTGAATTGAAAACACTGTACAAGCTACGTACAAAATATTTTAGTTACCCCACTTCAGTACAATTAGGTTAATTACCCCACTTCAGTACAATTAGGTTAATTACCCCACTTCAGTACAATTAGGCGAGCCAATGCTGTCACTCGCACTTCTGGGGTTAACTGTGTACTGTTGTCATGAAAAAGTGGGAAACCTGTGTTTTTATTTGGGAGGGAAGAAATCAGAAGAACTACATCATATTTTAATCTCAATGTCACACACAGATGACAAATTAGGGTATATTTTCTCATCAGTGTTATTGACAGTAACCTGTTTAAGCAGACCAATGCCAGCATTAAATAACGATGGGGAAAATATACCCTATTGATACCTTCCAACACAATTTTATCATTGCATCATTCAGAAATCTTTGTTTAAAAATACTTCTTTAATGAAGATAAGCATCCTGTAAGGTCAATTACACACATATGACAGTAATTGGCTTGTGAAAATAACGTCCATTTTAACAGCAACATGAATAGGGAAACATCATCTGATCAATATTGGAATTGACAAAGCTTTGGACAATGTTGACATATATTATAAAAACAGTATCATTTGATCTTGTAGCACTGGATATAGAACACCCGGTCAAAGTGATAACCAAATCATTACTGATTTCAAGTTCTTTAATTTCAATAGTAAAAGCTCACTGCACCATCTTAACATGTTCCTTTTATTAATGCACCACAGAAAACCCAAGTGCTCTCATTAATATAGTAAACCTTTAATCAAATCAGTGCAGTCTGCTAATATTACAATGGAGTACAGAATGACATCATCGTTCTACTCTGGGTAAAACCACAGTATAAACATCATGCCACCATAGAACAGCCTTCCAATCTGCATTGAAAAAACATTCCTGGTCTAAGCACAATGCACGGCTACCACGGGTGGTTACTCATAAATAAACCCAACTAAATGTTGTCAAGGTCACTGGTACAGTGGTATTTAAAAAAAAATCACAACACTTTGAAGACATGTATGCTCGTTACATCAACAAGATGCTCAGAAGCAGTCTTGAAAACAATTAACACCTATACCAGTACTAATAGAATCAAGAACAGAGTATGACTTGGTGCTAATTGCTTCTACACAATCAGATTTGTACGTATATTATAACTGGATCTGACGGCATAGAACATTTTGGTTCTGTAGAACAGGAAGAGAAGTCCACGTTATGAAGGAGAGTACAGAAGCCACCAGAGGGGGTCCTTTCTGCAGCTGGTTTTGGGGGGTCCAGATGTTAAGACAAGTGGTACAATAGGGAGGGTGTTTTATACGGTTTGCCTATCAAACAAGCATAATTATTTGTTTTGTATTACAACAGAGTAGTGGAGTCGGGCACTATCATATTTTATCATATATGCGAAGAGTCAGTGTCTTTGGTTTCCATGAGGATAAATATAAACAATACAGAACTTAGTAGGGAAAAATCAAGTATTCTCAAAGCTGTGTGCATCAACTTTGAACAATTATGGTATTATACAAAGGAACAACTTGCAAGCATCCAGTGTACCAAATGATAACACTCTCAGCTAGTCCAAACTGACACTACAGTACAGCAGACAGTCCCCATATCCAGCATCATTGGCAGCTGTTGAAAAAGCTAGGTTTTAGAAAGCATATGCTTTCTATTAATGAGCGATCTGTGATAACCAATAATTGTGACAGATCAGTGTTGCAATGAGAAGCTACTGTATAATGTTGCCAGAAATTTCTAATAGTGGTGGCAGGTGGAGTTGTAACTTTGGTTTTGCCATCGAATGATGGAAATGAAAGTTGGCCCGGAATTTCCTGAAATGGCATAACTGGCGAAATCTACACCGATTTTTCCACCACGAGTTACGCCTACATTTCCTGAGAATCTCATTAGCATAGCTCAAAGTAAAAACCAGTGTAAAACAAGTGCACATCAGTGTAAACAATCACAGCCTGAGGAAAGCGCCAAAGTTACACCAGATTACTTCTTTAAGTCCCTATTTATGCATGAAAATTAAAGTTTGAAGCCATCAAACCATCATTTATGCACATTAGGGACAGCATGTTTAAAAAAATACAATCATGGAAGATTTAAAATTTTTAATGCAAATCATTCTGATGCATTCAAAGATACAGAAAATACATTGTAGGTCTCAGTGAGGAGAAATAAAAAAAATTCTTAAAAAATAACCGGAACAAAAACACCAGAAATATAATTTTAGGTCCTTTTGCGCCTAAATTTAGGTGTAAATTTACAATCTGTTCAGGACTGGCATAAACTTTTGCATGGAGCAGAACTATTTTAATGAGCAGTAGAGGTTTCGCAGAAACGGCGTAAAAGAGCGAGGAAATTGGTATGAGTCACTTACGCCTGAATTTCCTCGCTCTTTTGTGCCGAAATTTGTACTATGCTGAACTTACGGCACAAGTTTTTAGGAAATTCCGGGCCACGGTAGCTCATTGCATTCGAAGTTGATATTTCAGTTTAGGTTCAGTATTTCACACACCTGAAAATCTCAAAAACTTTTGGCACATGCCCATCTTAAAAGGACCATCATTTGTATTGCATTGGATTCATTAAATAGTCCTAGTTCAGCTTTGAAAAACAATGCCCTTGCCAGTAATAATAGATCAGAGCGTGATACATGAACACTATCTGGGTTTAAAGAAAATGAACAGGTAAAAGCAGCAACACCGATAATTCGACCCACGAAGCCATTTGATGGCCTGCCTCACTTCACTTGTCCTCCTGGATCGCTGCCTGACTGTGGGAGGTTCAGTGCTGCATTCCCTCTTTGTCTTGTTCTCCTGCAAATGGCAGCAAGGAAATGCTATTCGTCCTGTGGAAAAGTCCTATACTCCACGTGGCAACCGCCCACAGAGACATGATTGACTGCAGGAGCTCACTCCATGGGGCATCACGAACACCAACCGATATCCCAGTACTCCATGGTGCAGCCTATTTCAGTATTAGAGAGAGCGGCCCTTCAGCCAGACAGTAGTTCAGATTGTGGTCCGCAACAAAAAAGTTAGGGAGCAATACTGGACAAAAGAAAATACTTCTTCATCAGTAGATGGAGATGCAAAGAATAGTTTTTACCCCTAGCGAGCAAGTAGCTCACAGCGTCCTTTCTGACTGAAGAGTGCTAGCACACTGCTGGAGGGAAATTCGGCAACCCATCAGTCTCACCCCAGATGGAAGTGGAGGTATTTGTGTTTTTAGATTGTGAAGCAGCTCCTTGGTTGTCCTCTTCTGAAGACATGGGAGAGTCCAAGCTGCCCGAGGCAGCAGTCGTTGTGTGCGGCTCTAGCAACGAGTCAGAGTTCTCAACCATTCCTGGTTTAAATAAAACACTATTTTTCTGAACAGAGATGTTGCCGTTTTCTGACGGTATTTCACTCAGTGGAATCACAGTAACAGCAGCCTCTCCTTTTGCTGGCACAGCTATTAATGCTGCTGCTTCTGCGACCTCGGGTAAACAGGTGGCCTGCTCTGAACAGCTTTTCCTCGCAATGATTACGTTGTCTACAGAGCTGGTTGTGTCGAGGGCTCCCACGATGGGAGCCTCACAGACTGGCTGGGTGTCGTGCCACGCCTGGATAATCTGCTTACGTTCCTCAGCGCTCAGCTTGTCCAGCTGACGAGCCTTGAGCAGCGGAGATGGGAATACTGCTCCCTGGAAAATGCGATAGACGTACCTGAAAGGAAAGCCAATATCTGAGCGTTATTTAGTATCGTGGTTTATTAAATGGAGGAGTGCAATGGATTCAAGGGCGGGGCAGGGGAGCATTTTAACCCCCCAAAAACGAGTGGGTTTGGGTCGGGTGGGAAGTTAAAATACTAAAAATCTGAAACAGGAACCCAACCCGCGCCAACCCCACCCCCCACTTCCGGTTTTAACGGAGGCGGGATAAGGGGCGGGTGACCAATCTGCTCTCAGGAGGCAGGTCGGTCGTTGAAACCTTTTAAGGAGGCTGCGTGCTTCTATTTTTAACCCACATTGGCCGGTTTCCTGGGCCTCGCGAAACCCAGCAGGTAAAAGGAGACGAGAAGGGCTGGATCCATCAAGTAAATGCCTTCATAGCACTGCTTGTGGGCCAAGAGGAGCAGGGGTGTTTCCCCCAGGCCCAACAAGCTAACCTGTAAACACCCCTTCCCCCCACCACCATGATCTCCCCCCGTCCCCATCACCAACCCCTGATGCCCCCGTGATCACCGACTCCCTGATCTACAACCCCCCTCCATTAAACCTCCACGGCGTTTTCCTCTCCACCCTGCTTTGAAACCCTGCCACAGTAAATAGTGGGGCCAAAGTTTCAGTTTCTTGGGTTGATTTCAAGATTACATATTACAGACACAGAAGGAGCAGTAAAGATATTCTTGCTGTAGTTCTTGTGGGGGTACTCGTCCCACTATAATCCTCCCACATTTTCTGGACCACACGTCACTTGCTGCTGAGTGTGTGGGCAGGCCAACTGCTTCCAACCCTCTGCCAATGTTGTTTTGAGTCTGCCATTAGGAAGCACATGACCCTCCTTCAAATTTTCCTTCCATACTATAAGGGAAGGATCGGTCCTTCACCCGTCACCTCACCACAGCACTGTGCTGAGCTCAGAGGCTCAATAGTGCAGAAACTGATCGACTGTCTGCGGAACTCTGCCACGTTGAGTTTTTAAATTCAGTGAGGTTTTAATTATATTTTGTTTCCAGAGATAATTATATACCAGATTTAGTCACATGGTACTTAATACATTCATATCTTACACAAGATTAATTGTGCAGGCAAGGTGCACAATTTGTTTGCAGTGGGTTATTGGTTGTGACTTTACCAGTAGAGCAAGTGGGAAGGTGCAGGGATGTTGGGCCTTTTTGTCTTGGAAGCCCAAAGTTTAACAACTTTATAACAAAACAGAAAGCTGTATTTACTTTGATTTTTTTTGTCCAATTGAGTTTGCACATTCAAATGCTATAAACACTTCATACCACCACATAGAAAACAGACACTTGTTCCAATTATAACAAGAAGAAATGATCTGCTGTCATTGAAAAATATCTAATGCTTGGAAACCATTATGATTAATTGTTGAAAAGTGAATACATTTTAAACAAAATGTTACATTTGCATAATTTCTTAGCTTCTAATAATGCCTACTTGTAGATTTTTTTTAAACACGCTAGTAAATACCTCATGGTTTCGTCCAGTCAGTTGATAAATATGTCTTTTAGATACAAGATGGCGACTAAAATGGGAGAGAAACTCACTCCACAGCACCACCTACTGGCCAACACCTACAGCTACATCATTCCAAGCAATTGGTTACATGCAGGATTCCCATCTTAAATGTTTGGATAGGTAGTTTTAATGTTAAATGTTGATGTAAAAGAGTGAACGATAAACTGTGGCAATAGAAAGTGTATGCATACACATGATTTTAAATAATATGTAGATATACAATTTTAATTCAAAGTTCCTACAAATTTGGCTGACTAGAGTATTATAGCTACTATTTTCACCATCAACAATGGAATAAATATTGGCTTTGGTTACAGTAATTCCAGTGCATACAATGAAACATTAAAGCCACCAAATCCAGTGTAGTTTTAGTTAAAGCAAGTCATGCCTAATAAGGAAACTTACAATTCTTGAAGATGGAATAGAGTTCATGCTTTAAAGTAATATGCTGTATAATATGTTTTGAAATTCAAAAAGTATTTGAAAAAAATCATACAGCACAGAACAAGACAAGATATATTCCAGAATTGACCCAGGAATAAATTAATTCAGTTATAGAATGATACAGCACAGAAGGATGCCATTCAGCCCATTGTGCCTGAGGCAACTCTTTGAAAGAGCTATTCAATTAGTCCCACTCCCCAGCTCTTTCCCCATCGCCCTGCAAATCTTTCCTTTTCGAGTATATGTCCAATTCCCTTTTGTAAGTTACTATTGAATCTGCTTCCACCACCCTTTCAGGCAAGGTCACCAGGAAACAGATAATAGAGTTGTCAACTTGTGAAGAGACCGACACTGAAACATTCAGGAAACAGATAGATTCTTGATTCTCTGGGAATGGAGGGATATGTGGAGGGAAGTTAAAATGTGTTGAATGGCTCCTGAGCAATGATCTAACCATCAGGCCAACCTGGATATGCTGAATAGCCTCGCGACATTCTTGTACTCTAGTGGTTAATAGAATTGGTGAACTAAATACTGAGTTTTCAGCAGGAATCTGAACAGGTTTTACATAAATTACACATTAAAATAGGATATCTGACCATTTGAAACAGAAATGCATATTACCTGGGGAGCAAAGCTATCACTGTGGAGAGGATACAGACCAGGTAGAAGATTGGGTCTGACATTTGTCGTTCCATGATCCAATACGGATTTGACGGAGGGTTGCAGTTTATACAAGTTCCTCCGAAAGTCAGTGCAAACAAAAAGTAAAATAAAGCACTGCCTGCCATTACAACCCAATGAATCCAAGTCTGAAACACAAATAAATCATTAATAAATTAACTGGTGCTAGCAATTACTCTAAAAACATTAAATCCCTAAAACCTGGCAAGGAATTGTTTTTAAACAAACTAAGTCTTTTTATGGCATTAAAGAGCCTAACTCCTATTATATTCAGCAACATACCTGATGAAAGGTATGAGTTTGTCATTTTAATCAGGCACATGCTTAGTGCAGTTTCTAACAATTTGCAGTAACTCTCTTTCTACCACAATCTAAAGAAATCACCATGTGATCATGTCTACCTTTATGCCACAGGTTGGGTTCTGGGTTACAGTAGTGCAGCAAGTTTAATGTGCCAGCATGCTGCCCCAGAGAGCACGATGACATGGTTACAACCCCCAGAATTGCTCACAGAAAAACTGCACTTCTCCACAGGAAGGGGAAACAATTTAGAGGCTCACTGTCCTTTCTGCACACCTTCTAGTAACTGGTTGGAGAGTTAGAGTGACAGTGGCAGGTGCTTTATAGCAGATCATCTGCTCCCAATAATGGAATGATGCACAGCTTGGGGAATCCACACAAAGAAAGGACAGAAAAGCCAAAATGTGAACAAGTTTCATTTGTTTTGTTTTTTTTAAAAGAAAAGAGCTTGGGCATATTGTGCTGCATGCACCATCCCTTAAGCTACTGGAGTAGTGGCTTCTAACTTCCAGTCTACCTCCAAATTTATTAAAGGCTTGATATACATTATAGACTGAAATAAAATGTGACCAAGACCACAATGATCATTGCTGTTTCCTTTCTTTGCACAAATATCATCACTAAAACAAGCCATGAATGTTTTCGAACAAAAACACACAAGAATGATTATATGTAGAATGACAAGAAAATGCTAAATTAAAAGTTGACTTGGAGCACAAGGCAAAATGTATCAGCACTGTTAACAGTTTCTTTTAAACAAACACAACTTATATTTATATAGCATTATTAAACTAACAAAATGTCCCAGGAGTTTTACAAGGGAAGTGGTAGACACAGTGCAGGAAATAGGAGAGAAGTTTACTGAAAATATTGTTGAAGAGGCAAGTATTGAAGAGTCTTTTCAAGGAGAAGACAGAGGCAACAAAGCAGAGGAGCTTAGGGAGAAAGAATTATTGTCGGGGTGTTATGCCTGATGGATCATCCATCAATGGTAGAGTGGGGGGGGAGATGCACAGTAGCTCTGATTTGGAATAGAGTGGTGCACGCATACTGGGACATAGGAATGGAGAGGTTTGTACAGGTAGAGGGGAAGGAGGCCATGGAGTGATTGAGGGAAAGATACAGACTCTGAAATCAAAATTCTGCGGAACAGGACGCCAGGACTGAGGTGATGGCTATTCAGGAATTTGTGCAGACAGTACAGGGGACACAAAGTTCTAAATGAGTTGGAGTTTGTTTAGGGTGCAGCTGGGAGACCAGTGAGGAGAGTGTTGGAGAAATCAAGTCTTGAGGTGATGATGGCATGGATGAGAACATGATGGCAAGTAAGTTAACTCTTTTGAGAACTGCCAAAACATCTCTGCACCAAATAATAAAATGTAACCAGATCATTTAGAATTATTCTGAGGATATTGTGAATTCTATATTATTTGAGTTTATATTATTCAGGCAGTTTTAGTGTAACATACATCATATTATGAGGAGTCAGGATTAGAAAATTAGAATGAGAAAATATCTAAATTTCGAATGCCTTGTTGAAATGTTACTAATTCGGCATTATGCTATAAGTGGAACAAGTAGAATTACTTCCAATTGAGGAACATAGAATGTCCTGTTACACTTACCCAAGTCTTGCCTTCTATCATCAAATGCAAAAGAATTATGCACAGTATTGCAGTGTTGATAGGTGTTCCAAATGAGTAGATATCCACATCTGAGCCAAAGTAAGTCTGAAAAGAAAAGGATTAATTTTAAAATACATCTCATCATAGCCATGCTGAAGATTCCATTAAGTTCCAGTTTCTAATTTTTATGATTGCCTGTGAACTTGTTAGAAAAATTACAATAAGCTGTATTTTAACCACAGTAGGAAATCCTAAGCACCCTACAACTAAAACAAATAAATCACGTTAGACCACGTACATCGTCTTAACTTAATCAAAACTCAGTAAATTAACTCCTCATTAACAGTTTCCAGTTTCCCGGCCCCAACCGTCTCCTTTTCACTATGGACGTCCAATCCCTCTCTACACCTCCATCCCCCACCAGGATGGCCTGAGGGCGCTCCGCTTCTTCCTTGAACAGAGGCCCAATCAGTCCCCATTCACCACCACCCTCCTCCGCCTGGCTGAACTTGTTCTCACATTGAACAACTTATCCTTTGACTCCACTCACTTCCTCCAAATTAAAGGTGTTGCTATGGGAACCCGCATGGGCCCTAGCTATGCCTGCCTTTTCGTGGGATATGTGGAACATTCTTTGTTCCAGTCTTACTCAGGTCCCCTCCCTCACCTCTTTTTCTGGTACATTGAAGACTGTATTGGTGCCGTTTCCTGCTCTCGCCCTGAACTAGAAAATTTCATTCACTTTGCTTCCAATTTCCACCCTTCCCTCACCTTCACATGGTCCATCTCCGACTCTTCCCTTCCCTTCCTTGACTTCTCTGTCTCCATTTCTGGCGATAGGCTATCGCTAAACATCCACTACAAGCCCACTGACTCCCACAGCTACCTGGACTACACTTCCTCCCACCCCGCTTCCTGTAAGAACTCTATTCCATTCTCCCAGTTTCTCCGTCTCTGCCGCATCTGTTCTGACGATGCCACCTTCTATATCAGTGCTTCCGATATGTCTTCCTTTTTCCTCAACCAAGGATTCTCCTCTACCGTGTCCGTTCCATTTCCTGCACTTCTGCTCTCACCCCTTCCCCTCCCTCCCGGAACCACGATAGGGTTCCCCTTGTCTTTACCTTTCACCCACCAGCCGCCACATTCCACGGATCATCCTCCGCCATTTCCGCCATCTCCAACGTGATCCCACCACCAAAACCATCTTCCCCCTCCCTCCCCTTTCAGCATTCCGAAGGGACCGCTCCCTCCGCAACACCCTGGTCCACTCCTCAATCACCCCCTACAGCCCCTCCCCTCGGCACATTCCCATGCAAGCGCAGGAGATGCAACAGCTGCCATTTACCTCCTCCCTTCCCACTGTCCAGGGCCCCAAACACCCCTTCCAGGTGAAACAGCGATTTACTTGTACTTCTTGCAATTTTTTTTTATTCGCTTATGGGATGTGGGCGTCGCTGGCAAGGCCAGCATTTACTGCCGATCCCTAGTTGCTCTTGAGAAGGTGGTGGTGAGCCGCCTTCTTGAACCGCTGCAGTCCGTGTGGTGAAGGTACTCCCACAGAGCTGTTAGGGAGGGAGTTCCAGGATTTTGACCCAGCGACGATGAAGGAATGGCGATATATTTCTAAGTCAGGATGGTGTGTGACTTGGAGGGGAACTTGGAGGTGGTGGTGTTCCCATGCGCCTGCTGCCCTTGTCCTTCTAGGTGGAAGAGGTCGCGGGTTTGGGAGGTGCTGCCGAAGAAGCCTTGGCGAGTTGTTGCAGTGCATCTTGGAGATGGTACACACTGCAGCCACGGTACGCCGGTGGTGGAGGGAGTGAATGTTTAAGGTGGTGGATGGGGCGCCAATCAAGCAGGCTGCTTTGTCCTGGATGGTGTCGAGCTTCTTGAATGTTGTCGGAGCTGCACTCATCCAGGCAAGTGGAGAGTATTCCATCACACTCCTTACTTGGTGGAAAGGCTTTGGGGAGTTAGGAGGTGAGACACTCGCCGCAGAATACCTAGCCTCTGACCTGCTCTTGTTGCAACAGTATTTATGTGGCTGGTCCAGTTAAGTTTCTGGTCAATGGTGACCCCCAGGATGTTGATGGTGGGGGATTTGGCGATGGTAATGCCATTGAATGTCAAGGGGAGATGGTTAGACTCTCGCTTGTTGGAGATAGTCATTGCCTGGCACTTCTGTGACGCGAATGTTACTTGCCACTTATCAGCCCAAGCCTGAACGTTGTCCAGGTCTTGTTGCATGCAGGCATGGACTGCTTCATTATCTGAGGAGTTGTGAATGGCGCTGAACACTGTGCAGGCATCAGCGAACATACCCATTTCTGACCTTATGTTGGAGGGAAGGTCATTGATGAAGCAGCTTAAGATGGTTGGGCCTAGGGCACTACCCTGAGGAACTCCTGCAGCGATGTCCTGGGGCTGTGATGATTGACCGTCAATCACCACAGCCATCTTCCTTTGTGCTAGGTATGACTCCAGCCAGTGGAGCGTTTTCCCCGATTCCCATTGACTTCAGTTTTACGAGGGCTCCTTGATGCCACACTCGGTCAAATGCTGCCTTGAAGTCAAGGGCAGTCACTCTCACCTCACCCTTTGGACCAAGGCTGTAATGAGGTCGGGAGCCGAGTGGTCTTGGCGGAACCCAAACTGGGCATCAGTGAGCAGGTTATTGGTGAATAAGTGCCGCTTGATAGCACTGTTGCTGACACCTTTCATCACTTTGCTGATGATTGAGAGTAGACTGATGGGGCAGTAATTGGCCGGGTTGGATTTGTCCTGCTTTTTGTGGACAGGACACCTGGGCAGTTTTCCACATTGTCGGATAGATGCCAGTGTTGTAGCTGTACTGGCACAGCTTGGCTAGAGGCGCGACTAGTTCTGGAGCACAAGTCTTCAGCACGATAGCCGGGATGTTGTCGGGGCCCACAGCCTTTGCTGTATCCAGTGCGCTCAGCCGTTTCTTGATATCACGTGGAGTGAATCGAATTGGCTGAAGACTGGCTTCTGTGATGGTGGGGACCTCGGGAGTAGGCCAATATGGATCATCCACTCGGCACTTCTGGCTGAAGATAGTTGCAAACGCTTCAGCCTTGTCTTTGCACTCACGTGCTGGGCTCCACCATTATTGAGGATGGGGATATTCATGGAGCCTCCTCCTCCCGTTAGTTGTGTAATGGTCCACCACCATTCACGACTGGATGTGGCCGGACTGCAGAGCTTTGATCTGATCTGTTGATTGTGGGATCGCTTAGCCCTGTCTATAGCATGCTGCTTCCGCTTTTTAGCATGCATGTAGTCCTGTGTTGCAGCTTCCCCAGGTTGGCACCTCATTTTTAGGTACACCTGGTGCTGCTCCCGGCATGCTCTTCTACACTCCTTATTGAACCATGGTTGGTCCCCTGGCTTGGTGGTAATGGTAGAGTGAGGGATATGCCGGGCCATGAGGTTACAGATTGTGGTGGAATACAATTCTGCTGCTGCTGATGGCCCACAGCGCCTCATGGATGCCCAGTTTTGAGCTGCTAGATCTGTTCTGAATCTATCCCATTTAGCACGGTGGTAGTGCCACACAACACAATGGAGGGTGTCCTCAGTGTGAAGACGGGACTTTGTCTCCACAATGACTGTGCGGTGGTCACTGCTACCAATGCTGTCATGGACAGATGCATCTGCGACAGGTAGATTGGTGAGGACGAGGTCAAGTAGGTTTTTCCCTCGTGTTGGTTCTCTCACCACCTGTCGCAGGTCCAGACTGGCAGCTATGTTCGTCAGGACTTGGCCAGCTCGGTCAGTAGTGGTGCTACCGAGCCACTCTTGGTGATGGACATTGAAGTCCCCCACATTCTGTGCCCTTGCTACTCTGTGCTTCTTCCAAGTGGTGTTCAACATGGCGGAGTACTGATTGATCAGCTGAGGGAGGGCGGTAGGTGGTATTCAGCAGGAGGTTTCCTTGCCCATGCTTGACCTGAAGCCATGAGACTTCATGGGGTCTGGAGTCAACGTTGAGGACTCCCAGGGCCACTCCTTCCTGACTGTATACCACTGTGCCACCATCCCTGGTGGGTCTGTCCTGCCTGTGGGACAGGACATACCCTGGGATGGTGATGGAGGAGTTTGGGACATTGGCTGAAAGGTATGATTCTGAGAGTATGACTATGTCAGGCTATTGCTTGACTAGTCTGTGGGACAGTTCTCCCAATTTTGGCACAAGTCCCCAGATGTTGGTGAGGAGGACTTTGCAGGGTCGATTGGGCTGAGTGTGCCGTCGTCGTGTCCATAGCCGGTGCCAAGGTCGATGCCGGGTGGTCCGTCCGGTTTCATTCTTATTATGTTTTGTAGCGGTTAGTTACAACTGAGTGACTTGCTAGGCCATTTCAGAGGGCAGTTAAGAGTCAACCACATTACTGTGGGTCTGGAGGCACATATAGGCCAGACCAGGTAAGGACGGCAGATTTCCTTCCCAAAAGGACATTAGTGAACCTAATGGGTTTTTACGACAATCCGATAGTTTCATGGTTACCATTACTGATACTCGGTTTAATTGAATTTAAATTCCCCAGCTGCCGTGGTGGGATTTGAACTCACGTTTCTGGATCATTAGTCCAGGCCTCTGGATTACTAGCCCAGCGACATTACCACTACGCTACCGTTCCCCTTTTTATACTGTATTTGCTGCTCACGATGCGGTCTCCTCTACATAGGGGAGACCAAACGCAGATTGGGCGACCGCTTTGCGGAACAGCTCCGTTCAATCCATGAGGGTGACCCCGAGCTTCCGGTTGCCTGTCACTTTAATTCTTCGCTCCACTCCCACTCTGACCTCGGCCTCTTACATTGTTCCACTGAAGCTCAACGTAAGCTCGAGGAACAGCACCTCATCTTTCGATTAGGCACTTTACAGCCTTCTGGACTTAACATTAAGTTCAACAATTTCAGACCATAACCTCTACCCCCATTTTTTCAGGCGGCAGCTGTTGATGATTCTGCCATCCCCATTTGCAACATTATTTCTCCTACCTTTCATTCTAGCACAGACTGTCCCTTTAGTTCCTTCCTCCCCTCCAACCTCCCCCCACCACCCTTCCCTGCCTCTGCACCTGCTTAAAATCTGTTACATCTCTAACATTTTTCAGTTCTGACGAAGGGTCACAGACCTGAAATGTTAACCCTGTTTCTCTCTCCACGGATGCTGCCTGGCCTGCTGAGTGTTTCCAGCATTTTCTGTTGTTATTCCTCATTAATACTCTTTATTCCTCACCGCAGAGATAACAGTGAGTTCAAACAGGCCCAACTGTGTCTCTGCTAGTCTTTACAGCACAGCACTAACAGCCACTCTTGTGAAAATGAGCTGTCCACTACATAAGACAGAGAATATGCATGACTGAACTCGAACCCACCAAGTGATGTTAGATATCATAATTCACAGTCTAGAAGGATGAATTATATAGGACCAATTCACTAGAGGTTTGTTTTTCCATAAATCACCAACCCCTATTGTGCATATTATCTGTACGAAAATAGTTATGAGTTTTGTATATTTTCAATGAGGTTAGCTAAATTAATAGACATTAATTGAACAAAAGTCAGCTGGTTGAGTTAAAATTCTGTGATGCAGCTCAGTGTCAATCAATGAGAGGCTGGAGTTCAATCTGCACATATTATGCGCACATTGAGGAGTGATGTCAATATAGCTTTTTGAAGCTGGTATTTGCAGAAAGGTTTTGGGTAACGAAGATCCTGCGATAAAGATTCAGACAGAAATGGAGCGGCAGCTGGTAAGAATTGAGCAAAACAGTGGGAATTATAGTGATCAGGAAATAGAATCCAGTAAGAGAGAGAAAGGCCAAAGGCAAACGAGGCACAGCACTGACAATGCAAGAAAAATACAGGTGCAGAAGAGAATTAGCCACTGGAAACATTGAACTAATGATCAGATCATTGAGTCTTCCAATTAGTAGCACACAAATGTCTCAAAATGCTGCCAGAGGGAAAATTCGCTTTTGATTTTAGGGGTACATGTACAGTATAACACTCACCGTATAAAACAATTTACAGACACAGTGGGGGCAATTTTAACTTAACCCACCGGCCGAGAATCGGGTGGGTTCGTGTCCACTACCCATTTTATGCCCTCCTCCATTTTATGCTCCATTAAATTCAACGGAGGGTAAAATTGATCGGAGTGTAAAACTGGTGGCCGACCCAAACCCGCTCTATTCCTGCCAGACAGGTTCGGTTAAAATTACCTGCAATGTCTTCATAAAAAAAAGTTTCACAAATTTAGACAAAAATGATGCAGGCTTTCTGTGGCATTAAGTGGAATTGCATGAAGGCTGTGGCCTTTTAAAAATCAGAAATATTTCAACCATGAATTGAAATTATCGGCCCAGAAATTCGGGTCCCCACGGGTGAGTATGCGCTGTGTACTCACCCGTAGGGCCACCGGAAGTGCCAGTTTCGCGCATGCACGGGAAACTGGAACTTCCGGTCTCTTGAAGGAAGGGGTTCGCAGGTCAACCGCATGCGCGGGAGAGGCAGCGCGTACGCAGCGAACTTCAGCTTTTTTTTTTAATACAGGTTTCTCCGTGCGGGTAAGTCCCTAGCAGCTAGGCGTGGAAAAAGCAGGCGCAAGGCCTGCTTTTAACAAGCTAAGAGGTGAATTAAGTAAAATTGAAACATTTTTTCCACAGGTTTATCATTTTTAAATACTTTAAAGAAAGGTAAGTTTATTTTTAGCCCTGTTAAAAACTTCAATAAATTTTTTCAAAAATTAAAATTTTTGTTTAAAATAGTTAATTTATGTAATTTATAGTTATTTTAAAAATGTGATTTTTAAAAAAAAATTATTTGAAGTTTTACTTAGGTTTTGGGGCCGATCTCTATTCATAGATTTGACAGGTCTTCCTGTCAAATCTATGAATGGAGATTCCCTGCTCCGATTGGCTCCCCATGGACCACGTGATCCCAGGGGACAGTGCGAACTAGTTGTACCGCTGGGATACGCGAGCACTGCACACTGGCAGCTGGAGGAGGCCCAGGATCGAAATCCCACGCGGGCCCACAGCACAACGGCAGGCGCGCTATGTAAGTGCACCCGCTATGCTTGCACCTGCAGGAAGCCTCCGACCCGAATTTCTGGGCCATTATATCTATTCTATTATTAAATTGTGTGTGTCCTGTGACATGCCTTTGAAAAGTCATATACAGCCCTTTTGCCTGCGATGCCTTTAGGGAACACGAACATAATAGGGCTTTTCAATGTTATGTGACCGTCTGTCTCGGACTACTGTAGTGCTGCACTTAAGCCACTAAGTGGTGCTGCAGAGACAAATTCCTCCGCTTTGTTTTCCAGCTCTGACGCCAACTGGATATTTTTTAAAAACTCTTCAGGTAAGTTAACATTTCAGGCGATTTTTCAAATTGTATATTCTGGTTTCATTTTTCTGTTAAAATTTGCTTTCCGGCTTTTGCTCACAGCTTCCGGTCTTTCTTGGCCCTCCCTGCTCTTCTCCAGGAATACAGAGAATAAAGCTTTCCTAATCAATTAGGAATGAAAGTGTTCCTTTAATAATTAATTTACTAGAAATGCTTGTTCTTACATATTTCAGAGAATGCTGCCTATAAATTCACTAAACTGTATGAGAGAGTCTGGAACATCATTTGCTGTTCCAGAGTAGAAATTACGGCCCAGATTTTCAATTTTGACGGTGGCGGAAAACAGGCGTTAGCAGATTTGCTGCCATTTATACACATCGCTTGATTTTCCTTTCTAAATGTGAAAATCTACCCCCATCTCTTGAAGCTTATCCTTTTTGATGAAAAACGTGACAGGGAAAACAAAAGACAATAGCTACTACATGCTGAGACACTTACAAAATATGGAACAAAGAAGCAGACGAGACTTTGATAAAAGGCATCCAGTATGCTGATCCAAAATGTTGATGATAAGTAGGCCTACAAAAAAGTACAAAGTAAAATAAATCAGTGTAAAATCTAACAAGTATTTGTGTCTCCCACTTTAACTTGATGGTTGATCTTTAAGTTTGTTAAGAATAACTTTGAACCGTATGTATATAACCGTAGTAATTCACACATTGATATTTAGTCAGTTATAGTTAGAATAATGAGTCCACTTATAAAATCAAAAGTGGAAAGAAGAGTTTTATTGATCTCAGTGAAGAAATGGCCAATTTTCAATTTGCACACAGGCTCAGTCTGGAAGCTGCAGCTCACACATTGATGACAGGACAGTTCTTCATAGCGGGAGGCGCAATTCCTATCAACAGAACTGGTGATGAAAAACTGAGTCACGAAAGCATAACTCTGAAAGAATTTCGAACCAGAATCAATTTTAATTGAGTTCATTCAAATTTATTAGGAATATCCAAATGCTGGACCAATTAGGACTTGAATGTGCCTGTACCGAGAATCACAGAATTTCACAGCACAGAAAGCCATTTGGTTGAGTGCATTTGCACAAGCTTCTTGAAAGAGGTTGCCACTTTGTCCCATTCCCCTTAAATTTTTCTTTTCAAATATTTATTCGCTTCCCTTCTAAAAGCTGTTATGGACTCTGCTCCCATCATTGTTTCTGATGCGGAGATGCCAGTGTTGGACTGGGGTGGACAAAAATGAGAAGTCGCACAACACCAGGTTATAGTCCAACAGATTTATTTAAAGTTACAAGCTTTCGGAGCTGTTGCCCCTTCATTGTACCTTTACCTGACGAAGGGGCAACAGCTCCGAAAGCTTGTAACTTTAAATAAATCTGTTGGACTATAACCTGGTGTTGTGCGACTTCTCATCATTATTTCTGGTAGGGCATTGCAGTGTTCAAACAACCCATAGTGTGTAAAAAAATCTCTTAACTTCTTCCTTCATACTTTTGATGATCTTAAATTTATGCTCTCTAATTACCAACTTACTTCCCAGTGGAAATAGTTTTTCTCTACTTATCACCTCTATCAGATCTCCTCTTAACTTTCTCTGTTCTAGTGAAAAGAGCCCCAGTTTTTTAAATCTCTCTTCATAACTGAATCTCTCATCCTTGATATTATCTTAGCTAGTTTCAACACCTCTCCATGGACTTAACATTGTACCTAAAGTAGAGTGCCCAAAGGTGGGCACAATATTCAAACTGTAGCCAATGATTCGTTTAGGTATGCATTTAGAAAAATGGATCTGCATACACTCAAGAGTGCAAAAGAAGCCGAATAATGTTAAAACTAATCGGGATTCTCTATCACAACTGCTAAATGTTGGAGAGATTATTGTAAGAGCAGCTTTTGCAAGTTTGTTCTTTTGTGGAAAACTACATGATGAACAAGTATTACAAAAATCCATGACAACTAGATATCTGATTATGAAACATTTTCTTAGAAATTATCATTTTATCTTCAGGGTTCTCGTAACTAATTATCCTAGCTGCTGCAATCGTGAAAGATTCAGCCCAGGGTGGGTGCTGCTACTTTTGTGTCACTGCAAAATGATTTCCACTGTGTTATATCAGATTTACAAAGTGCTCAGGGAGCCTCCCCACTGGATCTCTTAGACACTTTATAAATTTACACCGAGCTTATTTAAATGTTCTGAGTGTGTGAGTGCCCCTGCCTGCATTTTCAAACATTTACAATCTACCGGCCAGAGGTGGAGCCCTGCACATTAATATAAAAGTACTCACGCCTGTGCTGGTCAGTTGTCTATTTACCAATTAGTGCCTAACCTCTGGAGGGGGGAGAGAGAGAGAGCAGAGACAGCAGAGAAAGAACAGGAAACAGGGACTCTTTGAATTGATGTGCCTGTGGTGACACACCTGTCAATGAAAATTCAGATCCTTGTCATCCTTCTGTGGCGGGCTCAGTAATGCGATATCTGAAGCAGAGAGGGCTGCAGATTCCAGGGCACTACTGATGACCCACTTTGACTCACTAATACAACCCGTCACTGGGACTGCGATTCTTTCCATTCAGCTCCAGAGAACTCTACCCGATGGGTAGGATAGCCCTGTCTGGACAAGCAGTAGGAAGCTGGTAAGTTGTGCAATTTGAACTCCAACAGTGCCACTGTGGACATTTGGGGGTTCCTAAGCCTTGCAGCCTTCTAAGCTCTCTGGACTAGGGTATGTGGGGTGTGTACCTATGGAGAGAGAGTATGCACCCTATATCAGGCAAGCAAAACATCTGCCTGTGCAGATTTCTCAATAGCTTGGCTTGGAAACTCTTAAACATGGCGATGGATTTCCACGTGTGTCAGATACCTAACTAACCAAAACAAAGTGTCACGGGGGTGCGATGCCAGGGAAGCAGGTAAGCTTGGGGGGGCTGGGTGGGGGGGGAAGCACTCCTGCTCCTCCTGGTCCACAAGCAGTGCTGTAAAGGCACTTACCCTTTCCCTGACGCTGTCCTCGCCTCCCTTGAGCTGCTGGGTTTCCTGACGCTTGGGAAACCCGGCCAGCCAGGGTTAAACCTGGAAAGGGAAGTTAAATGTGAGGCTCCCAGCCTCGTTATAATATGTAAATTGCCAACTCGCCTCCTGGGAGCGAGTTGGCTGCCCGCCCCCATTCCACCTCTGTTAAACCTGGAAGTGGGCGGGTTGAAGGCGGGTTGGGGTCGGGTTTGAGATTTTAAACATTTTTTACATCTTACCTGACCCCAACCCACCCATTTTTGGGGGTTAAAATTATCCCCCATGTTTTTCCAACCTTTCCTCATAATTCCATTCTCTGACAGTAGGGATCAGTCTGCTGGTCCTTTTCTGCACTGCTTCCAGGGTTTGAATGTTTCCCTGGAGATTTGGTGTATTCAAGGTTCAGCCTGATCAGAACACTGTACACCTTCAGCATCACGGCCCAAGACTTGGACTTCACTCATCATTCTGTTTGCTTTGTTAATTGCTGCTCTACAATGACACTACTAGGTCAGAGTTGAGTCTTTCAACTTCTTCTTGGCTAGTTTGACACGATTCATTATGTATGTTCCACAGTTTTCCTCCACTGATTTAATATCCTATGATTATGTGATCAGAACTGCATGTAGCACTTCAAACGTTGACTGACCAGCACTTTATACAGCAGGATTCTGCAGAATTCCGTCATTTTCTATGTATCTACAGACCAAATTTAAATGGTTAAGAGCTTTAAGTAAAGTTGAGCATCACATAAACAAATAGATTGAGGACAACAGTCTTAGAGCGGTTAATCACTATTCAAGACAAAGAAACCAAAGCTTTCATATGGTACCAGAATATTAAACATCAATACCTCAGAATGTTGACCACTTGTGTAAAGTTCTGGGAGTTGGAGGAGTGTCTCTGCAGAAACATCTTTATCCAGGATGCCATAGATAATTGGTGGAACAGATGTGAAGAGGAGGTTGAAGAAGATGAGAATCCAATAATCAATCATAGATGCACCAGAGAATCCACAGAAGAATTGGAACCAGAACAGGAGATTCACATAAGCCTGGAGGAGGAGTAAACCAGTATCAAAATAAATGGCAGAAGATACAGCAAGTTTCACTTTATTTTCAAAGGATCACAACTTCTTTCATCTCACTGTATTTCCCCATGAAACTGCAGATTTTCAAATGAGCACAAAATCATGGATTCCTACTGTCAACTGTACTATTTTTCTCAGCAAGTATAAACCGCAGGTTTATTAAAGCCACCTGTTGATCTACAGGAGAGGAGACTAAAGAATTCAATCCAAAACAAAACTACAATTGATATTCTTTGGAAAAAAAGGTCAAATAACTACACATAAAACATAAAGTAAATCACTCATTCCTAAAGAAAGCACGAAGAAAACTGCAATATGTTACTGAAGGAGTTGAGGAGGGTGCTAATTTTTTAGGCATGAAGTCAAGCTGGGGAAATGTCTAGGGTACTTGTAGGAAAAAAGCAAAATATATTGTTGCAAAGCAGGAAATTTGGCATTGGAAAGAATAGTCAAGAACTGATTTGTAACAAAACTTTAACGGATAACATAAACTAGCAATGTTGGGATGAGTGGACCACTTTGCTGCACCCTCATTCCTCACATGGTATTTTTCCAATCTCACCAAAACCAGCTGAGGGAGCGACGAACAGAGTGGTGGTGTTTTCATCATAGGCAGTAACCATGAAAGGGCAACAAACCATGCCCACATCCACGGAGAAGCAATGGTGGAGGTCTAAACAGAGATTACCTTCCTGCCCTCAGTCAGGGAACACTGCAAAATCAAGGGGTGGTGGAAAGCACATCATCAGACTTCACCTGACGATGGAGCAGCGCTCCGAAAGCTTGTGATTTCAAATAAAGCTGTTGGACTATAACCTGGTGTTGTGCGACTTCTCACATAATGAAAGGAGAGGAAGAATGACAAAAATTGGGAAACTTATATGAAATGTGTCCCAAGGTACTTCACAGAGGAAAAACACTTGGTGCTGAACAGTAAGCGGATCCTATTGTCCAAAGACCCATCTTAATTTGACTATTTAGTGCTGGGTGATGGATATCTGTTATTTTTGCAGTGTCTGTCCTGTATATTACTTGCTTTCCCTGTTATTGAGTAAATATAGTACAACGCCAAATTGAAGATTGGAGCCTAAATTGTTTTCTATCCATTTAGACAAAAAAATTAAACCAATCAGTATTTTGGCAACAGTACTCAGCATATAACACTTACCACATTCTTATAGAAGAAATAAAGTATCATATTAGCAAGTCGGGTGTAGCACCAGTGACCGTGGACGAGCAGCAATTTCTTTAAATGCTTAAATCGAGAAATCGCAAAGTCACTGGACATTACTGCCTGTAAAAGAAAAAAAGAAAGACTTGCATTTATATAGCGCCTTTCATGACCACTGGACGTCCCAAAGTGCTTTACAGCCAATTAAGCACTTTTTGAAGAGTAGTCGCTGTTGTAATGTTAGGAAACGCGGCAGCCAATTTGCGCACAGCAAGCTCCCACAAACAGCAATGTGATAACGACCAGATAATCTGTTGTTGATGTTGATTGAGGGATAAATATTGGCCAGGACACCGGAGATAACTCCCCTGCTCCTTTTCGAAATAGTGCCATAGGATCATTTATGTTTAAATGACAAAAATAAACATAGGAAAAACTTCGATATATAGCACATACTACTTATAATATGTTTGCTTGATTATGACCTATAACACCAGAGTGCTAGGCTTACAGCGAGAAGGATAACATTTGAAACTTAGTCTTGACTGACGTTCACATTTAGACATGCTGGGAGGTGCCCCACTTGCTCTATGGTTTTAGAAGGGGGGGGGGGGGGAAGAATGGGCAGGAGTTCCTTCCCGCAGCATTAAGGCAGCCTTTGGGCGGCTTAACCACTAACTGGTAAGGGCTGCATAATACTGCACTTTGCAGATGGTGTGAAAGGGAAAATTAGGACTAAAATTATCAAATGGTGCAAACATAACTCAAAACTAGACACAAAAGGCATCAAGGGGTATGGGGAGAGAGCAGGAATATGGTATTGAGATAGAGGATCAGCCATGATCATACTGAATGGCGGAGCAGGCTCGAGGGGCCGAATGGCTTACTCCTGCTCCTATTTTTCTATGTTTCTAAAAGCATCACTGCATTGAGTTTACTACAATTTTAGTGTGCCAAAGTACAAACAATTTTTGAGAAAAGGCTGTCATGTTTTGGTTTTTAGCTAATTCTTAAAGTTTATAGGCAAGAAGATATGAATTTCAATAGATTAACCTGGCAGGGAAATGTAGTGGTTAAGAACATAAGAATTAGGAGCAAGAGTAGGCCATATGGCCCTTCAAGCCTGCTCCGCCACTCAATAAGATCATGGCTGATCTTCGACCTCAACTGCACTTTCCTGCCCGATCCCCACATCCCTTGATTCCCTGAGAGTCCAAACATCTATCTCCGCCTTGAATATACTCAACGACTCAGCATCCACAGCCCTTTTGGGTAGAGAATTCCAAAGATTCACAAACCTCTGAGTGAAGAAATTCCTCCTCATCTCAGTCTTAAATAGCCAACCCCTTATCCTGATACTATGCCTCCAGTTCTAGACTCTCCAGCCATGGGAAACAACCTCTCGGCATCTAACCTGTCAATTCCCCCTCAGAATCTTATATGTTTCAATGAGACCACCTCTCATTCTTCTAAACTCCAGAGAGTATAGCCCAAATCTACTCAATCTCTCCTGAAAGGACAATCCTCTTATCCCAGTGATCAATCTAGTGAACCTTCGTTGCACTGCCTCTAAGGCAAGTATGTCCTTTCTCAGATAAGACCAAAACTGTGCACAATACTCAAGGTGTGGTCTCACCAAAGGCCTGTACAATTGTAGTAAGATTTCCTTACTCTTGTACTCCAACTCCCTTGCAATAAAGGCCAACATGCTATTTACCTTCCTAATTGCTTGCTGTACCTGCATGTTAACTTTCTGTGTTTCCTGTACAAGGACACCTAAATCTCTCTGAACACCAACATTTAATAGTTCCTCAACATTTAAAAAATATTGTTTTTCTATTCTTCTTACCAAATTGAATAACCTCACATTTCCCCACATTATACTCCATCTGCCACCGTATTGCTCACTCACTTAGCCTGTCTATATCCCTTTGCAGGCTCTTTGTGTCCTCCTCACAGCTTACTTCCCAACCTAGCTTTGTATCGTCAGCAAACTTCAATACATTGCACTCAGTCCCTTCATCAAAGTCATTAATATAGATTGTAAATAGCTGAGGCCCAAGCACTGATCCTTGCGGCACCCCATTAGTTACAGCCTGCCAACCGGAAAATGACCCGTTTATCCCGACTCTCTGTTTTCTGTCCGTTAACCAATCTTCTATCCATGCTAATGTATTACCCCCAACCCCATAAGTCCTTATCTTGCACAGCAATCTTTTATGTGGCACCTTATCGAATGCCTTTTGAAAATCCAAATACACTACATCCACTGGTTCTCCTTTATCTACCCCGCTAGTTACATCCTCAAAAAACTCTAATAAATTTGTTAAACACGATTTCCCTTTCATAAAACCATGTTGACTCTGCCTAATCATATTATGATTTTCTAAGTGCCCTGTTACCACTTCCTTAATAATGGATTTCAGCATTTTCCCGATGCCTGAGATCAGGCTAACTGGCATGTAGTTCCCTGTTTTCTCTCTCCCTCCTTTCTTGAATAGCGGGGTTACATTTGCTACCTTGCAATCTGCTGGGACCGTTCTAGAATCTAGGGAAGATCACAACCAATGCATCCACTATCTCTTCAGCCACCTCTTTTAGAACCCTAGAATGTAGGCCGTCAGGTCCAGGGGATTTGTCGGCTTTAGTCCCATTAGTTTCTCAAGTACTTTTTTTCTACTTATATTAATTATTTTAAGTTCCTCACTCTTATTCACCCCTTGGTTCCCCACTATTTTTGGTATGCTTTGTGTGTCTTCTACTGTGAAGACAGATACAAAATATTTGTTTAAAGTCTTTGCCATTTCCTTATTCGCCATTATAATTTCACCTGTCTCCGCCTCTAAGGGACCAACGCTAACCTTTGCTACTCTCTTCTTTTTTTACATAGCTGTTACAATCCTTTTTTTATATTTCTTGCTAGTTTACTCTCATTCTATTTTCTCCCTTTTAATCAATTTTTTGGTCATCCTTTGCTGGTTTCTAAAGCTTTCCCAATCCTCAGGCTTACTACTATTCTTCGCAACATTATAAGCCTCTTTTTTAATCTAATACTACCCTTAACTTCTTTAGTTAGCCACAAATAATTGTTAGTAAAAATTATCAAAGCTTCAAAAGCAGCCAAATGGGACACATCCTGTAGATTTTGCAATGTGCCATTAGAGCACATACTTATATATTTACTGCATCTTTAAAACAAGTATCAAACTAAAACTATTAAGTATCCATGGTGCACACATTGTATTTGTATAGTTACATTCATCCGTATATAGACAAGTATTGTTGTAGCTTTACCTGCATCCCTTCCTGACCAGAGATTCCTATTCCAACATCAGCCACCTGAATCATACTGACATCATTGGCACCATCACCTACATCACAAATCAAAACAAATTTAAATTAAAACAAGGATGAAAAGAAAATCCAAAGAAAATCCAGTTAGTTTAAAGAGCACTATTCCAACAAACAGGCATATTTGTTTGTAGAGGGGAAAAAAAAGGCAGCGTTTGTCATGACAATGTTACAATCCAAAACAAAGATGCGCTTTCACACAATTTACATCACTACATCTTATATTTACAAAACTGTTTTGACGAAGGGTCATCGACCTGAAACCTTAACTCTGTTTCTCTCTCTACTGATGCTGCCTGACCTGCTGAGTATTTCAGATTTCCAGCATCCGCAGTATTTTGCTTTTGTTTTTACAAAACTTGTTATTTTGTAGATCATTTCTCATTTAGAAGGTTCCCATTTAAGAAGCTACTGTTATTCTAGTTTCAGAATATTAAAGTGTAGGAAGATGCTCAGTGAGCAAATGCACTGCATGGTGTGACACAATGCTATCCAAAGCGCGTCAGTTAGTAGTGGTCTATGGGCAGGGGGGTGGGGGTCACTGGGTATAGGGAGAGGAAAAATTAGCCAGATGGGACCAGACTCCAGCGGGAGTCCCTGCCCTGAGGAGTAAAGGAGGGAAAATGTGGAGGACACAAATAGGGTTAAGCTCAAGTGTAGGAGAGTAGGAACATTTTTATACAAAGTAAATCTAAAGTCTTCAAAGAACACAACTGTGGTAACCCAATAGGAGATTTGAGACCGCCAGACTTTCTACTGTTTCATACAAATAAAGTGACAACTACTTTGTTGAGTTATTTTGTTGAACAGGAAGTAATTATTATTGGTCATTATAGAAGTCTGTAAGTTATACGTGCATTCATTTACTACTACAGTACAAATGCCAGCATTGCAAAAGAAGCCGGTCCATCACCTTTCTGTTCCTTCATCTCTCAGCCATTCCAGGGATCGACTGTTACAACATTGGACAGTCCTGTATTACACAGCAAAGCTCTGTGGACTGGGTCTCAGGAGAGCTCTAAGTAGAAGTTTATGTAAAAATTATAAAAAATTAAAGGAGCTTAAGCAACTGCACAGAGTCTTTTCAGCACAGAGCTCCTTATTTTCCAGAATGGACAATACATATTTCATGGAACAAACAACTGTGACACTTAAGTGCTTTGTTCTGTTACCACAAGGCTGACTTGTGAGGTGGTGAGAAGATGCCAGCTGCTGCCCCACGTAACAGGATAGAAGAAGCGAGTATTAAATTGCTCTTGCACACCTCCCTGCAGGCTAAGTGATCCCATAGCCAACGGATCAGATCAAAGCTCTGCAGTCCTGCCACATCCAGTCGTGAATGGTGGTGGACAATTAAACAACTAACGGGAGGAGGAGGTTCCATGACTATCCCCATCCGCAATGATGAATGAGCCCAGCACGTGAGTGCAAAAGACAAGGCTGAAGCATTTGCAACCATCTTCAGCCTGAAGTGCTGAGTGGATGATCCATCTCGGCCTCCTCCTGAGGTCCCCACCATCACAGAAGCCAGTCTTCAGCCAATTTGATTCACTCCACATGATATCAATGGACAGTGCAGTGTCCTAGGCCCAACCATCTTCAGCTGCTTCATCAATGACCTTCCCTCCAACACAAGGTCAGAAATGGGGATGTTCGCTGATAACTGCACAGTGTTCAGTGCCATTCACAACTCCTCAGATAATGAAGAAGTCCATGCCCGCATGCAACAAGACCTGGACGACGCTCAGTCTTGGGCCGATAAGTGGCAGGTAACATTCGCGCCACAGAAGTGCCAGACAATGACTATCTCCAACAAGCGAGAGTCTAACCACCGCCCCTTGACATTCAATGGCATTACCATCGCCAAATCCCCCACCATCAACATCCTGGGGGTCACCATTGACCAGAAACTTAACTGGACCAGCCACATAAATACTGTTGCAACAAGAGCATGTCAGAGGCTAGGTATTCTGCGGTGAGTGTCTCACCTCCTGACTCCCCAAAGCCTTTCCACCAAGTAAGGAGTGTGATGGAATACTCTCCACTTGCCTGGATGAGTGCAGCTCCAACAACACTCAAGAAGCTCGACACCATACAGGACAAAGCAGCGCTCTTGATTGGCACCCCATCCACCACCTTAAACATTCACTCCCTCCACCACCAGCATCCCGTGGCTGCAGTGTGTACCATCTCCAAGATGCACTGCAGCAACTCGCCAAGGCTTCTTCGGCAGCACCTCCCAAACCCGCGACCTCTTCCACCTAGAAGGACAAGGACAGCAGGTGCATGGGAACACCACCACCTCCAAGTTCCCCTCCAAGTCACACACCATCCTGACTTAGAAATATATCGCCGACCCTTCATTGTCGCTGGGTCAAAACCTTGGAACTCCCTACCTAACAGCACTGTGGGAGTACCATCACCACACGGACTGCAGTGGTTCAGGAAGGCGGCTCACCACCACCTTCTCAAGGGAAATTAGGGATGGGCAATAAATGCTGGCCTTGCCAGCGGCGCCCACATCCCTCAAACGAATTTAAAAAAAAACAGCTGAGCACACTGGATACAGCAAAGGCTGTGGGCCCCGACAACATCCCGGCTGTTGTTCTAAGACTTGTGCTCCAGAACTAGCTGTGCCTCTAGCCAAGCTGTTCCAGTACAGCTACAACACTGGCATCTACCCAACGAAGTGGAAAATTGCCCAGGTATGTCCTGTCCACAAAAGGCAGGAGAAATCTAATCCAGCCAATTACCACCCAATCAGCCTACTCTCAATCATCAGCAAAGTGATGGAAAGTGTCGTCGACAGTGCTATTAAGCGGCACTTACTCACCAATAAACTGCTCACCAATGCTCAGTTTGGGTTCAGTTGGGATCTCATTATAGCCTAAGTCCAAACATGGACAAAAGAGTTGAATTCCAGAGGTGAGGAGAGTGACTGCCCTTGACATGAAGGCAACATTTGACTGAGAGTAGCATCAAGCCCTAGTAAAACTGAAGTCAATGGGAACCAGGAGGAAAACTCTCCACTGGCTGGAGTCATACCTGGCACAAAGGAAGATGGTTGTATTTGTTGGAGGCCAATCATCTCAGCCCAGGACATCGCTACCAGGAGTTCCTCAGGGCAGTGTGCTAGGCCCAACCATCTTCAGCAATTACCTTCTCTCCGTCATAAGGTCAGAAGTGGGCATGTTCGCTGATGTTTGCACAGTGTTCAGTTCCATTCGCAACTCCTCAGATAATGAAGCATCCATGCCCGCATGCAGCAAGACCTGGACAACAGTCAGACTTGGGCTGATAAGTGGCAAGTAACATTCACGCCAAACAAGTGCCCGGCAAAACCATCTCCAACAAGAGAGAGTCCAGCCACCTCCCCTTGACATTCAATGGGATTACCAACACCGAATTCCCCACCATCAACATCCTGGGGTCACCATTGACCAGAAACTTAACTGATCCAGCCACATAAATACTGTGGCTACAAGAACAGTCAGAGGCTGGGTAAGATGCAGCGAGTGTCTCACCTGCTGACTCCCCAAAGACCTTCCACCATCTACAAGGCACAAGTCAGGATTGTGATGGAATACTTTCCACTTGCCTGGATGAGTGCAGCTCCAACACTCAAGAAGCTCGACACCATCCAGGACAAAGCAGCCCACTTAATTGGCACCCCATCCACCACCTTAAACATTCACTCCCTCCACCACTGGCGTACCGTGGCTGCACCTCCCAAACCTGCGATCTCTACTACCTGGAAGGACAAGGGCAGCAGGCGCATGGGAACACCACCACCTCTAAGTTCCCCTCCAAGTCACACACCATCCTGACTTGGAAATATATCACTGTTCCTTCATCGTCGCTGGGTCAAAATCCTGGAATTCCCTCCCTAACAGCACTGTGGGAGCACCTTCACCACACAGATTGCAGCGGTTCACCACCACCTTCTCAAGGACAATTAGGAATGGGCAATAAATGCTGGCCTTGCCAGCGATGCCCACATCCCAGGAATGAATTTAAAAAAAAATTGGTAGTGACCAGGGAGCAAATAGCCTGTGTACCGTTTTCTGTCTTGGAATAGTGCCCAGAGATTTAAGGGAGAATAATTTAATAATGGACATGCTCATTAATAAAAAAGTAAAAATTCTGGAGGCAATATTGAAATTAGATGCATAAATAAAACTGTAATCAAAGCTACTAATTTCCTCCCATTTCATTTGATATATAATAAAAACATGTACGCTCACACACGAGGAAAATAAAGAAATCTTTACTGGGCAACAGTTTTGCTTAAACGATTAACTAATAATGGGAGATGAGAAAAAGAAAGAAAATCAATGTCCAAATAGACTAATTGTAGTGACATCAATGCCAAGGAACAGATCTAAGCCAAGCCAATCAAATTTGGAGTGTCTCATTAAGCATCTCCTTAATGTCTGCGTAACAAAAAAAATGATAAAGGGCTTCTTGATGGAATCCTGTACAAGTCCAAATATATTTTGAAGGAAAAACCCTAAAGGCATAGGAGTGTTCCAGGGGTAGTCAACATTCGTAATACTTGGTCAAGGCTGGCTTTGAAAGAAATTCTTGATTTTATTAACATACAGACATAATTTCAGTCAAAATCTAACACAAATTTAAATTTTTAAATTTTTTTTTCCCAACTAGTGTTGCAATAATAAAAATCATAGGTAGAATATCATGGAGCAGCTTCGACCGACTGGGGCTCGAACACCAAATTAATTTTCCCAATATGGTTATTGAAAATATAAAGGGTGGATTTCCCGCCGAGTGGGGTGGCCGGCAAACAGAATGTCCCGCCGGAGGCCCGTTCCATTTAGAGGGCCGGGCGTCATTAGTATCAGGATGGCGGGCTGCGTCCAGAGATCGAGCCCCTTAGGGTAATCGGGTACTGGGTCATTGCCCACCATTTTTGGGGGAGCTGCCGCCCCGTTTCCACCAGCTGGAATGCTTGAAAATGAACCTCACAAATGTCTCAAATAGAATAGTGAGCAGAGTGCTGTACGGTTAGTCACACATGATGTATCTATGTGGCGATGTCAAACTCGCTACCATAAGGAGTACTTGAGGCGACTAGCATAGTTGCATTTATGGGGAAGCTAGATACACACATGAGGGAGAAAGGAATACAAGACTATGTTGATGGGGTTAGGTGAAGAAGGGTGGGAGGAGGCTTGTGTGGAGCATAAACACCGGCATGGACCTGTTGGGCCGAATGGACTGTTTGTGCTGTAAATATTATGTAACTACATGTAACTATAGCAATGGTTGTAGAATCCTCAATTAATATATTATGTAGAATTGATTTTAAATGTTACTATATGGGGGAGGGGGGGGGGGGGGGCGGGGGGAGGCAAGAGGAGCAAAGTGTGACTTTTTCCTCATTCCCTTTGGGGAAGTGCCTGGTCCCATGATTTATCCGAGATATTACAGTGTGGAAATTTTGCATTTGACCCTGCACCCCTCTTGCTCCATGCTACAGTACATCCACCAACACACTGTTGTCTTTTAAATGTGTTTTAGAACAGTTACTAAAACAAACAAGTTACTCAACACAGACAACTCAGGGAATCTCCAAGACACTTATTTACCTATTGCTAAAGTCATGACTTTCAGCTTATCCCGCACTAGATGGACCACCTTGCTCTTCTGCAATGGTGTTGATCTGCAGCATATAACAGCACGGCATTGTTTAGTAAGTTCCAGAAATGCATCTTGCAGACTTTCATGCAGCGCAAATTCTAAAGTCTTTCCATCAATTACCAGACCAATATGAGGCTCAGCCCCACCAGATGAAGAGGTTGGAAGTAGACCGACACCACGAGTGTTCCTTTCAGCAGTGGTCTGTTCTGTGATATCTGCCATAATTTTACTAATCAAGTCTTCACATGCTTCCTGTAATGAGAAGAACAGATGAGCATCAGAGTCCTAGAGATTCTGGAACAAGAGATCTCAGCAGGACATTAGTCAGGAATGCCATGTGAAATCAAGGCATTCTGTCTTGGGTGGGGGGAGAAGCAGGAGGAAGGGCTTTGATATGTGAGGAGTTCCAAGATCATCTGAAGTCCATTGATTGCCAGCTGATAACCAAGCATTGACATTGGCTGTGTAGGCAGACACCCTACAGAGGATTTCGGGTGGTGGGCAAACTGCCAAGAGAACTGCAGAAATTACTTGTTTTATATACTTAGCAAACATCTCCTTACACTTACTGTTGGTACCTGAATGATTAACCTCTGGCTGAATGATACACACAGCAAAATAAGGACAATTCTGTACAACAATATATCACACAGTTGTGTTGGAAGCTATGATGCGTGATGGTAAATGTATTAATGCTGCCATTATCTCTATTCTATTTATTAATAACTTGTTGGAAATCACCACTAGGCATGACTAAATGACAATGATAAGTGTAGATATATGTTTCTCAATCACATTTAGGATTTTACGAAAATTCAGTAAGATGTACAAAAGCTAGAGGCATTCTAATTATTATACATCAAATAAATTCTATTTACCAATAAGTAACCATTTTCTTGTTTTTCTATATTTCTTCACAACACTATAAAATACAGAAACAGGAAAAACAGAAAGTAGGCAATATAAGCACAAATAGACAAAAAAACTGCAGTAGCTGGAAAACTGAAACAAAAACAGAAAATGCTGGTAACACTCAGCATTTCAAGCAGCATCTGTGGAGAGAACAGATAAGTCGATGTTTCAGGTGTGGACTCTTTGTCAGAGTTGGATGATATTACAGATGAACAGCATTTATAAAGGAACATAATAAAAGGAGGGGAGGGGAATAAAGCACAAAAAACAGACGCACACATAGAAGAACTAGAATAATCTGTAAAGTGCTTGAGTGGAAAACAGGAGATGGTTATATGGCAGAAATGATATTTTATAAGCACAATTATGCTTTGAGGAATTAAATCAGCCACAAGAGCGCAGCTAGAAGGCAGCATCACAGTACATCTCAGTCCTGACCACCAGAGGTTGCCCTACACTGCACTTGGAAATTATCCTGCCAGCTCAGCCACCCCCAGTAATATGCCAGCCCGAGACACCCATCTGATCAGGAAAAACAGTATCTTGCACAGCCCACCTTTTCCATGAGCAATAACAGACTATTAAGCAGCAGAGCCAAACCTCTGACCTTCCCAATTAATATTATATATTGAATAAGTTATTTCCTAAAGATTTTGTGCATTTTTTGTGCTCATCAAGAGCGAGGATCAGGAATTAAAAAGAGAAATTAAAAATGCAAGAACAGTGTTAAAAAAGTACCAGATATCAATCATTAAAACTGCCAGAAACTTTCTCATCTTCTGAATGAAGTAAAATTCAATTCTTCGTTTCCTGGAAGAAAATTCAGAACTTGCTGCAAATCAGAAAGGTTATTAGTAGCATATATTGTGCCAAATCAGGAAAGGCTGAAAGCAAGTAATCATGTCAATGAGTGTGGTTTAGGTACACTTTGTCACTATTTTGCTTAAAGACAGAATGACATTTGTGATTTATCTGATTTTTGACTCTTAACCTTGGTAATTAAGCTGCTTTGGAAAAACAGGATCACTGCATGCCCAGTGTACAGGAGCCAAACATATTGGACCGTCAGCTACATTTAATCATTTTTCCTTCGCTTCGTTCAATCACTCTAACCAAAGGCAAGTGCAAGCAAAACAAAAAGCAGTGGAAGAGTTCATCATGGTGCACCTGGTGTAATAGATTTTAATTCCCATTTATAATTGTATTATATTTGGTTAGTTTTGTCTAAATTAGTGATACTTTCATTTATTTGACTATATACATGCAGCACAGAAACAAAATTAAAGAGTGCTTCATTTCAAATAAAGCTGAAACATGCTCCCCATCAACACGAGCACAAAACTACACCTTTAGTCCAAATTGATCGGAATTTTTAAAGTTTTTAAAATGACTGAATTGGGAGCAAATATGAATGCCTTCAAGTCTTGGTTTCTATTCTATTTAGATAACCAGTGAATTGATCAGTAAATGAAATGCTGCCCACATTTTACAGAAAAATGTAACTGCTGTAATAGCCCAGCAACTCAAAGAGTTGATTATTTGACTCCAAAACAGATTGCAAACTCAAAGCCCAGGACTACTGTCACTCAAACCAGCTGTCGTCACTAAGGTTAACCCTCAGCTATACAGCTCAAAGGGGCACAGCACAGATCAATGCTGAGAAGGAAAAGCAAATATTCCATCCATCCAACTTGCTAACCACCCCCCATCCGTACAAAAATAAATAGTAGAGCAAGATACATGATAACAGTCTGAAAAAGGTGAATATATAGAAAAAATATAATGAAAAGGATCCCAAATTGGAAAGCTTAAAAACAAAATCTAAATGAGTCTACAACATATTGCAAACAAGAATGCACAGATGTTCTTTTAGTTCCGAGAGATATTTTGTTTTGGGCCCTGGAGATTTGGAGTGAAAGAACAACTCGACCCTAACCTTTCTTTGAACACACTGAGAAATCACGTGCCATTTATTTCCATTTCCTTCTCCTCCCCCAGTCTACATACAACAGAACAAGTCCGTTGCTATCAAAAGACTGTACATAGCTCATCTGTGTTGAAGAATTATGCTTATACAATTATTTACTTCTTCAACCAAAGTAGTGTTTGCTACCTAATTCAGGAACAGAGCTCCTGTTACAAACTGTAAAAATGTATTATACATAAAATTTGCAACACAGGGCACGCGTTTCATCAAAATCTTTCATGGGAACTTCATCCTTATGGGAAAACCCATTCTACTGCTTGTAGTACCAGTTATGCCTGTAGGTGACATTGCGGTCGAAGTTTTCTAGGTCAATGGTGTCACACCTTGCCTGTCACAGTTTCACCCAGCCTGATAGCCACGCAGTAGGTGTAACTGTGCAGGTGGTCTTTCAAAATCAAATTCTAACTCCTTCTATAAAAGGCAAAGTTAAGTTCCAATATTTGGGAATTCTTCACCTTCAAATAGCAGCAACCTGCGTGCACCCTAATATCCTTTTACCCCAGCATAGAAATTGACAACTTTCTTTACTGCAACTTCTCACCTCTGTCACTCACTAGACATTTCACCTCAACCAAGTTGTTCCCTAGGAACACTCTCTAGTATAAAAATAGCAATTCTCCTCAGAGGTTATGCCTCAACATACCTCTGCTGTCTTGGTGCCATTCTTGACTATTCCAACGCACTCCTGGCTGGCCTCCCACATTCTACCCTACGTAAACTTGAGGTCATCCAAAACTCGGCTGCCCGTGTCCTAACTCACACCAAGTCCCGTTCGCCCATCACCCCTGTGCTCGCTGACCTACATTGGCTCCCGGTTAAGCAGCGCTTCGATTTCAAAATTGTCATCCTTGTTTTCAAATCCCTCCATGGCCTCGCCCCTTCCTATCCCTGTAATCTCCTTCAGCCCCACAACACCCCCCCCCCCCCCGCCGCCCCGTGATATCTGCGCTGCTCTAATTCTGCCCTCTTGAGGATCCCTGATCATAATCGCTCAACCTTTGGTGGCCGTGCCTTCTGTTGCCTAGGCCCTAAGCTCTGGAATTCCCTGCCTAAACTTGTCCACCTCGCTACCTCTCTTTCCTCCTTTAAGACGCTCCTTAAAACCTACCTCTTTGACCAAGCTTTTGGTCACCTGCCCTAATTTATCCTTATGTGGATTGGTGTCAAATTTTTTGTCTTAAAATACTCCTGTGCAGTGCCTTGGGATGTTTTACTACGTTAAAAGCGCTATATAAATAGAAGTTGTTGTTGTTGTTGTTGTTATCACACACCAAAACGCTCACCTTCCCTACTGTAAACAATTTCGGGTTCTGGTTAGAAGGAAGGCTTGTCTTGACCCTCCTCCGCCCCGCCCAAGCTAAGCAGAATTAGGGATCCTGGAAGGAGGCCTGCTCCACTGTAACCGCCGCCCGCCCCAAGGAACTTTTGGGTTGGGGAGCCGAAATTCAAACCAAAAAAAAGACTTGCATTTATATAGCACCTTTCATGACCACCGGACGTCTCAAAGTGTTCTACAGTCAATGAAGTACTTTTGAAGTGGAGTGCGCTGTTGTAATGTGGGACCTGTTGTAATAAACCACCTCAAATTCAACTCCCCTCTAATCCCTCTATCAATTACTTTAAATCTATGCCCCCTGTTTATTGATCTCTCTGCTAAGGGTAATAGGTCCTTCCTATCCACTCGATCTAGGCCCCCCATAATTTTATACACCTCAATTAAGTCTCCCCTCTGCCTCCTCTGTTCCAAAGAAAACAACCCCAGCCTATCCAATCTTTCCTCATAGCTAAAATTCTCCAGTCCTGGCAACATCCTTGTAAATCTCCTCTGTACCCTCTCTAGTGCAATCACATCTTTCCTGTAATGTGGTGACCAGAACTATACACAGTACTCTAGCTGTGGCCTAACTAGTGTTTTATACCTGTCCTGCTACCTCAGGGATCTGTGGACATGCACTCCAAGGTCCCTCTGTTCCTTTACACTTCTCAGTATCCTTCCATTTATTGTGTATTTCCTTGCCTTGTTAGCCCTCCCCAAATGCATTACCTCACACTTCTCCGGATTGAATTCCATTTGCCACATTTCTGCCCACTTGGCCAGTCCACTGATATCTTCCTGCAGTCTACAGGTTTCTGCCTCACTATCAACCACACGGACAATTTTTGTATCATCTGCAAACTTCTTAATCATGTCCCTACATTGAAGTCTAAACCGTTGATATATAGCACAAAAAGCAAGGGACCTAGTACTGAGCCCTGCAGAATCCCACTTAAAACAGCCTTCCAGTCACAAAAACACCCGCCGACCATTACCCTTTGCTTCCTGCCACTGAGCCAATTTTGGATCCAACTTGCCACTTTCCCTTGGATCCCATGGGCTTTTACTTTTCTGACCAGCCTGTCACATGGGACCTCGTCAAAAGCCTTGCGAAAATCCATGCAGACTACATCAAATGAGCTACATTCATCGACCCTCCTTGTTACCTCCTTAAAAAATTCAATCAAGTTAGTCAGACCTGACCTTCCCTTAACAAATCTTGATTAATCCGTGCCTTTCTAAATGATGATTAATACTGTCCCTCAGAAGTTTTTCCAATAATTTGCCCAACACCGAGGTTAGGCTGACTGGCCTGTAATTACTCAGTCTATCCCTTATTCCCTTTTTCAAAAACGGTACAATGTTAGCAGTCCTTCAGTCCTCCAATACCATGCCTGTTGCCAGAGAGGATTGGAAAATGATGGCTAGAGCCTCCGATATTTCCTCCCTTGCTTCTCTTAACAGCCTGGGATACATTTCATTCTGGCCTGGCAATTTCTCTACTTTCAAAAATGCTAATCCCCTTAATATTTCCTCTCTCACTATGTTTATCGCAGCCAGTATTTCACACTCCTCCTCCTTAACTACAGT
Organism: Squalus acanthias; assembly: GCA_030390025.1. Classification (NCBI taxonomy): domain Eukaryota; kingdom Metazoa; phylum Chordata; class Chondrichthyes; order Squaliformes; family Squalidae; genus Squalus; species Squalus acanthias. The sequence goes on from CM059426.1 coordinate 88,407,754, forward strand.
GTCTGCATCGTCCCTCTCTTTTGTGAAGACAGACACAAAGCATTCATTAAAAACCATACCCACGTCTTCCGCCACCACACACAGGTTACCTTTTTGGTCTCTAATAGGCCCTACTCTTTCCTTAGTTATCCTCTTGATCTTTATATATTTTATGTGTTTATAAAACATCTTTGGGTTTTTCTTGATTTTACTTGCTAATATTGTTTCATGCCCTCTCTTTGATTTCCTGATTTCCTAATTTCCTTTTTAATTTCACCCCTGCACTTTCTATCCTCCTCTAGGCTTTCTGCATACACTTAAAAAGCATACACTTCCTGTCCATGCAACTTGACTTTCTGTTATTAAATTTATGTCACACATGCTGTGTCAGCTTTTTTCTCCCTAATTATAAATTCCTATGTCCACATTTATAATGGTTTTGCCTAAAGAAACCCTTCACTCTGACTGCACAATCTGGCTAGTCATTCAAAATGCTTTCTGAATGTTTTTTCTTCAACTGCCATTTATTTCATCAGTAACTGATTTTCTAATATTTAAAATAATGGAGGTTGTTTGTGTGAGTGAGGAAGAGAGCGAGAAATTGGGTTCAGAGATGGAAAGAATAGTGAAAGTTTTTCTTCAGTTCACATTACTTCAATTTTCAAAAAGAAAGTTGAATATTGAAGTCAACTAATGATCTTATCCGTGCATTGTTGTGAGTTAGAAAAGGTCAATGTGAGACAGAGGTCTCGATATTAATCCCCCCTCCGCCATGATGGGTGGGAATCCGTCGGGGGTGGGGTGGATAAAAATGGAAAAAAAGGTAATGTGACCTCAACCCGCCGCATGCATGCGCATTGCCATTTTTACAGCGGCGGGTTTTGTGGTTTGCGAGTGTCCTGCCATGGAGATGCGGGACACTTCATTAACATATTTACACTGGGCTCCCACAGCCCGAATTAAATTTTACAGTTGCTGTGCAAGTTTCCCAGGGGTCGGGAAACCTGGCAGTGAAAGGGAGGTGTGTACGAAAAGCTGATATTTAAAGATATTTAGTAGATGAGAATCATATGTATAACTTTAAGTGTAGCCATTGACCAAATAATATTACCCATAATTACTCCTGGGTAACTAGAACGCTAAGACTTGTTCAAAATGTAGCTGCAGACAGTTCAAAAGCAGTTTTGACTAAGTTTTGATAACAAACAGCCACAGACTGCAAGTGAAGGTCAGATCATTAAATTGCTAAGAAAACCATATTATAATGCTGTTAGAACTGAGAATTCGCTTAACAAAACTAATTGCAACAATATTTAAAGGATAATTAGTATAAATTCCAATGAGAGAGATCATGGAAGTTAAGGTATTTATCTGGTAGATTAAAGTGAGATAGTCTGGATACATCAAGACTAGTGAAACAGCGCTGAAATGATCTGGGCCCTTGGTATAAAGGCCTTGTACTGCTTGAGGCATGAAATGAAAGAGATATGGTAGATTCCAATGGGGTGAAAAGCTATAAACAAGATTATACGACAGCAGAACAGGGTTAATGGAAATGTACTGGAAAAGGAGTGGCCAGGTTACTAGCCTTAACCTGAGTGACAATGGTATTTTGACCATTAGAACCAATTAAAAAAGGTGATTTTGTTAAAGACCATATATGGACACTGGCCAACCGAACTGTTGATAAGGAATGGGTTAAAACCTCGAGATTCAAAGAATAACTTCACACAGAGTTTTGCTGCGAGGATAAGGAACAGACCTGCGATGACGTTGCCTGTGTCCGAAGGGCTCCAGAGACCAAGGGCTGCGAGCTATTCATTACTATCGCCTAATGTTAAGTATATTACGCTGTAAGCTTAATAAATCTGATCTATTGCTCAAACATACTGGCTGCTGCCTATTGGTGTCTTGTCCAAGAACTCTGAGCGGTCATTACTGACTGACTCACAGGTGGGAGCTGTCAGCTCCACAAGGTGGATCTCTCAGCACTCCTAATAGGCCAGGAGGAGCAGGTGTGCTCCACCCCGCCACCATCAAGGAAACCTTCGACCTCCCTTCTGCCAAATGCCGACGTCTTTCCGCACCCCCCACCACCCCTGTTCCCCGGCCTCCCCCTCCACCAGCCCCGATGTCACTCTCTCCATGCCGCGACTGCGTCCGCCCCCACCCCCTCCTCAATTACCAGGGACCATCCCCAAGAATTCCCAGCTGCGGCCTCCTGCTGTTGGTTTTCCTGCCCGGCAGCTGGCCAGCCTGTCAATTTGGCCGGTTGCCGGGCGGGATACAGAAGAAAAAAATGAAAATGAGGTCCTGCCATTAAATTCAGCAGAACCTTCACATCCCGGGCCTTGCCAGTTTCCTCAGCCATTTCCATCTCCCAGCACTCTCCCCGTAAATATCGGGGCCAGAGATCACCAAAGGATAGCAGGTAAATGATGAAAAGGGACGGAACACTGGCATACATTAAAGCTGACTGTGCAGACGCAGAGGAAAAATTATTTGAGGCGAGATAATGTCTACAAAGCAAGAAACAGAAATGGAACCAGGAGGAAGCAGTGCTACGGAGATGAAGCCCCGAGGAGGCGGGACTGCTGGTAAAGTTGCAGAAAGTGGGGGCGGCCGGGAAACCCGCCTCCGTGCCCTCTTGCCAGGAGGCGGGAAGCCGTCCTGCCCCGGGTCCCGTCTCCTTGAGGCGGGAAAGGGATTAAAGCCTATTAACTGTCTGTTAACAGGTAGTTAACAGGCAGAAAATAGGATTATCCCCATTTTTCGTTCCAAAGTGCAGGCTTCCCGACCTCGGGGAACCCCGCCAGGGTGTAGGAGATTAGTAGAAGGTCTGCGGGGGTCGGAGGGGTCTGAAAGTGTGATGTAGAGGTGAGTGATGGGTGCAAGTCTGGAGTGGTAAGTATGTGAGGTGAGTGTAAAGTGTTAGAAAATGTTCACTTACCTTTGTTTCTGCCTACAGCCTTCAGCCGCTGTGGAGCCAGAGTCCCGACATCTCCATTGTAGATCTCACAGACTGGCTGTTGGACCCTCCGAACCAACAGCCAGGTGATTTCTGCAAAGTTGAAAGGTTTGATGAGTCCTGAACACAAGGACTCATCAAACTACACAGAATGTCAGTGTTTGACAGCTTCACAGAGCTGTCAAACGATGACATTTCTTCTTTCAAAAGTTCTTGACAGATGGGCACGTCATACGTTGACGTGCTCTGTCACTGACTTCCCCCTAATTGGCCTGCTGAGCCCGCTGGGCGGGTCAATCAGGGGAATCAGGGGAAAATCCCGCTGGTTGGCCAGAAACTGATGGAGGCGGGATTGAAAGCCGGTAAGCAGCAGTCCCGCCTCCAAAAGCTTCCCATTGAGAAAATCCAGCCCGAACTGTGGAAGAGAGATGTTCGAGGCGAATGGAGTGATCAACAGTGTCAAAGGCAGCAGAGAAGTCAAGGAGGCACAGTTACATAAGATGTCATCGGTGAGATGGAAGCCTGATTGGAAGGCTTCAAATGGAGTGTAATTGCAAGGCGTATGTTCCAGGATTCTAGGAAGAACATCGGAGAGGAAGCAGTAAGTCGGTAAGGATGGAGAGGTTGAGAGTAGATTTTCTGAGGAGGGGAGTAATGACAGATTTTTTTAAGATGTAGGGGCCAAGCCAGAGGATTAAGATAGGTTGATGTCAGTGATCATAGGAATGAGATGGGGAAGTTTTATGTTCACGAGCTGAGGGGGGGGGAGGGGGGTTCAAGGTGCAGGTGATGGGCATAATAGAAGAGACATGTTTGAGCACAGAGCTTGGAGACAAGAGCTGGGTGAATCTCAATAGGAGTGGATTGTAAGCAGAGTGGATGAATTTGGTGATAGTAGGAACTCGGTTTCTCACGTCCAACTCAAAAGGAGGAGTGGAGCCACAGAACCCAAGGACTCTAAGCTGTGTAGCTGTGTATCTAGCTATCTAGGGGGAAAAATTCGGTATCAACCATTTTGGGCTGCTAATATTGGCTGGGCGCAAAATTTAGCGCCCGGCGCAAATTATCGCCGGCAACCGGGAAATTCGTCTCCAGCGCCCCTGGAGGTGATTGGAGCGCTAAATCAAGCACTACACACTTCTCTTAGGGCGCTAACATCGGGGAACGGGGCGCTACCTCAGAGTGCTACTCAAGCTCAGGCGCTGTCAATCACCTTGTACTCAGACAGACTGCCGCCTTCCAGTTCTTAAAGGGGAGGGTCCATCATGCTGCACAGCCTCACCCTGATCATTGCTGCATTTGACCTGGGCCTGCAAGGAGGTGCAAATCTGCAGCCAAGATTATCATGGCTGCTCAGAGGCCCAGGGAGAGAGCTCGCTGGTTCAGCGACCAGGCATTGGTGGCTCTGGTTGTGGCTGTGGAACGCCAACAGGCAGTGCCATTTCCAGACACTGGCAGGAGGTCATTGCCCTGGGAGTTTACAAGGGTGTGGAGGGAGATGGCCCATTACATATCATCCAGAAGCCTGGTCCAAAGGACTCACACCCAGTGCCGCAAGAAGTTCAATGACGTCACTCGGGTGGTCAGGGTGAGTAGATACTTGAAATACCTCGACATCCCACCATCTCAACCTCACTCTGTGCACAGACAGTATAAAGTGCCAAATCCCCAACACTCACCCAACAACTATGCCCATCTACTAAAAGTCACATCTGCATCTCACACCTTGAGGGTGAGTGCGCGCACGAGTTCTGCTGCATAGGACTCGGATGAGGACCTTGATATCGCAGCGATGAATACTCAGGCGATGAGCATGCATGCATGGGTGCAATGGCAAGGGTGCCCGAGAGCATGGTTGTACTGGCTAGGAGCGTGGAGGAGTCCGCCACCAGCACAGCTGTCATCTGTGCGTAAACCGTCGATCCCATCCTTGCCTCGTTGCAGAGGATGGTTGACTTGCAGAAAGACCAGGGGGACCCAGACCCTATGCCGCGTGTAATGGGTGAGGTGGCAGCACCTATTGCAGCACAGGGCGAAGCAACGCAACGGCTTAGTGCAGGAATCGAGTCATTGGTTGGTGCCGTCCAATCTCAGACTGCTCTCATGCAGTCTCAGATTGATGTCACGCAAGCGCTGACTGCTGCCATCGTCGCTGGGTCGCCCACAGTCCATCGGGGATTTGACGGTGCCGCAGCAGGCCAGCAATCTGTGCTCGAGCAGATTGCTCCAGATGCTGTGGTTCTGCCCTGGGGGAGTGGCAGTGTGTCGGTCGAGCAGGAAGGTGCTGTCCTCTCTCAGGATGACAGCATTCCTGCTCCCACCACTGCCACTCTGCCATTGCACTTGCCACAGCCTGTAACACAGCCAGCCCAGACTGCTGCCGCCCATGCAGAGTTGGTGCAGTCTGCAGCCGGGCCCTCCAGGCCCAGAGCTGGTTGAGGGCATCCTTCAAGGCCATCTGCAGTCTCTGGATCAGAGATTCAGCAGCTTTTCACCAGCCTTCCTGCAGCCACTGGGGCCACATTACAGAGGAGCAGTAGGGTTGGAAGTTGGGGCACTGAAGCCAGGTTGTGGGGGCCGGTCTCGGTGATCTGGTCACATGTCGTTCTTTCTGGAGGGCCTCCTGGCCCCTGTGAGTACAGGACCTCTCTTGCAGCGGTGAACCCCTGCAGAAAACTGGAGTACTGTGTGCGAGACGCTGGGTGCCCCTTCCCTGGCTTGCTGAGCCATTTGTGTTAGTGCTGAAGCACTTAGCCCATTTTTTTTTAGGTGCGGAAGGGAATTCAGCTTTACGAGCTGAAGACTCCCATTTGGGAATTCTTTTTAATGTTAATTTTTTTTCAGAAGGCAGTTGAGCTGTAAGGTGTAAAAACTGCCTACTTTTAAATTAATTTAATTTATTTTTCATTTTAGAAGGCAGTTCCCCTTTAAGAGACCGGACTGCTTTCTAAAATGAGAGCCTTGCTTTAAGTGAAGGCTGTTCTTGCTGCAATGACACTACGGCCACGCTACATTGAGCCTCCTGCTGGGACTACCGCCATGTACAGTAGAAAACGGCCATTGCACGGTGAGTTTAGCGCTGGGCTAATGTTAATTAGCAACCACCGCCAATATCTGGGTCCTGCCAGCGCCATTAATTTCAGCGGCTGTTACCTCCAGCCCACGGTGGCACCGGCAGATTTTTAGCGATCTCGAATTTCTAGGCCTTTGTTTTTAGTATCTCAGTGGTTCTTGTTAAACTTGAGTAAATAATTTTCTCTTTTTTCTCTCAAGTTAGGGCAGTGGGTTAAACAAAGAAGTTTAGTTCGTAGTCTAATCAATAGGGGCATGGCAGGGCACCTCAGTCCCAGTGCCACGTGGGAAATCCAGGATTCTTCTCGGGTCCTGGACAACCACATTTGCAGGAATTGTCGTCAGCTGGAGGAGCTTGAGCAGTAGCTGGCATCACTGCAGTACATCTGCGAGGCTGAGAGTTATGTGGATAGCACGTTTCAGCAGGTGGTCACCCTGCAGCTTACGAGTTTGCAGGCAGAGAGGGAAAGGATGACCGTCAGAAAGACAAGGAGGACCATGCAGGTAGTGCAGGATCCCCCAAGTGCATCTCGCTTACTAACCAGTATTGTTCTGAATACTGGCGAGGGCGATGGTTCCTCTGGGGAGTACAACCAAAGCCAAGGCACCATGGGTGGCTCACCTGTACAGGGGTTGGGGAAAGGAGGAAGGTTAGGAAAGCAATAGTGATAGGGGATTCAATAGTTAGGGGAACAGACAAGCATGTCTGCGGCCACAGAAGTGACTCCAGGATGGTATGTTGCCTCCCTAGTGCCAGGGTCAAAGATGTCACTTAGTGACTGCAGGACACTGTGAGGGGGAAGGGTGAAGAGTCAGAGGATATGGTTTATATCAGTACCAATGACATAGGTAGAAAGAGGGATGAGGTCCTGCAGGTAGATTTTAGGGAGCTAGGAAAGAGATTAATAAGTAGGACCTAAAAGGTAGTAATGTCCGGATTACTCCCACGAGCTAGTGAGTACAGAAACAGGAGGACAGAGCAGAAGAATACACGGCTGGAGAGATGGTGCAGGAAGGAGGGTTTTAGATTCCTGAGGCATTGGGCTGGTTCTGGGGGAGGTGGGATCTGTACAAGCCGGACAGGTTGCACCTCAACAGGGCCAGGACCAATATCCTCACCCGGGGGGTTGCTCGTGCTGTTGAGGAGGGTTTAAACTAGCTTGGCAGAGGGATGGGAATCTGAGCATAGATTCAGAAGGGAGAGAAGCAAAGCGGAAGGCAGGAAATTAGTAAGTGAGTTTGGAGGGCAGAGGGAACAAAGGCTAGAAAATAGACAAAGGGCTTTGAAAGTGCTTAATAGTATATATTTCAATGCAAGGAGTCTAGGGAATAAGGTAGATGAGCTGAGGGCACAGATAGACATGTGGAAGTATATCATCATAGCTATTATTGAAACATGAAGGGCAGGAATGGCAGTTCAACATTCCTGGTTACACGGTTTTCAGACGACATATAGAAGGGGATAAAAAAGGAGAGGGGTCGCAATATTGGTTAAAGAAACAATTACAGCCATGAGGAGGGATGATATGTTAGAAGGATCATCAAATGAGGCCATATGGGCTGAACTGAAGAACAAAAACGGGGCAATCACACTGCTGGGAGTGTATTATAGACCCCCCAAATAGTCAGAGGGCGATAGAAGAGAAAATATGTAGGCAAATTTCTGAGAATTGCAAAAACAATAGGGCAGAATGAGTAGGGGGTTTCAACTAACCTAGAATCATAGAATGGTTACAGCATGGATGAAGGCCATTTAGCCCGTCAAGCCCGTGCCGGCTCTCTGCAAGAGCACTTCAGCTAGTTCCACTGCCCCGTCTTTTCCCTGTAGCCCTGCAAATTGTTTTCCTTCAGGTACTTATCCAACTCCCTTTTGAAAGCCACGATTGAGTCTGCCTCCACCACCCTTTCAGGCAGTGCATTCCAGATCCTAACCACTCGCTGCGTAAAAAGGTTTTCCCCATTCTGCCAAATCCTTCCTAAAGTGCGGTGCCCAGAATTGGACACAATACTCCAGTTGAGGCCGAACCAGTGTTTTATACAGGTTCATCATAACTTCCTTGCTTTTGTACTCTATACCTCTATTCATGAAGCCCAGAATCCCATAAGCTTTTTTAACTGCTTTCTCAAGCTGCCCTGCCACCTTCAACGATTTGTGCACATATACCCCCAGGTCTCTCTGTTCGTGCATCCCCTTTAGGACTGTACCCTTTAGTTTATGTTTCCTCTCTTCATTCTTTCTACCAAAATGTATCACTTCGCACTTTTCTACATTAAATTTCATCTGCCACGAATTCGCCCTTTCCACCAGCCTGTCTATGTCCACTTAAAGTCTATCACTATCCTCCTCACTGTTCACTATACTTCCAAGTTTTGTGTCATCTGCAAATTTTGAAATTCTGCCCGGTACACCCACATCCAAGTCATCAATATATATCAAGAAAAGCAGTGGTCCGAGAACCGACCCTTGGGGAACACCACTGTATACCTTCCTCCAGTTCGAAAAACAACCGTTCACCACTACTCTCTGTTTCCTGTCACTTAGCCAATTTCGCATCCATGCTGTCACTGTACCTTTTATTCCATGGGCTTCAACTTTGCTGACAAGCCTATTATGTGGCACTTTGTCGAACGTCTTTTGGAAATCCATGTACACCACGTCAACCGCATTGCCCTCATCAACACTTTCTATTACATCATCAAAAAACTCGATCAAGTTGGTTAAACATGATTTGCCTTTAACAAATCCGTGCTGGTTTCCCTTAATTAATCCACACTTGTTCAAGTAACTGTTAATTATGTCCCTGATTATTGTTTCTAAAACCTAATATTAACTGTGATAGAATCAGTGTAAAAGGTATAGAGGGCACAGAATTCTTAAAATGCATTCAGGAAAACTTTTTTAGCCAGTACGTAGCAAGCCCAACAAGAGAGAGGGCGGTTCTGGACTGAGTTTTAGGGAATGAAGCTGGGCAGGTGGAAGGGGTATCAGTGGGAGAGCATTTTGGTGGCAGTGATCATAATTCAGTTAGATTCAGCGTAGTTATTGAAAAGGACAAAGACAGACCAGGCATAAAAGTTCTTAATTGGGAAAAGGGCAATTTTACGAAGCTGAGATGTGATTTAGCAAAATTGGACTGGAAACAACTACTTGAAGGTAAATCAGTGTCAGAGCAGTGGAAGGCAATCAAGGAGGAGATAGTGAGGGCACAGAGCAAAAAAGTTTCCACAAAGAAAAAGGGTGCGATCCCAAATCTAGAGCCCCATGGATGTCAAGGGGCATACAGGGTAGGATAAGGAAAAAAAGGGAAGCTTGTCAGATACCGAGAGCTCAATACTACAGAAAGTCTAGAGGAGTATAGAAAGTACAGGGGTGAAATTAAAAAGGAAATTAGGAAAGCAAAGAGAGGGCATGAAAAATATTGGCAAGTAAAATCAAGGAAAACCCAAAGATGTTTTATAAATACATCAAGAGCAAGAGGATAACTAAAGAAAGAGTAGGGACTATTAGAGACCAAAAGGTCACTTTTGTGTTGAGGCGGAAGAAGTGGGTATGGCTCTTAATGAATACTTTGCGTCTGTCTTCACAAGAGAGAGGGACGATGCCGACATTGTAGGAGGAGGAGTGTGAAATATTAGATGAGATAAACATAGTGAGAGAGGAAATATTAATGGGGTAAGCATCTTTAAATATAGATAAATCGCAAGGCCCGGATGAAATGTATCTCTGGCTGTTAAGAGAAGCAATGGAGGAAATAGCGGAGGCTCTGACCATCATTTTCCAATCCTCTCTGGCTGCCGGAGGACTGCAAACGTTGTACCGTTGTTTAAAAAGGGAGAAAGGGATAGACCGAGTAATTACAGGTCAGTCAGCCTAACCTCGGTGGTGGGCAAATTATTGGAAAAAATTCTGAGGGACAGTATTAATTGTCATTTAGAAAGGCGCAGATTAATCAAGGACAGTCACCATGGAATTGTTAAAGGAAGGTCAGGTCTGACTAACTTGAATTAATTTTTTGAGGAGGTAACAAGGAGGGTTGATGACGAAAGTGCATTTGATGTAGTCTACATGGATTTTAGCAAGGCTTTTGACAAGGTCCCACATGGCAGACTGGTCAGAAAAGTAAAAGCCCATGGGGTCCAAGGGAAAGTGGCAAGTTGGATCCAAAATTGGCTCAGTGGCAGGAAGCAAAGGGTAATGGTCGACGGGTGTTTTTGTGACTGGAAGCATGTTTCCAGTGGGGTTCCGCAGGGCTCAGTACTAGGTCCCTTGCTTTTTCTGGTATGCATCAGTGACTTAGACTTCAATGTAGGGGGCATGATTAAGACGTTTGCAGATGATACAAAATTTGGCTGTGAGGTTGATAGTGAGGAAGAAATCTGTAGACTGCAGGAAGATATCAATGGACTGGTCTGGTGGGCAGAAAAGTGGCAAATGGAATTCAATCCGGAGGAGTGTGAGGTAATGCATTTGGGGAGGCCTAACAAGGCAAGGGAATACACAATAAACGGTAGGATACTGAGAAGTGCATGTCCACACTTCCCTGAAGATAGAACAGGTAGATAAGGTGGTTAAGAAGGCATAAAGGATACTTTACATTGGAGGACCAAACACAGATTGGGTGGCCGCTTTGCGGAACACCTCCGTTTTGTCCGTAAGGGTGACCCCAAGCTTCCGGTCGCCTGTCACTTTAATTCTCCGCTCCACTCCCACTCTGACATCTCCGTCCTCGGCCTCTTACACTGTTCCAATGAAGCTCAACGTAAGCTCGAGGAACAGCACCTCATCTTTCGATTAGGCACTTTACAGCCTTCTGGACTCAATATCGAGTTCAACAATTTCAGACCATAACCTCTGCCCCTATTCTTTTTCACATGGCAGCTGTTGATGATTCTGCCATTGCCATTTTCATTTCATCTAGACTCATCCTTTGTTTCTTAACTTGTCCCATTACCATCTTCTTTTGCCTTGCACCATCGTCCCTTTTGTCTCTTAATCTCTCCTGCCTTCCTTCCCATCAGACCTTCCCTTTTGTTCTTTCCTCCCCTCCCCCCTTTCCCTGCCCCTACACTTCCTTAAAAACCTTTTACATCTCCAACATTTTTCCAGTTCTGACGAAGGGTCATCGACCTGAAACGTTAACTCTGTTTCTCTCTCTACAGATGCTGCCTGACCTGCTGAGTATTTCCAACATTTTCTGTTTTTATAAGAGATACTTTCCTTTATTAGCCAAGGCATAGAATGTAAGAGCAGGGAGGTTATGCTTGAACTGTATAAAACACTAGTTAGGCCACAGCTGGAGTACTGCGTACAGTTCTGGTCACCATATTACAGGAAAGATGTGATTGCACTAGAGAGGGTACAGAGGAGATTTATGAAGATGTTGCCAGGACTGGAGAATTCTTGCTATGAGAAAAGATTGGATCGGCTGGGATTGTTTGCTTTGGAACAGAGGAGGCTGAGGGGAGACTTGATTGAGGTGTATAAAATTATGAGGGGCCTTGATAGAGTGGAAAGGAAGGACCTATTTCCCTTAGTAGAGAGGTCAATAACCAGAGGCATAGATTTAAAGTAATTGGTAGAAGGATTAGAGGGGAGTTGAGGAGAACTTTTTTCACCCAGAGGATGGTGCAGGTCTGGAACTCACTGCCTGAACGGGTAGTAGAGGCAGAAACCCTCATCACATTTAAAAAGTACTTGGCTACAGACCAAGAGCTGGAAAGTGAGATTCGGCTGGATAGCTCTTTTTCGGCCAGCACAGACACGATGGGCCGAATGGTCTCCTTCTGTGCCATATATTTCTATATGTTTGTGGGGGTGGAAGAGATGGAGGAGATACTGTGGAGCCGGGTGGAGGGAAAGAGCCCTGAGGGAGGGGATTGATCAAAGAGGAGGGCTGGGTGAGGGTTTGATTAGAGGCAGCAGTACAGATGCCTTTGATTTGGGACACTAAAACATCCATGACCTCCTCACATTTGCTGTCTGAACTGAGCATAAAAATTTCAGTGGATGGTGGTTGAAGGAGATAATTTATTGTGTACAGGAATTTGGAGCTGTTCTTACTCTCCAGAATTATCTTAGATTAGTTCGAGGACTTGGGCATGAAAAGGGAGCAACAGAAGATCTTGAGGTGATCAAGCCAAAAAGCAAAAGAATTCTGAAATAAATGGTGGGAAAAGTGCTGTCGCCATCAATAAACTCCAGTTACTCTCGATACTTGCTTAAATATAAAGAATATCTTCAATGAGAACTTTCATTCTGTTCACATTTTTAAATACCGTGTATAATTTCTAACATTCCTAACACCGCCATGCAGCACACGTCGGTTTTGATTTACCTTGTTCTGTGTGTTAAGAGTGAAAATGCTGTCTTTTTGATCTAGGAGTTTACAGGCATAGGCAATGTTAACAGCAGTTTCCTGTTTGTCTCCTGTTAGGACCCAGGTCTTTATCCTTGCCTTTCGAAGTGCCATAATAGTATCTGGGACACCCTCCTGTAAGCGATCTACAATGCCCGTAGCACCTAAACATGGGATTACAAATTGTTCATTATTTCCACACACAGAATCAAGTGGAACAAATCAAGGAATGATTGTGTTTTAAGCATTATTACATTTTCTGATGCATCTAAAATTATGGATTTGAGCTTAAGTTCATAGGTTTATTGAAACATCATGAAAATGGCTCCAAATGATCAGCTTTTAGTTATTGCCTCCAAAGCAGGGCAGTAGCTCCTGGGATAAGGGTGTAGGCCTGTGGAAAACTGCTCCTGCTGCCTTTCTAAGAATCCCAGTTTCAAGTGAATATGTGGAAGCCAGGTGAAGATGGGGTCAAGTTTGCTGGTAGGTTCAGTGGTTGAATATGATATATATATTACAAGTCTTATGTCTGCATGCATTTCCTGTCTACAAAACCTGTGCGCTGATCCAATTACGCCCCACCCTCGAACCCTGCTTCACCCGAGACTACGCATGATCTCGACTCCTTTGGTGAAGTTTTCCGCTACTGTGTTTGTTAGCCCACGATTTTCCACTAATTAAAGTGAATGTGTGAAAGATTGCAGGCTGGCGAGCTCACGGCAGAAAATCCTGGTCCCTTTGTGCAATTCCACAGACATAGTTCTTCTTAAAAAAAGATTTCACCAGCAGTTTTTCAAGGGAATGCAGAAAAAAATGGTGTATTTTACAGCAGGTGCATAAATAAGTCCAGCTTCATTAAAAAAAATTAAAACCACAGTCCCCCACAATCTAATATGTTTGGATAGGGATGTAAACAGACAAGACAACCTGCACAAGACTCTGTTAGAACTGTATTCAGCAGCTCTCCTAGAGTTAATCACCACCCGCTGAACGAGGAAAGCATTTAGAAATTCTGAACACATCCTTAACACAATACTAAAATAAATACATCAAGTTAAGCTGCTGTAAGAATGTGGAACGCGCCACGGTTTGGATTGTGATTATTTACCTAGCAGCGTTAGGTTAGTTTCTAGTTTAAGAGCTGATTCGAGCAGGAGCTCCTCTTGGTTATCAATACTTGTCTGTGCTAAGAGATGGAATTTTAGCCACTCTGAGTACTCAGCATCATTCATCACCTGCAGAAAAGAAAATGTGAGGTTTAGCATGAACTGTCTCGAGCCCAACTATCTCTAAATATGGACACTGACCAACTCTGTAAAATCTATCATTACAAAAGTATTTGATAACTGCTGTAGCATTCTACTTGTAAATTTATACTGATGCAGCAAGATAATATATATATATATATATATAGTTTATTCCAAAGTTATGAATAAATATCTGGTTTTCTTTCACATTTCTCAATTTGCAATATGACCATCCTTAGAAAGGCCCAGAATGATCAGTTTGTACCTGTCCAATGAATAAAGGTATATATTTCTGAAAAGCTGTGATGTCTCTACACACAAGAGGTTAACATTTTACATAAGACATCATTGTCCTCCCAATCCAACAACAGCATCAGCTTCCGAACTAAGACAACAATAAGCAAACAGGAATGCACGCAATCAAGCAGACGGCATTCAGTTTCCAAGGTAACTCATTAGCTTCTGTGATTGGATGATGTTAAAAGAGTACTCCGAGGTATTTGCATCCACCTTATGAGCACATTACTTCATATTCTTCCTGTGTGCCAAAACTGCTTCAGTTGACATCTCATAGTCCTAGAGTGCATCTTAGTACCAACTGTCTTCACTGGAGAAGAAAATGATGCCAATGTCACAGTAAAGGAGGAGTTTGTAGACTTCATGAGGTCATAGACATACTGGTGAAATGGGCAGACACATGGCAGATGAAATTTATTGCAGAGAAGTGTGAAGTGATACATTTTGGTAGGAAGAATGAGGAAAAGTAATATAAACTAAATGGTACAATTTTAAAGGGGGTGCAGGAACAGAGAGACCAGGGGGTGTATGTACACAAATCTTTGAAGGTGGCAGGACACATTGAGATGGGTGTTAAAAAGCATACGGGATCCTGGGCTTTATTAATAGAGGCATAGAGTACAAAAGCAAAGTTGTTATGTTAAACCTTTATAAACATTGGTTACGCCTCAGCTGGAATAGTGTGTTCAACTCTGGGCACCACATTTTAGGAAGGATGTCAAGGCCTTGGAGAGGGTGCAGAAAAGATTTACTAGAATGCTACCAGGGATGAGGGACTTCAGTTATGTGTAGAGACTGGAGAAGCTGGGGTTGTTCTCCTTAGAGCAGAGGAGGTTAAGAGGAGATTTGATAGTGGTGTTCAAATATCATGAACGGTTTTTATAGAGTGAATAAAGAGAAACTGTTTCCAGTGACAGAAGGGTCGGTAACCAGAAAACACAGATTTAAGGTAATTGGGAAAAGAACCAGAGGCGATGTGAGGAAACATTTTTTTAAGCAGTGAGTTGTTGTGATTTGGAATGCACTGCCTGAAAGGGTGGTGGAAGAAGATTCAATAGTAACTTTCAAAAGGGAATTGGATATATACTTGAAAGGAAAAAAGTTGCAGGGCTATGGGGAAAGAGCAGGGGAGTGGGATAGCTCTACCAAAGAGCCGGCACAGGCAGACTGGGCCGAATAGCCTCCTTCTGTGTTGTATCATTCTATGATTCGATAAAATTACTCAAGCGACAAAAACCATTTCAAAGGACATGACGCTTATCTTTTGTTTGTATATTACAGGAAATGTCACTCAAAATCCAGTGATAAAACCTCCAGGAATATGTCAAACGGAGTTGGTGACCCTAGCTGGGATGGCAGTTGGAGTGCTACAATCAGCCTTCTGGGTTAGAAGCAGACAGTTGGTGAGGGTTGCTAATCCTGATCACTATTCAGCAACCCCTGTGGGAAGTGTGGCAGTCTGATGACATCAAGACCGGGCTTGACTATCGTGCCCCCAAAGGTCAAATTGCCTGCTGACAGTCACCATGAAGGTTTCCAGATGAATAAGAGCCACTTGGACAAGGTACCAGAGACTATACATCAGCAAGGAGAGAAAACTGGTGAAAGCAAAAAAAAAACCTAAATACTATGGGCTGGATTTTGATACTGGGGCGGGTTGGGGTCGTGTCATCCGCATTTCGTGTTATCCACCCGCCTGCAATTGGATGTGGGAGATTGATGCAATTTTCACTTAATTGGGCAATTGCGTTCCAGCATGTGGGAACCCATGAACCAATTAGTGGTTTCAGTCTGAAAGTCGCCTCTGATGATGTCATCATTGCTGCTGCATTGCAGGTCAGAGACTACCTGGTCTCAGAGATTGCCTGGCCTTTGCTGTGAGAGGACCCGGATGCAACATGAGCAGCATCAGAGAGAGAGAGAGAGAGAGAGAGAGAGAGAGAGAGAGAGAGAGAGACAGAGAGAGAGGAGAGAAAGAGAGAGAGAGAGAATTTTTTTTCCCATCCAGGTCCTCTCACAGCAAAGGCCAGGCAGTCTCTGAAGACATTCAATGCAGCAGCATCAGAGGCGACTTTCAGACCTAATACTACTACTACCTTCATCACATCTCCGTTGTAATAGTGGACCTGCAAGCTGATAGTCAGCTATCCACTTGTGCTCCCGCCAGGTTTCACTGGCGTGTTTCACATCAGGCGTGCTTCACGTCAGAAAAGGGTTAAACTAGCTAAAATGTTTCAAAATGGCATTACAGAGCCAATTTAGGGCTTGTTAAGGGCTTTAATGGCCTCTCCCGCCTCTTGGAGGCGGGACGGAGTCGGGAACACCGCACACGATTTTATCAAAATTGCGTGGAGGCGGAATGGAGGCGGGATCAAGTCCGCCCGCCACTTTTCGCAATTTTAACCCCCCACACGCCTCCAAACCCGCCTCCACGGCCCTATGAAAATCCAGCCCTATGAAACTTTGTCTTAATAACAAGAACCTACATTTATATAGCATCCGCTAATGTAGATAAAACGTGTCAAAGCACTTCACGAAGGTGTAAGGAAAAAAATGGACGCAAATCTTGAGGTAGGAGATATTAGGAGGGTGCTTGGTCAAAGAGATGAGTTTTAGGGAGGGTCTTAAAAGAGGAGAGGAAAGGGGAGAGGTGGTGTGCTCCAGAGAATTCCAGAGCATGGGGCCTAGGTGGCTGAAGGCACGACAGCCAATGGTAGCATGAGGGGAGGGGGGTAAGCACCAGAGACCAGAGTCAGAGGAACGGAGAGACTGGAGGGGGTCGTAGGGCTTGAGGAGATTACAGAGATAGGGAGGGACAAGGCCACAGAAGGATTTAAACACAAGAATGATAACTTCCAATTTGAAGCAGTGGGGCACTGGGAGTCAATGAAGGTCAGAGTAAGTTGGTGGGGCCACAATACGGGTAGCAGAGCTTTAGATGAGCCTTAGATTACGGAAGGTGGAGCATGAGAGTTCAGCTATGGAAGCATTGGCATAGTAGAGTCTAGAAATTACAAAGGCACGGATGAAGGTTTCAGCAGGTAGGGATGGAGTCAGGAAATGTTATGGAGGTGGAAGTAGGCAGTCTTTGTGATGGAGAGGATATGGGGTCGGAAACTAAGCTTGGGTTCAAATAGTACACCCCGATTGCGAACAGTCTGATTCAGCCTGAGACAGTGGCCAGAGGGAGATGGAATCGGTGACAAGGTTATGGAGTTTATGATGGAGGCTGAAAAAGATGGCTTCAGTCTTCCCAATATTTAGCTGGAGGAAATTGCCGAGCATTCAGCACTGGACGTTTGGACAACACAGAGGCAATGGAAAGGCTGAGAGAGGTGGTAGACAGGTCGACCTGGGTATCGTCAGCATACATGTGGAAGCTGACCCCATGTTTCCAGATGATGCCGACAAGGGACAGGCCAACATGTAGATGAGGAAGAGGAGGGGCCCAAGGATAGACTCTGATGGACTCTGGAGGTAACAGTGTGGGGGTGGGAAGAGAAAACATTGCTGGAGATGCTCTGGCTACAATCAGATAAATATAAAATGGAACCAAGCGAGACAAGTCCCACTGAACTCGACACCAGAGGAGAAGCATTCGAAGAAGATGGTGTGATAGATTGTGACTGCAGTGTGGTTGAGGAGGACAAGGAGTGATAATAAAGCATGGTCACAGTCCAGAGGATGTCATTTGTCACTTCGATTAGGACATCACCTGTGAACAAAGTTTCAATCAAAGCTAGGATATCAATGCAATTATGGATGGCAAGGGCCTTGTTTATTAGTGAACGGGCATTACGGAGGGTAATGTGGAGAGGAATGGAGTCCAAAGAGTTAGTGGTGGGTGGGTGATTAGGATAGGAAAGAAGTTGGCGAGGTTAGCCCCCAGTAGGCATGCTGGGCAGGAAAGTTGGCAAGAGAAGAGGATGGGGCAGTTGGGGTTGCTGCTCGTAGGAAGGCAGCAACGGGTGCCTCGATAAACCCTTTGGAGAATTACAAGAAAGGCATAGAGTGTATCTGTAGGCTTATTCATGGGGCATTCAAGCCTGGAACAGCAGCAAGAGAATAGGAAGGCAGAGGAGTAATGATCGGTATGGGTAGGGATTGGGGGGGGGGGGGGGGGGGGGATGAGGAAACCAAAGCTGGCTGACAGGAAGGGGAGGAGACAGGAGAAAGGCCCGTGAGGGGTGAGGAGAAAAAAGGGGAGATAAAAGTAATGGACTTGGGTCCGGAGTAACAGCCAAAAGGCACTCGTGATTAGACACAGGGAATTCGGGTTGCATAGTGACAGAGATTAGAAGAGACAGGTCCTGGTCATAGATAGAGGACCTTCCCCTTATTCCAGGTGCCTTGTATTGGATAAATCAAAAATTGGTACAGTTGGTATTTCAATTTTGCAATAAATGCTAGAATATCTGATTAGCTGTCAGCCCCCAGGTGCAAAGCTTCACTGGAGCAACAACCTCAACAAACATCAAAGCACTAAACAAAGCAAGGTTCATAAATTCAATAGAGGAATTCAACTAAGGAAACAACTTTTTTTTAAACAGCCAATGTGGCCATTTGTACCAGAGCAGGTATCAATGTCCAGAACCCATGGAATTGTCAGGACTCGTCCACTGAAGTACTTTCCATTAAAAAAATTCACATGCTGAAATTTGAGCCAGGTGCGTAAAGTCACCAAATCTAACTTGACTACATTGGTGCAGGTCCCACTTTGGTAATAGAATGTTTAATACACCCATGTTTTAAACCTGTTTATAGTAATTAGGCCTAACAAACAAATTGGTGGTGAAATTGGTCTATGCCAGTAGCGGGAAAAGGACTCGTAGCGAATTGGCCGCCCATTTTACTCTCCCACACAAGAATAAAGGGTTACCACAGTATTCATGGTAGGATGACCATACGTCCCCGTTTTCTGGGGACAGTCCTGGATGAGGTACTATATCCCCGGGAAAATAATGTCCCCGGAAGAGTCCCTGGTTTACAAAACTCGTCCCCGAAGTGTATCCCTGGGCAGTGAGTGTACCCCCGGGCAGTGAGTGTACCCCCGAGTTGTCAGTTTGTTGCTCTGAGGCTAAATTAAACAACAACTTGTATAATGGCCAGAGTGAGTCATTGCGCATGCGCGACTAGGTGAACTTTCTGCGCATGTGCCGGTGAGTTTCCGGCAGGGCTCGTGCTGCTGGATAGTCGGCGCCGGAAGTGCCTGGGAGAATGGCAACCGGAGCGGGTGAGGGAGAGGCTGCGGGGGAGGGCCCGGTCACAGTCACCAGGGGCGGGCTAATCCTAGACACTGTGGAGGAGTCAGGTGTGACCTCAGTCATTGGGGGGGGGGGGGGAAGAGGGGCGGCAGATCAGGTGTCTGAATGCGCTTCAATAGTGGGACATCACATCCGCGGTAATTTTACGCACATTTGTTTTGCATTTGTAGTGTATGTGTGCAACTGTTAAAATATAGGCTGCTAAAAAATGTTGCCTCGCTACGCTGCGTAACCTACATTTCCATCCTGGCTACTTGCTGTGCTCCCACCCTGTGTGTCCCTGGATTCGGTTTAGAAAATACGGTCACCCTAGTGTATAGGAAAGGGACAGTGAAAATAACATTCCATGCTGTTGCAGTGAATCTGGGCATCAGCGCAGTTGGCAACTCAGAGCATAAGCTTTTGTTTTGTTGAAGCTGAAGTATGTGACAAGATTTATATAACACAAAGCAACTTGCATAGAATTGATTGCATGCAAACACGAAGAGTACTGGGGGCCAAGTTGCAATAGAACACAGATTCCTACACAAGCTCCCTTAAGGCCCATATTTCAGCTGCCTGATTGTTTGCACGTTCCCACTGTGCTCGGGAGGACTGCAGGAGCCACTTTCGAGTACCTTTGAGCAGCTGCCTCAGAGTGGAATGGAGTAGCCTGGAAGCAGTTTCTTTTCTTCCGCTACTGGTGTGTGGTTACTACTATTAACTCCAATCATTGAAATGTACATGTAATTTAGAATTCTATATAGTATTCTAGCTCATTTTCTTCTGCAGTAATCAAGTGATATATAAGCAGGAGCTCACTCTCCCCTATTGGCTATCACGTTACCCCGTTGCCAAATAAACCAAAAACAGTAAATCAAAACACAGGAAGAGGTAATAAATCATATTATATTTCTATGAAGAATATACCGTAAAACAGATGCATTCAAATCAGTAATAAATTGAGACAATGTTGATAAACTGTGAGCATTGCTCTTGCATGCTATTTCATCTCCATTCCCTGATGTGTTACTGCTTTTTAACACACAACATTGTGATATATCTACAATATTCATCATGCGTTTTCTTACTTTCTTACCTTCTTAGCAATGCATAGAGTACGAAGACCCTCTTTGGCATAATAGTCTAAGTAATTCTGTGTCCTTTCCTGAATGGCCCTCTGTTGCCTGTGGCCTGCAAGGTAAGCACGAGTCAATGAAGAACCAGCTCAAAACCCTGCAAACTATCCTGTATGACAGAAACCATATTTGATTCCATTTCACGTACAATTAAACATGACCCATGTTACCATTGAAAACAGATGGTCTGTGGGTAAAAGAAAGGCACAGTGAAATCACAGAACCACTCTGCAATCTGTGAGTCAATATAGTCCGCAATTACAATTTTACATCAAATATTTATTATTTCAGTAACAAAGGACTGTGGGATACAACCTATATTCCCACTCATGGTTTGACCATAATGCACTCATGGCCTAGTAAATTGCCAGCAAATTTGTGTGATACAAACCAAATCCCACATCTGATCAGGTATCCTCCATAAACGTTGTTACAATTCAAGCTTTCTCCCAACACTTAACTGTGCTCACATCAAATTGCCAGTTTCGATAAGCAGGCTGAGGCTCCCATGCAGTGAAACTTGCAATCTTGTGTGCCATGAATGAGACAGTGTACCACAGGACTAACAGTTGCCCTTTAAAATGATCCTGTGCATTGCAGGCTATGTACTAAGCCCACCACTCTCTCCTGTCCACGGAGGTGATAAGTACCATTCTGTTGGACTGTTACACTCAGGCTCCCTTGGCCCTAATCTCACTGAACTCCTGACCACCAACTTTCCTTCCTGGCTTCCATGATAGCTGACACTATAAATGATTCCCTCTACCTCATTTATTTGTGCCATGAAAAATAAAGGCTGTGATATCCCACAAATAAACACAATTGTTTTAAACTTAATTGACGTATCTTATTAATCAAACACACTATTTGAAATATGATCAGCTTTCAAGATTTCTTTCACTGATGTCGGCGAGACCGAGAACCTCAGCTACTGACAGTTTCAAAGAGAAATAATTTTCACTTCATGTCAGTAATTACTGAATAAAATATTGGGAGCATCTAGCAGCACATACAAAAGATTATTATAATTAATGTGAAATTGAAAATACATTTCACCTACAAAAAGAGTAAGCCAAAAAATCTATTTGTGTGGTGAAGGCAGAAACTCGGCAGCTCTCCGGATCGGTGAGCAGAAAATGGAGCACAACCTGGTTCCACTCCGCTTCTTAGGTCCTTCCATTTTCCGCTCGGGGCTGGGGGGGGGGGGGGGGGGGGGGCGGGGGAGTCGGGTGTTTGGATCTTCCAGCTACATCTCCTACATCAAGAGGTTGTGTCTGGGGAGTTTCTGGACTACCCTGGGAATTCTACCCCTCTGCCCTGATAAAGGTCTGAATGGAACTCTCTCCAGCTGAGACCTAAAAGTTTAATTGAGGCCTTCGGAAAGGTGCCCATCACCTCTGATGACGAGGACAATCAATCTCAGAGGGGATGAATTACCTTTGCTTAGCCTGCAAATGGCTTTCTTTGCAGCAGAAAACTTATATCACTTCTGTTTCTTCAGCCCGTGAAGGGTCTGGCCTCTAGGTGGGAACCTATAGCAGAGTGGCTATGACTCACTCTGCCTTTCAAGGGTGGATGAGGGAAGGCTCCACTGAAATGAGCTTGCAGGCTCCAACAGTCCATGGGTTGCCCCGACTATGCTAACAGCTCAATCCCTGTGATATGGGTTGGGGGTCAATGTCTTTGGGGATCAATGGTGGGCTTAGGCCTTCGCTACCATACTTCCACGGGTGGAGTGGTCTAGAAGTTTAGATAGTGTATCTGAAAATCAAACTTGGGTAATTAAAATGGACGATTAACTATAATGGTAAACCAACTCTGCAGAACAGAGATTAAGATCTTTGTATCAAGTCTTAATCATAAGAATTTTTATGAATAGGAACACTGGACTCAAATAAGCAGTCCCTCTTTCATATATCAATTCCACTTGCCTGTCTTTTCACCATATCTCTCAATCCTTCTCTCTCCAAATCCAATTATCTTTTTAACCCGCTTATTGTTCTTGCTGCAATGGCTTTCCCTTGCTTATTCTACAACTCTATTACACATTGGTTGAAAAAGTTCCACTTGATTTTCGTTCTTACTCTTAACTTTGTCATTTTTAACCTGTGCCACCTAGTGTTTCAACCTTTCACCACAGTGAACAATTGGCCTGTTTCCTTCATCATAATCTTTAACATTTCAATGAGCTCAATTCAAATGGATTTTGGGGAAGAGTGTTCCAGATTTTCACTACCATTAGAGTGAAAAAGTGCTTCCTGATTTGACTCCTAAATGGCCGAGCTCGAATTTTAACATTATGCCTCCTCATTCTGGATTTCCTCACCAGAGGAAATAGTTTCTCTGTATCTACCCTACTGAATCCCTTTATCTTTTTAAAGACTTTGATTAGGTCACCCCTCAACCGTCTAAATTCAAGGGAATGCAAACCAAGTTTACGGAACCTGTCTTCATAAATTAACTCTTTAAGCCGTGGTATAATTTTGGTGAATCTGTGCTGTACCCCCTCCAAAGCCAATATATCATTCCTGAGGTTTGGTGCCCAAAACTGAATGCAGTACTCCGGATGGGGGTTTGACCAAGGCTCCGAACAACTGAAACATAATTTCCTCACTTTTGTATTCCAACCTCCTTAAAATAAAGGCCAACATTCCATTAGCCTTTTTGTACCTGTGCACTAGCTTTAATGATCTTTGCACATGGACAGCGAAAATCTCTTTGCTCCTCCACAGCTCCTAGTCTCTAACCATTAGGAAATTATTACATTTGTCTTTCTTGGATCCAAAGTGGATGATCTCACACTTCCGCACATTGAACTCCAATTGCCACAGTTTTACTCAGTCACTTAGTGTGTCTATGTCTTTTTGTAACTTTCTGCTCCCATCTACACAAATTACTGTACCTCCTAACTTAGTGTTATCTGAGAACTTGGATATACAACTCTATATTCCTTTCATCCAAGTAATTGATAGACATGGTGAAAAGTTGAAGCCCCAGTACAGATGCCTGGGGAACACCACTTGTCAAATCCTGTCAATTATGAAACAAACCCTTTATCCCTACTCTCTGTCTCCTACCTCCCAACCAATTATCAACCCATGTCATAAGGTTACCTCCAATTCCATGTGCTCTTATGTTTGCTAATTATCTACTGTGCGGAACCTGACTAAATGCCAGAGGGTGGGGGTCTGGAACTCACGACCTGAAAGGGTGGTAGAGGCAGAAACCCTCATCACATTTAAAAAGTACTTGGATATGCACTTGAAGTGCCATAACCTACAAGGCTATGGACCAAGAGCTGGAAAGTGGGATTAGTCTGGATAGCTCTTTTTCTGCCGGCACAGACACGATGGGCCGAATGGCCTCCTTCTGCACTGTAAACTTCTATGATTCAATGCTTCTGGAAGTCCATATAGACAATATCCGTAGACACTCCCCTATCCACTAGGCTACTGGCCGCCTCAAAATATTGAACTAGATTAGTCATACATGACCCACTTTTCACAAATCCATGCTGACTCTCTTTGATCAGCTCAGTCACTCTCTCTCTGATAATAGATTCCAGTAACTTCCCCTCAACTGATGTTAAACTGACAGGTCTATAGTTTGCTGGTTTCTCCCTCCCTCCCTTCTTAAATAATGGAGTGACATCTATAATTTTCCAATCCAAAGTCATAATTCCTGAATATAGAGAGCTTTGGAAAAATTTGATTAACACATCTGCAATTTCCTCTCCTATTTCTTTTAATACTCTGAGGTGGAAATCATCAGGTTCTGGAGATTTGTCTATCTTAAGTCTCATTATTTTCTCCATTTCCATTTTTTAAAAAGCTTATATTAAATCCATTATTTTCCTCCCCATGACTTATTTTTAGGTTCCTTTGTACAGCTGGTATTTTGTTCTCTTCCTCTACTGTGCAAACGGATACAAAGTACTCATTTAACAAGGCTGATAGTCTCGCCTGCATCTGTCTTTAATGGGCCCACATTTCCCTTTACCATTCTCTTTCTCTTAATATATCACTTGCAAGTTTTTTTTATATTCCCTTTCTGCACCTCTTATTACTTTATTTTTATCCCTTTGTTACATTTTATAGCTCTCCCAGTCTGCTGGATTTCCACTTTTCCTTACATTTGTGTAAACCATTACTTTTAGCTTGATACTGTCTCCTACCTCATTTCTTGATCACAGTTACTTAATTACACAAATGGAGCCTTTGCCTCATTGTGGGACAGAGCCCTGCAAATTTACTGGTTTTGTATTGTACCAAATACTTCTTTGACTACTTCTCACTATTTGTCTGTAGATTTACCCATCAACAGCTTACTCTGGTCAATTCACTTCACGATCCTCTGAAGTTTGCCTTAATTAAATTTAAAAGTTTGGTATGAGACTGGTTTGTAATACAGGAGGTGTGCCTGTCGTGAGCAGCCAATTGTTAACAGTCTAACCTGGGAAATGTGATCCAGAGAGTCAGGGCTCAGACTTGTTAGTTGCTAGATTCTTCTTGGCTGGGTTATGGTGTACAAGAGACAGGAAAAGAGAAAGAATTGTTTTTTTTTAAAAAGCAATTTTGCTGCGGTTTTACAACAGATATTGTGAGCATTTTGAAACTGAAAAAAGGTACCCAGAATTCAAAGAGTTAATGGACAGGCAAATGCAAATACTGTAACCGTCTACGTACCTTTAGCAGAAGTGTCCAGAAGATCCATCATGACTGAATCGGCACCTTTTGTATAAACAACTACTTTATTAGTCAGTGGATGCCGGACTACCACAGACATCCTCTTTCTAATTGAGTCAAATGGTAAGATGTGCAAGAGTTGAAAATGTAATCGCCCTACTTTGCTGAGCTCCACAGTGACTTGATCAGAAGTCTTAGATAATAAAATACACTTGTAGGCCCGAGCCGCATGTACCAGCGCAGCTTCATCTGGGCTCTCAGCTTCATAACGCAATTTAGAATTACTGCATTTCTCTGCGACTGTGTCCGGACCTGTGGATGAACCGCCTGCAGCTTCATCATGCTCTTCTGACACATTCTGAACACTTTCCTCAGCTGGACTTTGGCCACCAGTGGCTTTGATTCCCTTGGCTGATCCAGCAGCTGCTTCATTTTGTTCCTTGAGTGCACAGGGTGAAGCCGGCTTCACTCTATTTAATAGTCTGTTCGCAAAAGTACTTGGACTTTCTGCAGATGAATCTTTTCCACTTGAAAGAGAGGATGGGCTCATACGAGACACCGAGAATCTTTGAAACATCTGCTTTATCTCTTCCAGGGACTTCAATGGAGTATTGCTGACTGAAGGTACTCTTACCTTTATTGACATAAAAATAAATTTAAATTAGATAGACAAGCTTCACCATTTTCACATGAATAAAAAATAACTGTTACTTCACTCCAATAGGAAAAGATTACTTGTTTTTAAATAACTTAAAAATCATGTTGGGATACATTTACTAAGTCAGGGTTCATTGCTTCCAATAATAATGGATTTTGCCTGAATTTATTACTTCAGAGCTGTTATTATAAATCCATTCACTTTGTCCATGACCAACATCGCAGGTGGCAAACCAGTATGTAATAAAATCAGGCTGTGGGCTTTCATCAAGCACATCTTTTGGGGTCGAGAGCTTGTGAGGTAATGACGGCTCAAAAGAAGCCTTCTTAAAAAAAGTTATTAACAGAAACAATAATTCAGAAAAGCCAGTGATAATACTTATTGAGTTATATTTCTCTTCAGTTCAATTGTCAGCCTTAGCTCATCTTCTCTAACTTATACCAATTCCACTCCACTCATTATGGAACTTTTCCAACTTATGCACATGTGAACTTGAAATGGACACCCAGCTGACAAAATATAAATCCCTCTTCAACTTGCCATGCTTATTTTAGGAGGCAGCAATCATTCTGTGATCACTGAACACATCCATATAACACCATCCATATAAAACAGAAATCTCCTGGCTTTAGTTAATTGTACTTCTAGAGCAGAAGACTCAAAGGAGGGATTTGATAGGTGCACTGTCTAACAGCCTCAGAACTCTTTATTGCTTTACATCAGAGTTTCTCCTCAGTCAGAAGGTGTCATAAGCAGCAATTGGGAAGAAATTTAACATTACACAATCTCATAATTTTTGCATCTGCAATTCTTCCAAAATCAAACATTGTAACAGGTAAAATAGAGTGAAGTTATTTTTCTTTAAAAATACAATTTGTTACACCCATTTCAAAGTTTTCTTGACGTGCAGATCAATTATCAGATCTCATTTTGTCCATCAGTCTTAGAAGACAGGAATATGAAATGAAAATATTAATGCAAATTAATGGTAATCTTATGGAATATTACATCTTCAAGAACTGGTGAAGATGGAAAAACTAGGTTAATTAAAGTTCATTGTATTTGTTGCACCCTTTTCATAAATAGCCTGAACTATGTCACTGCACAAAAGTCAAGAAATCTGATAAGCATTCAACAATCTATCCGTATAGGAACTTCAAACCTGGAAATATAATTCTAACATGGAGAAGAGTAATCCAGTTACACCTTTTCAAACCATTTTTAATTTTAAAGAACTTATCACATCTCTCAAACTTTCCAAAGTGCTTCACAATAAGTGAATTACATTATGCAGTTACTATTATGTGGATAAACCCAACAGCCATATTGTGCACAGCAAGGTCCCACAAACAGCAATGAGCTGAATGACCAGTTGATCTGTTTTTGGTGGCATTGGTTAAAGGAGGCAAGTTGGCCAAGACACTAGCAGAATTCTACTCTTTTTCAAATAGTGCCATAGGATCTTTAACATCCACCGAACAGGCAGACAGTGCCTCATTTAACATTTCAGCTGAAAGATGGCCTTTAAAACAATACAGCTCCTTCAGTGCACAGAAACACATTTTTTGGAACAAGCTATACACATAATTATACACAAAGTTTATTATAAATTCCTGTGCTGGTTCTGCTGTTAAAACAATAATTACCTCAAAGTAGTGCACTTATCATGGGTTATAGCACATTTTAGCACTTAGTTCATATTAGTGGCAGTTTTGTACTGAGAGCCCACACTCACTTGTAACTGGGTTGAAACTATCCCATCTAATTTCACACAGAACCCTACAGTTATCAAACAGGAGAGTTTCACACTATCAGTCAGTACTCGATTTAAAACCAGATTACAGAGTTCCAAGAAAAACTTATTTAAACAAATCAAATATTGAATAAACGTTGGCCTTACCCGCTGTCTTTGCTGGTTAAGAGATGACACCACGACAGTGTTACAGATGGCTAAGGCAAGGAAAAAGTCAACAATGTATGTGAATTCCAGGGAGAGCCCTTTATCTGCCTCATCCAACAAGTCCAGTGGCCGAGATGTAATGTGTTCTAATTTCCTTAGGAGTTGAGAATCTGGTGCAACATCCCTCTCCTGCAAATTATAACATTATTATTAGGCTGAGGGATCTGTTAAAATCTGCAGTGTAGAGGAGGCAGAAGTGGAGGGGCGGGAAGGGAGAGAGGAATGTAGTTAACTTGTTTTGTTATAATTCTAATGGCTTCACTTTCCATAAGCATTTAAGTTTTTTTTATTTCTGAGGGAAAGAACTTTAAAAAGAAAAGTTACAGGAACATTCATCCATAAAGACTAAGTTAGTCACAACAGCTTTTTTTGTTAATTCCAAGTTCTTGCTCTTTCACGCTATCACGTAATACCAGTACTTGTAAACTATGTAGCCCACTGTTAAACACCTCAATTGATTCAGTATCTCTATAGCTTTCTGGGACAGTGCATTCCACGTTCTCAGAACCCTTTGTATGAAGAATTTTTATCTTTGTTAATTTTAAATGAAGCACGTTCTAATTTTAAGAGTATGTTCTGTTGTTCTGCATTCCCCTACTATAGGAAACACTTCCTTCCATTATTTTACTATTCTTTAATAATTTAAGGATCTCAGTAAAATCATCCCTTTGCCTCCTTGTCTCTAGGAGATATAACCCAAGTTTATTCATGCATCTACAATAAATCTCCCTGGGATTTTCCATTTTCTGTTTACAGGAATAGCCTGTCTTTGCTTGGCATCTGCCCTTACGGCCGAACCTGGGAACTCACCATGTGGAAGTGAGCAAGTTGGAACCTATGCTGCACTATTCTCTGATACAGAAGCCTAATGTACTTTTCAAGTTTAATAAATACCTAAAGTAAAATTGTCCAGAGTATTTGCAAATAAGAAAAAGCTGAGCCTTAGGATCAGGTTTTTATTTCTGGTTAAATGTTAAAGGTGTCACATTTCTCGTACTTTTTCATCCAAAAAAAGGAGTAGAATGTGATTTGATCGCACACCTGTTGCAGCTTTTGTTTGTGTCCTATAAACTTTAGAAAGTATATTAAGCTGAGAAAGCAAGAGCGAGAGTGACAGAGTGAGAAAGGGTGAGTGAGAGGAAGTCTACTGTGTATTTATTGTGGTATTGCTATGTATTCAAACTTAGAACACTGTACAATGGAGATATGAATTAGAAGACTTTATAATCAAAAGAAACAGCACAGAGCGGGCATACTCACAATTGAGCTGCTGAATGCCACATGACATGAGTGTGTAACATTTTCATGTTCATCTTCACATGCATCTCCCTCCCTGAGTGTTGAGCAATTAGCAGTTAGGCAATTCAATGAGCTGTGGCTCCGCAGCACAGGTAAAGATCTGCAGCTGTCTGAACGGTGCCCAAACTTACAAACGGATCCCAGAGAAATGTTCGATAAATCTTCAGTGTTAAAATCCTGATACAACTCCAGTCTTTTTGCTGAGGGGCAGGGAAAAGACAAAACCAAGATGAAAGTAAAGAGTTATACTGGAATGGTTCAAGTATTCCAGCTTTCTCTTTTCACACAAATGACATAGATGGCATTTCCTCATTGAATTGAATCCTTTCACCATCCAATGCTGAACAGAAATGCTGTTCCTTTCGACGTACCTTGTTTGAAGATCTTAAAGGGGCACTATGCACATCTTCAGTCCACGTGTGCACAAAATTACAGTGTTGTCCAACAGATATTGCTAACTAGACACAAGTGTGGCTTGGGCAATATCGTTTTAGCCATATGCACTAATTTTTGTAGAAAATGCCTTGCATACACTCACACAATACAGGTAAATATACTACCCATGTGTATATTTACTTAACAAATATCTACCACCATTCAGTAATCAAGGAAATAAAGCATTCACAAATGATCAAAAAACACTTAAACTCTGCTTTTCATCCACCATTTTAGCAACAAACACACAAAAAGGTTAAAGTGCACATGCATACACCGTGCCAATAGGAGTATGGAGATCAAATGCCCAACGACAGTGTTTATTACTCATCTTTATTTACTAACCAGAAATACAATTAACCACATGTGGATTCTCAATTAGTCATATGTGGCTAGTGGCTGATGTATTGGGCAACACTAGCGTACAATAGGTACACTGGGATGCTCATAGAGCCTGTCTGCTGGCTGGTACGGAGCTTACTATAACTGGTTAGATTACAGATAGATTGGGAACTATCTTTTTCACAGTCTCCATCAGATACTGTACTCACAATAGAACTCAACAAATACTGTGTAAAAAAGACAAAGATGGTTCCTGATCTGTGTGTAAAAAGATGATTGCCAGACAGTGGACATGCCCCTTCCTTAAAACATGTCTGCCTCACTTCCACTTGAATAGATTAGCCTTCCAGTCCATTTTCCAATGATGTTTAAAAAGGGCCATTATAGGCCAACTGTGCAAAATGTGCAGGAGGTTAAACAGCTGACACGATGTAGTCCCCTCTTCTTTACCTTGTCCTTCACTTTTAAAAGTTTAATTAATAATTTATTTTCGACTAGTAGCTTCTTGTTTTAGAAGCATTTTTTCTTTTTAATTTGAGAACATGGCACAGGCTGCCCAGGTTCAAATAACAGTCTTAAATGGTCCATACAGAAGAGATCATGATGTGGAGATGCCGGTGTTGGACTGGGGTGGACAAAAGTGAGAAGTCGCACAACACCAGGTTATAGTCCAACAGCTTTATTTGAAATCACAAGCTTTCGGAGCGGCTGCTCCTTCGTCAGGTGAAGTGAAGAAATACAAATGGGCACAGCATATAAAGACAGAGAACAATGCCTGTGCAGAGAACAATGTCAGACAACTACAGTTAATCTTTAAGGCAGTTAGAAAGATTAACTGTAGTCGTCTGGCATTGTTCTCTGCACAGGCATTGTTCTCTGTCTATATATGCTGTGCCCATTTGTATTTCTTCACTTCACCTGACGAAGGAGCAGCCACTCCGAAAGCTTGTGATTTCAAATAAAGCTGTTGGACTATAACCTGGTGTTGTGCGACTTCTCACTTTTATACAGAAGAGAACATAAGAACTAGGAGCAGGAGTAGGCCATTCGGCCTTCTGAGCCTGCTCCACCATTCAATAAGATTATGGCTGATCTTCCACTTCAACTCCACTTTCCCGCTGCATTCACTGACAAACAAAATAATGCAACAGAAATTAAAGACAAGATTTTAGATTTTACAGGGGAAGCAGCACCAAAAATTTATATTTTCACATAATTTAAACAAATATTTTTTTTAAATTTCAAATCCCATTCCATTAAGTAGAATTGTACAAAAGCTCAAAGTAAATGGGAGTTTTATTGGCACTACTGTAATATGTTTTCATTTACTTTGTTTATGCGCCAACCAGATTTGACCAAAACAATTAAAAATATTGGAAATAGACGACAGGTTGATCAGTACCCGAAATAGAAAGATAGGTAACTTCTTCCTGTCGTTTTCCCTTCTTTATTCTCTTGGATATGTCCTGACTTGTTCCATAAGATGGGCTCTTTAGCCTGACCATGCCAGTTCTGATGAAAGGTCACACCCAGGACATGAACCTATGCTCAGTGACCTGCTGTGCACTTTCATTATTTTATGTTCTTTTTTCAGATTTCCCACCTTAGCAGTTTTATTTTTGCCGCTACTTGGATACTACGATGGATCTGCTTTAATCTGAGTGGATGTGCTTTTCAAGCAACTTTTAAAATTACATGTCACAGGATATTGAATCACAACAGTATTACAGAAAGAGGTAGTTTTTTTTAATAGAAGTTTTGCATTGCTAACCTGGAGTTATGTCAGAGCCAGGAACAAGGTAAAACGTCTACGAAACTAATGGCAACTCACTTCTATAGCGGAGATTTTATACTTAAAACAGGTTTAAAACACCCTTTTGGGTAGCTGCACAATGCCGCTAAGTGTTCGAATATGAAGCTGTGCCCGCAATTCTCATATTCTGCATTCCAAATCAGGGCATGAGGCTTAATACCAAGCAGATGGCAGACACTTTCCATGGGGAGGGAGCGAGGAAAGGAAACAAAAAAATTGGAGACTCACATTGATGTCAGTTTAAAAAAAAGTACTGCCAAAGGCCAAGCACCAAGTCATGTGCTGTTTCAGCCAGAAAATAGTGCATTGCAGGTAAAAACGAAAGAACTTGCACTTATATAGCACCTTTGATGTCCTCAGGATGCTTTACAACTAATGAAGTCATTTTGAAATATAGGCAAACGCAACAGCCAATTTGTGCAGGGAGACAATAAATGCATAATGGCCCGGAATTTGTGGTGAGTAATAACAGCAAACGAACAGCGTTTGCTCTTATTACCCCTTTGAAACTGACCGCAACTTCAGGATGAAGTGCATTTGCATCCTAACGCGGAAATCCTGAAGTTGTGGTCAGTCATTCACTGCTCTGACACTGGCTGCACTGTGGCCACCGCACCCCCGCTCCCCACAACCGGTAATCAGTGTAATCTGTCAAATCAGGGAAACTGACGAAAACCTTGGCTCTTCTGCAGTAATATTGCTGTTAAATACCCCATTAAAAGTTAGACACTTTTGGATTGGGTGTAACTGGGGTTTTAACAGCGGATTGACTGCTAAACAAACGTTATGATCTTGTAAAACTAATTTAAATTTTGTGGAGTGTCAAATTTATCCATTTTAATAAAAATTAAAATTTTTAAGAAACTTCCTTTATTTCAGGTTTACCTTTCCCCATGTGAGGGCTCCAATTTTGTTTTGCCCACTATAACATTTTTAAAAAGTTAGAATCAAAGGACCTTACTAACTTCCTGGTTCTCAGTCTGTGAGAATTCTGCTTTGTGATTGGCTGCTTAGACAGATTGTTCACGTCACAGCAGCTTGCGTTAGAGATTCATAGGAACAGGAGTAGGCCATTCAGCCCCTCGAGCCTGTTCCGCCATTCAATGAGATCATGGCTGATCTGCGACCTAACTCCATACACCCACCTTTGGCCCGTATCCCTTAATACCTTTGGTTAACAAAAAGCTATCAATCTCTGATTTAAAATTAATAATGGATTTAGCATCAATTGCCGTTTGTGGAAGAGAGTTCCAAACTTCTACCACCCTTTGTGTGTAGAAGTGTTTCCTAATTTCACTCCTGAAAGGTCTGGCTCTAATTTTAGACTATGCCCCCTAGTCCTAGAATCCCCAACCAGCGGAAATAGTTTCTCTCTAACTACACTATCTGTTCCCCTTCATATCTTGAAAACTTCGATCAGATCACCTCTTAACTCTTCTAAATTCCAGGGAATACAACCCTAATTTGTGGAATCTCGCCTCGTAACTTAACCCTTGAAGTCCGGGGATCATTTTGGTAGTCCGGGGATCATTCTGGCGCCCCACTAACTTACGCTGATTTCAATTGCACGTTGGAAAAGCTGAAATTCTCGCCACAGAGCTCACGAGATCTTTGTGGGAAGCTTAATTCGGGGCCAGCGAAGAACGCCTTTGCTTTGCCGCTGACCGCAAATTCCAGGCCAATAGGAAAGAAGATTTTAAAAATAAATACTTATGTGGATGTATAAAAAATACCACCAAGTCATCAGATCACAATTATATCTGGTGTTACAATGTAATAAGTACAACAGTGTTTATCAGAATACATACTATAATGTTATGATCTTACAAAACTCTTTTTTTTTATTAGTTCATGGGATGTGGGCGTCGCTGGCAAGGCCAGCATTTATTGCCCATCCCTAATTGCCCTTGAGAAGGTGGTGGTGAGCCGCCTTCTTGAACTGCTGCAGTCCGTTTGGTGAATGTACTCCTACAGTGCTGTTAGGGAGGGAGTTCCAGGATTTTGACCCAGTGACGATGAAGGAACGGCGATATACTTCCAAGTCAGAATTGTGTGTGACTTGGAGGGGAACTTGGAGATGGTGGTGTTCCTATGTGCCTGCTGCCCTTGTCCTTCTAGGTGGAAGAGGTTGCGGGTTTGGGAGATACTGCCGAAAAAGCCTTGGCGAGTTGCTGCAGTGCATCTTGTAGATGGTACACACTGCAGCCACGGTACACCGGTGGTGGAGGGAGTGAATGTTTAAGGTGGTGGATGGGGTGCCAATCAAGCGGGCTGCTTTGTCCTGGATGGTTTGGAGCTTCTCGAGTGTTGTTGGAGCTGTACTCATCCAGGCAAGTGGAGAGTATTCCATCACACTTCTGACTTGTGCCTTGTAGATGGTGGAAAGGCTTTGGGGAGTCAGGAGGTGAGACACACGCCACAGAATACCCAGCCTCTGACCTGCTCTTGTTGCCACAGTATTTATGTGGTTGGTCCAGTTAGGCTTCTGGTCAAAGGTGACCCCCAGGATGTTGATGGTGGGGGATTCGGCGATGGTAATGCCATTGAATGTCAAGGGGCGGTGGTTAGACTCTTGCTTGTTGGAGATAGTCATTGCCTGGCACTTGTGTTGCACGAAAGTTACCTGCCACTTATCAGCCCAAGCCTGAATGTCGTCCAGGTCTTGTTGCATGCGGTCATGGACTGCTTCATTATCTGAGGAGTTGCGAATGGCACTGAACACTGTGCAGTCATCAGCAAACATCCTAATTTCTGACCTTATGTTGGAGGGAAGGTCATTGATGAAGCAGCTGAAGATGGTTGGGCCTAGGACACTGCCCTAAGGAACTCCTGCAGCGATGTCCTGGGGCTGTGATGATTGACCTCCATCCACCACAACCATCATCCTTTGTGCTAGGTATGACTCCAGCCAGTGGAGCGTTTTCCCCCAATTCCCATTGACCTCAGTTTTACTAGGGCTCCTTGATGCCACATTCGGTCAAATGCTGCCTTGATGTCAAGGGCAGTCACTCTCACCTCACCTCTGGAATTCAGCTCCTTTGTCCATGTTTGGACCAAGGCTGTAATGAGGTCTGGAGCCGAGTGGTCCTGGCGGAAGCCAAACTGGGCATCAGTGAGCAGGTTGTTGGTGAGTAAGTGCCGCTTGATAGCACTGTCGATGACACCTTCCATCACTTTGCTGATGATTGAGAGTAGACTGATGGGGCGGTAATTGGCCGGATTGGATTTGTCCTACTTTTTGTGGACAGGAAATACCTGGGCAGTTCTCCACATTGTCAGATAGATGCCAGTGTTGTAGCTGTACTGGAACATAGAAACATAGAAACTAGGAGCAGGAGTAGGCCATTCGGCCCGTCGAGCCTGCTCCACCATTCAATACGATCATGGCTGATCATCCAAATCCAGTACCCTGTCCCTGCTTTCTCACACCGAATCCCCACATCGAGCCTGCACCTATCCCATCCTATCCCCATAACCCCACATATTTAATCCCCCCCTAACACTAAGGGTCAATTTATCATAGCCAAATCAACCTAACCCGCACATTTTTGGACCGTGGGAGGAAACCGGAGCACCCGGAGGAAACCCACGCAGACACGGGGAGAATGTGCAAACTCCACACAGACAGTCACCCGAGGTCAGATTCGAACCCGGGTCCCTGGCGCTGTGAAGCACCAGTGCTAACCACTATGCCACCGTGTTCTGGAGCACAAGTCTTCAGCACGACAGCCAGGATGTTGTCGGGACCCATAGCCTTTGCTGTATCCAGTGCGCTCAACTGTTTCTTGATATCACGTGGAGTGAATTGAATTGGCTGTAGACTGGCTTCTGTGATGGTGGGGACCTCAGGAGGAGGCCGATATGGATCATCCATTCAGCACTTCTGGCTGAAGATGGTTGCAAACGCTTCAGCCTTGTCTTTAGCACTCACGTGCTTGGCTCCACCATCATTGAGGATGGGGATATTCATGG
Organism: Squalus acanthias; assembly: GCA_030390025.1. Taxonomy (NCBI): domain Eukaryota; kingdom Metazoa; phylum Chordata; class Chondrichthyes; order Squaliformes; family Squalidae; genus Squalus; species Squalus acanthias. The sequence continues at coordinate 88,443,219 of CM059426.1, forward strand.
TGCCTCCTCCTCCCGTTAGTTGTTTAATGGTCCACCACCATTCACGACTGGATGTGGCAGGACTGCAGACTTTTATCTGATCCGTTGATTGTGGGATCGCTTAGCCCTGTCTATAGCATGCTGCTTCCACTTTTTAGCATGCATGTCGTCCTGTGTTGCAACTTCCCCAGGTTGGCACCTCATTTTTAGGTACGTCTGGTGCTGCTCCTGGCATGCTCCTCTGCACTCCTTATTGAACCAGGGTTGGTAATGGCAGAGTGAGGGATATGCCAGTCTATGAGGTTACAGATTGTGGTGGAATATAATTCTGCTGCTGCTGCCCCACAGCGCCTCATGGATGCCCAGCTTTGAGCTGCTCGATCTGTTCTGAATCTATCCCATTTAGCTGGGACAGGACATACCCAGGGATGGTGATGGAGGAGTTTGGGACATTGCCTGAAAGGTATGATTCTGTGAGTATGACTATGTCAGGCTGTTGCTTGAGTAATCTGTGGGACAGCTCTCCCAATTTTGGCACAAGTCAGATGTTGGTGAGGAGGACTTTGCAAGGTTGATGTGCCGTTGTCGTGTCCGTAGCTGGTGCTGGGTGGTCCGTCCAGTTTTATTCTTATTATTGTTTCTTGTAGCGGTCTTATAGCGGTTTGTTCGGCCATTTAAGAGGGCAGTTAAGAGTCAACCACATATAGTCCAGACCGGGTAAGGACGGCAGATTTCCTTCCCTAAACGACATTAGTGAACCAGATGGGTTTTTACAACAATCCGATGGTTTCATGGTCACCATTACTGATACTAGCTTTTTTATTCCTGACTGAATTTAAATTCCCCAGCTGCCGTTACTGAATTACTAGCCCAGTAACATTACCACTATGCTACCATACCCTTTCCCAGTGAATTCAACTAGTTTGGCTGGGTGGGGTTCAAGTAGGAGGAAAAATTTGTTTGGTTGGTTTTTCAGAAGTGTTTTTGTTGGAGGTTTTTAGTGCATTTCGTTTTGAAATCACAAGGTGACAACATTGAAACTGCTTGTGAATGCCTGAGGAAGGTTTTTCCCCTTGTTCCTCAGTATTACAACAGTGACGATGCTTCATTGGCTGTCAAGCGCTTTGGACATCCTGAGGTTGTGAAAGGTGCTATATAAATGCAAGTCCTCCTTTCTTTTAGGTGCAGTCCAGTTCCACCGTGACCAGCTGCTCTCTGGCGTCCTGTCAACTAGCCATGTGTGAGCTTTGATTGGGAGTGTTGGGAGGCCATTCAAACCATGAGGAGTCTGATCCTGTCCACACATGCAGTTCCAGCAAATGTCACTGGATAGCATTCAGGAAAGCCCGACTGATTTTCTCCTTTCTAACCCTGGGGCTTTGAAACCAAGTGTAGCACTCTTACAGCTTCCATGATGAGTTAAGTCACCACAGACTTGAGATTGAACCTAGAACCTTTTTGGTCTGTATATTCATGACTCACTGGACAACCTCAGACAGTGGGGTAGTTAGTCCATGTGCAGATTTAAGTGCCCTTAAAATCTAGCAAATTGTAATAATATCAGTAGATGCCACTGAAATCTGCAAATGAAAGTCAGAAGCCATAGACAAGATAGGAACATACCATTTTCTTCATGAAAATACTCAACCCCAGCAATGTTGCACCTGCAGAAGACCATTTTGTTCTCAGTTAGTGTCCCAGTCTTATCTGAGAAGATGTATTCAATCTGTCCCAGGTCTTCAGTGATGTTCAAGGCCCGGCACTGTATGGTTGAATCTGTGTTTTCATTGTACAAGTCAGTGTCACTCTGGAGGAGGAGTATTTGGACCAGCTTGACAACTTCAATAGACACATACAAGGAAATTGGGATCAGCACCTGAGAAATAAATAGCCAGACTGGTGTGAACAAAAGCAGGATTTGCACTGAACCAAATTGCTTAGGATAAGTTTCAGTTTGAACAGATGTATTTCTGATGTTATCACTGTACTTTCACGGAATGTAAAATATGGTTATCCAGCTCCCGATACCGTTGAAATGTTTATGAAACGGCAATACTGAAAATAAAAATTTTATGGAAAATTAAGCACCTTATCTTTTTTTAAATCGCCCTTTTAGAACCTCTGTGTTGGGCATCAATTTCCAGTTAAAGGCTGGTTAGCCAGCTCCCAGAGTTCAGCCAATGCAATTTCTGTAAACTCACTGTAACCTCTCTGCGGGGATGTGCCTTCCTCTCCACTCAATTTGTACCAGATGCTGAAGTGCTCTGTGACTCCGTTTCTCTTTAAGTATCAGACTAGGCATTCATCACAGACTTGCTGGTTTTTAGAAAGTTTGGCCAACATTAGAATAACATTATGGTATAATTATTGGTTAAAAGAGCTCTTGTGTCTCTCTCAGTGGCTCAGTTGGTTAACAGCAGTGAGTAGTTGTCCCATACAGAACCAGAAGATCCCAGTTTTAACTCTGGGTCTGCATTGAGTTAGTTGATCTCAGTCAAGGCAGTATCAGGAGCACTACAATTAAAGAGGAAAATTGGCCTGGGTTCAGCACTACTTTGATCCTTACTCTGAATTTGCCCATATTACACCCAAATATACTCTGGGCCAAAAGTAGAAAGTGTTCAGTTCCTCAACAATGACATTACTCATCTTGATAAGAACAAAGATTTACCATAAAAGTATAAATTTAAGAATTGTCTTGTTTGGATTTTCTTCTTTTCTGTTTACGAAGGGATCAAACTTTCAGTGAGGTTAGATTTTAGTGACCTGGATCTCAGTTTCAAAACAATAGTAATCAATATAAACTAAGTCATTTGTGCAGTCTCCTTACCTGTAGTAATATGATCATGGTCCAGAACATGTAGAACGCTGCCAAAGCTGGAGGAGTATGTTCTCCATCTGGCTGTGGGACATTAAAAATAGGGATCTGCGAATAGCCACTTAACCAAATCCCATGACCTTATCATAAAAAGAGGCATTAAAGTTAGACATCTAAGAAATTAAACGGCATTATTTTCAAACATTACAGAAAACAAAAAGTTACTTGAAGCCATTTATAAAAGGGACTACTATATTCACAATACTTCTTTTGAGAGTCACATACAAGCAAAAAATAGGAGTCACAGAATTTTTGTCGGCTCCATAAGATATAAAATTGCAATGCTCTCTCTGCACAAGACTGGTCAATAAGATGTAGACATTGCCCTCGGCGCTAATGGGGCGCAAATCAACTAGCGACTGGGCGCGGCGCCGCTAACGCCGCCCGCGAAATTCAGCGGGAGGTTAGCGGCAGCGCTAACTGTTAGCGCCGCCAGCGATGACGTCATCGCAGTGCGCAGCGCCCCGCTCGCGGCCCGGCTGTAATATTGGATGGCGCCCCCCGATTTACCACCGGACGCTATGTCCGCCGGGGTCAGGGGGGCCTACCTGTGGCCAGGCTGGCGCTAATTAAAGGGAAGGTGCCGGGTGGCCATTTTTGTTGCTGGCCGCCTGCCAGCACCTGCCCCCGTTGCTGTCCACGGCCCCCATGAAGCCCCCCCACAGGGTGCCGGCTGCTCTCCGTGAGCCGCACTCCTTGAGTGCCGGGCTCGTTTGCTGGCACTCCCGATCCCTGGTGGCCCAGCTGGGTGCCGGGACGCGCTGCGCCAGGCCCCTTCCTTTTAATAAGGGGAGGAAGGCTTGCAGTACCGCAGCGTGACATGTCGCAGCGCCTCGTAGCGCCGCGATATTGGCTCGCAGCGCCTCAAGAGGGACGCGGGGTGCTTCCAGTGGTGCCCCTCCTCTCTCTCGGGGCGCTAACTTTTTCAGGGCACTACCCAATTTTTACCCCTGTGTATTTTGATACAGGCTGGCATATCATGGAGTAAGACAGAAAATGCTATTGAGAGCCAAGACAAAGTCAATTACACAAAGGAGATGCAGACCAGTTTGGAGACCAGTTTCCAGCGGTAGCAATTCTAATTGGGTAACAGTGATCAGAAGACTCTCTCGGTGACTGGTCCACAGGCTTTTGCTGTTCACAATATTTATGACAACATTAAGATATTAAAAGTAGCATATCCAGGCTTTCAAACAACATCTAGTTGTCTGGGAAAGCAGGATATTTGAAGGATACATCAAAGATCGACAGCAACGTGGCAAATTTACAAATTATTTAATGTTGAGAAATATATGACATTTATGCCAAAAATGGCAAAAGGGTATATTATTAAATAAGGTTTAGCAGGAAAGAAGATTTGAGTATGCTAGCTGACTAGACATTGAATGTTGTGCGGCAGCAATTGCCACAGTAAGTAGAATGCACTAGTAGATGCAAGTGTGAGAAGGTTAACAGTAGAGCAATAAGCAGAGCACCACATTTTAAACTAATATTAAGTAAAGCTATGGAACCTAAATCTGTTCTGACAAGAGGTGAACATGAGAGGGGGAATGAAGAAAGAAAGAAACAAAGGCAACATTTTAACATAATTAAGAGAATTAGAGTGGTGGATGTGAAAAAGTTTTTTGTGCTAGAATAAAGACAGAGAAGGTTACGAGTCTGCAAACTAGCTGGCACTTAAAGCTGCTAACCTATATAACAGAAACCCAGTACAAAAAGTACTGCTATGCATTCTTCGTGTCTTGCTTAATCCTGAGCTAAGCTTCAAAACCACAGCAAGTCCATTACCAGGACTGCCTACTTCCACCTTTGCAACATTATCCACCCACATTCCTAACTCACGCCCATCACTGCCAAAATTCTCATTCATGCCTTTTGCTAAATCTAAGCTTGATTTCTGAAATGCTTTCCTCACTGGCTTTCCAAGTGCTACCTTACATGACCCCCAACTCATCTAGAACTCTGCCTCTCCTGCAATAAGTCCTGCACGCTTATTAGCCCCATCATCTCAGAACTTCACTGGCTCCCCATTCCCCAACACATCAACTTTAAAATCCTAGTCTTCAGTTTCAAATCCATCCATGGCATTGGTCCAACCTTCCTCTTATCAAATACAATGGAGATTTCCAAGCTTAAATCTAAGATACTGGATTAGCGTGAAAACAGAGGATTACAGAGGATATACGGCACAGAAACAGGCCATTCGGCCCAACCAGTCCATGCCGGCGTTTATGCTCCACTTGAGCCTCCTCCAGTCTTTCCTCATCTAACTCTATCAGCATAACCCTCTATTCCCTTCTCCCTCATATGCTTGTCTAGCCTCCCCTTAAATGCATCTATACCTTTTGCTTCAACCACTCCCTGTGGTAGCGAGTTCCACATTCTCACCACTCTTTGGGTAAAGAAGTTTCTTCTGAATTCCCTATTGGATTTCTTGGTGACTATCTTATATTGATGGCCTCTAGTTATGCTCTTCCCCCCAAGTGGAAACATTGGCCGCAATTTTGCCGACCAAGGTGGGTCCAGGGCGGCCGGGGTTGGTGTCGCGGTCCCAGCCCGCTGCCTACTGCAGCCCGCACTCTCCAAGCGATTTTCCGTTGATTGGGTTTGGTAAGTGAGGTTCCCGGACAATTAATAGGAAGCGGGTCTGATGATGTCGACACGTCATCAGTCTGTTTCCTTAAAGGGGCCATGTCCAAATTGATCTTGACAGTTCTGCTGTCAAGTGTTCTGCAGCATTGAGGTGCTGCAAACACTGACAAGCACTGCACAAGGTGCAGGCTGCACCCAGGCTCTCCCATGACTCCCTCCATATGCTTATGGAGGGAGTCACAGCACGCAGGGAGGTTCTCTTCCTTTCCAATGGGCGGAAGAGACCTCCCCAGGAGATCAACGCAGCCTGGTTGCACATTGTACAGGAGGGCAGAAGCAGGGATGTTGTCAGGAGGACCAGGCTGCTATGGCGCAAGCCTTTCAATGATCTGAGCAAATCACAAAATGTTACTGCCAAGCCACACTCAACCTCATCCTGCTGTGCCACTCATCACATCCAAATCGCTCTGCCTTCCCTACCCTACTACTGCACATCCTTACTCACCAACTTACCTTGCACCTCCACCCATCCCTATCTATCTACACTATCACTTCCCCATCTCACTAGCCACCCCTCACACTCACCCTGAACCTACTGCAAGCATACGAACTAACACACAAGGGTAGCCACCTGGGTGGTTTAGCCAATGTTCATGTGAAGTTTCTGTTAATGTGTTGTCAAACATTGAAATCTATATTTTCAACACTTTACCATATGGGACAGATCTGTGCTCACCTTTGTAAGTGTCTTCGTGAGTTTCAGTGAATGTTGAGACATAACTTCCCCCCAATTGTGATGAGTGTGAAAGGAATAGCTTGGGCATTGCAGGGATGCTTTATGGTGATGGTGTGGGGTGGTGTCAACCTGGCGCATCATGTGACAGCCAGGGTGTACAGTGTCAACTGAAGTAAATCTGGCCACGGTGATGCCATCCCTGGCCTCCTGGGCAGCAGTGTTGTCGGGTGCTGATGCCCTGTTTCCTGCACAGCATCAGGTGATTGCGGAGAAGGCTGATGTTGTTGTTGGTGCTGCTGGCGTGCCTGGTGATGTTGGTGCTGGGGCTGATCGTGGAGGGATTCTGAGGACCATGGTGAGATTTTTTCAAGGGCACTGATGTTGCTGGAATAGATGGCAGCTGAAGTTGAGATGACAGAAGTGATCTGTCAATGGTGAGAGAGCTTGCTCCAAGGAGGTGACAGTGGATAGAGAGTTTACTACAAACACTTCCAAACTGCAGACAGCTCAAAAGTGTCTTCCAAGTCCTGAAGGCTCAAGCTTCTGACATTGGAAAGTGAACAGCTGTGAAAAGCAGCTGTCAACTATTCACAGCAATGGGGAAACGTAGTGAACCCGACCTACTTACCTGACGTGATCTCCGAACAACGTGAACTCCGTTAAAAAAGTGGGAAAATAGAAATAGGCTGGCAAAATAGTAGTTAACAAGCATTTAACAAGCTTTTAACTATCTTAAATGCCTCCCCTGCCGCTTGGTGTCGGGTCTATTCTGAAATCGTAGACCTGACACTTTGGAAACTTATATGGAGGCAGGTTCGGAGCGGGTTCCCAACCCGCTGTCAATCATTTTGATTTTGACAGCGGACCCGCCTCCAAACCCCAACTCTGAGCACTGGCAAAATCGCGGCCATTCTCTCTGCATCTACTCTATCAAAACCTTTCATATTTTAAAGACCTCTATTAGGTCACCCCTCAGCCTTCTTTTTTCAAAAGAGACCCAGTCTGTTCATCCTTTCCTGATATGTATATCCTCGCATTTCTGGTATCATCCTTATAAATCTTCTCTGCATCCTCTCCAGTGCCTCTATATCCTTTTTATAATATGGCGACCAGAACTACACGCAGTACTCCAAGTGTGGTCTAGCCAAGGTTCGATACAGGTTTAGCATAACTTCCCTACTTTTCAATTCTATCCCTCTAGAAATAAACCCTAGTGCAAAACCCTAACAAAAAACATTCTGCTTTAATAAGAAGGCATTCGTCCAAGTGACAGGAAGCAGACTCGACAGTATATCTGTGTGTATGGATACCTTCACAGCCCTGAGAGAAGAGGAAGCTGAGCTAAGCTCCAGTAAAATGCATTAGCACTACGTAGCAATGAAAAGTTCTTTATTTTTAAAATGGAGTGTTTGAGCATTTATCAAGCTGGCTCCAGACTACTGGCATTAATTGACTGTATACAGTGAGTGAGCATGTCCTTCTTGTGAGATGCTATAGAACATTCCCCTATCTACAGGGATTCTTGTATTCCACAGGAACAGATATCTTAATTGAACACAGGAAGTAAAATACTGAAAACACTAAAGCAGTGGCCATTATAACTTCAGGTTTCTGACTCATTTCAAAATGGCTGCCTTATGTTTCTAGAATATAAGATGGCATCCTGAGTTGTACTGTTCAAATTACACCACAGACTAATTAGCACTTCACACTTCAACAAGGATATATTTTACTGTATTGATAAGGGAGTGTTGCGCAATTTCTCACACAGAAAGATATACTTAATTCATCGTGTACAGTCAAGCCAGGCTTCTTTCATTCACATTTTGTCCACTTACCAAGTGCTCCAATCAGGCACATCACCAATAGTAGGACCACACACCAAAGAACATCTGTATTAAGCTGCCTTTCTAGTTTGCTGCGTTTGTAACGAGGGCCACTGTTATTCATCATCGCTTTGGTTTCATGCCCTGGTTCAGAAAAAAACAATGAAAAATAAACTGAAAATCCAATGTTATTGCTAAATAAAACTGGAAAGAAAGTGAGCATTTTATTTAAATACTGTAATTAAACAACATAAAACAGGTATACAAATAGGAAACTGAGAATGAATGGCTGAAAGATAAAACTTCCTAGTGGGCTCCTTTAGTCAACTCCTTAGTTCCCAGAGCAGCACTAGTAGACACATGCTAACATTGTTACCAGCTCATAACACCTTTCACACCATGGTTATAGTCTCCGACATCATTTTGATTTTAAACTTCCATCTGAATACGAGTGCTGTAGATGTAGGGAGGTATTACTTGGGGTTACTGAGACTAATGGAAAGTGGAAACTGAATTGACATCAGTAATCATCATTAACATAAGAACTCTGCGTGCTGACTGATGTTAATTTTAGCTCCTCCAAATTGGTCAGAACCATTAAATCCTCCCAATCGGTGAACCTGAGAGTCTGTCATCAAGACGCATTGTTCAAAATAAGAGAGACAAAAATATCACAAGTAGTGTTGAAATTAAGCATAATTTGGATTTCAAAAGGGAACCATGAGAACAAATCTATAAAAAATGCTTCAATTCCATTTTTCCCAAACAAAAATTAACACCATCACATTCCTAAACCAGAGTGACTAGAAGGGCGGACATAATAGTGATCCCAATACATCTGTCCTGGCTCACATTTTGTTTTCACATGGCAGTTACCTTAAGTTTTTTACTATCAGCAATACCTATTAAAGAATGCAGCTCCTCCTATTTTTATGGAATCTCAATGTGAAAAACTTGTGGTCAAGAAAGTTTATCACAAAGGTGTAGACTTACCATACTATTTTATACCAAGTGAAGGCTCAGCTCTAACACTAACCTGCATAAACAACGATTCCCACAACAGCCTCAGTGTTCCTAATGGCACAACCTCGGAGCAAAAGGTTCTCCTTACTGAGACCAACCCGCTCTTTATTCCGGTGTTCCCTGCAGACAGAATAGCAATTTTCAGGACAGATGATTATTAATGAAGGAAAAACAACAGACGTATTTATTATTCTTCTAAATATTTATTAAGACAAATTTCAAAGAAACAGATTGAGAAAGCATATTTATATACTTGAGCTATTCAAACAAGATGGCGATGGGGTGTGATGGGACTGGTTAAATTACCTATTCATTTTCTCTCACCATTAACACTTCCTAGCCTTTAGAAACAAATGGGTGTGTCACATAAATCTACAGGATGCATCTTAATTTAAAATCAACTTTTGGAGGTTGCAAGTCTTGATTTCCCTTGGTGAATGATTGGCTCATTATCATTTTCAATGGGTGAAACTTTTTTTTTTACAATTTATTAAGGGTAAAATGTCTTTGTTGTTGTATTGGGAGAAGAACTAGAACAGTTACGAAGTCAGAAACAACAACTTGCATCTTGATAGAGCCATCAACATGGCAGAACACCGCAGTGACCTCACAGTGGGGGCAGAGCCAAGAGGGAGCAGGACAGAAGTTACGGGAAGTGGCTGTAGGGTGGTGAAAGTAGGTTTTAAGTTGAAATAGGAGAGATATAGCAAGGCAGAGAATTTCATAGTGCAAGGGCTCTATTACCAATGGTAGACCCAAGTCAGAAGAACAGAGGGTGTGAGGAGAGGGGTAGAGTGCAGCAAGGCAGTGGAGGGATTGTTGACAATGATAAGGATTTTAAAGTCAAAACACTAAGTATTGGGAAGCCATTGAATGTGTGGAAGGAGGATGTTATCGGTAAACGGAATTAGTATGGGGCAGGATACGGATGGCAAAGTTGTTGGAGGAGTTAGAGGTTATGGAGGACGCAGTTTAGGAAGTCAGTGAGGAAGCACTGGAAAAATTGAAGCTCAAAGTGACAAAGACATGAATGAGGATCTCAGTGCATTGGAAGTGAGATAGGGAGGGAGATTGGTGATATTTTGTAGGTGGAAGTAGGTAGTCTTGGTGGATGTGGGGTTTGAAACTCAGTCAAGCAAGACACCAAGGTTGCGCAATAACCTATTTTGATATAGGTTTCCCAACACTTAAAGCCTGCATCTTAAACCTTTACATGGTTAGCTGTGAAACACTGAACACTTACATATAGCCTTTGAACTTGTTTAGATCATTGTTCGGATTTTCACATTCTATTCTGCTGGTGAACCTTTCAGGGTCAGCTTCAGAGTCCTGTACAGAAAATCAATGTGTAAGGGACAAGCCAATTTATGTAATTTACATCATTCCCAAATGTTATCTGTAGAACATCAGAAAACCTCTGATCTCTCCTTTGTTGCTTAGTCATCAAGAAATGGTCACTAAAAAGTGTACAGGTATAGTAATTACAACACAACAGATTGTTTCTCAATTAATTCAACAGCTTCAGTTGAGGGGTGGGTCTAATCATTCTCCTTTAATGTCGACTTCCTCTCATGAGTATTGGGAATGTAGCAAGAGGATAAAAACTCAAAAAGTATAATGATATGGTTAGTTCCATGATCCCTTGGGAAAGCTGTGCTCAAAGGGATCATACGTTAGAGACAGGGCTACACAGCGAGCTCTGCTCCCTGCGCATGCAGCTCCCTTCTAGGAATTTAGGATCATGGAATTAACCCTTATAAATAGACAAGCAATTAATGGGGAGATATTTTTAAAACCTTGCTAGTTGATTAGTAGTAATTTACCATCAGGCTCTTACTAACCTCAATCATTAGCCCATGTACTGAAACTCAAATGCATATTTCTATTGCTAAATACTTTACAGATAAACACAAAAATACTGGGTAATTCTGCCTGAACAAATACAGAACTATCAGCATGTGCAGGAGTGATGGAATAGTTGTAGTTTTTTGTACTGCTGGCCATTAGTCCCTAAAGAAGTGTCTCACCAGCTCGGTGAACCCCTTCACCACCTGCCTCTGCTTCAGGTTGGTCTCTCCATCCAGATTGGAGGTTTCAATGTGGCAGATCCCATCAATATCAGTGGAGTACAGCAGCACCATATCGGCAGGGATGATCTCATTGCAAGATAATCGGATGAAATCTCCCACGTGAACTTCCTTCCACCATTTTGCAAGGTACCTTTTCTCGCGTCTGGAATGACAAATATAACAGCATCTCAGCAACAAAGAAGGGCTGCAGGGATTGAATTCAAATTACAATTGCTGTTAGTGATATTCCATTTTATTCTGTCAGTATGAATCATATTTTGACAGCGCCAGAAGGGGATACATCACACCAGTGAAAATGAAGGGCTGAATCACTCTTCCAATAACACCGGTTGGTAACTAATGGTGCACAAAATTAAACTGAATCTTAAGCTCTATCTGGAGGCAGCCAGTTTTACTGCAATAAAAGGCAATTCAAACGACAAACGACAGCTGTCATTATTTTCTCTGTGATTCTAGTCAAGTTCAATTGGAAGTGGGAGATTAAAGCAAACTGTTTGCAGGTCAAGATTAGCAGGACTGCGATGGAGCTGCATTGCAAGTAAACACTCTACTCAAAAAATGACCTATTATCCATTGTTGCCAACCCGCTCACTTTTTTAGTGATCGTCAGAGATTCTGGCCTTCATTTGTGCTACTCACAAAGTGCCCCAAATGTATGCATATTTGTGCTGCACATCCCTCCCACAATCCACTGCACACCAGCTCTTCTGTGCAAGTTCATCAATCCCTTGTGCCCCGTGCGAACACTGGGGATGTCCACTTAGCTGAACCAACCAAAGCAAACAGATTTAAAGGTGCTAATCACACATGAGTTGCAGTTATGTTTCAAAGGATAAATGCATTTTTTTATGGGCTTCACATAGAGAGATAAGAGAAATCCAGCTATATATACACAATGGACTCATTAAACAACAGACAGTTCTGATGAAAGGTCATCAACTTGAAACGTTAACTCTGTTTCTCTCTCCACAGATGCTGTCTGACCTGCTGAGTATTTCCAGCATTTTCTGTTTTTATTATACACAGATTGGCTTCAAATTCAGAATAGCAATCTTGGCCAGTCTGAACCATATTGGAATGCTGATAAAATACTTTGGGGAAAAAAATGCTAGCCCCAGGGACCCTTGTACACTATCTTTTGTGCTATAAGTATCTTTCCTCTGTTGTGGCTGCTGACTATAGCTAGGTCCAACAACAACAGTGGATTCTTTAAAAAAGAATTATAGCAGTCATGTAGTTGTTGACGGCTTCATTTGACCCTATCCAAACTGGTGTCTGCATGCAATGCAGATGTGGGCGGTAATTTTATTCAATTTCTGCTGGTTTTGTGTGTGTATCTCAATTTATTGTTCATGTTAAACATGAACAATCAGCTGTTCAGCTCCCTTTGCACTGTCCGCCACACCGGGGAAGAGGGGTGCGGTGGGTAAAGTCTGATGTTTTCTAGCCTGTATGTATTCTCCACTCCCGTGCCGTGTACATGCATTGCAAAGAGCCGATCCAAGGCCAGGCTGTCCCCTCTTATACTGCCCTCGGACATTGTCTGAAGTTGCTCCAATCCCACAATGTCCTTGGGTGAAAGTGATCTAAGTCACACTGTTGTGACCAGGAGTTGTCGGCTCCCTGCTCTCTGTCAAACATTCACTCAGGGGCACAGTGAGCACAGGCTGCATGCTCCAGTCCTCAAGACTTCTTCAAAGGTGTCCTGGGGGCTCACCTGCTGTGCTGCTCATAGAAAAACTAAGGTAAAGTTGAGAACTCCCTGTATGGGGATGGTAAGGACTAGTTTGTAGTACAGTACTATACAGGCCATGGTTCACAAAGACACTGGGCCTTCACGGGAAATTACTTATTATTCAGATCTCAAACACTTAACTGCTTTCACTTGCTAACTTAATTATGGACATTATTTCGTCTAATTCAGGTATTGCACCTCAGTTCTATTTTTCTCCTGTTCACATCTTTTTGTTCTCTTGCTAGCAAACCAGAAAGTATTTCTCCCCCACTGTCCTCCTAATGAGTTCTCCTGGCTCAGGGCGCTGGCTGTTATGTGAAGGTGCAGCTCATGCCTCATCCCATGTGGGTGGAAGTTTGCTTGCGGGATTTCTCTCTCCTCACAGCGCGCACCCAATTCTCCATCCCACCGTGTTAGTGGACTGTGTGGGTCCTGCTGTTCAGGGCGCTGACTTAGGGGCAGTGGAGCAGCACGGAGGCAACACTGTTCAGTCCTTGTGGGTGAGAGCTGAGCTTTATCCTGCTGGTCAGAAGAAACAGGACAGGTCCCACAGCAACCCACTTCATTATTATAGATTCAGCCATACACTGTTGAACCTACGGCTTTCAACACAAATCATGGCTGTACGTTAAAAGTCCTATCATTAGGCCAGAGGAATTACAATAAAAATTGGATTTGTTATCATTCTCCGTGTAACTCCCAATACTATAGCAGGGATGACTTGGCATTTGAGCATGGCCCTGGTAGACAACACTTTGCACCCTACCATCAAGTAAGCATTAAAAAAAAGCCACATTATAAAATTATGAAACAATAATAAAGCAAGTGGAGGGTATATTGTTTGTGGGTTCATGTCATTGATTCTTTCCAAAGTGACACTTTGAAAATCAGCAAGGTTTACTGACTTGTTCATACACACTCATCTGCAGCGCACACCTCCTTTTAAATTGGCCGATATCAACATTCAGTAAAATCTCAGCATTCAAAACACCATTTGAAGAAATATTCCTGTGTGAACATCCCGTACTTCCAGCATCAACACAAGTCATAAAAAGTGACAAAGACACTATTTTAAAGAATCTGCAAAAGCTTACTGAACAAGGACTTTGCAGAAGCTAGCAAATATACGGAGGTTAAATGTACGTGCAAACACTCCATGTTGACTTAAGGGTGAGACATGCCCAGTGTGCTTACTCGAGTAATGGGGGCTGAAAATCCGTGGTCCTTCTGGAGCACTCCTGGCATAGCTCTAACAGGGGCCGCAAATTAGGTCTGGAGCTGGGTTCAGACCGTCACCAGAAGTTTCCTAGAATGCTTGCTAGGGGAGGGCGAAGCCTCCATCCATCTCAGACAAGGCTATCATCAGAGGACGGGGCAGAGACGCCCTTTGTCGGGAGCTTCCACTTTCAAAGCACTCAGAGGGATCTGGCATAGGGATGGAAGCGATTCACCTGGTGGGAACAGGCATACCTACCTGCCAAACAGCAGAAGTGCCCATAAAATAGCAGCAATGGTGTGATCCCTTTGACATTCAAAAGACCCATCACCTACACCACACCACCTACAGGAGTAACAGGTACTGCAGGTACTTACAATGGGCCGGAGTTTGCTCTGAGCAGCGAATGCCATTCGTCAGACTTCCACTCGCCCACAGACTTTCTATGGGTTTTGCACAGCAAGTTGCTATCAGCCAAACATCCAAAAAGTGCAGCACCCTCTACAGGGCATCTGGGACCTGTGTGAATAGGGCAAGCAACTGTGTGTTTCTCCTTAAACCAATCAGTTTGAAGAATCGTTAATGGGCAGCGCAGAGTCTGAACTAGGAAGTGTCAGTTAGAATCGTGAATTCAATGTCAAATCAGGTACAGAAAGCAAAATAAAGAAAGATTGGATTAAGAGAGATAAAAGATAAAAGAAAAAGTTAAAAAAATGTTTGTTTTTTTAAATCTCCAACAATACTTAAAAGCTGAAGGAGTGAGACTCCACACCTGTAAAAGTTAATTTTCAGTGCCAGAGTGGTTGTTTGGCAGTAATTAAGACTTACCACACCGTTAAAAGGGTACTTACACTGGAGTGGACAAGCCATAACTTTTTTTGGCGAGTTTAGTCTGTATCTATGAGGTAAGTACAGGAACTTCATGCTGTTCAATGGATTTGAATGGTGAGTCAGGTGATGAGATGCCATTTTCATGCAGCTTTTGGAGGATGTTGAATCTTGGACAGCAACTTCCGTATTTCCGCGGTCACCGGAAGTTTTTGCCTGATTTGCATCATTAATGGTGAGCGCTGATAGCCGCACCGTTATTTTTACAGCAAAATCCAGCCCATGAGTTTTCAATAAACAGTGTGCCCATGTACTGAATTCAATATATGAAAGATTATCTATTATATGTTAAAACAAATTTGGGCAAGGCACTGAATCTGAATCACTGTTGGTCTGCACCACAGAGAGAACCTTCAGGAGAGAAGGGAAATATATATATATATATATATACTTTTTAAATCTTGCAGGAATCAAAGATGTTAGAGTCAAGTTCTATACCAATACTTTTTACTCATGCACAACATAAAAGTCAGCTTGCATTAGCTAGCATGCACTTACTATGAACCAAAACTCAACTTTGTGCACAAAGTATCTAGGAGAGGAGGCTCCCAGGCAAACAATGTGCCTTTTTACTGTCGATAGTGTATAGAAAGAAAAAACCTGCATTTACATCACACCTCATCATATCTTCAGGACGTCCTAAAGCACTTTACGGTTATTGGATTACATTTGAAGTGCAATCACTGTTATGTAGGTAACCACAGCAGCCAATTTGTGTAAGGTCCCACAAACAGCAAATGAATGAAAGACCAGATCATTTGTTTTTGCTGATACCCTAGACCCTCAGCCACCAGCAGGTAAATAAATTGTTAATCAATAATGGATAATGGATCTGGTTCTTTCTCACAATAGCTAACTCAACAACAATAACTTGCATTTATATAGCGCGTTTAATGTAATAAAACATCCAAGGCGCTTCCATGGGAGTGTTATTGGACAAAATTTGACACCAAGCCACATAAAGAGATATTAGGACAGAAAGAGGTATTCCCTGGAATTTAGAAGATTAAAAAGTGATTTGATCGAAATTTTCAAGATATTAAGGGAACTGATAGGGTAGATAGAAACTATTTCCACTGGTTTAGGAAACTAGGATTAGGGGACATAGCCTAAAAATTAGAGCCAGGCTTTTCAGGAGTGAAGTTAGGAAACACTTCTACATGCAAAGGACGGTAGAAGTTTGGAACGCTCTTCCGCAATCAGCAGTTGATACTGGGTCAATTGTTAATTTTAAATCTGAGATTGCTAGATTTCTGTTAACCAGTAGTATATTAAAGGATATGGGGCGAAGGCGAGTATATGGAGTTAGGTCACAGATCAGCCATGATCTCATTGAAAGGCAGAACAGGTTTGAGGGGCTAAATGGCCGACTCCTGTTCCTATGTTAAGGAGCACCTTAAAGGAGAGAGAGGTAGAGAGGCTTAGGGAGTGAATTCCAGAGCTCAGGGCCCAGGCAGCTGAAGGCACGGCCGCCAATGGTGGAATGATTAAAATCGGGGATGCACAAGAGGCCAGAACTGGAGGGGTGCAGAGATCTCGGAGGGTTGTAGGATTGGAGGAGGTTACAGAGATAGGGAGGAGCGAGGCCATGGAGGGATTTGAAAATAATTCACCTGAACATGCAGATGAGGCCTCAGTTTAACATCTTATCCAAAATACAGCATCTCTGACATTGCACCACTCCTTCAGTAGTGCACTGAAGTATCAGCCTAGATCACGTGCTCAAGTCCTGCAGCAGGGCTTGAACTCACACCCTTCTGATTTAGAAGTGAGAGTGCTACAACCGGAACCAGCAGGTAGACGTGGATTTGATCAAGCAACCCCCTCCCACCCCCCACCAAAGACACCAAGACAAAAGACTTTTCTTCTGGAAAGCCATTACACAGCCAATTTAAAATTGTTACAAAACTGGCATAACCACAATATTTCATATAACTGTATAATAAAGAGATTCTTACGATCTGAAACAAGATGCTTCTTGGGTCTATCTCAACTTTGCCCTCAGAAAGACAGCACTCGCTAGTGTTACTCCTACATGGGGCGGGCAAGAACCTTACTTACACTTCTACAAATGAACTGTATAACAATTATACAATGCGCACAATTCTCTCCAGTGGTCAAGGAGACACACAAAATCCTGCCTGAAAGACACACTTCTGCTGACCCAGCACCTTCTGCATCTTATTTTTATTGTGGCCTTGTGCACAAAATAGACCCTCAGGTCCTATCCCATCAGTTCGTGCAAAGCATAAGCTAGTTCTGATGCAAGTGTAAAGATAAGAAAGGATTAAAGGAAGAAACTTAAAAAAAAAAGTTAGCACACTCTATTTTGTCCTGGGGGGAGCTAAACAACTGGTCACATTTTTTGGTAGATGCACAATACATTGAATTTAGCAGCAAGGCATTCCTGTTTATGCTGAACAGAATAATTCTAAGGGTTTTACTGTCAGTGTCTTGTTAATAACAAAAAAGTACAAGATTTATTTCATAAACCATTCCCTCAAACAAACAAAATCCTTAAGAGAATAGAAAACTTGAACTTCGATAACATTACAGGTTAAGACAAAGCCCTGCCCAGCGAAAACCGGGCAGGCGGGTGTGTGGTAAAAATACTCCATTCTAATTTTAAGATGCCTGATTTTTCAGGTGTATGAGCCACCCACCTGAGTCAGCGGTCGCACCGACAGCAAGAACCTAGTCTGAAGACCAAAAAGGCCTTTCCAAGTAAATTTAAACTTTTCCTTTGTGGGGCCAGGAGGAGCCCCCCAAGCAACTTGTTGGCTTCCCCTGCCCCGAACTCCTCTCCGTTCATGAACCGCTGACCGCCCTGGAACCCTTGTCCCCGCACTGACCTTGGGCCTGGGAGGTCGCCCGACTTCCCTCCTGTTTTGGGTAGGAAGTTGGCCAGCGACATGATAATGAGGCACAGCCGTTAAAATCAGCTAGGTCCCCCATTGCTGCTCCTAGGTGGGTCGGTTGCTTGATAGGCCGCTTTCGCGTCTGACTGTTAAAATTCCTACCAAAGTCTGGAACTGAGGACACAGGCTCAAGCTTAGAAGAGGGAAAGTGCAGATAGTTTGAATTTAACTCTTTTATACAAAGGATGGTGAACGTGTGGAATGGACTGCCCAGGGAGGCAGTCGAGGCTGGCAGTACACATAAATATTTGAGAATATGGGCACCTGAAAGGTATTGCTTTTGGGATTAGTAGGACAACTGTAGAGACTTTTCTGGCTCTGTATCTTTCTATGTTAACAGTGTCAGAATGAATGTCTGAAAATAAGCCTCTTATGGGAATGCCTTTTGTAGTATATTGATACAGTATTTCTGTACTTAATGTATTTAAGGGGAAGGCTAGATAAACACATGAGGGAGAAAGGAATGAAGGTTATGCTGATAGGGTTAGATGAAGTAGGTGGGAGGAGGCTCTTGGGGAGCATAAACACTGGCATGGACCAGTTGGGCCAAATGGCCTGTTTCTGTGCTGTACACTCGATTGATGTAATGTATCTGCAAGAGCATCTTAGTAAAATATATGGATTTAATTACTTTTGCTTTTTAATATGATTTATACATTTATATGTTTATGCATTTTTGCTTAGAACATGGATTTGTTTGTTCTCTCTGCATTATTGTGCATTTCTGCCATTAATGCTCAAAGATTAATAACATTGTAAATATAAAATAACATATACTATTCCTAAAAGAAAATGCAAGTATATACACGCCTAACCTTTTTGGTAAGAGGCTCGACAAAAAGAAACACAGTAAAATCACGTCATTTGATCTGTTGCCGTGTAGCTGCATCACTGCAATCGAAATTTTTAGAAGTCTCAGATTACCCATCACTTTAGATACCTGCGCCTCATTTCACAAAATAGCACCTAATTAGCCAAGTGTATTCAAACAGAAGATTGCTGGCACGTTAGCTGTTACCTAGGAAAGTTTGCTTCATGGCCAAGTGCTTTCTTTGTACAAACTGCACTGAGACAGTATGGTAGGAATTGATTACTTCAGTTCCCTATGCTCCGCAATCAAAAATGTCACCAGTCAATGGTCCAGGACCAGCTATTCTTAGATTAGGGCCAGCAGAAACCACTTCTTCCTGCTCTGATTTACCACTTGATGCGGAAACTGATATTAAAGGAGCATTTTCTGGTAATTACCATCCATGCCAATTTACAGCACTGTAACTCGAGAGAAGCATAATGATCCATTTGGTCACAAAGTTACGCCACTCTTACTGATCAGCTATGTCACTATCAAATAATGAATAGAAAATTATAAATCAAAAACTAAAGCAAGTGACCCAAAATGTCATTGTGAATTATGAACTGCAGTGCACACTTTTACCAACAGTCAACATGGCGATTTTATGGCTGAGTTTTGAGAGCACGTCAGGTGACTGATTAAGGAACTGAACCCACCCCTTAAAATAAAGAGATGCAACTCTAAGGAAAAGATGAAACTGCTTGGTAGTTCAGTTTATTTAAAAATCATACATTTGTGACCAAAATGAACCATGTTGATCTAAAGAAATATGAAGTGAAGTATAAAGAAAAGGGCAAGAGAAAACACAGTGAAAAGTATTACAGAAAAAAACTTAAGCACAAGAAATAGAAAAATATTTATGACATTATTTGAGTATTTTGTGCTTTCCTGTTCATTATAGTAACTTGAACAGTAACTCTTAATCAACACCAGTAGTTCTCTATTAATACTAGGTCCATCTCTATCAGACTTCTCCTGTCGATGATACTTTTTCCCTGTATTTTGATTTTCCTGCATAGATATGTTCAAAAACACCACCAAAATGAACCAAACAATGAAATAGTTTCCATAGTTTTTCCTTCATGACATTGTACTCATGGATGCAGGATTTAAAAAAATCTAAGGTACAGGCTAATCTATATATCAATTTAAAAATTATGTCTGTTTGTTTTCCAGCCCAGTAAATTATTGATCTGTGCTAACCACACAATTATTAATATATTACCAGTAATGTGGTTACCAGGGACCAATTTCTGCACTCCCAGCTTGATTTTCATACTGCAGCTAACCTCACAGATTAGCTGCAAACTTTGCCCCTTGCTTCCCTGGTACCAGCCACAGGCTCAGATGGACTTTACTGCTTTTTCTAGGTACGGTCTCCCTATTTGCTTACTCCCTTCCAAACCTCGATAGGCCTCCTCAGTTGCTCCCCGACAGGCCCCAGCCATCTGCTCCGTCTCTATCATAAGCTCCATTTCCCCTTCTTTATACAAATGTGGCAAGATAATTCTGGATCTGTGCCCCCATGTCCAGGAAGCGACTATTAGAGGGTTAGTCGTATATCTGATTCCACGTCTCCATGGGAGGTGAAAGCTAAAGGATTTGAGACATATAGAATGAAGAGAGTGTGTGAGTACAGAAAGAAAGAGAAACACATTACAGACAGGGAGAAAGGAAAATAAAGTATGAGAGGAATAGACAGAGAGTGAGAATAAGATACAGTGAGAGGAGAAAGATACAGAGAGAAATAGAGGCAAAGATACAGAGAGAAATAGAGGCAAAGATACAGAGAGAAATAGAGGCAATATGCATGGCATGGAGAGAATGGGAGGGGTACAGAACAGGGAGGAGACAGATGTGAGGACAAACAAAAGTGATCGAGGCACGCAAGAAATATGGGACTTATTGAACTTTGGGTTCAGATGGTCATTTTCAGCTCTGATTTACAGAAAGGGAGTGTTAGCAAAAATGTCAGAAATAGAAAAGAAAGAGATAGGAGGGAGAGACAAGAAAAAGAGAGACACGAGACGGACACAATTTTAATTTTGCTCCTGAGCAACACCATGGGTAATCAACTAATATTTATAATTTGTTCTTTATTCTCATGTTGCGTTTCGCTGCTTAATGTCTGTGCATCTCCATGTTATTGTTTTCTGGCTCTACTTCTTATATTTTTTCCTATTACAGGAAACTTTCGTTTATCCGGCACCCAAATAACCGGAATTCTCGCTTAACCGGCAAAAATCATCCTCCGAAAACTCCTCTCAAATAACCGGCAATGTTGCCGAGTCGCAGTCGAGTCTCCGCGAACGCCGAGTGCTCCGAAAACTCCTCTCAAATAACCGGCAATGTTGCCGATCCCGAGTCCGAGTCCGAGTCCGCGAACGCCGATTTAGTCAGTAGGGGTACTTTTCAAAAGTGCCACTACTCGGCCTCCTGGCGCTGTCGCAAGTCCGAAACATTGCAGTAGCATGAGTAGATTCTCCCGCGCTGCCTGGAGTCTCTTCGGATCGGCCATTTTGCTGGGTGTCTCCCACGATGCTGGTACTGTAGTCTCTTCTGATCCACCATTTTACTGTGTGTCTGCCACGCTGCTGGTACTGTAGTCTCTTCTGATCCACCATTTTGCTGTGTGTCTCCCACGCTGCTGGTACTGTAGTCTCTTCTGATACACCATTTTGCTGTGTGTCTCCCACGATGCTGGTACTGTAGTCTCTTCTGATCCACCATTTTACTGTGTGTCTGCCACGCTGCTGGTACTGTAGTCTCTTCTGATCCACCATTTTGCTGTGTGTCTCCCACGATGCTGGTAGTCTCTTCTGATCCACCATTTTGCTGTGTGTCTGCCACGCTGCTGGTAGTCTCTTCCTAGCCACCATTGTTCTGTGTGTCTTTCCATCTTCATCGGCAATTATCTCCTCCATCTTGCATTATGGAATTCCCAAAAGCTGGTCCAAGCAAAAGGAAGAGAGTGGTCTTAACTTTAAAACAGAAAATCGAGATATGCCAACGACTAGAAAGGGGAGAGAAGCGTATCAACATTATGAATGAATTCAAAATCGGTTCGTCAACAATCTACGACATCAAATCGCAGAAGGATAAGCTGCTCAAGTTTTATTCAAGCTCGGAGACATGCAAGAGTGTAGAGAAACGGCGTACGCTTCGTAAGCCTAAGCTTGAAGAGCTGGATACCGTGCTTTATGAATGGTTTTCTCTTAAGCGTTCAGAGGGTGTTCCAATTTCCGGACCCATGCTCATCGAGAAAGCGAAGGAATTCTACGATAGGATGGAGCTCACTGACAAGTGTGCTTTCTCCGATGGATGGCTAACGTGCTTCAAGTTACGGCACGGGATACGACGACTCGATATTTCCGGGGAGAAGAAATCAGCTGATCACGAAGCCGCAGAAGAATACTGCAATTATTTCAATCGGATTGTGCAGCAACATGATTTGTCGCCAGCACAGATCTACAATGCCGATGAAACTGGCTTGTTTTGGAGGTTTTTGCCAGAATCAACGCTTGCTGGGGCTAGTGAGGCTAATGCTTCAGGTTACAAGAAAAATAAAGATCGTGTAACCGTGCTAACATGTGCGAACGCTGCTGGATCACACCGGGTTAAACTTCTTGTTATCGGGAAGTATAAAAATCCCCGTGCATTTAAAAATGTGAGGCACTTACCTGTTGAGTACAAAGCTCAAAAAAATGCTTGGATGGATAAGGAAATCTTCTCCGATTGGTTCCATCATATTTTTGTTCCATCTGTGAAGGAACATTTCCGCAGAATAGGGAAACCTGAAGATAGCAAATGCATTTTATTGCTTGATAATTGCAGAGCCCATCCGCATGAATCCCAGTTGGTTTCGGGAAATATTTTCACCATTTATTTGCCACCAAATGTAACTTCTCTCATCCAACCCATGGACCAGGGCGTTATCCAAAATCTGAAGTGTCATTACAAGAAAGACTTCCTACGTAAACTGCTAAGCCAAGATGAGAATATTCAAGATTTGCAGAAGGAATACAATATTAAAGATGCCATCTATAATGTTGCATGTTCCTGGAAATTGGTGAAAGGTCACACTCTGAGGCAAGCCTGGTGCAAATTGTGGCCTTCTGTAATGTTTGCTGAAGGTTCTTCTTCAGAGGAGGAATTTCATGGGTTCAGTGTTCGTCCCAAGAAGAGTACAATAATGGAAATGGCTGGAATGGTGAAAAATGCAGGCCCAGCAAACCCTCTACGTCACCTCAGTGAAAGTGATATCGAGCAGTGGGTTGATGCAGATAGAGAAGTTGGTGTTGTGCATATGCTAAGTGATGATGAAATAATTCAGAATGTTTTGAATCCAAAGAAAGAAAAGGAAAGCGAGATGGAAAGTGAAGAGGATGAGATTTCTGAAGAAGAGAAGATTTCTTGGGCTAAAGCTGCAGAAGGATTTTCTACAATCCTCAAATTTGCTGAAAGGCAGAATTGCTACACTGCACAAGAAGTTATGCAACTCCATATTTTGCATTCCACCTTTCTACAGAAAAGGCAAGAGTCCACTAAGCAAACCGACATCCGCAACATGTTTAAGAAAGCTTCCAAAAGAGTCGCAGCAGCGGAAGTGCCTGAAGAATCGGTGGAACTGCGTGATCCTGATGACCCAGCTGGCACGGATATTTCTGATGAACCAGATGACTCGGAATAAGTGTACAGTCAACTACAGTACTGTAGACAGTCGTTTATAAGTTTTGTTTTACTGTTAAGTAATTAAAGAGTTATGGATTACCCTCAACTGGCATTACTGTACTTAATCAAGCATCTTCCACCATCCATTTAACACAACATTCTGTAGGTGAGTACCCAAATACTGTATACTGCACATTTCTTGATTTTTTTAGGTTAAAAATAGCCTCGGTAGATATAACTCTCCGTTATCCGGTACTTTCGATAAACCGGCACCACGCCGGTCCCGTCGATGCCGGATAAACGAAAGTTTCCTGTATATATCTTCCAGTTTTTGCTACATCAGAGACATGCCTCTAGCTCCCTACAACCAGGTGTCTAATTCCTTCCCTCTACAGTCAAGTCTGTGTGAAACAGCAGTAGCTTGAGAATTCCTTTAAGGCAGTTTAAAGATTTAATTGGGAAACAAACACCTAGGTGACAGGGTGTATTGCACAAAGGATGTTTATGGAAAATATTATACGTTAAAATTATCTCCCCTATTTGTGAAACAGACAATTTACTTGAAAGAGAGATTAAAAACTCCAACAAATTGGCTAAAATGTAACTATTTATGAAAAAATTCAACTCATCTGCACAGATTTAATTTGTTCATTTTATGTTTGATTCAATAACTTCTAAAGTCTCTTTATTTTCTGCTATATTCTATAAGCCAATGAATAAAGTTCCAATACCTCTAATCAGCTTTCTACCTATTAGCCACCAAAAGTTCTCCCCATTTGTGCCTTAAAGTACAAAGAATTATCAGGGGAGTGTGATCTGTTTATTTGAAGATGTCTTTACCTGTTGTAGAGAAGACATATGTTCCGATTGATTTTTTGGTCTGAGCGGTAACGTCTGTGATCCTCCCACATATCTTTGAGAGCATTCGGGAGGAGGACGATCAGGATGGGGATGAGGCTGATCACTGGCTGGAAGGCATTGACGATGGGCACAAAGTTGAGCGCGGCAATGCAGATAAAATATACATTGGCCAGCCGGTGCAGCTGCTCAAAGAGATTCTTGGGCACAAAGGACCACACCGTGTACTTGGTTGTCTTGATCCCATTTCCCAAATATGGTTGGTTTGTAGCTTTTGTGCTCCCTTCATACAACAAATTCGAAACCACGATCCTCTTGGTGCCCTCCTTCATTTTTCATTTACTTTCCTTATTTACAATTATGCAGCCTGCTAGCATTGCCATGGTTTCAAAGTTGTTTCCTTCTATCTAAATGGCCACAGCCCAGTAAATCCTGCTGCCCCAATCTCCGCATGCTCCTCTCGACTGGTTTGGAAAGTCTGTTGTTTTGTGACTGGCAATCCCTGACACAGTTATCACTCCGGTCCTTCACTTGTTAATCATAAACTTGCATTTGGCTCAGCTTGTTTCCTGCACCACCCACTTGTAAACTACCTGGACGCACACATGCCAGATTCTTTGGTAACTGTAATCCAATTGCATTTGTGACGCTTAATGCCTTAATTTCCTTGTTACCAGCAAACGTTGCTACGATAGACGCAGAGCGCATACAGTAGAGTGTTCTTTATTTCACTGGTCATGAAAATCCATGAACTCACCAGTGGCAAATCACACAAGGGTCACACTCATTTGTAGAATAAGGTGGATATTCACTGTTTGCACAAGAGAATGGGCCAAATCTTGCTGGAAAAATAACTGTGTGTATTAATGCGCAAGTTATGGGGATTAACAGATACACCGCGAGATGCGAATCTCCAGAACTTATTGGTCGATTTGCGCTGCTCCGCCATTTGCTTTGCACAAACGGCATCTTGCCTCCCTGTTATTTTTAAGAACTTGCTGGATTTTCACATTAAACTCACTGCAGAAAGTTAAGTCTGGTAATTAAGAGCGCAAATATCCTTTTAATGATGTTATAATTGTTAATGCAATGCCAATCAACCGCTCAGGTCCAGAAAGGAAACAACTGAAACTATGGAGTCTCATTTCTTCAGGTAGTAAATTGTTCTTAGAAATTTCAAAATAAAATTATATGTTTTCATACTTTTTCTTTCTGTCTCTTTTTTCTCTCTCTCTTAATCCAATCTTTCTTTTCTTCTCTTTATTTCTCTTTCTGTATTTGATTTGACTCTAATTTACCCTGCTTCTCAGTCATTCCTCTGTATTTTCTCAATCCTTAAATCTCTGGTTAGGGAGATACACTGTTGGTCCCATCGTTCACAAAGGTCCCAAATGCCCCATTGCCCTCGTCGCAACATTATCAGCTCTCACTTCCAGCAACTTATAGGGCAAAAAATTTGAGCTGAAGGGTGAAGAGAGAAGTCTAACTAACAGCACATGGCACACAATGCCCCGCTCCAACAAGATTTGGGCCATTGTGATCACTTGGTTTAAAGCGGCCGGGCCAAGCCTACAGTGCAATTTATAAACAGTGAAAACCAAAGCAATTTAATTTCTCTTCCTAAATAGGTACCAATCCCCTTCTAAAGAGCAAAGTATACCTTGGAGTGTGTATCATGAGTAGTACTTGTTCTAAAATCCACATTGTTCTCCCTGGCATGAAGAGGATATTATTAAAACAAACTGGAAAGTATTGGGCTCCTTCATGAAATGCTACATTCATCCATTTCAGCAGACAATTAGTGCAGTGCATGTGCTTAAGGAGTGTAATCCAATGAAATCCTCCAACATGAAAAGAAGCGACTGTGTGGGACCCTCTGAGGCATAGAAGATGGTAAATGGTATATAGAGAAGGTAAATCAGAAACACTACTTCAATTTAAAGTGCCATAGCAACATAAGGAGGCAGAAGTTCGACTCTGGCTTCAGGACAAAGTTCAAACTGAACAAATAGTTCCTCTTCACACAAAAGGTGATCAACACATGAAATGGGCTTCAGGATAGGGTAGCGGAGGCCAAAAATCTTGGAAGTATTTAAGAAAGTTAAATGCTGTGATAGGGCAACCTAAATTATTTTTTAATGATTGAAGTAACATGGACTGAATGCCCTTTCCCATCCGTAACTAACTTGTGTCTAGTCCTTACTAGATGGTGTCTAGTCCTTACTAGATGGTGTCAGTGAGTCAAATTTGATTTAGTCAGTCACAGGTGTCCTTTTGAAAAAAAAGTTAGAAGCACTGCCCACTGGACAGTCAAGTGCACTACTGTAATAACATTTGATTTACAATCAGTACTCAGTTCAGCACGTAGGTCAAGAGAGTTGAACGTGACATCCATCACTCCTGTGTATCAGTTTGATTCAGTGACAGCACATTAACCTCTGAGGATTCAAGCCCCACTACACGACAAGCACATGATCTAGGCTGATACATCAGTGCAGTACTGAAGGATTGCTGCATGGTTGGAGGTGCTGCCTATCAGATGAGACATTAAACCAAGGCCCCATCTGCATGTTCAGATAGATCTCATGGCACGATTCAGAAAAGAGGAAGGGAGTTCTCTTGGTGTCCTGGCTATGATAAATTGACCTTTAGTGTTAGGGGGGGATTAAATAAGAACATAAGAACAGAAGAAATAGGAGCAGGAGTAGGCCAATCGGCCCTTCGAGCCTGCTCCGCCATTCAATAAGATCATGGCTGATCTGATCCTCACCTCAAATCTAAGAACACAAGAAGTAGGAGCAGGACCCGGCCACTCAGCCCCTGGGCCCGCTACGCCACCCACAGGGCCTCGACCGATCCGAACTCAGCCTCATGTCCAATTTCCTGCCCGCTCCCCGTAACCCCTAATTCCCTTTACTTCTAGGAAACTGTCTATTTCTGTTTTAAATTTATTTAATGATGTAGCTTCCACAGCTTCCTGGGGCAGCAAATTCCACAGACCTACTACCCTCTGAGTGAAGAAGTTTCTCCTCATCTCAGTTTTGAAAGAGCAGCCCCTTATTCTAAGATTATGCCCCCTAGTTCTAGTTTCACCCATCCTTGGGAACATCCTTACCGCATCCACCCGATCAAGCCCCTTCACAATCTTATATGTTTCAATAAGATCGCCTCTCATTCTTCTGAACTCCAATGAGTAGAGTCCCAATCTACTCAACCTCTCCTCATATGTCCACCCCCTCATCCCGGGGATTAACCGAGTGAACCTTCTTTGTACTGCCTCGAGAGCAAGTATGTCTTTTCTTAAGTATGGACACCAAAACTGTATGCAGTATTCCAGATGCGGTCTCACCAATACCTTATATAACTGCAGCAATACCTCCCTGTTTTTATAATCTATCCACCTAGCAATAAAAGCCAACATTCCGTTGGCCTTCTTGATCACCTGCTGCACCTGCATACTAACTTTTTGATTTTCTTGCACTAGGACCCCCAGATCCCTTTGTACTGCAGTACTTTCCAGTTTCTTGCCATTAAGATAATAACTTGCTCTCTGATTTTTCCTGCCAAAGTGCATAACCTCACATTTTCCAATATTGTATTGCATCTGCCAAATTTCTGCCCACTCACCCAGCTTGTCTATATCCCCTTGTAGGTTTTTTATGTCCTCCTCACTTTCTACTTTCCCTCCCATCTTTGTATCATCTGCAAACTTTGATATGTTACACTCGGTCCCCTCCTCCAAATCGTTAATATAGATTGTAAAGAGTTGGGGACCCAGCACCGACCCCTGCGGAACACCACTGGCTACTGGTTGCCAGTCCGAGAATGAACCATTTATCCCAACTCTCTGCTTCCTGTGAGATAACCAATCCTCCACCCATGCCAGAATATTACCCCCAATCCAGTGATTTTTTATCTTGAGCAATAATCTTTTATGTGGCACCTTGTCGAATGCCTTCTGGAAATCTAAATACACTACGTCCATTGGTTCCCCTTTATCCACCCTGTACGTTATGTCCTCAAAGAACTCAAGCAAATTTGTCAGACATGATTTCCCCTTCATAAAGCCATGCTGACTTTGTCCTATCAAATTATGTTTATCTAAATGTTCCGTTACTGTCTCCTTAATAATAGACTCCAAAATTTTACCCACCACAGATGTTAGACTAACTGGTCTATAATTTCCAGCTTTCTGCCTACTACCCTTTTTAAATAAGGGTGTTACATTAGCAGTTTTCCAATCTGCCGGGACCTTTGCTGAGTCCAGGGAATTTTGGAAAATTACCAAAGCATCCACAATCTCTATTGCCACTTCCCTCAAGACCCTAGGATGTAAGCCATCAGGTCCAGGGGATTTATCCGCCTTGAGTCCCATTATTTTACTGAGTACCAATTCCTTAGTGATTTTAATCGTATTTAGCTCCTCCCCCCCAGAGCCCCCTGTTTGTCCAGTGTTGGGATATTCTTAGTGTCCTCTACCGTAAAGACTGAAACAAAATATTTGTTCAGCATTTTTGCCATCTCCATGTTTCCCACCATTAATTTCCTGGTCTCATCCTCTAAGGGACCTACGTTTGCCTTAGCCACCCTTTTTCTTTTTATATAACTATAGAAACTCTTGCTATCTGTTTTTATATTTTTTGCTAATTTATTTTCATAATCTATCTTCCCTTTCTTAATCAATCCTTTAGTTACTTTTTGCTGTCTTTTGAAGACTTCCCAATCTTCTATCCTCCCACTAAGTTTGGCTACCTTATATGTCCTTGTTTTTAGTTGGATACTATCCTTAATTTCTTTACTTAGCCACGGATGGCTGTCATTTCTTTTAGACCCTTTTTTCCTCAGTGGAATATATATTTTTTGAAAGTTGTAAAATAACTCCTTAAATGAACAGCACTGCTCATGTACCGTCTTACCCTTTAATCTATTTTCCCAGTCCACTTTAATCAATTCCGCTCTCATACCATCATAGTCTCCTTTATTCAAGCTCAGTACGCTTGTCTGAGAACCAATCCTCTCACCCTCTAATTGGATATGGAATTCAACCATGTTATGGTCACTCATTCCAAGGGGATCCTTAACTAGGACATTATTAATTAATCCTGACTCATTACACAAGACCAGGTCCAAGGTTGCTTGCCCCCTTGTAGGATCAGTTACATACTGCTCAAGAAATCCATCCCTAATACACTCAATAAACTCTTCCTCAAGGCTGCCCTGCCCAATTTGATTTGTCCAGTTAATATGATAGTTAAAATCCCCCATAATTATAGCTGTTCCCTTATTACATGCCCCAACTATTTCCTGATTAATACTTCTTCCAGCAGAGTTGCAACTATTAGGAGGCCTATATACTACTCCCACTAGTGTTTTTTTCCTTTTATTATTCCTTATCTCCACCCAAACTGTTTCATTATCCTGATCCTTTGACCCAATATCATTTCTCTGTAATACAGTGATTCCTTCCTTTATTAACATAGCTACCCCACCTCCTCTTCCTTCCTGTCTGTCCTTCCTGATTGTTAAATACCCTGGCATATTTAATTCCCAGTCGTTGTCACCCTGCAGCCATGTTTCTGTAATGGCCACAAGATCATAATTGAGAGGTCGCACAACACCAGGTTATAGTCCAACAGTTTTATTTGAAATCACAAGCTTTCGGAGCTATCGATTGCTCCTTCCTCAGGTGAAGTAAATTAGATACAGAATCGCCAAAGCATATATAGATAGAAAACAAAGCATGTGTACCTTACAATTGCAGACCACCAAATTAAATCATCCTGACTATCTGCCGAGGTGCGATAAAGTTAATTAAGTCAGCCAGGAAGGTACCACATCAAAGACATAGCAAGATACAACTGAGACAATGAGGTGTAGTCGCAGGGGTTCTAACGTGTCAAAAGCTGCCGTCTGTATGTAAAACGAAAAGCTTTAAAATTTTTACTTTTTTACTGGGAAAATTTTTACTTTTTTACTGGGAATCACATCTGTGAACAAGCTAACGACGACTCGAGTCCGGATCACGTCATGTATCGTGTCATAAAGCGGGTAAGCGTTCTCCAAGGCAACCTTAGAAACACACGACAACACAAAATCATCGAGTAGAAACTGATAGCCAAGTTCCGCACTCATGAAGACGGTCTCAATCGGGATCTTGGGTTTATGTCACGATACATGACGTGATCCGGACTCGAGTCGTCGTTAGCTTGTTCACAGATGTGATTCCCAGTAAAAAAAGTAAAAATTTTCCCAGTAAAAAAGTAAAAATTTTAAAGCTTTTCGTTTTACATACAGACGGCAGCTTTTGACACGTTAGAACCCCTGCGACTACACCTCATTGTCTCAGTTGTATCTTGCTATGTCTTTGATGTGGTACCTTCCTGGCTGACTTAATTAACTTTATCGCACCTCGGCAGATAGTCAGGATGATTTAATTTGGTGGTCTGCAATTGTAAGGTACACATGCTTTGTTTTCTATCTATATATGCTTTGGCGATTCTGTATCTAATTTACTTCACCTGAGGAAGGAGCAATCGATAGCTCCGAAAGCTTGTGATTTCAAATAAAACTGTTGGACTATAACCTGGTGTTGTGCGACCTCTCAATTTTGTCCACCCCAGTCCAACACCGGCATCTCCGCATCATGACCACAAGATCATACCCATACGTAGTTATTTGTACCGTCAATTCGTCTATTTTGTTACGAATGCTGCGTGCATTCAGATAAAGAACTTTTAAATATGTTTTGTGACAATTTATTCCTGCTTTTACCCCCTTTACTACTTTACCTTTATCTTTATATATTCTGTCCCTTCCTGACACGCTCTGGTTTTTAATTACCCCACTGCTACTTTGCTCTATTGCCTTCTCCGTTGACATTTTTATTTTTTGCTCTCTTGAAACCTCCCCCCCATTAATTAGTTTAAAGCCCTCTCTACAGCCCTAGTTATTCGATTCGCCAGGACTCTAGTCCCAGCACTGGCCAACGGAACAGCTCTCTCCTGTCCCAGTACTGGTGCCAGTGTCCCAGGTAGCAAAACCCATTTCTCCCACACCAGTCTTTGAGCCATGCATTTAACCCTCTGATTTTATTTACCCTAGCCAAATTTGCTCGTGGCTCAGGTAGTAATCCAGAGATTACTAACCTAGAGGTTCTGTTTTTTAATTTGGCCTCTAGCTGCTCATACTCCCTCAGCAGAACCTCATTCCTTGTCCTATCTATGTCATTGGTACCAACATGGATCACGACAACTGGATCTTCCCCCTCCCACTCCAAGTTTCTCTCCAGCCCAGAGGAGATGTCCTTAACCCTGGCACCGGGCAGGCAACATAGCCTTCGGGACTCTCGCTCTCGGCTGCAAAGAACCCTATCTATCCCCTTAATGATACTATCCCCTATCACTACAACATTTCTTTTTACTCCCCCCACTTGAATGGCTCCCCGTACCACGGTGCTGTGGCCAGGTTGCTCATCCTCCCTGCAGTCCCTGCTCCCGTCCTCACAGGGAGTAAGAGCCTCGAACCTGTTGGACAAGAGCAAGGGCTGCGGCTCCTCCAACACTACCTCCTGGATCCCCGTACCTGCCTCACTCGTAGTCACACCCTCCTGTCCCTGACCACGGACTACATCTGAATTAGTTAATCTAATTGGTGTGACTACTTCCTGGAACACAGAGTCCAGGTAACTCTCCCCCTCCCTGATGTGTCGCAGTGTTTGAAGCTCGGACTCCAGCTCATCAACACGGAGCCGGAGTTCCTCGAGCAGCCAACACTTACTGCAAATGTGATCACCGTGAACATCAATGGTGTCCTCCAGCTCCCACATATTGCAGCAGTAACACATCACCTGCTCTCCCATTCTATGTAATTAATTAAATTTATTATTATTTACCCTTTAATTAATTTAAATTAAAATACACTTCTGTGACAGTTTGTTCTGAGTCTCCTCACTCCGTCCTGTGGCAGTTTGTTCTGAGTCTCCTCACTCTGTCCTGACAGTTTGTTCTGAGTCTCCTCACTCTCTGTCCTGACAGTTTGTTCTGAGTCTCCTCACTCTCTGTCCTGACAGTTTGTTCTGAGTCTCCTCACTCTCTGTCCTGACAGTTTGTTCTGAGTCTCCTCACTCTCTGTCCTGTGGCAGTTTGTTCTGAGTCTCCTCGTGTGGGGTTACGGGGATAGGATGGGATATGTTAGGGGCAATTAAATACGTGGGGTTACAGGGATAGGG
The DNA here is from genome assembly GCA_030390025.1 of Squalus acanthias. Taxonomy (NCBI): domain Eukaryota; kingdom Metazoa; phylum Chordata; class Chondrichthyes; order Squaliformes; family Squalidae; genus Squalus; species Squalus acanthias. Next base: position 88,475,709 of record CM059426.1, read on the forward strand.
TGGGATATGTGTCGGTGCAGGCTCGATGGGGACTCTGTGTGAGGGGGCAGGGACAGGGTGCTGGATTTGGATGATCAGCCATGATCGTATTGAATGGTGGAGCAGGCTCGACGGGCCGAATGGCCTACTCCTGCTCCTAGTTTCTATGTTTCTATGTCTATGTTTCTAATGTTTGTTCCTCAACCAACACCACCAAAAATTAGTCATTTATCTCACTGCTGTTTGTGGGAACTTGCGGTGCGCAAATTGGCTCTCGTGTTTGCCTGCACTTCAAGTATTCAGTTGATGAATCACTTTTGGACATCCTGACAGCATGAAAGGCATTATATAAATACAAGTTGTTCTTTCTTTGTCGTTTTGAGGTACAACACCATTCTGAAAATTTAAGGCTAATGGCTACAATCATTCAAATTCATTGGATGGCAACCAGAGTTAGAACAAAAAACATTAAACTTGCTTTACCTAATTTATATTTGGTTCTTTGAACTACCAAATATTAAGCAAAGACTTCCAAATGAACGTTTGTGAGACATCCTTGAAGAACTCCTTTAAGAACTAAGTACCAACAGCTCCATCTAGAGAGACAATTTAAGCCTCATTTTGTTTTGAGATCTACTTAGCTTATTTATTTTAGTTGCCAGGATCAAAATGCATTTCAGTCTCTTTTTCTTATATCTTTGTCTCACTAACCAGTAATTTTAAAGCATTTCTCTAAAGAATACAAGTGTTAGTTTGCTGGCTGAGCTGAATGTCATCAACACGCTCTTTATAGCAGTCCTCAGATTCCAACATGGATCTTGTTCTGCAGATTACAGCTGAAGGCACAAAATTCAATTTTCTGCTAACTTAATAGGTATCACAAGGTTGAGCTGACAACAACATACACCTCAGCCTTCTCTTAAATACAGGGGCCTGGAGCTTCCACTCAAATGTGCAGGTTTTTTTCGGCACAATTCGCCCGATATCAGCATAACGGGCACAAATGATTGGGGAAATTGCGTTCAGCAAAACTCAAGTTTCCGCAATCTTTTGCGATAGTTCTAAAAACATCACGATAGAAGCAGGCTCCACTCCCAAAACTGGCCACACCCCGAGTGAATTAATCACCATTGGGAGTTTCTGCTAATTGTGCTTGTTTGCAGGACTTCGAGGAGGCTCCAAAAATTATGCTGGATTTTTTAGGCGCAAGGATGGTATGTTTTGAAAGGAATTGAATGATTTTTAAGAAAAATTTACTAAGGAACTGACTACTGTACCCCAATCTAACTGGAAAATAGTTTTGTATATCTTTTAAAGTCATTTTCAGTCATTTAAAATCGGTTAGCTCACAGGTAGTAGATTGACACTCCGATTTAAAATGCTTATTTTTTGTGTTAGACCCATTTTCAGCTGTATTAATGAAACTTTACCAAGTTAGCACTCTTAAATATATCAAGTGATATTATTTTAAAGCAACATTTAAAAATAAAATTACATTTTAAAACACTGCCCAGGTGCGCTGGTTCACAGGGCAGATTTTGCGCTCGGCGATATGCAAATGAGTTTGAGCGGAAATTCGGGGGGGAGGGGGGGGGGGGGCGGGGGAGAACACTTTTCAAAATGGGTGCAATTTTGGGCACAATCGCCAATTGCGCCCAAAGCGGAAACTCTACCTCAGGGACTCAGACATTAATTTGGTCATGGAATATCCTCTGGTGACTGTCCCCATTTGTATTTTTCAATTCTTGGTTTAAAGTGTTTGTGGAAGTGAAGTTGAATAATTATGAGAGAGAATGTGCACGTTTGTCACAGTCTCTCAGTGTATCAGATTTGATTCTGGTAGCGCAGTTGTAATGTCACTGGGCTAGTAATCCAGAGGCCTGGACTAATGATCCAGAGATGGAGTTCAAATCCCACCACGGCAGCTGGGGAATTTAAATTCAATTAAATGAAATCTGTAATAAAAAGCTAGTATCAGTAATGGTGACCATGAAACTATCGGATTATCGTAAAAACCCATCTGGTTCACTAATGTCCTTTAGGGAAGGAAATCTGCCATCCTTACCTGGTCTGGCCTATATGTGACTCCAGACCCACAGCAATGTGTTTGACTCTTAACTGCCCTCTGAAATGGCCTAGCAAGCCACTCAGTTGTACCAAACCGGTACGAAAAACAATAAGAATTAAACCGGACGGACCACCCGGCATCGACCTCGGCACCGGCTACGGACACAGCAATGGCACACCCAGCACAGTCAACCCTGCAAAGTCCTCCTCACCAACATTTGGGGACTTGTGCCAAAATTGGGAGAGCTGTCCCACAGACTAGTCAAGCAACAGCTTGTCATAGTCATAATCACAGAATCATACCTTTCAGCCAATGTCCCGAAATCCTCCATCACCATCCCTGGGTATGTCCTGTCCCACAGGCAGGACAGACCCACCAGGGGTGGCGGCACAGTGGTATACAGTCAGGAAGGAGTGGCCCTGGGAGTCCTCATCATTGAGTCCGGACCCCATGAAGTCTCATGGCTTCAGGTCAAGCATGGGCAAGAAAACCTCCTGCTGATTACCACCTACCGCCCTCCCTCAGCTGAAGAAACAGTAATCCTCCATGTTGAACACCATTTGGAAGAAGCAGAGAGTAGCAAGGGCACAGAATGTACTCTGGGTGGGGGACTTCAATGTCCATCACCAAGAGTGGCTCGGTAGCACCACTACTGACCGAGCTGGCTGAGTCCTGAAAGACATAACTGCCAGTCTGGGCCTGCGACAGGTGCTGAGAGAGCCAACACGTGTCGCAGATGCATCTGTCCATGACAGTATTTGGTAGCAGGGACCACCGCACAGTCATTGTGGAGACGAAGTCCCGTCTTCACACTGAAGACACCCTCCATCGTGTTGTGAGGCACTACCACCGTGCTAAATGGGATAGATTCAGAACAGATCTAGCAGCTCAAAACTGGGCATCCATGAGGCGCTGTGCGCCATCAGCAGCAGCAGAATTGTATTCCACCACAATCTGTAACCTCATGGCCCGGTGTAACCCTCACTCTACCACTACCACCAAGCCAGGGGACCAACCCTGGTTCAATAAGGAGTGTAGAAGAGCATGCCAGGAGCAGCACCAGGTGTACCAAAAATGAGGGGCCAACCTGGGGAAGCTGCAACAGAGGACTACATGTATGCTAAAAAGCGGAAGCAGCATGCTATAGACAAGGCTAAGCATTCCCACAATCAACGGATCAGATCAAAACTCTGCAGTCCTGCCACATCCAGTCGTGAATGGTGGTGGACCATTAAACAACTAACAGGAGGAGGAGGCTCCATGAATATCCCCATCCTCAATGATGGTGGTGCCCAGTAGGTGAGTGCAAAAGACAAGGCTCAAGCGTTTGCAACCATCTTCAGCCAGAAGTGCCAAGTGGATGATCCATATCAGCCTCCTCCTGAGGTCCCCACTATCACAGAAGCCAGTCTTCAGCCAATTCGATTCACTCCACGTGATATCAAGAAATGGCTGAGCGCACTGGATACAGCAAAGGCTATGGGTCCCGACAACATTTCGGCTGTCGTGCTGAAGACTTGTGCTCCAGAACTAGCCGTGCCTCTAGCCAAGCTGTTCCTGTACAGCTACAGCACTGGCATCTATCCAACAATGTGGAAAACTGCCCAGGTATGTCCTCTCCACTAAAAGCAGGACAAATCCAACCTGGCCAATTACCGCCCTATCAGTCTACTCTCAATCATCAGCAAAGTGATGGAAGGTGTCATCGACAGTGCGATCAAGCTGCACTTACTCACCAATAACCTGCTCAGAGGCCTAGTTTGGGTTCCGCCAAGACCACTCCGCTCCCGACCTCATTACAGCCTTGGTCCAAACATGGACAAAGGAGCTGAATTCCAGAAGTGAGGTGAGAGTGACTGCCCTTGACATCAAGGCAGCATTTGACCAAGTGTGGCATCAAGGAACCCTAGTAAAACTGAAGTCAATGGGAATTGGGGAGAAAATGCTCCACTGGCTGGAGTCATACCTAGCACAAAGGAAGATGGTTGCGGTGGTTGAAGGTCAATCATCACAGCCCCAGGACATCACTGCAGGAGTTCCTCAGGGCAGTGTCCTAGGCCCAACCATCTTCAGCTGCTTCATCAATGACCTTCCCTCCAACATAAGGTCAGAAATGGGGATGTTCGCTGATGACTGCACAGTGTTCAGCGTCATCCACAACTCCTCAGATAATGAAGCAGTCCATGCCTGCATGCAACAAGACCTGGACGATGTTCAGGCTTGGACTGATAAGTGGCAGGTAACATTTGTGCCACACAAGTGCCAGGCAATGACAATCTCCAACAAGCGAGAGACTAACCACCTCCCCTTGACATTCAACGGCATTACCATCGCCAAATCTCCCACCATCAACAACATCCTGGGGGGTCACCATTGACCAGAAACTTAACTGGAACAGCCACATAAATACTGTGGCAACAAGAGCAGGTCAGAGGCTGGGTATTCTGCGGCGAGTATCTCACCTCCTGACTCCCCAAAGCCTTTCCACCATCTACAAGGCACAAGTAAGGAGTGTGATGGAATACTCTCCACTTGCCTGGATGAGTGCAGCTCCAACAACACTCAAGAAGCTCGGCACCATCCAGGACAAAGCAGCCCGCTTGATTGGCACCCCATCCACCTCCTTAAACATTCACTCCCTCCACCACCAGCGTACCGTGGCTGCAGTGTGTACCATCTACAAGATGCACTGCAGCAACTCGTCAAGGCTTCTTCGGCAGCACCTCCCAAACCCGCAACCTCTTCCACCTAGAAGGACAAGGGCAGCAGGCGCATGGGAACACCACCACCTCCAAGTTCCCCTCCAAGTCACACACCATCCTGACTTAGAAGAATATCGCTGATCCTTCATCGTCGTTGGGTCAAAATCCTAGAACTCCCTACCTAACAGCACTGTGGGAGTACCTTCACCACATGGACTGCAGCGGTTCAAGAAGGCGGCTCACCACCACCTTCTCAAGGGCAATCAGGGATGGGCAATAAATGCTGGCTTTGCCAGCGACGCCCACATCCCATAAACAAAAAAAAAAATTCTGTCATGGGGTAAAGACCAGTGCTACAGCCCCGCCGAGTTCCATTTGACTGCAGACTTCTGAATTTAAAATGCATTTTTGATGAGACACAATTCATCTTCTCCTCAGTCGCAACATTTTATCCCGGAGCTGCGTTCTGTGCCGGGGGTGGGGCGCTGTTTTGAGGTTGGGAAACCGGGTTTCCCGAACGTCCTGTAGCTTTTAACTGCAGGACTCCTTAAAAAAAATTTCTGTTGGGTTCCTGCCCACAGGCTGGAGGCCTGTCTCAGGCGGGGAAGCCATCTGCACAAGGCCGCAGCCGAGGAGAGCAGGCAGGTCCAGTCAGTGGGTAGGACAGATCACGGGGCGGTCCCGAACGCGGGGATGGGGCGATTCCGATCATGGGGTGGGGGGGGGAGGGGAGGGGTTCCAATCGCGGGGGTATGGGCGGTTCTGATGTTGGTCGGGCAGGGGGTCCAATGGTGAGGGGGGGGGAGGGGCGGGGGGGGCGCAGGGAGCAGATGGTAGCCTGGGGAGGTTTACTGGGCATCTTGTAGGGCCTGGCAGAAGCACTCCTGCTCCTCCTGGCCCACAAGCAGTGCTGTATGGATTCAGCCCCGTCACCTCCTTTCACCTACCGAGTTTCCCAAGGCCTGGGAAACCTGGCCGACGGGAGTTCAAAATAGAACGACTGTTAAAATGAAGGCACACCGCCTCATTATAATATTTAAATGACTAAGGCGGGTTGGGTTTCTCTTTCAGATTTTTTGCATTTTAATCTCTGACCCGACCCCAACTCACCCGTTTTTGGGAATTAAGGTTGAGCCAAAGTGATAGAAGGTTCTGGGGGGTGAGGAAGTCAAACTGAATAGCTATCACAAGTATAATGCCTATCTGCAGAAAACCAGAACTTTCTTCACTTCTCCAGGTATTTATTTGCTCTATCATAGACATTATAAGATTGACATTTTGAACAACTGATTGGGACCTTTACAAGATTATTACAGTAAAATTACACATTGTTTACTGGCACTCATTTTTAATAAATCCCAACAAGATCATTCCACACCAGAGAATATTAGGCTAGCCAGGATTAATGTTTATTGAATATAATCGTCAATTCCATTTCCTACCGTTCCCAGACGTGCACTGTTCCAAATCAAAAATGAGGTTTTATTAAAGTATAGTTACTGGAAATACAACCAAGTAGCCAGACAGCAAACCTCTTTCATTTCCTCCCAGGGAAGGGAGGATGCACAAAAGACATTACAGGTATTTGGAGCAACTACTGGGTTTCAGCAAGAACTAGAATTCATTGGAGAGAGAGCTGGGCAAATCCCAGGTGTGAGACTTTCAGTGATGAGCCAGTTTTGCTACTACACTGCCCGCTTTCAGAAAGTTTTGTCTATGCACCCACAACTTCGTTGGCAGGATCCCTGCATGAGCAGGTTTCTCACATTAAAGCATCCATATTATATAGATAGATATGGCTGTTCTCTACCATTGTGTAGTTAGGCCTTCCACTGGTGTGATTTCACACTTGGAACCATCGTCAAATGCAATAAAGTTGGTAGGCCTACTGAACATCAGAATTAATAAAAGAAGAAACTGTGGATTCTTTATTTAAGAAGTATTTTTTCCAGCACATTAAGGGAAAATGGTCATTTGCCAGGTGACAAGTATAAACAAAAGATTTATCATTAAACATCTAAGTTAATTCTCAATAATGATCAACAGTGCTGAAATCACAAATCACCACAAGTGCCAGCACTGATCTGAGGAAACCACAAGACCTTCAGAGTAGAAAAAGCCTCTGGTTATTGCAGAAGGCTCACAAAGTTGAAGGAAAGAGTAAACTGATTATTTCCTGAGTGAAACATTTGCAGGGGATAGTGGACTGCACATAGGATTCTTTTAAAATATTGGTTATTAGGTATGAATTATTTTCTAAACCAATAAGATACAAGATATTAGGGAAGCTGACTCTTGCCGACAGACTAATTTTTGCAGGATTTTGCTTTCATTTCAAAGGTTTCAGCTGCATAAATGACTATGAAAGGCTGCATCATTTGTGCATTTGAAACTTCATCTTTATCAGCTTGTGTATTTCATACATTCTTTTCAAAAACTAGCTGTAGAGGATTAGACACTTAATTCATTCAAATATTTCATTTAATGCAGTAGCTTCACAAACCAGTTGTGCGGATGGGGCTCGACTATAATGCTTTCTATACACATTTTCAGTTCCAAAGTATTTGATAAATACTATGTATAGCCTTAACAACCACATCTAAACATTACTTGAACTAATAATAACAACACTTAGCCCTCAACACTTTGCCCAAAGTGTTGAGGGCCACAACACTTCTGTCAAATTGAAGAAAGGGAAAAGTTGTCGACTTACTTGTCATATACTTTAGTTATTCGGTTGTTTATTTGTTTGTCAAATTTGTAGCGCCGATAATCTTCAATCCCATCTTTAATTGCAATAATTGCAAGAACCACTACCAATGGCAGCATGGTTATCTCCTTTTGAAATGCTTCCACTAATGGGACCCAGTTTAGAACAACTATAAACAGGAAGTATAGGTTTGCAGCCCTGAAAGAAAACAGAGGAAAGAAAATTAAATTATAAAATAAGGGGGACAAGAGAATGTCTCCACAAAAATACTTCATTACAATCAAACAGAGAATTGTTTTTTTAATTGTTCGCTAACTATTAAAGAGACTATACAGTCTACATTTAAATTCAAAGTCACTAATTCATATCTGAAATTCCCACTTTGCTGTGGTATTTACATTTCATAATTTAAACTATGGATAATTTAATTTTTTGCACAAAAACAAGTTTGAATCATCAGGAGTAGACTGGACTATGTTGATAGTAAGGTTAGGATGAGCGATGGCAGCAAAGCCCAAACTGGTTGCGTGGTGCCTATCACCCCCCATATCTTGGAAAAGTCCCCCTTTCTCGGATCTACTTTTGCCCCTCCCTTTCCTAATTCACTTGCTTTTTCTCAAGTAAATTATGTAAATCAAACAAAATAATTGGCCCGCAAGAGCTCATGGAGGAGTTGCTCCTCCTTTCCCCCCTCGTGTGCACCCCTGAATGGTTTACATTAGTACTGCATTTGCTCAGCATAATCCAAGACAGCAGAAGACTGGAAGACTACCACATCACCATCAATGATTCTTTTCAAGAACAGTACAATGCAATCTTTTCATCAAGGCATTATGGTCCAGCACAGCTAACACCAATCTAGGGACAGTACATATATTACTCTCCCCAAGTGAACAGTGCCGAGTGGCTGAGGGGACACCAGAACACGACAGAACTAAATTGTTATCAAAGTGTGCCAAACCAGCTAACACTAATAAAGACTACCCTGGGTCTTCCCTCTATTCAAAGGAGAGGGGATATGATAGAAGTGTTTCAAATTATGAAAGGTGTGGACAATTTGGATCCAAGTAAGCATTTCTGTTGTGTAAAGATTTTGAGCTCAAGCGGTCCTGTTTACAAATTAAGGACAACAAAAGAAAACAGCAAAGGCAGGATGAACATTTTTTAACTAAAACAGTGGTGAGTATGTGAAACAGATTACCGGCATGAGTGGTGGAACAAGAAACCTTAACAGGTTTCAAGAAGGAAGTAGCCAGGTTCTTGTCAACAAATGGGATTCGGGGTTATTAGAAATGCAACAAGGGAATACTGTGGCTAGGTGGGCTAGATCAGGGATTCACATCTTTTTGCTTCTGAGGCCCCCCCTCCCGTGTTATAAAAATTCCATGGACCCACTGTAACACAACGGGCCAGAAATTCGGGTCTCCACGGGTGAGTACGCGCTGGGTACTCACCCGTAGACCCAACGAAAGTGCCGGTTTCGCGCACCTTCCTGAAGGGGTTCAGAGGTCGAACGCGTGCGCCGGAGAGGCAGCACGTAGACCGCGAACTTCATTTTTTTTTCAGGTTTCTCCGTGAGGGTAAGCACGGAGAAGCTGCGCGGGGAAAAAGGAGGCGCAAGGCCTGCTTTTAACAAGGTAAGTGGTGAATTAAGTACAATTTAAACATTTTTTCAGCAGGTTTATCTTTTTTACATACTTTAAAGAAAGGTAAATTTATTTTTAGCACCGTTAAAAAGTGTAATTAATTTTTTAAAAAATTTAAATTTTTGTTTAAAGTAGTTAATTTATGTAATTTATAGTTATTTAAAAATGTGATTTAAAAAAAATTATTTGAAGTTTTAGTGAGGTTTTGGGGCCGATCTACAATCATAGATTTGACAGGTCTTCCTGTCAAATCTATGAATGAAGATTCCCTGCTCCGACTGGCTCTCCATGGCCCACGTTATCCCAGGGGACGCTTCGAACTAGCTGCGCCCCTCGGATACGCAAGCACTGCGCGCCGGCAGCTGGAGGAGGCCCAGGAGCCGAATTCCACGCGGGCCCGAAGCACAACGGCAGGCGCGGTAGGCAAGTACGCGCGCGATGCTTGCACCCGCGGGAAGCCGGAGAGCTGAATTTCTGGCCCAACAACTTTTTTTTAAACAGTGGCTCCTGTCACATGGTTAAAAACCAGCAGCAAACTCGCACATAGCAAGATCCCACAACAGAAAATCAGATGGCTCACCATATACAATGTGCACCTAAGCTCCAGGCTCACTTCGCAATGCAAAATGGTAGTTAAAATATTATATACACATATAATATATGTACACACACACAAGGTCAACTTTCATGGCCGTTCGCACCTTGCGTGAGTGATGCCCGGGATTGGAGCCGAGACCGCGAACTCCCGGCGGCGGGCAGTTTGATCAGCTACTCGTTCCGTGCTCGGCTCCGTAAACAGCTGCCATGGTCAAGTAGCGTTCAGCCGCATAATGAGCGAAAGGCGAAGTCAGCTGAACATTCACTGCCACCCTTTTAGTTAATTCTCGGCCCATTACCCCACAAAACGGACATCAAACCCCACCGACCAGATGCTCTGCTTACCCGATTTAAACATGGTGGGCAGGAGAGCACGCCCTGCGCGACCTACCGGGAAAAGAACTCGCTGCCAACGGTCACTAACGGATCTGGGGGAGGAGAGGGGGCGAGGGTCTCTTCTCCTCCAACATCAGCGGCACATCGGCCCAACCTCGCATTGGTGCACTGAATGAAACTCTCTTTTTGGAAGTGGGTAAAAAAAATGTATAGCTTATATCGAGATCTCATTCTGATTAATAAATGGGGAATCACTGACGTCGGTAGTGATCAGTCTCGCTCTTTTTTTTGGTGACCCTCATCACAGAATGGGATTTTTAAAAAGATTTTATTCTTGGCTGCAGAGATAGTGGATGCATTGGTTGTGATCTTCCAAAATTCCCTAGATTCTAGAACAGTCCCAGCGGATTGGAAGGTAGCAAATGTAACCCCGCTATTCAAGAAAGGAGGGGGAGAAAAAACAGGGAACTACAGGCCAGTTAGCCTGACATCAGTCGTCGGGAAAATGCTGGAATCCATTGCTAAGGAAGTGGTAACAAGTCACTTAGAAAATCATAATATGATTAGCAGATTAGGCAGAGTGAACATGGTTTTATGAAAGGGAAATCGTGTTTAACAAATTTATTAGAATTTTTTGAGGATGTAACTAGCGGGGTAGATAAAGGAGAACCAGTGGATGTAGTATAGTTGGATTTCCAAAAGGCATTCGGTAAGGTGCCACATAAAAGGTTGCTTTGCCACATAAGGGCTCATGGGATTGGGGGTAATACATTAGCATGGATAGAGGATTGGTTAACGGATAGAAAACAGAGAGTAGGGAAACGGGTCACTTTCCGGTTGGCAGGCTGTAACTAATAGGGTGCCGCAAGGATCAGTGTTGGGGCCTCAGCTATTTACAGTCTATATTAATAACTTAGATGAAGGGATCAAGTGTAATGTATCCAGGTTTGCTGACAATACAAAGCTAGGTGGGAAAGTAAGCTGTGAGGAGGACACAAAGAGCCTGCAAAGGGATATAGACAGGTTAAGTGAGTGGGCAATAAGATGGCAGATAGAGTATAATGTGGGGAAATGTGAGGTTATTCACTTTGGTAGGAAGAATAGAAAAACAGACTATTTTTTAAATAGCGAGAAACTATTAAATGTTGGTGTTCAGAGAGATTTAGGTGTCCTTGTACTGGAAACACAGAAAGTTAACATGCAGGTACAGCAAGCAATTAGGAAAGCAAATGGCATGTTGGCCTTTATTACTAGGGGGGTTAGAATACAAGAGTAAGGAAGGCTTACTACAATTGTACAGGCCTTTGGTGAGACCACACCTGGAGTACTGTGCAGTTTTGGTCTCCTTATCTGAGGAAGGATATACTTGCCTTAGAGGCGGTGCAACGAAGGTTCACTAGATTGATTCCTGGGATAAGAGGGTTGTCCTATGAGGAGAGATTGAGTACATTGGGCCAATAATCTCTGGAGTTTAGAAGAATGAGAGGTGATCTCATTGAAACATATAAGATTCTGAGGGGGATTGACAGGGTAGATGCTGAAAGGCTTCCCCTGGCTGGGGAGTCTAGAACTAGGGGGCATAGTCTCAGGATAAGGGGTCGGCCATTTAAGACTGAGATGAGGAGGAATTTCATCACACAGAGAATTGTGAATCTTTGGAATTCTCTACCCCAAAGAGCTGTGGATGCAGAGTCATTGAGTATATTCAAGGCTCAGATAGATAGATTTTTGGACTCATGGGGAATCAAGGGATATGGAGATCAGGCGGGAAAGTGGAGTTGAGGTCGAAGATCAGCCATAATCGTATTGAATGGCGAAGCAGGCTCGAAGGGCCGTATGGCCCACTCCTGCTCCTACTTCTTATATTATGTTCTGGAAAGTTGCTGATTTGGTGGACCCCTTGAAATCTTCACGCGGACCCCCGTTTGAGGACCCCTGGGCTAGATGGGCCAAAAGTCTTTTCCTGACTGAAACGGTTACTATGTTAGTTAGTAAGATCACCGTGCAAGAATGAGCGAGTAAATGTTGTCAAACTCTGGTTTGTAACATTTCATTGGATTTGGAGAAAAAGGAATAATAACATTTTCACTGTGCTGTAAGGCAATATGAATTCTGTTTGTTACAATAATCCACAAAATTAATGTAAATAATTGAGTTCAGAAATCTGGTGTTTTCAGAGTGAGTTACATTTAAAGCAATAAACACATGTAGTATGTACAATAATCTTTCAGGTTTTATAATCAAGATAATACATGAAAAAAAATCTAAAATTCAACTTTTTTTATTTGTTTATGGGACGTGGGCATCACTGGTAAGGCCAGCATTTATTGCCCATCCCTAATTGCCCTCGAGAAGGTGGTGGTGAGCCGCCTTCTTCAACCGCTGCAGTCCGTGTGGTGAAGGTACTCCCACAGTGCTGTTAGGTAGGGAGTTCCAGGATTTTGACCCAGCGACGATGAAGGAACGGCGATATTCTTCTAAGTCAGGATGGTGTGTGACTTGGAGTGGAACTTGGAGGTGGTGGTGTTCCCATGCACCTGCTGCCCTTGTCCTTCTAGGTGGAAAAAGTTGCGGGTTTGGGAGGTGCTGCCGAAGAAGCCTTGGCGAGTTGCTGCAGTGCATCTTGTAGATGGTACACACTGCAGCCACGGTACACCGGTGGTGGAGGGAGTGAATGTTTAAGGTGGTGGATGGGGTGCCAATCAAGCGGGCTGCTTTGTCCTGGATGGTGTCAAACTTCTTGAGTGTTGCTGGAGCTGCACTCATCCAGGCAAGTGGAGAGTATTCCATCACACTCCTTACTTGTGCCTTGTAGATGGTGGAAAGGCTTTGGGGAGTCAGGAGGTGAGACACTCGCCGCAGAATACCTAGCCTCTGACCTGCTCTTGTTGCCACAGTATTTATGTGACTGTTCCAGTTAAGTTTCTGGTCAATGGTGACCCCCAGGATGTTGATGGTGGGGGATTCGGCGATGGTAATGCCATTGAATATCAAGGGGCAGTGGTTAGACTCTCGCTTGTTGGAGATAGTCATTGCCTGGCACTTGTGTGGAGCGAATGTTACCTGCCAAATATCAGCCCAAGCCTGAATGTCGTCCAGGTCTTGTTGCATGCAGGCATGGACTGCTTCATTATCTGAGGAGTTGCAAATGGCACTGAACACTGTGCCGTCATCAGTGAATATCCCCATTTCCGACCTTATGTTGGAGGGAAGGTCACTGATGAAGCAGCTGAAGATGGTTGGGCCTAGGACACTGCCCTGAGGAACTCCTGCAGCGATGTCCTGGGGCTGTGATGAATGACATTCAACCACCACAACCATCTTCCTTTGTGCTCGGTATGACTCCAGCCAGTGGAGAGTTTTCACCCCGATTCCCATTGACTTCAGTTTTACTAGGGCTCCTTGATGCCACACTCGGTCAAATGCTGCCTTGATGTCAAGGGCAGTCACCCTTACCTCACCTCTGGAATTCAGCTCCTTTGTCCATGTTTGAACCAAGGCTGTAATGAGGTCAGGAGCCAAGTGGTGTTGGCGGAACCCAATCCGGGCATCAGTGAGCAGGTTATTGGTGAGTAAGCGCCACTTGATAGCACTGTCGATGACACCTTCCATCACTTTGCTGATAATTGAGAGTAAACTGATGGGGCGATAATTGGCTGGATTGGATTTGTCCTGCTTTTTGTGGACAGGAGATATCTGGGCAGTTTTCCACATTGTCGGATAGATGCCAGTGTTGTAGCTGTACTGGAACAGCTTGGCTAGAGGCACGGCTAGTTCTGGAGCACAAGTCTTCAGCACGATAGCCGGGATGTTGTTGGGGCCCATTGCCTTTGCTGTATCCAGTGCGCTCAGCCGTTTCTTGATATCACGTGGAATGAATCGAATTGGCTGAAGACTGGCTTCTGTGATGGTGGGGACCTCAGGAGTAGGCCAATATGGATCATCCACTCAGGACTTCTGGCTGAAGATGGTTGCAAACGCTTCAGCCTTGCCATTTGCACGCACGTGCTGGGCTCCACCGTCGTTGAGGATGGGGATATTCATGGAGCCTCCTCCTCCCGTTAGTTGTTTAATGGTCCACCACCATTCACGACTGGATGTGGCAGGACTGCAGAGTTTTGATCTGATCTGTTGATTGTGGGATCGCTTAGCCCTGTCTATAGCATGCTGCTTCTGCTTTTTAGCATACATGTAGTCCTGTGTTGCAGCTTCCCCAGGTTGGCACCTCATTTTTAGGTACGCCTGGTGCTGCTCCTGGCATGGTCTTCTACACTCCTTATTGAACCAGGGTTGGTACCCTGGCTTGGTGGTAATGGTAGAGTGAGGGATATGCTGGGCCATGAGGTTACAGATTGTGGTGGAATACAATTCTGCTGCTGCTGATGGCCCACAGCGCCTCATGGATGCCCAGTTTTGAGCTGCTAGATCTGTTCTGAATGTATCCCATTTAGCACAGTGGCAGTGCCACACAACACGATGGAGGGTGTCCTCAGTGTGAAGACGGGACTTTGTCCCCACAAGGACTGTGCAGTGGTCACTGCTACCAATACTGTCATGGACAGATGCATCTGCGACAGGTAGATTGGTGAGGACGAGGTCAAGTAGGTTTTTCCCTTGTGTTGATTCTCTCACCACCTGTCGCAGGCCCAGTCTGGCAGCTATGTTCTTCAGGACTCGGCCAGCTCGGTCAGTAGTGGTGCTACCAAGCCACCCTTGGTGATGGGCATTGAAGTCCCCCACCCAGAGTACATTCTGTGCCCTTGCTACTCTCAGTGCTTCTTCCAAGTGGTGTTCAACATGGAGGAGTACTGATTCATCTGCTGAGGGAGAGCGGTAGGTGGTAATCAGCAGGAGGTTTCCTGGTCAAGCTTGACCTGAAGCCATGAGACTTTAGAGGTCCGGAGTCAATGTTGAGGACTCCCAGGGCCACTCTCTCCCGACTGTATACCACTGTGCCACCACCTCTGATGGGTCTGTCCTGCCGGTGGGACAAGACATACCCAGGGATGGTGATGGAGGAGTTTGGGACATTGGCTGGAAGGATTGGTTATTAGATAGGATTGGTGATTTAATCGTACATCCGAATTTCTGGACTGTCCCAATGGCTCAGTGAATAAATATATTATGTGGATGGCACTAAGCAGGTCTCAGTTTCAATCCCTGGTCTCTGAGGTAGCCAATCATCACCAAGGCAACAAGGGGGATGCTACAATTTGCTTCTATGTCCATTAGCACTTCCCCGCCCTGAACATCAGTCAGTGCTCTCTGCTGGAAAGTGCATGTATATGGACATCATCCACAATGGGCAAGCAGTCTGCAACATACAGTGTCTGGGTTTACACATGAAGAATGGCCACTGAAACAAGAACCCAGAAAGCTCCCATTGCTGTGGAACTGTACATAGCATGAATCACTATCAGAAGAAAAAAAAGGACTGGCATTTATGCAGCGCCTTTCATAATCTCAGGGTGTCCCAAAATGCTTTACAGCCAATGAAGTACTTCTGAAGTGCAGTCACTGTTGTACTATAGGGAAATGCAGCAGCCAATTTGTGCACAGCAAGCTCCCACATAGAACAATATTTTTGTGATGTTGGTTGGATAAATATTAGCCAGGACACCTGGGAGAACTCCCCATCTCTTCTTCGAATAGTGCCACAGCATCTTTTACGTCCACCTGAGAGGGCAGATGGGGCCTCGGTTTAACTGGGATATGGAGCAAAGGTGGGTAAATGAAGTTGAGGTACAGAGCAGCCATAATCTCATAGTATGGCAGAACATGATTGAGGGATTGAATGGCCTACTCCCGTTCCTACGACCATTAATTGCTTCAGTAAAAATGTTCACACTTAAGTCATGCATCAGTGACCATACCTGCAACAGGCTGTCAGAAGCACACTTGCAGATCTGGCAACAGTAAAACTTGAAAACCACATGAAAATAGTTTGGCAGTGTACTACTACGTGTAACTGGAAAGCACTTATTGTGCACCACTTACAGCAAAGTTCTGGAGAAGAGAGCCCACTTCACAGATCTTGTTAAAAGACAAGACCATATAAAGACTGTTGAAAACAGGAAACAGAAACTATACTGTGAAAAAATGCATCAATTAAAAAAAGTTAATGTTGTCTTCAACTATTGCCAGGCAAATGCAGTGGGAGACGAGACTGGGTTGCAGTGAGAGACGAGACTGGGTTGCAGTGAGAGACGAGACTGGGTTGCAGTGAGAGACGAGACTGGGTTGCAGTGAGAGACGAGACTGGGTTGCAGTGAGAGACGAGACTGGGTTGCAGTGAGAGACGAGACTGGGTTGCAGTGGGAGACGAGACTGGGTTGCAGTGGGAGACGAGACTGGGTTGCAGTGGGAGACGAGACTGGGTTGCAGTGAGACACGAGACTGGGTTGCAGTGAGAGACGAGACTGGGTTGCAGTGAGAGACGAGACTGGGTTGCAGTGGGAGACGAGACTGGGTTGCAGTGGGAGACGAGACTGGGTTGCAGTGGGAGACGAGACTGGGTTGCAGTGAGAGACGAGACTGGGTTGCAGTGGGAGACGAGACTGGGTTGCAGTGAGAGACGAGACTGGGTTGCAGTGAGAGACGAGACTGGGTTGCAGTGGGAGACGAGGCTGGGTTGCAGTGGGAGACGAGGCTGGGTTGCAGTGGGAGACGAGGCTGGGTTGCAGTGGGAGACGAGGCTGGGTTGCAGTGGGAGACGAGGCTGGGTTGCAGTGAGAGACGAGGCTGGGTTGCAGTGGGAGACGAGACTGGGTTGACACTTGTTGTGCAACAAATACACCTTTGGAAAAAAGTCAGAGCCCTAAGATGCAAATTTTACTATCCAGCATATCACAAATGGCAAAGCAATTCCTAAAGCAAACATGCTACACTGGATACACCCTCCCCATAAAGGTGCACAAATCCAGCAAGCAAAAGCTGATGGTTTAGCTGAATGGCCATTTTGTTGTAATTTATGCAACTGGCCAATGCCAGACAGCCACAAAACTACGAGAAAATAGAGAGATCGACCTAATGAATTATGCAGCTGCGTACCAGGCGGTTTTGGAGAATACAAATTAAGTAGGTTAAACTTCCTGAACTGGTAACTTGTGTGGCCGGCCATATGAAGTGCATGTGAAAACCCATTTAAAGACAGTTTGAATGACATCCTGAACAACTGTGTATGAGACACGTTGGGCACACATCACTGCATCAGGGCACTAGGGTACAAAGACACTGACAATTGAAAGGATTCAAAGAAGAGCAACAAGGATGATTCCAGTCATCTTAAAATTAGTATGTTTAAAGATCCAGATGAAAACAAGTTTAGCTCTGTGAGTCTCTCCTAAAAGCTAAAGCCTTAATCCCTGAAATCATCTGCTTTGCTCTTCTTGAATTCTCTCCAACGTATCAACATATCATGGGTGGAGTAAGTTCATGAAAGGTGGATTGTGGAAGGAGAAAGCTTAATAGGCCAAATAACCTTCTTTTGTTCCATGCCTTCTTAAGCTCTTAAGATTTATTGTTGGACAGCTTATATTAACGTATTAAATTATTTACTCAAGACTGGCACAAAACCAGGACTATCTTACTGATGGTAATATATATACATGCCAACCTAGAAAGCTAGCAAAAGCTGACACACAGCTTGTTGATGACAAAGAAGTAGGGGGTTTCGCAAACAGCAAGGAGGAATGTAAAAGGCTTAAGAAAAACAGACAGTTAGGTAGAATGGCAGAGAGATGCAATTTCATGTGGAAATAAATGTGAGGCAATTCATTTTGAGGGGAAAAAAACAAGAAATGAGTGTATACATTCAATGGAAAGATGCTGAAAGGCATGAATGAACAGCAAGACCTACGGGTTCAAACACATAATTGTCTAAAAGTGTGAGCACCAGTAGATAATGCCATAAAACAACATTTTAGGTTTAGAAGTAGGGGCCATAAAGTACAAGCATAAAGAAGTAATGATAAATTTACATAAAACACCAACTGGACCTCAGTTAAAGAACCATGTTCAGTTTTGGGCGGCTACTATAGAAAGGGCATCAAAGCCATAGAGAGCACATTGCATAGATTCACCAGGATAATGTCACAGATGGAAAACTATAGTTATAAGGAGAGACTTGAGGGATTGGGACTACTTCCACTGGATCAGGGAAAGCCAAGAGCAAATTTAATAGAGGTTATTATGAAAGGTTTTGATAGAGTAAATAGGAGGGAACAAAAGAACGTTCGCGACCACAGGACGTCCCAAAGCGCTTTACAACCAATGAAGTACTTTTGAAGTGTCGTCACTGTTGTAATGTGGGAAACGCGACAGCCAATCTGCGTACAGCAAGCTCCCAAAAACAGCAATGAAATAATGACCAGATAATCTGTTTTATTGGTTGAGGAATAAATATTAGCCAGGACACCTGGCAGGGCAGACAAGGCAAGGGTCCGAGGGGCCTCAGTTTAATGTCTCATCTGAAAGACGGCACCTCCAGACAATGCAGCATTCCCTCAGTATTACACTCAAGTATCTTGAACTGCTGATACCAAAGACTATTTCCACTACTTAGCGAGTCAGTAATGATCAATTGAAAACTGCCACTAAGAGAGTGTGGAGAGGTTAGGAGAAATTTATTTACAGAGGGTTGTTGGAGCATGGAATGCTTTGCCATGGGGAATAGGTGTGCCAGAGACCATTGCATCTTTTTTTTTTTTTAGGGAAAATTGGATAAAAATATGAAGCAGAAGATACAAGGCTATTGAGAGAGAGAGAGAGAGAGAGAGAGAGAGAGAGAGTGGAAGCAGTAGGATTAATTTGGATTGCTCTAGCAAAGAGCCAACATAGACATGATGAGCCAAGTGGCCTCCTTCTGTGCTGTAAACATCTATGGTTCTATGATACACAAATGTTCCCTTTACATGTTTTAGAGGGCAAAAAATCTAAGTGTGTGGAAGCCTGAAAGAGGGAAATTAGAAATGTTAAAGGCACAAAATTGATGGTGCTTTTAGAGTGTTATGGGGGCATGATCCCCAAGAAAGATTTTCATTTTCTACATTAAAAATGGTGCATTCTGGTTAATTTCAAGCATGTTTATACTTTACAGTTGACATCTTAATCCAAAAAAGTGATATTTAGATTTGCAACAGTCTAATTTTCAAAAGTTATCTCAGCAACCACACTCTAGCCCCTTCCTATCCTTGAAGAGACACTTGAGGCCAAATATTCTTAACCCTGCTCCACCAGTGGAAGTGCTCCAGCTTATGACTGCAACAGAGTATCCTGGGTTACAGAGGATCAGTTGATTTAAATACCAGCAGCAGATGCCCTTGTTTCTATGGGTTCATCTTGGCCACCTGCCAGAAGGTAATGTCCATGTATGCGTTTTGGGTGAGAAAAGGATTGAACTCGGCTGTGATACCCCTATGGTAGATTAGCATGACAATACTTAGTGTCAAAATGCACATATGAACAACAGCTAGTTGGATGGAGTACCAGAGGGCACCCAGAAGATGTAGAACTATACTCTGGTGAGGATGGTGGGAAGAGAAGAAAATTGGCAGAGAAATTAACAGTGATGAACTGGCTTGCTGGAAAACTTTTAAAAGATTTAGGGTTCGATTTTGTCATGGGGCGGGCTGGGGTCGTGTCATCCGCTTTTCATGTTAGCCACCCGACTCCAATTGGATGTGGGAGAATTATTCGATTTTCCCCTAATTGGGCAATTGAGTTCCAGCATGTGGGAACCCATGACCCAATGAGTTTTTTCAGTCTGAAAGTCGCCTCTGATGATGTCATCATTGCTGCTGCATTTAAGGTCTGCAAAGACTGGGAAGCATTTGGCCTTTGCTGTGAGAGGGACCTGGAGGCAAAATGAGCAGCAGGAGACCTAAGTCTGGTTCCAGATGTTTTCATCACTCTCGGCTCCAAACTTCCACAACAATGGTTATGACTGCTAAAAGTTCCCCCAGAATGATGATTGATCAAATCTCCTTCTTAATGGTGGACCTGCAGCTGATAGTCAGCAATCCAAGTGTGCTACCGCCAGGTTTCACCGTCGTGTTTCAGAGGAGGCGTGTATCACGTCCGAAAAGTGTTAAAATCAGAAAGCCCTCTCAAAATGGGATTATAGAGGCAATTAAGTGGTTGTTAAGGGCCTTAAGGGCCTATCCCGCCTCTTGGAGGCGGAACAGAGACGGGATCAGAAACCACGCATTTGGGAAAGTTGCTCGGAGGCGAGGTCGGGCCCGCCCGCCATTTTTTGCAATTTTAACACCCCACACGCCTCCATTCCCGCCTCTTTGGGCCTGGCAAAATCGAGCCCTTAATGTCAGCATACATAAATGAATGAATGAGAAAAATGCCACATCAGTAATTAAAGCATCGGTTGCAGCATTAAGTACAGACTTCAATGTTAAAAAAATCACTCAGGCCAACAGCAACTGTTAAGAAGTATTACTACAAAAGTGGTTCATGCTGCTATGTACTAACAAAACCAATGAAAGTAAATTCTTCTTCCAATGTACCAGACACGTACACGATGCAAATACAGCAGATTAGAATTTAGAGAAGAACTGAAATGTCTGTGAAAAACCATTTACTATTAAAATATTAATCAATACATATAAAAAAAATCTACTAATGTTCAATGCTATGCATTGGTGTCAAAAATAATCAGCTACTCGACAAGAGATCCCTGGTGGCAAACTCAGGCAGCAAGATAAAAAAAAGAGATGTCAGTGGTGGCTCTCGGGACACAGTAAGGGTGGGATCAGACACAAATCAGTGATCCGACTGGAAAGGGGGGGGGGGGGGGGGGGGGAGAGGGAGGGGAATGAAGGAATGTGGTTGTCTGATGAGATTAGGATAATTTTTTCCCCTACATTTCCCTAACTGATTTTATTTTCAAGTGATGCTGCAGTACAGCAAATGTTTTCCATTTCATGATTGTATCATGACCCAGTAGCTATTGTCGAGAACACTGGTTAAAGACAGAAGGAAAAGCTAAATGGCTAAGAGGCGTATTTTTCCTGTTCACGTGTACTTTACCTTTTTATAGAAGTAAAAAAGTCACCATAGATAACTTTTTTTAAATTGTCAAATTTGTTGCTGGCATGGATACTCTTTAGATTGCTAAGCTGCACCGGTGATAACAAGCATGGAGTATGTCCCTAAAACATTGGAAACATTAAAATCCACAACTTTAAATTGGCCTGATCCAGAGCCATGGGACCCAAGGAAAGTTACTGGTCACATAATGTCAACTGTTCATAATTTTCAATTGAAACACCAACTATTTGGGCCACTTCTGTTCACTGTGTACATCAATGATTTGGATATAGCTCTAGATTTGAAAATTGTACCAAAATAGGGGACATAGTTAATTCTTTAGAAGATCAAAGGAAGCTGCATAGGGATATTGATGAAGGAATGGTCTAAGAAGTGGCAATTGTAAGCCAATGTCAGGGAGGTGATATATTTAGCCCAGAAGAAATAATATTAGTAATTATACTCTGAATGAAAGTAGGCTCAGTGTTGTGGAAGAGCAGAGGGACTTGTGGGTAGAGGTTTACAGAACATTAAAAAGCAGTAAAAACAAAAACAGAAAACGCTGGAAAAGCTCAGCAGGCCAGGCAACATCCGTGGAGAGAGAAACAGAGTTAACGTTTCAGGTCGAAACCCTTCGTCAGAACTGAGAAAAAAGCAGGAAATGAAACAGATAAAAAAGCAAGGGGGAAGCTGGGGGGAGGAATAACTATGGTAAGTAGAGACATTAAGAGATGCTCAAGGCAAGACGAGATGGTAATGGGACAGGTTAAGAAACAAAAGGTGAAGTGTGAAATGCTGGCAGAATGAGAGACAGCTGCCGTAGGGGGAGAGAGAGAAAAAAAAAAGGAAAAAGGCACGAACCAAAAGGGTGGATAAAATGTATATATATATATATATGGTAGGGGCCGAGGTTATGATCTGAAATTGTTGAACTCGATATTGAGTCCGGAAGGCTGTAGAGTGCCTAAACGAAAGATGAGGTGCTGTTCCTCGAGCTTACGCTGAGCTTCCGTGGAACAATGCAAGAGGCCGAGGACGGTGAGGTCTGAGTGGGCGTGGAGAGCTGAATTAAAATGACAAGCGACCGGAAGCTCGGGGTCACCCTTACGGACTGAACGGAGGTGTTCCGCAAAGCGGTCACCCAATCTGCGTTTGGTCTCCCCAATGTAGAGGAGACCACATCGTGAGCAGCGAATACAGTATACTAGATTGCAAGAAGTACAAGTAAATCGCTGTTTCACCTGGAAGGGGTGTTTGGGGCCCTGGAGAGTGGGAAGGGGGGGGATGTATAAGGGCAGGTGTTGCATCTCCTGCGCTTGCACGGGAAGGTGTCGGGCGAGGGGGAAGGGGTGCTGGGGGTGATAGCGGAGTGGACTTCAAGTTGGTGAGGCTGCAAAAAAAGTTAATGGAATTCTAGATTTTATCACAAGAGATATAAAATATACACCTCCACCATGGTCACCTCTATGGTCAAAGGTAGGACAGAAAAGACAAGTTGTTGAAAGCCGGAGAGAAGACTGAGAAGATGACACAGGTTGTCCATTAAGGGAGGAGGACTGACAAGAGATATGGACACAGATCCTCAACACCAATACCTGCAGCAAAATGCACAAAGGCCCATTCAAGATCATCTATCGCATCTAATGCACCACCCACAAGCTCCTTGAACTTCTGGAGGGACTGTGGCTATAAAGGCACCACTGACACATATACTGGTCATTCCCCACATCCAGTCATCCTGGTTAGCATTCCAGGAGAGCAATAGAACATTGATTGGTCTTTTAATCCTAAAGGATCCAGCTCAGTGGTTGCTGGGCCTGACCACTGGAGAGCGAGGGCCCCCTGGGATGAGCAGGCTAGCACAACTATCACTACTAGCTCCAAGAAGGTGCATTCCCCATCCCTGTGGCAAAGTGCAGCCTTTCCCACAACAATGTGGGACATGTGCAAATCAGAGTGAGTGATGTTCAGCTTCCACGTGGAACTGGGAAAATACCACACAGTCTAAAGTCTGTTCTTAGCACAAACTTGCACCTTCTACACACACAGATACCATGAAAGGCAATGTCCCTAACCGACACGACCACTAGTAGGCAGGCCCTTCCTGCCAGTCTCTGGCTTAACTAATCCCTAGATACCAAGAACAAACAATCTGCCTCAATCCCTTGATTCACACTGCTTCCGGGAGTGCAAGCAGAGTCATGCTGAGAAACCTCCATTTAATGGCTTCTTTTTAATGCTTCTTAAGTGACAACATTTACTTTTAGGAGCACCAGTCTATACAAGCCACCAAAATGTTACAATTTCAAAGAAAAAGGGTAAGAGATTAACAATGAAGTCGAGTGATTTTACATTTATATCGACATGAAGAGGTTAGATTGTACAAGTAATCTTTCAGTTAACAGACATTACCTGTGAAACTGTTCAAACAAATTCCTTGGAATGAAGTTCAGCAGAGTATACTTGGTCGTTTGAATCCTATTGGTCATGTAATTTCTGACGACCTTTTCATATTCTTCAGTGAATCCACCAAGGCAGGGAATTACTAAACGATGCTTGCATCCAGATTTCTGCGGTCGGGAAGTTTTGAACCATCCGGGGGATGATGATAAAGTGTATCTATTACTGCTCCCATCTGTAGACAGCAATCTCTGCCATCTGTAACGTGCCCATTGGATGGGGTTTGCCATCTTCATAAATCCTGACCAGCAGGTATATTTGGGCGCTCTGAATCAACCAGGGCTCAGCTAGAAAAAGCACAAAGAATACAATAAAATCAAAAAATTGTTCTTGCTGGCTTTGGAGATAATGATTCAATTTTTTAAAGTTTTTTAATTATACAAGATCCATAGAAATGACCTTTCTTTCATGTGAAATAAAGGAATTTCTCAATTGCTGCTTTGTTTTTTAATTTAAAAAATGTAATAGCTAAGCTAGTTGTTATTTTTGAAAGCACACTTAATAGTTGAAGCTGATACTAAAAGGAAATGATCATCATTGTCACTGAATGTTACCACATATGTCCTAATTTAGGCCAATTGTACATTAGGGGATGCATGACGTGCCTGTAGGATTTTGTTTTCAATACAAAAGGAATAAGTTCTACAAGCACAGACAATCCAAAAAGATCACAGAAAGTGGAAATTTTTGATTAGATGGAAAAAGGAGGATTCAAGCAGTTTTGCATTGAACAGAGTTTTATATGATCACAATAGACTGAACAGGCCAATGAACAACGCCTGCGAATGTGCAACAAAACCAGAGTTGTGTTTGCTATATGAAAACTGTATCCACATCCACTGAGTCTTCAATTTATACGGTGGCTTTGCTCCAATAAGGCAGGTATTTTGAATACTGAAAGACAGCACCTCCACCCACACCGAAGCACGCCCTCACTACTACACTGAAGTGTCAGCCTCAATTCATGGTCCTGGAGTTGACTCACAATCTTCTGACTCAGAGGCAAGAGTGCTACCACTGCGCTAAATGGACACTTGTACATAGATAACTACATGCAACATACAGTAAATTCTGATTTTTTTTCCCTTTTTAAAAACAAACATGTTTCGGTTGTTGGAGTAGTCAAACTAATTAGTAAGAGCATGGTGCCCCCTAGTGAGTCTGTGAGGATTTACAGTTCATTTGGACATCCTGACACAGGAAATACAAAATCATTAAGAGTTCGTCTCAAAAGAATTATGTAGAATTTTACAGCACAGAAGCAGACCATTCGGCCCAACAGGTCTATGCCGGGGTTTATGCTCCATTGGAGCGACCTCGTCTCACCCTATCAACATATCGTTCTATTCCTTTCTCCCTCATGTGTTTATCTAGCTTCCCCTTAAATGCATCTATACTATTCGCCTCAACCATTCCATGAGGTAGCGAGTGCCACATTCTCACCACTCTCTGAGTAAAGAAGTTTCTCCTGAATTCACTATTGGATTTATTAGTGACTGCCTTATATTTATGGTCCCTAGTTTTGGATTCCCCCACAAGTGGAAACATCTTCTCTACGTCTACCCTATTTGCTTAATTAAGAACTTTCTTATTAGTGCCCCTGATGGCTCAGCTGAGCCAATCAACTCAGAAGGTCCCAAATGTGATCCTTGCTCTGTGTTGAGTTATCTATTATTGGGTGGTGGGAGGTGAGCTACAATTGGCTTCAGCTCTCCTCGGTTTAGGAGAGGAGGGAAAGAGAGTCGTGGGGGGGAATTTTGCCAGCCCTGGGGAGGCGGGACTGCCGGGAAAATGACAGAAACTGGGAACCGAACCCACTCCCAACCCACCTCCGTGCCATCTTCCCGGGAGGCAGATCCCTGACTCGCGCAGGGACCCATCTCCTTGAGGCAGGAAGGGGATTAGAGTCAATTAACTTCCTGTTAACAGGTAGTTAACAGGCAGTTAAGGGGCTTATCCCCATTTTACCCCTGCAAGTGCAGGCTTCCCGACGGCTGCGCACCTCACCAGGGTCAGCGAGGTAAGCAGTGGGTCTGTGGGGGTGAGAGGGATCGAAAAGTCCGCTGTGGAGGTGACTGATGGGTGCAAGTGTGGAGAGGTAAGTATGAGAGGTGAGTGTAAAGTGTTAGAAAACGTTTACTTACCTTTGCTTCTTCCAGCAGGCTTCAACCCTTGGGGATCC
Source organism: Squalus acanthias (assembly GCA_030390025.1). NCBI lineage: Eukaryota > Metazoa > Chordata > Chondrichthyes > Squaliformes > Squalidae > Squalus > Squalus acanthias. The sequence continues at coordinate 88,501,429 of CM059426.1, forward strand.
GGAGGTGCCTCATCTCAACGGCAGAGATGACAGAATGGCTGCTGCATTCTTAGATGCAGCAGCCATCTGATTTCTGCTGAGGAAAGAGGTTTTGGTGAGTCTTTGTGCAAGGGCTCACCTTAAAACAGAGATTGTCAGTGTTTGACAGCTGCTCTGTCACCGGCTTTCCCTTAATTGGCCGGCTAAGCCCGCAGGGCGGGCATAACAAGGTCAATCAAGGGAAAATAGCGTGGGTTGGCTGGACGTCGTTGGGGGCGGGACTGAAACCCAAAAACCAGCAATCCCGCCCCCAACGCGCCCCCATTGAGAAAATCCAGCCCGTGGTTTCTGCTGCTGATTGCTATCTGATGTTCACATGCATGGACTTTCAGCAGGGGTCATCAGGTGAACTCAGCTGTCATGCGCTCTGCAGTCAAAAAGCCTGCTGACACTGTCTTGGCTCACACAATGATGACCACTTGGAAGGAGGAATGGAAGGGGAGGGGCAGCAGATGTCTGGAACCATAATTCAGCAAGGAGCCAACATCCTGAAGAAAGGAAAAAATTGAGAACAACAGATTGATTAATGAATACTCAGCAATGCTGATGGCAACAAATGTAGTATTGTGTTAAACCGTAAGAGTGTAAAACCAATTCATATACTGTAAAAGGGAATATACAGATCTAAGGACATTTAGAATATCAACTGCGCTAATCAAAATATCTCACCCACCAATGCGCAGAGATGATCCCAAATGATCAACAGCAACATGACTAGCACTCTCCAGATAGTACAGCCTGCTTCTAAACTTTAGAACACCACCATAAAACCTATTCTGACATTCCACGCTCAAAATTGGCTGCCAGGCTATGACTCCAAATTGTGATGGGCTGCTTTATTTTTGCAGCGAGTCAGAGACAGACAAACCCGAGTGTCTCAGAGTTAGTTACACAAGGTGAGATCAGGAAGAGAGAAAGAGCTGTTCTCAGACACCTCCTAGAGGATACATATAACATCCCAGTAACAGAGGGATGGGGGGAAACCAGCTACCTACCCGAGTTCTGAGCTGGAAAACGGTGTACATCAATAAAGGAGAGGCAAGGAGAACAAAATCTGAAGAAAAAGGTATTCACATACCATAGACTAGAGCAGCTGGAAACATTTTGTTCAGCATGTCAGCTTTGTAACAATGATTACATTTTTTTTTAAGTTTCTCTAGTTTCTTGTGTAGCAAAAAAATACACAAAACCCCTTTGTTAGGACAGGTGTTTTGTGTATTTCTGTGTCATTTCCCATCCCTTAAATCTTAAAGCACTTTATAATTGAAACAATGCTGAGTGCTTAAATTTGGAGAGCTAAATAAAACTAGTATCAGCTTATTTGCCTCATCAATCACAACCTTACAAACGTTTATGCAAAGCAAGTTGTCCAATTCACAATAATGACAAGGCGCCCATTGACACCACAGTAGAATGAGCAAAAATGCAGTGATTAAAATACTGTTCAGAATTAGGGGCCCAGCCAATTTATGCAAGCGGCTAAAACTTACACAGAAAGAATAAAAAAATGGAAGCTTGCTTGGATCCATAATTTAAAAATCAAGTAACTGATCTCTCCTGTGATGATGCTCCTGGAGAAAAATAGACAATATTGTCTCCTTCTTGCTGCAACGGTGATTCGCATGCCTTCCTACTCGTACTTTCTCTGTTGCTTTCTTCGTCATTCAATTTCTTTCTCTCTCTCTCTCTTTACATTCTTTTCTCAACGTCTTTGGCTCTTTTTCTCACTCTCTATGGAAATTTCTTGTTCACGGTGTCTCATCTCTCTGCTGCAAGTTTCCCCAATCTCTCCCAATGGATTTCACACACTTTCATTTATCTGTGCAATCAATTTCTATTCCTAACCTTCACTAAAGCTTCGGGTATACAGTAAGGGTAGCCAACATGCACATGTTGGGATGGGTACTAGGATCAGGCAGGCAGAGGCTGTCCAGGAGTTGCTGGTACACAGGTGGGTGAGAGAAGGGGCCAGGGGTTGATGCGTGGGAGGCAGCGGGCAGTGGGACACTGCTCGGCCTAGGAATACAACGTGGATGTGGAAGGTGAATGAGATCTGGTGACTATGGCTTAACAACACTTTGTGAGGCAATGGGCCCCGGGACCTTCCAATAGAAGAGACTGTGGTGTAGGATCTGCGCGTACTGGGGGGGTGGGGGGGGTTAAAGAGTACTTGAGGAAGGAGGAATCTGGAAACAACCGGAGGGATATCGGGTGACTCTCTGGTGGCTGGGATGTGGATTGCTTGGTATGGGGTCTGGAAGCCAGCACATTTGATCTGTGCAGAATTTTTTTTTTATATGTGGCCTTGCTTGGAGCACAGATAGGGAGGGCCCTGTGCCAGGTGGAGAGTAGCTGCTACTGTTATAAAGGGAAACAGTTACACCACATATGTGGAGAACTGACAGAACTCATATGAGATGGCGGAGGGAGGAGAGAACAGAAAACTAAGGGACATTAAAATAACAGACTCAAAAAAAAAATCAGGTATCCCAAAGCCTATTTGACGAATCGAAGCTCCTGCAGTGGAGACAACACCAAGATCCATCACTCTTGAAACATTTTATGAACGCTGCAGAATCCCACTAGATCCAAGTTTATGTTTCATTTAAATGTCTGAAGGTACCATCGATTTTCACAAACTTCAGCCAGACCCTCGGGGAGGGAATCTAATACCAATGCAGCAACTAGATATTTCATTTTAGAAGCTAGTACATTGTGATTGCATTCAATCCCCCTAAGGGTATAGAACAAAAAAAGAAAATCCAACAAACTGTACAAAATAATCCAGAGGAGACCAGGTCAATTGATTGCACTGGCTGACTGCCTACTGACTACTGAAGCTGCAGTCACAGTTTTAAATTTACCAACATACACGACTTAAAACTGAATCACAGCATTAAGAAAACAACAAATAAAATGTATAGTAAAAGACCTTGCAATACAAGAACTGTACAATATGTGGAAGGGGAAGCCACTTATGATCATTTATGAAATAGGTTTGAAGGAAACGGTACCTTTCAAACTATTCAAAACTAGGAATACATGAAGGACTGTAGATTTAATAGCCTTCCCGTTTTTACAGAATGAGCTAGCTTTGTAACCTTTAAATGAGCAACTGCCCCATTTATCTAAATTCTCAACTATCCAGCTGAATTAGTGCTCCTGAGTCAATTTAACATACAAATAAAATAAGGAATGAGGCAGCCATTTGAATATCTATAATTAGAGCAAGTGGTATTACACATCCTAGAACCGGTAATGCACAGAGTACAGGATCCAAAGAATGTTGAGAGATGGCTTCACAGTGGAAAGAACAAGATCAAAGATCTTAAGTTCACGATGACATTAGAACAGCAGCCACAAATTCTGCAATAAGTCTGGCAAATACTTCACATTTGCACCTGGACACTGAGCACAGAGACTAATTGAAAGGTACTTTCTCTACACACAGCGGGCAAGTTTGCATTTGTTCCACATTGGCAAGAACCAATTTTGGAAGTGCGAGATTCCATGCAAAAAGACTCGTTGATTGAACTGCAGCTATAATCCAAGGGTCACTGACACTGTTTGCTGTGGTGGCAAGATGTGTCTTCACTCCCATGAAGCTCGGTAGTTTGATATTTTGATCTCAAAGAGCGATCAGAACCAGTAACCCGGCTAGGATCCTTGCTCCCATTTAGCAGCTCGTTGTATACTGGGTTTGACAAACTCTATAATCAAGGTGTCTTCTTAACCATGGACAGGGACACTCAGATGAAAGGAACTGTAGAGATAGAAAATAAGTAAACCCCTCTCAAAAAAATTAGGGCTTGGGATAGTTGTATTTTCTACACTTAATCAGTGGCAGTGAACTATTTGACCATGGGAACTATCAGAGACAAACCCCATCAGGTTTTCAATTGAGATCCATACACATATACAGAGGATCAGAGGCAGAAATCCTAACTAGTTACAGATCAGAAACTGAACCTGATTTGTACATCTCAATCCTACACCACACCGTCCATTTATTCACCAAGAACTGCAACAGGATCTTAAAGGAAATTAGCAAAATTGTCCAACCAAGGAGGAGCTGAGACCAGTGTACGGGGCCATATGGGTGTCCTTCTTGTCCCGGAAGAGGGTGGTACGTCTCCCCCCCACCTCTCGCTCGGAATACAGACTGGATGCAGCTGCTTGAAACATGGATAAGATGGTATTTTCTCGACATCAGTACCAATGTAGGTTCCTCACAACCTGCTTCCCATTCTGGAGAACTGTGAGGGAGGATTAATTGGACCAGATAAAATGTTACAATAGTTAAATTTGCCCATAAACCTCACTGATGTGGGAATGCCACCACCCACATCACCTCAAAGGAAGAGAGGTCCCAGACTGCTGTCACTTTAAACACTGGAGTAAGAGCGAACCCTTCCTTCGAGGGAAGTAACCATAACTCACACCCACTGCAATGCCAGCATGATTGTTTCTAAAAACGCTTCTACTCTATTTGCATTGAAAAATTTACCTACAATGTAAACTTTTTATTGAAATGCCAAGTGACAAAAACTTTTTAAAAAATTTCAAAATCCAACAGCCTCACAGCCTGCCATTTTGAAAATGAATAGGTGAGCAGATGTAAACTATGTACTCCAGCAGATGGTGCAATAAAACAAGAACAAAAACCATCCTCACCACGTTCAACGCAGGACATTGTATACCCTCATACACAAATACAAATATCCATTTGGAAATTAAAAGGTATACTGCTCCTTTAAGACAGAACCATATCAGGCAACAATGAAGTATGAATACTGAGCCTTCATTAATAAGTTATGTGCAAAACCAATCAAAATTCCACAGCAATTGTGAAAAGTGCAATTGGGAATGTGTGTAGGAAGCCATTTTTAAACAGGAAAATTGGAAAACCTGATCATCTGATCCTTAAGGGCTAGATTTTTCCAATGGGGAGCTTTTGGAGGCGGGACTCCCACTTGTTAGTTTTCAGTCCCGCCTCCATCAACTTCTGGCCAACCCACACAATTTTCCCTTGATTGACCTTGTTAAGCCCACCCAGCGGGCTTAGCAGGTCAATTAAGGGAAAGCCGGTTACAGAGAACGTCAACGTATGACGTTTCATCTGTCATTGTCATCGTTTGACAGCTCCGTGAAGCTGGCAAACAGTAACATTCTCTGTAGTTTGATGAGTTTGTGAATTCAAGACTCATCAAACCTCTTTATTTAGCAGAAATTAGATGGTTGTTGCATTGGAGAATGCAGCGGCCATCTGTCATCTTTGCCGCGGAGGTGCGAGACTCTCCGCATACCCACCGATTGAAGCCTACAGGAAGAAACAAAGGTAAGTAAACTTTTACTAACACTTTCCACTTACCTCACGTACTCACCTCTCCACACTTGCACCCATCACTTACCTTCACAGTGCACTTTTGCACCCCGCAGACCCACTGCTCGCCTCAGTGACCCTGGCGAGGTTCTGAGCCTTCGGGAAGCCCGCACTTGTCTGGGCAAAATGGGGATAATCCTCTTATCTGCCTGTACAGGCAGATAAGTGGCACTAATCCCCTTCCCGCCTCCAAGGAGACGGGACCCGGCGCGGGTCGGCTACCCGCCTCCTGGGAAGATGGCACGGAGGCGGGTTGGGGGCAAGTTGGGCACCCGCCCCCAGATTCTGTCATTTTCCCGGCAGTCCCGCCTCCTCAGGGCTGGCAAGATCGCGCCCTAAGCATCAAATAACCAGTATATACAAATACAGGAAACTCTTTATTAACCGGCACCGACGGGACCGGCGTGGTGCCGGTTAATCAAAAAGTCCGGATAACGGAGAGTTATATATAACACTCAGAGTTAGATATAACACTCACAACTAAGGGGATCAAGGGGTATGGCGAGAAAGCAGGAATGGGGTACTGAGGTAGCATGTTCAGCCATGAACGCATTGAATGGCGGTGCAGGCTCGAAGGACCGAATGGTCTACTCCTGTACCTATTTTCTATGTTTCTATGTTTCTATGTTTCTATATCTCCCAACGTACGAGAGCCCCGTACACACTGACATGCGCCTGCATTCGGAGCTCCGTCTCCCCGGGGACCGCCAGCTGACCATCTGTCGTGTCCGCTGCCTACCCGGGCTGCACATTCCCCTCCCAATCTACACGCTCCGATACAAGGCAAACGCCTCGGGGTCTTTTTTAAAGTTATTTTTAAAGGAGAGATGAAGGAAAACCCCGGTTACCTACTCAAGAATTTTGCCGGTTAAGAGAGATTTCCGGTTATTTGGGTGCCGGTTAAAAGAGAGTTTCCTGTAGATCAATCAAATTGGTCAACATAATCCAATGTGAAATATGAATGGGAAAAGCAACTCTATTTTTAAATTTCAGGTGAATAAAAGTCCATCAAACAGACTCATTTCACAATGTGTATAAATGTAGTATATTTATCAACAAGCTGGCCTCAGTGCAAGGGAGCAATTACAGAACGGACATAAATCTATTTTTTGAACCATTATGCACACAAATGTGAAAGTACCTGGCACATTCTTTGTTCCTTGTTGAGGATGCAGGCCAATTTTGCACGGATGCACCTTAAAATAAATCACTACAGCTTCGCTTAATTGCTATCCAGATCCTACTGGGAAAATGTTTTTAATATATTAATTCTCAGGATGTGGGCGTCACTGGCAAGGCTGGCATTTATTGCCAATCCCGAGTTGCCCTGAGGTGGTGCTGGTGGGCCTTCTTCTTGAACTGCAGCGGTTTTTGATACAACTGAGTGACTAGGTGAAGACTTCAGGCTTCTTTCCCTAAAGACATAATTGAACCAGTTTGGTTTTTATGATAATCCAACAGCTTCAAGGTCACTTTTACTGAAGCCAGCTTTTTATTGACAGAGTTTTTTTTTTAAATAACTGAATTCTCAAACTGCCATGGTGGGATTTGAACTTGAGTTCTTTGGATTATTAGTCCAACCCAGTGGAGTACTAGTCTAGCATAAATCCTATAAAAAAAAAATCACAGGTGGTCAGTTATTGACCTTATCAGTGGAAATGCACTATATATCGTCACTTACAAACAGATCCTAAAGTTCCTGCAGTTTATGTCCATCTGAGATGCCAAATAAATCATGGTTCATATATAGATTTCTACAGGTAGACGCTCCAATCCTACGTTCTTATGTACCTTTTGTCTGAAAAGTCCCAAAGTTAGTGATGGTTTTAATAAATAGTTTTCTTCTGCAAGAAATTACACAGCTTGAGCAGAAGCATCCCTTTGTAAGTTTTACATCAGTTGCTCTAATCAGCCATTACATGGCAGGATATACAGGAAACTTTCGTTTATCCGGCATCGACGGGACCGGCGTGGTGCCGGTTTATCGAAAGTACCGGATAACAGAGAGTTATATCTACCGAGGCTATTTTTAACAAAGAGACTCCAAGCAGCACGGGAGAATCTACTCATGCTACTGCAATGTTTCGGACTTGCGACAGCGCCAGGAGGCCGAGTAGTGGCACTTTTGAAAAGTACCCCTACTGACTAAATCGGCGTTCGCGGACTCGGACTCGGGATCGGCAACATTGCCGGTTATTTGAGAGGATTTTTCGGAGCACTCGGCGTTCGCGGAGACTCGACTGTGACTCGGCAACATTGCCGGTTATTTGAGAGGAGTTTTCGGATGATGATTTTTGCCGGTTAAGCGAGAATTCCGGATATTTGGGTGCCGGATAAACGAAAGTTTCCTGTAATGAGAAACAGTAGCAATGGATCCCGTGTCATATGAAAGATCTAATAAAAATAAGCCTACTTTATTGCTACACACCCTCCTGCACTGAAGAGAAACACTTAATAAGAATAAGTGATTCACAATTAGCAAAAGCTACATGCAGATCAGTGAGTGGCCAGCAGAGTGTGCTAATATCTCACTGATCGCAGTCTACCATCATTTTTTTTTAAAAGCTGAAATGCTCTTGCATATGTACAATCATCACCCTCAGACATCGGAATGATATTTCTATACTAATCAGCTCCGTTTGACAATATTTGTGAAAAGCTATATTCTCTACTTGTAATCTAGGTGAAAATACAGTAGACACTGAACAGTGCAAGTGCCCAGAATATTAAATCTTTTCACAATATGATGGGAGACTAATGAAAACACTTGCGTAAAAGAATTATATTTGAAGTCGCAATAATTGTGGATTTAATTCACTGCCAAATTAATCATATTCAGTTTTAAAAACAATTTTTTTTACGAAAACAAGCAAATTCTATGATGAAAGCATCCACCTTAACCCCAGTAGTAAATGGGTAGTAGAAGAATGTGAAACATCTCAGCACACCAGTGAGTTCATTCCAATTCACAGCTGCAGCTTCACTTCTTCCAGCCATCTGCTTCATTAATTAGCAGCAACAAAGGAAATTCCATCTCCCTCAGAGAACTGTCAACCTATGCACTCCTAAATGTGCTATCGTGTATTACAGCCTTGTAGTCAGTGACCAAAGACCGCAATTACTGGCTGGATAATTTCCAAATTATTACCTTTTTTGGGGGGGGGGGGCCACCAGGTATTTTATTGGTCAGTTATGCCCTTTCACCTCTGAAGCCTCGGTTTGAATCCTCTTAGAACCAATGGGATGAAAGCTTCTTTCTGCTGTCTGCGGGAGACATAAGTTATGTGCATTCAATTTGAGTGGCCATAACCTAACTAACTCTTAGTGGTTGTTGGTCCACTGCCAAATTGACCAATAAATGAAACTCAAGGGTAGCTGGTGTGGGATATGAAAAGTAGCAGTGGTGCAATAGAAGTGCTCTTACATGCAGTAGAATGTGAGCGTATCACCTCAAAATATTCTATGTTAACACCACAGCTTTCACCATTACCAGACAATAGAACACCAGAGAGGCTACAGCACACTGCTACACACTTCTGGTCATGATTCCTAATCCAGCTCTGGCCCTGAAAATGTAATTTTACAAGTGTGGAGTCTCATTCCCTCAGAAGATAATTAGTGTTGGAGATTTTTTTTAAATCTGTTTTTTTTTTTACTTTGTCTGCCTCTTTAATCTCTCTCTCATAATCCCATCTGTCTTTCCCAATCTTTGTTTTACTTTCTGTATATAATTTAAATCTAATTTATATTTCCTGCTTTATACTTCCTGGTTTAGACTCTGCGTCTCAGTGAGGATTCTTCAAACCGATTAGTTCAAGAGCCTCGCTGTTTCTTGTCCTGCTCACAGACGCCACAGATACGCTGTAGAGGGCACCTTGCTGCATCAGACGCCGGATTTGAGCAAGTCTGCGCTCTAAAGCCCACAAAAACTTTGTGGGTAGCTGTCAGCAAGGTGAACGGCGAGTGCAAAATCCAGGCATTGTACAAGCAGCACTATAGTAGATTCGTAGGGGGAAAAATTCGGTTGCTTTGCGCCTCCCATTAGTGCCCTAAGAGGGCGCTAACGGGGCACAAAGCAACTAGCGCCCAGGCGCAGCGATGTTAGCGCCGCTCGCGAAATTGACCAGTCATTTTGCGGCGGCGCTAAACACTACCGCCACGATCTCCTGCGCCCGCAGATCGTGACATCAGTCAAGCGTGCAACGCCCCGGTAGCGCCCCAGACCGGATATTGAGTCGCGCCCAGACCGGATATTGAGTCGCGCCCCCTGCCTTAGTGCCTGCCGCGAGGAACGACAGGTAGAGGGGAACGTTTTCAAGTCGGGAAGGGGCTGGGGGAGCGCTATTTAAAGGCAGTCGCTTCCTGCCTTTTCTTGTCGGCAAAAGTTTTGGTTTTAACACTGTCCTAAGGAGTTTTGGCCCTCAGCACCATTTTTGAGGTTCCTAAGCGCCGAGCTCTTTCCGTGGGCCTATCCATTAGTGCTTCCAACACAATTGATTTTGAGGTCTCTCCAAGCCGAGATTCAAGGCTGCAATGAGCAGGGAGTGGCTGGCCAGCAAGATGGCCCCTCCCCTTTAAGAACTGGATGGCGCCAGTCTGTCTGGCTTCCATGGTAATTGGCATCGTCTGAGCTTCGGTTGCGTTCTGAGGGAGCGCCTCGCTCCCCGACGTTTGCGCCTTAAGAGAGATGTGTAGCGCCTGATTTAACGATCAAATCACCTCAAGGGGCGATAGAGGCGAATTTTGCAGTCGGAGGCGATAATTAGCGCCGGGCACTAAACTTTGCGCCTGGCCGATATTAGCGCCCCAAAATGGGCGATACCGAATTTTTCCCCCATAGGATCTATCACAAAGTGAATTAGGAATTACTGCAACTGTTCATTAATCCCCTGACAGGTACTTCAGTGCCTGCTCTGTAGGCTGATTACCGAATCAGATTTCAGATGATTTCAGGCTGCTATGTGCCTCCTAATTTTGGACCAATGGGAAAATATTATTCAGCTAAATTATTCAAAGTAGGAATTTAAAATTTTAATTCACAAAAGCTCCCATCTGGCACCCTGCAGAGATAAGGTTCTTCTGTAATATTGCCATCCTTTGCTGTAGGGGATTCAAGTCAACTCAAATTTACACTTAACATAACTTCACAAACATCACCCCAGTGAAACATTAAATAGTTAGAACCCTGAGTAAGTTTAAGAGCAACAAAAGTCCAATATAGAAGTATCACCTTCAAGTATTCTGTACAAACAGTACAGTGAACAGATCATACATTTTAACATGAAAAGAAAACATATGAAATAACAGAAAACGCTAGAAATGTATGTCAGGCCAGTCAGCATTTGAAGTTCATGTTTTGAGGGAGACTCTTCATCAGAAGCCATATCTTGTTAATTGGTAGATCGAGATTACATGTACAGATCCCTTGTGATTGAAGAATCCTACTGCAATATCAAAAGGGCGACACTTTAAAACTCATATTACTTACTGACTGACACCCAATTATGAAGAATTACAATTGTGGATCAAATGCCTTTGGTTCAGTGGGTATCATTAGCATTTATCAAACCTACAGTGATAAATTCAGTGTCAGCACTTGCTGAACGAATGGATGCACCATTTATGGAACGGACTTTATTTTGGGAAGACCTAACTGTAACATTTCAGAACATTTTTACACCAACCTCCATTTGTCTTAAATCTATTACATTTGCTCCATAATCCAGACATCTTGAAACCAAACGACAGAACTCTTAAAGTATGCCATCTGTAAGCAACAATCATCCATTAGTTAACAACAGCTACACGGATTGATTTGATTTGGAGTTTGTGGCTGGAAATCAACCAAGAAAGTGCCGAGTAGCTGCACAGTGAGCAAGCAGTAATGGCAATGGATTTGTTAGCTAGATATGTAAGAAAGAAGGTGATTCATTGCATGTAGGTTCAGTCCTTATATAGAAAAAAAACACACAACTAGTCCACGTGATCTAGGAAAAGTTGTGATGGAAAGTTAAGTACCATTTTAAAAGGCAGTCGAAAAACAATCCCCAGTAGTAACTTAAGACTGTCAGGAACAGCAACACCTCTGGATCGGATACAAGTAAAAGTATGTCATCTGATAAATGATTCTCTCTCACCATCACAACCATTCTGTCTTTCTCTATAAGACTACCATGGTCAATATCCAGAGAACTTTCCTCTTGTTCTTCCTAAGCTTCAAATATGCCATCCTATCTGCTTTTCCTCGTTGTTTCTTCACTGATTTGAAATCAAGGCGCGCAGTATCATTCTGACAAGGAGTCTCTCTCAATATGCTAACTGATCTTTTTTCTTTGCAGATACTGGCAGACCTAATGTGTGTTTCCAGTTTTTTTTTTCTTTTTAACCCTACATTGCAGTCATTGACTATGACTCATTCTGTCCCAGAACTTCAACATTCCTCATCCTTCCTTTCTTTCTACAGTCTACAGGCTTCTAAAACCCAAGCATGGCATCACCTAGTCACCACTATTTGATTTATTCAGTCATTGCTCCTATTTTTCCCAGCATTGATGGTGTTCTGTACTGTAGGCTTGGTTCTTTAACTAAGTTTCCCAATTAACAAAAACATTTGATGTGAACTCCAATACAAATCATTTTTTGCATTTGAAACACATTCATTTAAATATAGCAGCTATTTTCAGCTTCACTAAGGAGCAAGATAGTAGGCACACTATATTGTACCAAGACAGTTTGGAAACTGAGTACTTTTCACCCTCATTAAATAGTCGATTTGCAAACTATAAACTAAATCACTAGAAGAACAACAAAATAAATTTAGGAACAGCAAAAGAGCATCAAACCCAAAAAAAACAACTCTTTTCAGAGATCAGCCTCGCCTCTGGCCTTTCTGAGCGTACCCCTCAATTCCTTCTCCCTCTAAAAATATATACAATTATCTCTTGCACACATTTATAGTGATCACTTCAACGGCCTTCCCTGGTAGCCTATTCCACAATTCTCTAACTCTGAGTGGAAAAGTTCCACCTGACCTCCATTCGAAGTTACAAATGTGTCAGACTTTGCCTAAGAGTAGCAGTCTCATCTCCACATCATAAAGTGGTGAGCTTGAATCTCTCAACAGTACTTGAGCACATAATCAAGGTTGATACTCCAGTGCAGTACTAAGGGAGTGATGCATTGCTGAAGGTGTTGTCCATCAGATGAGACATTGGGGGAGAAATTCATATGTTCTGCGCTACACGTTAGTGCCACGAGATGGCGCTAAAACACCGTTTAGAGCTCTGCCTCCAGCTGATGGCAGTTCCAACGCCGCACGCCATATCTGTCTTGCCGGTAGCGCTGCCAGTAAACTCGATCGCCGGGGACATCACCATCACAGAGATCATGACGTCAATGAATATGCAATGCTCACTTGACGCCCGATCTCCCAACTTCGTTTTGGTCACTAAACTTACCAGCTGGAGAAAGTAACGGCAGGTTGAGGTGGTGTGCAGCAGCAGGAAGGCGGTTCCAGCGATGCTATTTAAAGGGATCCTCACCAATCATTCGCATCTGACAGGGTTTTGAAGTTTGAGTGGCTGTGTGCTAATTCCTGCTACTGCAAGAGTTTTTTTTTAGTAATTTCAAGGTTATTTGGTATCAGGGAGTTTTCTGGCAAGTAAAAAACTCCCTCATTATTTTTGAAACGCTTCAAACTACAACACTTGCTGAAAGTTATGGGGGCTGTACTGGAAGTCAACCTCGCCCTCCAGGATCTACGCCGGAGGGAGCAAAGGCAGCGAGAAAGACGGGAACATGTGCGCAGAGGGAGGAGGAGGGCATCAGGGCTCTTAACAGGAGGCCTTACCCTCCGATGGTCTTCCGACAGCACTTCTCCTACCTTCAATTAAGCAAAGAGAGGTTTTAGGAGGCTTTGCTTCACTAAGGAGGTGGTCACAGGACTCTGCCACCTCCTGCAACCAGACCTCCAGCCTCAGACCAGGGCCCTCAAGGTCACTTTGCCCCTCAATTTCTTTGCCAGCAGATTTATCCAATCTGCAGCAGGAGACATAGCTAACATCTCACAGTTTGCCGTCCATCGCTACATCCGGGAGGTCACTGAGGCTCTCTACACCAGGAGAAGGGATTCCATTGGCTTCCCAATCACCAGAGAGAAGCAGGACGAGCGTGCATGTGGCTTTGCCAGGATAGCAGGCTTCCCCATGGTGTAGGGCGCCATCAATTGCGCACACGTGGCTTTGTGGGCACCGCACAACAATCCTGAGGTATTCTGTAACCGCAAAGGCTACCACTCAATTAATGTGCAGTTGGTGTGCGACCACACACAGCGAATCCTCAATGTGAATGCCCTCTATACTGGTAGCAGCCACGATGCCTTCATCCTGCGCCAGACCGGTGTGCCAGCACTCTTCCAGCCACCACGTCAAGCTCGCGGCTGGCTGGTCAGAGACAAGGGGTATCCGCTCTGCACCTGGCTCATGACTCCCCTCCGCAACCCCAATACTCGTGCCTAGCACTCATAACAAGAGCCATGCTGCCACCAGGAACATCATCGAGCAGACCATCGGCCTGCTGAAGCAACGTTTCCGCTGCCTTGACTGCTTGGGAGGAGCCCTCCAGTACTCGGCTGAGCAGGTGTCCCATTTCGTTGTGGTCTGCTGCATGCTTCACAACTTGGCCATCATGAGGGCCCAGCCATTGCCACCAGGGATTGTGGGACCACCTCAGGAGGAGGATAAGGGAGAGGAGGAGGAAGAGGAGGGAGGGAAGAGGCAGCCAGACAATTGGCCTTTCGGACGGGCAGTCCGTGACCTGCTCATCAGACTCCGATTTGAATGAATGAAACCCCAGATCCTGGTTGCTCACCACATCCCTATCATAGGCCATATCACAGCGTCCTCCTGGGCGCACAGCTGAAATGAGAGACACCACAAAAGATTCCAAACACAATTAATAAATTTATCTATACACATATCACATCAACACTATTAACTAATTACCCTTGTACAATCCCTTAGTGCATGTTGTTCGTGTGCCGTTCCTCTAGTGCTCCTACGCAGTGTGCCTCCAGTGGCTGCAGCAGGGCTGGTGGAAGGCTGCTGAATTTCCATGTGGGAGACTTCAGATGGTCTTACAGGACGACCTCGAGCAGCTCTGGGCCTAGAAGGCCCTTTTGTAGACTGCACCACCTCGGCATGGCAGCAGTCTGGGCTGGCTGGCTGACAGGCAGAGACAAGGGCAATGGCGGAGAGGCAGTGGTGGGAGCAGGAATGCTCTCATCCTGAGAGAGGACAGCAGGTTCCTGCTCCACTGACCCACTGTCACTCCCCGGGGTGACACCCCAGCATTCCTAGCAATCTGTTGGAGCACAGATTGCTGGCCTGCTGCGACACCGTGAAAGCCCCGGTCAACGGTGGTAGACCAAGCTATGATGGCAGCAGTCAGAGCTTGAGGGGCATCATGCTGAGACTGCATGAGAGCGGTCTGAGCTTCCGCTGCAGCACTATGACGTTGGGTCGCTTCCGCCTGTGCTGCAATGCTCTCTGCGGTGCCCTCGTGGACAGGCTGCTCAGTGCTTACTGATTATCTGAAAGCAGAAAGGCACAAGAGTCGGGTTATGGTGAGGGGAGGGGTGCAGGAAGGCATACAGCATGAGTAGCTTGAAAGTGAGAAAAGATTGTGAGCTGAGGGGGAAGTGGGATGTGAGAAGAAGGATTAGGAATGAATATACCGTTGTTGTCCCCAATGATCTCCAGCACTCTACTCTGCAGCTGGCTCAGCTGTTCAATGTGGGCTTGGCCCCCGCCTGGCCACTCCTGCTCCCTCCGGTTGTGAGCCACCTTGGCCTGCAAGAGAAAGGAAAGTGTGTGAGTGAGTGTGGAGCAATGTGTTTGTTGTGCCTGCCATAGTTGAATAGCTGTCATTGTGTGCAAGGTGTGAGATGTGGGTGTGAGTGTTGCTAGGCAGAGATTGTTGGTGGGTGAATGCTGGGGGTGTGGTGCATTGAGCAGTGTGTGAAGACTGTGGTTCAGATTGTGGTATGCAGCATTTGTTGAAGCCTTACTCACCCTGACCACCCGTATGAGGTCGTTAAACTTCCTCCTGCACTGTGTGGGGGTCCTGGGGACCACAGTGCTGTACCACCTCCCTCCACATAGTGCGGGACACTTGTGGCGAGGGCCTCCTGCTATTTGGGGGGGGTACAGCACCACCCGCCTTCTCACGACCGCAAATATCAAAGCCTCCAAAGCTTCATCGGAGAACCTCCGGGCTCTCTCCCAGGGGTGGCGATCTGCCAGTACGATTTGTTAGTAACTGATTCTTTTTCTTATGGTTATTGAGGCAACTGCACACCCAACAATCCTGAGAATGAGGTGCTGCAGCATCAATGAACCTCCCCTTTAAGTAGTGAAAAAAGCCTGTGGCAATCATGACTTGCAATTAGACTGCCCGTGATATTGGTCCAGTGTAACGCCAATGAGCTTGGGTTTTTAGACTTGAATCATGACTGCAATCATTTTAATGAGAGATGTAATTGAGGTACCAGATGGCTGCTGATGTTCATGGAACTGTACCCCAGCAGGAGTAAGGGTCTTCAGGAAAGGAAAACAGGGAGGTTAAAAAGAATGGCCTTTTGAGGTACCAGAGAGCTTCCAGTTCCAGTGAAACAGTACCGAATGTGAGTCAGTAGTCTTTAGGAAAAGGGAAAAATTGGGGAAAAATTGCCAAATTATACAGAGCAGTAATAATGGGTTGTGGATTGATTTACATAACTGTAATCTCAAAGATGAATAATAAAAATAATAAAGTGCCATAAACCTCAGAAGCAAAGCTGATTTAGTAGAGCGCTTGTTTTGGGAGTCTCGTATCGGGCATGCGGAAGATGTGACCTGTCCATCGGAGCTGATCGAGCGTGGTCAAAGCTTCGATGCTGGGGGTGTTGGCCTGAGCGAGAACACTGACGTTGGTGTGCCTATCCTGCCAATGGATTTGCAGGATCTTGCGGAGGTAGCATTGGTGGTACCTCTCCAGTGCTTTGAGGTGCCTGCTGTACATGGCCCATGTCTCTGAAGCATACAGCAGGGCGGGTATCACTACTGCTCTGTAGACCATGAGCTTGGTGCTGGGTTTGAGGTCTGGTCTTCAAACACTCTCTTCCTCAGGCGACCGAAGGCTGCACACAATGGCACACAATCTTACAGCACAGAAGGCGGCCATTTGGCCCATCGTGCCTGTGCCAGCTCTTTGAAAGAGCTATCCAATTAGCTATCCACTCCCCCACTCTTTCCCCATAGCCCTGCAGATTTTTATTTTTCAATTATATATCCATCCAATTCCCATTTGAAGGTACACTGCTGCACTTCATACATTTAATCATTCAGATCTTGCAACATAAAGAAGGCCACTGCTGCTAAAAAAAAAATCTAGAAAGAAACTTTCAATTAGTTTATCAACTGGGTATTTAACATAAATACTGATTAAAACATGATACCCGATAGATTTGGAAAACCCCAAATATAATCCCTGATCTGTACTGATCAGAGATGCTTTGGAGGAGGGGAGAGGGGATGAGAAAAGAGAGTTACAATGGGACTCAGAGTCACTGACTACAATCCAGTGAGCACTGTTGGAAATGCACGTGCAAGGGTAGAGGGTGAGAACAGGGTCAAACTGCATTCGCATGATCCAATAACAATTATATTCACCGTTCAGGCTTATAGATGAAGAATCACCATTTCAATGAGGTTACAGAGGGTAACTATAACTGTAACCCAGCCTTAATCAATGGCTTCAATTCCAGAAACAATGGAAAATATTAAAGGGAGAAAGAACAATACAAACTGATGCCACTGATTTTCATTGAATTTGAAAAGATAGTTATACAGAACACTGAAGGGCCTTTTTAGTGATTTGGTAATTGGTTCCTCCCTCTCTCGCAAAGCACTAATACTTCCAAAAAGCATATCCACACCCCACCATGAGACAGACAGAAAATCAACCACCCTCGTCACCAGTTCGGACCACAGACATACCTAACAATCCACCAAAAAACATCGCCCATTGTTGTCATGGTGGTTTCAACCAGACATTTATTGCAGGATATGTGCCTCTAGTATCTATATATTATGCACATCCTTTTTGAAAATTCTAAATGTTTCTGAACCTGAATAGTCCTGATCTGGGAATTCCAGGTAAACATGAAATGGTCAAATTCACACCATTTCAGGTTTTCAGTTCAGTTTGGCAATCAGTCCTACAAAACTATAATGAGGCATTTCAGCACAAAGTTACTATTTTCTGTTAATTTAATGAACTCATATTTCCTTCTTTCATTATCAGTAATTAGGTAGCAGAGTAAAAGAAAGCTAGAGGCTACTAAAAGGGAAAGTAATTTCAAAGCAGCTAAAGGCAGCAAATTAAGGTCGTCTTTTCATTCCTGTAAAGATCTGATTTAGTTTTCCTCTTTCCCTGTTTAGTTCAGTTAACCCTCAAAGTGCAGCATTCTCTCTACAGTAATATATAAAATGTTTCATTACTTGGGACGGCAGTATAACAACTATAGGCTGATTCAGAGAAAGATAGACTGCCTACCCAGCTCTACTTCACCACCACCTCTCACGACCCCTCCACTGTCTCCGATTTGTCACACTGCTTGTCCGACATCCAGTATTGGATAAGCAGAAATTTCCTCCAACTAAATATTGGGAAGACCGAAGCCATTGTCTTTGGTCCCCGCCACAAACTCCGTTCCCTAGCCACCGACTCCATCCCGCTCCTTGGCAACTGTCTGAGGCTGAACCAAATCATTTGCAACCTTGGTGTTGTATTTGACCCAGAGATGAGGTTCTGACCACATATCCTCTCCATCACCAAAACCAACTACTTCCACCTCTGTCTCCACCGCTGCGTCAGCTCATCAGCTGCTGAAACCCTCACCCCATGCCTTTAGTACCTCTAGACTTGACTATTCCAATGCTCTCCTTGCCGGCCTCCCATCTTCCACCCCCCATAAACTTGAGTTCATCCAAAGACCTGCTGCCCGTTTCCTAACTCGCACCATGTCTCATTCACCCATCACCCCTTTGCTCGCTGACCAACACTGGCAACGCCTCGATTTAAAAAGTTTGCATCCTTGTTTTCAAATCCCTCCATGACCTCGTCCCTTCCTATCTCTGTGACCCCCTCCAGCCCTACAACCCTCCGAGATATCTGCGCTCCTCCAATTCTGGCCTTTTGCACATCCCCGATTTTAATCGCTCCACCATTAGCGGCTGTGCCTTCAGCTATCCAAGAGCCTAAATTCTGGAATTCCCTCCCTAAACCGCTCCTCCAATCTCTACCTTCTCTCCTCCTTTAAGATGCTCCTTAAAAACTACCTATTTGGCCATCTGTCCTAATATCTCCTTATGTGGCTCGATGTCAAATTTAGTTTGATAATCGCTCCTGTGCAGCGCCTTGGGATGTTTTACTACATTAAAGGCGCTATATAAATGCAAGTTGTTGTTGTTGTAAATCATTCTTTTTCACCCAAATACATGTTATTTCAGCAAGTGTACTTAGTTTATGGCAACTTACTGTTCAAATCTTTCCTGACAGTATGTGAGGTGATAGATGTATACATAACAACCCAGTAAACCAGCAAAAGCTGATTAACAACTTAAAAAAAAACCTGACAACTCAGAAACAGCCTAAAACATGTGAAAATAAGTAATTACACTGATAGTGAAAGTGAAGTGGGACATGAGCTTGTAACTTAATCTACAAGTATATCAAACATTCTATTGCTCACGTTGGAGGATGAAAAACCTGAAAGATACAAGTGTTGAGGGCAGAAAATTTGATTTCTAGTGAGGTTTTCAACCTCCTCCGGAAAAATTTAATTCCGATACCTCATTCAGTTCATTTTCCAGTATTTTGGAATCAACAATGAATATGGGCATTGCAATTTTTTTTTTTAATCTAAAAAAGGGACATTTGCTTAATTTTATTGAAAAGTAGTCTCTGTTTGCCTTTTGTGAATTAATTATTTTTCTTTATATTTTAAAACTCCTTTCTCCTAACAGCAACAAGATAATCTTCCTGATTTTACTCCTGAATGTCCTAGCTCTAATTTTACAATTGTGCCCCCTTGTTCTGGATTCCCCCCAGCAGAGGAAATAGCTTTTCTATACCTACTGTATCGAATCCTTTTAACATTTGAAACACCTCAATTAGATCAATCCTCAACCTTCTATAGTCAAGCCAAGTTTATACAACCTGTAATCAGAATTTAACTCGTTAAATCCTGGTATCATTTTGGTGAATCTGTGCTGTACCTCCTCCAAGAGCCAATAGATCTTTCCTGCGGTGTGGTGCCCAAAACGAAATCCAGTACTCCAGATGGCATCTGACCAAGGCTCTGTACAACTGAAGCATCACTTCCTCCCTTTATACTCCAATTCCCTCGAGATAAAGGCCAACATTACATTAGCCCTTTTGATTATTTTTTTGTACCTGTGCACTAGCTTTTAGTGATTTGTGTACAAGGACACCTAAATCTCTCTGCTCCTCCACAGTTTCTAGTCACTCGCTATTAAAAAAAATTCAGATTTAAGTTCCCTATATTGAATGCCATCCTTCCAGTTTTATCCACTCACTTAGTTTGTCTATGTTCCTTTGTAACTTCCTACTACCATTCCACACAACTTACTGTACCTCCAAACAGTATCATCTGCAAACTTGAATATACAACTCTCTATTCTTTCATCCAAGTCACAGATATTGTAAAGCAGAGGTCCCAGGACAGAGTACATTCCCAATTTCCCTACTTTTTGTCTCCTACCTCCCAACCAATTACTTCCTCAACTCAATATGGCACCACTCCCCTCCCTCAACCCCCTCCCATTTTGTAGGCACTCTTCTCTTTCCTTCTGTTCAAACGAACACTCTCCTTCCACCCCCATTTAAGTTAGTAATCTTCTGTCGGTAGACCAATTATTGCAGCCCCAGGACATCACTGTAGGAGTTGCTTAGCGAAGTGTTCTTGGTCTAACTAGCTTTAGCTGCTTCATAAGTGACCTTCCTCGGTAATAAGGTCAGGAGTGGAGCTATTTGTTGACGATTCCATAGTGTTCAGCTGCATTCACAACTCCTCCAATAATGAAGCAGCCAATGCCAACTACAGCAAAACCTGGATAACATCTAGACTTGGGCTGACATGTGGCAGGTGACATTCATATCACAGAAGTGCCATGTAGCAACATTCTTTAAGAAGAGAAAGCCCAGGCACCTACCCTTGACTTTCAACGGCAACACCATTACTGAGGCCCCACCAACGGTATCTAGGGGGTCACCACTTATCAGAAGCTGCACTGGGTCAGCCAAATCAACACCATGACAACAACAGCAGGACAGAGCCTGGGTACTCTGCGACGTGTGGTTCACCTCCTGATCCCTCAAAACCTCTCCAACAACAGGGCTAAAATCAGGAGTGTGATGAAATACCATCAGCCTGGATGGGTGTAGCCTCTGGACGTGATTGATGTTCCTGTTACTGGACTCAATATATGCCCCCATCACTACCAGAGCATTGTGTCTGCAGTTTGTACAATCTACAGTTTGGACTGTGGCAACGCTCCAAGGTTACTTCAACAGCCCCTAAAATTGGGAACTAAATATTCCAGGATACTTGACTTTTAGAGGAGATAGGCAGAATGGAAAAGGATGGGGTAGCCCTGATAATAAAAGATGGGATAAAGACAGTAGAGAGAAAGAATCTTAGCTCAAAAAAACAAGATGCAGAATCACTTTGGGTGGAGCTAAGAAACAACAAGGGGCAGAAAACACTAGTGAGAGTAGCTTATAGGCTCCATAACAGTAGTTGTAGTGTCTGGATAAATCAGGAAATTAGAGGTGCATGGAACAAGGGTAATACAGTAATCATGGGGGACTTTAATCTTAAAAAAAACTGGGCAGACCAAATTTGCAGTAATAGTGCAAAGAACAAATTCATGAAATGCATTCATGATAGTTTTCTAGATCAGTATGTTGAGAAACCAACGAGGGAACAGGCTAGTATTGTGCAATGAGACAGGGTTAATTAATAATCTTGTAGTAAAGGAGCCTCTGGGGAGCAATGATCATAATACAATAGAATTTTATGTTGAGTTTGAGAGTGATTTAGTTAAGTCCGAAACTAGGGTCTTAAATCTGAACAAAGCAAAAGTACGTAGGTATGAGAGGTGAGTTGGCTAAGATAGGTTGGAAAACTAGATTAAAAGAAATTAATGGCAAACATTTAAAGAAATAATTTGTAATTCACAACGAATATACATTCCCTGAAGGAATAAAAACCCCACGGGAAAAATGGTCCAACCGTGGCTAACAAGTGATGTTAAAGATAGTATTAGATTAAAGGAAGAGGCTTATAATGTTGCCAAAAAGAGTAGTAAGCCTGAGGATTGGGAGGATTTTAGAAGAGGACCAAGAAACTGATAGTGAGAAAAAATAGAATATGAGTGTAAACTAGCATCAAAAACAGATTGTAAAAGCTTCGATAGATACGTAAAAAGGACGAGATTAGCGAAAGTAAGCATGGGTCCCTTACAGACAGAGACAGGAGAAATTATAATGGGGAATAAGGAAATGACAGAGACATTAAACAAATACTTTGTATCTGTCTTCACGGAAAAAGACGCAAAAAACATTCCGGAAATAGTGGGGAACCAAGGGTCGAGTGAGAATGAGGAACTTAAAAAAATTATTAGTAAAGAAATAGTGCTGGAGAAATTAATGGGACTAAAAGCCAACAAATCCCCTGGACCCAATGGCCTACATCCTAGAGTTTTAAAAGAGGTGGCTACAGCGATAGAGGATGCATTGGTTTTAATCTTCCAGAATTCCCTAGATTGTAGAACGGTCCCTGCGGATTGGAAGGTAGAAAATGTAACCCCAATATTCAAGAAAGGAGGGAAGAGAGAAAACGGGGAACTACAGGCCAGCTAGCCGATATCAGTTGTCGGGAAAATTCTGCAATCTATTATTAGGGACATGGTAGCAGGGCACTTAGAAAATCATAATATGATTGGGCAGAGTCAACATGGATTTATGAAAGGGAAATCGTATTTGACAAATCTGTCAAATGTGTTTTTTGAGGTTGTAACTAGCAGAGTAAATAAGGGGGAACCAGTAGGTGTACTGTATTTGGATTTTCAGAAAGCTTTCAATAAGGTGCCACACAAGAGGTTATTACACAAAATTATGGCTCAGGGGATTGGTTAACGGACAGAAAACAGAGAGTAGGAATAAACGGGTCATTTTTTGGTTGGCAGGCTGCAACTAGTGGGGTATCGCAAGGATCAGTGCTTGGGCCTCAGCTATTTACAATCTACATCAATGACTTAGGGGACTGAGTGTAATGTATCCAAGTTTGCTGTCAATACAAAGTTAGGTGGGAAGTAAGTTTTGAGGAGGATGCAAAGAGGCTGCAAAGTTATATAGACAGGTTAAATGAGTAGGCAAGAATATGGCAGATGGACTATGATGTGGAGAAATGTGAGGTTACCACTTCAGTAGGAAAAATAGAAAAGCAGATTTTTTTTTTAAATGGTGAGAGATTGGGAAGTGTTGGTATTCAGAGGGACCTGGGTGTCCTTGTACATGAATCACTGAAAGTTAACATGCAGGTACAGCAAACAATTAGGAAAGCAAATGGTATGTTAGCCTTTATTACAAAAGGATTGGAGTGTAGGAGTAAAAAGTCTTATTGCAATTATATAGGGCCCTGGTGAGACCACACCTGGAATACTGTGTAGTCTTGGTCTTCTTACCTAAGGAAGGATATATTTGCCATAGAGGGAGTGCAATGAAGGTTCACCAGACTGATTCCTGGGATGGGCGGATTGTCCTATGAGGAGAGATTGAGTCGACTAGGCCTATATTCCCTAGAATTTAGAAGAATGAGAGGTGATCTCATTGAAACATATAAATTCTTAGAGGGCTTGACAGGGTAGATGCTGAGAGGTTGTTTCCTCTGGCTGGAGAGTCTAGAATTCGGGGTCACAGTTTCAGAATAAGGGGTCGGCCATTTAGGACTGAGATAAGGAGAAATTTCTTCACTCAAAGGGTTGTGAATCTTTGGAATTCTCTACCCCAGAGGGCTGTGGAGGCTCAGTCGTTGAGTATAATCAAGACAGAGATCGATAGACTTTTGGATATTAAGGGAATCAAGGGATATGGGGATAGTGCAGGAAAGTGGAGTTGAGGTAGAAGATCAGCCATGATCTTACTGAATGGCAGAGTAGGCTCGAAGGGCCGTATGGCCTACTCCTGCTCCTATTTCTTATGTTCTTATTATGTTCACCTCCCTCCCCTGCGATCTCTACCATTAAGGACAATAGCAGCAATGCCGTGGGAATACCATTATCTTCAAGTTTCCTTCAAAGTCATACATCATCTTGACTTGGACATATATCGCCGTTCCTTCATTGTCACTGGGACAATATCCTTGAATTCCCTATGTAACACCACTGTGGGAGCACCACAAGGACTGCAGCAGTTCAAGGAGAAGGCCCACCGCCATTTTCTTAGTGCGATTAGGCATGAACAGTGTCGCCATATCCCGAGAGCAAATATATAAAAATAAGCTCGCAAGTTAACAAATTTATTGATTTCAATTTCACAATTTTACATGGTGGGTTAACCACTAGAACAAAAATACAGACTGCAAAAACAGAGATGCTATTCAGTTGGTCCAGGATTGGTTCCCCTGCTGTTACAGTCGGCACTTACCAACGGCAGATTTGTAGACTCACACTTTCATAATTCTACAATGCTGCCCTGAACAGCACAGCTGACAAGAGAGAGAATGGCACATCTGCTGCTGGCTGCACTTCAAAGTATAAAAATATCTTACAGATTGCCAAGAAAGAATTACCAGAGATGCAGAGACATTTGGGTTGAAATCACACCGTCATCGGAGGCTGGATCAGAGGATTTCAGACATTGGGATCATGGGGTTTAAACTTAGTATTCACACCAACTATAGGGCAACTGACAATGAGAGAACCAAATTCTGCCAGCAAGGCTGGATGGTTCAGCTTTGAAAACTAGAGCCTTCTGCTGCATAATCTAATTGATTACTCTGTAAAACAGAGAACATTTGGATTCTGTCCTTGACCAGATTTAATCTTGATAGCCATTCAAATCTACCCAAAAACTGGTATTACATAAATGCCATTGTAATCAAACAACTTATTTTACTAGATTATATTACGAGGGACAGAATGTTGACTCCCAATTTCCAGAACAAGTGTCCTGTGTTTGGGAGATTATTATTCAGGAAGCATCATGCCTGGTTGGCCAATCTGAACATAGATTAGTAAACCCCACCAATGAAAATCAGCCTTTCAACAGTTTCATTCGGTGTGATGGGAAGGTTAATGTGTCACCAAGGCGGCAACACAGTCACTGGCAGCCAAGTGGATCAATTCTAAAGCATATCTGTCAACTACCATCCACTCCACAGGCATCGCATATGCTCAGAAGCAGCAACTTCTGAACTTTATGGAGTGAGAGTCAGTTAGAGCTGGAAGGGCTGTCTGAGGAGCCACTATGTGAACGGAGCAGACGGGGGTCGAAAAAAACCCAGATGTCTGCTCCAGGTGTGAATGGCTGACAACTATGTACCTGGCTGCAATCAAATCTGAATAGGTGAACCCTCTCTCACTGCTATCCTCCAATCTTCACCCCTCCACTGCAAAATTTTTTATATCTCTATATCTCATATATATATATATATATATCAATCATCATCTGAACTTTCTTCTCTTATTCCTTCTAAGCTCCAAATATGCCATCCTACATTGTTCCTTTTTCCTACATCCCCACTATATTGAAATCAAGATTCATTGAACGGGTCTTCTACTTAAACTCAACAATAATAATTTGTACTTATGCAACATTTTGAATTTAGTAAAATATCCCAATCTGCTTTATAGATGAAAAAGGGAACCATGGTGAAGAGCTAGGAAAGCTGTCCAACATCTTGGTCAAAAAGATGAGTTTTAAGAAATCCTTTAAGGGTGAAGAGCGAAGGGTTGGACACACTTAGGGAAGAAGTTTCAGAGAATGTGGCAGAGGACACAGCCAGAGCCAACAGGGCTGAAGGGATGACATGGGGAGGTTGCACAGAGTTGGGGTAAGTCCATGGAGGGATTTAAAGATGAGGATGAGGATTTTAAATTCAACACGTTGGGGAACAGGGAGCAAGTACAGATTAGAGGTGAGTGAGATTTAGAGCAGGACAGGATATATGCAACACACAGGCGTTTATGGAGGGAGGAGAATGTTGAAGAAATAAAGTCCAGAGGTGACAAAAGCATGAATAAGGGGTTTCAGTAGCTTTGCGGGTGAAGTAGAGGCGGAGGTGGATGATGTTGTAACAGGTCTTGGTGATAAATAGGATTTGAGGTGTGAAACTGAACTCTGGATCAAACACGGTGCCAAGGTTACACACTGACCGAGTCAGCCTGAGCAAGTGGCTGGGGAAGGGAATGGGATCAGTGGAAAGGAAGCAGAGTTGGTGATGGAGCCTAATGTTCCGTTGGAGGAAACTTTCAAGCATTCATAGCTTGTTCTTTCCCAGACTCTCAAAGCTGTGGAACTACTGACCCTCCTCAGCCTTTGCTTTCTCCTACCATCATCAGATTTTCAAAACCCAAAGTGGAGACTGTCACCTCTTATTCATTTCCACTTAGGTGGTATCCTGCCAATGGGTCTTGGTCCTTCACCTTGGTTTCTCAATTTTTAAAAAAAAAGTGTGTAGGCATGGCTGTTGTCACTCAATATTCCCTAATTAGAATGAAGACTACTGCTAGAAATATCTATGCACTTTCTGTAAATGCTATGCACTGATGTTTCATTCAAGGAGAAAGAAGGTATAGCCAACATTTATTTTATGCCTTGGGACTTTTCTAGACTTAAATTGTAATCTATATGGAATGCAGCCTGGTAAGCATGATTTTTTTTGCTCTGCAATTATTTGACTTTTATACAGCACCAACATGTGATTCCTGACATTGCTAGAACCAGAATGAGTACAGAGCCTACCGGCTAGTTTCATCTGAATGGGCCTAGCAGACCAGAAACAGACAAGGAGTTTCCTGAGACACTATTATTAAAGGCTGTGCAGCTACCACCCCACTGATTACTACTGCAGTCACTTCACATTAATATTTAACAAATGGGAACAGGCAACAACAAAAAAAAAATCGCACAATAATCCTCAGAGTCTCTCTTTTGTGAAACCATTTATTCTAGTTCAATTCACTGGAGCAAACATTTCAGTAGGGTAAAAACGCACATCCCATCATACATAGTTATTGAGCCAGATCTGTACGAACATAAGACAAGTATTCTTATTTTAACAACAGAAATATCATGGTTTTCCAGGACTCCAAACTAAAGACAGTTATCTCTGAATAAATTACTCTCCTGCATGCTGTTATTGAGATCACAGGTACTGCACACTATCAAAGCCACCAGCAGGTGATTCAAACAATACATCAGAGAAGGCCCTTTGACAGCAATCTCACCCTGTGACATTTACACCTGCAATTGAAGATTCCTGCTGATATTCACTGGTGCAAGTGTCGATTTAAAGTTTAAGGGTGTCAGTTCAAAAGTCACTCTCATTTCCTGCCTGTCGCTCAGCTCATGCATGATAAGCACACTGATCACCCAGCATCCCTCTGAACAATGCTTAAAGCTATAAAATGCCCAACAAATTAACTATGCACTTTCAAAGCTAATTGAAAGAGTTGACTTAAACAGAAATCACATTTTGTATTGGAACTGTTTTCCCTAAAGAGCATTTAATATGGATATAATAAACTGAAACCACTGATTCCACGAAGCTGGGTCCAAATTTAAAAGCCCTAAACGTGCACAAATAAGAACTCAATTTCACAAAAAAAGTTGGAGAGATAAAAGCTCATTATTTATTATTTTAAATTTCAAGATTACCAATTTGGAGTTGTTCTCACGTGCCCTTCTGGAACCAGGAATACACAGACAGAATCAACAATGCAGCAGCTCTGCAGCGTAGAATGTGTCATCACAATGGCTGTGGGGAAACCAGAAGACAAAGCTGCCAACAATGAATAAAATTATATGTATTAAAAGGAGTAACTCACTAACCTTCTGGCGGCTTCCAGCAATGTTTTTACTCCAAAATCAAGACCACCACCAGGATTTCCTTCAATAAATATTTCTTCTTGTGCCGACTCCTCCTGTAGTATGGTTAAAATGTCACTGCCTGCCCTCCGATATCTCGCCCATTTTTACACACGAGCCAGAGGAACGAGTGTTACCATGCTGTGTGGACTGCAAGGCATGACAGTAAAAACCCAATCGCATCCTCAGCCGGCGTCTGTACACATATATTTTCCAGCAGCTATCATTGGTAGCAATCAGGAGTGATACTCTGGCTGGATTTTCCGGGGGGGGGTCGGGTCGGGGGCTGATTGGGGGTCGAGAGAGGAGGCCTGGGTAGCCGGTCGGTCAGGAGCAGTGCTGATCGCCGGTGGGGGGCGGGGGGGGGGAAACGGTGGTGACTAAATGTGGGCTCAGGAAGAGCAGGAGTGCTTACATTCAGGTAAATTACTCACCTTCTTTGTTGCAGGCAATCCCTTAGGCTACTTTCCCCGCGTTCTGCCCAACATTTAACCCTGAGCCAACATCACTAAAGCAGATTATCTGGTGATTTATCTCATTGTTGTTTGAGGGTCTTTGCGGTGTGCAAATTGGCTACTGCATTTGTCCACATACAAAAGAGATCATGCTTCAAAAGTACTCCATTAACTGCAAAGTGCTTTGGGATGTCTGTGAAAGGTGCTATATAAATGTATCTTTCTTTCTTCCTAGAAATATTACAAAAAATCATGAAATGACAGAGGTGTTACATTGGTCACATCAGTCTACGCACATGAAGACTGTGAACAAATTTCAGATCGAGTCAAACTGGATTGGGAATGTAACATATACAACAATAATAAAGCGCATATCATACAGAAATTCAAAGAGCAAAATGAGCACAGGGTATTTGCATTCTTTCTAGAAACTTGAAGGAAATGAATGAGGAAATACTTATTTATTTTTCCACGATCTCTCAAAATACAAGAGCTCTACCTGAGGGCTAAAGCACAGCAAATGTTATCCTAGTATTCAAAAAGGAATATGGTATGATTCAGGGAATTAGAGATTTAAGTTAATCTACTATCAGTACCGGGGAAAATGCTCATGGTTAATTTAAAGCATTTGGTCACTGACTATTTAAAGAGCACAAAATATCGACAATATTGTTTTCCAAGCAATGGGCCGTGCCTCATTTACTCTCCGGCAGGAGGTATCTAAGTTAGTGGATGAAGACTATCCAGTGAATAACCTGAATTTTCCAAAGGCATTTGATGAGGACTTTTAAAGAAGATGCAGACATATGGAATGGCAAATTAGCTAACTGCATTAAAGACCGACTTGGAAATAGGATGCAGAAGTGATGATGATTAACAGATAAGGCTCTCTCTGGGATGCAATAACTAGCAGAGTTCCAAAGGGGACTGTTCATAAATATAACTAAGGGTACTTCAATTAATGTAATCAATTTTGCTGATGTGACCAGATGGTGAGGTAGTGGAGAAAGACATAATTCAAAGGGAACTGGACAAATTAAGTAAATGGGCTAAAGAAAGCAGATGGATTTCAATGAGGGTAAATGTAAGGAACAAAGGAACAGGAGTAGGCTATTCAGCCCCTTAATCCTGTTCCGCCATTCAATGTGATCATGGCTGATCTGTATCCTAACTCCATGCATCGACCTTGACTCCATATCCCTCAACACCCTTGGCAAGCAAAAGTCCAGTCGGTCTCAGATTTAAAATTATTAATTGAGCTAGTATCTACTGCTTTTTGTGGAAGAGAGCTCCACAATTCTTCCACGCTTTGTGTGAAGAAGCGTTTCCTAACTTCTCTCCCAAATGTCTTGGCTCTGATTTTAAGATTGTGCCCCCTCATCCTACACCACCACCAGTGGAAAATGTTTCTCTTTATCTACCCTATCAATTCCTTTCAAAACCCTAAAAACCTCACATCAAGTCACCCCGTAACCTTCAATATCACATGAGTTACAAGCCTAGTTTATGTAATCTCTCCTCATAATCTAACTCTTGGAGCCCTGGTAACATTCTGGTGAATCTGCACTGCACCTCATGGCCCGGCATATCCCTCACTCTAGCATTACCATCAAGCCAGGGGACCAACCCTGGTTCAATAAGGAGTGTAGAAGAGCATGCCAGGAGCAGCACCAGGCGTACCTAAAAATGAGGGGCCAACCTGGGGAAGCTGCAACACAGGACTACATGCATGCTAAAAAGCGGAAGCAGCATGCTATAGACAGGGCTAAGCAATTCCACAATCAACGGATCAGATCAAAGCTCTGCAGTCCTGCCACATCCAGTCATGAATGCTGGTGGACCATTAAACAACTAATGGGAGGAGGAGGCTCCATGCAATATCCCCATCTTCAATGATGGTGGAGCCCAGCACGTGAGTGCAAAAGACAAGGCTGAAGCGTTTGCAACTATCTTCAGCCAGAAGTGCCAAGTGGATGATCCATATCGGCCTCCTCCTGAGGTCTCCACCATCACAGAAGCCAGTCTTCAGCCAATTCGATTCACTCCACGTGATATCAAGAAACGGCTGAGCGCACTGGATACAGCAAAGGCTATGGGCCCCGACAACATCCCGGCTATCATGCTGAAGACTTGCGCTCCAGATCTAGCCGCGCCTCTAGCCAAGCTGTTCCAGTACAGCTACAACATTAGCATCTATCCGACAATGTGGAAAACTGCCCAGGTATGTCCTGTCCACAAAAATCAGGACAAATCCAATTACCGCCCCATCAGTCTACTCTCAATCATCAGCAAAGTGATGGAAGGTGTCATCGACAGTGCTATCAAGCGGCACTTACTCACTAATAACCTGCTCACAGATGCCCAGTTTGGATTCCGCCAAGACCACTTGGCTCCCGACCTCATTACAGCCTTGGTCCAAACATGGACAAAGGAGCTGAATTCCAGCGGTGAGGGGAGAGTAACTGCCCTTGACATCAAGGCAGCATTTGACCGAGTGTGGCATCAAGGAGCGCTAGTAAAACTGAAGTCAATGGGAATCGGGGGGAAAACGCTCCACTGGCTGGAGTCATACCTGGCACAAAGGAAGATGGTTGTGGTGGTTGAAGGTCAATCATCACAGCCCCAGGACATCGCTGCAGGAGTACCTCAGGGCAGTGTCCTAGGCCCAACCATCTTCAGCTGCTTCATCAATGACCTTCCCTCCAACATAAGGTCAGAAATGGGGATGTTCGCTGATGACTGCACAATGTTCAGCGCCAATCACAACTCCTCAGATAATGAAGCAGTCCATGCCCGCATGCAACAAGACCTGGACGACGTTCAGGCTTGGGCTGATAAGTGGCAGGTAACATTCGCGCCACAGAAGTGCCAGGCAATGAATATCTCCAACAAGCGAGAGTCTAACCACCTCCCCCTTGACATTCAACGGTATTACCATCGGCGAATCCCCCACCATCAACATCCTGGGGGGTCATCATTGACCTGAAACTTAACTGGAACAGCCACATAAATACTGTGGCAACTGGAGCAGGTCAGAGGCTAGGTATTCTGTGGCGAGTGTCTCACCTCCTGACTCCCCAAAGCCTTTCCACCATCTACAAGGCACAAGTAAGGAGTGTGATGGAATACTTTCCACTTGCCTGAATGAGTGCAGCTCCAACAACACTCAAGAAGCTCGACTCCATCCAGGACAAAGCAGCCCGTTTGATTGGCACCCCATCCACCACCTTAAACATTCACTCTCTCCACCACCGGCGTACCGTGGCTGCAGTGTGTACCATCTACAAGATGCACTGCAGCAACTCGCCAAGGCTTCTTCGGCAGCACCTCCCAAACCCGCGACCTCTTCCAGCTAGAAGGACAAGGGCAGCAGGTGCATGGGAACTCCACCACCTCCAAGTCATACACCATCCTGACTTAGAAGTATATCGCCGATCCTTCATCGTCGCTGAGTCAAAATCCTGGAACTCCCTCCCTAACAGCACTGTGGGAGTACCTTCACCACACGGACTACAGCGGTTCAAGAAGGCGTCTCACAACCACCTTCTCAAGGGCAATTAGGGATGGGCAATAAATGCTGGCCTTGCCAGCGACGCCCACATCCCATAAACGAATAAAAAAAATTAAAAAAATTCTTTCCAAGGCCAATATGTCTTTTCTATGGTGTGGTGCCCAGAACTGTACACAATACTCCAGATGTGATCTAACCAGGGCTTTGTATAGCTGTAGCATAACTTCCTCCCTTTAATTCTAGCCCTCTAGTTATAAAGGCTAACATTCCATTAGCTTTCTTGAATAGTTTTGCACGTGACTACTACATTTTCGAGATTTGTATACATAGGGCTGGATTTTGATACTGGGGCGGGTTGGGGTCGTGTCATCCGCATTTCCTGTTATCCACCCGACTGCAATTGGATGTGGGAGATTAATGCAATTTTAACTTAATTGGGCAATTGAGTTCCAGCATGTTGGAACCCATGAACCAATTAGTGGTTTCAGTCTGAAAGTCGCCTCTGATGATGTCATCATTGCTGCTGCATTGCAGGTCAGAGACTGCCTGGCCTTTGCTGTGAGAGGACCTGGATGCAAAATGAGAGAGAGAGAGAGATTTTTTTTTGCATCCAGGTCCTCTCACAGCACAGGCCAGGCCGTCTCTGAAGACCTTCAATGCAGCATCATCAGAGGCGACTTTCAGACCTAATACTACTACTACCTTCATCACATCTCCGTTGTAATAGTGGACCTGCAGCTGATAGTCAGCTATCCAAATGTGCTCCCGCCAGGTTTCACAATCGTGGTTCAGAACAGGCGTGCTTCACGTAGATCAAGGGTTAAAATCACAAAGGCCTTTCAAAATGGCATTATAGAGCCAATTTAGTGCTTGCTAAGGGCCTTAACAGCCTATCCCGCCACTTAAAGGCGAGACGGAGTCGGGACCAGCAGACACGATTTAATGAAAATTGCGTGGAGTCGGGATGGAGGCGGACTTGTGCCCGCCCGCCAGTTTTCGCAATTTTAACCCCCCACACGCCTCCAAACCCGCCTCCACGGGTCAATGAAAATCCAGCCCATAGGGTCCTAAATCTCTTTGGACCGCCACTGTTCCTAGCTTTTCACCACTTAAAAATACTCTGATCTATCCTTTTTTGGTCCAAAATGGATGACCTCACACATACCTACAGTGAAATCCATCTGCCGCAGTTTCGCCCACTCACTTAATCTATCAATATCTCTTTGTAATTTTATGCTCCCATCTACACTACTTACTATTCCATCAATCTTTGTGTCAGCGGCAAACTTGGATATACAGCTCTCTATTATGTTATCCAAGTCATTAATAAATATAGTGAATAGTTGAGGCCCCAGCACAGATCCTTGTGGGACACCACTAGTCACCTCCTTCCAATTCGAGTACAAACCCCAGTATCCCTATGCTGTCTTCTGCTGCCTAACCAGGTCAATAATATGCCTTCAGTTCATGAGCTTTAATTTTAGCTAACAGTTTTTATGTGGAAC
Organism: Squalus acanthias; assembly: GCA_030390025.1. NCBI lineage: Eukaryota > Metazoa > Chordata > Chondrichthyes > Squaliformes > Squalidae > Squalus > Squalus acanthias. Next base: position 88,534,537 of record CM059426.1, read on the forward strand.
CTTATTGAATGCCTTCTAGAAGTCCATATAAACTACATCCATAGACATTCCCCTGTCTACTACTTTAGTAACTTCCTCCAAAAATTCAATTAGGTTCGTTAGACATGACCTACCCTTTACAAATCCATGTTGGCTCTTCAGCTCAAATTTGTCTAAATGTTCAGTCACCTTGTCCTTATAGATTCCAATAACTTCCCCACAACAGATGTTAGACTAGGTCTATAATTTCCTGGTTTCTCTCTCTCAGCTTTCTTAAATAATGGAGTTACAGATGCAGCTATGAACAGGAAACATGAAATGCATATAACATGGATGATATATCCATCGTCAATGATGGAAATTAAACTTTATGGTACAATAACTGACAGTTTGTTGAAATCATCAGGGTTCTGGTGCTGGAAGCAGAGTGAAATGAATTGCTGATGCAATGAGAACACTTGGTAAGTGGAAATTGGTTACTTTATTATGGACAGGCAACTTTCAGAACACTGCAGAATTAATTTACAAAAATGCTGAATGGTTCACTTCCAGTAGACTTATGGGTAAATTCTGATCAGGCGTTTTATTTTTTCCACCAGTGAAATTTCTAGCATGGTCACGGTCGCCAATGTGATCTTCTTCCCCTTAAAACCAGCCAAAAAGCCACACTGCATTAATGATTTCTCCTGGAGAGTTTTAGACTTCCAGCTTAAATAATAGATAACTTGTTGTTGCACCTGTAACATCAAATCCAGACACGATGAACAGTTTCATTGCATTTCTGAATTTCTTTTACAAAATTACAGTTGGTCTGGGAATAATGACAAAGGCAAATAGGCCTTTGTTTTTGAGCTTCTACATTTGGTACACAACTTACACTTTGCGCTGAGTTCAATTTAAGGAGGGGAGGATCTGTGTCAAACCTATATCACACCTCGTTGGTTCATGGTATACTGCAGCATTAACACCTATATAATTCTTAATGAACCAGCTTTAAAAATAAAGAGATTCATAGTTGCACAGCAACTAATTTGCATATTAACATCTTTTCTTGCTCAAGGCAGTTTCTCACAAACATGGAGAAGAATGCCCTGTGACAAAATAGAGAGATTTCTGTATTCATTTAATAAAGTTTTGAAATAGCTAGTTAAGATGGAAGCGGCCTTTCCTTACCAAAAGGACAAAGTAAAGATCCTCCAGGGTCCCAAACACTCCTTCCAGGTGAAACAGCAATTTACTTGTACTTTTTTCAATTTAGTATACTGTATTCGCTGCTCACGATGAGGTCTCCTCTATACTGGGGAGACCAAATGCAGATTGGGTGATCGCTTTGCTGAACACCTCCATTTAGTCCGCAAGCATGACTGAGCTTCTGGTCACTTGCCATTTTAATTCTCCGCTCTACTCCCACTCTGACCTCTCTGTCCTTGACCTCCAACACTGTTCCAATGAAGCTCAACAAATGCTCGAAGAACAGCATCTCATCTTTTGATTAGGCACCTTACAATCTTCCAGACTCAACACTGAGTTCAACAATTTCAGATCATAACCACTGTTCCCATTTTTTCAGAAAGCAGGTGCTGGTAATGGTTCTGCTGCTGCCATTTACAGCTCCTCTGGACCCATCTTTTGTTTCTGTACTTGTCCCATTACCATCCCTTATTGCCTTGCACCATCGTCCCTTTTGTCATTTAATCACTCCTGCCTTCCACCCCTATCACGGACCTGCCCTTTGTTCTTTCCTCTCCCCCCTCCCCCTCCACTTTTCCCCTGGCTTTGTACTTGGTTATAAATGGTTATCTCCAACTTCAAGTTCTGATGAAAGGTCATCAAACTGAAATATTAACTCGGTTTCTTTCTCCACAGATACTGCCTGACCTGCTAAGTGTTTCCAGCATTTTCTGTTTTTATTAAAGATATGTTGACGATGGGACCAGGCCAGCCAGGGAAATCTAGACCTAACTGTTAAGCCTGGGCATGCTAACCTAGACACAATGCGTATAAGAAAACCACTTTTTTTACTCATGAACACAAGACAAAAAAGTTAAAGAGACTAAAATGAAACAGCCCTTATTGACTTAGCGTCACCATTTTAATTCTTTGTGCATTCACATTGTGCAGATAATAAAAATACTAGCAGAAATATGAATTATGTACTGTATCTTAAAATCAGAATATGAACTTTACTTTTTTTTTTAATTAAACAGATGTTTGGAATTCTTTTTGGTGGAGGAAGAAAAGAGAAGGAGGGATTAAAGTGTGGCTGAGCAGCATTTTAAAGAAAATCGTCAACAATTCTCAGGATATTCAATCCAGCAATTTACGTCAATAATTAGAGGCACACAACCAAGGTCACAATCACCAGGTCACAAATGCTTGTTAAAAAAAATGATTTACTAATCCAAACCACCAGATTACTAATGCTTTCTGAAATATAATACAGTGCACTTTCCTAGTTTCCTGCAAATTGTGGATGACCCTTACATTTAGTATTCAAATCACTTCTATTGCCTTCCTCCACATCACCCATGCTTGCAAACTACAAGTGATAGTAGTATGCCTCCAATTAAAACATTTCTGCCCCTGTGAACAGCAGTCCATCATGACTGATGTCTAAATGACTGCTATAAACTAAAATCACATCAAGGAAGAAAATTCAGTTATTTTAAGGGGTAGGGGAGGAAGAAGGTGTGAGGAGACCCAATGTTTGAAGTGCTTTCATTTGCAAAGACGACCACTCCATTTGAAAGCTCTAGGTTCATTGATCAAGACAAATAAGTACATTCTTACATATCTCATAAGGAATATGCAGCAATTTTGGAGACGTTTTTCTACCTGGTCGTGCCTTAGATAACTGCCAAAAACTGATTCCAGTGGCATAAATCCATTATCAAGTTTACACAGGAATGTGAGCAACATTCATCCAAAGTAAAGAGACAACTACTAATTACCCCATCCCCTCATAATAAATTGCATTGATAAGTCTCTAGTGTAAATACAGAACCATTTCCTTGCCAAAAAAAATATACTTGGGACAATTTTCAATGTAAATTCTCCAGGATACTTAGATAATTGTAGCACTGCAAACCTAGCCCCATATTCAGAAAGTTAAGATAGCAATCATGCAATACAAATATAAAGTAACTGAGCTGTCATAGCCTAATGCAAGAAAGTCGCATACACATTAATCAGGGAAGAGTAGTAGAAGCAGAGGATGCAACAGGAGATTTGTAGAAAGATTTAGATCTGTTACACAATTATGCAAGCACTTGACAAATGAAATTTAACACTGATAAATGCACAAGTCAAAAAGAATGTACCTCATAATTCAATTCCATTATTTGTATGCTTATCACATGTAGAAAAGGCACTTGAGTATTAGTAGGCATGTCACTTTGAATGCCTACATCATGTGACAAAGCAACTAATGGAATACTGCTGCCCTTGTCCTTCTGGGTGGTAGAGGTCGCCGGTTTGGAAGGTGTTGTTGAAGAAGTCTTGGCGAGTTGCTGCAGTGCATTTTGTAGATGGTACACACTGCAGCTACGGTGAGCCGGTGGTGCAGGGAGTCAATGTTTAACAGAACAATGCATTGGACAGCGTACAAGAATGATTCCCAAGTGTAAAGCCAAAGAACTATGAGGAAAGATTAGAGAAGCTTATTCTCTATTGTTTAGAGAGAAGGCAGTTAAAGCAGGATTCCAGTACTATATATAACTCACATAATAGACAATACATTTAAGACACTGTTTGGCAGTTGTCTTATATGCAAGTCATTGTGGCAAACAGTACCTTAACTTGCTCTGGAGAGCACACTCACCTATAGGGTTGCCAAGTCTGGTTGGACTTTTTGAAAATGACATCCCACCTCCAACTGCCCCATCCAGTCAAACTACCTTTGTTCCCCATCTCCAATAATTTTGTAACTAATAAACAAAACACAATTTTTTTTTTTTAATGCCTGTTTTATTTTTCTCCTGGGCTGTTCACAGCAGTGACAGGAGATTAATCTTTAATTCCTGGAGACTCCTAGACAATCCTGGAGGGTTGACAATCCTACTCACCTACTCCTAGCCTTGGGGACTCTCGGGGACTTTCCATTGCCATTCACCTCTCAGAGACTCCAGTCTCCCACTCCCTGTCTGTGTGCAGCAGTGGCAGTACGCCTAAACGTCAAATTTACCACTTTCTGGGGAGTGTAGATTTGATCCATTTTATTATGCTGGAAGTTAGCGGCTGGCTGATTTATACATGGTTCACTTTGTATGCAAATTGATACAGTATATAAAGTAGACCCAGAATATTGCTCCAAAGATAAGCTAGAACATAGGACTGGAAGACATCACCTTTAATTATTGAAAACCAAATTTAAAATAATTATTTTTATTATTAAGGACTGATCAATATTTGCCAGGAAGGTAGCAGAGATGTAAAAGCAAGCGACATTCAAAATGCAATTGGGAGATCTACGGCACTGGAGGGATGCATTTAGATAGACTGGCAGACCTTTTCTCATCCAGTAGTGGGTAAATACACTGCATTTATTAAATTCATTCTTAAAATGTGGGCGTCGCTGACAAGGTCAGAACTTATTGCCCATGCCTAGATGCCGAGAAGGTGTTAGAGAAGGTCTTAAACCATTGCAATTGGCGTGGCAATGGTTCTCCCACAATGTTATCTGAGTGGATTGCTAAGCCACTTCAGAGGGCAGTTAAGCATCAACCACACTGGTGTGGGACTGTAGTCACATATAGGACAGACCGGGTAAGGACTGCAGAGTTCCTTCCCTAAAGCATATTAGTGAACCAACTGGATTTTTACGACACTCTGACAGCCTCATGGTCACTTTTTACTGATACCAGCTTTTTATTTCCCGATTCCTTTTTAAACTTAACTCAAATTCTCAAACTGCCATGGTGGGATTTGAACTTACATTCTCTGGGCTATTAATGCAGAACTCTGGAATTCTAGTCCAGTAACATAACCACTACACTACTGTACCCTCAGCATGGTGTGACACTGAGCCATACAGGACAAGAGGATCCCGGGTTCTATACCAAATTATCTAAACTCAGTCAGGACCACATTATAAGCTAAGGAAATAAAAAAATCAGCCACGGTTCCTGTACCCGATCAGGATCCTGCTGGTAAGCATGTCTGCGTGAAGAGAAGATTGTGCTCAGTTCTGACGCTCCCTATGGTTGAATAGCCTGATCACACCCACTCTCCAGGCTCATACGTGAAGAACGCCAGTCTATGCAAGGAACTAGAGAACCGCCAGTGCCTGGGTGGGCTTTGCTCGTCAAGGGTTAGTGCCTTTCAACAGAGGCAGGGAGAAAATAAAAGGAGGAACAAACGTCACTCAAAATGAAAGTAGGTACTTCTCTTTTTCTTGGTCTGGTCATGCTACACTAGAGAGCAGCAGATAACCTAGCCCTAAGAAACATGCAGGATGCCTCCTTTTGATTTTCCCACGCAGGGGAGCACCTGGCTTCTGCTCAGTACATCTCCATGGTGACACAGCTAAGAATGAAATTCAGTGTACGATCGACATAGCCACATTGCCCCAACAGTTTAATTTATAAAGTTAGGCTGAAATTTACTGAAACCTTTTAACAATATAGCGGTATTAGATTAGTCTCACATCCCAAACTTCAGTTTCTAATGTGCCTAAAAAGTTCATTAATTAAGGGTAGAGTTTTTTTCTCCCTGAAGTTCAGGTCACAAAGAATTCCAGAAAGACAAGTAACTGGAAATACTGAAGATAACAACTGAGTGGGAGGACACTGGTTTCATACCTGTAATTCCTTACACTGGGAATTATTAATCCCATTCATGTTGTGCGTCAAACAGAAAATTAGTAACTTCCCCAAAGGAGTGGAACATTGCCAGAGGAAGTCACTCAAAGATGCCAGTTATGGAAGATTATTAGCAGAGCCCTACAAGCAGGTTAGCTGCATTCTTTGCTCGAGAGTGGTGCTGGAGTACGAAGACAAGGAGAGAAAGCAATGTTATACCAAACAAAATGGAGGTGTAAGAAGTTCACCAGAGCCTTCATAATAAAGCTGTTTTTGTAAAGGAGGTGTTTGATCCCTCAGTCCTACGTTTGACTGCATTTCTCCATTCCTTGTATTGCCAATGTCAGGCCACTGGAAATTGAGAAAAACTCTGACACAGGTTGTAAATCCAATGAACAGAATTGTTTTCGGTCTTTTTTAAAAATCATCATTGCCATGGCAACAGTTTGGGCTTCAAACCAAAGAACTAACAGTGGCATTTGCCAGCTGTTACAGGGCTTAGTGCCAAGCTGTGTTCTAAACCTGATGTAGCTCAAATTGGATCAGTTTCAATGAACTTACTGAAAAACCAAGTCAGGTCTGTTGCTGTGTGTTCAATCTGTGCATTATTAAAAACTTGGCATGCAAGTTAATGGCTGCTATCAGTGTTTAGAGATTCCGATAGAAAAAAATCTGCAGCTTACAATCAGAGTTGGAGAACATATGTGATATCTTGTACATGTACAGCTCAGGTTTTGAAATGGTCAGTTTTAATTAAAAAAACAATTTATTCTCCCTGATCTAATGTCCTACAGTCAATCAGTTGGAGTCCAGTTTGGATGTCTGCTGGATTCTAGCGAGGAAAGAACACAAAATGAAGAGATGGCGCTGCCAGCTCTCTCACTATATAAATACAAGTTGTTGTTGTAGCTATATACATAGAGCAAAATAAAAGGTGCAACAGAAACGCATTTGTCCCCCGGTAGATAATGGAAATTAAACTGCAATGGAATAAAGGAATAGAAGGATGATATCCATGACCTAACTCATAGAATCATAGAATGGTTACAGCACAGAAGGAGGCCATACGGCCTGTCGAGCCCGTACCAGCTCTCTGCAAGAGCACTTCAGCTAGTCCCACTCCCCCGCACTTTCCCTGCAGCCCTGCAAATTTTTTCCCTTCAGGTACTTATTCAATTCCCTTTTGAAAGCCACGATTGAATCTGCCTCCTCCACCCTTTCAGGCAGTGCATTCCAGATCCTGACCACTTGCTGCGTAAAAAAGATTTTCCTCATGTCACCTTTGGATCTGCTGCCTCACCTTAAATCTGTGTCCTCTGGTTCTCAACCCTTCTGCCAATGGGAACAGTTTCTCTCCATCTACACTGTCTAGACCCCTCACGATTTTGAACACCTCGATCAAATCTCCTCTCAGCCTTCTCTGCTCTAAGGAGAACAACCCCAGCTTCTCTAGTCTATCCATGTAACTGAAGTCCCTCATCCCTGGAACCATTCTTGTAAATCTTTTCTGCACCCTCTCTAAGGTCTTCACATCCTTCCTAAAGTGCAGTGTCCAGAATTAGACACAATACTCCAGTTGAGGCCGAACCAGTGTTTTATAAAGGTTCATCATAACTTCCTTGCTTTTGTACTCTATGCCTCTATTTATGAAGCCCAGTATCCTGTATGCTTTTTTAACCACTTTCTCAACCTGCCCTGCCACCTTCAACGATTTGTGTACATATACCTCCAGGTCTCTCTGTTCATGCACCCCCTTTAGAATTGTACCCTTTAGTTTATATTGTCTCTCCTCGTTCTTCCTACCAAAATGTATCACTTCGCACTTTTCTGCATTAAATTTCATCTACCACGTGTCCGTTCATTCCACCAGCCTGTCTATGACCTCCTGAAGACTATCACTATCCTGCTCACTATCACTACTTCCAAGTTTTGTGTCATCTGCAAATTTTGAAATTGTGTCCTGTACACCCAAGTCCAAGTCATTAATATATATCAAAAAAAGCAGTGGTCCTAGTATCGACCCCTGGGGAACACCACTGTGTACCATCTTCCAGTCCGATAAACAACCGTTCACAACTACTCTGTTTCCTGTCACTTAGCCAATTTTGTATCCATGTTGCCACTGTCCCTTTTATTCCATGGGCTTCAACTTTGTTGGCAAGCCTATTATGTGGCACTTTATCAAACGTGTGACCGTTAACTGTAATAAATTGCATTGGTTCAACCAGATCAGTCACCAGAAATGGCTGGCTTTATAAAGTGCAATAAATGAGAAGGAACTTTAGACAAGATACTAAGTGGAATAGTAAAAGAAAATCCAAAGCACTATTTCAAGTCAAACCACAACTGAAGGACGAGGAAGCAAAGGGATAAACTGGTAAATGGCCAGTTCAGGACTGATGCCAGGAAGCATTTGTTACACAAAAAAAGTGATTAATATCTGGAATGATCTGTGCAAGGTGGTGGAGGCAAAAACACTGGAATAATTCAACATGCTATGACAGGGGCCATAAGTTGCTTTGGAAGAAAGAACTAGATGGGCCAATGGCCTCCTCATCTGTACGCAATCTTTGTGATCACCTGGACGTCAACAAAAGTTCCTTTAATAATTTTTAAGTTTGATCTCAAGATGATGATTCAAAACTCTCATTAAACTCTGATTTAAGCTTGTTGCTGCCACTATGTGGGAAATCAGGGACACGTCCTGTGTCCCTGTTGACCATGTGTGCGGGAAGTGTATCCAGCTGCAGCTACTGGCAGACCGCATTGCGGCACTGGAGCTGCGGATGGATGCATACTGGAGCATTCACGATGCTGAGGACATCGTGGATAGCACGTTTAGGGAGTTGGTCACACCGCAGGTAAAGGCTGCACAGGCAGGAAGGGAATGGGTGACCACCAGGCAGAGTAGTAGGCGCAGGCAGGTAGTGCAGGGGTCCCCTGTGGACATCCCCCTCTCAAACAGATATACCACTTTGGATATTGTTGAGGGAGATGGCTTATCGGGGGAAGGCAGCAGCAACCAACTTCCTGGCACCATGGGTGATCCTGCTGCACAGGACGGAAGGAAAAAGAGCGGGAGAGCTATAGTGATAGGGGCTTCTATTGTAAGGGGAATAGATAGGCGTTTCTGCGGCCGCAAACGAGACTCCAGGATGGTATGTTGCCTCCCTGGTGCAAGGGTCAAGGATGTCTCGGAGCGGCTGCAGGGCATTCTGGAGGGGGAGGGTGAACAGCCAGTTGTCGTGGTGCATATAGGTACCAACGATATAGGTAAAAAACGGGATAAGGTCCTAAAAGCTGAATATAGGGAGTTAGGAGGTAAATTAAAAAATAGGACCTCAAAGGTAGTAATCTCAGGATTGCTACCGGTTCCACGTGCTAGTCAGAGTAGAAATAAAAGGATATTTCAGATGAATACGTGGCTAGAGGAATGGTGCAAGGGAGAGGGATTCAAATTCCTGGGACATTGGAACCGGTTCTGGGGGAGGTGGGACCAGTACAAACTGGACGGTTTGCACCTGGGCAGGACCAGGGCTGATGTCCTAGGGGGAGTGTTTGCTAGTGCTGTTGGGGAGGGTTTAAACTAAAATGGCATGGGGTTGGGAACCTGTGCAGGGAAACAGAGGAAAGGGAAGCAAGGATAGAAGCAAAAGACAGGAAGGAGAAAAGCAAAAGTGGAAGGCAGAGAAATCAAGGGTGTAAATCAAACAGGGCTACAGTAAATAATAATTCTAAAAGGACTAAGAGTGTTAAAAAAACAAGCCTGAAGGCTTTGTGTCTTAATGCGAGGAGCATTCGTAATAAGGTGGATGAATTAGCTGCGCAAATAGATGTAAACGGATATGATATAATTGGGATTACGGAGACATGGCTCCAGGGTGACCAAGGCTGGGAATTCAACATCCAGGGGTATTCAATATTCAGGAAGGACAGGCAAAAAGGAAAAGGAGGTGGGGTAGCATTGCTGGTTAAAGAGGAGATTAACACAATAGTAAGGAAGGATATTAGCTCTGATGATGTGGAATCTGTATGGGTAGAGCTGAGAAATACCAAGGGGCAGTAAACGTTAGTGGGTGTTGTATACAGACCCCCAAACAGTAATGCTGAGGTTGGGGATGGCATTAAACGGGAAATTAGAGACGCGTGCAATAAGGGCACCGCAGTTATCATGGGTGACTTTAATCTACATATAGATTGGGCTAACCAAATTAGTAACGATACTGTGGAGGAGGAATTCCTAGAGTGAATACGGGATGGTTTCCTGGACCAATATGTCGAGGAACCAACTAGAGATCAGGCCATCTTAGACAGGGTATTATGTAATGAGAAAGATTAATTAGCAATCTTGTTGTGCGAGGCCCCTTGGGGAGGAGCGATCATAATATGATAGAATTCTTCATTAAGATGGAGAGTGAAGTAGTTGACTCAGAGACTAGGGTACTGAATTTAAATAAAGGAAACTACGATGGTATGAGGCGCGAGTTGGCTAGGGTGGATTGGGGAGCATTACTTAAAGGGTTGACGGTGGATAGGCAATGGCAAACATTTAAAGATCGCATGGATGAACTACAGAATTTGTTCATCCCGGTTTGACATAAAAATAAAACAAAAAAGGTGACTCAACCGTGGCTAACAAGGGAAATTAGGGATAGCATAAGATCCAAGGAGAGGACATATAAATTGGCCAGAAAAAGCAGCAAACCTGAGGATTGGGAGCAGTTTAGGATTCAGCAAAGGAGGACAAAGGGATTAATTAAGAGGGGGGAAATAGAATATGAGAGTAAGGTAGCAGGGAACATAAAAACTGACTGTAAAAGCTTCTATAGATATGTGAAGAGAAAAGATTGGTGAAGTCAAGCGTAGGTCCCTTGCAGTCAGAATCAGGGGAATTTATAATGGGGAACAAAGAAATGGCTGACGAATTAAATACATACTTTGGTTCTGTCTTCACGAAGGAGGACACAAATAAACTCCAAGAGATGTCGGGGAACATAGGGTCTAATGAAAGGGAGGAATTGAATGAAATCACTATTTGTAGGGAAATGGTGTTAGGGAAATTGACGGGATTGAAGGCCGATAAATCCCCAGGGCCTGATAATCTACATCCTAGGGTACTTAAGGAAGTGGCCCTAGAAATAGTAGATGCATTGCTGGTCATCTTTCAAAATTCTACAGACTCTGGAACAGTTCCCATGGATTGGAGGGTAGCTAATGTAACCCCACTATTTAAAAAAGGTGGTAGAGAAAAAACGGGGAATTATAGACATCGGTAGTGGGCAAAATGCTAGTGTCCATTATAAAAGATGTAATAGCAGAGCACTTGGAAAACAGTGACAGGATCGGACAAAGTCAACATGGATTTACAAAAGGGAAATCATGCCTGACTAATCTACTGGAAGTTTTTGAGGATGTAACTGGTAGAATAGATGAGGGAGAAACAGTGGATGTGGTGAATTTGGACTTTCAGAAGGCTTTCGATAAGGTCCCGCATCAGAGATTAGCGTGCAAAGTTAAAGCACATGGGATTGGGGGTGAGGTACTGATTTGGATAGAGAACTGGTTGGCAGACAGGAACCAAAGAGTTGGAATAAACGGGTCTTTTTCTGACTGGCAGGCAGTGACTAGTGGGGTACCACAGGGATCGGTGCTAGGACCCCAGCTATTCACAATATATATTAATGATCTAGACGAGGGAACTAGATGTAATATCTCTAAGTTTGCAGATGACACAAAGCTGGGTGGGCGTGTGTGCTGTGAGGAGGATGCAGAGAAACTCCAGTATGATTTGGACAGGTTGGGTGATTGGGCAGATGCATGGCAGATGCAGTATAATGTGGATAAATGCGAGGTTATCCACTTTGGTGGCAAAAACAGGAAGACAGATTATTATCTGAACGGCAATAGATTGGGAAAAGGGGACGTGCAACGAGATCTGGGAGTCCTTGTGCACCAGTCGCTGAAGGTAAGCATGCAGGTGCAGCAGGCGGTTAAGAAGGCAAATGGTATGTTGGCCTTCATAGCGAGAGGATTCGAGTACAGGAGCAAGGATGTCTTGCTGCAGTTGTACAAGGCCTTGGTGAGACCACACCTTGAGTATTGTGTGCAGTTTTGGTCGCCTTATCTGAGGAAGGATGTTCTTGCCATGGAGGGAGTGCAGCAAAGATTTACCAGACTGATACCTGGGATGGCAGGAATGACGTATGGAGAGAGATTGGGTCGATTAGGCTTATATTCGCTCGAGTTTCAAAGAATGAGAGGGGATCTCATTGAAACTTATAAAATTCTAACAGGACTAGACAGACTAGATGCAGGAAGGATGTTCCCGATGGCGGGGGGGGTCCAGAACCAGAGGTCACAGTCTAAGGATAAGGGGTAAGCCATTTAGGACTGAGATGAGGAGGAATTTCTTCACCCAGAGAGTGGTGAACCTGTGGAATTCTCTACCACAGAAGGCAGTTGAGGCCAATTCATTAAATATATTCAAGAAGGAGATAGATATATTTCTTAAGGCTAAAGGGATCAAGGTGTGTGGGGAGAAAGCAGGGACAGGGTACTGAATTTGGATGATCAGCCATGATCTCATTAAATGGCGGAGCAGGCTCGAGGGGCCGAATGGTCTACTCCTGCTCCTATCTTCTATGCTTAACAATTTGCTTCTGTCAGTCCCTCAAAATTAAAGATGGGCATGAAAAATGTTACAATTTTATCTTTGTTGTGTTTCAAAGTTTGTAGTCCTCAATATTTGTCTGAAGCTTAAACACTTTCGTGCTTGTTCATAGCTGTTGGGTTCTTGTTTACTTTTCACCATTAACTTGAACATACATGCAAATCAACCATCCTGTCTGTTCAACATCATTGGAGGCCACAGAAGAAGAAAAACAGCAGCGGCGCTAAATCTCAATACCATACTGCACTCAAAAGTGGGTGTAATAACTGACTCCCGCTGTTCAGCTGAACTGCCTCAGGGATCCCGCTCCTGAGCACTACCCAATGATCTCTGCTGGCAAGTTCACCAATGGACTTCACGCATAGACTTTGAAGTGAAGAAAGGATTGACCACAGTTGTGGTGCCCTCCGTGGTCAAATAGCCTGACATTCACCATCATCAAAAAACAACATGAAACATAGAAACATAGAAACATAGAATCTAGGAGCAGGAGTAGGCCATTCGGCCCGTCGAGCCTGCTCCACCATTCAATACGATCATGGCTGATCATCCAAATCCAGTACCCTGTCCCTGCTTTAATCCCCACAGTACACATATCCCACCCGACCCCCGTAACCCCACGTAATTAATTCCAGATCCCAGGCCAGATAACCAATTTCTTCCAATTTGCACTGTAATTTTTTTTAGCAGGTTTCTCAAAACCATGAAGATTAAAAATTATAGGATAGCAACATCCAGCACTGTAATCATTTCAAAAAGTAAATATTACAGGTTGCAAATACTACGTAATACAAGATATACATTTTCTGATACAAAAGCAAAATACTGCGGATGCTGGAAATCTGAATTGCAAACAGAAAATGCTGGAAATACTCAGCAGGTCAGGCAGCATCTGTAGAGAGACACAGAGTTAACGTTTCAGGTCGATGACTTGACGAAGGGTCATCGACCTGAAACATTAACTCTGTTTCTCTCTCCACAGATGCTGCCTGACTTGCTGAGTATTTCCAGCATTTTCTGTTTTCATCTAAATTTTCTGAGTCTGCAGCTTTAAATTCTAGAAGACATATGTACACCACTGCCGGGTGGGGAAGACAAAAGAAGCTTCTGTTTTTTACCTCCTCCACCTTTCTTTCATAGTACAGTTGTCCCTCTTTTGTTGATATACTTTGTACACGCCTCAGACTGGAAAGTGACAAAAGCCTGATTTACATTTGGGAACACTGAGCCATTGTGGGCTAATTGGAATGCAGTCTCCAGATCAAGTGGCACCAATCCAAGGAGATTTGTTAGTGGACTGGCTCCCCCACACTTCCCAACTCAAAGAAACACATTTCCAGAGTTTACACGGGCGTGTGTGGAAGCCAAGTGCATCACTCTGAGACACTTTACATATTTTGTTCACAGATCGCTTTTTCAACTGGCATATGGTGCAGGATGTGTGCGAGAATAGGCAAAATAAGACATGTTTACTTAGATAGAGTGTCAGACAACAAATATGTGGTACTCCCATCACTGACCATACTTATTAATATAAATGATCTGATCTCAGGTGTTCGACAGCAGCCAACACTCATATTTTTGTGGTCCAGCAATCTGTCGTCGAATCCTCTGCTCCTCCCTCACTAAATCCATTGAGCTGGTTCTGCTGAACACTCAAGAGGACTTTTTTTTTAAATGGGAATTTTTTCAACTTTCCTACCTGTTGCTGTATTGCTGTTTGGCACAATTGGTCAGTTATTGAAAACAAAGAAATTTTTGGGAGCCAGCAAGTAGAAAGGAAAAAGGTTCCAATCTGGGTAAAGGGGAGGTTTGAGAAAAAGGCAGTGTTAAGCTGATTGGTTGAAATTCTGTTGTTATTATGGCTGAAATTCTTCACAGTTAGACGGACCCTCAAGGTCATGTAGTCTCACATGCTCAGTTCAGTGCTTGCAGTCAGACAGACAACCCACAAAAGATACCAAGTCATTAAGCTAAAATCCGTATTAATACAAATGTTCATCTCTATTGTACCTTAGGTAAGGAAAGGTGACAACTTGCATTTATATAGCGCCTTTAAGGTAGTAAAACGTCCCAAGGTGCTTCATAGAAGCATAATCAGACAAAAATGGACACTGAGCCAAAGAAGGAGCTATTGGGAGGGGCGACTAAAGCTTGTTCAAAGAGGTAGGTTTTAAGGCGGGTCCTAAGAGAGGTTTAGGGAGAGAATTCCATAGTGTAGAGTCTATGCGGCTGAAGGTATGGCTGCCAATGGTGGGCTAACAGGAGAGGTAGATGCCCAAAAAGCAAGTAATGGAGAGTTCGGGGGGCGGGAGGTGGGTTTGTAGGGCTGGAGAAGCTTACAGAGATAGGGAGGTCTGAGGCCGAAGAGATTTAAACACGAGGATGAGAATTTTAAATTGAGATATTGGGGTATCAGGCACTAATGTAGACCAGTAAGGACAAGAGTGACAGGTGAGCGGGACTTGGTACAAGATACTGGCAGTAGAGTTTTTGATCACCGTATTAACCATGATTCATCTAGGTACGGTTTTTTCCAAATGTATATGAAAACACTTTGCTTTAAAAACCCAACATTTAAAAGGTAATTCTCATTACAGATCTGTGGAAAAATATTTAAAAAAATTCAAAATGTGACATTGCCCTCTAATTCTTTTGATTAGCTTAAATTGTGTCCTCGTTACCTTATTGCCAAACAGTGGAAACAATTTATCACTATACAGTTTATAATGAAGACCTACATCTCTTAGTGAAAAAAATCCTAACTTCTCATCTGTTTGTTTAAAGGCAGGAGGAGAGTTATACCATGTAACATTATTCTATTGCTAAGGTGACCTGTCTCCCTTTAAGGTCACAAAACCTAATTGCTGTTAAGTAAACATTGCATAAATTCATTCAAAATGTAATTGCTATCCAGGCTGAAAGTCAGAGCCCTGGCTTTGTCTCTTTTTAAAGTGTGACTGGCAGGATCAAATTAGAGGCTATTTCCTAGAATGGATTTGCAGCTCTTGCTGAAGTTCTAGTACTGCAGTGAGCTGCCCCACCCTCCATTATTGAGTCTGAACAAGTGGTCAGTCACCAGAGTCTGGGCCTGGCTAATCGACCAGGTCTAGCAGAAATATGTAAGGGCATCATCAAAGCACCTTAAAACTGTGAGCCCTGCAAAAATAGCAGTCGCTCTCAGTTACCCAAAAACAATAATTCTAAGCACCATTAGCTCACTTTATTTAATGGCTTAAAATACTTTAATTTTTGATGCTTTTACTGCCACTTATCTCTCACAGTTACTATTTCTAAATATGGTTGCATAGAATTTGCAGCATAGAAATAGGACCTTCGGCCCAACTGGTCTGTGCCAGTGTTTATGCTCCACACGAGCCTCCTCCCACTCTACTTCATCTAACTCTATCAGCATATCCTGGTAGCTGCAGCTGTGGATTTCCGCCGCTTTCCCTTTCTCCGCATATCACAGCACACTTTGGTATTGTAACTGGATAGGAGTGAGGAAGGGGTGAAAACTACAACTCCCATGATGCATTTCTCTTAAACACAGAGGATTGTTTACAGCAGCTGGATATCCACAGTGCCCAAGTCCAGGTGAAATCTCCAGCTTCTGGTTCCTGACGGATGAGCAGGCCTACCTAGGGGAACCTACTTGCAGCCATTTCTAATTCTACGTATTCGATTTAAGAAGGAAGTTTAGTGATTTTCTTACTCCAGAATTTGTTTTTTATTTGTGTATGTTGCTAGTATTAGCAGAGTAGAAAAGAAAAATGGCAATCAAAATCTTTGTGAAGAAAATATCTGAACAATGTGACTGACTAATTTTGTGGTCGTTGCTGGCTTGCAAATGGTAGCTTTGGGGGGGAAAAAAAAAGAGGGATTTGATTGCTTGATATTCTGCTGGTTACTTGTTCCTCGTTGGTACTTTCTTTGTTACTTTTGATTTGTTCGAATAAAGGTACTCGGATATTTGGTTGGTAATGTAACAGATAAGTGGTATTTGAATCGTGATTTGTTTTTGCCCTACAGGCATTTGTCGCCTCAAGAGGCCACAGACAAGTGCGAGAATCATGATTGAGAATCACATAAATATTGATATCCTAGAAATTAAAAAAAAAGTTAGCCAATGTTATTGCTCCTCAACAGGCCCAAGTTTAATCCACGGGTAGCTGCAGCTGCGGATTTCCTCTGCTTTCCCTTTCCCCGCGTATCCTACAGATTATCACTATAATTAATCCCAGCAGACCTTGGAGGGCAGCATGACCCAGGTGTTCAGAACAAGCTACACAAGAGAGTGCAATGTTTTTTTAAATTATATATAAAAGACAGCTCATTTAACCTTTAACTCTTCTTGTCTACACTTTTAAGTATTCCTAGGTTGCTGTAAATATTTGATAGAGAAGTAATGAAACAGTGCTTCTATGTGTGATCTAGAACATTTTAATCCTGCCCATATTTACTGTGCTTCTACAGAAAATCCCTCCGTGTCACTTGTACTCTTCGATGCTGCGTAACACGACATTTAGATGTCTTGCTGGCAAGTATTTTTTTTGTTTGTTATTGCTCTTAGGTTTCATCAGATATCCGCCCTGCCACAGCACTGAAACGGCCCTTATCCAAGTCACAAATTACATTCTGTGTGATTGTGACCATGGTAAACTATCCTTCCTCATCCTTCTTGACTTCCTTCTCATCATCCTTCTGCTGCCTTTGACCACACTTACCTCCTCCAATGATTCTCCTCAGACGTCCAGCTGGGTGGGACTGCCTTTGCCTGGTTCCATTCCTATCTATCCAGTCGAAGCCAGAGAATTACCTGTAGTGGCTTCTCTTCCTGCTCCCGCACCGTTAACTCTGGAGTCCCCCAAGAGGTCTCCTTGGTCCCCTCCTATTTCTCATCTACATGCTGCTCCTTGGTGACATCATCCGAAAACACAACGTCAAGTTCCACACTTATGCTGGTGACACCCAGCTCTACCTGACCACCATCTCTCTCAACCCCTCCACGGCCTCTGATTAGTCACACTGCTCGTCTGACATCCAGTATTGGATAAGCAGAAATTTTCTCCAATTAAATATTGGGAAGACTGAAGTCATTTTCTTCAGTTCTCACCACAAACTCCATTCCCTAGCCACCGACTCCATCGTGCTCTCTGGCAACTGTCTGAGGCTGAACCAGGCTGTTCACAACCTTGGCATCCCATTTGACCCTAAGCTGAGTTTTCGACAAGCATGCTCTCCATCACCAAGAACGCCTACTTCCACCTCCGTAACGTCGTCCGACTCCACCCGTGCCTCAGCTCATCTGCTGTTGAGATCCTCATCCATGCCTTCGTTATCTCTAGACTCGACTATTCCAATGCTTTCCAGGCCTGCCTCCCACCTTGCACCCTCCGTAAACTTGAGTTCATCCAAAACTCTGCTGCCTGTCCTAACTCGCTCCAAGTCCCGTTGACCCATCACCCCGTGCTCATTCTAGTTTTCAAATCCCTCCATGCGCTTGCCCTTCCTCATCTCTCTAACCTCCTCCAGCCCAACAACCCTCAGATAGCTCTGCGTTTCTCCAATTCTGACCTCTTACGCATCCCTGATTTTAATCGCTCCACCATTGGCGGCCATGCCTTCAGCTACCTCGACCCTAAGCTCTGGAATTCCCTCCCAAACCTCTCCGCCTCTCTCTCTCCTCCTTTAAGACGCTCCTTAAAAGCTACCTATTTGACCATCTGTCCTAGTATCTCATGTGGCTCGGTGTCAAATTTTGTTTGATAATGCTCCCGTGACGCGCCTTGGGGCATTTTACTACGTTAGAGGCGTTATATAAATGCAAGTTGTTGTTATACAGCAGAGTATTACATAGGTATCATTCATTTTATACAATGAACATGGCAAACACTGTGTGACTGCATCATAACTGTTCCCGACCACTGCATAATGCATCAAAATCAGTCATTTACGCTCCTCTATCTGCCTTCAGGCTCTGATTATTATACGTTGGTTCCACATTTCTCACCTATAATTTGCTGAAGCAGTAAATAATGACCTTGACTATAAAGAAGGATTCATTTCATGAAAAAGTATTTGATAAACCTTTACTTTTTTAAATCTGATAATGGAGGAGAGCCAGAAGAGCCACGCACATTGTAGAACCAATTGTGTTGTATGTAAACAAAAGTCTGCCAGACACACTTTCATGAATACCATGCCTTTTTAATACCATCATGGAGGTAATAGCACACATACAGTTGAAATGTGGAGCCAAGAGTAGATTAAGGCATCCAAGACATTATTTGTTCCTAATAATCAACAGCGCTTTCAGAGAGAATTGGCAAATAACTCGGAATAAAAAGAAGTCACTGGTCAATATTTTATTCAGACAAGGAATTCAAAGCAAGGGCAATCAGACCCATTCTGAACATAAAATCATAGAATGATACAGCACAGAAAAAAGTCATTCGGCCCATTGTGCCTGTGCCGGCTCTTTGGTAGTGCTATTCAATTTGTCCCACTCCCCTGCTCTTTCCCCATAGCCCTATAAATTTTTCCTTTTGAAGTATTTATCCAATTCCCTTTTGAAAGTTATTATTGAATCTGCTTCCCACACTCTTTCAGGCAGTGCATGCCAGATCATCATAACTCGCTGCGTAAAGCATTTTTTCTTCGTGTTGCTTCTGGTTATCTTACCCTAAATCTGTGTCCTCTGGTTATTGACCCTTCTGCCACTGGAAACAGTTTTTCCTTATTTACTCTATCAAAACCATTCATGATTTTGAACACCTCGATCAAATCTCCCCTTAACCTTCTCTGTTCCAAGGAGCATAATCTCAGTTTCTCTAGTCTCTCCACATAACTGAACTCTTTCATCACTGGTACCATTCTAGTAAATCTCCTCTGCACCCTCTCTAAGGCCTTGAAACCCTTCCTAAAAAGTGCGGTGCCCAGAATTGGCCACAATAGTCCAGCTGGGGCCTAACCAGTGTTTTATAAAGGTTTACCATAACTTCCTTGCTCTTGTACTCAATGCCTCTATTTATAAAGGCATTGATTTAATTTAGTGGTCTGCAATTGTAAGGTACACATGCTTTGTTTTCTATCTATATATGCTTTGGCGATTCTGTATCTAATTTACTTCACCTGAGGAAGGAGCAATCGATAGCTCCGAAAGCTTGTGATTTCAAATAAAACTGTTGGACTATAACCTGGTGTTGTGCGACCTCTCAATTCTATTTATAAAGCCCAGGATCCCATGTGCCTTTTTAATCAGCCTTCTCAACTTTCTACCTTCAAGAACTTGTGTACTTTCACCCCCAGGTCCTGCTGCTGCTGTGTGTTTCCAGACATTTCTCATCAATTATTAACTTATTTGCCACAGATCTGTTTATCTCCATTTCTGATGACCAATGAAAATATAATGAAAAAAAAGGAAAAAAATTAATAAAAGGACTTGACGGAACTTAAACACTTCCCCAAAACTCTCAACTGTTAAGTTCATAGCTTGTAAAATCTTTGTTTTTCAAAGAAAAGAGGAAGATCAAAAATAGCAATAAAACAGCAACAGGAGAAAGAGGAAGAAAAAACCCCCCAATCTCATTCTAACTCAGATTGCCTATTTAATACAATGGTGTGCCATGGGCCCACACCCACTAGGAATGGATTGAGACAACTCAAACTTAGTTTGAAAGAATAAAAGAACCTGTGACCACTAGTCACTGGGAAGAGAGACTTTGAAGAAAATCAAACAAACAGACGCACATTAACATATCCGATCAATGATCCAATGTAGTCAGACAACTGCCTCTTTTTAAGCAATACTTTTGGTTTCCCTTCCTCTCACAACATTCCACCGTTAAGAGGGAGCAGACAACCGGTTCTTAAGCCTCTAGGGCCAGGCTGCAATAATGGATCAAATGGCACTGCAACTTAATTGCCATTTTATCTTTGCCTCCTATTCTCCCAAACAGCTAAGATCAGAAACTCACAACGTGGTGAATGATGGTCGGTTAGAGATACCTACTATCCCATATCCACAAGTCCAGCAGCCTGTTGTGTCATCAAGTTGTTCATGATTAAATTTTTTTAACTTTTTGAATATTTCTCACTTTAAAGTTACGTTCCTCTTCAAAAATGTATCCTGCACTCTGTTGACCCTGTCTGATAGAGAAACAGGGAAACAGGTAATCAGATCCACCTTAAGGAATATCCTGTGTGCTACATCTAGCTCAAAGATACTGTAGCAACATCAACCAATTCTCTCCATTACAGTTTACCTCTGTCACTTTCGTCTTCCACTTGAACCCAATCAAAATCAGCAGTTTATTATCTGAGTGAATAGGGAGGAGAAGCCTCTATGTGAATTCCAATGGCATGGGTCTTGAACTTAGACCTTTCTGTCTATGTACAGTCTTGGCATTGTACCATTAACACACACCACCTTCTGCCCATTTTAAAACTATTCCAATGTAAAGTACAGTACTGCTTTGAAAAAAGCACTTTTTAAACTCAGTGATTAAGAGATTAAAATTAATTTATTTTAAAAATTTCTACTTCTTACAAACAAAATAACTTTTAAGGAAGCAAAATCAATAACCTCGAGAATAACTCAAGGCAAGTACGCGGCCTGTAGGTTCAGGCATGGATTATCAGTGTGTAGTTGATGAGCAAAGTGCACTCTACTTTACTGTTCAAAGGGAACTTCCACTCTTATCAACTGCACTGCAACAATCAGTGAAAGGACAATGGACCAGAAATTGCTGGAAAAATATCAGCGAGTTTAATGTGCACGCCTGTCACTGTGTAAATCATCCAGCTATTTGTGGCGAGGAAGTGATACCTCATGAGTTGTAAATCGCCACAAATTACTGGAAAATGGCAGCTCGCCGTCAGTTTCAGGAGATTGCTGCATTTGTGCATTAATTACCAAGTAAACTCGCCGCAGAAAATTAGGGCTGGTACTTAACAGCGTAAGGTCTCTGTTAATGACAATATTTATGTTCCTGCAATGCCACTCAATCCCTTCAGCCCAGAAAGGGAACCATTGAAAACGTGGAGTCATTCCTACAGGTTGCAAATTGTTCTTAGGGATTTTTCTTTTTTTCTCTATTTTCTCTCTCTTAATCCAATCTTTCTTTCCTTCCATCTCTCTGTTTCTCTTTCTGTACCTGATTTGACTCTAATTCACCCTATTGCCTTCTCGGTCGTTCCTCTGTTTCGTTCTCAATCCTTAAATCTCATTGGTTAAGGAGATACACCATTGGTTAAGGAGATACACCATTGGTTAAGGAGATACACCAAGGTCCCAGATGCTCCGTTGATCTCGCCACGCCGTTATCAGCAATTTTTGTGCACAATATTTTTGAGCTGTAGGGAGAGGGGAAAAAGTCTAAATAATGGGGCATACCGCAAGACACCCCACTCCAGCAAATTCTGGGCCATTTGTGGTCGGTTTCAATGTCTTTGACTTCAAACATTCAAAATATATCTCTGGGAAAATGCTGCTGAAATCAATTAAAGGCTTTGCCTTCTGCATGACTGAAGTTCTGAAATTTTATCAGTGAAGTTTAGCCCAAGGATTTTTAATTGAAGATTGTATAACAGACATGAATTCCCCAAATAACATGAGTACCACAAGTAAACCCATCAAGAAGCTGAGTGCCACAAGAAATGCTGTCGCACTTCCTCAGTTATCAGCAACTTCTAATTAGCTTGTAAGGCAGATTAGTAATGTGGTTACAGATCTACATGTTCTCTCCATGATAAAGTGTCTACATCTGCAACAATGCAAGTGTCTGTATTAAGAACAAGTTGCAGATTAAGGAAAAATGAAAGATGCACAAGAGCGCACAGCATTTCATAAACAACAAGCTTCCTGTGCATTAGTCAGCACATTCACTTAAGGGAAGGCAGTGAGAACATAATACAATAGAGGTGAACCTATCAATTTTATACTTCCCACTGTTGGTGACTATGAAAAATATGGCTAACTGATCATGGAATTGTACTGACACAAACAGACCTTGCATTGCCACTGGCCATCTTGATGAATCACATTATCAGTCTTTCCCAGTTTTCTTCCCCAGTCAGGAGAAAGATCCCAGGAATAATTAGGTAATATGTAATACATCCATCAACAGATCAGATGAGAAATGATTAAACGTCCCAACTGAAAGAGGGGATTAGTTGGGATATATGTAGGACTCAGGGAATTCAGTGTTGAAGCTCCTGAGTGAAGAATGCTTTAGTGTTGGGTTCCTCCAGTAACTCAGTGGCTAAATGTGATACAGACTCTGACAGATCAGAAACAAACAACCTAGAGCAGGGCATCTTACGGCATAGAAACATAGAAACATAGAAACTAGGAGCAGGAGTAGGCCATTCGGCCCGTCGAGCCTGCTCCACCATTCAATACGATCATGGCTGATCATCCAAATCCAGTACTCTGTCCCTGCTTTCTCACACAGAATCCCCATCGAGCCTGCACCGACACATATCCCACCCTATCCCCGTAACCCCACGTATTTAATTCCCCCTAACATATCCCTTCCTATCCTATCCCCGTAACCCCACATATTTAATCCCCCCCTAACACTAAGGGTCAATTTATCATAGCCAAATCAACCTAACCCGCACATTTTTGGACTGTGGGAGGAAACCGGAGCACCCGGAGGAAACCCACGCAGACACGGGGAGAATGTGCAAACTCCACACAGACAGTCACCCGAGACCGGATTCGAACCCGGGTCCCTGGCGCTGTGAGGCACCAGTGCTAACCACTATGCCCCTTTAGTTAGACTTTTTGCCTCACCCTTCAGCTCAAAATTTTTTTGTGTCGCATATTGCTGGAAGTTCTAGCTGATAAGCAAGGACAACTGAGCTTCTGTCACCTTGCTGCACGATGGGACCAACAGTCTATCTCCTTAACCAATGAGATATAAGGAATGTGAAAGAAACAGAGGAACAACGGAGAAGGAAATAGGGTGAATTAGAGTTAAATCAGGTACAGAAAGAGAAATAGAGGGAAAGAAAGACTGGATTAAGAGGGAATAAAGAGAAAGGAAAGATAGAAATCTTTTTATAAAATTAAAAACATTTTTTTTTTAAATCTCCAAGAACAATTTGCTACCTGCTGGAATGAGACCCCACAGTTTCAATAGCTTCCTTTCTGGGCTGGAGAGGTTAAATGGCATTGCAGGAACATAAATCTCATCATTAAAAGGATCCTTAAGTGGTTAAGTACCAGCCGCTAACTTACTGTGGTGAGTTGAATTCATATTTACTGTGCAAATGCAGCAATTTCTTGAAACTCATGGGGAGGTTGAGGGCGAGCTGCCATTTTAGCGAGGCTAACGGCACAGCGGTAAAAATCGACCAGCAATTCGTGGCGATTCGCAACTCACGAGGTATCTCTTCCTCGCCACAAATTGCTGGATGATCTACACATTAATAACGGCATGTGCATTAAACTTGTCATTATTTTCCCAGCAAATTCTGAGCCATTGGGGCAGATTTTGCGGTCAGCGGCGTACCTACGGAGTACGACGCCAGCATCTGAATTAAATACGAACTTACCTGATGGGGACTCTCCTTCTCAAACTTGCTCTTTGATGCTGCGTACTCGAGGGCAGCATAATTGCCCACGGATCCCAGGGGCGCAGCGTACCTGGGATCACGTGGGCCTGGTGCTCCAACCAATAGAAGCGCCAGCATCAGGCTTATAGGAGAAAGGAGGGTGTGGACATGGGAACAGGAGCAGGCCATTTAGCCCCTCGAGCCTGTTCCGCCATTCAACGAGATCATGGCTGATCTGCGCCCTAACTCCATATACCCGCCTTTGGCCCATATCCCTTAATACCTTTGATTAACAAAAATCTATCAATCTCACATTTAAAATTAACAATTGATCTAGCATCAATTGCCATTTGCAGAAGAGTTTTCAAATTTCTACCAACCTTTGTGTGTAGAAGTGTTTCCTAATTTCATTCCTGAAAGGTCTGGCTCTAATTTTTAGACTATGCCCCCTAGTCCTAGACTCCCCAACCAGTGGAAATAGTTTCTCTCTATCTACCCTATCTGTTCCTCTTAATATCTTGAAAACTTTGATCAGATCACCACTTAACCTTCTAAATTCCAGGGAATACAACCCTAGTTTGAATGATCGCTCCTCGTAATTTAACCCTTGAAGTCCGGGTATCATTCTGGTAAACCAACGCTGCACTCCCTCCAAGGCCAATATATCCTTCCTAAGGTGTGGTGCCCAGAACTGCTCGCAGCAACTCTCAGAGTTAGCCCTTAGTCCCATTCCCCTGCCTTTTAAAGTTTTTATTTTTCAAATATTGATGTACTTCCCCTTAAAAGGTTATTATAGATTCTGCTCCACCACTGTTTTTGGTAAAAATACTGTGCAAAAAAAACCTCCCAACTTTTCCCTTGGTTCTTTTGTGATAATCTTAAATTTATGCCTTCTGGTTATTGACTCACTGACCAGCGGAAGGAGTTTCTTTTCCTATTTACTTCAACAAAGCCCCTCATAATTTTGAACAGTATCAGGTCTCCCTTTCACCTTCTCTGCTTTCATTAAAGATTCCAGTCCGTAGCCACTCTGCTAGACTCACCACAGCCTAATGCCCTAAGGGATGGGCAATAAATGCTGCCACCCTATGTTGCCCACATCCCAAGAACAGATAAAACAAAGCCACAAAGAAGTTTCTCCTACTTCACTGCATCATGGCAGATAGTAAGCTGTCCACTTTTACATTGCTAAGCAATTTCTCTGTGAAACTGGCTCACTCAAGGGTCCTTATTAAACTTCAATTGAATGAGGAATTAGAATGTGCCTATTTAAACAGCTCAAAGTATTACAGCGAGAATCAGGCACTGGTATTGCATTGAGGCACAACATTGATCATTTTGTGGCTGTGCTTTAAAAGGACTGCCTTAATTGACACTTTGTAGTAAATCTGCTGATGCTGCAACTTGACAACTAATTAAAAAAAAATCATCAGCAGTTGCTTCTGAAGGCTCAGCAGCTTTATCCAGTGAGTGCCTGAGGCATACAGGACAGAAGGGTCCCGGATTCAATGCCCATTCTGTTAGCTGATCTCAGTCAGGGTGGCATCTGGGGCAATACGATGTAGAGAAGATGTTTCCACTTGTGGAGGTGTCCAAAACTAGGAGCTATAATTAAAAAAAAAAAATCTGTTCCTGGGATGTGGGCGTCACTGGCAAGGCCAGCATTTATTGACCATCCCTAACTGCCCTTGAGAAGGCGGTGGTGAGCCGCCTTCTTGAACCGCTGCAGTCCGTGAGGTGAAGGTACTCCCATAGAGCTGTTAGGGAGGGAGTTCCAGGATTTTGACTCAGCGATGATGAGTGTATACGGGATGGTTTCTTGGAACAATATGTTGTGCAACCAACCAGGGAGAAGACTATTTTAGATCTGGTAATGTGTAACGAGGCTGGATTAATTAATGTTCTCGAAGTGAAGGATCCTCTTGGAAAGAGTGATCATAGCATGGTAGAATTTCAAATTCAGTTTGAGGGTGAGAAAGCTAGGTCTCAAACTAGTGTCCTGAACTTAAACTAAGGTAATTACAAAGGTATGAAGGCAGACTTGGTTAAAGTGGACTGGGAAAATATATTACAGGGCAAGACTGTAGAAAAGCAGTGGCAAACATTTAAGCAGATATTTCATAACTCTCAGCAAAGATATATTCCAGTGAGAAAGAAAGACTCTAAGAGAAGGATGAACCATCCATGGCTAACTAAGGAAGTAAAGGATGGTATCAAATTGAAAACAAAAGCATACAATGCTGCGAAGAATAGTGAAAGGCCAGAGGATTGGGAAATTTTTAAAAACCAGCAAAGGACGACTAAAAAAGAGAGAAGATAGCTTATGAGAGTAAGCTAGCAAGAAATATAACAGACAGTAAGAGCTTCTACAGGTATATAAAAAGGAAGAGAGTAGCTAAAGTAAACGTTGGTCCCCTAGAGGATGAGTCTGGGGAATTAATAATGGGAAACAGGGAAATGGCAAAGACTTTGAACAAATATTTTGTATCAGTCTTCACGGTAGAAGACACTAAAAGCATCCCAATAATGGATAATCAAGGGGCTATTGGGGTGCGGGGGGAAACTTAAAACAATCACTATCACTAGAGAGAAAGTACTAGGCAAACTAATGGGACTAAAGGTGGACAAGTCCCCTGGGCCCAATGGCCTGCATCCTAGAGTCTTAAAAGAGATGGCTGCAGAGATAGTGGATGCACTGGTTGTAATCTACCAAAATTCCCTGGATTCTGGAGAGGTCCCAGCGGACTGGAAAACCGCAAATATAACACCCCTATTTAAGAAAGGAGGGAGACAGAAATCAGGCAACTATCAACCAGTTAGCCTAACATCTATCATTGGGAAAATGCTGGAGTCCATCATTAAGGAAGTGGTAGTAGGACATTTAGAAAATCATAATATAGTCAAGCAGAGTCAGCATGGTTTTCTGAAAGGGAAATCATGTTTGACAAATTTGCTGGAATTCTTCGAGGATGTAATGAGCAGGGTGGATAAAGGGGAACCAGTAGATGTTGTGTATTTGGATTTCCAGAAGGCATGCGATGAGGTGCCATATAAAAGGTTACTACACAAGCTAAGAGCTCACGGGGTTGGGGGTAATATATTAGGATGGATAGAGGATTGGCTAACTAACAGAAAACAGAGAGTCGGGATAAATGGGTCATTTTCAGGTTGGCAAACTGTAACTAGTGGGTTGCTGCAGGGATCAGTACTGGGGCCTCAACTATTTACAATCTATATTAATTACTTGGATGAAGGGACTGAGTGTAATGTAGCCAAATTTGCTGATGATACAAAGATAGGTGGGAAAGCAAATTGTGTGGAGGACGCAAAGAATCTCCAAAGGGATATAGATAGGCTAAGTAAGTGGGCAAAAATCTGGCAGATGGAGTTTAATGTGGGAAAATGCGAGGTTATCCACTTTGGTAGGAAAAATAAAAAAGCAAATTATTTAAATGGGGAGAGATTACAAAATGCTGAGATACAGAGGGATCTGGGGGTCCTTGTACATGAATCACAAAAAGTTAGCATGCAGGTACAGCAAGTAATTAGGAAGGCAAATGGAATGTTGGCCTTTATTGCAAAGGGAATGGAGTATAAAAGTAGGGAAGTCCTGTTACAACTGTACAGGGCGTTGGTGAGACCACACCTGCAGTACTGCGTACAGTTTTGGTCTCCTTATTTAAGAAGAATATACTTGCATTGGAGGCAGTTCAGAGAAGGTTCACGAGGTTGATTCCAGAGATGAAGGGGTTGTCTTATGAAGAAAGGTTGAGCAGGTTGGGCCTATACTCATTGGAGTTTAGAAGAATGAGAGGGGATCTTATTGAAAAATATAAGATTCTGAAGGGGCTTGACAGGGTAGATGCAGAGAGAATGTTTCCCTTCGTGGGGGAATCTGGAACTAGGGGGCATAATTTCAGAATAAGGGGGCACCCATTTAAAACGGAAATGAGGAGGAATTTCTTCTCTCAGAGGGTCGTAAATCTTTGGAATTCTCTTCCCCAGAGAGCTGTGGAGGCTGGGTCATTGAATATATTTAAGGTGGAGATAGACAGATTTTTGAAATATAAGGGAGTCAAGGATTATGGGGAGTGGGCAGGGAAGTGGAGTTAAGGCCAAGATCAGATCAGCCATGATCTTATTGAATGGCGGAGCAGGCTCGATGGGCCAAATGACCTACTCCTGCTCCTACATCTTATGTTCTTATGATGGAGGGAAGGTCATTGATGAAGCAATTGAAGATGGTTGGGCCTAGGACACTACCCTGAGGAACTCCTGCAGCAATGTCCTGACTAACTACCGCTTGATAGCACTGTCGACGACACCTTCCATCACTTTGCTGATGATTGAGAGTAGACTGATGGGAGCGGTAATTGGCCGGATTGGATTTGTCCTGCTTTTTGTGGACAAGACATACCTGGGCAGTTTTCCACATTGTCGGGTAGATCCCAGTGTTGTAGCTGTACTGGAACAGCTTGGCTAGAGGCGTGGCTAGTTCTGGAGCACAAGTCTTTAGCACAACAGCCGGATGTTGTCGGGGCCCACAGCCTTTGCTGTATCCAGTGCGCTCAGCTGTTTTTTGATCTCACGTATATAATACAAGATAGTCACTAATAAATTCAATAAAGAATTCAGGAGAATCTTCTTTACCCAGAGAGAGAGAGAGAGAGAGAGAGAGAGAGTGGTGAGAATGTGGAACTTGCTACCACAAGGAGTAGATGTGGCAAATAGTATAGCTGCCTTTAAGGGGAAGCTAGATAAACACACGAGCGAGAAAGGAATAGAAGGATCTGTAGATAGGGTTAGTTGAAGTAGAGTGGGAGGAGCCTAGTGTGGAGCAGAAACACCAGCACAGACCAGTTGGGCTGAACGGCCTGTTTCTGTGCTGTAAATTTGATGTAAAAAATACAAGTGACCTCATAGCCACTGGGTTAGGGAGGGGATAAATGCCAGGGTTTCAGCTCCTGATTGCTATCCAGCAACCCCTACTGGAACTGCACAAGTGGGCATCAGGTGAGGACATGATCTAACTTCATTATTCTGCTCCACGTGGTCAAAATGACTGCTGACACTCATCCTTCAAGGTTCACAGATGAAGAATGGTTACTTGGACAAGGTACCAGAGGGTAACCAGTGCCCACGGTATTGTATCCAAGCAAGTACCAAACACCTTCAGGAGGGATGGGTGGGAAGAAAATTGAGAAATAAAGATACATAGAATTTAACATAAATATCACATGATCCACTACTGACTGGAAAGGTTGAATGCCTGGTCAATGTTAAACTAGCAAATCTCACCTTGGGTCGCACTAGGTGCATTACAGATGGTTTCAGGTACCCTGGTAGGGAGTGAGGAAAAGAGGGGCACCCAGTCCTAATCTTGTGATGGCCCCAAGGTTAAATAGTGCGCCAAGATTCAGTGTCCAGGTTTACACATGAAGGATGGACACTTGGTGAGGGTACCAGAGGCTGCCAGTGTTGGGGGAATCATATCCTAGTGTGAGTCACCGTTTTCTGGAGATGAAGCATAAGTAGAAGGAAATGGCCCAGAACAGGGCAAGCAACTTGCCCTTAACCAATCAGATTGAAGAATCCTTACTGAGGCACACAGAGCCTGAACCAGGAAGTGTAAGTTAGAATAGTTAATTCAATGCCAAATCATGTACAGAAAGTGAAATAGAGGGAAAGAAAGATGGGATTAAGAGAGAGATAAAAGAGACGGAAAGAATGGTTTTATTTTTTTTAATCTCCAATATTAATTAAAATCTGAAGGAATGAGACTCCACACTTTTAAAAGTAAATTTTCAGTGCCAGAGAGGTTGTTTGGCAGTAATTAAGACTTACCACACTGTTAAAAATTCACTTACACTTGAATGGACAAACCCTAACTTTTTCTGACATGTTGAGTGGGTATCTAGTGGATAAGTACCCCAATTTCACACCCTTCATGTATGTGAATGCCAAGTCTCTTGGCGAGATACTGTTAGAGCAAAGCTTCTGGAGGAGCAGGGAAACTTGGACAGCAACTTCCCGATTTCCGCATTTAAGTGAGCATGTACGAACGCCAGAGGTTGCTGACCGATTTACTCCTTAATAACGGTGAGCACCAATAGCCTCACCGTTATTCCTACCGCAAAATCCGGGCCAATATGGTGGAACTTTGGTGCTTTCCTCGTGCCTCGATTGTTTACGCTGATTTCCACTTGTTTTATGCTGGTTTTTACATGCCAGTGTATACTAATGAGATTCTCAGGACATTTCGCATAACTCGCTAACAGAAAGATCGGCGTGAATTTACGCTTAACTTGCCAGGTTACAGTGTTTCAGGAAATTCCAGGCCAAATATTTTAAATTTCCAGCACAGTAGCAGTAGGAACATAGGAACAGAAGTAGGCCGATAAACCTGTTCCACCATTCAATTAGGTCATAGCTGATCTGTACCTCCACTCCGTTTACCCGTCTTTGAGCCATATCTCTTGATAACCTTACCTAATAAAAATCTATCTATCTCAGTGTTGAAAATTTCAATTAACCCAGCATCCACAGCCTTTTGGGGGGGTGAGAATTCCAGATTTTCAATACCCTTTGTGTGAAAAACTGCTTCCTGATTTCACTCCTAAAAGGCCCAGCTCTAATTGTGCGCCCTCATTCTTGATTCCCTCACCAGAGGAAATAGTTTTCCCATATCTACCCTATCGAATCAGTTTATCATTTTAAAGACCTTGATTAGACCACCCTTCAACCTTCTAAACTCAAACGAATACAAGCCAAGTTAATGCAACCTATCCTCATAATTTAACCCGTTAAGCCCTGATAGAATCCTGGTGAATCTGCGCTGTAACTCATCCAAGGCCAATATAGCTTTCCTCAGGTGCGTACCCGAAACTAAATGCAGTGCTCCAGATAGCGTCTGACCAAGGCTCTATAAACTGAAGCATCACTTCCTCCCCTTTGTATTCCAGCATTTCTACTACCCCAATAGAGCCACCACAATATCCTAGACTTTAACTTTGGGGATGAGAGAGAAATTGCAGTGCTCTTTCAGGTTTTTCTATGTTATTCTATTCATTCGGAATTAGTTAGTTTCCATGATACTGCAAACTGGGCAAAGCTGGATAGAAGGAGTAAACTCAATCGGCCACTTTGATCAGTTCTGGTCCAGATGTGGGCAGACACACACTGTCCTTCTCATCAATGGACTTATTCATCTAAGGAGGCCATGGAAGCTTATATAAATGAAATGGTTTTCAGTAACATGCAGAGGACATTATAATTGTGTTCTGGAATGGGACATGAATATTTCTATCGGTTTGCAAAAGCTGCTTCTCTGTTAACTGCAGGTCAAGACAGTGTTCCATTTGAATCGTTTTAAAACAATTTGAAGGATAGCCCTCCAATTACACAATGCTGATTAAAAGGGCAGAGAGTCTGATTTTACAGGAGCTCTAGGCCATGAATGCAGCCCAACTGAAGGAATTGCTGGAATGTTATTTCCGGCAGCGACTAGACATCAAAACACTAAGAGGTTTTAATTATTCTCATTATAGTCAGTAACTCCTTTAAGTGATCCAAACTTACATTTCTGACTTTTTTTAAATATATATATTTAAAGATTTTTTTGAAAAGGCTTTTTATAAAGTTACCCTCCCAGCCAAAAAGGCAGGAATGCATCTGTTCCTACAAAACTACGATTCAAGGCAAATGCTCTGCGAGAGTGGGTTCCACTCCAAGATATGGCCTAGTTATATGACAAGAGGTCATTCTGCAATGAAGGAGCAATTGCTGTGCAAACTGTGGCATTTATATTGTGGGGTGAATTCAACAACGGAGCAGCAGCAGATATTCGGAGCTCAGACATGCGCAGCTGTTTAAAGCCATGATTCAAGACGGGTTCTCGCTGCCATATCTTTGTGATTGGCTGGGTTTTACTGGTCCGTAGCAGCAGGATTAAATGTTCAGCCAACCAGCAACCAGAAAACCTCAGGTCTCAATATTTATATCACTGATGGAGTGGCACTTCCTCCTGAGGTGCTGCTACAATCACCTATTTAGGAGACTTTATTCCCTCAAAGGAAGTCCATCAATTATCAGGATGCGATTGAATTTACCAGAGGAATAACGTAACAAACCTGCATCCGAGCATTTCATCTCGTACTCCATTCATACTTCATTTCAATTTGTTGTGTCAAATTCGGCCCACTTATACTGCAAACCAGATTCAGCAACACCTGAACCAGAGGCACAAAGTCCTGTTCCTGGACAGCTCGGCGAGTTTATCCGACAGTCAGACAGACCACTACGTTCCAGGTTCAATCTTCAGTTTCTGTTGAATTAACTTATCTCCAGACAGTGGTAGGAGCAGAATATCTGGTGTCAGTACACCAAGTTGGGTGGAGGGGGTTGGGGGAAAGAGATCCCTTTCTGCTACCCAGTGACGTCTATTGAAAGTGTGTATGTGTCGTTATTGGATAAGGACAAAACTGGCTTTGGCTGTGGGAGATCAGCCTGTCGATAGTCATCATCAAGGCTCACACATGAATCGAAGGTCATGTAGACAAGGCATTAGAAGGGAACCAGCAACCACGAAAGCATAGCACAGCAAGAAGTCAACATCATCAGTGGGAGGGAGGAATGGGTGAAAAAAGTCATGTTCATGTTTCCCATTCTGGCCTCAAACCATTTTAAATGGCAGGGGGCCAACAGCATGAAGAATCGCATTACTTATGGAACACAGGCTAGCTAGAGCTCAGTGTTTGCTGTCGGATTGTACTTCACGAGGGGAGGTTCCCAGCCTTTGGAGAGAGGCACATTATACTGCTGCCTCTGGAGGCGTTACTGCTATATAAATGGGCCACAGAACTTAATACAATTGAATCAAACTATCATATTATTCCAGAGACTTGGCCTGAAGAAGGGAAGTTAACTGTTTAGAAGAAAGAATTGAAAGGCAGTGTTCTACAACTGCAGCTCCAGCCCTGCAGGAAACCAAACAGTTGTGCACTTACCACCAGTAATTGACGTAAAAAGTCTTTCACAGGTTTGTAGCCTCAAAATGGCACACAAGCTTTGATAAAGGGAAACAATAAATTGCAAATTCTTTTTAGCTCCACTCAGACTCATTTATCAAGTTTATTATAGATGAAGAGTCCTTTTACATCATGTGATCTGTTCCTCAGAGGGAAGAAGTCAAGATGAGCATTATATCAAGAAATCAGCCTAAACAATGGCTGTTGCCAATCTGTACTGAAGCTCTCTAGACTTGGGTAGGTGGAGTGTGCATAAGTGGGGACTCTCCTGCTCTTTTTCGAATAATGCCATGGGATATTTTACATCCACCTGATAGGGCAGACGGGGCCTCAATTGACTTCTCATCTGAATGACGGCACCTCCAACAGTGCAGCACTCCCTCAGTACTGCACAGAATTGTCAGTAGATTATGTGCTCAAGACTCTGGAGTAGGGCTTGAACCCACAACCTTCTGACTCAGGGGAGAGTGCGAACACTGAGCCAAGACTGATACCTTGACTCCCCCTTTCCCCAACACATCCCTGCCCTCATTTTCAAATCTTTCTATGGCCTCACTTCATTTACTTGTTCTTCAGCCCTATTTCCCAGCCCACACGCTCCACGTCTCCGACTCTGCTCCACTGCTCGACTCCACCCTCCCTCTGCTCCATCGTCAATGGCGGAATCTTTAGGCATCCTTTTCTATATCCCTTTGCCTCATTACCTCTCTCCACATCTTCACAAACCTCCTCAATACCTACGTCTTTGACTGCACCTTTGCTCATCCTCTATAACCTTCCCTATTTCCTGTCCTCTAATCTGCTATAATGTGCTTTGGGATTTATTTTTACATAAAAATGCGCTATGCAAGTTTTTGTTGTACTGCCACTCCAGCTGCAATCAGCTTTGACCCCTGCGGGGGGCCTTCTGGTCTGTGTAAATTAATCATAGAATGGCTTTACTGAGCCATCAGGGGAGCATTTTTTTTTGGTACAATTGGCAGTTAGTGGACACGATAAAAGGCGCATCAAATATAATCCCTCCAGCCAAAAACCTCTTCAGCCTGGAGTTCACATCCAAGATGCCTTTCATTGTCCATGTGAGTCAAAATAAGTGTTGGTGAGACGGTGCAAATAGGCTCTTGGGATTCTGAGCTGTAACGACTATACAACAGAATATTGCACTGAAGTCAAAATCTAATTGGCTCAAAATGTATTGACCAGAGTAGAACATTTAGCACATAGAATATTTTGCACAACCCAAGTCAGCACCTTCACTCATTAATTTTGTTGAGATATTTGCATGAAATGCAGGCAAGAAGAAAAAGATTCCTGTCAGACCGGACCTCTGCCGCCTGTTACCAGGTGCACAATAATATCAAAATACAGACTTAACTTATTACCGGTCATCTCAATGGTCATTTTTTGGACATGTTCAGCACCTTTGTGAAAGTTCATACTTGTAGCAGATGCATTTTTTAAAAATGAATCAACTAAATGTTATTTTAAACATCTAGCATACACTCTGCCTACACATTAAAATTGGCCACTTGGAGGGCAGCTGGCAAGTACAGATCGTACGCCAGGGGAGGAGAAGCAGCAGTTGAAAAAAAACACAGAAGCTCCGCGGAGTTGACATTGATAAACCACAAGTTTCACTTGTGTTTTTTTTTTACATAAATCTTAAACCACGGTGGCTTACTGCCTCGAAAAACACTATCGACTCTTATCCTACAAGTACATGTCCAAAGAGAAGTTTCCCCAAACTCAAAAAAAGCTGTCCCTATCTGCACTACCAGATTGAATGAAAGCCACATATTCAAACAGAAACAACTTCTCCTTCCTGATTCCTGAGGTAAGCTTTTCTTAAAAAAAAATCTAGTGTGAACTGGTTTCTGGCTTGTAACAAACAATATGCAAGGTTGGTTCAAAGTAACATTTTTGATCGATTCTGCTCTGACCAGGTCTGCACTGGAATATGGCAGTACTTGTGTTCCCCTCCTGATTCTTATGCTTATCATAAGATCATTGAACAGTCACAATGTGAATATTTACTCTACAAACATCTTTTTTCCAGGCTGTTTTGTAAAGTCCTATAAACTTAGAGAAAACTCAGCCAATCCTGTAATATTACAGTACAAGGAATACATGTTTCCATGAGTCACTGGAGGAACTCCCAGAACTAATGTTGGAAAATCAACAAATTTTAAAAGAGACACATATCCCCTGTAAGACTAGACGGGGTGGCGGGGGGGAAGAAATTTTCGGTGTTCACAGATATTTAGGATTCACAGATATACGAAGTTATAATACAAAACAAGATGTCACAATCAGTGCAAGTAGTTTGATAGCTGAAGCAAATGAAGGACAGTTCAGACAAGCGCATTAGCTCCTCACAATAAGATAAAACTGGCCAACTGGACACCAAGGAAAACAGTGCCTGCCAAAAATGGAAAAAGTCGCATAATCTATCTGTAGATGTTATCATACAGGAAATGACGTGTTTCAATACAGTAATGCAGCTTTAGGTTTACACAATGATAGGCTGGAGTGTATTACCAGCAGTAACGCATATTTAATTTTTTTTTAAAGTGTTGCACTTTCAGTAATTTCTGTCTCACTGCTTCTCTATTATTCTATTTTCAAATACATTTGTATATTAGTTTTAGCCAACACGCTTTTGTTCGACAATGTAGTGCTTTCTACCTTTTGCAAGGAGAGCGTGTGGGGGAGGGGACACCCTATGTGATCTCCAATAGCCAATTTCACAATAGAGTTAATCATGGGCACGTTATCTCAGAAAAGATATGTATGGGTGCAGATTTCAGTTCATAGGAGCCTCATTCGGCTTATGGAAGCTGCCTTTTTGCTGTGTACACGAGTTAAAAGCATTTTGGGGAAGCCTGAACCATTAAAACATCTTTTGCACTGGCAAACGTGTCTTCACATACGCATGTCTGTCAGTAAGTTTGCCCTGCATGCGCACTTTGCAATATAACAACAACAACTTGTATTTATATAGCACCTTTAACGTAGTAAAATGTCCCAAGGCGCGGCACAGGAGTATTTTAAGACAAAACATTTTTGACACCGATCCACATAAAGATAAATTAGGGCAGGTGACCTAAAGCTTGGTCAAAGAGGTAGGTTTTAAGGAGCGTCTTAAAAGGAGGAAAGAGAGGTAGTGATGCGGAGAGGTTTAGGCAGGGAATTCCAGAGCTTAGGGCCTAGGCAACAGAAGGCAGGGCCACCAAAGGTTGAACGATTATAATCAGGGATCCTCAAGAGGGCAGAATTAGAGGAGCGCAGATATCTCGGGGGGTTGTGGGGCGGAAGGAGATTACAGAGATAGGAAGGGGCGAGGCCATGGAGGGAATTGAAAACAAGGATGAGAATTTTGAAATCGAGGCGTTGCTTAACCGGGAGCCAATGTAGGTCAGCGAGCACAGGGGTAATGGGCGAACGGGACTTGGTGCGAGTTAGGACACGGGCAGCCGAGTTTTGGATGACCTCAAGTTTACGTAGGGTGGAATGTGGGAGGCCAGCCAGGAGTGCGTTGGAATAGTCAAGTCTAGAGGTACCAAAGGCATGGATGAGGGTTTCAGCAGCAGATGAGCTGAGGCAAGGTCGGAGACGGGCGATGTTACAGAGGTGGAAGTAGGCGGTCTTTGTTATGCTGCGGATATGTGGTCAGAAGCTCATTTCAGGGTCAAATATGACACCAAGGTTGCAAATAGTGCGGTTCAGCCTCAGACAGATGTTAGGGAGAGGGATGGAGTCAGTGGCTAGGAAACAGAGTTTGTGGCGGGGACCAAAAACAATGGCTTCGGTCTTCCCAATATTTAATTGGTGAAAATTTTCGCTCATCCAGAACTGTATGTCGGACAAGCAGTCTGACAATTTAGACACCGTGGAGGGGTCAAGAGAAGAGGTAGTGAGGTAGAGCTGGGTGTCGTCAGCGTAGATGTGGAAACTGACGCTGTGTTTTCGGATGTCGTCGCCAAGGGGCAACATGTAGATGAGACATGCAAGGCAAAATTTACAATCATAATTCCAGTTTCAATTTCTGTGCATTTTAGCCTTCTTGCCCCAAACTCAAAATGGAGGAGAGAGCTCATTTTGAGAATTTGCTCGACAGAGAGAGAGAGAGAGAGAAAGAGAAAGAGAGAGAGTCCAGATGTTGCAGCTCAGATAAGGGAGAAGGGGCGAGAGACCCACCTGACAGGAATACAGTTACCAGGTGCAGGCTGGACGATTATAGATACATAGATACATAGAAGATAGGAGCAGGAGTAGGCCATCCGGCCCTTCGAGCCTGCTCCGCCATTTAATGAGATCATGGCTGATCCTCCAATTCAGTATCCCGTCCCCGCCTTCTCTCCGTAACCCTTAACCCCTTTTGCCTGTAGAAATATATCTAATTCCCTCTTAAATATATTTAATGAGCTGGCGTACACTGCCCTCTGTGGCAATGAGTTCCACAGGTTCACCACCCTCTGAGTGAAGAAATTCCCCCTCATTTCTGTCCTAAATGGTTTAGCCCTTATCCTTAAATTATGTCCTCTAGTTCTGTTCTCACCCGCCAAGGGAAACATTCCTTCTGCATCTAGTCTGTCTAGACCTGTCAGAATTTTATACACTTCTATGAGGTCCCCTCTCAATCTTCTAAACTCCAGTGTGTACATCCCTAAACTACATAGTCTCTCCTCATAGGTCAATCCCGCCATTCCTGGTATCAGCCTGGTGAATCGCCGCTGCACCCCCTCCATGGCAAGAACATCTTTCCTCAGATGAGGCAACCAAAACTATACACAGTACTCGAGGTGTGGTCTCACCAGTGCCCTGTACAGCTGCAGCAAGGTATCCCTGTTCCTGTATTCCAACCCTTTTGCTATGAAGGCCAGCATACCGTTTGCCTTCTTGACCGCCTGTTGCACCTGCATGCTCGCCTTCAGTGACTGGTGTACAAGAACACCCAGGTCTCTCTGTACTTCCCCCTCTCCCAATTTATTGCCATTTAAATAATAATTTGCCCTCCCGTTCCTGCACCCAAGGTGGATAACTTCGCACTTGTCCACATTATAGTGCATCTGCCATTTATCCGCCCAATCACCCAGTCTGTCCAAATCGCTCTGGAGCTTCCTGGTCTCCTCCTCTGAGCCCACCCCCCCTCCTAGTTTAGTGTCGTCTGCAAATTTGGAAATGCTGCATCCGACTCCCTGATCCAGGTCATTAATGTAAATTGTGAACAGCTGGGGACCCAGGACAGATCCCTGCGGTACCCCACTTGTTACTGCCTGCCATTCAGAAAATGAGCCGTTTATTCCAACTCTCTGTTTTCTATCTGACAGCCAGTTCTCTATCCACGTCAATACTTTCCCCTTTATCCCATGAGCTTCAATTTTCCATGCTAATCTTTTATGTGGGACCTTGTCGAAGGCCTTTTGGAAGTCCAGGTACACCACATCTACTGGCTCTCCCCCATCTATTTTACCAGTTACTCCCTCAAAAAATTCCAATAGATTAGTCAAGCACGATTTACCCTTTGTAAATCCATGTTGACTCTGTCCTATCCTGTCCCCATTTGCTAAGTGCTCCGCTATTTCATCCTTAATGATGGACTCCAGCATTTTGCCCACAACTGATGTAAGGCTTACAGGTCTGTAATTACCTGCTTTTTCCCATCCCCCCTTTTTGAATAGTGGGGTAACGTTAGCTACCCTCCAATCCATGGGCACTGTTCCCGAGTCTAATGAATTCTGAAAAATCATACTTAGTGCATCCGCTATCTCTAGGGCCACCTCCTTCAGTACCCTAGGATGCATGTTATCAGGCCCTGGGGATTTGTCCGCCTTCAATCCCTTTAGCTTCCTTAACACCATATCCTTAGAGATATTGATTTGCGTCAGTTCCTCCTTTGCCAATGTCCCTATTTTTCCCGATATCCCAGGGAGGTTTTTTGTGTCTTCCTTCGTAAAGACTGACCCAAAGTATGCATTTAGTTGGTCTGCCATTTCCTTATTTCCCGTTATATATTCCCCCGTATCTGACTGCAATGGACCAACTTTGGTTTTCACCAGTCTTTTCCTCTTGATATACTTATAAAAGCTTTTGGAGTTAGTTTTTATATTTTCCGCCAGCTTGCTTTCGTAAGCTATTTTGCCCCTCTTGATTAAGCCCTTTGTCCTCCTTTGCTCTATCTTAAACTGTTCCCAATCTTCCGCTCTGGCGCTTTTTTTGGCTATTTTATACGCCCTATCTTTGGATTTTATGCTGTCTCTAATTTCCCCTGTTATCCACGGTTGAGTCACCTTTTTAGATTTCCTTTTATGCCAGATTGGTATAAACAATTTTTGCAATTTTGTCATTCTATCTTTAAATGCTTGCCATTGTTTATCTACCTCCAGTCCTCCCAGGAACGTTGTCCAATCAGACCTACTCAGTTCCCGTCTAATGGCATCATAATTCCCCTTGTTTAAATTCAGGACCTTAGTCTCTGAGTCAATTTCTTCGCTCTCCATTTCGAGTGAGAAATCGATCATGTTATGATCGCTCTGACCCAAGGGTCCCCGTACAACAAGATTACTAATTAGTCCCTTCTCATTGCACAGTACCCAGTCCAATATAGCCTGTTCCCGAGTTGGTTCCTCGACATATTGATCCAGATAACCATCCCTTAAACACTCAAGGAATTCCTCCTCCTCATTATTTTTACTGATTAGGCTAGTCCAATCTATATGTAAGTTAAAGTCACCTATGATGACAGCTGTGCTCTTATTGCACGCTTCTCTAATTTCCCTCGTGATGCCCTCCCCAACCTCTATTTTACTATTTGGAGGCCTATATACCACTCCTATTAATGTTTTTCGCCCCTCGCTATTTCTTAGCTCCACCCATATAGATTCTGTATTAACTGAGTTAATATCCTTCCTTTCAATTGCATTTATCCCCTCTTTTACCAGCAATGCTACCCCTCCTCCCTTTCTTTTTTGTCGATCCTTCCTAAATACTGAATACCCCTGTATGTTAAGCTCCCAGCCCTGCTCACCCTGCAACCATGTTTCCGTAATCCCAATTAGATCATAATTATTAACCTCTATTATGTAGGGGTCCATTAGTGCAATTGCAGAATAATGGCAAATTCATCTCAGTTAATGGCAACTTGTTCCTCTGCCTGAGTTAGATAGCTACACCATGAACTGTGATGAGTTTACTTTAGCTATTAGACTAACAAGGCTTTTATTGCTCAATTAAAAGGACAAAAAATGTGTGGTTTACCACAAAGCTTACTTTGATTTTAAAATCCCTCCATGGCCTCGCTCCTCCTGTAACCTTCTCCAGCCCTACAATCCTCCGAACTATCTGCACTCCTCCAATTCTGTCTCTTGCGCATCCCCGAATTTAATCGCTCCACCAATGGCAGCTGTGCCTTCAGCTGCCGAGGCCCGAAGCTCTGGAATTCCCTCCCTAAATGCCTCTGCCTCTCTTTCCTCCTTTAAGGCGCCCCTTACAACCTACCTCTTTAACCATCCAGGACAAAGCAGTCCGCTTGATTGGCACCTCATCCACCACCTTAAACATTCACTCCCTCCACCACCGGCGTACCGTGGCTGCAGTGTGTACCATCTACAAGATGCACTGCAGCAACTGGCCAAGGCTTCTTCGACAGCACCTCCCAAACCCGCGACCTCTTCCACCTAGAAGGACAAGGGCAGCAGGCGCATGGGAACACCACCACCTCCAAGTTCCCCTCCAAGTCACACACCATCCTGACTTGGAAATATATCGCCGTTCCTTCATCGTCGCTGGGTCAAACTCCTGGAACTCCCTCCCTAACAGCACTGTGGGAGTACCTTCACCACACGGACTGCAGCGGTTCAAGAAGGCGACTCCCCACCACCTTCAAAGGGCAATTAGGGATGGTCAATAAATGCTGGCCTTGCCAGCAACACCCACATCCCATGAGTGAATAAAAAAAATTAGAATCAGTGAGGTAGTGATTATGTCTGAAGCAAAATGTTATAATGAGCTTTTACATCTTATGATCTTCACAAGTTTACAGCAAACAATTACAAATTGACTCAACATGTACCTGTGAATTAAAAAAAGGGACTTAATTGTAATCATCACTACATCTCCCAATGATAGAATACCAATTCCATTTTACAGCCCAGCACTTCATCTGACCCCAACATTCGCTCCAAAAGTGTGAATGGAAATTGTAATTTTCACGTGTACTCAGAGCACAGCAGAGGCTTCTCGGAGATAACTTGACATGTCAGCGTGAACCTGGTCACTCAAAATCAAATTCTGAGTAGAGATACCTCACTAAATGTAACACACAATTTCACTTCTTTGTTTTTGTTAGGTAAGCGTTTCAAGGGATTTGGATCAATGGCAGGTAAATAGATTTGAGGTACAAATCAGCCGTGATCTGATTGAATGGTGGAACGGGCTTAAAGAGTTGAATGGCCTACTAATATTCCTATTGTTCTTCTGTCAGTTTAGGCAAACTAACCCAATACTATAAAATAAAAAGGTCTGCATGTTCCAATTAAAATTAAATTAAAAAAAAGCTTTTGGTCATCTGCCCTAATAGCTCCTCAAGTGGCTCGATGTCAATTTTTGCTCCTGTGAAGTTGTTGAATTGTTACCCATTTTAAATGGCCTTAGGCCCCAGCACAAGGAGGACAAATGCCACAGGTTTTTTTTTTTTTAATTCATTCATCGGATGTGGGCATCGCTGGCAAGGCCAGCATTTATTGCCCATCCCTAATTGCCTTCGAGAAGGTGGTGGTGAGCTGCCTTCTTGAACCGCTGCAGTCCGTGTGGTGAAGGTGCTCCCACAGTGCTGTTAGGGAGGGAGTTCCAGGATTTTGACCCAGCGACGATGAAGGAACGGCGATATATAATAGTCAATAGACTCCCCTTCTCTTTAGAAGGCACCGACTCATGGAAGATAGTCATCATGTTGCAAGTCTTTTTTCTTTATGCACAAGCCTAGACAGTGAGTCTCGGGAGGCTATTCAACTAGGGAGTGCATCACAGCTCAGTCAGTATTCACACAATCCACTTTGCAGGGGCAGGAACCATGCCTGATTTTTCTCCTCTCTGGCTCAGGGACACTGAAGCCAATCGTAGCACCCCAAATGCTGTCCCAGCGGAGATCAGCTAACTCAGGCAAGACAGGTAATCAAATCTGGGACTTTCTGGACTGTATGGCTTCGTGTTACACCTAACTATGTCTTTACCCACCAGCATATTATGGGAGTGGCCAGGAGTGTCAACAGGTCCTGCAGAATGACAGAGGAAATTCAGGTTTGCCAATTAGGTCCTATTCCACAGGTAGCAACCCGTCGCCTAGGCCCCATCCCACAGTTAGGGCCCTGCCACATAGGCCCCATCCCACAGTTAGTGCCCTGCCACCTAGGCCCCATCCCATAGTTAGGGCCCTGCCACCAAGGCCCCATCCCACAGTTAGGGCCCTGCCACCAAGGCCCCATCCCACAGTTAGGGCCCTGCCACCTAGGCCCCATCCCATAGTTAGGGCCCTGCCACCAAGGCCCCATCCCACAGTTAGGGCCCTGCCACCAAGGCCCCATCCCACAGTTAGGGCCCTGCCGCCTAGGCCCCATCCCACAGTTAGGGCCCTGCCACCTAGGCCCCATCCCACAGTTAGTGCCCTGCCACCACGGCCTCCTCCCACAGTTAGTGCCCTGCCGCCCAGGCTCCCTCCTGAATGAAGTACAAACCCAACCAACGTTTCTTTGTGGAGAAATGCAAAAGTATTGCGGTATTTCAATCCACATACAGAATATATAGGGGGAAAAATTCAGTATCGCCCCGTTTGGGGTGCAATTATCGGCTGGGCGCAAAGATTAGCGCCTGGCTGCAAACTTGACTTTTATCGCCCCTGGAGTTGATTGGAGCGCTAAATCAGGCGCTACACATCTGTCTTAAGGCGCAAAGGCCGAGGAGCGAGGCGCTAACTCAGAGCGCTGGCGAAGCTCATGTGATGTCAGTTAGCAATGGAACACAGACACAATGGCCCCGGCCGGTTCTTAAAGGGGAGGGTTGATCTTGCTTTCCATCCACATCCTGCTCATTGCAGCCTTGAATCTCAGCCTGGAGAGACCTGTACATCAAATCTGCTGGAAATAACAATGGAGAGGCCCAGGGAAAGAGATCAGAGTGCAGCCCCCACAGTCTCTTCTAAATCGATACAAGGAAGGGAAAATCAAAATGAACCTGCAAAGTGCTGCTCAGTACCCAAAACTCCTTCACACAGCGTTGAATCTCTCCAGAAGTCTCTCTCAGAATGCGTGGTTCAAAAATGTCGCCAACAAAAAAAGGCAGGAAGCGGTCGCCTTTAAATAGCGTTCCCCCAGTCCCTTCCTGACTGCAAAACGCTCCCCTCAACCTGTCGTTGCTAGCGGCAGGCGGTAAGGCAGGGGGCGCCACTCAATATCCGCTCCGGGGTGCTACTGGGGCGTTGCGCACTTGACTGACGTCACGATCTGCCAGCACAGGAGATCGTGGCGGTACTGTTTAGCGCCGCCGCAAAATGTCTAGTTAATTTCGTGAGCGGCGCAAACATCGCCGCGCCCGGGCGCTAGTTGCTTTGCGCCCCATTAGCGCCCTCTTAAGGCGCTAACGGGAGGCGTAACCACTGAATTTTTCCCCCATAACATTTAACACTGTTGCATAATGATTCTATTTACAAACATACAAGAAGGGAGTGACATCACTATGCAGTGAGAGAGGCTTAGAAGAGTGTCTGATTTATAATCACAAGAGTTACTAATGTGAAAGTTTCCCTAGAAAAAGTTGGGGGAGGGTGGAGAAGGAATTATCTTGTAAGAGCTTTAGTTTCCTGTTGTCTGCACGAATGATAGTACAACTTCTGTCTCGGAAGCATACAGCCAAGTTCGGTAAAATCTCACTGCATTGAAACAAATTAAACTGAGCACCTCAAAGAAATGATTCACCCGCGAAGCTCAATTTCCTGATCTCAAAGAAAGCTGAGGTGCTTGAAGCAACGATACTATCCAAAACATTGCTGGCACTAGAGATCAGCAGTAAAATACTACACTCACCCATCTGCACAAATGATGGTTAGCTATCCCTAAGGTATCAAGGATTTGGGGGAGGGGTATCAACTATTTCAAAATGCATATGGTCTCGCCTTGATTTTTTTTTCCAATTTGACCCTTCTCTCCGAACAGTGGCATTTCTTGATGGGATATGGGTCTAAGGTGCCAGTAGCCTCTGGCAACTCGCCCATGTGACTTTTCTGCAAATGTGAGCCGAGGCAGCCAATGTTGACAGCCTATCTGACCCTTGGGACCATTGCAGCCGAGTGTACACCTGGCCCCACCCTGTAGCCACCTCCATGCACTATCCAGCAGGGCCTATCCATAGATAAGAGGAACAAGAGCAATGGCTTTATTTTCCCCTCCCTAGCC
Source organism: Squalus acanthias (assembly GCA_030390025.1). Lineage (NCBI taxonomy): Eukaryota > Metazoa > Chordata > Chondrichthyes > Squaliformes > Squalidae > Squalus > Squalus acanthias. Next base: position 88,579,019 of record CM059426.1, read on the forward strand.
TGGGGATGCAGAGAATGACTGACGTCAGCTAACTCAGCACAAGCACAGGATCAAACAAAAGCAACTGGCAAATATATAAAGCCTTTAATGTCGAAAACATCCCAAGGCACTTTATAGAGGGGCACATCAAAAACAACACTGAGCCATGGTGGGAGAGTTAACCCGAGAGCTTGGACAGAAAAATGTGTTTTAAGAAGTCTTTTAAAAGATGAAGAGAGGCAGATAGGTTTAGCAAAAGCACTCCAGAGTGGGCCGAAGGCTCTGCCGCTAAAGGTGGGGCGAAGGAAGGGGAGGGTTCACGGAAGGTCAGAGTTTCAGAGCCGATGTGTGTGACAGGTAACCTAAGGCTGCAGAAGAATGCAATGCTGGTGTGGGGCAAGGCCGCGCTGGGAATCGAAGATAAAGATTTAAAATTCAGTGCAATGGGGAACAGGGAGCCAGTGTAGATGGGCGAGGATGGGGAGATGAATGAGTGGAACTTAGTGCGAGACAGGATACAGGCAGCTGAGCTCTGAACAAGTCAGAGTTTGTGAAGGGTGGGAGGATGCCAAGGAGGACATTGGCTAATCTGAGTCTACAGATGGCAGAAGCGTGGTTTAGGGTTTTGGCTACAGTGAGGGTGAGATAGGGGCCGACCCAACCCTTGGTCTGTTCCCTTCAGTGACAGTTATTTTATCCACTGAAACATCGGGAGGCTCAAAGAGCAATTTTTTTTCCCTCTCAGATCCACCGTACACAAGAAAAACAGCAACAAAAAGCCACTGTAATTATATAAATGAAAAACACAAACGTGGAAAATCACAGCATGTCTTGCACTTTCTCAAGGGAATTTGCAAGTAGTTGACAAGCAAGGAGAAAGCAAGATTTTCCCCCTTGACCCCTTTGGACACCAACAAGTGTCGTCATCAAGCACTCCCTAGCCAGGGATAGGATAGTCGGATACAGAGTGAAGCTTGGGATGGACCACTGGCCATGGAGGAGAAAGAAGAAAAGTATAGTTAGTGACCATCCCCCATGATAAGTACACCATGTGTAGAGCACTCGCCCATCCCACCCCATAATGTGCAGTGAGTAAGTCATTCGAATATCCCGTCTGTTCTCTCAGGTGGCACTTTTCGAAGAAGAGCAGGGGAGTTATCCCTGGTGTCCTGGTCAACATTTATCCCTCAACCAACAGCACTAAAAAAAAAATTCTCTGGTCATTTATCTCATTGCTGTTTATGGGATCTTGCTGTGTGCCAATTGGCTATCTCGTTTCCTACATTACAACAGTGACTACACTTCAAAAGTACTTAACTGGCTGCGAAGCACTTTGGGGCGTACTGAGGTCATGAAAAGCGCCACATAAATGCAAGTTTTTCTTTCTTGAAGTACACAGTGTGGCACTGTACTGAATTACACAAATTCCTGATCAGTGCTAAGTTAGTTGATTCAAGCAGGATGGTGGCAATCTAGCCTCGCCATTCCTGGGTCCTACTACTCATTACTTTTGACAATGTGTTGATACTTCAGGATCAGGTTTGGCGGTGATGTCACCCCTCCCACAGTCGAAAAGCCCACTGACATTCATGTCTAGGATTACGCATCAAGACTAATAAATAGGCAAGGTACCAGAGGGGTCCCGCCACCCCTTGAACCATAACTTAGTGTGGCACTGCCTTCTGGAGAGGAGAACATTGGAAATTTTTTTAAATGTGTGCTCACTGTGGAAAAGACAGCAATCCATTCAGTGTCTGAATAGTCATCAGGATTTAAACTGCTGTACCTTTAAATAATTAGTGGACATTTCCAACCCACAGATACAGTGCACTAGTTTCTGGATTAATAACTTGAAGTCTTTTTGGAAAGTTTTTGGAAAATGTTACTAGAAAACCCCAGAAAGAACATCATATGCTCAGTGTTGCGAAACTGAGCTCCTCCCCCGTCCCCCAAAACCCCCCACAGAACTTCATCTTGGTTCCTATTTCCGCTCACTTAAGTCTTTGCAGTAAATACATATCCAAAAGCGCCACAGAGATATCTTAAGCAACCACAAACAAGCTATGCCCTTTGCTTCTGGTACAGGGTTTGAAAGAGTCAGCACGATGCTGAGTGAATACCGTCTCCTTATGAAAAAGTGATTGACAAACGTTATTATTTGGGGGGAGGCAAGCGAGAAGAAGAACAGACCTAAATGTCATTTTAATTATGGTTGTACCAGGTATACGTGACTTGAGAGCAATTCCAACATAATTTATTTTATTTTTGTGTATTTTAACCAACAAAAAAAGATATTTTTCCTTTAAATGAGATACAAGCTAGACGCGAATTCTTAAACCATGACCAGCCGAGATCAAATCAAATCAAATGATTGCTGATTTCTTACAGGATAGAAAGGGTTGTTCTTTCATACTTTAGTTACTAATTCCAAAGCAGAATTAACAAAGGGACACAGACTTACCAGCTGCTTGTGTCCATAACAGTGGAACGGTGCAGCACAGGATAACGTCTTTTCAGCAGTAATCCTTTTTTTTGTATTAATCAGGCACCAAACATTTCAGTTCCTGGCTCATCCAGCTTGATAATTCAGCAGAAAAAGCCTTCAACTTCTTCCCCCAAATACTTTCATTGCAGACACACATGTCAGGGTGAAACCAAAGTTCCAAGGAGACCAACTCAATCAATTCAGACAGCGGTTTGTGGGGGAAGGACCAGAAAGCTTAATCGCACACAGAAAACGTGATGACTGGAGCTAAGCCACAGAAACTCTAAGACATGCACAGAAAGCAGGAAGGATATAAGAGTGGTTTTCTATTCAGCTACATACTGATTACAAACAGCAGCATATTTCTGGCTTACAAATAATAGTTTGAAAAAATATCAAAACTAAATATAATTTCTATTATTTTTGAAATAAAAATATAACGGACCCAGCACTTAGGATAATAGTAAATATTTTAATATTGGGCTGCCATGCCCCTAAGGCCCCTGTCTCATCTTCCCTCTTCCCATTTCAGGTAAAGTGAGCTTATTGTATCTGTTAATATCCCACGCACTGTCGAGGAGATAGTGTCAGGTTGCAATTTGGCTGAAACACTTAAACCACTCTTCATCCCACACACATTTAAAGTGGATGCCAAAATGGGATGACAGGACTGCTTCTATATTTGTTTTTAATCATTTATATATGTACTTTGGCTGATTGTTGGTGGTAGAATCTCAATACCATATTAAATAGTCAACTGTCAACAACCCCATTTGGAGCATCACCATCTACATGAAGAATGTTTAGCAAACCTTTTTCATTTGTTTACATAATGCATAATGTGACAACATAAATCATCTTCAAATACATCATCCACATAATGACAAAGAACATAAGAAAGATTGAAATAGGATAAAGTCACGTGGCCCATCAAGGCTGTTCTTGCACAGACACAATGCATAGCTATTCTCCCTTCACCCAAAATAGTTTTGCAGAACAATGTTTCATGAAAGCACTCTCCTTTCTTGTCAAAATATTCTCAGAATCTTAGTCTTATAATTAAACTACTTAATAGCTTTGATTCCCCACCCAACTTATCCCTTCCTCACCTGAATATGGGACAATGTAGTTCTACAAGTGCCAGTATGTAGTAGCTCACGAATGCCTCACCCGACAGGCCATCCTTCATATAGACCATCGGCAACAAGAGCAGCTGATCCTGTGCTTACCCAATCAGATACATAGGGCTAGATATTCACGTGATTTGCGCCACATGATAGCGCCACAAAATGGCGCTAAAACACCATTGACAGCTGTACCGACAGCTGATGCCAGTTCCAGCGCCGCACGCCATATCGGTGTTTCCGGTAGCACTGCCAGTAAACGCGATCGCCAGGGACCTTGCCATCATGGAGATCGTGACGTCAGTGAGTGTGCAACGCTCACTGGACATCCAATCTCCTAACTTTGTTATAGCCACTTACCTTAATGGCAGCGCAGAACAATGACAGGAAGAGCTGGCATCTACCAGCAGGAAGCAGGCTGCAGCAGCGATATTTAAAGGCACCATCCCCAGTCAGCTGTATCTGACAGGGTTTTGCAGTTTCAGTGCCTGTTTGCTACTTCCTGCAACTGAAACAGCTCTATTTAGTTACTTCAAGTTTTTTTGGTGACAGGGAGTGTTGATTCAAGTGCAGAAGTCATTCATTATTTGTTAAAGGTTTCTGCTCACAACACTTCCTCACAGTCATGGGGGCTGAGGGACTGCAGGATTACCTCTGGAGGACAACGAGGCAGAGGAGGAAGAGGACGATGAGGAGGAGGATGAGGAGGAAGAGGACAAGGAGTAGGAGGAAGAGGAGGAAGAGGACGAGGAGGGAGGTCGGAGGCAGCAAGACAATTGGCCTTCTGGGTGGGCATCCGTGACCGGCTCATCAGACTCCGATTCACATGAATGAAACCCCAGATCCCCGTAGCTCACCATATCCCCATCATACAATCCCTGTATCATGGCGTATCACAGCATCCTCCTGGGTAAAAAGGTGAAACAAGAGAGACCACAAAATATTCCAAACACACTTAACAAATTTATCTATGAACATATCACACATATGACATGAATTCTAATAACTTATGACCATTGTGCCTGCCATAAATGAATAGCTGTCATTGTGAGATGTGGGTGTGCGTGTTGCTAGGTAGCGTTTGTTGTGGTGCATTAACCAGTGTGTGAAGCTTGTGGCACAGATGGTGGTATGTAGCATTTGTTGAAGCCTTCACTCACCCTGACCACCCATGTGAGGTCGTTAAACTTCTTCCTACACTGGGTGTAGGTCCTGGAGACCACAGTGCTGCCCGTGACATGGTGTGCCACCTCCCTCCACATAGTCCGGCAGACTTGTGGTGGGTATAGGACCGCACTCCTTCTCTCCACCGCTAAAACCAATACCTCCAAAGCTACATCCAAAAACCTCGAGGGTCTCTCCCTGGGGCAGCGATCTGCCATCAGGATTTGTAAATAAGTGCTCCTTCTCTTTGTCCTTCTTCTTATGGTTGTTGAGGCAGCTGCACACCCAACAATGCTGAGAATGAGGTGCTGCAGCATCAATGAACATCCCCTTTAAGTAGTGAAAAAAGCCAGTGGCAATCATTACTTGAGTTTAGACTACACCCGATATTGGTCCATCTTTTCAGTATAATGCCAATGAGCTTGGGTCTTTAGACTAGAATCATGACTGCGATCATTTTAATGAGGAGTAAGGACAAATTTTGCGTGCATTCCAGATGATTTTAAGGTGGCGCTATTTAACCATTTTTAGTCTAAACACTGCCCATTTCTTGGTTATAATGAATTTCTAGCCCATACACTTTCCACTAAGGTCACTGGACAGTCATCAGGAGTGGCAATGATAGCTGATTTGTCAGCTCCCTTCCTAACATGGAATAACTTAGAATTGTAACTTATTTTTAAAAATGTGTTCATGGAATATGGGCGTTGCTGGCAAGGCCAGCATTTATTGCCCATCCCTAATTGCCCTTGAGAATGTGGTGGTGAGCCGCCTTCTTCAACCGCTGCAGTCCATAAGATGAAGGTACTCCCACAGTGCTGTTAGGGAGGGAGTTTCAGGATGTTGACCCAGCGACAATGAAGAAACAGCAATATATTTCCAAGTCAGGATGGTGTGTGACTTGGAGGGGAACTTGGAGATGATGGTGTTGCCATGCAGCTGCTGCCCTTGTCCTTCTAGGTGGTAGAGGTTGCGGGTTTGGGAGGCACTGTTGAAGAAGTCTTGGCGAGTTGCTGCAGTGCATCTTGTAGATGGTACACACTGCAGCCACGGTGCGCCGGTCGTAGAGGGAGTGAATGTTTAAGGTGGTGGATGGGGTGCCAATCAAGCGGGCTGCTTTGTCCTGGATGGTATCGAGCTTCTTGTGTGTTGTTGGAGCTGCACTCATCCAGGCAAGTGGAGAGTATTCCATCAGACTCCTTACTTGTGCCTTGTATTTGGTGGAAAGGCTTTGGGGAGTCAGGAGGTGAGACACTCGTTAAAGAATACCCAGCCTCTGACCTGCTCTTCCTTTTTTCTTCTTATTTTCTTCTCTCTGACCTGCTCTTGTAGCCACAGTATTTATGTGGTTGGTCCAGTTAAGGTTCTGGTCAATGGTGGGGGGTTCGGCGATGGTTATGCTGTTGAATGTCAAGGGGCAGTGGTTAGACTCTCTCTTGTTGGAGACAGTCATTGCCTGGCACTGTGTGGCACGAATGTTACTTGCCACTTATCAGCCCAAACCTAAATGTCATCCAGGTCTTGCTGCATGTGGGCACGGACTGCTTCATTATCTGAGGAGTTGAGAATGGAACTGAACACTGTGCAATCATCAGCGAACATCCCCACTTCTGACTCTATGATGGAGGGAAGGTCATTGATGAAACAGCTGAAGATGGTTGGGCCTAGAACACTGCCCTGATGAACTCTTGCAGCGATGTCCTGGGACTGAGATGATTGGCCTCCACAACCACAACCATCTTCCTTTGTGCTAGGTAAGACCCAAGCCAGTGTAGAGTTTTCCCCCTGATTCCCATTGACTTCAATTTTACTAGGGCTCCTTGATGCCACACTCGGTCAAATGCTGCCTTGATGTGAAGGGCAGTCACTCTCTACTCACCTCTGGAATTCAGCTCCTTTGTCCATGTTTGGACCAAGGTTGTAATGAGGTCTGGAGCCAAGTGGTCCTGGTGGAACCCAAACTGAGCAGGTTATTGGTGAGTAAGTGTCGCTTAATAGCCCTGTCGACAACACCTTCCATCACTTTGTTGAAGATTGAGAGCAGATTGATGGGGCGGTAATTGGCCGGATTGGATTTGTCCTGCTTTTTGTGGACAGGACATATCTGGGCAGTTTTCCACATTGTCAGGTAAATCCCAGTGTTGTAGCTGTACTAGAAAAGCTTGGCTAGAGGCACGGCTAGTTCTGGAGCACAAGTCTTCAGCACGACAGCCGGGATATTGTCGGGTCCCATAGCCTTTGCTGTATCCAGTGCGCTCAGCCGTGCACTCAGAGAAGTGTAGAAATAATAGGGTAATAATAGTAGGGGATTTCAACTTCCCCAATATTAACTGGGATAGTCAGAGTGTGAAAGGCTTAGAGGGTGCGGAATTCTTAAAGTGCATCCAGGAGGGCTTTATGAGCCATCATGTAGAAAGTCCTACAAGAGAGGGGGTGGTACTGGACCTAATTCTAGGGAATGTATCCGGGCAAGTGGTAGATGTGTCAGTAGGAGAGCATTTTGGTGACAGTGACCATAATTCGGTGAGATTTAAGGTAGTCATGGAAAAGGTAAGACCGGAAATAAAGGTTCTAAATTGGGGGAAGGCCGATTTTAATATGATAAGGCAGGATCTGGCCAAAATGGACTGGGATCAGCTACTTGTAGGAAAATCCACATCAGAGCAGTGGGAGTCTTTCAGAAAGGAAATAGAGAGAGTACAACGGCAACATGTTCCCATAAAGGTCAAGGGTGGGATCAACAAGCCCAGGGAACCCTGGATGTCAAGGGATATACAAGAATGGATTAGGAAAAAAAGGGAGGCTTTTGGCAGATACAAAGGACTAAAAACAGTGGAAGCCCTAAAGGAGTATAGAAAGTGCAGGGGGTACTTAAAAAAGAAATTAAGAGAGCGAAGAGGGGGCATGAAAAAACACTGGCGGGCAAAATAAAGGAAAATCCCAAGGTGTTTTATAAGTATATTAAGGGCAAGAGGATAATCAGGGAAAGAGTAGAGCCCATTAGGGACCAAAGTGGCAATCTGTGTGTAGAGCCGGAAGATGTAGGTGAGGTTTGAAATGAATATTTTGCATCTGTGTTCACTATGGAGAAGGGTGATGTAGGCATAGAAATCAGGCAGGGGTATTGTGATATACTTGAACAAATTAGTATTGAGAGGGAGGAGGTACTAGCGGTTTTAGCGGGCTTAAAAGTGGATAAATCCCCAGGCCCAGACGAGATGTATCCCAGGCTGCTGTGTGAGGCAAGGGAGGAGATTGCAGGGGCTCTGACACAAATTTTCAGAACCTCTCTGGCCACAGGGGAGGTGCCAGAGGACTGGAGAACAGCTAACATAGTACCATTGTTCAAGAAGGGTAGTAGGGATAAACCAGGGAATTACAGGCCAGTGAGCCTAACATCAGTGGTAGGGAAATTATTGGAAAAAATTCTGAGGGACAGAATTAGTCTCCACTTGGAGAGGCAGGGATTAATCAGGGATAGTCAGCATGGCTTTGTCAGGGGGAGATCATGTCTGACCAATTTGATTGAATTTTTTGAGGGGGTGACTAGGTGTGTGGATGAGGGTAGTGTAGTTGATGTAGTCTACATGGACTTCAGTAAGGCTTTTGACAAAGTCCCACATGGGAGACTGGTCAAGAAGGTAAGAGCCCATGGGATCCAGGGCAATTTGGCACATTGGATCCAAAATTGGCTTAGTGGCAGGAGGCAGAGGGTGATGGTTGAAGGTTGTTTTTGTGACTGGAAGCCTGTGTCCAGTGGTGTACCGCAGGGATCGGTGCTGGGTCCTTTGCTGTTTGTAGTGTACATTAATGATTTAGATATGAATGTAGGAGGTATGATCAGTAAGTTCGCAGATGACACGAAAATTGGTGGAGTGGTAAATAGCGAGGAGGGAAGCCTCAGGCTACAGGACGATATAGACGGGATGGTTAGATGGGCAGAACAGTGGCAAATGGAATTTAACCCTGAAAAGTGTGAGGTGATGCATTTTGGGAGGACAAACAAGGCAAGGGAATACACAATGAATGGTAGGATCGTAGGAAGGACAGAGGATCAGAGGGACCTTGGTGTGCATGTACATAGATCCCTGAAGGCAGCAGGACAGGTAGATAAGGTGGTTAAAAAGGCATATGGGATACTTGCCTTCATTAGCCGAGGTATAGAATATAAGAGCAGGGAGGTTATGATGGAGCTATACAAAATGCTAGTTAGGCCACAGCTGGAATACTGTGTGCAGTTCTGGTTGCCACACTATAGGAAGGATGTGATTGCATTGGAGAGGGTGCAGAGGAGATTCACCAGGATGTTACCTGGGCTGGAGCGCTTCAGCTATGAAGAGAGACTGGACAGGCTGGGGTTGTTTTCCTGAGAGCAGAGAAGGCTGAGGGGGGACCTGAGTGAGGTGTACAAAATTATGAGGGGCATAGATAGGGTAGATAGAAAGGAACTTTTCCCCTTAGTAGAGGGGTCAATAACCAGGGGGCATAGTTTCAAGGTAAGGGGCAGGAGGTTTAGAGGGGATTTGAGGAAAAACTTTTTCACCCAGAGGGTGGTTGGAATCTGGAACTCACTGCCTGAAAGGGTGGTAGAGGCAGGAACCCTCACAACATTCAAGAAGCATTTAGATGAGCACTTGAAACACCATAGCATACAAGGCTACGGACCAAGTGCTGGAAAATGGGATTAAAATAGACAGGGCTTGATGGCCGGCGCAGAAACGATGGGCCGAAGGGCTTCTTTCTGTGCTGTATAACTATTTGACTCTATGACTCTATGGGGGAAAAATTAGGTCGCGCCCCATTTGGGGTGCAAATATCGTCTGGACGCAAATATTAGCGCCTGGCGCTAATTATCGCCACTGACTGGAAACTTCACTTTTACCGCCCCGGGAGTTGAGTGGAGCGCTAAATCAGGCGCTGCACACCTGTCTTAAGGTGCAAAGGCCGAGCAGTGAGGCGCTAACTCAGCGCGCGAGCGCAGCGCAGGTGCTGCCAGTTAGCGAGGGAACACAGACACACTGGCGCCGGCCACTTCTTAAAGCGGGGGGGGGGCCAACTGTTAGGATCAGGAGGCAAAACTACCTCACAAAGCGTTGACTCAATGCAGAAGTCTCTCTTTCTCTCTCTCCGAATCTCTCTCTCTCTCTCAGAACGAGTGGTGCAAAAATGTCAACCACAGAAAAAGACAGGAAGAGGCCCCCTTTAAATAGCGCCCCCCCCAGCCCAACAGCGATTGATAGCGTTCCAGTCTTCCGGTCGTTGAATGCGCCAGGCGGTAAGGCAGGGGGCGCCACTCAATTTCCGCTCCGGGGCGCCACAAGGGCGTTGCACCATGGAATGACGTCACAATCTGCGCGCGCAGGTGGTCGCAGCGGTAAAGTTTAGCGCCGCCGCACAATCTCTAGTTAAGTTCCCGAGCGGCGCAAACATCGCTGCGCCCGGGCGTTAGCGGCTTTGCGCCCCATTAGCGCCCTCTTAAGGCGCTAACGGGAGGCGCAACCAACTGAATTTTTACCCCTATGTTTCTTGATATCACGTGGAGTGAATCGAATTGGCTGACGACTGGCTTCTGTGAAGGTGGGGACCTGAGGAGGAGGCCGAGATGAATCATCCATTCAGCACTTCTGGATGAAGATGGTTGCGAACGCTTCAGCCTTGTCTTTTGCACTCGCTTGCTGGGTTCCGCCATCATTCAGGATGGGGATGTTCATGGAGCCTCCTCCTCTTGTTTAATTGTCCACCACCATTCACGACTGGATTGTGGCAGCACTGCAGAGCTTTGATCTGATCCGTTGGTTGTGGGATCACTTAGCTCTGTCTATAGCATGCTGCTTCCGCTGTTTAGCATGCATGTCGTCTTGTGTTGTAGCTTCACTAGGTTGGCGCCACATTTTTAAAGATGCCTGGTGCTGCTCCTGGTATACTCTGCTATACACCACATTGAACCAGGGTTGGTCCCTGGCTTGATGGCAATGGTAGAGTGAGGGATATGCCGGGCCATTGTTCTGTACCTTCTGTTAGTTTTGCTAAATGAACTGTATTTTTTTTTCCAATGAGAGTGATAGAAACATGGTTCAGTGGGTGAATGCACAACTTGTGATACTGAACATCACAGATCTTGAAAATCCCCCTGGTCCGGACTGAGTTTGCTGATCGTGAGATGAGGAAACAGAAATATGAAGAAAAACTTGAAAAATTGGGTCTTTTTTCATTAGAACAATGCTGATTTCAGGAGGATATGACTAAAGTGTTTAAAATTATGGAAAAATTACCACCTACCGCCCTCCCTCAGCTGAGGAATCAGTACTCCGCCATGTTGAACATCACTTGGAAGAAGCACTGAGAGTAGCAAGGGTACAGAATGTACTCTGGGTGGGGACTTCAACGTCCATCACCAAGAGTGACTCGGTAGCACCACTACTGACGGAGCCGGCTGAGTCCTGAAGGACATAGCTGCCAGTCTGGGCCTGCGACAGGTGGTGAGTGAACCAACATGAGGGAAAAACTTACTTGACATCGTCCTCACCAATCTACCTGTCACTGATGCATCTGTCCATGACAGCATTGGTAGCAGTGACCACCGCACAGTCATTGTGGAGACGAAGTCCAGTCTTCTCACACTGAGGACACCCTCCATCGTGTTGGTCTCCTAACTTGAGGAAGGACATTCTTGCTATTGAGGGAGTGCAGCGAAGGTTCACTAGATTGATTCCTGGGATGGCCGGATTGACATATCAAGAAAGATTGGGTCAACTGAACTTGTATCCTCTGGAGTTCAGAAGAATGAGGGGGGATCTTATAGAGACATTTAAAATCCTGACTGGTTTAGACAAATTAGATGCGGGCAGAATGTTCCCAATGGTAGGGAAAACTAGAACCAGGGGTCACAGTCTAAGGATTAAGGGGAAGCCATTTAGGACTGAGCTGAGGAGGAACTTCTTCACCCAGAGAGTGGTGAATCTATGGAATTCTCTTCCACAGAAGGTTGTTGAGGCCAGTTCGCTAAATATATTCAAAAGGGAGTTAGATATAACACTCACAACTAAGGGGATCAAGGGGTATGGCGAGAAAGCAGGAATGGGGTACTGAGGTAGCATGTTCAGCCATGAACGCATTGAATGGTGGTGCAGGCTCGAAGGACCGAATGGTCTACTCCTGTACCTATTTTCTATGTTTCTATGTTTCTATGTTTCTATGTTGTGTGGCATTACCAACGTGCTAAATGGGATAGATTCAGAACAGATCTAGCAGCTCAAAACTGGGCATCCATGAGGCGCTGTGGGCCATCAGCAGCAGAATTCTATTCCACGACAATCTGTAACCTCATGGCCCGGCATATCCCTCACTCTACCATTACCATCAAGCCAGGGGATCAACCCTGGTTCATTAAGGAGTGTAGAAGAGCATGCCAGGAGCAGCACCAGGCTACCTAAAAAGGAGGTGCCAACCTGGGGAAACTGCAACACAGGCCTACATGCATGCTAAAAAGCGGAAGCAGCATGCTATAGACAGGGTTAAGCGATCCCAAAATCAATGGCTCAGATCAAAGCTCTGCAGTGCTGCCACATCCAGTCGTGAATGGTGGTGGACCATTAAACAACTAACGGGAGGAGGAGGCTCCATGAATATTCCCATCCTCAATGATGGTGGAGCCCAGCACGTGAATTCAAAAGACAAGGCTGAAGCGTTTGCAACCAACTTCATCCAGAAGTGCCGAGTGGATGATCCATATCGGCCTCCTCCTGAGGTCCCCACCATCACAGAAGCCAGTCTTCAGCCAATTCGATTCACTCCACGTGATATCAAGAAATGGCTGAGCGCACTGGATACAGTAAAGGCTACAGGCCCTGACAACATCCCGGCTATCGTGCTGAAAACTTGTGCTCCAGAACTAGCCACGCCTCTAGCCAAGCTGTTCCAGTACAGCTACAGCACTGGGATTTATCCGACAATGTGGAAAACTGCCCAGGTATGTCCTGTCCACAAAAAGCAGGACAAATCCAATCCGGCCAATTACCGCCCCATCAGTCTACTCTCAATCATCAGCAAAGTGATGGAAGGTGTCATTGACAGTGCTATCAAGCGGCACTTACTCACCAATAACCTGCTCACTGATGCCCAGTTTGGGTTCCACCAAGACCATTCGGCTCCCGACCTCATTACAGCCTTGGTCCAAAAATAGAGAAAGGAGCTGAATACCAGAGGAGAAGTGAGAGTGACTGCCCTAGACATCAAGGCAGCATTTGACCGAGTGTGGCATCAAGGAGCGCTAGTAAAACTGAAGTCAATGGGAATCGGGGGAAAACTCTCCACTGGCTGGAGTCATACCTGGCACAAAGGAAGATGATTGTGGTGATTGAAGGTCAATCATCACAGCCCCAGGACATCGCCGCAGGAGTTCCTCAGGGCAGTGTCCTCGGCCCAACCATCTACAGCTGCTTCATCAATGACCTTCCCTCCAACATAAGGTTAGAAATGGGGATGTTCGCTGATGACTGCACAGTGTTCAGTGCCATTCACAACTCCTCAGATATTGAAACAGTCCATACCCGCATGCAACAAGACCTGAATGATATTCAGGCTTGGGCTGATAAGTGGCAGGTAACATTCGCACCACAGAAGTGCCAGGCAATGACTATCTCCAACAAGCGAGAGTCTAACCACCGCCCCTTGACATTCAATGGTATTACCATCGCCGAATCCCCCACCATCAACATTCTGGGGGTCACCATTGACCTGAAACTTAACTGGACCAGCCACATAAATACTGTGGCAGCAAGAGCAGGTCAGAGGCTAGGTATTCTGTGGCGAGTGTCTCACCTCCTGACTCCCCAAAGCCTTTCCACCAACTACAAGGTACAAGTAAGGAGTGTGATGGAATACTCTCCACTTGCCTGGATGAGTGCAGCTCCAACACTCAAGAAGCTCGACACCATCCAGAATAAAACAGCCCGTTTGATTGGCACCCCATTCACCACCTTAAACATTCACTGTCTCCACCACCGACGTACCGTGGCTGCAGTGTGTACCATCTACAAGATGCACTGCAGCAACTCGCCAAGGCTTCTTCGGCAACACCTCCCAAACCCGCGACCTCTTCCACCTAGAAGGACAGGGCAGCAGGCGCATGGGAACACCACCACCTCCTAGTTCCCCTCCAAGTCACACACCATCCTGATTTGGAAGTATATTGCCGATCCTTCATCGTCGCTGGGTCAAAAACTGGAACTCCCTCCCTAACAGCACTGTGGGAGTACCATCACCACACGGACTGCAGCGGTTCAAGAAGGCGGCTCACCACCACCTTCTCAAGGGCAATTAGGGATGGGCAATAAATGCTGGCCTTGCCAGCGACGCCCACATCCCATAAAACGAATAATAAAAAAGGATGGGACATGGTAGGTAGAAGGAGACTATGACCAGTAGTTGAGCGATGAAGAACGAGGGGCCATAGATACAAGATTAACTGAAAGAGATTTAGAACAGAGAGCAAGGGTAACATCTTTATACAAAGAGTTGTGAGGCTGTGGAATTCATTTCCAGACATAGTGGTTGAGGGAGAAACAATGTCAGCATTCAATGTGAGATTGGATAGATGGAGGAAAGAAACAAAGTTGAAGGGATAAGGGAACATGGTGGGTAAATGTGACTCGGACCATTTGCCCACATGGAGGGTAAACGCCGACACTGGCTGGTTGGGCCAAATGGCTTGTTTCCGTGTTATAATTTCTACTACAACTGGCCTCAGTGTTCTTAGTTTAGTTACAGAGAAAAATAATTTGGCTCGGGACCTAGGCATTGATTGCCATTTAGTGATCCATGATAAAAAGTGCCTGTGTGTGAACATCAGGGGAGGGCAGGATCAGGCTCATCTATAAAGCTCCCGCACAGTTTACCGGCCTGTCAACACTCCTTATGTGTGTTGCTTTTTTATAAATCAATTTCATTGGCAAGTTAGTAATAGTCACGTGAGCGTTCTTATTATTTTGTGTTTATTTGACAAGGCTCTGAAGCAATGTCAGCAAAAGCAGCCTGAGCAGGTTTCAGTTTATTCAGTAATGGCGGCTGCTCCTTCCAACCCTCCATTCCAGCATTCCTCAAGGCCTCAGCTAATCTGCACACCGTCCAGCTGTAAGCGAACACTGGCCTGATAAGATCAGAAACTCCCTGTGCCCCTGAGATTCAGGCATGGCAGGAAACAGAAGCAGTCGGAGTGCTGTGCATTCAGGGGGAGCAAGAAAGACAACGTGCAACACCAGAGACGACAGGTGAGCTGGGATTGACACACCAAAAGGCCCAGGCAGACAGAGAGGAAGTGAGAAATGGCACAGCAGCAGAGAACAATTGACCTCAGCCTTAGACCTGCAACCCATGGGAGATGCACTAGTATTTAAAAAAACTTTTAACCCATTAAGATACGAACTCTTGCTGGGATATAGTTCCATGGGTTCCGGCTGTCCTCTAGTACCATGTCCAAGTGGCTGTTTGTCATGTATGAGCCCAAAAAACTATTTCTTACAGAGAGCATCACCGCTAAAGCCAGCACATTCTCATGCACCATGCACACACCATGTACACTTTCTAGCAAGAGTCATTGGGTAGCAGTCAGAAGCGAGGACTCTGACTGACTTTTCCCCTCCCTAGCCTCGGGATACTGAAGACAACTGTAGTGCCCCTGCTGCTGCCAGAGGTGAGATTAACTAATATACCACAAGATGTGTAAATTTCTGATCTGTATTATTTAGTACTACACCTTTACCCGCCAGCTGGGGAACTAAGTCGCTGTATCTTTTGCAATGCAGAGTAGTGCTCCTATTATAATACCATGGTCCTCATTCATCGTGGGCAGACTGAAGGAATCATGGCTGTGTTGCTACAGTTCAAAGATAGTAAATGGTTCAAGGACACACTTTACAGGCTCACAATTGTATCTGACACTGTACCTAACATGGTAACGGTGGGTAACACTGACAGAATTGAGGTGCATTATCCCCATTCTTTTCAAAAATGAAAATTACCCTCTGAACTGCTCATAATCCTTTGCCAATGGCAAAAGCGGTACGGGTGACTTATCGTCCAATCCAGAGCTGCCGAAGGGTCCTCGACTCGAAACGTTGACTCTGTTTCTCTCTCCTCAATCTGCCTGACCTGCTGAGTGTTTCCAGCATTTTCTGTTGTTACCACAACATAAATAGCCTAGCTCCCCTAGTGGACCAGATGTGTAACAGCAGTACCATATGATAACTGCACTGACCCAAAAAGAAGCTGCTTTTAAATGTTGATATCCGCTACTCAAACATCTTCACTGCAAACACCAGTTAAGTGAATACATTTCTCAATTTTCCTTTTTCAATCAGTTTTTGCACGATTACACGATAGATACAGATGAGGAAAGCCATTTAGGGATCTTACCTTATCCATCGATAAAGTACATGTGGTACCTCATCACAGCATCTAACCATATTTCTTAAATGATTCTTGAGTTTTTGCCTGCACTATTCTGCCTGGATGGTCATTTCACATCTGATTATTTTTTGTGTGAGGAAGAACTTTCTGACATTAGTCCTAAATTTAAACGTATGCCCCCTTATCCTATGCCAACATTGTACAGATCAATGGTGACGAAAGTCGGGAATATAACATGCAGCTTCGGTCACTCAACCTCTGAAGGATATAGATGCATTAGAAATGGTTCAGAGAAGAGTGACTAAGATAATTACAGGCTTTAACAGAATAAGTTACAAAAAAGATGAAGCGATTAAACTTATTTTTGCTAGAGATAAGATTTAAAATGTAGGCCTAGAGGGAGTGATGTTGAAATTTGCAGGTGATACCAAAAAAGGAGGTATAGTTAATTCCTCAGAAGACCAAAGGAAGCTGCAAAGGGTTATTGATAAGATGGGGGAATGGGCTAAAAAGTTACAGATGGAATTCAACGTCTGTAAGTGTGAGTTAATATATTTTGGTTAAAAAAAGCAGTCATTATACTCCAAATGGTAGTAGGCTTGGTGTATGAAAGAGCAGAGGGATTTGGGGTTACAAGATCACAGGACATGAAAGGCAGCACCTCAGGTTGATAAGATTGTCCATAAAATCAATAGAATTCTAGTTTTTATCCCAAGAGGTATAGAATATAAAAGCCAAGAGTTAATGATCAGCCTATATAAAACTTTAATAAAGACTATTTGCTCTCATGCAGGGTAAATGCCAACATGGACAGTTGGGCCGAATGGCTTGTGTCCATATTGGAACCTTTACGTATTTCTATGTAGAACAGATTGATGTGCGATTAATTATCACCTTTAAAAAGGAGCTGGATCGATATTCATTGAGAGGTGGAGTTGAGGATAATAGAAATATTTAACAACATTGCTTGTTTTTTAGGGAAGGATATGGAAGGAAATTAGTGTATCAACAGAAGATCAATAGGCAGTGTGGGACAGAAGGCCATGATAGAATAATCAGACATGGGCTCTGGAAGAAACAGACTGAGTGGGCTGAATGGCCTTTTATTGATCTGGATTTTTTAATTTTCTGGTATTCTACTGCTGCACTGTTTACTATTTGTAAGGTCCTCACTCAGTCACCTCCTTTCAAGGCTGAAAACTCCAGGTTTTTCAGTCTTTCTATTGATTGATTCTTTGAAACTAGGGTTTCTGCCTCGTGGCTCTTTTTTTACACCACCTCCAGGCTTGATTGTCTCCCTTTTGTCTCTGACCAGAATTAGATACAGTACTCAAGGTGTGGTCTGATCAGAGCACTGCAGTTTGTGCATGACTTCCTCCAACTTGTACGTTATTGTTTTGTCTAAATAGTTTATTTGCTTTGTTGACGGCTGCTCTGCAGAGATTTTGAACACCAAAGTCCACCAATCATTCTTAATTATTTTGAGAGTACCTAAGTCACCCATTTTTTTTCGCTATGTGTTGTATTTTATACTTATCCTTATTAAATTTCACTTGCATTGTTCTGCTCATTTACATATTTGTCTAACTCATTTTGTAGTTCCCACAATTCAACTGCCTCTCTTAAAATTGCATTGTTTGCCAATTTGAGTGCTATGCATTGAGCTTCTGAATCCAAGTTATAAATATAAATTAGAAACAGTAGGAGTCCCAACACTGTCACCTGGGCACTCAATTTAGCACAACTGCCACCCTGATTAAGTCCTCCAACAACTACCCACTGCTTCCAATACTTCAGCCAACTTCTTATCCATTTCTAGGCTTTACCTTGAATCCTCATTGCTTTAAGCATAAGCAGCATCCTTTCATGCAGAATTTTGTTAAAGGCTTTTTAGAAATTGGCTTCCCACAGTCCTCTTGAGATGTCACTTCTTTGGAAAGGTCAAGGTTTTTATTCCCCTTCTTCCCTGCCCTTCACCTTTTTCACCCCATCCCTTTCCTCCCCTCCTCTCCTCCAGGGTAGAATAGAGACACCATAATTAGGTTTAATGCCAATGAACGAAGAGGAACATCAGCCAGGGTTCCTGCTCCTGATCTCTATCTAGTGGCATGTATTGGAAGTGCATGTGTGGTTGTTATCTTGGGGCAGGATCAGTTTGAATGTGATGCCATCCACAGTTGACTAGCTTGCCACTACCAAGGCTCATACATGAAAAATAATTACTTGGGTAACATACTGAAGGACATCTGGCACATGTGGAACAATATCCCAACAGAAAGCAATGCCTTCAGGAGAAGGAAGAAAGAAAAAGAAAAAGAAAAAGAAAAAGGAGAAGAAAAAGGAGAAGTAAGGAAGGAATGCATTTATATAGTGCCTTTCACGACCTCAGGACATCCCAAAGCACTGTACAGCCAATGAAGTACTTTTGAAGTGGAGTCACTGTTGTAATGTAGGAATCACGGCAGCCAATTTGCGCACAGCAAGGGCCCACAAACAGCAATGTGATAATGACCAGATAATCTGTTTTTGTGATGTTGATTGAGGAATAAATATTGGCCAGTGCCATGGGATCTATTATTTCCACCTGAGAGAGCAGAGGGGGCCTTGGTTTAACGTCTCATCCGAATGACGGCACCTCTGACAGTGCAGCACTCCCTCAGTACTGCACTGGAGCGTCAGCCTAGAGTTTTGTGCTCAAGTCTCTGGAGTGGGACTTGAACCCACAACCTTCTGACGCAGAGGCAAGAGTGCTACCCACTGAACCACGGCCGAAAGACTCTCAGGAAGAACAGAAGAACATTGCCTTATTTGGTAACAACGAGCTAGCCCAAATATAAAAAGAGGACGAGTTGGGAGAGAATAAAATGGTATCAACGTAGAGTAGCTCACTCCAATTCTCTCACTAAAAGGGCTGAAATACCGATGTTTTGAATTGTACTCTGCAATCGTAAGGATAAACCCATTGACTATAATAAGAAGTGGAGAGAAACCATGCGATAAACATATAAAAGTTTACATTTAATAAACTAATTGAAAAAAATAGTATGATAGAAAATTCTTCCTAATATTCCACTTTGAGCCTCAATAAGTGAGTTCTCCATTATATGAATATCATAAGTCAGTAACTGACTGCAGTATAAAGTCCTGATAAAGCTCCTTCAAGAAGCTAACTTTTTTTCAGCTTTCTCCCCATCTCTCCTGAAGGCGCAGACACCAATTTAGTTATCTGGTACCTCACTCAAGCAGTCATGGGTGTCAATGGCCACACACTGTGGAGGGCATCACAGCCAAGCCCAATTGGCCCAGAGCGATTTCATAGAAAATAGTGCCAATGCGATTTCCAGAATCCCATGGCTCTAGAACAGTTCTCAGGCTGGTCAGAGTCGTGGCCTCTGCTGTTTCCTATTGCATGGGTGTACTCATTGTCGGTGAATTTACTGGAGCAGCCTGGAAGGATGGGAGACCAAACACAAGGATTTCCCCATGAAATACAATATCAACACTTTTACCAAAATGCCAAAACAAATATTGTGAACATATTATTTTTCAGTACAAAATGGAGGAATCCTTGAAACAAAAAGTACTCCCTCTGGAACTTGGTTCCTCTTTAATGAAGAGAAATGGAAAACAAAGCACTGGAATAACTTGCTGGCAGTTTCTTGATACCTGAAACCTTATCCGCATAAAGACTGAAATTTAACTTACCCATTTATGTTGCAATAAAAGGATAATTTTCACATAGGACGAACCAATCCAAATTAAGCACAGAATCATGTGGTGCACCTAATGCTTGAAGCTGTCATGCTTAGGCATGCTCCAGTACATCAGTAACGTTATTTGTGTCACAAGCAAAGAAAAATGGGGCAACCAGAGTTTTGGTCCATTACATTGATCATCTACAGAAATAATCTCCAAATTATATGCAAGACATATAAAGGCGGGCCTGGAAGGAGGCGGCAGCAGAGGTGGCAGCACTTAAACCGAACAAATCCAGTGAATTCCAAAAGAACAGCAAAATCAAGGAGTGACGTCACAGGACTACAGGTAGGTGATTGGTGGGTGAGTATTAGCATTTTATTCTCTCTAACTTAACTAGATAAACTAATTAACATAACTATAAATAATCATGTGAATAAAGACTTTAACTAAGAGAGCGAGAGAAGCGGCCGGAGACAAAGTTGGGCCTGACTTTTAAAACTCTTAGGGGTAAAAATTGGGTACCTTTGGGGCGCTACCTTTGCCGGGGCGCTAATTTTAGAGTTAGCGTCCCCGCGGCCGATTTTCCCAGGTAGCGCCCCTCTTGGGGTGCTGTGAGCCAATATTGCGGCATGTCGCGCCGCGGTACTGCAGGCCTTCCTCCCCTTATTAAAGGGGAGGGGCCTGGCGCAGCGCGTCCCAGTGCCCAGCTGGGCCACCAGGGATCGGGAGTGCCGGCAAACGAGCCCGGCACTCAAGAGGAGTGCCGGGCTCACGGAGAGCAGCCGGCACCCCGGGGTGGGGGGGGGGGGGGCTTCACGGGGGCCAGGGACAGCAATGGGGGCAGGTGCTGGCAGGCAGCCAGCAACAAAAATGGCCGCCAGCCACCTCCCCTTTAAGGAGCGCTGCCCCGGCCGCAGGTCGGCCCCCCTGACCCCGGCGGACATAGCGTCCAGTGGTAAGTCGGGGGGCGCCACCCAATATTACAGCCAGGGCGCGAGCGAGGCGCTGCGCATGGGGATGACGTCATCGCCGGCAGCACAGCGCTGCGCGCCATCGCTAACCTCCCACTGAATTTCGCGGGAGGTGTTAGCAGCGCCGCACCCAGGCGCCAGTTGATTTGCACCCCGTTAGCGCCCTCTTATGGCGCTAACGGGAGACGCAAATCAACCGAATTTAGGCCCCTTAGTCTTAAGTTTATTTCTGTAAGTTAGTTAATAGTCGAATAAATATAGGCATGGCAGGGCACCTCAGTCCCGCGGAAAGCACATCCTGTGCCTTGTGGGAAATCCAGGACGCTTCCCGTGTCTTGGACAGCTACATATGCAGGAAGTATCGTCGGCTGGAGGAGCTCGAGCTCCGGGTTTCGGAGCTTGAGAAGCAGCTGGTATCACTGCGGTGCATCCATGAGGCTGAGAGCTACGTGGACAGCACGTTTCAGGAGGTGGTCACCCTACAGCGTAGGGTGAAAAGGTGATCGTCAGACGGACAAGGAGGACCAGGCAGGTAGTGCAGGAGTCGCCTGAGTGCATCTTGTAAGGGGTTCGGTGTCGTGCTTGTATCGCAGACGGTGCTGGTGCGAGGTTAGGCCTTCGTTGCCTAATACTATTGCTTGCTCTGGTCTCCGGCCAGCCTTGTTGCAATAAGCACCTGTGAGTGGTTTGACCCACTCGCCCTTACGGTTCTAACACTGGACTTAGGTGCGAGAGCAGTAATGCAGAGAAAACTCAAATAGACCCGGTTGAATAGTACGAAATGGAAATCTTTATTGCATAGCGTCTAAAATCATGAAGTACATGTCATAGGCACAAATTAACGATAGTACAAGTATACATACATTCATAAAGCTTGGTCTATGGTAATGAAGAACGCACGGCACATCGTAAAAAGGGGAACACATTATACTTTATCCTTAATAAAACCACCCTCCCCTATTAATACCTACACTACATCTAGATTTGTAGGATCGGGAAACATGCTCACCACTCGTGATACTTCGGAGAATTTTAAAGTAAGACACTCGGCTCGTTTCCCTGCAGCGCCTGACTGTCACGTGTTTGGAGGGGTCTCTGTACCCCACTTGTTTATCTTCGCTGCTGCGACAAGCAGGCCCGACTCCCTGTTGTCATGACGAACTCGACAGAACTCGGACACGGTTGTAGAAGTCCAGAGAGACAGTCAAAAGCTCACCAGTCAAGCGAGTCCATGAAGTGGCAAGCGAATAAGAGTTCAGCAGTCATCAGCCAGATAAGAGAATAATAGTCGAATCAAGAGTTCAGCCCGAGTCAAGAGTCCGCAGAGATAAGGGTCGGTTCAAGCGAATAAGCCCCCGATGGACATTTGTTCACTATAGTTATAGTGCTGTGTTCCCTTATCTCCCGCCCAAATCTTAATGTTTGTCCTTTGTGTAATACTGGTGCACAAAGCTTCCAGCATGGGGCGGTTGTCTTCTTTAACGGGTTTCGGTAGCACCTGAAGCTGGCCAACTACTCGTTAATGTCCTCCCCATTGTCGAACCGGCTAGGAGTCTCCCTGACTGGGTTTGGGGCCTCCTCGAATACTGACTTAATCACCCGTGAATGGCTCTCTCATTGTAGAGCTGTGGGGGTATATGTGTATTGCTGTGTCTGGATGGGCCTTCGATTGCCCAGTACAATGGTCCTTACTTGTGCATGGAAAACGATTCCAGCACTTATATCTTTTGCTATTGTCACAAATGCAAACAGGTTGCATCCTGTCTTTATCAGTGCTCATCGAGTATGATCCTGTCTTATATTTGAAATGTATATTCGAACGCAATCTTGTCTGCCCACTGAAATTCTGGAAGCTTCTGCCACGATGCGCGGCGGCCATTTTACAGGCTTCTGTGTCCTTTATAATCATGACAGCATTTCGTTTAAATAAACTGATCAAACGAATCTGCTTCTCTTTCGTTATTTTGAATCGCGATAATTGCGAAACTTTACAATCTCACTCTCCAACCAGTGTTCATTACTGAATACTGGTGAGGGTAATGGTTCCGCTGGGGAGTACAGCCAGAGGCAAGTCAATGGCACCACGGGTGGCTCAGCTGTACAGGGGGAAAGGAGGGAGATCAGGAAAGCAACAGTGATAGGGGATTCGATAGTTAGGGGAACAGACAGGCATTTCTGCGGTAGCAGACATGATTCCAGAATGGCATGTTGCCTCCCTGCTGCCAGGTTCAAAGATGTCACTGCGCGTCTGCAGAACATTCTGAGGGGAGATGGTGAACAGCCAGAGGTTGTGGTCCATATCGGATAACAACGACATAGGTAGAAAAAGGGATGAGGTCCTGCAGGCAGATTTTAGGGAGCGAGGAAAGAGATTAAAAAGCAGGACCTCAAAGGTAGTAATCTCTGAATTACTCCCTGTGCTATGAGCTAGTGAGTATAGAAATAGGAGGATAGAGCAGATGAATGCGTGGCTGGAGAGATGTTGCAGGAGGGAGGGCTTCAGATTCCTGGGGCATTGGGATCGGTTCTGAGGGAGGTGGGACCTGTACAGGCTGGACGGGTTGCACCTCAACAGGGCCGGGACCAATGACCTCGTGGGGGGGTTGCTAGTGCTGTTGGGGAGGGTTTAAACTAATTTGAAAGGGGCATCGGCACCAGGATGTAACATTAGAAAGGAGAAACAAAGTGCACAAAGGATGGGGAGAGACAGATATAACCAGAGTAAGACATAGTAAGGTATTAGGTGGGGTCAGACTAAGAGAGAATACAAGAAGGTCTAAGATAGGTTTACAGTGCATGTATGTGAACACACGGAGCATAGTAAACAAGGTTGGTGAGCTGCAGGAGCAAATAGCCACATGGGAATATGATGTTGTGGCGATAACGGAGACCTAGCTCAAAAAAGGGCAGGATTGGGTTTTAAATATTCCTGGATATAAGGGGGGAGAAATTCAGTAACGCCCCGTTTGGGGCGCAATTATCTGCCGGGCGCAAAGTTTAGTGCCTGGCGCTAATTATCGCCTCTGACTGCAAACTTGGCTTCTATCGCCCCTGGAGGTGATTGGAGCACTAAATCAGGCACTACACACCTCTCTTAAGGCGCTAACGCTGAGGAGCGAGGCGCTACCTCAGAGCACTGGCAAAGCTCATGTGATGTCAGTCAGCAATGGAACACAGACACACTGGCGCCGGCCAGTTCTTAAAGGGGAGGGTAGATCTTGCTCTCCATCCACATCCTGCTCATTGCAGCCTTGAATCTCGGCTTGGAGAGACCTGTACATCAAATCTGCCAGAAAGAACAATGGAGAGGCCCAGGGAAAGAGCTCAGAGTGCAGCCCCCACAGTCTCTTCTAAATCGATGCAAGGAAGGTCAAATCAAAATGAACCTGCAAAGTGCTGCTCAGTACCCAATACTCCTTCACACAGCGTTGAATCTCTCCAGAAGTGTCTCTCTCTCAGAATGTGTGGTGTAAAATTGTCACTGACATAAAAAGGCAGGAAGTGGTCGCCTTTAAATAGCGCTCCCCCAGTCCCTTCCGAACTGCAAAACGCTCCCCTCAACCTGTCATTGCTAGCGGCAGGCGGTAAGGCAGGGGGCGCCACTCAATATCCGCTCCGGGGCGATACCCGGGCGTTGCGCGCTCGACTGACGTCACGATCTGCTGACGTAGGAGATGGTGGCGGTAGTGTTTAGCACCGCCGCAAAATGTCTGGTCAATTTCGCGAGCAGCGCAAACATCCGCGTCCGGGCGCTAGTTGCTTTGCGCCCCATTAGCGCCCTCTTAGGGCGCTAACAGGAGGCGCAAAGCAACTGAATTTTTCTCCCAAGGTATTCAGGAAAGATAGGGAAGGAATGAAAAGAGGTAGGGTGGCAGTATTGGTTAAGGAGAATGTTACAGTGCTGGAGAGAGAGGATGTCCTGGAGGGGTCAAGGACAGAATCTATTTGGTTAGAGTTAAGAAATAATAGAGGTGCCATTACACTACTAGGTGTATTCTATAGGCCACCAACTAGTGGGAAAGATATAGAGGAGCAAATTTGCAGGAAAATTACAGAACTATAGAGTAGTAATAATGGGGGGACTTCAATTATCCTAATACAGTATAGACTGGGATAATAATAGTGTAAAGAGCAGAGATAGGGAAGAATTTATGAAGTGTGTTCAGGAGAACTTTCTTGATCAGTACGTTTCCGGCCTAATGAGGAAGGAGGCATTGCTGGATCTGGTTCTGGAGAATGAAGTAGGTCAAGTGGAGCAAGTGTCAGTAGGGGAACATTTAGGGAACTGTGATCATAGTATCAAAAGGTTTAGATTAGCTATGGAAAAGGACAGGGAACAATCTAGAGTAAAAATACTTAATTGGAGGAAGGCAAATTTCAGTAGGTTGAGAACGGATCTGGCCCACGTAAATTGGAATCAAAGACTGGCAGGCAAAACTGTAATCGAACAACGGGCTGCCTTTAAAGCGGAGATGGTTTGGGTACAGTCGAGGTACATTCCCACAAGAGGGAAAGGCAGGACTACTAAAACCAGAGCTCCCTGGATGATGAAAGAGATAGAGAGTAAGATGAAGCAGAAAAAGGGCGCGTATGACAGATGTCAGGTTGAGAATACAAGTGAGAATCAGGCTGAATATAGAAAGTTCAGAGGGGAAGTGAAAAAGAAAATAAGAGTGGCAAAGAGAGAGTATGAGAATAGATTGCCAGTTAACATAAAAGGGAATTCAAAAGTTTTCTATAGGCGTATAAATAATAAATGGGTAGTAAGAGGAGGGGTGGGGCAGATTAGAGACCAAAAAGGAGACCTATGCATGGAGGAAGAGGGCATGGCTCAGGTACTAAATGAATACTTTGCATCTATCTTCACCAAAGAAGAAGATGCTGCCAATGTCATAGTGAAAGAGGAGGTAGTGGAGTTACTGCATGAGATAACAATTGATAAGAGGAAGTACTAGAAAGGTTATCTGAACTTAAAGTTGATAAGTCACCAGCACCGGATGGGATGCATCCTAGGATGCTGAGGGAGGTTAAGGAGGAAATCGCGGAGATACTGGCCAGAATCTTCCAATCCTCCTTAGATACGGGAATGGTGCCAGAGGACTGGAGAATTGCAAATGTTACACCCTTGTTCAAAAAGGGTGTAAGGATAAACCCAGCAACTACAGGCCAGTTGGTTTAACCTCAGTAGTGGGGAAGCTTTTAGAAACGATAATCAGGGACAAAGTTAACAGTCACTTGGACAAGTGTCGATTAATTAAAGAAAGCCAGCACTGATTTGTTAAAGGCAAATTGTGTTTAACTAACTTGATCGAGTTTTTTCATGAGGTAACAGAGAGGGTTGATGAGGGCAATGCGGTTGACGTGGTGTATATGGACTTCCAAAAGGCGTTTGATAAAGTGCCACATAATAGGATTACCAGCAAAGTTGACACCCATGGAATAAAAGGGACAGGGGCAGCATGGATACGAAATTGGCTAAGTGACAGGAAACAGAGAGTAGTGGTGAACGGTTGTTTTTCGGACTGGATGAAGGTACACAGTGGTGTTCCCCAGTGGTCGGTACTAGGACCACTGCTTTTCTTGATATATATTAATGACTTGGACTTGGGAGTACAGGGCACAATTTCAAAATTTGCAGATGACATTAAACTTGGAGGTATAGTGAACAGTGAGGAGGATAGTGATAGACTTCAAGAAGACATAGACAGGCTGGTGAAATGGGCAGACACGTGGCAGATGAAATTTAATGCAGAAAAGTGCAAAGTGAGAACATTTTGGTAGGAAGATCGAGGAGAGGCAATATAAACTAAAGGGTACAATCCTAAAGTTGGTGCATGAAGCATAGAAGCATAGAAGATAGGAGCAGGAGTAGGCCATTCGGCCCCTCGAGCCTGCTCCGCCATTTAATGAGATCATGGCTGATCATCCAAATTCAGTACCCTGTCCCTGCTTTCTCCCCATATCCCTTGATCCCTTTAGCCTTAAGAAATATATCTATCTCATTCTTGAATATATTTAATGAATTGGCCTCAACTGCCTTCTGTGGTAGAGAATTCCACAGGTTCACCACTCTCTGGGTGAAGAAATTCCTCCTCATCTCAGTCCTAAATGGCTTACCCCTTATCCTTAGACTGTGACCTCTGGTTCTGGACTCCCCCGCCATCGGGAACATCCTTCCTGCATCTAGTCTGTCTAGTCCTGTTAGAATTTTATAAGTTTCAATGAGATCCCCTCTCATTCTTCGAAACTCTGGCGAATATAAGCCTAATCGACCCAATCTCTCTTCATACGTCATTCCTGCCATCCCAGGTATCAGTCTGGTAAATCTTCGCTGCACTCCCTCCATGGCAAGAACATCCTTCCTCAGATAAGGCAACCAAAACTGCACACAATACTCAAGGTGTGGTCTCACCAAGGCCTTGTACAACTGCAGCAAGACATCCTTGCTCCTGTACTCGAATCCTCTCGCTATGAAGGCCAACATACCATTTGCCTTCTTAACCGCCTGCTGCACCTGCATGCTTACCTTCAGCGACTGGTGCACAAGGAATCCCAGATCTCGTTGCACTTCCCCTTTTCCCAATCTATTGCCGTTCAGATAATAATCTGTCTTCCTGTTTTTGCCACCAAAGTGGATAACCTCGCATTTATCCACATTATACTGCATCTGCCATGCATCTGCCCAATCACCCAACCTGTCCAAATCATACTGGAGTTTCTCTGCATCCTCCTCACAGCACACACGCCCACCCAGCTTTGTGTCGTCTGCAAACTTAGAGATATTACATCTAGTTCCCTCGTCTAGATCATTAATATATATTGTGAATAGCTGGGGTCCCAGCACCGATCCCTGTGGTACCCCACTAGTCACTGCCTGCCACTCGGAAAAAGACCCGTTTATTCCAACTCTTTGCTTCCTGTCTGCCAACCAGTTCTCTATCCAAATCAGTACCTCACCCCCAATCCCATGTGCTTTAACTTTGCACGCTAGTCTCTTATGCGGGACCTTATCGAAAGCCTTCTGAAAGTCCAAATACACCACATCCACTGTTTCTCCCTCATCTATTCTACCAGTTACATCCTCAAAAAATTCCAGTAGATTAGTCAGGCATGATTTCCCTTTTGTAAATCCATGTTGACTTTGTCCGATCCTGTCACTGTTTTCCAATGCTCTGCTATTACATCTTTTATAATGGACTCTAGCATTTTGCCCACTACCGATGTCAGGCTTACCGGTCTATAATTCCCCATTTTTTCTCTACCACCTTTTTTAAATAGTGAGGTTACATTAGCTACCCTCCAATCCATGGGAACTGTTCCAGAGTCTATAGAATTTTGAAAGATGACCAGCAATGCATCTACTATTTCTAGGGCCACTTCCTTAAGTACCCTAGGATGTAGATTATCAGGCCCTGGGGATTTATCGGCCTTCAATCTCATCAATTTCCCTAACACCATTTCCCTACAAATAGTGATTTCATTCAATTCCTCCCTCTCATTAGACCCTATGTTCCCCGACATCTCTGGGAGGTTATTTGTGTCCTCCTTTGTGAACAGAGAGGCCTGGGGGTATATGTGCACAAATTGTTGAAGGTGGCAGGGCAGGTTGAGAAAGCGGTTAAAAAAGCATACGGGATACTGGACTTCATAAATAGAGGCATAGAGTACAAAAGCAAGGAAGTTATGATGAACCTTTATAAAACACTGGTTCTGCCTCAACTGGAGTATTGTGTCTAATTCTGGACACTGCACTTTAGGAAGGATGTGAAGACCTTAGAGCGGGTGCAGAAAAGATTTACGAGAATGATTCCAGGGATGAGGGACTTCAGTTACGTGGATAGACTGGAGAAGTTGGGGTTGTTCTCCTTGGAGCAGAGAAGGTTGAGAGGAGATTTGGTAGAGATAAAATAATGAACACGTAGACCAATAATTTCATTTGAATAAGTCAGGGAGGACCAGTGGTCAAGTTATGTAAGGGCAGAGCTAGTTGGGATGTTAGGTGGTTCTTCTCTTCCCAGAGAATAGTGGACCTTTTGAACAGGTTCACAGAATCACAGAATCCCCACAGTGCAGATAGAGGCCATTTCGGCCCATCGAGCCTGCACCGACACATATCCCACCCTATCCCCGTAACCCCACGTATTTAATCCCCCTAACACTAAGGGTCAATTTATCATAGCCAAATCAACCTAACCCGCACATCTTTGGACTGTGGGAGGAAACCGGAGCACCCGGAGGAAACCCACGCAGACACGGGGAGAATGTGCAAACTCCACACAGACAGTCACCCGAGGCCGGATTCGAACCCGGGTCCCTGGCGCTGTGAGGTAACAGTGTTAACCACTATGCCACCGTGTTGCCCACGGTTGCTGACTCGTGCGGTGAATCTTGATTTACTATTTTCCTTCAAGCGAGAGCTGGACCTGTTTTTGACTGGGGCGGAGATCATCTGGTACAAGAGGTAGCTATCTTGTCATGTAAATCAGGGCCAATGTGATCTCCTGGCCTAGTTCTGATCGCCTAAAGGGATCGAAGAGGAATTTTTCAGATATTTTTGCCTTAATTGGCCTGGGTTTTTATCTGTTTTTTTTTTACCTCTCCCAGTATATTACATGGGTCCGGGTGGGTGGGTAGTGTATGTAATGTGATACATAATGTATTACAACTGTGTGGGATTGGTTGGATGGACCAGTAGGTCTTTTCCTGCTGTCATTTTTGTCTGTTTGTATGTAGAGTCGTTGTGAAAATTTATTAAAAAGGGCAATGAGTGAGATATGCTGCATTACATCATTTAAAAAAAAAAAATCCACATGCATTGCTTTCCTCTACTGGAATACAGTAGAGTACTGAATTTCATTGCAATTAAACATCTGATAGAATCAGATGTTCTGTGCCCTTCTGCATTATGTCCTCACCCAAGTCAAACATCAACCCCGCAGAGATTTAATTTATAAAATCTACGTAACATAAAAACTACTGAATGGATAGCAGAGGATCGCAGGCAGTAATTCAATCTCAGGATTCAAATTGCTTGAGCTTTGCTCTCACGGTTTTGTGTTATCATTTGAATCCCTGAGTCACATGAGCGGTAATCCACTCCCATGCTTACACCCGTGATCTAGCCTGCATCTTGATCCATCTGGCTCTCCTGGTAATCACAGGAGAGCCAGATGAGATTTCAAGCAGCACTGGCAGTTGTCCAATGCTAACTTCACACCAAATGAATGGTACAAAATGGGGTTAATCACTTAAAAAAAGGAATAGAGTTTTCCAAAAATAAATACAAAATATTTAAATAATAATCAATTTCAAAGGCTTTTGTCATATGCTTTTGATAGAGACATAGAAATACATGTTACAAAATTCAAGCAAACATGTATTGCTTTTATCCTCCTTCTGACACTTATTCCCTGTCATTGTAGTTCGCTAAATAAGTAAAGCCATTGTTCCGATGTTGTCTGTGTTCAGTATGTCGATGTACCTACGAAAACACTTCCGCTCCCCCCTTTTCTCTCCTCCATTCCGAAAGGGGCTGATTTATGATGGGTACCTTTCTATAGTTGCTGGTAGCCTTCTAGTAATTCACTAAGCTGTCATGTGTAAGCTTAAATAGTAAGTATCAGCAGGCCATGGGGGAAGGGATAGAAAATCACAGCTGATCCTGACGTCCACACATACACGTTTCCAGCAGGATGCACTGGATAGCGATCAGGATACCCTAGCTGAGTTTTTCTATGTTGAGGGATATTGCGGTCAATTATAGTCTCCTTACTGCTGCCCAGCCGAGAACAGCTAATTGAGTACAAACTAGAGATTGAACATGGGATTTCTTAGTTTGTATGGTTCAGTTCCATACCAAATGGTCCATTTACCCACTGAATCATTGGAGCAGCTATGAAAAACTCTTATGAAATAGTTCTATTAATGTAAACTATTTAACAATAATTGTTGGAGAAAATTGCATGAGATAAGCGTATTTGTGTCCCTATTCAATATATTTATGAATGCTTGAAGAATATGGGAACATTGCGTGCATGTTTGAAATAAATGGGTCAATACCTGCATAAAAATAGCACTTAGTGAAACGTAGTATGAAGCTGTAAAGTATTCCTATGCAACCTTCGGTGAACAGAATTTTTGTGCTTGCAGATGTGGAAAATTTCATTTGCACAGAAGGAAAAAATACAACAGTTAGTGTTTTGGCATCAGTTTCTGAAGGAATGATGCAATAAATGCTTTGCAACTCTTTCACAGCTGCAACAAAAGACAGAAATATGATTCAACCTCCCCATGACATTTAAGGCACAAGTAAGGAGTGTGATGGAATACTCTCCACTTGCCTGGATGAGTGCAGCTGCAACAACACTCAAGGCTCAACACCATCCAAGACAAAGCAACCCGCTTGATCGGCACCCCATCCACCACCTTAAACATTCACTCCCTCCACCACCGGCGTACCGTGGCTGCAGTGTGTACCATCTACAAGATGCACTGCAGCAACTCTCCAAGGCCTCTTAGGCAACACCTCCTAAATCCGCAACCTCCATCAACTAGAAGGACAAGGGCAGTAGTTACTTGGGAACACCATCACCTCCAAGTACCCTCCAAGTCACACACCATCCTGACTTGGACATAGTTATAGGCATTCCTTCATCATCGCTGGGTCAAAATCCTGGAACTCCCTACCTAACAGCACTGTTGGGAGTACCTTCACCACAAACACTGCAGCGGTTCAAGAAGAAGGCTTACCATCACCTTCTTAAGGGCAACTAAGGATGGACAATAAATGTCAACCTTGCCAGCGATGCCCATATCCTGAGAATGAATATTTCAAAAAAGCACTGTGGTAGCGACAGTTATCTGATAACTCCAAGTCATACTTTGGCAACCTTGCTCAAAATACCAGTTATACTGGTAGAGTGCACTTTTTCCAGCCCAATATCTAGATAAAGGATAGCATGACCCAGGGAACGTAACTACGAATCCTTAGTCTGTACAACAGCTACTAGAATGCATCACGCACCACCACATGAATTCTCCTTTCTTTCCCAACAGTGGACTGGATAAACACTTACCAATTTTGAGTATAGTGGACTAGTGGTTACGATACTGGATCAGCACCCAGAGGTTAAGAGATCATATCCCACTGTGGCAAATTGAGAATTTGAATTCAATGAATCTGGTAATTTGTGGGTTGGCGTCAGAAAAAGACAACTGGATTCTTGTAAAAACCTAAATGGTTCAGGGAAAGGAACTTGCCACTCCGACCCACTCTAGTCTACATGTGACTCCAGTCCCAAACTATGTGGTTTACTCTTAATGCCCTCGTGTCAACTAGGGATGGGCAATAAATGCTGCCTTGTCAGTGTCACCCATATCCCAAGAACAAAAAAGGAGACAGGTTTTTGAGCCAATAAGTGGTTTTATTTATCTAAGATAAATAATTAACAGTACACAGCTTATCAAAGTGAGATATATATTTCCCTGCTGTTCTTGATTAAATAAAATAACTAAGACATAAGTTACTCTCTCTCTCTAAACATGCACCTTTAATCAGAAGACCACTTACTAGAAACTCTCTCCAGCAATAACACTCTGACTAATTAGCTACAAATTTTTAAAATATGGGCAGCTATTTGGCAGAAAGTTTCAAAACTGCAGCATGTGGGAGTTTGTGGAGAGCATTGTGATCCCGGACAACCTCGCTTGCAGGAACTTCAGCTCAGAGTTTTTGAGCTAGAATCTGAGGTGCAGACATTGCAGGGCATCAGGCAGGGGGAGAGTTACCTGGACACTTTGATCCAGGAGGCAGTCACACCCATTAGGTTAGGTAGTGGTACAGATCTGGTTAGTGGTCAGGGACAGGAGGGTGTGACTGCAACTCAGGCAGGTAAGGGGACCCCAGGTGCAGTGCTGGAGGAGCCTCAGCCTTTGCCCTCATCCAACAGGTATGAGGTTCTTGCTGCCTGTGTGAATGAGGGAAAAACCTGCAGGATGGATGAGCAAGCTGTCCATGGCACCATGCTGCAGGGGGCCATTCAAGTGGGGGGAGTGAAAAGTAATGTAGTTGTGGTAGGGGACAGTATAGTCAGGGGGATAGATACTGTTCTCTGCAGCTGTGACCGAGCGTTCCGAAGGTTGTGTTTCCTGCCCGGTGCCAGGGCTAAAGACATCTCCTCGCGGCTGGAGGAGAAATTGGAGTGGGAGGGGGAGGATCCAGTTGTCGTGGTCCACCTAGGAACCAACAAGCATAGGTAGAACTAGGAATGAGGTTCTGCTGAAGGAGTTTGAGGAGCTAGGATCCAAATTAAAAAGCAGAACCTCAAAGGTAATAATCTCTGGATTGTTACCTGAGCCACGGGCAAATTGGCATAGGGACAAACAGATTAGAGGTTTAAATGCGTGGCTCAAAGGGTGGTGTGGGAGGAAGAGGTTTCAGTTCATGGGGCACTGGCACCAGTACTGGGGAAAGAGGGAGTTGTTCCGTTGGGACAGGCTCCACTTAAACCACGCTGGGATCAGTGTCCTGGCGAACCGAATAACTAGGGCAGTAGACAGGGCTTTAAACTAATGAAGGGGGGATGGGAGGATTCAGGAAAGAGTAAATTTAAAAGCAGCGAGAGAAATGTCAAGGCTCTAGAGCAGAGTAGAGCTTTGGGTGAAAATAAGCAGCGTGGGTCAGGAAGGGACAGAGAGAGTAACAAAAGTAATAAGCCATCAGTGACTAAGGTGACATCAGGGAAAAATAGAAATAAGTCAAAGCTAAAGGCACTATATCTGAATGCGCAAAGCATTCGCAACAAAATAGATGAATTAACAGCGCAGATAGAAATTAATAGGGTTGATCTAATAGCCATTACGGAGATGTGGTTGCAATGTGGCCAAGGTTAGGAACTAAATATTCCAGGATACTTAATTTTTAGAAGAGATAGGAAAAATGGAAAAGGAGGAGGGGTAGCCCTGATAATAAAGGATGAGATAAAGACAGTAGAGAGAAAGGATCTTAGCTCCGAAAATCAAGAAGTAGAATCAGTTTGGGTGGAGCTAAGAAACAGCAACAGGCAGAAAACATTGGTGGTAGTTGTTTATAGGCCCCCAAACAGTAGTTGTAATGTAGGGCAGCGTATAAATCAGGAAATTAGAGGTGCATGTAACAAGGGCAATAAAGTAATCATCGAGGACTTTAATCTACATATAGACTGGGCAAACCAAATTTGCAGTAATAGTGTGAAGAACAAATTCATGGAATGTATGCAAGATAGTTTTCTAGCTCAGTATGTTAAGGAAACAACTAGGGAACAGGCTATTTTAGATCTAGTATTATGCAACGAGACAGGGTTAATTAATAACCTTGTAGTAAAGGGGCCTTTAGGGAAGAGTGTCAATAATATGATAGAATTTTATATTGAGTTTGAAAGTGATTTACTTAAATCCGAAACTAGGGTCTTAAATCTAAACAAAGCAAACTACGTAGGTATGAGGGGCGAGTTGGCTGAAGTAGATTGGGAAACTACATCAAAAGGTATGACGGTAGAGAAGCAATGACTAGCATTAAAAGAATTAATATATAGGCCCAGAAATTTGACTCGGAGGCTTGCCGCGGGGGTAAGGATCGCGTGCGATATCACACTCCGCGCCGGCCGTTGTGTTTTGGGCCCACAGGAACTTCGGGTCCTGGGCCTCTCCCTAGTGCCGGCGCGCAGTGCTTGCGTGTCCCAGGGGCGCAGTTAGTACGATGCGACCTCTGGGATCACGTGGGCCCTGGAGAGCCAATGGCAGCACACCATCTTTCATTCATAGATTTGACAGGAGATCTGTCAAATCTGTGAATTGAAAGAGACCGCAAAAGAACAGCTAAACCTCAAATAATTTTTTTTTAAAACCATCACATTAATAAAATAACTATAGTTAAATAAATTAACCACTTTAAACAAAAATTTAAATTTTTGAAAAAATTAAATTTTTTTAAAAAAGTTATAAAAATAAACTTACCTTTCTTTAAAGTCTCTAAAAAAGATAAACCTGTTGAAAAAAATTAAAAATCATACTTAATTAACTACTTACCTTGTTCAAAAGGGGTCTTACGCCTCCTTTTTTCATGTGTAAAATCTTTAATACTTACCCTCGCGTTGAAACCTGAAAAAAACCTAAGTGTGCTGTGTACGCGCAGCCTGTAGTGCGCACACAGTTCACCTAGGAACCGCCCCCTTCGCCATACAGGAAACCGGCACTTCGGGATCGAATACGGGTGAGTACGCAGCGGGTACTCTCCCGTATTCGGCCGAATTTTTGGGCCATAATTTACAACAAATATACATTCCTTTAAGGCACAAAAACCCCACAGGAAAAGTGATCCAACCATGGCTAACAAGGGAAGTTAAAGATAGTATTAGATCAAAGGAAGAGGCTTATAATGTTGCCAAAAAGAATAGTAAGCCTAAGGATTGGAAGGATTTTAGAATTCAGTAAAAGGAGGATCAAGAAATTGATAAAGAAAGCAAAACTAGAATATGAGAGTAAACTAGCGAGAGACATAAAAACAGATTATAAAAGCTTCTATAGGTATGCAAAAAGGAAAAGATTAGCGAAAGTAAATGTGGATCCCTTACAGGCTGAGACAGGAGAAATTATAATGGGGAATAAGGAAATGGCAGGGAAATTGTGTCTGTCTTTACGGAAGAAGACACAAAAAACTTTCTGGAACTAGTGGAGAACCAAGGGTCTAGCGAGAATGAGGAACTGAAAGAAATTAGTATTCGTACAAAAATAGTACTGGAGAAATTAATGGGACTGAAAGCTAATAAATCCCCTGGACCTGATGGTCTACACCCTAGGGTTTTGAAAGAGGTGGCTATAGAGATAGTGGATGCATTGGTTGTCATTTTCCAAAATTCCATAGATTCTAGAATGGTTCCAGCGGATTGGAAGGTAGCAAATGTAACCCCACTATTTAAGAAAGGAGGGAGAGAACGGGGAACTACAGGCCAGTTAGCCTGACATCAGTAGTAGGGAAAATGATAGAATCTATTATTAAGGACATGGTAACAAGGCACTTAGAAAATAATAATAGGATTGGGCAGAATCAATACGGATTTATGAAAGTGTTTGGCGAATCTGTTAGAGTTTTTTGAGGTTGTAACTAGCTGAATAGATAAGGGGGACCAGTGGATGTGCTGTATTTGGATTTTCAGAAGGCATTCGTTAAGGTGCCACACAAGAGGTTATTAAACAAAATTAGGGCTCATGGGTTTTGGGGTAATATACTATGGATTGAGGATTGGTTAACGGACAGAAAACAGAGAGTAGGAATAAACAGGTCATTTTCGGGTTGGCAGGCTGTAACTAGTGGGGTACTGCAAGGATCAGTGCTTGGGCCTCAGCTATTCACAAACTACATCAATGATTTGGATGAGGGGACCAAATGTAATATATCCAAGTTTGCTGATGATACAAAGCTGGGTGGGGATGTAAGTTGTGAGGAGGATGCAAAGAGGCTTCAAGGGGATATAGACAAGCTAAGTGAGTGGGCAAGAACATGGCAAATGGAATATAATGTGGAGAAAGGTAAAGTTATCCACTTTGGTAGGAAAAATAGAAAAACAGAGTACTTTTTAAATGGTGAGACATTGAGAAATGTTGGTGTTCAGAGGGACCTGGGTGTCCTTGTACATGAATCACTGAAAGTTAACACGCAGGTACAGCAAGCAATTAGGAAAGCAAATGGTATGTTGGCCTTTATTACAAGAGGATTTGAGTAAAGACGTCTTACTGCAATTATATAGGGCCCTGGTGAGACCACACCTGGAGTATTGTGTACAGTTTTGGTCTCCTTACCTGAGGAAGGATATACTTGCCATAGAGGGAGGCAACGAAGGTTCACCAGACTGATTCCTGGGATGGGGGGATTGTCCTATGAGGAAAGATTGTGTAGACTAGGTCTATATTCTCTAGAGTTTAGAAGAATGAGAGGTGATCTCATTGAAACATATAAAATTCTTACAGGGCTTGACAGGGTAGATGCAGGGAGGATGTTTCCCCTGGCTGGGGAGTCTAGAACCAGGGATCACAGTCTCAGAATAAGGGGTTGGCTATTTAGGACTGAGATGGGGAGAAATTTCTTCACTCAGAGGGTGGTGAATCTTTGGAATTCTGTACTCCAGAGGGCTGTGGAGGCTCAGTCGTTGAGTATATTTAAGACAGAGATCGACAGATTTTTTGATATTAAGGGAATCAAGGAATATGGGGATAGTGCAGGAAAGTGGAGATGAGGTAGAAGATCAGCCATGATCTTATTGAAAGGGAGGAGCAGGCTCGAGGGGCCAAATGGCCTAACTCCTGCTCCTATTTCTTATGTTCTTATGTTCTTAACTGACCCCTGACAACCCTGCAAGACAAAGGACGGAATTTTCATACTTTGGTGGGTTGGGAGCTTGGAAGTGGAAATTCGGCAAAGCCTGATTTGCATTGGAAACCTCTGTTTCTCACCCACAGCCAGCCAGATTGAGAGTCTGGCTGACTGCAGTAGTTGGGAAGGCCTGTGGCACTAGGCCGCAGAGAGGAGGGAGGGATCATGTGGGGCCAGGGGGGTGGGGTGTGGTCGGCGGGGGGTGGGCTGGAGGAGCACATCGGAGGGCCGGAGCGGCTGATCGGGGGCCGGAGGAGCGGGGGAGTGAGGTCCGGCGGGAGGCGGGCAACAGTGGGCGGGAGATCATCGGAAGGCTGCAGGAGCGGGGGGGGGGGGGGGGGTGGATGGCAGGAGCAGCTGATTCGGGGGCTGGGCTATCTCTCCCTAAAGGAAAGGAAACAACCCGAGAATGTTACCGTCCTCCAGGTAGCGCTTTTAATAAGTTTAGCTAGAGTGTAACGTCCGGATATTATGAGGGTCCGGAAAACTCCCCCAGAAATGTAACTCTTCACCAAAGAGTGTACAGAGATCGAGTTTGCAAGTTTTTGATACAGAAGACTTATGTGAGACAATTCTAAAAATATATAGAGATTTATTAAAAGTTGGTGAATCAGTCAATCGCAACATTAACAGTTCTAAAAAGAGAAAAAATACTACCTTTTTAACAGAGAATCTTACTTTTAAATCTTAACTTTGCTACAGTATTACAGTTCTTAAAGTTCTCTATACAGGATATCCATCAATATCAAATACCTTTGATCCCCGAGGTACAAAGAGTAGTAGACTACAGAGCCGCCTCTGAAGCCGAGAATCGCTTTGCCCGATTAAAGCGTGTCTGATATCCCATTTGAAACTTTAATATTTATACCCTTTTCCAGTGGTATTTCCTTTAAGGTTTTTTGCTGATACAAGTTAATTATCTCTATTCATCTTTCTGCCGACCTCTGCAATTCTTACTGTTACATCAGCCAGAATCTTGTCTCATCTCCAGGTGTTCTAGGGTCACCATATAGAACGGTGTGAAAGGCAGGTGTTCCTTATTTTATGTCATCTTTACGAGGGCAGATGTTCCTTATCTTATGTGCCATCTTTACGAAGTTTAAATTAGAACACCTTATCCAGGGTGAACCATTGTTTTGTTCCCAAAAGGTCAGCCTGTCGGAGCCATGCACCTTCTGTTTCAATAAGGTTATTTATTCAGGGTCAACAACTGTCTTATCTCAATAGCCAGAATGCTTTCATAGCTATTTCATAGTTAGGTTTCTAAATTTCCAAACCCAGTTTGTCATGTTTTAATAAGGCCAGAATTCTTTCATAAGATAGTGTATTTTTCTAAATAGGTTATATGGCTTATTCCTTCACAAGGGAGGGGCGAGGCCATGGAAGGATTTGAAAACAAGGATGAGAATTTTGAAATCGAGGCGTTGCTTAACCGGGAGCCAATGTAGGTCAGCGAGCACAGGGGTGATGGGTGAACGGGACTTGGTGCGAGTTAGGACACGGGCATTCGAGCTTTGGATGACCTCAAGTTTACATTAGGTAGAGTGTGGGAGTTCCAGCCAGGAGTGTGTTGGAACAGTCAAGTCTGGAGTTAACAAAGGCAGGTCAAGCAAAACCCAACCAGTCACTGTTACATTTAAAATGGTGGTTAAATCTGAGACATGCCATCCTCATTATAATATTTAAATGCATGACCCGCCTCCTGGGAGCCGGTTGGCTGCCCGCCGCCCCCCCCCCCACCCCCGTCCCGCCTCTGTTAAAAGCGGAGGTGGGCGGGTTGGAGGCAGGTTGTAGTCGGGATTCAGATTTTTAACATTTTAACTTCCCACCTGACCCCTACCCACCTGTTTTTCTGGGTTAAAATTTCCCTCAAAGTTTCTGCCCACCAAGCTGTCTATCACAGGGGGCTCCAGCCAATCAAAGCCCTATTCTCTTCCCATTGGTCTCAGAAATAGCTGTCAATCAAAGTCAGTACTGTAGGTTGGGGCCTACCCTTTGACTTGTGAGCAAGAGGCTTCTCATAGTCTGACTTGCAAAGTGCTCTCCTAAGCGAATCGAATAGAACAACACCTTAAACAGCAAGGTATCACAATAGTTCAATGTGGGTCGTCTATGACAGTGGTTCTCAAACTTTTTTGGTTAAAGGACCCCTTTTCAAATGGATTAGTAATCATGGAACCCCCTATTTAAATTAAAGAGCGGAGGAGTAGGACTAGTTGGATAGCTCTACCAAAGAGCCTCCTGCCAAGCTGTAACATTCTATGATTCTATGATAATGGAGGTACTTGTCACGCCTTCTTGGATGAAGCTCGGTATTAATGCAGCAGATGTCACCTCAGATCCCGCACAATGCGCCACATCAACAATCGACCCATAAATCGCACGGTCTCAACACGCGCTTGGTGAGAAAATAGCATCAATGAGTTTGTTACTAACTAGGAGACACATCGAGCACCAACACACATTCTATCATCCCGCTCCCTTTACCCATACAGCGGGAGCGACACTAGTTTCAGGCTCCGGGACAGGATGATCTACAAACTGGGCTCTGCAGTCTGTACCTGCAGCGTGTTTCCCATCGATCCCCCGAGGCCTTGCTGATGTTTCCCGGACAGAATCAACAGAAGAGCCGGGAAACAACTGAACCTGCTGCCCAGCTGGAGCAGAGAAACACCCGAGTCTGTTTAGTGATGGAACCCCGGGTCCAGTTGGGGACAAGTGGAGGCAGGGGGAGGGGAGCACACTCGGTGCTTTGTTGTTTTTGCCGGCCATTGGACTGAAGTGAACAGTTCAGCGCAGACACGACGGGCCAAAGGGCCTCCTTCTGTGCCGTAAATTTCTATGATTCTATGAGTTTGCCTCGAGCCGGGGCACACATTTGTTTCATGCGAAAAGCAGAATTTAGCGCGGCCTTTATAGCGAGATAGCGAGAGAGACATAGAAAGCTGGTCAGCTGATTTCCCAGATTCACTGAAAAGACTTAGGGGGAAAAATTAGGTCGCGCCCCATTTGGGGCGCAAATATCGTCTGGACGCAAAAATTAGCGCCTGGCGCTAATTATCGGCACTGACTGGAAACTTCACTTTTACCGCCCCGGGAGGTGAGTGGAGCGCTAAATCAGGCGCTGCACACCTGTCTTAAGGCGCAAAGGCCGAGCAGTGAGGCGCTAACTCAGCGCGCGAGCGCAGCGCAGCTGCTGCCAGTTAGCGAGGGAACACAGACACACTGGCGCCGGCCACTTCTTAAAGCGGGGGGGCCAACTTGCTCCCCAGCCACACCCTGCTCATTGCAGCCTTGAATCTCGGCCTGGAGAGACCTGTGAATCCATTTTGCTGCCAAGGATGGAGAGGGTGAGAGAACGCGCTCATCGCTTCACCGAGCGGGCCTTGGATGCTCTGGTTGGCGCGGTGGAGCGCAGAAGATGTATACTCTTCCCTGAGAGTGACAGGAGGCCTTTGCCGCGCGAGTACAGAAGAGTGTGGAGGGAGGTGGCTCAGAGCGTCTCCTCCAGGAGCATGGTGCCCAGGACCCATACTCAATGCCGCAAAAAGTTCAACGACCTCACTCGGGTCGTCAGGGTGAGTGGCTTTTTCTCAATACCTCTCCATCCCTCCATCTCAACCTCACTCTATGGCCAGAGGGTCTTAAAACCCCAATGCACAACACTCATCCAACACCTATGGCCCTTTCATGAAACACACACACACATTCCACACTTTGCATACAGTAAGGGCTATTCACCTATGGGAGGCACATCAGGCAAGACCATGGCTGCATACAGTAAGGGCTATTCACCTATGGGAGGCACATCAGGCAAGACCATGGCTGCATACAGTAAGGGCTATTCACCTATGGGAGGCACATCAGGCAAGACCATGGCTGCATACAGTAAGGGCTATTCACCTATGGGAGGCACATCAGGCAAGACCATGGCTGTATATTTACTCAGATGCTGTCCTTTTTCTTACAGGCCAAGCTGGCGCATAATCGGAGACAGCAGCAACGGACAGGTGGAGGGCGGCCTCAGCTGCAACCCCTCAGCGATCTGGAGGAGCGCGTCCACAGGATTGTGGCAAGCCGGGTGATCGGTCCCATCGCCACTGGAGACGCCGACCCCGTTCTGGACAGCAATGGTAAGGTCATCACCTTTTTGTCCTCTGTCCTTCCACTTGTCCCTCACAACACCAGCCTTTGACACTTTCAATCCAACTTGCTAACTCGCTGCACTTATTCCTCCCTTACTGCCACCCTGTCCTCACGCTAAAGCCACTCTTGTACCTCCCTGCTTTCAGATGGTGATTCACCAGCTGAGGAGATGGTCCCTGAAGCTGCCACTGGGAGTGATGCTGCAGCTGAGGAGGAAGAGGAAGCCGGAGCATCAGTGCCACCCTCTCCCGAGGAAGCCCATGCCCACACTGGGAACACGCCTTCCCTGGAGGGGAGCAGGGGGGAAGGGTCTGATGAGGGTGAAGCTCCAGGACCCAGCGGGCTGCAGCAACGCCATGGGGGGGTAGGGAAGAACAGGGGCCTTCTCCCCAGAGGGAGAGTATGCCAGACACTCCTACTGCAATGGACGCAGAGGAGGAGCGGCTGATCGCAGAAATGAACACCCAGGCGGTGGGCATGCACACTGAGCTCATGGGTGCAGTGGGAAGGGTGCCCGAATGCATTGAGTCACTGGCAAGGAGTGTGGAGCACTTCGCTGTAGCACAGGCGGATGCCACACTAACGCTTAGTGCTGCAATTCAGTCACTGGCTGCCGTGATCCCATCTCTGACTGCTCTCATACAGACTCAGATTGAGGCCACGCGAGCACAGACTGCTGCCAACCTCGATGGTTCGTGCACATGTCCCCGGGGCTGTCACCGCGCCGCAGCAGGCCAGCAATCTGTTCTCCGGCAGATTGCTCCGGATGCTGAAGTGCTGCCACGTGGGAGTGCCAGTGTGTCGGGCGAGCAGGGAGTTGCTGTCCTCTCTCACGATGACAGTATTCCTGCTGCCAACACTGTCACTTCTCCACTGCACTTGCCACCG
This sequence comes from Squalus acanthias, assembly GCA_030390025.1. NCBI lineage: Eukaryota > Metazoa > Chordata > Chondrichthyes > Squaliformes > Squalidae > Squalus > Squalus acanthias. Next base: position 88,621,286 of record CM059426.1, read on the forward strand.
CCTGTAGGACAGACTGCTGCCGCCCATGCAGAGTTGGTGCAGTCTGCAGCCGGGCCCTCCAGGCCCAGAACTGGTCGAGGCCGTCCTTCAGGGGCATCTGCAGTGTCAGGGTCTGACGAGCAGCAGCCTTCCACCAGCCTTGCTGCAGCCACTGAGGTCCCATTACGGAGGAGCAGTAGGGTTAGAAGGGGGGAAGTGCGCAAGGGAAGGAGATCACCCTCGAAGGGCAAAAAGTAGGAGGTGTGACAAAATGCTGGTCATTTTTTTATTAAAGGTCGAGGTTCATGGTCCAACTTTTGTTTAGTGTTTTGGACATTATCTCCAGGTTGTGAGAACCAGTTATGTTATTGACTGTTTTTTTGTGTTTATTTCTATGAGTTTGTCATGAGGAATTGACACACACAGAGTTTGTAAAATAAATAAGTTTCTGTATTCAAAATATACATGGTTGGTGGTTGGAATTATTGGTGCCTTGGCCGGCTTAGGGGTTGCGTGCTGGGTTCATTAATGTTGTTAGCAATGGCAGAAGCCATTTCCACAGCAGGGGCCTTAGAAGCGGCTTGCTATTAGCCGTTGACGGACGGCCCTTGCAGTTTCACCATTGTGGGCCGCCCTCCCGCCTTGGTGCTGCTGATGATCATCCTCCTCGTCCTCTTCCTCCTCCTCCTCTGGTGGTGCTCCAAGGCCTGGTGGCATTGGCTGGGTCCTGAGGATTGCCATGTTATGCAACATGCAGCACACGACTACGAAGTTGGATACTCGCTCAGGCGAGTACTGCAGGGCTCCTCCAGAATGGTCGAGACAGCGGAACCGTTGCTTCAGCACGCCGATTGTGCGCTCAATCATGTTCCTGGTAGCTTGATGGCTCTCATTGTACCGCAGCTCAGCAGGGGTGTTGGGCGTACGGAGCGGTGTCATCAGCCAGGTGCTCAATGCATACCCCTTGTCCCCGAGAAGCCAACCAACTGGCTGATGCGGTGCCTCGAAAAGTTCTGCCACAGTAGTCTGGCGCAGGATAAAAGCATCGTGGCAGCTGCCAGGATAGTGGGCATTGACAGCGAGTATCAGCTGTCTGTGGTCACAGACCAACTGAACATTCAAGGAATGGAACCCCTTTCTGTTCCGGAATTCCTCGGCATTCTCATGCGGAGCACGCAAAGCCACATGCGTGCAGTCAATGGCGCCCTGCACCATGGGGAAGCCCGCTACCCTCGCAAAGCCCAGAGCGCGGTCACGCTGCTTGTCTGGGGTCATGGGGAAAGAGATGAACTCTCGTCTCCTTTTAAAGAGGGCATTTGTGACCTGCCGGATGCAGCAATGCACCGCGAACTGGGAGATATTGGCGAGGTCCCCAGCAGCAGCTTGAAATGAGCCAGTAGCGTAAAAGTTGAGAGCCAATGTGACCTTCACTGCCACCGACAGAGACGTCCTGGACCTCAGTTGAGGCTGCAGATCTGGCTGCAGCAGGTGGCAGAGCTCAGTGACCACCTACTTGCTGAATCGCAGCCTTCGCAAACACAGCTCCTCAGACATATGAATGTAGGAGAGCTGTTCACGATATACCCTGGGAGGGTAAGCTCTCCTGTACATACGCCTGTTGGCCCTCCTCCGTCTGGCCATCATTGCCACGCTCTCTCTGCGTCTCTGTATCCTCCGATTCAGCTGGAGCAGGACGACGCCCCCAATCAGTGCAGCCCCCATATTCTCTTTGCAAGCAAAGTAATGAAGGACAGCAAGTAAAGTACCAGCGAAGTTAGGATCAGTAGGCAAAACTACCTCACAAAGCGTTGAGTCAATGCAGAAGTCTCTCTTTCTCTCTCTCCGAATCTCTCTCTCTCTCTCAGAACGAGTGGTGCAAAAATGTCGACCACAGAAAAAGACAGGAAGAGGCCCCCTTTAAATAGCGCCCCCCCAGCCCCACAGCGATTGATAGCGTTCCAGTCTTCCGGTCGTTGGATGCGCCAGGCGGTAAGGCAGGGGGCGCCACTCAATTTCCGCTCCGGGGCGCCACAAGGGCGTTGCACCATGGAATGACGTCACAATCTGCGCGCGCAGGTGGTCGCAGCGGTAAGTTTTAGCGCCGCCGCACAATCTCTAGTTAAGTTCCCGAGTGGCGCAAACATCGCTGCGCCCGGGCGTTAGCGGCTTTGCGCCCCATTAGCGCCCTCTTAAGGCGCTAACGGGAGGCGCAACCAACTGAATTTTTACCCCTTATTGTGATTGCGGTGGAACCTACAGGTGCAGACTGGCCCTTTGAAGGAGATGGATATTCAGATCTGCTTCCCAGGTGATTGTCCTTTGGAGGTGTTTACTGTGGATATCTCCGAATCTTACTCTTACTCTTCAGATTATTTCATGGACCCCCTGAAAAGTCTCTATGGACCCCCAGCAGTCCACGGGACCCAGTTTGAGAAACACTGGTCTATGACAATAGCACAAGATGTTTGGGTTACAGAGTACAGCTCCCTTAGGAATGATTAACTAATTAACACTGCAGACTGATTACTCGGCCAAAACAAACTAAGATGCGGAGATGCCGGTGTTGGACTGGGATGGACAAAAATGAGAAGTCACACAACACCAACAAACTAACACCTTGGAAGAGAATCTAGCAAACAATCTGTTCTGAGCTGAGAGTTTCTGCAGCCAGGAATACTTTGCTGACCTTGGGAGCTAACCCTTTACATGTTGATTCTAAAAATATAAGTTCCAAAAAGTCAGTATATGGAAAAACTCATTTTGACACATTACTCCTCCCAAATGGTCCTGTGCACACGAGTACAGTGGGTCACTTTTGAGCACCCTGCACACTGTGCTAAGCATTTCACCATGACTGCTGGTCCTTTCAGGGTCCAGAATTCCACAAGCTGTGCCACGCCTGTGCCGGGTGCCTGTGACACCTTGCTCCGACCACGGTTCTAGGCATTGTGCAGCAAAGTGTGGCTAGGCTGGCAATGAATGGCCTCCGTTGGTTCTTTGACCAAACCACCACGCACTGCCAGCAATTTCTAATGACTGCAGCTCTCTCTTCTCTTAGGCAGTCCTTCGAAACCGAGGATGACTTGCTTCCACATTAAAAATGAGTTCGCAGGTGACTGATGAGTCCAATGCGGGACCTACAGTCTCTGTCACAGGTGGGGCAGACGGTGGTTGAAGGAGCAGGTGGGTGGGGTGCTTGGGTTGACATGCGCTCCTTGCGCTTGGCTTCCGCTTGCTCCCAGTGAAGAGACTCGAGGTGTTCGGCGCCTTCCCGGATGCTTCTCCTCCACTTTGTGCGGTCTTGGGCTAGGGATTCCCAGGTGTCGGTGGGGATGTTACACTTTTTCAAGGAGGCTTTGAGGGTGTCCTTGAAGCGTTTCCTCTGCCCACCTGGGGCTCTCTTGCCGTGTCGGAGCTCCGAGTAGAGCGCTTGTTTTGGGAGTCTCGTATCGGGCATGCGGACAATGTGACCCGTCCATCGGAGCTGATCGAGCGTGGTCAAAGCTTTGATGCTGGGGATGTTGGCCTGAGCAAGAATACTAACGTTGGTGCGCCTATCCTGCCAATGGATTTGCAGGATCTTGCGGAGGCAGCGTTGGTGGTACCTCTCCAGTGCTTTGAGGTGCCTGCTGTACATGGTCCATGTCTCTGAGGCATACAGCAGGGCGGGTATCACTGCTGCTCTGTAGACTATGAGCTTAGTGCCGGGTTTGACTGCAGCAGGGTGCTGCTCACAGGCTTTGCCACTGGTTGTCGCCAGCCGTTTAACCACCACTCACTGACGCAACTGTGCCTGATGAATGATTCACTCTTCTCCCAGCCAGGGTGTGTATTACATGACTACCCTGCACCCTTCCCTTGAGCAGGTAAGACACAAAAGCCTACCTTATCCTGCCTTTCCCTAAACCCTGGGCGGGCTGGGTTTAGCTAGCTGCTCCTCTTTCAGTCCCACTTTGCATATATTACTCAGGTTCCCCATGTCAGTCAAATCCCTAAAATAATTTGGCACATGACTTGCTACCAATCCTTGTGCTTCCATTGTGCTCGCAACTTACCCAATAAGATATCCGCTTGAAATCTTACTGGCACCCTGATTCTGTTCAGGTAGGTTAAGCCCAGGACTTTATGCCATAGCGCTAGTTGACTGCGCTGGATTAACAAAGCCTGATGTCCTTTGTCTAGCCCTGGCTTCCTCTTGGCTGATCAGTTTCGCTATAATCCCTTTGATATCCACATAATTCTTAATCAAATCCTTGAATGGCAAGGTCAATGAGGCACAAAAGTAAAATACTGCAGATGCTGGAAATCTGAAATAAAAAGAGAAAATGCTGGAAATACTCAGCAGGTCAGGCAGCATCTGTGGAGAGAGAAACAGAGTTAACGTTTCAGGTCGATGACCTTTCTTCAGACCACTGGCACCTCCCACCGCTGCATAAGTACGATGTTCCAGTCAAACCCTGGCCACAGGTACCCGTGTAGTTCCCCAAAATCCCCAAATGTAAGCAATTCTGCCTTTCTCATGCTGGAAATTCTGCACCAGTCATGGTAGTGAAGAAACATCTTGTGTCCTATAGCCCTTTTACCTCTGTCCCATTCACTATGAGCCAGTGTAGGAAACGAGACATCAAAGAGACCAGCAGTAGTTGGCTTTGTACCAACTTGGTTACACTTAGGAAATCTGATTTCCATGTCCTTATCCTTTGTGTTCTGTTCGGATGCACCAACACAGACTCACTGTGCCTCGGCTGAATAGCTGTCATAGTGGTTCATCTGTGTGACAATCAGGGACATCTAACTTCCCATGTGTTTACGTGGGGATACCAAGGTCATAATATGATTTTTCTAATTCCTTCACAGGATGTGGGCGTCGCTGGCAAGGCCAGCATTTATTGCCCATCCCTAATTGCCCTTGAGAAGGTGGTGGTGAGCTGCCTTATCCGGCTGAGTGGCTTGCTAGGCTATTTCAGAAGGCAGAGGGTCTGGAGTTACATAAAAGATGTTCTTTCCCTAAAGGGAAAGTGAACCTGATGTGTTTTTATGACAATCCAGTAGTACTAGCTTTTTATTTAATTTCATTATTTATTTAAATTTAAATTCCCCAGCTGTCGTAGTGGGATTTGAACTCACATCTCGGGCTGGGTTTTCTCAGCCCCGAGGAGGCGGGTATGGAGGCGGGACTGCCGGGAAAGTTGCAGAATTTGGGGGCAGGTAGCAAACCCGCCTCTGTGCCCTCTTGCCAGGAGGCGGGAAGCCGTCCTGCCCCGGGTCCCGTCTCCTTGGAGGTGGGAAGGGATTAAAGCCTATTAACTGCCTGTTAACAGGTAGTTAACAGGCAGAAAATAGGATTATCCCCATTTTTCGTGATGAAGTGCGGGCTTCCCGACCTGGGGGAACCCCGCCAGGGTGTAGGAGGTGAGTAGGAGGTCTGCGGGGTCTGAAAGTGTGATGTAGAGGTGAGTGATGGGTGCATGTGTGGAGTGGTGAGTATGTGAGGTGAGTGTAAAGTGTTAGAAAATGTTAACTTACCTTTGTTTCTCCCTACAGCCTTCAGCCGCTGTGGAGCCGTAGTCCCCGACATCTCCATTGTAGAGATCACAGACTGGCTGTTGCATCCTCCGATCCAACAGCCAGCTGATTTCTGCAAAGTAGAAAGGTTTGATGAGTCCTGGGTGCAACGAGACCTGGGCGTCATGGTACATCAGTCACTGAAGGTGGGAAGGCAAGTGCAGCAGGCAGTCAAGAAAGCAAATGGCATGATGGCCTTCATAGCAAGGGGATTTGAGTACAGGAGTAGGGAGGTGATGCTACAGTTGTACAGGGCCTTGGTGAGGCCACACCTGGAGTATTGTGTGCAGTTTTGGTCTCCTAACTTGAGGAAGGACATTCTTGCTATTGAGGGAGTGCAACGAAGGTTCACTAGATTGATTCCTGGGATGGCCAGACTGACATATCAAGAAAGACTGGATCAACTGAACTTGTATCCTCTGGAGTTCAGAAGAATGAGGGGGGATCTTATAGAGACATTTAAAATCCTGACTGGTTTAGACAAATTAGATGCGGGCAGAATGTTTCCAATGTTAGGGAAAACTAAAACCAGGGGTCACAGTCTAAGGATAAAGGGGAAGCCATTTAAGACTGAGATGAGGAGGAACTTCTTCACCCAGAGAGTGGTGAATCTGTGGAATTCTCTACCACAGAAGGTTGTTGAGGCCAGTTCGCTAAATATATTCAAAAGGGAGTTAGATATAATACTCACAACTAGGGGGATCAAGGGGTATGGCGAGAAAGCAGGAATGGGGTACTGAGGTAGCATGTTCAGCCATGAACGCATTGAATGGCGGTGCAGGCTCGAAGGACCGAATGGTCTACTCCTGCACCTATTTTCTATGTTTCTATGTTTCTATGTCCTGAACACAGGGACTCATCAAACTACACAGAATGTCAGTGTTTGACAGCTTCACAGAGCTGTCAAACGATGACATTTCTTCTTTCAAAAATTCTTGACAGATGACATGTCATACGTTGACGTGCTCTGTCACTGACTTCCTCCTAATTAGCCTGCTGAGCCCGCTTGGCGGGCTTAACAAGGTCAATCAGGGGAAAATCCCACAGGTTGGCCAGAAGCTGATGGAGGCGGGACTGAAACCGAGCAAGCAGCAGTCCCGCCTCCAACACCTCTGCATTCAGAAAATCCAGCCCCTCATGTCTGGAACCACTTCCAGTAATCTATTCCTAAACATTAGGTGACAATAATCTGTGATATTTTCACTCTATAACCAAAGCTTCCAAATCTCTTCAAGTTCAATAACCAATTCTCCATATGTACTAAGCAAACTTTCCTTAATGTCTTAAATTTTTGTCTATAATTTAAATTATAAGCATCAAGAATACCTCGTCATAGTTCGTACCGTCCAATGGATCCGCACAAGAAAACACAGCAAGTGCTTTACTGCTAAGTGATGCTATGAGATAACATGTTTAAAACTATGAAGGGATCGGACAGAGTATATAGAATCAGACTGTTTCAGTGATGAAGTGTCTAGATTAAGGTGACATAGATATAAGATTAAATGCAAGAGATTTAGGACAGTGAGCAGAAGAAACGATTTTACACAGAAAGTTGTGAGACTTTGGAATACACTACCAGAGTTAGAGATTGAAGCAGAGACCATGTCAACATATGAGAATAGGTAGTTGAAGGAAAATGGAATAAAAGATTATGGGGTAAAAACTGGGTGGGTAATTTTTGCGCCCAGAAAAAGTTAGCACTCCTTCGTCGAAAATTCAGTAGTAGCCCCAAGAAGGAGGTGGAGCGCCTAAGCTGATTATTTCCAGCATTTTCTGTTTTATTTTAGATTTCCAGCATCTGCAGTATGTTGCTTTTGAGCTAGCTCAATTTGTCTTTTATTCTTGTTGACAATTTTTTTAATATCACTATTTGTTGCTGTTAAGTTTACTTTTATTTTTAAAAAGAGAAAGACTGGAAGAGAACACTTTATACACAAAGCACGTCCAAACTCTTGAACAGAAAGATACTATGTACCTAAATAATGGAAAGGATCCTTATTGTTACATGGTATTTTCAACCATGCAGAAACCAGCTCTTTTGGCTCTCTGCTTTTCCTCTCCCAGACATTCTGATTTTGAAAGTTAGATGATGTCCATCCTGGAGCAGTTTGATTTAAATGGGACATGCCACTTTAGGCCAACTGGGGACCAACCAGACCTACTCAATCCAGAAATACTACCACCTACTGAGATTGTAACAGTAGCTTGCTGATAGAAATTAGAATTACCTGGGTTGGCTCTGGAACAGCCTCCCAGCTCAAGAGAAGAGAGGAGAACATTTTGGGGAAAAGTACTTCTGCAACTTTTTAAAATTGTTTTCATAATATTTTTTATCCAATTTTATTTCCTTCTCTCCTGAAAGCACAGACTTATGCTGGGATACAGTTCCATGGGCACCGCAGCCCACTGGTCCTTTATGTAAATGGTTGATCTTCATGTTTGAGCCTTCATTTTGAGTGTTGGTAAGGTGTTCAGTTATGGAGAGCATAAGAGCTGCATCTGATTGCATGCAAGAGATACATTTTCCAGCTGAAGTCAAGTTGTTGTTAGAATCATAGAATCATAGAATGGTTACAGCACAGAAGGAGGCCATTCAGCCCGTCAAGCCCGTGCTGGCTCTCTGCAGGAGCACTTCAGCTAGTCCCACTCCCCGCTCTTTCCATGTAGTCCTGCAAATTTTTTTCCTTCAGGTACTTATCCAATTCCCTTTTGAAAGCCATGATTGAATCTGCCTCCACCACCCTTTCAGGCAGTGCATTCCAGATCTTTATCACTCGCTGCGTAAAAAGGTTTTTCCTCATGTCGCCTTTGGTTCTTCTGCCAATCACCTTAAATCTGTTTCCTCTGGTTCTCAACCCTTCCGCCAATGGGAACAGTTTCTCTCTATCTACTCTGTCTAGACCCCTCATGATTTTGAACACCTCTATCAAATCTCCTCTCAACCTTCTCTGCTCTAAGGAGAACAACACCAGCTTCTCTACTCAATCCACGTAATTAAAGTCCCTCATCCCTGGAACCATTCTTGTAAATCTTTTCTGCACCCTCTCTAAGGCCTTCACATCCTTCCTAAAGTGCAGTGCCCAGAATTGGAAATAATACTCCAGTTGAGGCCGAACCAGTGTTTTATAAAGGTTCATCATAACCTCCTTGCTTTCGGGCTGGATTTTGAATGACCCATGGAGTCGGGTTTGGAGGCGTGTGGGGGGTTAAATTTGCGGGGTCGGGGTTTCCGACCCCATCCCGACTCCATCCCGCCTCCACGCAATTTTGACAAAATCAGTCGCGGGGTTCCCGACTCCGTCCCGCCTCCAAGAGGCGGGAGAGGCCATTAAAGCCCTTAACAAGCTCTAAATTGGCTCTGTAATGCCATTTTGAAACGTTTTAGCTAGTTTAACCCTTTTCTGACGTGAAGTACGACTGGTGTGAAACACGCCAGTGAAAGGGAGCACAAGTGGACAGCTGACTATCAGCTGCAGGTCCACTATTACAACGGAGATGTGATGAAGGTAGTAGTATTAGGTCTGAAAGTCGCCGCTGCTGCATTGAATGTGTTCAGAGACTGCATGGCCTTTGCTGAGGGAGAGAGTCTCTCTCTCTCTCTCTCCTCCCCCCCCCCCTATTTTGCATCCAGGTCCACTCACATCAAAAGCAAGCCAGGCAGGTCCTCTCTCACCAACAGTCTCTGAGACTAGGCAGTCAGCAATGATGACATCATCAGAGGCGACTTTCAGACTGAAACCACTAATTGGTTCATGGGTTCCCACATGCTGGAACTCAATTGCCCAATTAAGTGAAAATTGCATCATTCATCCACATTAATCTGGAGTCGGGGGGGGGAGAAACACGAAATGCGGATTACACGACCCCAACCCGACCCCAAGACAAAATCCAGCCCATATATGCCTCTATTTATGAAACTCAGGATCCCGTATGCTTTTTTAACAACTTTCTCAACCTGCCCTGCCACCTTCAACAATTTGTGTACATATACCCCCAGGTCTCTCTGTTCATGCACCCCCTTTAGAATTGTACCCTTTGTTTATATTGCCTCTCCTCGTTCTTCCTACCAAAATGTATCACTTCGCACTTTTCTGCGTTAAATTTCATCTGCCACGTGTCCGCCAATTCCATCAGCCTATGTCCTCCTGAAGTCTATCACTATCACTATTCCATACTTAAGAAAAGACATACTTGCTCTCGAGGCAGTACAAAGAAGGTTCACTCGGTTAATCCCGGGGATGAGGGGGTGGACATATGAGGAGAGGTTGAGTAGATTGGGACTCTACTCATTGGAGTTCAGAAGAATGAGAGGCGATCTTATTGAAACTTATAAGAATGTGAAGGGGCTTGATCGGGTGGATGCGGTAAGGATGTTCCCAAGGATGGGTGAAACTAGAACTAGGGGGCATAATCTTAGAATAAGGGGCTGCTCTTTCAAAACTGAGATGAGGAGAAACTTCTTCACTCAGAGGGTAGTAGGTCTGTGGAATTTGCTGCCCCAGGAAGCTGTGGAAGCTACATCATTAAATAAATTTAAAACAGAAATAGATAGTTTCCTAGAGGTAAAGGGAATTAGGGGTTACGGTGAGCGGGCAGGAAATTGGACATGAGGCTGAGTTCGGATCGGTCAGGGCCCTGTGGGTGGTGGAGCGGGCCCAGGGGCTGAGTGGCCGGGTCCTGCTCCTACTTCTTGTGTTCTTTAGATTTGAGGTTAGGATCAGATCAGCCATGATCTTATTGAATGGCGGAGCAGGCTCGAGGGGCCGATTGGCCTACTCCTGCTCCTATTTCTTATGTTCTTATGTTCTTATCCTTCTTTGAGCACATAAAGTTAGGCTGAAACTCCAGTGCAGCACTGAGGGAATGCTGCACTGTCGGAGCTGACGTCTTTCAGATGAGACGTTAAACCGAGGCTCTGTCTGCTTTCTCAGCTGGACGTAAAAGATCTCATAGCACTATTTCGAAGAAGAGTAGGGGAGTTATCCCCGGTGTCATGGCCAATATTTATCCCTCAACCAACATAACAAAAACAGATTATCTGGTCATTATCACATTGCTGTTTGTGGGAGCATGCTATGCGCAAATTGGCTGCCGCGTTTCCCACATTACAACAGTGACTCCATTTCAAAATTACTTTATTGGCTGTAAAGCGCTTTGAGACGTCCGGTGGGCATGAAAGGTGCGATATAAATGCAAGTCTTTCTTTCTTCTTTCTTTCTTTCTCACTGTTCACTATACTTCCGAGTTTTGTGTCATCTGCAAATTTTGAAATTGTATCCTGTACACCCAAGTCCAAGTCATTAATATATATCAAGAAAAGCAGTGGTCCTAGTACCGACCCCTGGGGAACACCACTGTGTACCTTCCTCCAGTCCAATAAACAACCGTTCACCACTACTCTCTGTTTCCTATCACTTAGCCAATTTTGTATCCATGCTGCCACTGTCCCTTTTATTCCACGGGCTTCAACTTTGCTGGCAAGCCTATTATGTGGCACTTTATCAAACGCTTTTTGGAAGTCCATGTACACCACATCAACCACAATACCCTCATCAACCCTCTCTGTTACCTCATCAAAAAACTCAATCAAGTTACTTAAAAACAATTTGCCTTTAACAAATCCGTGCTGGCTTTCCTTAATTAATCCACACTTGTCCAAGTGACTGTTAGTTTTGTCCCGGATTATCGTTTCTAAAAGCTTCTCCACTACCGAGGTTAAACTGACTGGCCTGTAGTTGCTGGGTTTATCCTTACACCCTTTTTTGAACACGGGTGTAACATTTGCAATTCTCCAGTCCTCTGGCACCAGCCCCGTATCCAAGGAGGATTGGAAGATTATTATGGCCAGTACCTTCGCAATTTCCACCTTTACTTCCCTCAGCATCCGAGAATGAATCCCATCCGGTCCTGGTGACTTATCTACTTTAAGTACAGCCAGCCTTTCTAGTGCCTCCTCTTTATCAATTTTTATCCCATCCAGTATCTCAACTACCCCCTATTTCACCATGACTTTGGCAGCATCTTCTTCCTTGGTAAAGACAGATGCAAAGTACTCATTTAGTACCTCAGCCATGCCCTCTGCCTCCATGCGTAGGTCTCCATTTTGGTCCATAATCGTCCCCACCCCTCCTCTTACTACCCGTTTACTATTTATATGCCTATAGAAGACTTTTGGATTCTCTTTTATGTTAGCTGCCAGTCTATTCTCATACTCCCTCTTTGCCCCTCTTATTTCCTTTTTCACTTCCCCTCTGAACTTTCTATATTCAGCCTGGTTCTCACTTGTATTCTCAACCTGACATCTGTCATACGTGCCCTTTTTCTGCTTCATCTTACCCTCTATCTCTTTCATCATCCAGGTACCTCTGGCTTTGGTTGCCCTACCTTTCCCCCTCGTGGGAATGTACCTCGACTGTACCTGAAATTTTAATTTTTTTTATTAGCACGATTTGCCTCCAACAAATCCGTGCTGGCTTTCCTTAATTAATTCACACCTGTCCAAGTGGACTGTTAACTTTGTGCCTGATTATCGTTTCCAAAAGCTTCCCCACTACCAAGGTTAAACTGACTAGCCTGTAGCTGCTGGGTTTATCCTTACACCCATTTTTGAACAAGGTTGCAACATTTGCAATTCTCCAGTCTTCTGGCACCACCCCTGTAGCTAAGGAGCATTTGAAGATTATGGCCAGTACCTCCACAACTTTCTCCCTAACCTCCCTCAGCATCCTAGGATGCATCCCATCCGGACCTAGTGACTTATCAACTTTCAGTACAGACAGCGTTTCTAGAACCTCCTCTTTATCAATTTTTATCCCATCCAGTATCTCAACTACCTCCTCTTTCACTATGACTTTGGCAGCATCTTCTTCCTTAGTGAAGACAGATGTAAAGTATTCATTTAGTACCTCAGCTACGCCCTCTGCCTCCATGTGTAGGTCTCCTTTTTGGTTCCTAATCGTCCCCACCCTTTCTCTTACTAGCCGTTTATTATTTATATGCATATAGAAGACTTTTGAATTCCCTTTTATGTTAGCTGTTGTTCGTGAACAGGAGGAGCAACCCGGCTGATATTTCCCCTCTCTGGATTATGGGTGCTGAGACGAATATTAGTCCTCCAATTGCTTCCCAAGTTTATTTTGTTTATTTTTAAGATCAACATATATTTCAAGAGCATTGAGACAACTGCCCCAATTTCAGTAAGTTTATCCAGTAGGTAACTTACTCATGCAGACCAGGAAGATCCCAGGATCAGTGCCTTTAGCCGATCACAGCTTACATAAGAACATAATAAGTAAGAGCAGGAGTAGGCCAAATGGCCCCTCGAGCCTGCTCCGCCATTCAATAAGATCATGGCTTATTATCGACCTCAACTCTACTTTCCGGCCCGATCTCCCTATCCCTTGATATCTCCATATCCCTTGATAATCTCCATATCCCTTGCTTTCCTAATTGCTTGCTGTACCTGCATGTTAACTTTCAGTGATTCTTGTACAAGGACACCCAGGTCCCTCTGGACACCAACATTTCCCAATCTTTCACCATTTATAAAATACTCTGTTTTTCTATTTTTCCTACCAAAGTGGATAACTTCACATTTCTCCACATTATATTCCATTTGCCATGTTCTTGCCCATTCACTTAGCCTGTCTATATCCCCTTGAAGCCTCCTTGCATCCTCCTCACAACTTACATTCCCACCCAGCTTTCTGTCATCAACAAATTTGGATATATTACATTTGGTGCCCTCATCCAAATCATTGATGTAGATTGTAAATAGCTGAGGCCCAAGCATTGATCCTTGCGGTATCCCAATAGTGACAGCCTGCCAACCTGAAAATGACCCGTTTATTCCTACTCTCTGTTTTCTGTCCGTTAACCAATCCTCAATCCATGCTAGTATATTATCCCCAATCCCATGAGCCCTAATTTTGTTCAATAACCTCTCGTGTGGCACCTTATCAAATGCCTTCTGAAACTCCAAATACACCACATCCGCTGGTTCCCCCTAATCCATTTTGCTAGTTACAACCTTAAAAAACTCTAACAGATTCGTCAAACACAATTTCACTTTCATAAATCCATGTTGACTCTGCCCAATCCTATTATTATTTTCTAGGTGCCCTGTTACCACGTCCTTAATAATAGATTCTAGCATTTTCCCTACTACTGATGTCAGGCTAACTGGTCTGTAGTTCCCCATTTTCTCTCTCCCTCCTTTCTTAAATAGTGGGGTTACATTTGCCACATTCCAATCCGCGGGAACCGTTCTAGAATCTATGGAATTTTGGAAAATGACAACCAATGCTTCCACTATCTCGAGAGCCACCTCTTTCAAATCCCTAGGATGCAGGCCATCAGGTCCAGGAGATTTATCAGCTTTCAGTCCCATTAATTTCTCCAGTACTTTTTTTACTAATACTAATTTCTTTCAGTTCCTCATTCTCGCTAAAGCCTTGGTTCTCCACTATTCCGGGAAGTTTTTTGCATCTTCTTCCATGAAGACAGACACAAAGTATTTGTTTAATTTCTCTGCCATTTTCTTATTCCCCATTATAATTTCTCCTGTCTCAGCCTGTAAGGGACCCACATTTACTTTCGCTAATCTTTGCCTTTTTACATGCTTATAGAAGCTTTTATAGTCTGTTTTTACGTCTCTCGCTAGTTTGCTCTCATATTCTATTTTCCCTTTCTTTCTCAATTTCTTGGTCCTCCTTTGCTGAATTCTAAAATCCTCCCAATCGTCAGGCTTACTACAATTTTTCGCAACATTATAAGCCTCTTCCTTTGATCTAATACTATCTTTAACTTCTCTTGTTAGCCATGGTTGGACCACTTGTCCTAGAAACATAGAAGATAGGAGCAGGAGTAGGCCATTCGGCCCCTTGAGCCTGCTCCGCGATTCAATGCGATCATGGCTGATCATCCAAATTCAGTACCCTGTCCCTGCTTTCTCCCCATATCCCTTGGTCCCTTTAGCCTTAAGAAATATATCTAACTCCTTCTTGAAGATATTTAATGAATTGGCCTCAACTGCCTTCTGTGGTAGAGAATTCCACAGGTTTACCACTCTCTGGGTGAAGAAATTCCTCCTCATCTCAGTCCTAAATGGCTTACCCCTTATCCTTAGACTGTGACCCCTGGTTCTGGACTCCCCCGCCATTGGGAACATCCTTCCTGCATCTAGTCTGTCTAGTCCTGTTAGAATTTTGTAAGTTTCAATGAGATCCCCTCTCATTCTTCTAAACTCTAGCGAATATAAGCCCAATCGACCCAATCTCTCTTCATACGTCATTCCTGCCATCCCAGGTATCACTCTGGTGAATCTTCGCTGCACTCCCTCCATGGCAAGAACATCCTTTCTCAGATAAGGCGACCAAAACTGCACACAATACTCAAGGTGTGGTCTCACCAAGGCCCTGTATAACTTCAGCAAGACATCCTTGCTCCTGTACTCGAATAGAAGCATAGAAGATAGGAGCAGGAGTAGGCATTCGGCCCCTTGAGCCTGCTCCGCAATTTAATGAGATCATAGCTGATCATCCAAATTCAGTACCCTGTCCCTGCTTTCTCCCCATATCCCTTGATCCCTTTAGCCTTAAGAAATATATCTATCTCCTTCTTGAATATATTTAATGAATTGGCCTCAACTGCCTTCTGTGGTAGAGAATTCCACAGGTTCACCACTCTCTGGGTGAAGAAATTCCTCCTCATCTCAGTCCTAAATGGCTTACCCCTTATCCTTAGACTGTGACCTCTGGTTTTGGACTCCCCCGCCATCAGGAACATCCTTCCTGCATCTAGTCTATCTAGTCCTGTTAGAATTTTATAAGTTTCAATGAGATCCCCTCTCATTCTTCTAAACTCTAGAGAATATAAGCCCAATCGACCCAATCTCTCTTCATACGTCATTCCTGCCATCCCAGGTATCAGTCTGGTGAATCTTCGCTGCACTCCCTCCATGGCAAGAACTTCCTTTCTCAGATAAGGCGACCAAAACTGCACACAATACTCAAGGTGTGGTCTCACCAAGGCCCTGTACAACTGCAGCAAGACATAGAACATAGAACATAGAACAGTACAGCACAGTACAGGCCCTTCGGCCCTCGATGTTGTGCCGAGCATTGTCCGAGACCAAGATCAAGCTATCACACTCCCTATCACTCTGGTGTGCTCCATGTGCTTATCCAATAACCGCTTGAAAGTTCCTAAAGTGTCCGACTCCACTATCACAGCAGGCAGTCCATTCCACACACCAACCACTCTCTGAGTAAAGAATCTACCTCGGACATCCCTTCTATATCTCCCCCCATGCACCTTATAGTTATGCCCCCTTGTAACAGCTGCCTCTACCCGAGGAAATAGTCTCTGAACATCCACTCTATCTATCCCCCTCATCATCTTATAAACCTCTATTAAGTCGCCTCTCATCCTCCTCCGCTCTAAAGAGAAAAGCCCCAACTCCCTCAATCTTTCCTCATAAGACCTCCCCCCCAAACCAGGCAGCATCCTGGTAAATCTCCTTTGCACTCTTTCCAATGCTTCCACGTCCTTCCTATAGTGAGGTGACCAGAACTGCACACAATATTCCAAATGTGGTCTCACCAAGGTCCTGTACAGTTGCAGCATAACCTCACGGTTCTTAAACTCAAACCCTCTGTTAATAAACGCCAACACACCATAGGCCTTCTTTACTGCTCTATCCACTTGAGTGGCAACCTTCAGAGATCTGTGGATATGAACCCCCAGATCCCTCTGCTCCTCCACGTTCCTCAGAACCCTGCCGTTGACCCTGTAATCCTTATTCACATTTGCCCTACCAAAATGAATCACCTCGCACTTATCAGGGTTAAATTCCATCTGCCATTTTTCGGCCCAGCTCTGCATCCTATCAATGTCTCTTTGCAGCCTACAACTGCCCTCCACCTCATCCACTACTCCACCAATCTTGGTGTCATCAGCAAATTTACTGATCCACCCTTCAGTCCCCTCCTCCAAGTCATTGATAAAAATCACAAACAGCAGAGGACCCAGCACTGACCCCTGTGGCACACCGCTGGTAACTGGTCTCCAGTCCGAAAATGTTCCATCCACCACCACCCTCTGCCTTCTATGAGATAGCCAGTTACTTATCCAATCGGCCAAATTTCCCTCTATCCCACAACTCCTTACTTTCTTCATGAGACGACCATGGGGAACCTTATCAAACTCCTTACTAAAATCCATGTATACGACATCAACTGCTCTACCTTCATCTACACACTTAGTTACCTCCTCAAAGAATTCAATCAAATTTGTTAGGCAAGACTTACCCTTCACGAATCCGTGTTGACTATCCCTGATTAAGTTGCCCCTTTCCAAATGGTCATAAATCCTATCCTTGCTCCTGTACTCGAATCCTCTCGCTATGGGGTTTTTGTGTCTTAAAGGAATGTATATTTGTTGTAAATTATGTATTAATTCTTTAAATGCTAGTCATTGCTTGTCTACCGTCATACCTTTTCATGTAGTTTCCCAATCTATCTTAGCCAACTTGCCCCTCATACCTACGTAGTTTGCTTTGTTTAGATTTAAGACCCTAGTTTCAGATTTAACTAAATCACCTTCAAACTCAATATAAAATTCTATCATATTATGGTCACTCTTCCCTAAAGGCCCCTTTACTACAAGGTTATTAATTAACCCTTTCTCATTGCACAATAGTAGATCTAAAATAGCCTGTTCCCCAGTTGGTTCCTCAACATACTGATCCAGAAAACTATCTTGCATACATTCCATGAATTTGTCCTCCATGCTATTACTGCAAATTTTGTTTGCCCAGTCTATATGTAGATTAAAGTCCCCCATGATTACCCAGTGGTAGAGGTGAAACATATAACTTCAGTGCCCCTGGGTTAGAGAGAGAGAAAATAAAATCCTTGATCTGGATTCAGCAGCCCTTTTATTCTATTCACTCATGGGATGTGGGCATTGCTGGCAAGGCCAGCATTTATTGGAGTGGTTATTTGCACGAATAAGTTTGAGTTGTTCTATGCATGCGCACTTCTATGGGGCGGGACCTAAACACCGCCCCGCCCCACCGGAGCCTCGCATGCGTATCCGATGTTGCGGCGGCAGATGCGCACCCGACGTTCCAACCGCGCATGCGCTGTGGCCTGAAGCACGTTTCCTCCTTGTTGCCAGCCGTTTTTTTGCATGGAGAAGGTCAGGAGATCGGAGTGGGGAGACGAGAGGGGATCAGAGCGGGGGAGAAAACAGGGGATCGGGAAAGTGGAGAGGACAGGGGATCGGAGGCGGGAGAGGACAGGAACTCGTGGGAGAGAAGGTCAGGAGCTCGGGGGGAGAGAAGGTTACGAGCTGGGGGGGGGGGGAGAGAAGGTCAGGAACTGGGGGGTGGGGAGCACGGAGAGAACAGTGGGGGTGGGGGAAGAACGTGATCCAGGTCTAAAGGTGGTGCGGGGGGGGGAATGAGAGCAAGAACGTAATCCAGATGGAAAGATGGATCATGTTCTCCCCACTTTGTTAGACGTGGACCACGTTCTTGCAACACCACCACCACCCACTTTACACCCGCACCACGTTCTCCCTCTCCTCCCCCCTCGACCTGGATCATGCTCTTGACCATGAACGGCAGTGAATTGATTTCTTGGCACGTGTGCAGCAAGTGACATCATTGGACTGGATGAAATCCGGAAGTCATGACACTGTCACTATTCACTTAGTGCCCAATAAGCCTGTTAACAATCCGTGAACCACAGACAATGCCCCATCAGTCACTGCAGCTTGACCCAGAGTGTTTAGTTTGACGGAGTGATTAGCGACAGTGTGGGTACTTCCGGCAGATTCCAGACAAACTGTTGGGTATGTCTTGTCCCCCAAGGGGACCAATCAGAAATCTGATCCAACCCACTTGTGGTACTTCCACAGTGCTGTTAGGGAGGGAGTTCAGGATTTTGACCCAGTGACGATGAAGGAACGACGATATATTTCCAAGTCGGAATGGTGTGTAACTTGGAGGGGAACTTGGAGGTGGTGGTGTTCCCATGAGCCTGCTGCCCTTGTCCTTTTAGATAGTAGAGGTCGTAGATTTGGGAGATGCTGCCCAAGAAGCCTTGGCGAGTTGCTGCAGTGCATCTTGTAGATGGTACACACTGCAGCCATGGTGTGCTGGTGGTGGAGGGAGTGAATGTTTAAGGTGGTGGATGGGGTGCCGATCAAGCGGGTTGCTTTTTCCTGGCTGGTTCTTGAGTGTTGTTGAAGCTGCACTCATCCAGATAAGTGGAGAGTTTTCCATCACACTTCTGAGTTGTGCCTTGTAGATGGTGGAAAGGCTTTGGGGAGTCAGGAGCTGAGTAATTCGCCACAGAATATCCAGCCTCTGACCTGCTCTTGTTGCCACAGTATTTACGTGGCTGATTCAGTTAAGCTTCTGGTCAATGGTGACCCCCAGGATGTTGATGTTGGGGCATTCGACGATGGTGATGCTGTTGAATGTCATGGGGAGGTGGTTAGACTCTCTCTTGTTGGAGATAGTCATTGCCTGGCACTTGTGTGGCGCGAATGTTACCTGCCACTTATCAGCCCAAGCCTGAATGTTGTCCAGGTCTTATTGCATGAGGGCATGGACTGCTTCATTTTCTGAGGAGTTGTGAATGGAACTGAACACTGTGCAGTCATCAGTGAACATCCCCACTTCTGACCTTATGATGGAGGGAAGGTCATTGATAAAGCAGCTGCAGATGCTTAGGCCCAGGACACTTCCGTGAGGAACTCCTGCAGCGATGTCCAGGGGCTGAGATAATTGACCTTCAACAACCACCTTCCTTTGTACTAGGTATGACTTGAGCCAGTGGGGAATTTTCCCCCTGATTCCCATTGACTTCAATTTTACGAGGGCTTCTTGATGCCACACTTGGTCAAATGCTGCCTTGATGTCAAGGGTAGTCACTCTCACCTCACCTCTGAATTCAGCTCTTTTGTCCATGTTTGGACCAAGGCTGTAATGAGGTCTGGATCCGAGTGGACCTGGCCAACTCTAAACTGAGCATTGGTCAGCAGGTTTTTAGTGGGTAAGTGCCACTTGATAGCACTGTCCATGATTCCTTCCATCACTTTGCTGATGATTGAGAGTAGGCTATGAGATGATAATTGGCCAGATTGGATTTGTCCTGCTTGTGGTGGACAGGACATACCTGGGCAATTTTCCACTTTGTTGGGTAGATGTCAGAGTTGTAGCTGTACTGGAACAGCTTGGCTAGAGGTGCGGCTAGTTCTGGAGCACAGAACTTCAGCACTACATCCAGGATACTTTCGGGGTCCATAACCTTTGCTGTATCCAGTGGGCACAGCTGTTTCTTGATATCACGTGGAGTGAATCGAATTGGCTGAAGACTGGCTTCTGTGATGGTGGGGACCTGAGGAGGAGGCTGAGGTGGATCATCCACTTGCACTTCTGGCTGAAGATGGTTGCAAAGTCTTTTGCACTCATGTGCTGGGCTCAGCCATCATTGAGGATGGGGATGTTCATGGAGCCTCCTCCTCCTGTTAATTGTTTAATTGTCCACCACCATTCACGACTGGATGTGGCAGGACTGCAGAGCTTTGATCTGATCTGTTGGTTGTAGGATCACTTAGCTCTGTCTATAGCATGCTGTTTCTCATGCATGTGGTACTGTGCTGCAGCTTCCCCAGGTTGGCACCTCATTTTTAGGTACGCCTGGTGCTACTACTGCAAACTCTTCTACACTCCTCATTGAACCAGGGTTGGTCCCCTGGCTTGATGATATTGGTAGAGTGAGGGATATGCCGGGCCATGAGGTTACAGATTGTGGTGGAATACAATTCTGCTGCTGCTGATGACCCACAGCGATGCCCAGTTTTGAGCTGCTAAAACTGTTTTGAATCTATCCCATTTAGCAGGGTGGTAGTGCCACACAACACACATTGCAAGCCCATCTGTGTGCCACAATGACAGGGTTGGACTGGCTCAATAGCCTTAAGTCTTGGCTCAGACCGGAATAAAACTGAGCACTTTGACAAAGTACCGGGGGAGTGCCCAGCGCTTGTGGAAAGCTGCTGCAGGAGCAGGACGATCGATGAGCCCAGTGACGCGCGGCTGCAGTCCGGAGCTCAGCGCGCGCGCGCGGTCACGAGAGGCTCCCGGGATGATGCTGCCGTTACTGGCGAGGCTGCCGGCCGATGGCTGCCCCCGGGTAAGTGCCGCCCCCGCGGGATGGGGCCTCGCTCCCCGTCTCCCTCCGCTCGCCAATCACCATCCCAATCTCCCGGAAAATGAAGCCCGATAGGGCCGCAGCTGAGGCCTCGATATTTCCTACCAGCTCTTCCACGGCTGAGCAGGCGGCTCCGGGGCCCCTCGCGGGCTACCGCCCGGAGTGTGGATGTTTGCAGGTGACCCCGGGCCGGCTGCGCGGCCCTTGGTCTGCGCTCTCCGTCTTTCTGGCTTCTTTTCACTGTTTCTTGTTTTAAAAGGTTTGTGAAGTTTTTCCGCTAACAGTTTGCATCAAACCAACCGTTTGAAAGGGTCAGAAAATGGCAACAAGTGAATTCATTTCATTGATGAAAACAATGACTTTTAAAGTTTGGGTGTCTAGTGAAAATAAATTACTTTTTCAAAAGAACCTGACAGCAGTAACTTGTTCAAAGTCCACAGTAAAGCAGGGAGGTTGTTATCCCATGAATTGGGTACAATTGGACTGTATTTCAAGCCTGGTGATAGTTCTTACTTGGTAGATGTATTTTTTGAAATTGATTAATATTACTTCTAATATTTAGCTTTTCTGCATTTCTGAGAAACTGGCATTTTCATGCTGGGAAATAATTTTTAGGCTCCTAAAAATGCACATGGCAGAACACTTTTTTCCAGCCTAAATCAAGAGTTTGGGGGCCCCAACCTCGCCTGTGAAGGAGGAAATTTTACTCTGCATTGTTCCAGAGTCAGGTTGGACTGTAACTCTGGATTTTCACTACATAAAATTAGCATCCATGTCAAGCATTGTTAAACTTGTAATGTAAATGCACTCTTAAAGTACTTCTATATTTCTAGATTTAAAAAGTATTGCAGATTATAAAGAATGTAATTTGAGCAAGTGACTGTATTAAGAATGAAATTCCTATTATTTAGCAAAAACATAAATAAGAGCAGGAGTAGGCCATTTGGCCCCTCGAGCCTGCTCCGCCATTCAATAAGATCATGGCTGATCTGATCTTGGCCTCAACTCCACTTTCCTGTCTGCTCCCCATAACCCTTGACTTCCCTATAGTTCAAAAATCTGTCTATCTCCACAGCTCTCTGGGGTAGAGAATTCCAAAGATTCACAACCCTCTGAGAAGAAATTCCTCCTCATATCTGTTTTAAATAGGTGAATTTAACTAACTCACTGTTTTTGTAAGTTGGTGCAACTTATTATAACATAGTGTAGTGTCACTTTCCATCCACGCTTAGAACGAACATCTTTGTTGCTTCTGCTCCATGCTCAGTCAGCAGTGTGTAAACTTCGTGTGTAAACTTCTAGACTGCAAGTGTTGCAATTTTAGCACGATCTCTTCTATAGTTTACCATGGGTGTGATTTTTTTTTCTTCTATGGCATTTTGGAGAGGTTAAAGTCTTCTTTAGTCTGGAATTTCTTCCAGATGTAAAATTAAGACATGAGAATTTAACACACTGATATATCTACCATTAACAAATTAACTTGACAGTAGTTGTGTATAAATTTAGTTGTTGAGTATATAAATATTAAGTGCACAAATAGTCAAGTTGAAATATTTGTTTGGATACATTGAATGTAGAAGAGAGTTTTCACATAGCCATGTTAGATTGAATTCTCAAAACCTGATGCCATTTGAGAACTTGGCTTTTCCAAAAGGCTGCCTCTCAGACCTCCTCCCCAATTGAATAATTTTTTGTTTTACAGTCTTCCTTTAGTACGTATTCTGCATACATCACTGGAGTGAACTGGTATTGGGGTCACGTTGCAATTGGGGAAGAAAATCACAAGACTGCTTCTTTTAAGTTCCCTCCAGTTTACTTTAAATTGATGCCTTGTGTTCAAATATAATAAACTTTTCTCAGATATTTGATGTTTTTGTTATAGTATTAATGCAGTTCATTGGTTCTTCCCCCACCCCCCACCCCAAAATGTTTTTTCTCCTTTGTTGTTTGTTGCTGATTAAAAATTTCACCATGTACATGTCTGACCAACCGCTTTTAACTTTACACCGAAGTGTCCTGATGCCTTTTCCTCAGAATGTTGGGTGTTAAAATGCCTCGCAACAAATTATAACATCGTGTAGTGTCAATTTCCAGCCGCGCTTAAAACGAACATCTTTGTTGCTTCTGCTCCATGCTCAGTCAGCAGTGTGTAAACTTCTAGAGTTCATGATAAGAGATTAAGTTAGCCATTGGCTAATTGGGGCAGTTGCCATGGATTTGTGAAGGGCAAGTCCTGCTTGACTCAATTTTCTAAGGAAATAGATTCATTCAGCAGTGGGTGTTGAATACATGGACTTTCAGAAAGCATTTGACAAGGTACCACATAAGAGGCTTGTTACAAAAAAATATACTGAAGAGAAATGTAGCTGCAAGGATAGAGAGGGGGCTCGGTCACAGAAAGCAGAGTAGGGGTGAATGGATGCTTTTCAGATTGGTGTTCCCCAGGGATATGTGTTGGTACTGCTTGTTTTCCTATTTATAAAGATGATTTTTACGTAGGCACATGAGGAATGATATTGCCATTTGATAGCAAATGATAGGGCATGGCAAACTGAGGATAAATGCAGAAGGACATAGACAAGTTAGTAGCGGTGTGTGAGATAGGTGTCAAATGCAATTCAATACAGATAAATGTCAAGTTTTATATTGGGTGGGGTGGGAATAGCTGTGACAAGAAGTATAACTTAAATGGTAAAATTATTAAGTGAGTAGAGGAACAGAGATTTAAGGGTGTAGATATAGCTCTTTAAAGATGTAAGTACAAAAGGCCAAAAAGTAGAAAATACATCTGAGAATCAGGCTATATATAGGAAGGTCAGAGGAGAAGTGAAAAAGAAAATAAGAGGGCCAAAGAGAGGGTATGAGAATAGACTGGCAGCCAACATAAAAAGGTAATCCAAAAGTCTTCTGTAAGTATATAAGCAGTAAAAGGGTAGTAAGAGGAGGAGTGGGACCGATTAGGGACCAAAAAGGAGACCTGTGCATGGAGGCAGAGGGTATGGCTGAGGTACTGAATGAGTACTTTGCATCTGTCTTCACCAAGGCAGAGGATGCTGCCATGACATAGTGAAGGAGGAGTTAGTGGAGACACTCGATGGGATAAAAATTGATAGAGGAGCTATTAGAAAGGCTGGCTGTACTTAAATCACCAGGAGTGGATGGGACGCATCCTAGGATGTTGAGGGAGGAAATCGTGGAGGTACTGGCCATAATATTCCAATCCTCCTTAAATAACGTGGGTGGTGCCAGAGGACTGGAATTGCAAATGTTACACCATTGTTCAAAAAAGGGTGTAAAGATAAACCCAGCAACGACAGGCCAGTCAGTTTGACCTCGGTAGGGGGGATGCTTTTAGAAACAGTAATCAGGGACAAAATTAACAATCACTTGGACAATTGTGGATTAATTAAGGAAAGCCAGCACGGATTTGTTAAAGGCAAATCGTGTTTAACTAACTTAATTGAGTTCTTTGATGAGGTAACAGAGAGGGTTGATGAGGGTAATGCAGTTGATGTAGTGTACATGGATTTCCAAAAGGCGTTTGACAAAGTGCCACATAATACGCTTCCCAGCAAAGTTGAAGCCCATGGAATAAAAGGGACAGTGGCAGCATAGATACGGAATTGGCTAAGTGATAGGAAACAGAGTGTAGTGGTCAACAGTTTTTTGGACTGGAGGAAGGTATACAGTGGTCTCCAGGGGTCGGTTCTAGGACCACTGCTTTTCTTGATAGATATTAATGACTTGGACGTGGGTGTACAGGGCACAATTTCAAAATTTGCAGATGACACAAAACTTGGTAGTATGGTGAAAAGTGAGGAGGTGAGTGATAGACTTCAGGAGGACATAGACAGGCTGGTGAAATGGGCGGATACGTGGCAGATGAAATTTAACGCAGAAAAATGTGAAGTGATACAATTTGGTAGAAAGAATGAGGAGAGGACATATAAACTAAATGGTACAATCCTGAAGTGGGTCCACGAACAGAGACCTGGGGGTTTGTGTGCACAAATCGTTGAAGGTGGCAGGGCAGGTTGAGAGAGCAGTTAAAAAGGCTTACGGGATCCTGGACTTCATAAATAGAGGTATAGAGTACAAAAGTGTGGAGATTATGATGAACCTGTATAAAACACTGGTTCGGCCCCAACTGGAGTACTGTGTCTAATTCTGGGCACTACACTTTAGGAAGGATGTGAAGGCCTTCGAGAAGATGCAGAGAAGATTTACGAGAATGATTCCAGGAATGAGGGACTTCAGTTCTGTTGATAGACTGGAGAAGCTGGTGTTGTTCTCCTTGGAGCAGAGAAGATTGAGAGGAGATTTGATAGAGGTGTTCAAAATCATGAGATGTCTGGACAGAGTAGATAGAGGGCAACTGCTCCCATTGGCAGAAGGGTTTAGAACCAGAGGACACAGATTTAAGGTGATTGGCAAAAGAACCAAAGGCGACGTTAAAAAAAACTTTTTTACGTAGCGAGTAGTTAAGATCTGGAATGCACTGCCTGAAAGGGTGGTGGAGGCAGATTCAATCATGGCTTTCAAAAGGGAGTTGGATAAGTATCTGAAGGAAAGAAATCTGCAGGACTACAGGGAAAGGGCGGGGGAGTGGCACTAGCTGAAGTACTCTTTCAGAGAGCTGGCACGGGCTCGACGGGCCAAATGGCCTTCATCCCTGCTGTAACCATTCTATGATTCAGCCCTGAAGACTTTGCCCATTCAGTTAGATCATCGCTTGATCTGTACCTCAACTCCAGTTATCTGCCTTTGTTCCCTTGATACTATTGTCCAATAATAGTCTATCGATCTCAGTCTTGAAAATTATAATTGACCCAACATCCACATTCTTTTGGGGAGCGAGTTCAGATTTTCACTATCCTTTTGTGTGAAGAAGTGATTCCTGAGTTCACTGTTAAATGACCCAGCTCTCTCTTTAAGCTTATGTCCTCTTGTTCTGGATATCCCCCAATAGAGGGAATAGATTCTCTGTATTTACCCAAACAAATTTCTTTATCACTTTAAACACTTGCTAGATCACCTCTCAACTTTGTAAACTAAAGGGATTTCTGGAATTTGTACATAAAAGCAAGGAAGCAATGTTGAATGTACAGATTTGAATTAGGTTAGGCTACAATTAGAGTATTGTGTGCAGTTCTGTGCATCCCATTATAAATGGGACAGTACAGCCACGGAAAGGGTACAGTGAAGTTTGACTGAAATTAATCCGAGAATGAGAGGTGTTTGTTATGAAAAAAGGTTTGAAAAATTGGGGTTTTCTCATTGGAGAGATTAATAGATGTTCTGAACATTATGAAAGATTTTACAGGGTAAAGATTTTCAGCCAGTTGGCAAAGAGGTAACAAGGAGACATAGACTGAGGGTATCCATAGAAGAACAAAGGGTGTTCGATATTTTTTCACACATGGTCTGGAAATGCTTCACCACAAATGCCTTTTGAAGCAGGTAGTATAATGCAATTTAAAATGGAATTACATCGACATTGTATTGTGTTTTTTTGTGTTTAAAGCTTTCTATTCCTTTTTTCTGCAGTTCATTCACAGAGTAATTGATGGTATTTGTGGACGTGCACTCCCTCGATTTCGGGATTATGGAAGTGTTTGGAGTCTTGAGGAATGGATGGAGCTCCTAGAGGAAGCCTCAGCATTTGTAAAACATGCCAGTGGCAAGCATTTGTCAGATGAAGAGGTTGGTCGTAGAACTTAATGAATAAAGTTTTTTTTTGGTACACGCCCTTTCTGCTTAATACATTTCAGAATTGAGTATAACAACATATAAGTTTCAAAGACTGATCCGCCAACAATAATCTTTATTTCTATTTGAGAACATTGAATCAATATTCAGTTGAATCGATATTCAGTTTAGCTAGACATCAACGTAAATAAAAAGTGCTGTGCTTTCTGCCAACTGCTGTATTTTTTACCTAGTGTTTTAAAATAATTACATTTTTAAAAACGATAGTCATGATGGAAAAATTCTTGACAAGCTTTTTTGTGGGGTGGGGGGGAAGGAAAATGACCTTTTCATCTCAGCACATTGTCGAGCATAAGTTAATATTGCAACAATCTACTTCAAATAAATTGAAAGAGAGTTTCATGTCCTTTTTCCACATTTGTATGAGCGTCCTGGGGGTCACCATTGACCAGAAACTTAACTGGACCAGCCACATAAATACTGTGGCAACAAGAGCAGGTCAGAGGCTAGGTATTCTGCGACGAGTGTCTCGCCTCCTGACTCCCCAAAGCCTTTCAACCATCTGCAAGGCACAAGTCAAGGGTGTGATGAAATACTCTCCACTTGCCTGGATGAGTGCAGATCCAACAACGCTCAAGCTCGACACCATCCAGGACAAAGCAGCCCGCTTGATTGGCACCCCATCCACCACCTTAAACATTCACTTCTTCCACCACCGACATACCGTGGCTGCAGTGTGTACCATCTACAAGATGTACTGCAGCAACTTGCCAAGGCTTCTTCGGTAGCACCTCCTAAATCCGCGACCTCTACCACCTAGAAGGACGAGGGCAGCAGAAGCATGGGAATACCATCACCTGCAAGTTCCCCTCCAAGTTACACACCATCCTGACTTGGAAATATATCCTTCATCGTTGCTGGGTCAAAATCCTGGAACTCCCTCCCTAACAGCACTGTGGGAATACCTTCACCACACAGCCTGCAACGGTTTAAGAAGGCGGCTCACCACTACCTTCTCAAGGGCAATTAGGCATGGGCAATAAATGCTGGCCTCGCCAGTGACGCCCACATCCCAGGAATGAATATTAAAAAAATGTTGTTGAAGGTAGTAATGCCTTTTTTTTTACAAAAGAGGAGTTTTTGGCCTCCTCACCACAGACCAGGGAATCAAACTTGAGACCTAATTTATATGGCTTTGTACCAAACCATGTGATGCATTTAGTGCTTTTAGTCAATCTTTCTAATATCTCCTGCATATTGTTTTTTTGTATCTGATTCATCCCAATTGGGGCAATAAGCTAATCCTGAATTTCCCCCATATTAATAACTCTTCTGCGTTTTAATTTAAAATATATTTTAGTGCAATATGCCCTTTACAGCTTCAAAGGTACATTTTCATAATGGTGTAATCTCAGCAAAAATAAATGTTAAAATTCTGTTAGTTAAATGCAAGTGTTCGCTTCCTCACTGGAGGTGTCTATTGTAATCATAATCCCCAACTATTTCCAAATACCCCGTAATATTTTTCTTCCGGTTTATTGAATTCCATCTTAAATGTCATTATTGATTTTGCTTCAATAGCTACTTGTAGTAAAGCACTTCAGATACTATCTTTGCATGAAAACTACTTTCCAACTTCCCTTTTATGCTTTTGGTAATGCTCTCTTGTTCATGCCCTCTTGTTCAGATTCACAGTGGAAATAATATTTTGCTACTTTCCTCTCTGAAGCCCTTTGGTATATTTCAAGACTTCTATTAACCCCCCGCCCCCTTCCCAACTTACCTTAACCACCTTTGCAGTGAATAGAGTTCTAGTTTTTCAAATAATTATGATAATTTAATCACTGGTATTATTGTGAATCTGAGCTGTTATTGGTTGTTTCTGTGAACTAAAATGCAAGTGTAAACTTGTAATTTTGAATATGATTGTTGATAGTATCTTAAGGTTTTCAGTAATGATGTAATATTTGCTTATGTAATTGAGTTATGTGAAAAATTGTTTGTAACAGAAAATTCATATTCAGTGCACTTCATAGGGTGGTATCATCCCCTTCAGAAAAACATACAAACAGGAGTAGGTCATTTAGCCCCTCGAGCCTGTCCCGCCATTCAATGAGATCATGGCTGATCTGCGGCCTAACTCCATATACCCGCCTTTGGTCCATATCCCTTAATACCTTTAGTTAACAAAAATCTATCAATCTCTCATTTAGACTTAATTGATCTAGCCTCAATTGCTGTTTGTGGCAGAGAGTTCCAAACTTCTACCACCCTCTGTGAAGTGTTTCCTAATTTCACTCCTGAACGGTCTGGCCCTAATTTTTAGACTATGTCCTCGACTCCCCAACCAGCGGAAATAGTTTCTCTCTATCTACCCTATCTGTTCCCCTTAATATCTTGAAACTTTGATCAAATTACCCCTTAACCGTCTAAATTCTAGGGAATACAGCCCTAATTTGTGTAATCTCTCCTCGTAATTTAACCCTTGGAGTCCGTGTATCATTCTGGTAAACCTACGCTGCACTCCTCCAAGGCCAATATATCCTTCCTAAGGTGTGGTGCCCAGAACCCCTCTCCGTACTCCAGGTGTGGTCTAACCAGGGTTTTGTATAGCTGCAGCATAACTTCTGCCCCCTTGTATTCTAGTCCTCTAGATATAAAGGCCAGCATTCTATTAGCCTTTCTGTACCTGTTCATGACCTTTTTAAAGATCCTTATGTACGTGGACTCCTAAGTCTCTTTGGCCTGCCACTGTTTTTAGCTTTTCACCATTTAGAAAGTTCCCTGCTCTATCCTTTTTAGGTCCAAAGTGGATGACCTCACATTTGCCTACATTGAAATACATTTGCCACAGTTTTTCCCATTCACGTAATTTATCAATATCCCTTTGTAATTTTGTTTTCATCTACAATGCTGCCTATCTTTGTGTCATTGGCATATTTCGATATGTGGCTTTCTATGCCATCATCTAAATCGTTAATAAATACTGTGACTGTTGAGGCCCCCAACACAGATCCCTGCGGGTCACCACTAGTCACAGCCTGCCAATTTGAGTACCTACCCATTATCCCTACTCTCTGTCTCCTGCCGCTCAGCCAATTTCCTAACCAGGTCAATAATTTGCCTTCAATTCTATGGGCTTCAACCTTAGTTAACCGTCACTTTTGAGGGACTTTATCAAATGCCTTCTGGAAGTCCATATAAATAACATCCATAGACCTTCCCCTGTGCACTACTTTAGTCACCTCCTCCTCAAAAGATTCAATCAGGTTTGTCAGGCATGACCTACCTTTCACAAATCCATGCTGGCTCTCTCTGATCAGCTGAAAATTTTCAAGGTGTTCAGTCACCCATATCCTTCATTTATAGACTAGTAATTTCACGACAACAGATCCTGATTTCATCTCTCACCTTTCTTAAATAGTGGAGTGACATGCGCAATTTTCCAATCTAAACGGATGATTCCTGAATCGAGAGAACTTTGGAAGATTATAGTTAGGACATCTGCAATGTGCTCATCTACTTCCTTTGAAACCCAGGATTTTTCACTCTTTAATGCCATTGTTTTCTTCATTACTGTTATTTTGCTTACGTTAATTTTATTGAGTCTCTGTCCCTGATTCAGTATTAGTTTCCTTGGGATTTCCGGCATGCTAGTCTCCTCCTCTGCTGTAAATACTGACGCAAAGTAATTATTCAACATGTCCGCCATTTCCCTATTCTCATTGACAATACCACCGATATCTGTTTAAGGGGCCAACATTGCTGTTGAGCACCCTTTTTTTTTCCCTAATATAATTGTAAAAATTGTAGTGTTGAGTTTGAAATCAACACAACCCTTGAGCCCTCTGTTTACAAACTACTACCCCATCTCCAACCTCCCTTTGATTGAGTTACAAGGTGATATTCCAATAAATATTCATAAACCACGGTATCTGTTATTGTGATGAAAGCTAGAATTATGTCTTACTATGATGTGTATTGTTTTGAAATCTAAGGTAACAAAAGTTGAACTATGTTTTGTCTTTCTAAAGCTGAAATGCCTGCCAGCAATTCCTGTCTAATACCAATGAGGGGGATCTTTGACCATGTGTCCAATTAAGGATGTTGGTTTGATATATTAAATGTATTCTGATGTCAACAGCCTCACCTGTTGAATGAAGTCAGTGTTGACATTCTGTTCTCGCAGACATGAACCTTTTTCATTGTTTTTGTGTGTTAAAGATGGAGAGCAGTAATGCAACAATTTTTCCAGGAAAATCAGATCATGCCTTTATCGAATAGCAATTGAGCAAATGCAGTTTGGCATAACTTGTATGTATTTCAACATGTGGCAGTTGCTTTGTCCTGTGTTAAACTGTTTCAATGTCCAAGGAAAGCTGTTATGATCCATGTGAAATTGGTTGAGCAAATGGAAAATCCATTGTTAATTTCTTGGGTGGTGTGCTACCTGCATAGATCAAATACACAAAAGATATAGAACATCGAAATTTATAGCACAAGAGGAAGCCATTTGGCCCATCATGTCTGTGCCAGCTCGTTGCTGGAGCAATCCTAAATTAATTCCACTGCTCCATTCTCTCCCTTGTATTTTCTTCAAATATTGAGCTATTGGATAATTAGAAATTCTTGGGCATAAAAAGAACTTTGAATTAACAGTAAACTAGTTACAGGAAACTCTTTATTAACCGGCACCCAAATATCCAGAAATCTCTCTTAACCGGCAAAATTCTTGAGTAGGTAACCGGGGTTTTCCTTCATCTCTCGTTTAAAATTAACTTTAAAAAAAACCCCGAGGCGTTTGCCTTGTATCGGAGCGTGTAGATTGGGAGGGGAATGTGCAGCCCGGGTAGGCAGTGGACACGACAGATGGTCAGCTGGCGGTCCCCGGGGAGACGGAGCTCCGAATGCAGGCGCATGTCAATGTGTATGGGGCTCTCGTACGTTGGGAGATATAACTCTCCATTATCCGGACTTTTTGATTAACCGGCACCACGCCGGTCCCGTCGGTGCCGGTTAATAAAGAGTTTCCTGTAGTTTCAATTCTCACATTAAAAAAAAAGTAAGTCATTTATAGTCACTAAGTCACCTAAAGCTTGTTTTGCATCTGGTACATCTTTTAATCGCACCTGTATGTTTATAGGTGAAATTAAAGCAGTCACATTTTTAGAAACCATTCTATATACATACTAAGTGCCTTTTATGAGTCTGAAAAAATACAGTGGATCAAAACCTCTTGTACTCAGAATAATACAGACTGGATTCTTGTTTTTGTGTTAGATTCTCCAGCTGTTGGATGGACTGAGTGTACCCCATCAAGAAGCAGTACTTAACTGTTTAAAAGGGAGAAAGGAGGAGCTCAAGTGGGCATTAATCGAGAAAACAAATGCTGTGTCATCTGCTCAACTACAGGATTTTGATTGGCAGCTAAAGGTATAGTATTAAATGGCTCCTACTTAGAGGGTCACTGTACAATCTACATTTTTAGGCTAAGATTTCTCTCCCATCACCACAATAATGTGCCCATGGAATTGCTATGAATTGTATTAATGATTGCAAATCAAGCCTTTAACCCATATTTAAATTACTGCTCTAACCAGAGTTGCAAACAACATTCTCTAACTCTAATACAATAGCAAAATACTGCGGATGGGTCACAGACCTGAAACGTTAACCCTGTTTCTCTCTCCACGGATGCTGCCTGGCCTGCTGAGTGTTTCCAGCATTTTCTGTTATTATTTCTCTAACTCTGTTGTGCATTATCCCATCTCATTCTCCATAACCTTGAACACAGTCTTCCAACACTACTTCTCTGAAATGAAAGACTTGAATTTATATAGCGCTTTTCCCTACCTCAGGATGTCCCAAAGCGCTTCACAGCCAATTAAGTACTTTTGAAGTGTAGTCACTGTTGTAATGTAGGAAACGAGGTAGCCAATTGGCACACAGCAAGATCCCACAAACAGTAATGATTAAATGACCAGATAATTTATTTTTTTAGTGATGTTGGTTGAGCTATAAATGTTGACCAGGACACCAGGGAAAACTCCCCTGCTCTTCTTGCAATAGTACCATGGGACCTTTTACATCCACCTGAGAGGACAGATAAGGCCTCATCACATCCGAAAGATGGCACCTCCAACAGTGCAGCATTCCCTTAGTACTGCTCTGAGATGTTGGCCTAGATTATTGGCACAAGTCTCTGCCGTGGGACTTGAATCCACAACTTTCTGACTTTGAGGCGAGAGTGCTACCACTGAGCCATGGTTCTGCTGTCCAGCTCAGTGGGTCAGCTCTCGCTTGGTTCCACTCTTACTTATTCGATCATACTGCATTACTTCTCTTCCCAACTACATGCTTCCAGAGTCGCCAAGGAGCTATCCTCCGCCGCCCTCTTCCTCATTTGCATGCTGCCCATTGGCAATATTATCCGCTTGCAGGGGATCAGCTTTCACATGTACATTGGCAACAGCCAGCCCTACCTCTGCACCACCTCGCGACTGCGCCACTGCCTCTGTCTTGGATGAATTTTAATTTCCTCCAGCTAAATCTTGGGTCTGAAGTCTTTGGCTCCCACCACAACCTCTGCTCCTTTGTCATTAACTCCGTCCCCCCTCCCCGGCCACTATCTTGGGTTGAACCAGACTATTCATAATCCTCGGGGTGCTGTTTGACAAGCTGAATTTCCAACCTCATCCTCTTCCCTCACACAGCCCACCTACTTTCACCACCTCTATTGTCCTCCATCCCACCTCAGCCCATCTGCTGACTCCCTCATTCATGCCTTCATTGCGTTCAGACTCAATTACACCAATGCTCTCTTTGTTGGCCTCCTATCCTGCACGGTCTAAACTCTCACTTTGCAATGGCCTCACCTGCCCTTGCCTCTGTAACCTCCTCCAGCCTTACATCACCACCCTCACCCTCGAATACACTTTTCTTCTGACTCTGGCCTCTTGTGTATTCTCTTTTTGCCCCATCATTGGTAGCCATGCCTTCAGCTGCCTAGGCCCCACTCCGGAATTCTCTCATTCAACGTGGACCACTTTCCAAACCTCGGGAGTCGACTGTCAACAAGGGCAGACGTCGATGACTAAGTCCAACACTGCCTTCAGTGTGCCAGTGCAGCCTTCGGTTGCCTGAGAAAGAGAGTGTTTGAAGACCAGGACCTCAAACCCAGCACCAACTCATGCTCTACAGAGCAGTAGTGATACCCGCCCTCCTGTATGCCTCAGAGACATGGATCATGTACAGCAGGCACCTCAAAGCACTGGAGAAGTACCAGCAACGCTGCCTCCGCAAGATCCTGCAAATCCATTGGCAGGATAGGCGCACCAACGTCCGTGTTCTCGCTCAGGCCAGCATCGAAGCTTTGACCACATTCAATCAGCTCCGATGGACAGGCCACATCGTCCGCATGCCCGATACGAGACTCCCAAAACAAGCGCTCTACTCGGAGCTCCGACACGGCAAGAGAGCCCCAGGTGGGCAGAGGAAACGCTTCAAGGACACCCTCAAAGCCTCCTTGGAAAAAGTGCAACATCCCCACCGACACCTGGAAATCCCTGGTCCAGGACCGCACAAAGTGGAGGAGAAGCATCCGGGAAGGCGCCGAACACCGAGTCTCTTTGCCGGGAGCAAGCGGAAGCCAAGTGGAAGGAGGGCACGTCAACCCAAGCACCCACCCGCCTGCCCCTTCAACCACCGACTGCCCCACCTGTGACAGAGACTGTAGGTCCCGCATTGGACTCATCAGTCATCTGAGAACTCATTTTTAGTGTGGAAGCAAGTCATCCTCGGTTCCACTCTGGAATTCTCTCATTAAACCTCTGTACTTTCCTCTTTGATCACTCCTTCCTCTTTGATCACTCCTCCTAATCTCCTCTTTGACTTGATGTTAATTATCCTCATGCTTCAGTGAAGCACCCCCTCTAGTGAGCACGTTTTTGGCCCAACCTCTCCGTAACTGAAATATCTAATATCCAAAATAAATTTTAAATATTAAAATAATTACTTCACAACATGTTCAAAATTATGGTTTTTTGATAGAGTAAATGGGGAGAAACTGTTACCACTGGCAGATGGGTCAGTAACCAGAGGACACAGATTTAAGATAATTGACAAAAGGAGCAGGGGGAGACTAGGAGAATTTTTTTTAATGCAACGAGTTATGGCCTGGAATGTACTGCCTCAAATTGTGGTGGAAGCCGATTCAGTAGTAACCATCAAAGGAGAATTGGATAAACACTTGAAAAGGAAAAAGTTGCAGCACGATGGGGAAAGAGCAGCCGAGTGGGACTAATTGGATCGCTCTTTCAAAGAGCTGACACTGG
Organism: Squalus acanthias; assembly: GCA_030390025.1. Taxonomy (NCBI): domain Eukaryota; kingdom Metazoa; phylum Chordata; class Chondrichthyes; order Squaliformes; family Squalidae; genus Squalus; species Squalus acanthias. The sequence goes on from CM059426.1 coordinate 88,656,102, forward strand.
CACGATGGACCTAGTTGCCTCCTTCGCTGCTGTATGATTCTATTCTATAATATGATTAAATATATCCTTTTGAATTGTGTGTCTTTTAATACCTTTTATTAAAGTTTCCACTTGAAGGCCTCAGCCTCTCCTAAAAGCCTGAGCCCAGATTTGATATTTTTGCTTAGAATGGTAAATATTAGCTCAAGGCCAGTCTTGCCCAGGATATATTGGTAGAATTTAAACTAATCAAATGATGGAATGCTTCTATCTCAACCTATGACAATATTTGGAGACAAGCTGTAGGACAAAATTTAAAAACTTTATTCAGGTAAATTTTATGAGAGTGTTTTAAGTGTTTTTGTTTGAGGTCCTCGCCCCACCTATAACCTTGCTTGACCTGAATGCTGCACTTCAACCTGACTCTGTGTATGCAACACCAAGGAAGATTGATTAGTACTTTCTAAACTTCAGAAAGTTTATTAGCTGAGGGGGAGAGAAGGACACGCGCACACTTCTATTTTGAAAGCAAAATATCTGCCATCTGATTATCACCTGTGTTTTGTGGTAGTTAGTAAATGTAAGCATTCTAATTGCGGACACCTGTCCGATACGGAGGGACATGTGTGTATACTGTCCCAGGAACCAAACACAAAACAGTAGATTTATTTGCAAAAACTCTTAGTTACAAACCAGTGCTGCCAGATCTAGGACTGAGTCAGTCCTGAACAAGTTATATCCTTTTTTGAGCTGTTGAAAAGCACTGAAAGTACCCTAGTCATCACAGATAACCAGTCATAAGAACATAAGAAATAGGAGCAGGAGTAGGCCAATCGGCCCTTCGAGCCTGCTCCGCCATTCAATAAGATCATGGCTGATCTGATCCTCACCTCAAATCTAAAGAACACAAGAAGTAGGAGCAGGACCTGGCCACTCAGCCCTTGGGCCCGCTACGCCACCCACAGGGCCTCGACCGATCCGAACTCAGCCTCATGTCCAATTTCCTGCCCGCTCCCCGTAACCCCTAATTCCCTTTACTTCTAGGAAACTGTCTATTTCTGTTTTAAATTTATTTAATGATGTAGCTTCCACAGCTTCCTGGGGCAGCAAATTCCACAGACCTACTACCCTCTGAGTGAAGAAGTTTCTCCTCATCTCAGTTTTGAAAGAGCAGCCCCTTATTCTAAGATTATGCCCCCTAGTTCTAGTTTCACCCATCTTTGGGAACATCCTTACCGCATCCACCCGATCAAGCCCCTTCACAATCTTATATGTTTCAATAAGATCGCCTCTCACTCTTCTGAACTCCAATGAGTAGAGTCCCAATCTACTCAACCTCTCCTCATATGTCCACCCCCTCATCCCCGGGATTAACCGAGTGACCCTTCTTTGTACTGCCTCAAGAGCAAGTATGTCTTTTCTTAAGTATGGACACCAAAACTGTCTGCAGTATTCCAGGTGCGGTCTCACCAATACCTTATATAACTGCAGCAATACCTCCCTGTTTTTATAATCTATCCCCCTAGCAATAAAAGCCAACATTCCATTGGCCTTCTTGATCACCTGCTGCACCTGCATACTAACTTTTTGATTTTCTTGCACTAGGACCCCCAGATCCCTTTGTACTGCAGTACTTTTGGATTGCAAGGAATTGATTCACTTGAAGCTATGGGACTTGTGTAGTTTCATTGTACAGTTTGAGTAACTCTACATGAGCTAGATAGTGCAACTGTGGCGAAATGTATTATGGGAAGAATGTTGCTGGATGCATCATTAGAATTTAAAAGACAGGCTTTGACTTTAATTGACTTGGGATAATAGGAGCTGAAAATATTGCTGTTGTGCTGAAAAGATGGAAAGGCAGCAGCTGTATTTCATAGATTTAATTTCTCTAGTGAACCAATAAAGTAATTTTTTTGCAGAAAAAGTGCATTTTAAACATTTATTTTGAAGATGCAGTAATGTACCTTGGTTCAGGGCTTCAATGAGCTGTGCAGCAGGAGGTTGATAATTGCAATCACAATTGATTGATCTTCCCCAGAAAAGCCAGGGAAGCTAATGTTGCCTGGCAAATGGGAGGGAAAAGCCAGCATGGGGGCCAGGGAATATCGGAGTACTGAACAAATGAAGTTTGTAACCAGTTGAGCATATTCTTGAAGATGCAGCAGCAGGGTTCAAATATTTCTCATTCTTCCTCTTAGGCAGTCCTTCGGAACCGAGGATGACTTGCTTCCACACTAAAAATGAGTTCTCAGGTGACTGATGAGTCCAATGCGGGACCTACAGTCTCTGTCACAGGTGGGGCAGATGGTGGTTGAAGGGGCGGGTGGGTGGGGTGCTTGGGTTGACGTGCCCTCCTTCCGCTGTTTGCGCTTGGCTTCCGCTTACTCCCGGCGAAGAGACTCGAGGTGTTCGGCGCCTTCCCGGATGCTTCTCCTCCACTTTGTGCGGTCTTGGGCCAGGGATTCCCAGGTGTCGGTGGGGATGTTGCACTTTTTCAAGGAGGCTTTGAGGATGTCCTTGAAGCATTTCCTCTGCCCACCTAGGGCTCTCTTGCTGTGTCGGAGCTCCGAGTAGAGCGCTTGCATTGGGAGTCTCGTATCGAGCATGCGGACGATGTGGCCTGTCCATCGGAGCTGATCGAGCGTGGTCAAAGCTTCGATGCTGGGGATGTTGGCTTGAGCGAGAACACTGACGTTGGTGCGCCTATCCTGCCAATGGATTTGCAGGATCTTGCGGAGGCAGCGATGGTGGTACCTCTCCAGTGCTTTGAGGTGCCTGCTGTACATGGTCCATGTCTCTGAAGCATACAGGAGGGAGGATGACTAAGTCCAACACTGCCTTCAGTGTGCCAGTGCAGCCTTTGGTCGTCTGAGGAAGAGAGAGTTTGAAGACCAGGACCTCAAACCCAGCACCAAGCTCATGGTCTACAGAGCAGTAGTGATACATGCCCTCCTGTATGCTTCATAGTGATTTCTCATTCACAAGTAGCTTAAGTGGACTGTAATAAAATCAAAAGCAGCTTCTTTGTTTTTTCTTCAATTTTTAAATCTTAAACTAATATGTACTGTAACACTAACATGATAGTAAAGCTGCTTGTTTTATTAAGCAGCAAAACAAATACAAGACACTTCCCATTTTGTAAGCTAGTATAATCTAGTTGCAGTTGTATAAGTGAATAGCCTATATAGTGCTTCTTTGTTCCATTTTCACAAGGAATTGTATTCCATTTGTTCTTTAGACTGCTGGAACTCTATTTAAATAGTCAATTAATTATACTGGTAAGTAGCTCGAGTACCGATGCATGCATACTGTATGAAGTGTTTTGGACATTTGTACAGGAAGCTGAATATGCCGTGTGCAGAACATGGGAAGTCAACTGGTTTTCTTTTATGAGTACATGGACAATATGCAAACTGTATTCTAGATTCAATCCATTGAATAGAAACAAAGGAGAGGTTTAAACTTGAAGTTACAAAGTTCACTTAGAATTTTTTTTTATTACAGTTACCTCTGTCGAGTGATAAGATTGCTTTTCTTCAAACACCACTGCTGAACCTTGACCTTGATGTTAGGGAAAATGGAGGACTGAAGCCTGTTTCCATTGAGATGGATAAAGAAGAGCTGCAAACCCTAATTCACTCTCTGGAGGCAGCAAATAAGGTAGTTTTTATGTATTTGAGTCTGTATCTATATGTTGCCTAATAATTCCTGAATTTTTCTTCAACTTGCTGATTTTCTGAAGATGGCAACTCCTGTTGAGGTCGCGGTACACGGGCACCAACAGACCTAATACCTCTCGTCATTTTTATGTGAATCTAGTAGCAAATGTTGGTAAGCTGTATTTCCAAGGGAGGAGATGCAGCACAACTGGGCCCAATTCTATTCTTAGCCAATGGCCATACTTGCAATCTTTCCAGTGATGACCATTGGAGAGCAGTACGGAGAACAACCCTAGCTGCTTTTTAATTTTTTTTTTAAACCCTCTATCGCCTTAAGGGGTTACCTAGAAATTGTTTTCAAGACTAGATAGTTTTTCTGTTGGTGTATGCTATTAAATTAGTTATTTTTCTGTATTATCTGAATTTTTAATTTTAGGAAAATTAGTAAATATTGATGAAATTCCCCCCCCCACCCGCTTATAGCAGACACATTCGTGCAAACGCGATTTTCCATTACACTTGATGGCCGGTATAATGTGGTATAAACTGTGGATATGTTTTTATTGTGGAATCCAGGAAAATACCACTTCCCCCAAAATTCATTCTATTTTTCCTGATTTTTGTCTCACTGGTGCTCTTGGTTCTTTGCTGCTGCTGCTCTTCTGGGGTTTGAATTGTGCTGCATTTTGTGGGCAGGATCAGGAATTCCCATTGAGCATGCACGCACTATAATGACAAGAATGTTGTTGTCGCTCATCAGCATCCACCGCTTCCTGAACCTTTACCTGAATGAACCTCCTTACTGCCGGACCCTAGACCTGACCAAGCACCCCCAAGCTCTGTAGCGCCTACCTCACCCTGGCCGCGGTCATCGAGAAACTGGAGGATCAGAGAGCGGGACCTGTCATTCATTTAAACAACCCGAGCACTTCATAAGGGCACTAAATTTTGGCTACTGGGATTATTGTGCATGAAGTGTTTTTTTTTAAATATAAATATATTTTAGCAAAACATGCATCAGTTTTTCATGTGTACTTCACTTGTACAGTATCACAGGCTTGATTCTGGAAACTGATCGCTTCTGTTTATTTCTGCCTGAAATAAACTGAGCAAAGACGCTATAACTGGCAACTTTGAAATTGACTTTCATGCTAATGGTTATCGCTTTTTGGCCGATATAAGCGACTGCCCGTTTTAAATGTGGAGGTTAAATGGTGGGGACTATATTGCACATTATGGAATTGATGTTGGCTTCTCCAAGTACAGTGTTGGGTAAACTTGTATATGGTAATCGTTTAGGTCAAAAACTTCTTTAAATATATAACACTAAGTGCCAGGGATTTTTATTGAGTTATTTCCAAATGTTTAGGAACATCTTCTGAAGTTTTACTTGTATCTCAAAACTTTTGTGTGTTTGGGATGCGGAACGGAGGAATGGGTGAGGGTCAGAGGAGACTGGGACAGTGGGGATGGAGGAGCTGGGGAGAGGAGTGTGAAAAGACTTGAGGGAGCAGGCCTGAAAACCTCATCAGCCGGTTTGGGGGGGTGGGGGGGGGGCGACGATGGTTGGAGCCCAAGAAGTGCATCATCAGGAAGGGTGGGGCCTTCTCCGCCGTAACCGATTTTTTAATTTTAAAATTTATTTGGCAAAGTTTCCTGGGTAATGAAAAGATTTTTATTGGCCATTTTATTAACCTGCATTGTAATTTTATCCATTTAATCATTTGAAGAAACTACTAAACTGATTTCTACAGCAGTTTTCTGAAATTTGCCTCACGGTTGCCTACTACAAAATGATTGGAAACAATAAAAAAAAATGTAGAAAATACACCATGTTCCATCAACATCTGACCAGATAGAAGACCAGTTAACAGAGAGCTTTTTGTCAGTTGTGGAAAAATGAAATCAAGAAAGCCTGTTTATAGAACTAAAAGAAGCAAAGCGAAGAGAACAACGCGTATAAGTACTATTAAAATATGTCGTGTCTTAATTTCAAATACAATAGCAATATACATCAGGTAGTGTCCATATCAGTTTGTTGATTCCAAATCAGTAATATCTGAAAATATTGATTTGAAGTATCTGTGATAGCATGCAAAGGTGGCATGTGCTTTGACATAAGCTGTACTGTTGCTATTCAAAGAAGTTGAATGCTGAATCTTCATCTAAAAAGTTTGTTAGAAATATTGTGCTTTTGAAAACCTTGACTATGTAAAAACTAGAGGAGCTATCTGTTGAAATAACTAACTTTGTGGCAGATATTCTCATCATCCTAGCTTTCTTGTCCTCTCTTGAATGCATATTATCATTCAGACTATAACCATGGCAAAAATTCTCATGGTTTAAATTATATCTTTTAAATTAAGTGCTATGGAAAAATTTGCAAAGTTTTATTTTTCCTTTTCCTTCACCATTCCAGTCTATAACTACAAGTGACTCTCTGGAGTACACACACAAACATTCTTTACAATAGCTTTGTTCAAAATCTCAATTATGTTTAAGAGCACTATCTAAAATTCTTAGAATTCAAGGTAATTTCTCCAGTTTAGATGTGTCAATTTTATCAAGAAGCCAGGACCCTATCAGTGAATGGCTCTTTAATGTAGATTAGGATTCAGATTGGAACTGATGCCACCTCCTGAGGCATATGTAACAAAAATGAAGTAATTTAGCCTTTCCCTTATATACTATGAGAATTGGTTAAAAATCAGTCTCACCCAGTCACTGTTTTGAAGATACTTATCAGCCTACCCCATTCAAATCAGTGAGTCTGTCTTGGGCTTTTGAAGAGGCAAGAGTCTGACTATAATCTCAGCTTCCAAGAGTGTCTGTTAAACCAGCTACTTCTGTAGTTGGTGAAGGAAAAAAAGACAAAAGAGCTCTATATAGAAAAATTAATTAAAATTTAGCAAATTATTTTCTATTAGCTAACTAAACTAAATTGCTGTAAAACATATTGGCCCAGATTTTGCTGCCTAAATAAGTGATTTTAATGTACACACCATTATTAATGTGTAAAAGTAAGCGTTGGTCCCTTAGAGGCTGAGACAGGAGAAATTATAATGGGGAATAATAAAATGGCGGAGACTTTAAACACATATTTTGTGTCTGTCTTCACAGTAGAAGACACAAAGAGCATACCAAAAATAGTGGGGAGCCAAGGGGCTAATGAGAGTGAAGAACTTAACGTAATTAATATCAGTAGGGGAAAAAGTACTTGAGAAACTAACAGGACTGAAAGCCGACACATCCCCTGGATCTGATGGCCTACATCCTAGGGTTCGAAAAGAGGTGGCTGCAGAGATAGTGGATGCATTGGTTGTGATCTTCCAAAATTCCCTAGATTCTAGAATGCTCCCAGTGGATTTGAAGATAGCATATGTAACCCAGCTATTCAAGAAAGGAGGGAGAGAGAAAACTGGGAACTACAGGCCAGTTAGCCTGACTACAGTTGTCGGGAAAATGCTGGAATCCATTATCAAGGAAGTGTTAACGGCATTTAGGAAATCATATGCTTAGGCAGAGTCAGCATGGTTTTATGAAAGGGAAATCGTGTTTTACAAATTTATTAGTTTTTTTTAGGATGTAATTAGGTTAGATAAAAGGGAACCAGTGGACGTAGTATATTTGAATTTCCAAAAGGCATTCGATAAGGTGCCACATTAAAGGTTGTTATGCAAGATAAGGGCTCATGGGGTTGGTGGTAATTTATTCGCATAGACAGAGGATTTGTTAACGGACAGAAAACAGAGTAGGGATAAACGGGTCATTTTCAGGTTGGCAGGCTGTAACTAGTGGGTTGCCGCAAGGATCAGTGCTGGGGCCTCAGCTATTTACAATCTATATTAATGACTTGGATGAAGGGACCGAGTGTAATGTATCCAAGTTTGCTAATGATACAAAGCTAGGTGGGAAAGTAAGCTGTGAGGGGGACACAAAGAAACTGCAAAGGGCTAGAGACCGGTTAAGTGAGTGAGCAATAAGGTGGCAGATGGAGTATAACGTGGGGAAATGTGAGATTATTCACTTTGGTAGGAAGAATAGAAAAACAAAATATTTTTTAAATGGTGAAAAACTATTTAATGTTGGTGTTGTCCTCATACAGGAAGCACACAGTTAGCATGCAGGTACAGCAAGCAATTAGGAAGGCAAATGGCATGCTGGCCTTTATTGCCAGGGGGTTGGAGTACAAGAGTAAGGAAGTCTTGCTACAATTATACAGGGCCGTGGTGAGACCACACCTGGAGTACTGTGCACATTTTTTGGTCGACTTATCTGAGGAAGGATGTACTTGCCTTCGAGGCGGTGCAACGAAGGTTCACTAAATTGATTCCTGGGATGAGAGGGTTGTCCTATGAGGAGAGATTGAGTAGATTGGGCCGATACACTCGAGTTTAGAAGAATGAGGGGTGATCTCATTGAAATATATAAGATTCTGAGGGGGATTGACGGGATAGATGCTGAGCGGTTGTTTCCCCTGGCTGGAGAGCCTAGAACTTTGGGGCATAGTCTCAGGATAAGTGGTCAACCATTTAAGACTGAGATGAGGAGGAATTTCTTCACTCAGAGGATTGTAAATCTTTGGAATTCTCTACCCCAAAGGGCTTTGGATGCTGAATCATTGAGTATATTCAAGGCTGAGATAGATAGATTTTTGGACTCTAGGGGAATCAAGGGATATGGAGAACGGGTGGGGTGGAGTTTAAGTCGAAGATCAGCCATGATATTGAATTGCAGAGCAGGCTCGAGGGGCCATATGGTCTGCTCTTAGTCCTTATGTTGTGTAAATCGTCCAGCAACTTGTGGTGAGGAAGAGATACCCCGTGAATTGCGAATCGCCACAAGTTGCTGGATGATTTGTGCCTCTCCGCCATTAGCCTCGGGGAAAATGGCAACTCGCTATCAACTTCCCCGTCTGTTTCAAGAAATTGCTGCATTTGTACATTAATTGCCAATTCAACTTGCTGCAGAAAGTGAGGGCTACAACCTAACAGCGCAAGTATCTTTTTTAATGACGAGATTTATGTTCCTGCAATGCCACTCCCCAGCCCAGAAAGGGAACAATTGAAACTGTGAAGTCTCGTTCCTACAGGTAGTAAATCGTTCTTAGAGATTTAAAAAATGTAAAATTAAAAATATTCTGTCTCTCTTCCTCTCTCATTCCAATCTTTGTTTCCCTCTTGCTTCCAATTGCTTTTATCACTTAGTCTTTTCTGAACCGTGAGTGCTGGCTGAGAGACGTTGATGATTTGGAGACTTAAATTAGCATTAGTAGAAAATTTGTCATTAACCTATTCAGCATGAACTCTATGGCTGCGATTTTGCTGACCTCGGTGGGTCCATGGCGGGCGTTGTCGGTGGCGGATCCCAACCCCACTGCTGGCTCCATCCCGCGCTGAAATGAATTTCCCTTGATTGGGCTTGTTAAGCCCGCCCAGCGTGTTTCCCAGTCAATTAAAGGAAGCGGGTCTGGTGATGTCATTTGATGACGCGTCATCAGCCGGTTTCCTTAAATGGACCATGTCCAAATTTATTTTGATATTGTGCTGTCCGTGTTTTACAGCATTGAGGTGCTGCAAACAATGACTGCACAAAGGCACAGGGCTGCACCAAGGCTCTCCCATGACTCCCTCCATATGCTTATGGAGGGAGTCACAGTATGCAGGGAGGTCCTCGTCCCTTCCCATAGGCGGAAGAGACCTCGCTAGGAGATCAACACAGCCTGGTTGCACATTGCAGAGGAGGGCACAAGCAGGGATGTCGTCAGGAGGACCTGGGTGCAGTGCCGCAAACGTTTCAATGATCTCAGTAGATCAGGAAACGTTAGTACAAAGCCACACTCAACCTCATCCTGCTGTGCCTCTCATCACATCCCCATCACTCTGCCTTTCTTACCCTACTCCTGCGCATTCTTACTCACACCAACTTACCTTGCTCCTCCACCCATCCCCCTCTATCTATATTATCGCCACCCCTCTCACTCACCCTCATCCTAGTGCAATCATACCAACTGACAACACACAAGGGTAGGCACTTGGGTGTTTTATGCAATGTTCATGTAAAGTTTCTGTTAATGCGGTGTCAAACATTGAAACCTTTATTTTCAACACTGCGTTCTTGGACAGATTTGTGTGCACCTTTAGAAGTGGCTTAGTGAGTTGCAGTGAATGGTGAGACACAACGGTATCCTCCGCAACAGGATGAGTGTGAAAGGAATGGCTTGGGCATTGTAGGGATGCTTTATGGTGTTGGTGTGGGGTGGTGCCAACCTGCGCATCATGTGGCAGCCAAGGGTGTACAGCGTCAAGTGAAGTAAATCTGGCCATGGTGAGGCCATCCCTGGCCTCCCGGGCAGCAATGTGGTTGGGTGCTGATGTCTTGTGTCCTGTGCAGCATCAGTTGAATGCGGAGAAGGTTGGTGTTGTTGGTGCTGCTGGTGTTGGGGCTGATCGTGATGGAATTCTGAGGACCAAGGTGAGAGAGTATAAAGGGCATCCATGCTGATGGAATAGATGGCAGTTGAAGTAGAGATGACTGAAGCGATCTGTCAATGGCGGGAGAGGTAATGAGGTCAGACTAGATGGAGACTTGTGTAAAGACTTGCAGCATGGTGAATCTGTTGTGGAAATGCAGTGAGGAACAGCTTGTGGCTGAGGGAAGATATGTCTGTAAGGTGGGAGCTTTTACTTTACATTTGAAGCTGTCAACTCCACAGCTGATTCAATGGCCTCTGAACTCTCACCTCAGCTTGACAGATGTGGTCCACGACCAGCGTGGGCGAGCTGTCAAATGCAAAAGGTAAGCTGAAAATCATTCTTTAGTGGCTCTGAATAAGTCACTAATTACCTGAATTGGGTCCCCCGCCGCTGCGAGTCGGGTCTGCTCAGCGCTGATAGACCCGACATTGGGAAAGGCACGTGATGGCGGGTTCACAGCGGGGTCCCGACCCGCTGTGGGGGGGGGGGGGGGAAAAGACACTTTCCCACCCGACCCATCACCGATCGTGCCCGCTGACCCTCTGCAAAATTCCGGTCTAAATTAATTTGGTTGTCCTACAGGTTCAGGAAATAACAAAAGAAGTAGTTGTGATGCTGAGTTACTCCCTTAAAATTATTCTATTCACATTCTCTTTTTGGATCCCTTATTAGAATGCAGAAAAGTTACAGACTCTTTGGACTCTCCTGGATTATGCTTTTGGAGATACCGTCAAGAGCTGCACAAAAGCAGCCTGCATAACTGGCTTGTGTTTCTTTCTCTTCCCCATGACAAATAATACAGTTTTGTACCTTGGACATTAATTCTATCAGTTTAGGCTAGATTCAGACTTGAGTGGCAGAGATGAAAGTACATTGGTCTGACCCACTGCATTCCTCTGCTATCAGAATTCCTCTCGACGATCCACTTTTTTCTACTATACATTTTTTGTGGAACAATTGATGTTCAAACCAGGTGATTCTTTCATTTATGTTTTACTAACATTTTAGTTATAAATTTGGGATTGTTATAAGCATTTATTTTTTACCATGTTGCTTTGCCTGGACTATGTCACTGTGTGACAGTCATTTTCACCATTTAGACTTTGTGATATTCAAGTGGATGTGCTTTTGATTAAGACCACAGCCTCGTATGTGAGAGACTGAGCTCTGTTGATTTTTACAAATATTGATTGTATGTCTGGAATGTTATCCAACAATTGGTTGTGGCTGGTATTAAAGATGTACTGATGACAAAACTCATTTAGAAACTGTTTTAGATGCTCTGCAAAACGCTTGAGATCAGTGAGCTGAAAAAAACAAGTTTGAATCACATTGCCCACTGCATTAATAATTTGTCAGTCTGCTATCTGTTACTAATTGCATCTGGCACATGTGGATCTTCCAGTGGGAAAAGTGTGCCTGTTACATAAATACTGCACGTATGCGTTCCTGTCAGTCCAACTTGCGTGACGTAAATCCTAACCTATTTTTAGGTTGCTGCACAGCCATAATTTTCTCAGTACACGTGTAGAGTCTCTAGTTAAGAAAGCAGGGATTCTATAATTATACGGCGAATTGTTTTAAATCAAAAATTCAGAAATGTATTAATTCTTCATTAGTTATGTACTGTATTACTGATCTAGTATGACGAATAAAAGACATAGGGAAAAATTCTATTGCATTTGCCTTGAGGCAAAAGATATATTTGCATCACTTATTTTTAAAACGTATTGTGGCAAAACCAAAAAGAAAAGAAAGACTTGCATTTATATAGCGCCTTTCACGACCATTGGACATCTCAAAGCGCTTTACAGCCAATGATGTACTTTTGGATTGTAGTCACTGTTGTAATGTGGGAGACGCGGCAGCCAATTTACGCACAGCAAGCTCTTACAAACAGCAATGTGATGATGACCAGATTATCTGTTTTTAGTGATGTTGATTTGAGGGATAAATATTGGCCAGGACACCGAGGATAACTCCCCTGCTTTTCAAAATGCCTCTGCTGAGGAATATTACACCTGGAAATGTTTCCAAATCTCTGCCTCCTGTAAAAGAAATATGGATTTTGCTTTGACTGAAAAACAGCAACCATTTTGAAATGAAAACAGAAAATGCTGGAGAAACTCAGCAGGTCAGGCAGCATCTGTGAAGAGAGAAACAGAGTTAACGTTTCAAGTCGATGACCTTTCGTCAGAACTGGAAAAAAGCAGGAAATGGAACAGGTTTTTAAGCAAGTGTAGGGGCTGGGAAGTGGGGGGAGGGGATGAAAGAACAAAAGGGAAGGTCTGTGATGGGATAGAAAGCAGAAGAGGTTAAGAGACATTGAGAGATATTCAAGGCAAAAGGAGATGGTAATGGGACAGGTTAAGAAACAAAGGATGGCTCTCGATGAAGTGTAAATTGCGCTGGCAGAATGAAAGACAGCTGCCATGTGGGAGAGAAGAAAAAAAGACAGAGTGTGGATAGATACTCTGTTTCTCTTTTCATAGATGCTGCCTGACCTGCTGAGTTTCTCCAGCATTTTGTTTTTATTTCAGATTTCCAGCATCTGCAGTATTTTCTTTTTGTAGTAGCAACCATTTTGAACTGGATAGAGGATTTAATAATATTCCTCAGCAGAGACATCAGTTTTCACACTAAATTGAGTCATACCATTTGAATAAACTGAAAACAGGGACCAACTTAAGTATGGGATGCTTCACGCGAAGTCAACTTTTCATGCGACCAATAAAGTTCAAGCAGAAGTCCAGTAATTCAAACAAAATCCATATTTCTTTTACAGGAGACAGATTTGGAAACATTTCCAGGTGTAATATTCCTCAGCAAAGACATTAGTTTTTGCACTAAATGGACCTGTCAAGTGTGCAGAATACTATATCTTCAATTACCATAAATGGAAACCAGGTCTGTTTCAGTCTTGTAGGTGCCAGCCTCGGCTCAGTGGTAGCGCACTCACCTCTGAGTCAGAAAGACGTGGGTTCAAGCCCCACTCCGGAACTTGAGCACATAATCTTGGCTAACATTCCAGTAAAGTACTGAGGGAGTGCTGGATGAGACATTAAACTGGGGTCCTGTCAGGTGGATGTAAAAGATCTTATAACACTATTCAGAAAATAGCAGGGGAGTTATCCCGGTGTCCTGGCCAATGCGGAAGTATGATACTGAGAAAACAGGAATGCATATTGCTACTGAAGGATTAGAACCAGTTAACAGAAAAGCTTCTTTCAACAACTAATTAGCAGTTTTGTTTTATTATTACCAGGGGCAAGCTAATTAGCTTGAAATATATACAAGTTTAGCGCAACACCCAACTAAGCAGTGAGCACTGCCTTGTGAATTAATTGTTTTCATAGGCAGGGTCTAAAGCAGTTGCTGAAATCGGTGAGATTTAAAATAGGAGGATAAAATGCTGAAAATCTTCAATGACCTCCAGTTCTCGAGTGCAAGAACTTCCCACTTGGAAGGAGGAGATAAAGTGCAGCATAATTTATGCTGCACGCCTTGAAGGGGTTGCTTTGGGGTCAGAACCTTTGTCAATCCCTTGTGAAGGATTTTTTTTTAAGGATGAATTTCCAGAAACTAATTTGTAAATTGTACAGTGCAAGTCTGTTCCTTCCTGATATCAGAAAATCAAATCTTTAGGTTATCTCTGAACTCTTTTTACCTGGTAAGATTCTTGTTTATTTTTAATGTTTAAGTCATAATACTTCACAAATTGCTAGTAATATCTGTCTGTGAATTACACTTTTTTTTATTTTACTTGTCATCCTTCTTTTCTGTTGCCTGAAAGGGCTTGCAGAGGCTCCTCTTAATTTGCTATCAATTGCCACACACGAAAACCAGCACCAGAGATATGTTTGCTTTGTAATTTTTGGAGAAGCTATTTTAACTATTCTACAGTGAGATTAGTGTACTCTTGTTGGAGAGTAATATCCATCACATAGTATGGAAGTTATTTTATAATGTAATCTACCTTCTACTATGAGTTAACGGGAGAATATTGGGAAAACAAAATGTGTATGTGTAATAATTTCAAATTAAAATGATTTGAATACAGAACAATAGGAGGAGAATTCAAATATTTGCACTGTTTTAAAAAAAAAACTGAACAAAAGCAACATTTAATGTTTTTTTTTTTATTCATTCATGGGATGTGGATGTCGCTGGCAAGGCCAGCATTTATTGCCCATCCCTAGTTGCCCTTGAGAAGGTGGTGGTGAGCCACCGCCTTGAACCGCTGCAGTCCGTCTGGTGAAGGTACTTCCACAGTACTGTTAGGTAGGGAGTTCCAGGATTTTGACCCAGCGATGATGAAGGAATGGCGATATATTTCCAAGTCAGGATGGTGTGTGACAGGAAGGGGAATGTAACTGTGTTTGATGATATTCTTGATATTGAGTCTTTAGGAAATATATGAAAGAGACCTAGGGTGAATTGCACTCAGATTTTTATTGGTCTAGCTAAGGTCCCTACAAGTGCTGTTCTGTAGCTGGCCAATATGGGGTTCAGTTTAGCAATGGTAAATTGACGGTCCTTCATTCAGGAGAGGTACCAAGTAAAATGCAGGCAGCTGTGGATGAGATCAGGTATTTGCCATGTGGGGAATCTTAGTCTATCCACACACACAAACTAGTTGCAGTACCACCAACTAAACTCAATAAAGTGTTTCAGCAATCGATTCAAAACACATTTGTCAGTATTTCCTGCCATGGTACACTTGAAGACACAAAAGTAATGAATGTGACAAAAAAAACTTCACGTATGTATAAGCATGAACAGCTATCATATTGGTAAGCTTTCTAAACAAATAGAAATATGATGGTTCCTGAATGTGTATGCAATATGTTGATGTATTTCTTAAAATGGAAACTGTTTAGCACACATTCAGTTATATCTCTGCCTTAAATTTACCAAATTCTGTCTTGACAGGTTGTTCTGCAAATAAAATGACTGGAGAGGTGTCTATTTCTGTAACATTTCCAATAGAGACTTGGAGCTTTGTGCTGTTAGAGGTAAAAGAAGAGTGTAATTACACCATCAAGATTCCATGAATAAGTAAAGAAGTTAAGTCAAGCCTGGAGAACTATCAGAAACTTGATGATAAACCCTCTTTGTTCTTTACTTTTTGACACTGAGTTAAGGATGTTGGATGTGCACAGTATTTGATTTAATAACCAGTCGCAATAATTGAAATATACAGTACTGAAGTCTTTGTTTTGTTGCCTGAGTGATGATCTGTAGCTGGTTTATATATCCATTACTTGATTCAAGAAGGCCCCAAGAAAAAGCTTTATCTGAGAAATAACTTTATTTCTAAAGTTGTGGTCAGATTTCCCTCCTGATTGTCCACATGAATTTTACAACTCAATTTTCAGGATAGGAAGGACAAACTGAAATTTCTAGTCCATCTGTAGCACTTTAGTGTATTACCCAGTAACCATTTCAATTGGCACAGCCCTCGCAACTAGTTGTGAATTAATTATCTTTTGCAAGGGGATGGAAAAATGGAAAAACATCTTGCAAAACTTTGTGTATATATTGTATGCACACTCATTCTTCCATTTTGTAAAATATTTAACATTCTTTTTACCGAGATATTTTAAGCTAATTGTTTCATTCATATTGCGAGATATTTTGCAGGCTCCTTTTAAATATTCTGT
Source organism: Squalus acanthias (assembly GCA_030390025.1). NCBI lineage: Eukaryota > Metazoa > Chordata > Chondrichthyes > Squaliformes > Squalidae > Squalus > Squalus acanthias. The sequence continues at coordinate 88,671,882 of CM059426.1, forward strand.
TGTAATTGTGATCGTAGACTTAGAAGCAACTGCTACCTTAATGTTACTATAAGGGATGCAATGTACCCCCAGTCTGAGAAGTCTTGGCCTGCTGGTGGCCCAGGTCTACAGGCAGAGGCAGTGTTGGGGTAAGTGGGATTCTTTTTTAGGAAGTCAGTGGCCGCAGATACATGTTAAAATCCGCTGATTCAAACTTCCCAAACTCCAGTAGTGCCCATGAGCTACCCGGAGGATGTAAAATCCTGAACGATCTGATTTTGTTGTGGGCTCGCTTGCTGAAGAGTCCCCTTCAGGTGCTCTCCCTGATGTAGCAGCTACTGCTTCCCATGGCTCTCCTATATTCAATTCACCAAAGGACCTCACCGCTCCATCTTACTGAACTTGCTGTGCTGCAAGAACTCCAGTGTCCTACTTTTTCGTATGTGAGAAACCACTGAATTCAGATGACTGTATGAAAACATTTATACAGGTTTTCAATCAAGGATTGTTTGAATAAAGTGAGTGGGGACCATGAAGGTACAACTAGGGACGTGGATGATAAATCTGGTGGGAAAAGGAGAGCATTTGGGGAATCTTGCTCCCTTAATGTTCAATCTACAATACAAAACCATGACTCATGGAGGAAATTCTAACATTGAAGTCAAAGTTTGTTTCAATGAACCTAGAGATCTCGAGATAAAACCACATGTTGATGTCTGGGTGTATTAATGAAATAGGATTAATGAGTATTTACAGTCAGTTCAAATAAAGCAGCGCAATCTATGTAGTTATAGGTGTGATTTTTTTTTTAAGGATTTGAAATCCTATTTTCTCCTCTGGCTGAGGGGAGATGGGAAATTTTACTCTTGGGTCTCTGCCAGTCCTGCTCTAAACAGGTGCCTAAGACTGACTCTGCCTCGCATTTGATTTTTTCCCCCCTTCTAGCAGTGTAACTGTGATTAGGAACCTAATGAAGTGGGTTTTGAATCTGTGTCCCACCACTTTGTAGCACTACTCTACCGGATGGCATAGCTCTATCAGATCCTTTGTTTGCCCACAATTATTCTCTCCTGACTGGCCAAACTGTATAGATAAAGCTCTGGCTCTGAGAAGTCTTGCTTGAATCGAACAGAACATACTCATTTTGGACGGTCTGCCCTGCAAGCCAGAGCTCCGTTCTTGCATAAGGGACTTTCTCTGCCTTGTCCTTGTGGAACTCGTAATAATCTCCTGTGATGTGCAGAAAAACCAAAAATGGACATCATCAACTTACCACGGTCTAATTCATCCTTCACATAGAGGCATCCTCTACACCACAGACTCAACCTTGTCTTTCCCCTTGGCCCCTTGTAAGGGAATCTGCAGAATTCAATTGCACTTCTATATTTTTTTTTCTTTTTGAGAATTTAGTTAAAATGCACTGATGTCTGTCAAGGGGAAGGCCATGCAGGCATTGTTCTAATGTTGTAATGTTACATGTGCCTTAAACTGATGTGACCATTACATGGCAAGAACTGTTTCAAGTGAGTTTCTATGGTATGTGGCGAATGTCTCTGAGAAATAGAGGCTACCCAGTTCCTGATGATCTTTAAAAAAAATAATTGGTCCACGTGTGCATTGCATAGCAAAACACAAGTTCTTGTTGCCAATATTTGTCATCCTGTTCAATAAATGTTGTAAATTAAACTGGAAACTTGATCACTTTCAAAATCATTTGAACTTTTATCTCTTATTGCTGCTTTATATTGTTAGGGGGCTGGGGGAAATATATCAAGTAAAACTTCCTTTCCATATTGCTAAAGATACAAACATATAAAAAATTGAAAAAGATCATCTGCTACATCTAGCTTAACCCAGCCAGACATGGAGCATCATCAACCCTTTCTACCACTTTCTTTCCCCCTCCCCCGCCTCATGCATTCTCTTGGGAGAAGCAAAAGCCCTCTAATGTTTTAAGATATGCAAATCTTTCTTTTGAGTCTGATTTAACTCTGAAAATGTTATTCCCCTCCTGAACACATTGACTCCCACATTTAGGTACAGTTACCATTCAACATCTAGTATCTCACCCAAGTGGCTATTATTCATGTGTAAGGTATGACTGTGCTGAGGTTGTTTGTGTGCAGGGGTCATGACAGCCAAGCCTGATCCTGCCTAGCAGGGATTGCTAATTAATAATCAGGAGCAGGAGCCCTGCCAGTTTTGCCCTACCAAACAGCATCCCTACTGTGACCTCTGCTGAGATCAGCTAACTCAGCACAGACTGGGAATCGCATCTGGTACAAAACTAAGTATTTCTGCTTTATTCATTTTGGTTTTATTCACCTTTGAATTTGAATGTGATAATTTCCATTCATTTCCAGTGGCAAGATGCTAAAATGGGCAAAAATATCTCAACAGAGGCCTATTGCCCTTATCTGATGATTTTTCTGGAGTTTTTTTAAGTCAGGCTTTTAATAATGAAAAGATTTGTAGTAACTTGGATCCAAGTATAAAAAATGTCACTGAGGAAAAATGACTGATCTGGACAAGAGAAACTAGCTTACTGAATAATTCTACTCATTGTAATAAATTCTGTGCACAGTTAGATACTGCAGTAATTCACTTCTTATTGAAAGCGGCGGAAACTGGATGAGTGGTCAGCTAAAATTGCCGAGGTTACCTACCTGCCCTGGAGCTGACTGCATAATTTTAACCTGTTCTACTGAGAAGGCAGCAAGGACACTCGGTCTATGGCAACTGCTGCTGTTTTGCTAGTTTTAACGGAAGACCAGAGACAGTGGCCTAGAAATTGCTTGATGCTGCATCCCTTTTACAGGCATATAACCAACACCAGAGAGTCCAATAGGGCGGGTGCCCTGTGTGCAAACGTTCCACGCTGGATGTGCGCCGCCTGTCTTATTGGTAAATGGAGAAAATTAGGCGTCCATGTGTAAGATCTTTGCATGTGGCGGGTTCGGTAGCAATATGGTTTTGTTACTGGATTAGTAATCCAGAGGCCTGGACTAATGATCCAGAGACATGAGTTCAAATACTACCATGGCAGCTGGGGAATTTAAGTTCAGTTAAATTAAATAAATCGAGAATAAAAAGCTAGTATCAGCAATGGTGACTGTCGTTAAAAACCCATCTGGTTCACTGATGTCCTTTTAGGGAAGGAAATCTGCCATCCCTACCTGGTCTAGCCTATATATGACTCAACCCTTCACTTCCCTCTAAAATGGCCTAGTATAAGATCCCAGAGGGACCCTGGTTCCAAATGATTTGAGGTTGACCTGTATTGGGGACAGTGATTTAATTTTATTCAGCACCAGCAAGACTTAATACATGACAGTATTTGAGCAGCAGTTTACAGAGTATAATTGAGACTTATATTGCCACTTATATTCTGGGTAGAAGCCAATCGTGAATAGGCTGCACCTTGTCTCTCTTGTCCCTCATCTCCTCGTCTCCTGGGTGTCTCTTTGATTCGTCCTGTAATCTTCTACTCCTGAAATCTTCTACAATTTGTGGCTGTTAAGACCCCCTTCTTATACCCTTACTCTCATTCAAAACCTATGGAGTCCTTCTGAACCAATCACTGGCTGACACCCAAACCCAAAATCCAATCATAAAGATGCCACGTTTGTAGCACCCTGGCTTACGCAGGTTTTTGGTCTGATGACACTCTTACATCAATTGTTTTTGACCATCAAGACTCATATCTGGGGTAGTTATGGCAATACAAAAGGAATATGTCTCCATGGGTTGAGATACGGCCTCTGCTGTTGGCCTTTGTTTTTATTTACTGCGGATGTTATAACATTCCACACAGTGGCAGCCGCACCTGACACCTTTCTAGGCTAATTACTCTGTGTCTCATCCTTACTGTTGGCTAATATCCAACCTCACCCACAGCCTCACTATTTGACTATAGCAATCCTCTTTCTCACCCCAGGTTGTCTGGTTACAGCTCACTCAGACTTTTAAGCATAAGAGAAAGGGTTACATGTTGTACATAATTCAGGTTATACTTGCATGCAGTTGATGATTACAAACCATTATTCAAGAAGGGTAGTAGGGATAAACCAGGGAATTACAGGCCAGTGAGCCTAACATCAGTGGTAGGGAAATTATTGGAAAAAATTCTGAGGGATAGAATTAGTCTCCACTTGGAGAGGCAGGGATTAATCAGGGATAGTCAGCATAGGTTTGTCAGGGGGAGATCATGTCTGACCAATTTGATTGAATTTTTTGAGGGGGTGACTAGGTGTGTGGATGAGGGTAGTGCAGTTGATGTAGTCTACATGGACTTCAGTAAGGCTTTTGACAAAGTCCCGCATGGGAGACTGGTCAAGAAGGTAAGAGCCCATGGGATCCAGGGCAATTTGGCACATTGGATCCAAAATTGGCTTAGTGGCAGGAGGCAGAGGGTGATGGTTGAAGGTTGTTTTTGTGACTGGAAGCCTGTGTCCAGTGGTGTACCGCAGGGATCGGTGCTGGGTCCTTTGCTGTTTGTAGTGTACATTAATGATTTAGATATGAATGTAGGAGGTATGATCAGTAAGTTCGCAGATGACACAAAAATTGGTGGAGTTGCAAATAGCGAGGAGGGAAGCCTCAGGCTACAGGACGATATAGACGGGTTGGTCAGATGGGCAGAACAGTGGCAAATGGAATTTAACCCTGAAAAGTGTGAGATGATGCATTTTGGAGGACTAACAAGCAAGGGAATACACAATGAATGGTAGGACCCTAGGAAGGACAGAGGATCAGAGGGACCTTGGTGTGCATGTACATAGATCCCTGAAGGCAGCAGGACAGGTAGATAAGGTGGTTAAAAAGGCATATGGGATACTTGCCTTCATTAGCCGAGGCATAGAATATCAGAGCAGGGAGGTTATGATGGAGCTGTACAAAACACTAGTTAGGCCACAGCTGGAATACTGTGTGCAGTTCTGGTCACCACACTATAGGAAGGATGTGATTGCAGTGGAGAGGGTGCAGAGGAGATTCACCAGGATGTTACCTGGGCTGGAGCACTTCAGCTATGAAGAGAGACTGGACAGGCTGGGGTTGTTTTCCTTAGAGCAGAGAAGGCTGAGGGGGGGGACTTGATTGAGGTGTACAAAATTATGAGGGGCATAGATAGGGTAGATAGAAAGGAACTTTTCCCTTTAGTAGAGGGGTCAATAACCAGGGGGCATAGTTTCAAGGTAAGGGGCAGGAGGTTGAGAGGGGATTTGAGGAAAAACTTTTTCGCCCAGAGGGTGGTTGGAATCTGGAACTCACTGCCTGAAAGGGTGGTAGAGGCAGGAATCCTCACAACATTCAAGCAGCATTTTGATGAGCACTTGAAATGCCATAGCATACAAGGCTACGGACTAAGTGCTGGAAAATGGGATTAGAATAGATAGGGCTTGATGGCCGGTGCGGACACGATGGGCCGAAGGGCCTCTTTCTATGCTGTATAACTCTATGACTCTGAGATCTATTACTGATGATAAGATAGTAATGATAAGATAGTAAAGCAAGTATTCAAAAAACCAACTAATCCATAATAATCTTGCACTAGCAAGCCACTCAGTTGTACCAACGTGCTACTAATAATAAAAGCGGATGGACCAGCTGGCAGTGACCTAGGCACCGGACACAACAAAGGCACACCCAGCCCAGTCAACCCTGCAAAGTCCTCCTCACTAACATCTGGAGACTTGTGCCAAAATTGGGAGAGCTGTCGCACAGACTAGTCAAGCAACAGCCTGACATAGTCATACTCACAGAATTATACCTTTCTGCCAATGTCCCAGACTCCTTCATCACCATCCCTGGGTATGTCCTGTCCCACGGGCAGGATAGACACACTAGAGGTGGCGGCACAGTGATATACAGTCGGGAGGGAGTGGCCCTGGGAGTCCTCAACATTGAAGTCTCATGGCAGCAGGTCAAACATGGGCAAGGAAACCTCCAGCTGATGAATCAGTACTCCATGTTGAACACCACTTGGAAGAAGCACTGAGGGTAGCAAGGGCACAGAACGTACTCTGGGTGGGGCACTTCAATGTCCATCACCAAGAGTGGCTCGGTAACTACAGACCAAGCCGTCAAAGTCCTGCAGTTCATAGCTGCCAGACTGGGCCTGTGGCAGGTGGTGAGAAAACTGACACAAGGGGAAAACTCACTTGACCTCGTCCTCACCAATCTACCTGTCGCAGATGCATCTATCCATGACAGTATTGGTAGGACTGACCACCGCACAGTCCTTGTGGAGACTTCACACTGTGGACACCCTCCATTGTGTTGTGTGGCACTGCCACTGTGCTAAATGGGATAGATTCAGAACAGATCTAGCAGCTCAAAACTGGGCATCCATGAGGCGCTGTGGGCCATCAGCAGCAGCAGAATTGTATTTCACCACAATCTGTAACCTCATGGCCTGGCATATCCCTCACTCTACCATTACCATCAAGCCAGGGGACCAACCCTGGTTCAATGAGGAGTGTAGAAGAGCATGCCAAGAGCAGCATCAGGTGTACCTAAAAATGAGGTGCCAAACTGGTGAATTTACAATAGAGGACTGCATACATGCGAAACAGCGGAAGCAGCATGCTATAGACAGAGCGAAGTGATCCCAGAACCAATGGATCAGATCAAAGCTCTGCAGTCCTGCCACGTCCAGTCGTGAATGGTGGTGGACAATTAAACAACTAACGGGAGAAGAGGCGCCATGAACATCCCCATCCTCAATGATGACGGAGTCCTGCACGTGAGTGCAAAAGTCAAGGTTGAAGCATTCGCAACCAAATTCAGTCAGAAGGGCCGAGTGGATGATCCATCTTGGACTCCTCCTGAGGTCCCCACCATCACAGAAGTCAGTCTTCAGCTAATTCGATTCACTCTGCGTGATATCAGGAAACGGCTGAGCGCACTGGATACAGCAAAGGCTATGGGCCCCGACAACATCCCGGCTGTCATGCTGAAGACTTGTGCTCCAGAACTAGCCGCACCTCTAGCCAAGCTGTTCAGTACAGCTACAACACTGGCATCTACCCGACAATGTGGAAAATTACCCAGGTATGTCCTGTCCACCAAAAAAAGCAGGACAAATCCAACCTGGCCAATTACCGTCCCATCAGTCTACTCTCAATCATCTGCAAAATGATGGAAGGTGTCAGCGACAGTGCTATCAAGTGGCACTTACTCACCAATAACCTGCTCACTGATGCCCAGTTTGGGTTCCGCCAGGATTACTCAGCTCCAGACCTCATTACAGCCTTGGTCCAAACATGGATAAAAGAGCTGAATTCCAGAGGTGAGGTGAGAGTGACTGCCTTTGACATCAAGGCAGCATTTGACCGAGTGTGGCATCAAGGAGCCCTAGTAAAATTGAAGTCAATGGGAATCGGGGAAAACTCTCCACTGACTGGAGTCATACCTAGCACAAAGGAAGATGGTTGTAGTTGTTGGAGGCCAATCATCTCAGCCCCAGGACATCCCTGCAGTGGTTCCTCAGGGCAGTGTCCTAGGCCCAACCATCTTCAGCTTCATTGCTTCATCAATGACCTTTCCTCCATCATAAGGTCAGAAATGGGGATGTTCGCTGATGACTGCACAGTGTTCAGTGCCATTCACAACTCCTCAGACAATGAAGCAGTCCATGCCCGCCTGCAGCAAGACCTGGACGACATTCAGGCTTGGGCTGATAAGTGGCAGGTAACATTCGCGCCACAGAAGTGCAAGGCAATGACTATCTCCAACAAAAGAGACACTAACCACTGCTCCTTGACATTCAATGGCATTACCATTGCCAAATCCTGGGGGTCACCATTGACCAGAAACTTAACTGGACCAGCCACATAAATACTGTGGCTACAAGAGCAGGTCAGAGGCTGGGTATTCTGTGGTGAGTAACTTACCTCCTGACTCCACAAAGCCTTTCCACCATCTACAAGGCACAAGTCAGGAGTGTGATGGAATACTCTCCACTTGCCTGGATGAGTGCAGCTCCAACAACACTCAAGAAGCGCAACACCATCCAAGACAAAGCAGCACGCTTGATTGGCACCTCATCCACCTTAAACATGCACTCCCTCCATCACCGGTACACCGTGGCTGCAGTGTGTACCATCTACAAGATGCACTGCAGCAACTTGCCAAGGCTTCTTCGACAGTACCTCCCAAACCCGCGACCTCTACTACCTAGAAAGACAAGGGCAGCAGGCGCAAGGGAACACCATCACCTCCAAGTTTCCCTCCAATGTAACACATCATCGTGACTTGCAAATATTTCATCATTTCTTCATCAATGCTGGGTCAAAATCCTGGAACTCCCTCCCTAACAGCACTACAGGAGTACCTTCACCACACGGACTGCAGTGGTTGAAGAAAGTGGCTCACCACCACCTTCTCAAGGGCAATTAGGGATGGGCAAGAAACGCTGGCCTTGCCAGCGACGCCCACATCCCACGAATGAATAAATTAAAAACATATGCAAATAAGAGGCCTAATGCCTGTTTGAGACCCCTTCCCAAAATTGGGCCAGCTGCATTCAGGAAAATGTGATCCACATACGGCCAAACCAGTGATCCTTAAAGAGACCACTGGTGGCTGCCACCAAAAAGGTAACTTTGTTGAAATACCAAAGCCTGTTGCTGGCTCCCGCTTGGCCCCCTCCCGATCACTTCCCGATGGTTTCCTCTCCCTCCCAGTTGCCGAGCTCCCTCTGATCACCCTCTGAGCCTCTTCCAGAACCTAACAAAGGGCTGCTGCCAGCGATGCAGCAGCAGAAAATCCAGTTTTGATTTGCTGGTGAGCTGCATGAGGACGCCCAGCATCCATTTACCCATTATCTGGTTCTTTCAGTCATTTATATTTTGGTCAACTGGGTCTGACACATGGAAAAATCCATCACCAGATCTCCCAACCAAGCTAGAGACATCTACACATGTAGAATTCCTGGATGCTCAATATGGGGTGCAAATTCCCTCCCCACAGAGACCACTGCACTTACCTAAGTCCAGAAAACTTAGGCATAGCATGCCAGAGCTAAAGCTTCGGCACCCACAATTGTGTACAGAGGTACTGCTGGAGTTTAACCAGCTACAGGCACACAGCTTATCAGTACGATGCACTTGTAAGCTTCTCGTTGCTTGTCAAACAAGAACCATTATACCACTGCATACCTAAAACTAATTAATTGAGTACAAAAGTAGAGGTATTGAGTACAAAAGTAGAGAAGTTATGCTGAACCTTTATAAAGCGCTGGTTAGGCCACAACTGGAGTATTGCATCCAGTTCTGGTCACCACACTTTAGGAAGGCTGTGAAGGCACTTGAGAGGGTGCAGAGGAGATTTACCAGAATGGTTCCGGGGATGGGGGATCTTAGCTACAAAGGCAGGTTGGAGAAGCTGGATTTGTTTTCATTAGAGCAAAGGAGGTTGAGGGGTGATTTGATAGAGGTGTACAAGATTATGACGGGTTTGGATAGGCTAGACGGGGAAAGGCTGTTCCCACTAGTTGATGGTGCAAGGACTAGGGGACACAGATTTAATGTTTTGGGCAAGAGATACAGGGGGGATGTGAGGAAAACTTTTTTATGCAGCGAGTGGTGAGGACCTGGAATTCGCTGCCGATGGAAGTGGTGGAAGCGGAGACACTCAATGTTTTCAAGAGGAGACTGGATAGGCACGTGAGGGAAATAAACTTGCAGGGCTACGGGGATAGAGCGGGGGAATGGGACTGACTGGATTGCTCTACAGAGAGCCGGCACAGACTCGATGGGCCGAATGGCCTCCTTCTGTGCCATTATGACTCTGACTCTATGGGCTGGATTTTGAATGACCCATGGAGTCGGTTTGGAGGCGTGTGGGGGGTTAAATTTGCGGGGTCGGGGGTCCCGACCCCATCCCGCCTTCACGCAATTTTGACAAAATCAGTCGTGGGGTTCCCGACTCCGTCCCGCCTCCAAGAGGCGGGAGAGGCCATTAAAGCCCTTAACAAGCCCTAAATTGGCTCTGTAATGCCATTTTGAAACGTTTTAGCTAGTTTAACCCTTTTCCGACATGAAGTACGCCTGATGTGAAACACTCCAGTGAAACCTGGCGGGAGCACAAGTGGATAGCTGACTATCAGCTGCAGGTCCACTATTACAACGGAGATGTGATGAAGGTAGTAATAGTATTGAAAGTCGCCTCTGATGCTGCTGCATTGAATGTCTTCAGAGTCTGCATGGCCTTTGCTGTGAGAGGACTTGAATGCAAAAAAAAATCAATCTCTCTCTCTCTCTCTCTCTCATATATTTAGGGTTAGGGCTACATCAAAAGCCAGGCAGGTCCTCTCTCACCAACAGCCAGGCAGTCTCTGAGACCAGTCAGTCAGTAATGATGACATCATCAGAGGCGACTTTCAGACTGAAACCACTAATTAGTTCATGGGTTCCCACATGCTGGAACTCAATTGCCCAATTAAGTGAAAATTGCATCATTTATCCACATTAATCTGGAGTCGGGGGGGGAACACGAAATGTGGATGACACGACCCCAACCCGACCCCAAGACAAAATCCAGCCCTATGACTCTAAAAGAATCCAAACCCGCAGAGGAAGTCTACCCTATCCATGTTCTAGTAATGCGCTAGATCAATCATCAACAGTACCCTGGAGTACTGTGGACTTGTCTGGTTCAGGTATTGGATTACAGACCAAAATCGGTGAATCATTATAATCACTCAAAGTGCTTTTTGAAATAAATTTCACCTATGTATGCGTGTGTCTGTATGAGAAAGGCAGAAAACCAGAGACTCACGACACCTGTGACAGCTTTTGTTTATGTTTAAATGATAAACAATCTATTAAAAATCAAATTTTTACTTTTTGAAAATGACTAATTCAAACTGGACACTGAATTTGAGTAGATTTTCAGCAAAAGTTTTAAATAAAAGCTATTAACTGTCACTTCAGAAAACATGCCAAACTGCAAAGCAGAAAAAAAGACACACACACACTGTCCTATTTACATTTACATTTCAAAAATAAATCCCTATTTGCATAAGATTTGTTTATAGATCCATCATTATGAAGAGGCAAACAGTAAGGTATGGTAGCATAGTGGTTATGTTACTGGACTAGTAATCCAGAGGCCTGGACTAATGATCTGGAGATGTGAGTTCTAAATCCCACCATGGATAGCCGGGGGAATTTAAATTCAATTAAATAAATCTGATAAAGCTAGTATCAGTAATGGTGACCATGAAACTACCAGATTGTTGTAAAAACCCGACTGGTTCACTAATGCCCTTTCAGGAAGGAAATCTGCTGTCCTTACCTGGTCTGCCCTCTGAAATGGCCTAGTCAGCACTGTGTACCTTTACCACACGGCCTGCAGCAGTTCAAGGCGGCGGCTCACCACCACCTTCTCAAGAGCAATTAGGGATGGACAATAAATGCTGGCCTTGCCAGCAACACTCACATCCCAGGAACGAATAAAAAAGAAGTAATGCTTTTATGTAAATTAACCTGATTATAACCAAAGTTAACCGTTTGGCTGTAATCAGTTTTTTAAATGAGCAGATAATCAGGCAGGCGATGTTATGAACATGTGATCTTCCTTGTGTAAGTTTCTCTATGTGCTCTGCTCAGATTATTCTTAATGTCCAAGCACATTGATAGGAAAATCTGTTCTCGTAAGTCAAAGTCAACAAGAGAGAAAGAAAGGGAACAGATGTGATCGCTGTTGGTGAAACATAGCACAGATAGAAACATGTAGAACATAAGAAATAGGAGCGGGAGTAGGCCATACGGCCCTTCAAGCTTATTCCGCTATCCTGTAAGATCATGGCTGATCTTCTACATCAACTCTACTTTCCCGCCCTATTCCCATGTCTCTTGATTCCCTTAGTGCCCAAAAATCTATTGATCTCAGTCTTGAATATACTGAATGACTGAGCATCTACAGCTCTCTGGGGTAGAGAATTTCAAAGATTCACAACCCTCTGAGTGAAGAAATTTCTCCTCATCTCCTCATCTCCTCACCTAAATGGCCAACCGCTTATCCTGAGACTGTGACCCCTAGTTCTAGACTCTCCAGCATCTACGCAGTCAAGCCCACTAAGAATTTTACACATTTCAATGAGATCACCTCTCATTCTTCTAAACTTCAGAGAATATAGGCCCATTCTACTCAATCTCTCCTCATAGGATAACTCTCTCATCCCAGGAATCAATCTAGTGAACCTTCGTTTCACTCCCTCTAAGACAAGTATACCCTTCCTTAGTTAAGGAGACCAAAACGGTACACAGTACTCCAGGTGTGATCTCACCAAAGCCCTATATAATTGCAGCAAGACTTCCTTACTCTTATACTCCAACCCCCTTGTAATAAAGACTAACATACCATTTGCTTTCCTAATTGCTTGCTGTACCTGCATGTTAACTTTCTGTGATTTATGTACAAGAACATCCAAATCCCTCTGAATACCAACATTTACTAGTCTCTCATCTTTTAAAAAATATTTTGCTTTTCTATTCTTCCTACTAAAGTTTATAATTTCACTCTTTCCCACATTATACTCAATCTGCCACCTTCTTGCCCACTCACTTAACCTGTCTATATCCCTTTGCAACCTCTTTGCGTCCTCCTTACAGCTTACTTTCCCACCTAGCTTTGTATCGTCAGCAAACTTGGATATATTACACTCGGTCCCCTCATCTAAGTCATTAATATAAATTGTAAATAGCTGAGGCCCAAGCACTGATCCTTGCGGCACTCCTCTAGTTACAACCTGCCAACCTGAAAATGACCCGTTTATTCCTACTCTCTGTTTTCTGTCCGTTAACCAATCCTCAATCTGTGCTAATATATTACCCCCAAACCTATGAGCCTTAATCTTGTGTAGCTACCTCTTGTGTGGCACCTTATTGGATGTCTTCTGAAAATCCAAATATACTACATCTACTAGTTCCCCCTTATCTACCCTGTCAGTTACACCCTCAAAAAACACCAATAGATTTGTCAAACACGATTTCCCTTTCATAACAGCTAGTTGCCTCCACCTAATCGTATTTTGATTTTCTAAGTGCCCTGTTACCAAGTCCCTAGTAATAGATCCTAGCATTTTCCCTACTACTGATGTCAGGCTAACTGGCCTATAGTTCCCTGTTTTCTCTCTCACTCCTTTCTTGAACAGCGGGGTTACATTTGCTACCTTCCAAACCATGGAGACCATGCTAGAATCTAGGGAATTATGGAATAATTGTGGAATGTGTATCTTTTTCTGTTTATTAGCAGACAAAATCTCTTAGTGAGGTCAAAGATCAGCCATGATCTTATTGAATGGCGGAGCAGGCTTGAGGGGCCGTTTGGCCTTCTCCTGCTCCTAATTCAGAGCTTGAGCACAGAGCTTGGAGGCAGAGCTGGGAGAATGCAAACAGAGTGAATCGCAAGCAGAGTGGAGGAATTTGGTGAGCGCAGGAATTCAGTGGAGAGGAGGAAGGCAGGTGAGACGTCTGACTAAAAAGGTGTGGAGCCACAGAACCCAAGGTCTCTAAGTTAATCGACACGAGACTGGAACTGCGGGAGAGCGGGAGGAGCGGCTGCAGATAAAGGTAGGCGTAACAGCCCAGAGCCCGGAGGGAGCGCAAGCGTCAGAGAGGGAATGGGTGACCGTCAGACATACAAGGAGGACCAAGCAGGTAGTGCAGGAGTCCCCTGAGTGCATCTCACTCTCTAACCAGTATTCAGGACTGAATACTGGTGAGGGCAATGGTTATCCTCTGGGGCGTACAGCCAGAGCCAAGTCCATGGCACCACAGGTGGCTCAGCTGTACAGGGAGGGAGGAGGAAGATCGGAAAAGCAATAGTGATAGGAGATTCAATAGTTAGGGGAACAGACAGGCATTTCTGCCACTGCAGACGTGATTCCAGGATGGTATGTTGCCTCTCTGGTGCCAGGGTCAAGGATGTCACTGAACGGCTGCAGAACATTCTGAGGGGGGAGGGTGAACAGCCAGAGGTAGTGGTTCATATCGGTATCAACGACATAGGTAGAAAAAGGGATGAGGACCTGCAGGCAGATTTTAGGGAGCTAGGAAAGAGCTTAAAAAGCAGGACCTCATAGGTAGTAATCTCTGGATTACTCCCCTTACTCCCATTGCCACAAGCTAGTGAGTATAGAAATAGGAGAATAGAGCAGATGAATGTGTGGCTGGAGAGATGGTGCAGAAGGGAGGGCTTTAGATTCCTGCAACATTGGGACCAGTTCTTGGGGAGGTGGGACCTGTCCAGGCCGGATGGATTGCACCTCAACAGAGCTGGAACTAATGACCTCGTGGGGGGGTTTGCTGGTGCTGTTGGGGAGGGTTTAAACTAATTTGGCAGGGGGATGGGCACTAGGCATTACAAAGGATGCACAAAGGATTGGGAGAGACAGATAGCACTAGAGTAAGAATTAGTACGGTATTAGGAGGGGTCAGACTAAGAGAGAATACAAGACGGTCTAAGATAGGTTTACAGTGTATATGTGTGAATGCACGAAGTGTGGTAAATAAGGTTGGTGAGCTGCGGGCGCAAATAGCCACATGGGAATATGACGTGGCGATAACGGAGACCTGGCTCAAAAAAGGGCAGGATTGGGTACTAAATATTCCTGGATATAAGGTGTTCAGGAAAGATAGGGAAGGAAAGAAAGGAGGTGGGGTCGCAGTATTGATTAAGGAGAATATTACAGTGCTGGAGAGAGAGGATGTCTCAGAGGGTGAAGGACAGAATATATTTGGTTAGAGTTGAAAAATAATAGAGGTGCCATTACACTACTAGGTGTATTCTATAGGCCACCAACTGGTGGGAAGGATATAGAGGAGTAATTTTGCAGGGAAGTTACAGAGGTGCAGGAACTATAGAGTAGTGATAATGGGGGACTTCAATTATCCTAATATAGACTGGGATAGTAATAGTGTAAAGGGCAGAGATAAGGAAGAATTTCTGAAGTGTGTTCAGGAGAACTTTCTTGATCAGTATGTTTCTGGCCCAACGAGGAAGGAGGCATTGCTGGATCTGGTTCTGGGGAATGCGGTGGGTCAAGTAGAGCAAGTGTCAGTAGAGGATCATTTAGGGAACAGTGATCACAGTATCATAAGGTTTAGATTAGCTATGGCAAAGGATAGGGAGCAATCTAGAGTAAAAATACTTAATTTGGAGGAAGGCCAATTTCAGTGGGTTGAGAATTGATCTGGCCTGGGTAAATTAGAATAAAAGATTGGCAGGCGAAAGTGTAATCGAACAATGGGCTGCCTTTAAAGAGGCGATGGTTTGGGTACTGTCGAGGTACATTCCCACGAGGGGTAAAGGTAGGGCAACTAAACTCAGAGGTCCCTGGATGACGAAAGAGATAGAGATTAAGATGAAGCAGAAAAAGGGCACGTATGACAGATGTCAGGTTGAGAATACAAGTGAGAACCAGGCTGAATATAGAAAGTTCAGAGGGGAAGTGAAAAAGGAAATAAGAGGTGCAAAGAGAGTATGAGAATGGATTGGCAGCTAACATAAAAGGAGATTCAAAAGTCTTCTATAGGCATATAAATAGTAAATGGGTAGTAAGAGGAGGGGTGGGGCCGATTAGGGACCAAAATGGAGACCTACGCATGGAGGCAGAGGGCATGGCTGAGGTACTAAATGAGTACTTTGCAGCTGTCTTTACCAAGGAAGAAGATGCTGCCAAAGTCATGGTGAAATAGGGGGTAGTTGAGATACTGGATGGGATAAAAATTGATAAAGAGGAGGCACTAGAAAGGCTGGCTGTACTTAAAGTAGATAAGTCACTAGGACCGGATGGAATGCATTCTCGGATGCTGAGGGAAGTAAAGGTGGAAATTGCGGAGGTACTGGCCATAATCTTCTAATCCTCCTTGGATATGGGGGTGGTACCAGAGGACTGGAGAATTGCAAATGTTACACCCTTGTTCAAAAAAGGGTGTAAGGATAAACCTAGCCAGTTTAACCTCGATAGTGGGGAAGTTTTTAGAAACGATAATCTGGGACAAAATTAAAAGTCACTTGGACAAGTGTGGATGAATTAAGGAAAGCCAGCATGGATTTGTTAAAGGCAAATTCTGTTTAAGTAACTTGATTGAATTTTTGGATGAGGTAACAGAGAGGGTTGATGAGGGCAGTGTGGTTGATGTGGTGTACATGGACTTCCAAAAGGCATTTGATAAAGTGCCACCTAGTAGGCTTGCCAGCAAAGTTTAAGCCCATGGAATAAAAGGGACAGTGGCAGTACGGATACAAAATTGTCTAAGTGATAGGAAACAGAGAGTAGTGGTGAATGGTTGGTTATCGGACTGGAGGATGGTGCACAGTGGTGTTCCCCAGGGCTCGGTACTAGGACCACTGCATTTCTTGATATATATTAATGACTTAGACTTGGGTGTAAAGGGCACAATTTCAAAATTTGCAGATGACACAAAACTTGGAAGTATAGTGAACAGTGAGGAGGATAGTGATAGACTTCAAGAGGACATAGACAGGCTGGTGAAATGGGTGGACATGTGGCAGATGAAATTTAACACAGAAAAGTGCAAAGTGATACATTTTGGTCGGAAGAAAGAGGAGAGGCAATATAAACTAAAGAGTACAATACTAAAGGGGGTGCATGAACAGAGAGACCCTGGGGGTATATGTGCACAAATCGTTGAAGGTGGCAGGGCAGGTTGAGAAAGCGGTTAAAAAAGCATACGTGATCCTGGGCTGCATAAATAGAGGTATAGAGTACAAAAGCAAGGAAGTTATGATGAACCTTTATAAAACACTGGTTCGGCCTCAACTGGAGTACTGTGTCCAATTCTGGGCACTGCACCTTAGGAAGGATGTGAAAGCCTTAGAGAGGGTGCAGAAAAGATTTACAAGATTGGTTCCAGAGATGAGGGACTTCAGTTACTGGAGAAGCTGGGGTTGTTCTCCTTAGAGCAGAGAAGGTTGAGAGGAGATTTGATAGAGGTGTTCAAAATCATGAGGGGTCTGGACAGAGTAGATAGAGAGAAACTGTTCCCATTGGCGGAAGGGTCGAGAACCAGAGGACACAGATTTAAGGTGATTGGCAGGAGAACCAAAGGCGACATGAGGAAAAACTATTTTACGCAGCGAGTGGTTATGATCTGGAAATCACTGCCTGAAAGGGCGGTGGAGGCAGACTCAATCATGTCTTTCAAAGGGAGTTCGATAAGTATCTGAAGGAAAGAAATTTGCAGGGCTACGGTGAAAGTGTGGGGAGTGGAAGTAGCTGAAGTGCTCTTGCAGAGAGCCGGCACGGACTCGATGGGCCGAATGGCCTCCTTCTTACTGTAACCATTCTATGATTCTTATGTTATTACGTTCTTATGTTCACTGTTAGCTTTGTAACTACTTACTGTAGTTTAGTTATGGAAGAAGTATACTGTTACAACTACAACATTAAAGCGCATTTTGCGTAAAAAAAACAGCATCAGGCTAGAAACTGACCTGACCGGTCAGAATGAATCAATCCATATTCTGTTTCGCCTCTTACCCCTCAATGCTGCTAGACCCCAGGACTTCACCCCCTTAACAAAGTTGGGGAAGGAAGATCGCATGTTCGTAACGGACGATCCTACGGAGTCATGACTGCTGCCAGGAAACCAGACACAGACCTGCATGATGCGCTGCCTGTGGTCACAAACCGGCTGGATGTTGAGGGAGTGGAATCCCTTTCTATTGACAAAGATGCTAGGCTGGTGATGGGTAGCACGCAAGGCGGTGTGAGTGCAATCTTTTCCACCTTAAATCCTGTTGAAGCCTAGTGCACACACATCCTGCTTTTCTCTGTCCATGGGGAAAAGGATATAGGTATTCCATATGGTGTAGAGAACCTCGGTGACCTCCGTAATAAAACAGTGGACTGACAACTGTGAGATGTTGCTGATACCACCTGCTGTAGCCTGAAAGGAGCCTGTGGCATAAAGGTTAAGGGCCATGGTGACCTTGACAGCCACAGGCAGTGTTGTCCATGCCCTGGTATGAGGCTTGAGGCTTGAGTTATAGTTGCAGCAGGTGACATAGCTCGGTGACAGCCTCCTCTGTCAAGTGGAGATGCCTCAGACATTGCTCCTCAGTTGAAGTTGAGGTACGAGAAGAGCTCCCTGAAGACCGGCTGTGGGTATGGCCTTCCGCGCAGTGCCCTCCTCCCAGCTCTTCTGTGAGCTGCTCCTGTTCGCTCCTGTCTGCTCCACTCCTCTTCCACAGCCCCAAAAGCTGCCCTACCAGACCACCCATGACTGCAGTACAACTGTTTAGAAGGCAGTTAAAAACAGTCCAGCAGCAACATTTTCTTCTCAGAATTCAGAATTAAGTTTTCACAATCAGAAAACACCAAAAAACACAGAAGTTAATCAGCAGCCTCAAATGACAAACCAACAACTGATCTGTAAGCAGTGGATGAGCCCTTTAAATAGCGCTGCTGAAGGGTCCTTGTTAGCGCCACGAGTTGCTGGGCGAGTTTATCACGTGGTGAGCCCGGTGCTGGGGCATACATAAGTCCCACTGTATCACACTTCCACCCCTTTAAAAGGGTCCATGGAAATTCAGGCCGTTTCAGTCAGATGTGTCGTAGATTCAAACTCCGGTCCCTGAGCCGGAAGGGCAGTGTGCTGATCCACTGCAACATGCAATCCATGAGGCAGCTACAACAGTTCAACAGTTTGAGAAAGAAAGCTCAGTTGACAGCAAAATGCATTTTTCTGTTCTAGTTTGCAGACTTTCACTTTTTTACTTATCCTTTTAACTTTTCAAGTATGTCTTGCACTTCCATAGAGCACTGCATTAACAACAGAATTCAATTGACATTATTCCCCTACTTGAATAAAATATGAATGTAATTTCAGAAATTGTTATGACAGGAGACGAGCCCAATTTATAATTGGGTGAATCATTCAGTCATAACCTGCTGCGTTCTTCACAGCTCTCCTACTAATTTAGCAATGTGCTCTAATGATTTGCAGCAGTTGAATTAAAAATAAACTTACTTGGCTTTTTTAACTCATGAGATTGCTCAAAGTTGTTAAATATGAATACATTTGAAAACATATTATTCCTTTGTCTCACTTTCTAAAGCTAGATATATAAAAAGCAGAAGTCTTTGTAATCTGTCCAGTCAGAAGGGGGTTGAATTTCTGTGGGGGTTCTCAAAATCGTCCACCGTAACTTTGATGCAAGATTAGCAGAAATCCAGGAGAAATGGTGTAAAGGAATTTACATAATCAAACTAGTTCAGTTAATGAATTGAGTTATTTTCTGAAGTTTTCAAATAACTTTGCACCAAATGCATTTATTATTTCTAACTCTGTACAAATGGTGAAAACACTTTAAAATATGAGAACTAAAAGAAAAATCTTGCATTATACAGCACCTTTCACATGTTCCGGACGTCTCAAAGTGCTTCAAAACCAATTAAGTACTTTTGAAGTATGGTAACTGTTATAATGTAGGAAATGCGGCAGCCAATTCGCACACAAGGTCCCAAAAACAGTAATGAGATATAAACAATCTATTTTAGAGATATTGGCTGAGGGATAAATGTTGGCTAGGACACCAGTGCCATGTTCAACTGAGAGGGCAAGCGGGGCCTCAGTTTGATGTCTCATCTGAAAGACAGCACCTCCAACTTCCTTCAGAACTACACTGAAGTGTCAGCATAGATTTTATGCTCAAGTTTGGTAAATTAGGTTAAGGGATAGGTCAATAGAGTTGTAGTGGCAGACATTTAAGGGGATATTTCAGAATACACAGAATATATACATTCCAATGAGAAAGAAAAATTCCAAGGGGAGGACCCACCATCCGTGGTTAACTAAAAAAGTTAAAGATAGTATCAAACTTAAAGAAAAAGCATATAATTGCGCAAAGATGGGTGGCAGGTCAGAAAATTGGACAGAATATAAAAAACAGCAAAGAATGACTAAAAGATTAATAAGGAGAGAAAAATTAGAGTACGAGAGAAAGCTAGCTAGAAATATAAAAACAGATAGTAAGAGTTTCTATAGATAGTTAAAAAGAGGAGTTAACAAAGTGAGCGTTGGTCCTATAAAAAGTGGCCATGATGTGGAGATGCCGGTGTTGGACTGGGGTGGACAAATGTGAGAAGTCGCACAACACCAGGTTATAGTCCAACAGTTTTATTTGAAATCACAAGCTTTCGGAGCGCTGCTCCTTCGTCAGGTGAAGAAGGAGCAGCGCTCCGAAAGCTTGTGATTTCAAATAAAACTGTTGGACTATAACCTGGTGTTGTGCGACTTCTCACATCTATAAAAAGTGAGTCTGGGGAAGTAATAATGGAAAATAAGGAGATGGCAGTTGAATTGAACAGGTATTTTGCATCGGTCTGCACTATAGAGGATACAAGTAACATCCCAGAAATAGCTGTAAATCAGGAAATGGAAGGGAGGGAGGAACTCAAGAAAATTACAATCACCAGGGAAGTGGTACTGAGCAAATTGTTGGAGCTGGGTCCTGATGGACTTCATCCTAGGGTCTTGAAAGAATTGGTTAGTGAGATAGTTGATGCGTTGGTTTTAATTTTCCAAAATTCCCTAGATTTGGGGAAGGTTCCATTAGATTGGAAAATAGCGAGTGTAACTCCTTTATTCAAAAAGGGAGGTAGACAGAAAGCAGAAAACCACAGGCCAGTTAGAAACATAGAAACATAGAAAATAGGTGCAGGAGTAGACCATTCGGTCCTTCGAGCCTGCACCGCCATTTAATGCGTTCATGGCTGAACATGCTACCTCAGTACCCCATTCCTGCTTTCTCGCCATACCCCTTGATCCCCCTAGTTGTGAGTATTATATCTAACTCCCTTTTGAATATATTTAGCGAACTGGCCTCAACAACCTTCTGTGGTAGAGAATTCCACAGATTCACCACTCTCTGGGTGAAGAAGTTCCTCCTCATCTCAGTCTTAAATGGCTTCCCCTTTATCCTTAGACTGTGACCCCTGGTTTTAGTTTTCCCTAACATTGGAAACATTCTGCCCGCATCTAATTTGTCTAAACCAGTCAGGATTTTAAACGTCCCTATAAGATCCCCCCTCATTCTTCTGAACTCCAGAGGATACAAGTTCAGTTGATCCAGTCTTTCTTGATATGTCAGTCTGGCCATCCCAGGAATCAATCTAGTGAACCTTCGTTGCACTCCCTCAATAGCAAGAATGTCCTTCCTCAAGTTAGGAGACCAAAACTGCACACAATACTCCAGGTGTGGCCTCACCAAGGCCCTGTACAACTGTAGCATCACCTCCCTACTCCTGTACTCAAATCCCCTTGCTATGAAGGCCATCATGCCATTTGCTTTCTTGACTGCCTGCTGCACTTGCCTTCCCACCTTCAGTGACTGATGTACCATGACGCCCAGGTCTCGTTGCACCTCCCCTTTCCCTAATCTGCCACCATTCAGGTAATAGTCTGCCTCCCTATTTTTACCACCAAAGTGGATAACCTCACATTTATCCACATTGTACTTCATCTGCCATACATTTGCCCATTCACCCAACCTGTCCAAGTCACTCTGTAGCCTCCTAGCATCCTCCTCATTGTTCACACTGCCTCCCAATTTAGTGTCATCTGCAAATTTGGAGATATTACAATTAATCCCTTCGTCCAAATCATTAATATATAATGTAAACAGCTGGGGCCCCAGCACCGAACCCTGCGGTACCCCGCTGGTCATAGGGAAGATGTTCGAAGCTATTATTAAAGACGTTATAGCAGGGCACTTAGAAAAGTTCAAGGTAATCAGGCAGAGTCAACATGGTTTTGTGAAAGGGAAATCATGTTTAGCCAATTTATTGGAGTTCTTTGAGGAAGTAACATGTGCTGTGTATAAAGGGGAACCGGTGGATGTACTGTACTTAGATTTCCAGAAGGCATTTGATAAGGTGCCACATCAAAGGTTATTGTGGAAAATAAAAGCTCGTGGTGTAGGGGGTAACGATTGGCATGGATAGAAGATTGGCTAGCGAACAGGAAACAGAGAGTAGGCATAAATGGGTCATTTTCTGGTTGGCAAGATGTAACAAGTGGTGTGCCACAGGGATCAGTGCTGGGGCCTCAACTTTTTACAATTTATATAAATGACTTGGACGAAGGGACCGAAGGTATGGTTGCTAAATTTGCTGATGACACAAAGATAGGTAGGAAAGTAAATTGTGAAGAGGACATAAGGAGGCTACAAAGGGATACAGATAGGTTAAGTGAGTGGGCAAAGATCTGGCAAATGGAGTACAATGTGGGAAAATGTGAAATTGTCCATTTTGGCAGGAAGAATAAAAAAGAAGCATATTACCTAAATGGTGAGAGATCGCAGAGCTCTGAGATGCAGTGGGATCTGGGTGTCCTAGTGCATGAATCGCAAAAGGTTAGTATGCAGGTACAGCAAGTAATTAGGAAAGCTAATAGAATATTATCGTTTATTGCGAGGGGAATTGAATACAAAAGTAGGGAGGTTATGCTTCAGTTATACAGGGCATTGGTGAGACCACATCTGGAGTACTGTGTACAGTATTGGTCTCCTTATTTAAGGAAGGATGTAAATGCGTTGGAAGCAGTTCAGAAAAGTTTACTAGACTAATACCTGGAATGGGTGGGTTGTCTTATGAGGAAAGGTTGGACAGGCTAGGCTTGTATCCGCTGGAGTTTAGAAGAGTAAGAGGTGACTTGAGTGAAACATATAGGATCCGGAGGGGTCTGGACAGGGTGGATGTGGAGAGGATGTTTCCTCTTGTGGGAGAATCTGTTTAAAAATAAGGGGTCGCCCATTTAAGACAGAGATGAGGAGAAATTTTTTTCTCACAGAGGGTCATGAGTCTTTGGAACTCTCTTCCTCAGAGGGCAGTGGAAGCAGAGTCTTTGAATATTTTTAAGGCAGAGGTAGATAGATTCTTGATAAGCAAGGGGGTGAAAGGTTATCGGGGGTAGGCGGGAATGTGGAGTAATCAGATCAGCCATGATCTCATTGAATGGTGGAGTAGGCTCGAGGGGCCGAGTGGCCTACTCCTGCTCCTAATTTGTATGTTGGTATGTTTCTGAAGCAGGGCTTGAACCCATAACCTTCTGACTCAGAAGAGAGAGTGCGAGTATTAAGCCAAAATGAACATTTCAAATGAATTGAATTGTGCAATTTAAAATGGAACAGCTTTACATCATTAAAACATTTATAATGGGCAATAAAGCAATATGGTAATATTTCTTATTAATGCATATTATGAAGTAGAGTGGGAAAATTGTAATATAGTGAAATATTAATTTATACACAATTATATCTTTGGGCCTGAATTCTTTTTATGCTATCGGAGCCAGGCAACAAAACACAAATTGGTTGACAGACTGGAAACAAAGAACTATGGTAAATGAGCGTTGCTCGTATTGGAGGTTGGAAATGGTGTTCCCCATGGGTTCAGTGCTGGGTCCATTGTTTTTCTTGGTCTATATAAATAATTTGAACTTGTGTATAGGGAACACAATCTTGAAAGTTTTCAATGACGCAAAAGTAGGAGGTTTGCCAAACAGTGATGGGACTTCAGAAAGCAGACAGGTTAATGGAATGGGCAGACAGGTGGCAGATGCAATTTAATGTGGATAAATGTGAGATAATACTTTGGAATGAAAAACAAGGAATGGGAGTAAACACTCACTGGAAAGATGCAAAGGGTGCAAGTGAACAGCAATAACTAGAGGATTAATACATAATTCCCTGAAAGTGCAAGTGCAGGTAGATAAAGCCATAACAAAAAAGGTCAACAGCATCTTGGGTAACCCTTGCCATTTGTTGCACATCCTGGAAGATGGAGCTAAATGCCTTCAGCTAAGGGAATTGTCCTCGCAGCTTCCAGTCAGGAATAGCAGAACGCTCTTCTACTCCCTACTTTTCTGGCTCCCTCATGTTCTGTGAATCTCCATAAACCACAAGTGTAAGTCTCTGAGCTGGTGGCTGTGAAAGAGAGGGCACCTGAAGCAGGGATGAAAGAGAGGGGCTAAGCCCAGAAACAATGGAATTATTATCGTCAATATCATCAATATCATCAATATCATCATCATCATCATCATCATCATCATCATCGTCTGTCTCCCTTGGCTAAAACTAATCTGTGTAAGAAGAAGAAAGAATGGGTATGCACCACTCAGACAGAGGGATGAGATTGAGAGACAGCAATGCTCTAGACTTTTCTGATTGCTGCGTACAGTAAACCATTGCAGCAGGTACTAGTATTGCTTTGCATGCACTAACCTTCAGTTTTCACTGGTTTACTGACCTCTCCGCTGCCCACAACCAACGTGGAATTCCACACCAGAAACTCCATTGCATGCTCCTCATGAGGAGTGTGCTGCCTGATGTCAGGAATTCTCCCCCTTTCCCTACCCTGTCCCCAGGTGGTCCTTCCTGTCCCAGGCATTGTGTGCCATTTTCTTTTAGAGTAACAGCATTAGGCAAAAGCAAGCTTCTGAAGGATTTTTTCCCAATTGTGAACAGACAGCTGATGTAACAAGGAAGACAAGTGCTGGAAGGACCCTGTAATATGAGAGGATAGAGTTTTAAGTACCTACATGCAAGAAAGGCTTGTGAAGGGTGTTCCAAATATAGATCCCAGGTGGAAGAGGAAGAGATCCTTGAACCACAGTGCACTGTGAATTAATAGTTTTCATTCCATTTAAGAAGAAAGGGTGAGCAGTGGAGCGGGTCCCATGATGCCCGAGTGGTGGCAGTTCTCTTACCTCACCTGTCTTGATCAGGCCATTTAGTTTCTTGGCACTGGCCTGCAGAGCTGAGCGTGGCGGCACTCAGGACCACTGCCACCTCCCTCTAAATGGCTCTGGTTTCCGTGCATATTCTGATCTGTTTGATCAAGATCTTGAGGTCAGCATAGAATCATAGCATTATAGAAATTTATGGCACAGAAGGAGGCCATTCAGCCCATTGTGTCTGTGCCAGCCAAAAAAGAGCTATCCTGCTTAATCCCACTTTCCAAATCTTGATCCATAGCCTTGTAGGTTACGGCACTTCAAGTGCATATCCAATTACTTTTTAAATGCGATGAGGGTTCCTGCCTCTCCCACCCTTTCAGGCAGTGAGTTCCAGATCCTCACCACCCTCTGGGTGAAAAAAGTTCTCAATTCCCCTCCACTCCTTCTACCAATTAGTTTAAATCTATGCCCCCTGGTTATTGACCTCTCTGCTAAGGGAAATAGGCCCTTCCTATCCACTCTATCTCAGCCCCTCATAATTTTGGATACCTAATTTAAGTCTCTCCTCAGCCTCCTCTGTTCCAAAGAAAACAACCCCAGCCTATCCAATCTTCCCTCACAGCTAAAATTCTTCAGTCCTGGCAACATCCTCGTAAATCTCCTCTACACCCTCTCTAGTGCAATCACATCTTTCCTGTAACGTGGTGACCAGAATTGTACGCAGTACTCTACCTGTGGCCTAACTAGTGTTTTATACAGTTCAAGCATAACCTCCCTGCTCTTATATTCTATCCCTCGGCTAATAAAGGAAAGTATCCTGTATGTCTTCTTAACCACCTTATCTACCTGCCCTGCTGCCTTCAGGGATCCGTGGACATGCACTCCAGGGTCCCTCTGTTCCTCTACTGCTCTCAGTATCCTACCATTAATTGTGTATTCCCTTACCTTGTTAGCCCTCCCCAAATGCACTACCTCACACTTCTCTGGATTGAATTCCATTTGCCACTTTTCTGCCCATCTGACCAGTCCATTGATATCTTCCTGCAGTCTACTGCTTTCTTCCTCACTATCAACCACACGGACAATTTTCGTATCATCTGCAAACTTCTTAATCATTCACCCTACATTGAAGTCTAAGTCGTTGATATATACCACAAAAAGCAAGGGACCTAGTACTGAGCCCTGCGGAACCCTACTGGAAACAGCCTTCTAGTCACAAAAACACCCGTTGACCATTACCCTTGGCTTCCTGCCACTGAGCCAATTTTGGATCCAACTTGCCACTTTCCCTTGGATCCCATGGGCTTTTACTTTTCTGACCAGCCTGCCATGTGGGACCTTGTCAAAAGCCTTGCTAAAATCCATGTAGACTACATCAAACGTGCTACCCTCATCAACCCTCCTTGTTACCTCCTCAAAAAATTCAGTCAAGTTAGTCAAACACAACCTTCCCTTAACTAATTCATGCTGACTGTCCTTGATTAATCCGTGCCTTTCTAAATGACGATTAAAACTGTCCCTCAGAACTTTTTCCAATAATTTTCCCACCACCGAGGTTCGGCTGACTGGCCTGTAATTACTCGGTCTATCCCTTTCTCCCTTTTTAAACAACGGCACAACATTAGCAGTCCTCCAGTCCTCCGGCACCACACCTGTTGCCAGAGAAAATTGGAAAATGATAGTCAGAGCTTCCACTATTTCCTCCTTTGCTTCTCTTAACAGCCTGGGATACATTTCATCCGGGCCTGGTGATTTATCCACTTTCAAAGATGCTAAACCCCTTAATATTTCCTCTCTCACTATGTTTATCTCATCTAATATTTCACACTTCTCCTTAACTACAATGTCTGCATTGTGCACCTCTTTTGTGAAGACAGACACAAAGTATTCATTAAGAAACATACCCACATCTTCCACCTCAACACACAGGTGACCTTTTTGGTCTCTAATAGGCCCTACTCTTTCTTTAATTATTCTCTTGCTCTTTATGTATTTATAAAACATCTTTGGGTTTTCCTTGATTTTACTTGCCAATATTTTTTCATGCCCTCTCTTTGCTTTCCTAATTTGCTTTTTAATTTCACCCCTGCACTTTTTATACTCCTCTAGGCTTTCTGCAGTATTTAGGTCTCGGTATCTGACAGAAGTTTCCCTTTTTTGTCTTATCCTACCCTGTATGCCCCTTGACATCTAGGGAGCTCTAGATTTGAGAGTCCCACCCTTTTTCTTTGTGGGAACATATTTGCTCTGTACCCTCACTATCTCCTCCTTGAATACCTCCCACTGCTCTGACACTGATTTACCTTCAAGTAGCTGTTTCCAGTCCACTTTTGCTAAATCAAATCGCAGCTTAGCGAAATTGGCCTTTCCCCAATTGAGAACTTATACTCCTGGTCTGTCTTTGTCTTTTTCCATAACTACGCTAAATCTAACTGAATTCTGATCACTGTCACCAAAATGCTCTCACACTGATACCCTTCCACCTGCCCAGCTTCATTCCCTAAAACTAAGTCCAAAACCGCGCCCTCTCTTGTTGGGCTTGCTACGTACTGGCTAAAAAAGTTCTCCTAAATGCATTTTAAGAATTCTGCACCCTCTATATCTTTTACACTGATTCTATCCCAGTTAATATTAGGGTAGTTGGAACCCCCTACTATTATTGCCCTATTGTTTTTGCACTTCTCAGAAATGTGCCTACATATTTGCTCTTTTGTCTCCCTCTGACTGTTTGGGGGTCTATATTACACTCCCAGTAGTGTGATTGCCCTATTTTTTGTTCTTCATTTCAACCCATATGACCTTATTTGATGATCCTTTTAACATATCATCCCTCCTCACAGCTGTAATTGTTTCTTTAACCAATATCCCTCTTTCTATCTCGTTTGGAAACCCTGTAACCAGGAATGTTGAGCTGCCATTCCTGCCCTTCTTTCAGCCATGTTTCAGTAATAGCTATGATATCATACTTCCACTTGTCTATCTGTGCCCTCAGCTCGTTTGCCTTATTCACTAGACTCCTTGCATTGAAGTATATACCGTTAAGCCCTGCCAAACACATTTGTTGTCTATTTTCTAGCCTTTGTTTCCTCTGCCTTCCAAACTCACTTACTAATTTTCTGCCTTCTAGTTCTAGCTAGATCTGGTTTCATTCTTATGTTTCAAACATAAATGTTATGCTGCAAACACTGACAAGCACTGCACAAAGGTGCATGGCTGCACCCAGGCACTCCCATGACTCCCTCCATATGTTTATGGAGGGAGTCACAGCACGCAATGGGCGGAAGAGACCTCCCCAGGAGACCAACGCAGCCTGTTTGCACATTACACAGGAAGGCACAAGCAGGGATGTCACCAGGAGGACCAGGCTGCATTGGCGCAAACCTTTCAAAGCAGGTTTGGGGCCTGTGGGGACTATTTTGGCCGAATATTTTAGGTGCTAAAGAGGTAAAGAGGTTCAACCCATATGGCCTTATTTGATGATCCTTTTAACATATCATCCCTCCTCACAGCTGTAATTGCCAAGATCGGGTCTTAAGCTGCAATGCCGGTTTAGCCCGTGTTTAGTGCAAGGTGCCATCTTGGTAAAGGAGTTGAAGCCAGAGCTAGGAATAGCCAACTGGAAGATCGTTAAGTGGCTGATTGACAATTAAATTGCCTGCTAGCGCTCATTAAAGAGGTTGTACGCCATTTTGGTGGATAACGCTTCATTTAACAACCTCCCCTAACACCGACCAGCTGAGCAGGAGTAAACAAGTCGTTGCAGAGTATTTCGAGCACTACTTAAAGCTATGCTCTGCTTTCAATGTTTACTTGAGATTGACCAATTACACTGCGTTTGAGGGGGACTTTTGAGGCTTTCTGGGACAGTTTGTCAGGACTTCACCAACACTCTTTCAACATTTTTCCTGATATTCTCTCAGGGCTTCACCTTAAAAGAGTGAGTGCTGTGCTACTCTACCTTATTGAACACCTTACTGGAGTCACCAGGAAAACGGGAGTGGTTGGTCATGGGCATCTTGACAGAGGTTATCCTTGGTCTGCATGACGATTTGGAGGATGAGTTGAGGCTAGGCAGAGCAGCACCAGCTGCTGCAGGAGAGAGGGACATAAGGCCCTATCCACCCAGGGTCTTCAGAAAGCACTACTCCTACATTCACATGACCCAAGACCAGTGCATGAGGAGGCTGCGCTTTACCAAAGAGGTCATTACAGAGATCTGTGGACTCGTGGAAGGAAGACTCAGACATCATAGCACAGCCAGGACTGCATTGCCTGTGGCAGTCAAGGTCACAGTAGCACTTAACGTTTCTGCTACTGGAACCTTCCTGTCTGCCACAGGTGATATAAGTCACATCTCACAATCTTCTGTGCACTTCTGCATAAGGGAGGTCTCTGCAGCTCTATACGCTCTGAGGAATGACTATATATCATTCCCTATTGCTAGAGAAGACCAGAGGCAGAGAGCTCTAGGATTCGACAGGATTGTGGGGTTCCCCATGGTCCAGGGAGCCATTAACTGTGCACATGGCCATGCAAGCCCCTCATTTAAACTCGGAGGTGTTCAGGAACAGGAAGGGATTCCATTCTCTCGGTGTACAGCTTACTTGCGAATACCGGCAGTGCATCATGCAGGTGAATGCCTGCTATCCAGGGAGCTGCCGCAATGCATTTATAATGAAACAGTCATCCGTCCCACAGATCTTTGAGTCCCAACACAAAGTGCATGGCTGGCTACTAGGTGTCAAGGGATACCCTCTGATGCCCTGGTTCATGACTCCCCTGAGAGACCCCCAGACACCAGCTGAGCACTCATACAATGAGAGCCACTCAGCCACCAGGAATATCATTGAGCAGACCTTTGGGGTCGTCAAGCAGAGGTTTAGATGGCTTGACCGGTCAGGAGGTGCCCTACAGTACTCGGCCGAGAAGGTGTCCAGATTCGTGGTGATTTGCTGCATGCTCCGTAATCTGGCAATCATGAGCGACCAGCTGTTACCACCAGCAATTGTGCCAGAGGATCAAGCACAGGAGCCACAATAATGGGAGGAGATAGAGAAGGAAGAGGAAGAGGAGAAGGAGGAAGAGGAGGAGGACCAGGGGGAGCACCAGAGGCTTCCAGGTAGACAGGCTGCACCTGGGAGGGACGCTCGCTATATCTAATTGAACAACGCTTTTGAGAGACGTGCTCCATATTAGACTCTAGCGCACTGTGGCCACATAAGACATCTTCCACGACTTAGGATCCATCAGGCAGCCCATCATCTGCACTCAATCCTGTCAACCCCTTCCCCATGAAGATCACAATAAAAAAGACCACTGATTTCACCACTACCCAATTACCATAATCACTGTTTCTATACGTCAGAAACAAAATATGTAAACATGACAGAATCAACATCACTTAAAAATATTAAACTATTCATCTTGGTGCTTACCCTTAGTGGCTATCTATAATTGCTCTGGTGTAATCTAGTGCTTCTACGGAGTGCAACCACAGTGGCAGCAGCAGGTGAGGTGGGTGGCTGCTCAGAATCTGAAGAGGGCAGTTCAAATGTCCTCCTGGGACACCCTTGAAAGGCTGTGGATTGTGATGGCGCCACCTCAGACTGCACCATCTCAGCATGGTCTTCAGCAATCTAGGCCGCCTGGCTGACAGGCAATGGCAAGAGGAATGGTGGAGTGGCGGTGGAGGGAGCAGCAATGCTGGTATCCAAAGAGAGGCCAGTAGGTTCCTGCTCCATGATTCCCACGCCACTCCCTCGGGGCCTCTGTTCAGCCAACCCAGTGATCTGGTGGAGGACAGATTTGTGGGCATCGGAGACACTCTACAAGCCCCTTTCAACTGAGGAGCCCAGAGCCACCCTGGCAGCTGCCTGAGCTTCCATTGCAGCAGTTTGCCGTTCCATGCAGGCTGCAGTGGCTGCAGTGGAAGCTGCGACCTCAGTCATCAGACGCTGTACGATATCGGGCTCCACAGGTCGCTGGCTGGAATTGATCAGCCTCTCCACGCTGGAGAGGATGGGTTCCAGGCTCTGCATCCAGCCATGGACCAAGGTAGAGGCAACTCCTCCATCCCTCTAGGCACGACCCGTGGGCTTTCAGGCAGGCTCTCCATTGCACCAATCATTGGGCTTGTCGCACCCATCAGCCTTCTCCTGAAGCTTGGCTCTGCGAGGTCCACATCTGACTCCTCTACAGCAGACCTAGCAGCGACCTTGCCCCCCGGAAAGGTGTCACCTGTGGTGTCCTTCCACCCTGCGTGTCTGCTGCCCGCTAAAGCCCGGTGCGTCCCACTGTGAGGATCCCTCTTTTAAGCTAGTCTCTAAGTTGCATGTGGTGCCGGTCTCTGAGCTGGAACCTGCGACTGTGACCATATGGAGGCCATAGACGCAGTGCATTCGTCCTCGCTCTCCTCCTCCTCCTCTTCTTCCTCTTCCTCCAGGGGGCGAGGTGGCTGTTGCTTTTGCTGAACCTGCTCCATGGGGTGAGGTGGATCTTGCTCCTGGGAGCCTGCAATGATAAAGCTGGAAGAATAAGAGTGCAGCGCATGTGGCCACTATAGGAGGATGTGTGTGATGAGACCATATGGAGGTTGGGAGTGAGGATAGCTTTGGGTGATTAGGGATCAGGAATAGTTTAGCATCTGCAAGGAAGCTGCAGTGGCCACATACCTCTATGCGAGATGCCCTCTGCTCTGCCTCTGACCATGGGGTCTGCCACTCCCCTCCCGATCACGACCAGCACTGCCTCCTCAAGGGGAGTGATATCATGAATTTGTGCGTCCCCCTTCCCCGGTCAGGCCCTCCTGCTGCCTGCTCATTTTTCCTAGAAGAGCAAGAGTGATGATTGTGAATGTGTATTGGCAGGCGTATTTGTGCCTCACATGGTTGAAGAGTTGTGAGATGTGCCTGAGGTGTAAGTAGTGCCTGTGAAGGATGCAATACTGTGGGGTGTGTGAATGTCAGTGTAGAGTTAGATGGTGGATGAAGTGCATTGAGGTTGTGATGCTGGTGGTGGTGGAGCAGTTATTGAGAAGTGAGATGGAATTTTACCTTGACCACCTGTGTTAAGTCATTAAATTTTTTGTGGCACTGGAGCCATGTCCTGGGGCCAGGGCTCCTGGCTGTGACCTCCTGGGCGATCTCTTCCCACATGCGGCTATAAGGAGAATAATAAATACTCATAAATGTGGAACATGAAAATGGTATAAGTACCTGGAAATGTCATCTGTGGGATGGCGCTAGTCAGAGTAGAATAATGTGGGTTGTAATTTGAGAAATGTTCACTAGAGTTTAAACTTGAATATCTTTAGGGCTCAGAGAGATAAAGCCATAGATGTTTTTCCTGTGCTTACCACCTCCTGCAGGGAATTTGACAAGTTGGGTACAGTCCACAATATTATAAGTTGTAACATGGTCTATGAGAGACAGGAGCTTGGTGGACTAAAAGGTTTTATTCTCCTTTCCCTTTTTCTTATGCTTGTACATAATTTTGGTGAGGATTAAATATGTATTTTCCCTGGGTGCAGTTAAATCACCAGATACATCCCATTTGATTTTAAAATTAAATTCCGATGGAACATTTGTTATTTTCATTACTTTCTCATAAAATAATTCTCAGAGTTGATGAATTTGCAAGATTGGGTTCTTAGAGAATATAGTGGCTATTTTCTCTATCATTTGTAATCTTCTTTGCAATTATGCTTCATTTAATATTTAAATAGTAATGAACAAGAAATCATGTAATACTCTGGAATAATGCAAGATGAGATTGCACTGAACACAAGACAAATTACTTTTGTGTGTCATCAATATGCTTACAGGTTCCTATCTGAAGACTGAAAAATGAAATGCTTGTTGTCAATACTTTCAGGATAGACACAGGTGAGAAAATTGGCACGGAAAAAAAAACTTCTAAATATGGAGACGTTTCTATTTTCTAAATTTGATTTCAACTGTTGATTGATGCACATCACATTGGGCCAGATTTTACTGTAGCAAGGTATATAACGGTGTCTGCTTTTAGTTAGACTTGCCCCTGCACAATTCAGTTCAAAATTTTTTAGCTCACTAAGTTGCTGAAAGTGCGAGCTGATAACGGCGCAGCGAGGGAAACAGGGCATCTCGGACCTGAGTGAACAGGGCAACCAACAGGGTATCTCCTTAACCAATGAGATTTAAGGATTGGGAAATAAACACAGGAAGGCCTGAGAAGCAAGGTGAATTAAAGTGGTGAATTCAATGTCAAATCAGGCACAGAAAGAGAAATAAAGAGAGGAAAAGAAAGATTGGATTAAGAGAGAGAAAAAGAGACAGAAAAAGTAAGAAAAAATTTTAATTTAACATTTGACATTTTTAAAATCTAAAATAATTTACATGCGAAGGAATGAGACTCCACACTTATAAAAGTAAATGTTTGGTGCCAGAGAGGTTGATTGCCAGTCATTAACAATTATCACATTGTTAAAAGGGTACTTCTGCTTGTAATCACTAGCCCTAAATATCTGTGGCAGGTTAGTTTGTACCTACCATGCAAATACAGCAACTTCACGCCAGTCAATGCACTTCAACTGTGAGGCAGACAGCGAGAAGCCGTCTTTGCAAAGCTAATGGCGGAGCGGTGCAATTCAGACACCAACTTTTGGATATTGGCATTTTACGATGCATGTGCTCTTAGCCTGAAGCTGTTGTACCATTTATGCATAAATAACGGCGAGCGACATTAGCCTCACTGTTATTTTAACAGCAAAATCTGGCGCCGTAATTAAAAATGGTAATGCAGAATTCCAGCTTTCTTAAACTATTGCCAGAAATTTCAACTTCAGTGAGGATTTGAAATGGGCAATATCGGATCGGCCCATTATACACCACGCTCAATTTTCCTTTCCATTGACTTTACTGGAAGGAAAATTGGGCCGACGGCTGATCCAATCTCTCTGAGGTTGAAGGTTACGCCCTATGGAGGAGAAATTCGGTATCGCCCCATTTAGGGCGCTAACTTTTAAAAGTTGAAAAAATTATCGCCAGGCGCTAATGTTTCTCAACTTTTAAAAAATTCGGTTTTGCGCTCCAGTAAGGAAATGGAGCGCTAAATCAAGCGCTCCACTTCCTCCCTGGAGCACAACAGGCAGCAGGCGGGGCGGTAGGTGAGCAGCGCTGCACAATGGGCCGTGCAGCGCTGCCGTGTTGGAAGGCTCCTTCCCTCCCTTAAAGGGAAGTGTCATCACTGCAGGCTCTGCAAGGGGAAAACAATTTACCTGGTCCCTAATGGCAGCCGCGATCCAGCACGATCAGCCCGATGCACTGCAGTAGAGTGCCGGGCTGATCGATTGCAGATGAAGAAAACTGAAAAAAACCCAGAAAAAGCATTTGAGTTTTTTTTCCACTTACCTTGGCCACCTCACCTTTAAGTATCTCCCCCGAAGCACCCGACCTCCTGATGAATGCCTCCTGCAGCTGCCAGTGTTTTCGCCCGGCGATGCTGCAGGGGGAGGAACCGAAGTTCAGATGCGGGGCGCTTCCGGGGGCGATGCGCACGGCGATGATGTCACGATCTCCGGGCGAAGGAGATCGGGACGCAATGCCATACCGCCACCGCAAACCTCCCGCCGAATATAGCGGGAGTCGATATTCTCACCGCGCCCGGTCGGTAAGTGATTAGCGCCCCGTTATCACCCCCCAGAAGCATAAACGGAAGGTGCTAAGGTGTCCAATTTCTAGCCCTAAGTTTCTAAAAACCACTTTATCTTGTTTGGAGCAACTCAGAACATAAGCATACTACATCAGTAAAAGTAGATTAAGAATGTTAAATAAATTGTGGTTTTCCTGTAATGATTATCAAGGCTGCAAACCTTGACAATTGTTTTTGAAAATAAGTTCTCTTGAAATTCATTTTATGTTATATTTGTAATACAATTTGTACACATCACGCATACTTTGAACTTAAAAAATATAGGAGGTTATTTTGGGTGAAAACAGGCGTTAAATGGGTGCTGTGCTAATAAGAAACGCCTGTTTGAAAGTTTGGATTTAGCATGCAGTTTTTGAGCTAATTGATGATTATTGTGATTTGAACATGCCTGCAGGCGCTAACCAGAAACCTGCAGGTTTAACACTCAAGTGAATATTGGGAAGACCAAAGCCATCTCTGAGCCCTAAAGATATTCAAGTTTAAATTCTAGTAATAATTCTCAAATTACAACCCACATTATTCTACACTGACTAGCGCCATCCTGCAGATGACATTTCCAGGTACTTATACCATCTTCATGTTCCACATTTTTGAGTATTTATTATTCTCCTTATAGCCTTCAGTCCCATTCTGAAGCAGATAGTTATCCAGTTCTTTGTAAAAGATGTCAGTTATCTCAGCTTGAATTGCTGTTGCTGGAGGTCAGTTCCACATATCTCTGTGGCCTAGAAATTGGGCCACTTACCAGCTCGAGTTACCACCGCGATCCAGTGGAAAAATGGCGGCCGCCACTCTAGCACCCTTCTCTGGCGCAAGACTCGGCGGACGCGATTTTGGTGAGGGCCTTAGCACTGCCGATAGCAGCACAGGCCCTGGGAATGTAAATTAAGAGAGGGTGCCGTCAGTCGGCGTGCAACGCCAACTTAATGGCACCCCAGCGAACTTCGACCTTAGTGCTGAGTTCAGCACTGGGTCCTTAACTCGCCATGAAAACCCAGCATTCAGCAGACTGACAGAAATGCTGCCAGCACCTCTTAAAGGAACACACGCATCTTTCAGGTAAGTTTGCATTTAACCTTCTGGACTGGATTTTTAAAAATTTTATTGAAGTAGTGGCTTGGTGCAATACATGTTAAAAGTTTTTTAAGTGTGCAGGAGCGCAAGGAGCGCTGGTGGATGCTTGCAAAGCATCGGATGGTAAAGGATGGCCTCTGAGAAGCCAGAAAATGCTGGACATACTCAGCAGGTCAGGCTGCATCCATCGTGAGAGAAACAGAGTTCACATCTCAGGTCCAGATGCTGCCTGACCTGCTGAGTATTTCCAGCATTTTCTGCTTTTATTTCAGATTTACAGCATCCCCTCGCCGAGGGAAGAGGAAGACGCAGAAGAGGAAGACGCAGAAGAGGAGGAAGCAGAAGAGGAGGAAGCAGGAGAAAGTATGCAACCCAGACAGGCGCTACCTGGCCAGGATATCCGGGATGGAATGATCTGCCTGCGGCACCAGTGACCACAACCCCAATTCCCCTTTCAACATCTGTCCCACACCTTACCTTCCCTCTGTTACTGATCATCACAGCGACCTCTTGGCCACAATGCTGAAATAAAAGCCACCACAAAACAAACTTTCCAATCCAACTTTATACATCTATCCATCCAGTATGACATCAAGAAATCAACTCATCATCCTTATGCATTCCCTTAGTGACTGCCTTGTTGTGTGCCTTTGCCTATCCTACTGATGTCACGCAGTGCTACCCCAGTGGCTGCAGCATAGCTGGTGGAAGGCTTTCTGCCACCCAAGCTCAGACTGCTGCCATTGTGGCTGGGTCTACCACTGTCGACCGGTTTACCGAAGTCTCCCCCATGGAAACTCAGCTGCCTTCCACCAGCCATGCCACAGCCACTTCATAGGAGCACTAGGATGAGAAAGGGCACCTGAATGAGAGGCACTAAGGGATTGCACAAGGGTGATTAGTTGATATCGTATGTGTAAATTGATTGTTGATAAATTTACTAATTTTGTTTGGTATCTTTGTTTTGTGGTGTCTCTCATTTCAGCTTTGCGCCCAGCAGGACACTGTGATATTCTGTGACAGAGGGATGGTATGATGAGGATGTGGTGAGCAACGTGGATCTGGGATTTCATTCATTGGAATCGGAGTCTGATGAGGCGTTCATGGACAGCCCGTTCGGGAGGGGGATTAGCTGCCTGCCTCCTCTCTTCCTCCTC
Source organism: Squalus acanthias (assembly GCA_030390025.1). NCBI lineage: Eukaryota > Metazoa > Chordata > Chondrichthyes > Squaliformes > Squalidae > Squalus > Squalus acanthias. The sequence continues at coordinate 88,708,498 of CM059426.1, forward strand.
GTCCTCTTCCTCTTTCTGTTCCTCTTCCTCTTGCTCAGCTTCCTCTTCCTCTTCCTCCTCCTCTCCCTCGTCCTCCTCCTGAGGTTATCCCGCAATCCCTGGTGGCAAGGGCTGTACCTTCATGATGGTCAATCTGTGAAGCATGCAGCAGACCACCACGAAATGGGACACCAGCTATGCCGAATATTGGAAGGCTCCTCCCAATTGGTCAAGGCAGTTGCCTCAGCACCCCGATGGTCTGCTTGATGATGTTCCTCCTATGAGTGGTTGGGTTGCAGAGGGGAGTCATCAGCCAGGTGCAGAGCGGATAGCCCTTGTCTCTGACCAGCCACCCTCGTGTTTGACGTGGTGGCTGGAAGAGTGCTGGCACACTGGACTGATACAGGATGATGGCATCATGACTGCTGCCAGGATAGCGGGCATTGACCATCAGAATTCGCTGGGCGTTGTCGTACAACAACTGCACATTAAGTAAGTTTGCACCTTTGCAGTTATGGAAGATCTCAGGATTGTTATGCGCCGTCCGCGAGTGTGTAGTTGAATGCGCCCTGCAACATAAGAACATAAGAAATAGGAACAGGAGTAGGCCATTCGGCCCTTCGAGCCTGCTCTGCCATTCAATGAGATTATGGCTGATCTTCTGTCTCAACTCCATTCACCAGCCCTATCGCCATATCCCTTGATGCCTTTACTAGTCAGAAATCTAACGACTTCTGTTTTGAATATACCCAATGACTGAGCCTCCACAGCCCTCTGGGGTAGAGAATTCCAAAGATTCACCACCCTCTGTGTGAAGAAATTTCTTCTCATCTCAGTCCTGAATGGCCTACCCTTTATCCTGAGGCTGTGGCCCCTGGTTCTAGACTCCCCAGCCAAGGGAAACATTCTCCAAGCATCCACCTTATCAAGCCCTGTAATAATTTTGTATGCTTCAATGAGATCCCCTCTCATTCTTCTGAATTCAAGAGAATACAGGCCTAGTTTACTCAATCTCTTCTCATACGACAGTCCTGCCATCCCAGGAATCAATCTCGTGAACCTTCGTTGCACTCCCTCTATGGCAAGTATATCCTTCTTTAGATAAGGAGACCAAAATTGTACACAGTACTCCAGGTGTGGTCTCACCAAGGCCCTATATAATTGGAGTAAGACTTCTTTACTCCTGTACTCAAATCCTCTTGTAATGAAGGCCAGCATACCATTTGCCTTCCTAATGGCTTGCTGCACCTACATATTCACTTTCAGTGACTCATGCACAAGGAGTCCCAGGTCCCTTTGAGCATCTGCATTTCCCAATCTTTCACCATTTAGGAAATACTCTGCCTTTCTGTTTTTTCTACCAAAGTGGATAACTTCACATTTATCCACATTATATTCCATCTGCCATGTTCTCGCCCACTCACTGAGCCTGTTGAGATCCCCTTGAAGCCTCTTCACATCCCCTTCACAACTGACACTGCCACTTTGTATCATCAGCAAATTTGGAAATGTTATACTTAGTCCCCTCATCCAAATCATTGATATAGATTGTGAATAGCTGGGGCCCAAGCACCGATCCTTGCGGTACCCCACTAGTCACAGCCTGCCATCCTGAAAAAGACCCATTTATCCCCACTCTTTGTTTTCTGTCTGTTAACCAATTCTCAATCCATGCTAGTATATTACCTCCAATTCCATGCGCCCTAATTTTGTTCACCAACCTCTTGTGTGGAACTTTACGAAGGCCTTCTGAAAATCTAAATACACCACATCTACTGGTTCCCCTTTGTCTACTCCACTAGTTACATCCTCAAAGAACTCCAATCGGTTTGTTAAACAGGATTTCCCTTTCATAAATCCATGTTGACTCTGCCCAATCTTACTATTAGTTTCTAAGTGCCCAGTTATTGCATCCTTTATAATAGATTCCAGCATTTTCCCAACTACTGATGTGAGGCTAATAGGTCTGTAGTTCCCCATTTTCTCACTCCCTCCTTTCATAAATAGCTGGGTTACATTTGCTATCCTCCAATCTGTAGGAACCATTCCAGAATCTATAGAATTTTGGAAGATGACAACCAATGCATCCACTATCCCAATGGCCACCTCTTTCAAAACCCTAGCATGTAGGTCATTCGGCCCTTGGGATTTATCGACTTTTAGTCCTATTAATTTTGCTAGTACTGTTTTTTACTAATAATAATTTCTTTAAGTTCGGGAATCCTGCTATCCTGGCAAAGCCACATGTGCGCTCGTCCTGCTTCTTTCTGCTTAGAGAGAAGAAAACATAGTCCCTTCTCCTGGTGTAGAGAGCCTCAGTGACCTCCTGGATGCAGCGATGGACGGCAAACTATGAAATGTTAGCTATGTCTCTTGCTGCAGACTGGAAGGATCCACTGGTGAAGAAATTGAGGGCCATGGTGACCTTGACTGCCACTGGGAGAACCGTGGTCGCCCTGCTCTGAGGCTGCAGGTCTGTTTGCAGGAGGTGACCACCTCCTTGGTGAAGCAGAGCCTCCTAATACACTGCTCCTCGCTTAAGTGGATATAAGAGAAGTGCTCTCGGAAGACCCTAGGTGGGTAAAGCCTCTTGTTGAGAGCCCTCCTGGCCCTCCTCCTCTTCCCTCTGTGCACATCTTCTTTTCTTCGCTGCCTCCGCTGCCTCTCCCTGAAATACTCGAGCGCGAGGGGGACTGCCAGTAGAGCCCCCATCACTGTGAGCAAGTGTTGTGAGCAGAATAAGAGTGGAGGCGTTCTCCACTAACCCCAAACCCCAACACTCCCTGTCACCTTAGAAGCTTGAAAGAAGTTAATAAAGCTACTGGAGTTGCAGAAAGTTGCACAGAACCAGTCAAACTGCAGAAACATGTCAGCTTCAAGTTGTTGCCGATGATCCCTTTAAATACGCTACTGGAGCCTCCTTCCTGCTTGTCAGCACTTGCTCAGCTGGTGGCATTTAAGGCATGTCTGTAAGTGCTGCGGCGAAGATGGAAATGGCAGATTGGGGGTCAAGTGAGCGTTGTACACTCACTGACGTCACGATCTGCATAATCTACATCATTTTTGTGAGTGCGGACATCGGCAGCGCTGCTGCCCAGCCAAAAACAGCAGCTGCCGCTGGACCTGCTGGCAGTGGGTGGAAGTGCGGCGGCTGCCATTTTTGTCCCCGAACCTGGCGGTAACTTGTGGCGCTAAACCCCCGAATTTTTAGCACAAGGTATTTAAATCGACTTGGTCCCAGTCATTTTTTTGAATTTATTTATCAACCTGCTTTGTTCGTATCAGGAATCAGAGAGATACTTTGGCCTGTAGACAGTGAGAAAAGAAAAACTGCTTTGTAAAAATATTAAGTTGCCTTAGTTTACGACAGTTGGAAGTAATTATTTTCTACTCTAGGAGGAGCTAGCTAAGCTTAACAACTACTTTCAAAAATATATATTGTGCTTCTGCAACGGTTCACTTGTTCTTCACTTGTTTCACCGTTAAAACCCAAGTCAAAGTCTAGTGTAATTTTATCCTGTTATCTTTTGAAGACAAGGAGGAACATATAAAACACAAGATAAAATGAATTGTCACAACAAGCTTAGTTCCCCATGCTTTTCCAATGCATTATACAGGGTTAAAATATCCTGTTTTGATTGTTAGTCAGGGATGCATCCAGTAAAGGAATAGACTTGTTTTTAATTCCAGTGAATGGTTGATAATTACCCAAATCCTTTTTGAAACATTACTCACAGACAATGTTCATTATGTACAAGTTTCATATTTGCTGATCCAGTGTATGTTACAACAACAGCAATAACTTGCATTTATATAGTGCCTTTAATGTAGAAAAATGTCCCAAAGTGCTTCACAGATGTGTAATTAAAAAATACATATTCAGTCAGAGATGAAGCAGTGTGGTCAAAGGGTTGGGTTTTAAGGAAGGTCTTAAAGGAGGAGAGGGAGGTAGAGTGGTTAAAGGGCAGGGAATTTGAGTCATAGTCATAGAGTTATACAGCACAGAAAGAGGCCCTTCGGCCCATCGTGTCTGCGCCGGCCATCAAGCCCTGTCTATTCTAATCCCATTTGCCAGCACTTGGTCCGTAGCCTTGTATGCTATGGCGTTTCAAGTGCTCATCTAAATGCTTCTTGAATGTTGTGAGGGTTCCTGCCTCTACCACCCTTTCAGACAGTGAGTTCCAGATTCCAACCAACCTCTGGGTGAAAAAGTTTTTTCTCAAATCCCCTCTCAACCTCCTTGAAACTATGCCCCCTGGCTATTGACCCCTCTACTAAGGGGAAAAGTTCCTTTCTATCTACCCTATCTATGCCCCTCATAATTTTGTACACCTCAATCAGGTCCCCTCTCAGCCTTCTCTACTCTAAGGAAAACAGCCCCAGCCTGTCCAGTCTCTCTTCATAGCTGAAGCGCTCCAGCCCAGGTAACATCCTGGTGAATCTCCTCTGCACCCTCTCCAATGCAATCACATCCCTCCTATAGTGTGGCGACCAGAACTGCAAACAGTATTCCAGCTGTGGCCTAACTAGCGTTTTGTACAGCTCCATCATAACCTCCCTGCTCTTATATTCTATGCCTTGGCTAATGAAGGCAAGTATCCCATATGCCTTTTTAATCACCTTATCTACCTGTCCTGCTGCCTTCAGGGATCTATGTACATGCACACCAAGGTCCCTCTGATCATCTGTCTTTCCTAGGGTCCTACCATTCATTGTGTATTCCCTTGCCTTGTTAGTCCTCCCAAAATGCATCACCTCACATTTTTCAGGGTTAAATTCCATTTGCCACTGTTCTGCCCATCTAACCAACCCGTCTATATCATCCTGTAGCCTGAGGCTTCCCTCCTCGCTATTTACCACTCCACCAATTTTCGTGTCATCTGCGAACTTACTGATCATACCTCCTACATTCATATCTAAATCATTAATGTACACTACAAACAGCAAAGGACCCAGCACCGATCCCTGCGGTACACCACTGGACACAGGCTTCCAGTCACAAAAACAATCTTCGACCATCACCCTCTGCCTCCTGCCACTAAGCCAATTTTGGATCCATTGTGCCAAATTGCCCTGGATCCCATGGGCTCTTACCTTCTTGACCAGTCGCCCATGTGGGACTTTGTCAAAAGCCTTACTGAAGTCCATGTAGACTACATCAACTGCACTACATCATCCACACACCTAGTCACCCCCTCGATAAATTCAATCAAATTGGTTAGACATGATCTCCCCCTGACAAAGCCATGCTGACTATCCTTGATTAATCCTTTCCTCTCCAAGTGGAGACTAATTCTGTCCCTCAGAATTTTTTCCAATAATTTCCCTACCACTGATGTTAGGCTCACTGGCCTGTAATTCCCTGGTTTATCCCTACTACCCTTCTTGAATAATGGTACTACGTTAGCTGTCCTCCAGTCCTCTGGCACCTCCCCTGTGGCCAGAGAGGTTCTGAAAATTTATGTCAGAGCCCCTGCAATCTCCTCCCTTGCCTCACAGAGCAGCTTGGGATACATCTTGTCAGGGCCTGGGGATTTATCCACTTTTAAGCCCGCTAAAACTGCTAGTACCTCCTCCCTCTCAATACTAATTTGTTCAAGTATATCACAATCCCCTGCCTGATTTCTATGCCTACATCGTCCTTCTCCATAGTGAACACAGATGCAAAATATTCATTTAAAACCTCACCTACATCTTCCGGCTCTACACACAGATTGCTACTTTGGTCCCTAATGGGCTCTACTCTTTCCCTGGTTATCCTCTTGCCCTTAATATACTTATAAAACACCTTGGGATTTTCCTTTATTTTGCCGGCCAGTGTTTTTTCATGCCCCCTCTTCGTTCTCCTAATTTCTTTTTTAAGTACCCCCCTGCACTTTCTATACTCCTCTAGGGCTTCCACTGTTTTTCGACCTTTGTATCTGCCAAAAGCCTCCCTTTCTTTCCTAATCCATTCTTGTATATCCCTTGACATCCAGGGTTCCCTGGGCTTGTTGGTCCCACCCTTGACCCTTACGGGAACATGTTAGCGTTGTACTCTCTCTATTTCCTTTCTGAAAGACTCCCACTGCTCTGATGTGGATTTTCCTACAAGTAGCTGATCCCAGTCCACTTTGGCCAGATCCTGCCTTATCATATTAAAATCGGCCTTCCCCCAATTTAGAACCTTTATTTCCGGTCCATCTTTGTCCTTTTCCATGACTACCTTAAATCTCACCGAATTATGGTCACTGTCACCAAAATGCTCTCCTACTGACACTTCTACCACTTGCCCGGCTACATTCCCTAGAATTAGGTCCAGTACCGCCCCCTCTCTTGTAGGACTTTCTACATGCTGGCTCAAAAAGCTCTCCTGGATGCACTTTAAGAATTCCGCACCCTCTAAGCCTTTCACACTCTGACTATCCCAGTTAATATTGGGGAAGTTGAAATCCCCTACTATTATTACCCTATTATTTCTACACTTCTCTGAGATTTGCCTACATATCTGTTCCTCTATCTCCCCCTGACTGTTTGGGGGCCTATAGTACACTCCCAGCAAAGTGCTTGCCCCCTTTTTGATTTTAAGTTCTACCCATATGGCCTCATTAGAGGAACCTGCTAAGATATCATCCCTCCTTACAGCAGTAATTGACTCCTTGATTAATATTGCGACACCCCCTCCTCTTTTACACCCCCTCTGTCTCGCCTGAAGATTCTATACCCCGGAATATTCAGCTGCCAGTCCTGCCCCTCCCTCAACCATGTCTCTGTGATAGCAACAATATCATACTCCCATGTGTTCATCAACACCTTCAATTCATCAGCCTTACTCGCAAGACTCCTTGCATTAAAATAAATGCCATCCAGCCTTGCCATACTCCCTTGTGCTGTTACACATTTGCTCTGCCTTCCAGGCTGACTTGTTTTTTCCTCTATATTTGGCTGTGCATCACCCTCTACTATAGCTCCACTCCGTATCCCATCCCCCTGCCAAGTTAGTTTAAACCCCACCCAACAGCACTAGCAAACCTCCCCGCAAGGATGTTGGTCCCATTCCGGTTCAGGTGCAACCCGTCTGACTTGTACAGGTCCCACCTTCCCCAGAAGCAGACCCAGTGATCCAGGAAACTAAAGCCCTTCCTCCTGCACCAACTCTTTAGCCACACATTTATCTGCTCTATCCTCCTATTCCTATACTCACTAGCACGTGGCACCGGGAGTAATCTAGAGATTACAACCTTTGAGGTCCTGCTTTTTAATCTGCTACCTAGCTCCCTAAATTCTTGTTGCAGGACCTCATCCCTCTTTCTACCCGTGTCGTTGGTACCAATGTGAACCACGACCTCTGACTGTTCGCCCTCCCCCTTCAGAATGCCCTGCAGCCATTCAGTGACATCCTTGACCCTGGCACCAGGGAGGCAACATACCATCCTGGAGTCACGTCTGCGTCCACAGAAATGTCTATCTGTTCCCCTTACGATAGAATCCCCTATCACTGTTGCTCTCCCACTCTTTTTCCTCCCCTCCTGTGCAGCTGAGCCACTTGTAGTGCCACGGACTTGGCTCTTGCTGCATTCCCCTGAGAAACCATCTCCCCCAGCAGTATCCAAAATGGAAAATCTGTCGGAGAGGGAGATGGAACCAGGGGATTCCTGCACTACCTTCCTAGTTCTTTTACTCTGTCTGCCGGTCACCCATTTGCTGTCTGCCTGTGCACTCTTTACTGTGGTGTGACCACCTTGTTAAACGTGCTATCTACGAAGATCTCAGCTTCGCGGATGCTCCACAGTGACTCCAGCTGCAGCTCCAGTTCTGAAACGCGGATTTCGAGTAGCTGCAGCTGGAGACACTTCCTGCACATGTGTTCTCCCTGGACACCTAAAGTGTTCCTGACTTCCCACATAGCACAGGAGGAGCACTCCACGCAGCCGAGCTGCCCTACCATGTCCTAACCTTAATTTACTCCCTTTACTTCCTTTAAATTAAAGAATATTAAATACACTAGGGACCTTACTTCCCTTTAAACACTACTTACTCTAAGCTAGAGACCTTACTTTGACTTTAATGACTGGACTGTAGAAATACTCACCAGGTCCTACTTACCAATCAGCTCCTTCCCTGCTTGTGACGTCACTTTAGCGGTTTCGCAGTTATGATTGTTTGACTGCTCCCGCTCCCGGACTCTTTCCTTGGTGTAAAGTAACAACCAATTCCTACAGGGTGAAAAGTTAGGAAAAACAAAGGCGAAGCAAGGGAGCTCCTCTTTCCACTCCTCACCTAACTCCCTGACTCACCCAACTCGCAGCACTCTGTTTAAACCGCACTCAGTGTGGGGCCTGTATAGCTGAAGGCATGGCTGCCAATTGTGGTGGGGGGTGGGGATGGGATGCACTAAAGGCCAGAGTCGAAGGAGCAGAGACTTCGGGCGAGGGGGTGGTTGTAATGAAGTTCAAATTGTCATAGGAACATAGGAACAGGAATAGGTCATTCAGCCCCTTGAGCTTGTTCCACTATTCAATCAGATTATGGCTGATCTGTACCTCAACTCCAGGGAGACATACAGTGATGCCCAAAAATCATTGTGCAGCCTACTGTGGTTGAGATTACACATACGTGCATAATGAGACTATATTTTGATCGAATGACTTTAAGAATGTGTCTGAAAGCAAAAGTACTCCTTGCTGCGTAATGGTAATTTATGGTAATTCTTTGAAGCACTGTGAGATATTGTATGTATGCATATTTTGGACAATGTGACATAAAATTCAACTTCTGAGGGGCAGCAGACTGGCCACCCATTATACCCTCCTGGACGATTTGGGTGGGGTATATATCCGGCAGCCGATCCACTACTGCTGTTTTACGCCCCTGCTGAATTTGAATTTCACCCTCTAATGTGCTAATATAGTAATAAGGTAATGGAGTGTATTCCTGTCTCGGCTGACCTGGTGAGACCTGTGAACTTCTTCCTGATTATGACAGTTCCTCTGTATCTCCGCTGCCTTTACATGTGTACTCAAGCATAAAACCTGATGTAACTACCTGCTGTTCATTCCAAGCACCTTGTATTATTCGCCTGATCCCTGGGTGCTAAACAGTGCTACCCTCCCCTCCTCCCAATCCTATGCTAGCTGTGGAAGGCCTTTTACAGAACCATCAGTAAATCTTGGGTCTTGGGGTTTCTGTAGCAGTTCTGGTCACCTCTGTCCTGTAGTTGAACTTCAAGAGCTTTAAGTTTTGTCCTGTTGCAAGACTTTAAAATCCTACAGCAGTATTTGATATTCTGCCATTGATCCCTCTTCCCCCCACCCAAACAGGGAGACCCCGATCACAAACAATACTCATGGGGCTGTGCAGTGCTAGGTCCGTAACTCTCCAGGTACTGGTTAACTCATTACTCATTATAATAATAAAACGTTGCTCTGAATGTATAATGTATGGTGTACTGTGAGTGTACAGAGTTCGCCGAGGCAGGATTTTGGGTACCAGCAGCTTATAATACTTCATCTTGAGTGGACCTTCTTTGGGGGAAGGAAGGGAAGGGAAGAAGACTGGGACCTGGGGAAACTCATCCTCTTGAGGCCCAATTATCATGGAGAAAGTAGGCTGGACAGCCATAGTGCTAGGTTAAGGATACCCAGGGAACATTGCTTTTTACAGTTGGCCTCCCCTTCAGTTGTTAACGGGTGCTAAGTGATTACAGCAGCTCGGATACGCCAGTCACATTATGGTAATTCCCCTTAATTTGAATATACCCTGGGGCCTTAATGAAACTCGCAGGCTTCCATTGATCTACGCAGTGCTTGGCTGCATCACGAGCGTGTAGTAAGCCTTGGGTCCCCACACCAACAAGGCCAGCTGGTCCACGATGTGCTAAAGCGTTATTGCACTCCGATGCTAATTAGGCTGACTCCAGAAGTTCTGGTCGGGTCTGTCCCTCTCCAATCTGACAAGTGTAAAACCTGATGTACCATTCAGTCTGTGCATGGACTGGAAAATCAATGCTTAGAATTTCGTGCAATCAGGTTTATTTTGTAGGGACAGAGGGAATAAATGGATGGGAAAGGCAGTGAGAGAGGGCTCAAAATTATTTGGATGTTTTAGTCTAAGTTAGTTTGATTGGAATTCTGAGACATAAATGGAAGGAAATTAATAATTGGGAGCAGTGCTAATATATAGAAAAATGTTACAGATTCCATGAAGTATTAAAAACTGCCAGAAGCCATTTATGAAAATTGCATACTGAGTATATGACTATACATCAACTTCCATATATGTATATGTAAATTAAATACTCAGCCACCACCTGAAAAACACTGAAGAAGAATTGGCAAACTGTGATGGAAATCTGAACTGTAACTGTAACTTGCAAAACTGAAAGGAAATAGCATTTACCTATGTAGTAGAAGAACATGCTGCTTCAAACATTTATTAGAAACCAATTTACAGCCATACATTTCTGTAACTTATCCCGATTATCCATTATTCCATATACAAAACCATTTAAGACAGGAGCACTGATCCAGTTTAAACCAGACTAATGGATAAATCTAACATATGCAGCCATTTGTAGGGGCAATTTGGGATTATTCTAAATTTAGGTTTCCGAAAGGGAAATACAGGTTAGGCAATGAGGTGGCGAAAGGGTTCACCTCCTGCATTTTCATTCATTCTGGTATTCTGCCTGATTTTGGGTGGGATGTGGAGGGGAAATCTAGCCACCAATGTTCCCTGTAATTATTTTTTCATGCGCGGCCGCGCATGCATAGTATCTTCCAGCGGCAACAGCTTGTGAATGGCCTGCACGGGACCTCCTGATTGATGTGTGGCCGCGCACTCGCGCACCTTAGGGGGACCATTGCTAGCCATTATGTTCAAATAGGTAGGAATGAAATCAGGGGCTCCTCTGGCCAACAGAAAGGATGTCAGTAATGAAGCAGTGCAAAGTGGCTGGGATTCTAGCAAGGCAACACTTCAGCCATTTTACACCTCCAGAATGGGAGCCCGAGAGTGGAAAGTCTAGGCTAACTTCTTCAGACCCAGTGAACCTCAATCGGTACGTTTGCTGCCATCACTATCCAAGAACCTATCTTTGGCACCGCCTTGTCACTGAAGAATGCTTTGTTAGCATTTTTAATTACTTTGCTGACCTGATTTTAATGATCTGTTCTCCTGTATCCCTAGATCCATTTGGTCCTCTACCTCATTCAGTTTCCTATTTTCTAAGGTGTAGGTGATGTTTCTTTTTTTCCTACCAAAGTGCATCACCTCGCAGTTATCTATGTTAAAGTTCATTTGCAACTGAACTGCCCAGTCTGCAAGTTTTCTAATGTCTTCTTATATTATTCTGTATTCTTCTGCAGTGTTAGCTATATCCTCCAGTTTGGTATCATCTGCAAATTTTGATATTGTAGTTCTTATGTTGTGCTCTCCTAATCTTTCCAGTATAAAAGATCATATTGCAAGATGTATATTAGGGATACTAGTCTCAGAACACTATTGCAGATCTGTAGAATGTGATATAACAACAGAAAATGCTGGAAACACTCAGCAGGACAGGCAGCATCCGTGGAGAGAGAAACTGAGTTAACGTTTCAGGTCTGTGACCCTTCAGGTAAGTGCCTTTAACCTCGACCAGGAAGTCATTGCTTTAAGAGTCAGGATGCATGCTGCATAATTTATCCATCAGTAATCAAACTTTGGAATATTTTACACTTGAGTAATATGGGCCAGCCAGATATCTCTGTGGCTCCCAGTTTAAGACATGTGAATTATAGGCCGCGATTTCCCCTACCTGGGTGGGGTGAAGGCGGGAGATGGCGGCGGCGGCGGCGGGTGACAAACCCGCTCCTGCGGCGATCCCGGCCAAAAATAAGATCTTACCATTAAGGGCCTTGTTAGGCCCGCTCTGCGTGTTTCCCGTTCCAATTAATGGGAGCGGGTCGGATGACGTCACCGGATGACGCGCTTCTTGCTGGTATATTTAAAGGGGCCATGACCCCGTTTGCTGACAGTTGGATTTTCTTTCGTGAAGCTTGTGTTAGTGAGTGGAGGTCTGTACCATAACGTCTGAAAGGCAGAGATCTGCGCCTTGTTTCAATGATGAGTCCCTCCAGCATCTTGTTGAGGGAGTGAGGGCACGTAGGGAGTTTCTCTTCCCAACAGACTAAGAGATAACGGCGAATTCAGTAGTGCGTCACACCTGGGTACAGTTCAGGAAAAGGTTTAATGATCTTCTAAGATCAGGAAAAGTAACTACAATTACCTTGATGATGCTGTGCCTGTCATCACACCTCTACCACTGTGCATTGCCAACCATACTCCTGCACAAAATTACTCAGCCCAAGATCCCTTAGACCTTCATCCATCTGTCTCTATTTAAATTATAAGGTTCCCATCTCAATTTCAACCCCTCACACGCAGCATCATCATTATGCAATGAAAGCAAGTAACAGCACAAAAGGAGGCAACTTGGTATCACCAAGCCCGTCCATCAAAGTCTCCCTGTGAAGCTGTATGCCATTCAATTAATGACGGTCATTCCATCAGTCTCTTTAAAGCTTCTCTTCTTTGTCTCCTTGCAGGAAAAGATTGCCCACAATAAGAGGGAGAGGGAGAGAACAGGAGGAGGCCCTCAGTCCATCTTTCATTTGTCAAGCGCGGAGGAGGCAGCACTCGATATTGCTGGTGTGGTGGAGGTTCCGGAAGTAGGGGATGGAGAGAGGGGCTCAATAGAAGAAGCTGATGACAGAATTATTATCCATACAGTTGCAGGCCTTTCATCAGTCACTCATATGGGGTGTTATGTGATCAGAAAATTAATGGTGATGAAGTGTATAATGGTATGTGTCTGCACTTAAGATGTCATATATTTAAATCATGTCTTTACTCTCCAACAGGTCCATTAGGAGCCCACGGCCCCCCCCCCCCCACTGTCCAAGAGCAAGAGGAACAAGACCCCTCAGGGAGCCTTCTGCCTCTGAGGGCGCAGCGTCACCTCACAGAACACAAACCAGCACCAGTGCAGATACGCACACCTCGGTGGGGCCGTCGCGAGATAGAGTACTGTGTCACCTGGTGTCTCAGAGTTCACAAGTGAGCAAGAGCAGATAGTGGAGACAGTGACAGCAGTAGAAACTCCTCGTCAGAGGGCGCAGGAGTCTCCTAGCTCTGCTCGGCTGCATGCAGAGACTGAGCCTCGGGGGCCATCCAAGAAGGGGGCGATCCTGGAACTGCAAGAACAAGTGCAGGAGGCTCTGACTGGTTTTGCGACTGCGCTGACTGCAAGTGTGCAGAGAATGGAGGAGATCATCTCCAGCATGAGCAACACCGTGGCACAGTCACTGGCATCTATAGCTTCCTCCATGGATAGGATGGCCACCTGCATGGACGAATCACAGTACCAGTGTAATGACAACATGGTTTCTCTTCTAAATAGATGGTCATCTACGGAGGAGAGAAACCAGAGGCTAATAGATGTCCTTTCTAGGAGGGATGTCAGTATAGACTTGGGCCCTAATGTCCGCACTGAAGTGCAGCAAGGTGCTCTCCAGCTTCTTGCCAGCAGGGAAGTGTGGGTGTCCCATGAGAGGGATGATGGTGGGAGGGGACATGTAATTGGGGGCTCCACTCCAGGTGCTCCAACTTCCACCCCCTTGCCAGCCCCTCGGTCAGAGCCGCAGATGCCTTCCTGGAGAGTGATGGCCGAGTCTGCCCCTGCACAGTCGCAGGAGGAGCAGACTCTGGCGGGGCCCTCACAGGCCCCAAAACCCAGAGGATGACCGCCAAAGGTGTCTAAGCAGTTGCAGCAGGGAGGTGAGGAGGCTGGCGCTACCTCTGCTGAAACCACAGGGGTAGCACCACGTAGAAGCACCCGGAAAAAAAAAATTCCACACAAATAGTCACAAAGGTTTTCACTCGGTGTGTTTATCAGTATCATGATGGTTGTAAAAATATGGAGCTATGTAATTAAATCATTTAATTCTCTCACTTTGCAGTCGCAGCCAGATGTGTGGGATAGAATGGAGATGTTAGAGTGTATGGTCAGGGCTGATTGGACATGCAGCAATAGTGCTGATGATGAAAAGAAGGAAGTAGTCATTGATTGAATGGTTTATGTTGCTGGTGTGGGATGATGCCAACATGTGGACACCTGTGCCAGGCAAATGTGTGACATCCACAAAGTTACTGGAACCTGGCATTTATGAGGGCGTCCCTGGCGTTATGACCAGCAATATTCTCACGCACTAGTCTTAATGGCTGTGCCGGCTCCTCCAGGTCTTCCTCATCAGCATTGCCAACCTCATGTTGCTCCTCCTCTTCCGATGAGGCTCTTCGCTCTGCACTGTCTTCATCATCTAGCGCCAGTCCTCGCTCCTGAGCGATGTTGTGAAGGGCGCAGCAGATCACAACTATTCTGGATACCCTCATTGGTGCATACTGAAGGGCCCCTCCAGATTTGTCCAGGCATCTGAACCGCATTTTAAGCAACCCTATAGTTTGCTCAATGATAGTTCTCGTGGAGATGAGGCTCTGATTGTACCTTCCATCAGCCTCATTCGCTGACCTCCTCAAAGGTGTCATCAGCCAAGTCTTAAGGGAATAGCCCTTGTCCCCAAGCAGACAACCTGAAAGACTGGGTGGCAGTTCGAACAGCTGAGGGACAGTGGAGTGTTGCAGGATGTACGAATCATGGCAGCTGCCAGGGAACTTGGCATACACAGGTATGATGATTTTATTGTGGTTTCACACCAGCTGAACGTTTAGGGAATGGAAACCCTTGTGGTTCACAAAAGCTCTCGGATTGTGATGGGGTGCCCTGATCGCCACATGTGTGCAGTCAATCACTCCCTGCACCCGTGGGAAGCCAGCCAGAGCGGCGAAGCCGATCGCCCACTCAGACATACTAGCTTGATGAGTGGTAACCTTTATATAGTTGCCCGACTTGTTAAACAGGGCATCGGTGACCTGTGTGATGCATCTGTGTGCAGGCAGACTGGGAAATGCCGCTAATATCTGCGGCAGATGCCTGGAAGGAGCCTGAGGCGAAGAAGTTGAGGGCAAGGGTGACTTTGACAGCCACTGGTAATGAGTGTCCTCCCCTTCCTCTGAGTTGCAGGTCTTCTCCAGCAATGCGCAAAGGCCGGTGACCACCTGGCATGATAGCCTGAGTCTCCTTCGGCACTGCTGCTCCATCAAGTTTAGGTAGCTCATCCTCTGCCTATAGACCCTGTGCTGGGGGTAATGCCTCCGGCGCGGTGCATCCCTGCGCTGATACCCTCCGCCCTGTGCAGCATGAGGTGGTTGAGGAGAAGGTTGGCGCTCTTGTTGTTGCTGCTGCTGGTGTGGCTGGTTCTGCTGCTCCTGCGGCTGTTCCTCATCAGACTCGGAGGACCAAGATGAGAGAGCATAAATCGTACCCATTTTGATTGTGGATATGCCAGATCCAGTTGAGTTGACAGAAGCAATCTGTCACTGGTCAGAAATTTTCTTCAAAGAAGGTTACAGTGAATATAGACTTCACTACAAACAATTCCAAAGTGTATGAGGCTGAAAAGACTCTTCCTAACACTGAAGGCTACAGCTTCTGACATTGGAAAGTGAACAGCTGTAAAATGGTAGCTTTTATACCACTTTTGCAGCTGTCACCTATTGAAAGCAATGGAGAGTCATTGAGAACCCAACTCCACTTACCTGTCGTGTTCCCCAAAGGACGGCAAACTCGTCCAAAAGTTGGTAAAATTGTAAATGCCTGCTTTTGATCCTCTTAAATAGCTTTAAACTACCTGTTACGTACCTTAATTAACTGGCCCGCCGCTTGGTGTCGGGTCTGCGATACACAGGCATACCCGACAGTTGAGAAACTTACATGGAGGCGGTTTCAGAGCGGACTTCCGGCCCGCTGTCAATCAGGGCCATTTTGACAGCAGGTCCGCCTCCAAACCCGCACTCGCAGGGCTGGGAAGATTCTGGCCATAGTCACTGTGGAACAATTACATACATTTTGAAAAATATGTTTGAAGCAATCACAGAGAGTTATAGTGAGTGGCAATTTTTCACTGCTGGACACTGTCTACTGGATTTCCCATACAGTTTCTAGCCTGTAACATACTTACCACCTTCAGTGACTTATGACAATTATGTTCATTTTAGTGCAGAGTCAATGGGGGTAATTTTGACCCCCAAAAACAGGTGGGTTGGGATCGGGTGAGATGTAAAAAATGTAAAGATCTCAACCCAACCCCAACCCACCCACTTCTGGGTTTAACGGAGGCGGGACAGGGGGCAGGCAGCCAACCTGCTCCCAGGAGGGGGGTTGGCTATTTAAATATTATAATGAGGCTGGAAGCCTCACGTTTAACCTGTCTTACAGATTTAACCCTGGCCAGTGTTGGAGATCGGACCACCCCGGGGATCAGACCGCACTCCCCAGGTATCGGAACCACCCCACACTCCCACTAGCAGCAGCTGCAAGCTCCCTACCTGCTCCTGTGGTCTGCTCCGGAGTACTCCCTGCCCGACTGGGGGCCAAGCCTATCAATCAGGCTGACCTCCGGGCGGGAATCCTGTCAAAAAAAAGATGCACGCTGTGGAGTTAAAACTCTACAGCAGGCGGGGAAACCCGGAATTCCTGACCGAAACTCCTCCGTTCTGTACGGAAAACCCACCCCTGTCAATATTGGGGCCAGTGAGCTGGTAACACCCACAGCATAAACACCAATGTGTGGGTATGCTGGGCTGTTCACCAAGCACAAAATGAATCTTGTCATGATACTGTGACTCTATAGTCAATTGGGCACCCACACTTCTGAAGCAAATTGCGATAGACGCCATATTGGTAAAGGGGTTAGCACGCGCACTTAACGCCCGCTGGAAGTATGCAGAGCAGGCAGATTATGACGTTAATCAACGTGCAACGCTGACTTGATGCCAGCGCTGGCATTTTGGAGTTCCACGCTCCAGCCTACGCCCTCTCTTAACCTCGCACAGCTGAACACGTGTTCAGCAGCATGAAGACCCCCCCCCCTCCCCCCCACCAGCGCTATTTAAAGGGATCATCAGCTACTTACAGTTTAATTGCTGGCTTATTTCTTCTGGCTGTTGCTACAATTTTACACATTTTTGGTGCTTTCCATAGTTGTTTCAAGTTTCTGTAGTCTACATGGAGTGGTGTGGCAGGTGCTGAAGGACTTTTAGCTGACTTCAAGGCTTCTACACAAACCAGTTGCTCCCAGACATGGGTGCACTAGTAGGTCTTCCTCTTAGAATCGAGCATGACTAGGAGAATGAGCAGAGGCCTCACAGAGCAGGACAAGCTGCTGGAAGAGGGAGGAGGAGGAACGGGAGAAGGGTTCTCAGCAAGGGGCCATATCTGCCCAGGGTGTTCAGGGAGCAATTCTCCTACCTGAACTTCAGCGACAACCAATATTTGAGACGTCTACGCTTCACTAAGGAGGTCATGACTGAAATCTACCAACTGCTGCAGCCACAACTGCAACCTGAGAGCAGGACAAGGACCGCATTGCCACTGGCTGTGAAGGTGACGAGGCTATGAATTTTTATGCGTCTGGCTCCTTCCAGGCTGCTGCTGTGCACTGTTGCGTAAGGGAGGTCACTGATGCTCTTTATGCAAAGAGATAGAATTTCATTTCATTCCCTCTTGCCAGAGAGAAGCAGGTGGAGCAAGCACAAGGGTTTGCAAGGATTACAGGCTTCCTCATGGTGCAGGGTGCCATTGACGGCATACACATTGCTTTGCGTGTGCCTCATGTCAACTCTGCCATGTATCTGAATCGAAAGGGATTCCACTCCCTCAATGTGCAGCTGGTGCGTGACCATAGTTAGCGCATCATGTAGGTCAATGCCCGCTAACCTGGCAGCAGTCATGATGCATTCATTCTGTGGTAGTCCTCTGTGCCAGCTGTATTTCAGCCACCACGTCATCCAAAGGGTAGCTACTGGGCGACAAGGGCTATCCGCTGATGACATGGCTCATGACTCTGGTTCGCAACCCATGTACACTTGCGCAGCATGCATACAATGAGAACCATGCTGCCACAAGAAATCTGATAGAGTAGACCATTGGTGTCTTGAAGCAACGTTTCCGCTGCCTGGACCGCTCTAAAGGAGCCATGCAGTATTCGACTGAGCGGATCTCAAGATTTGTGGCGGTATGCTGTATGTTCAACAAACCTTGCCATCATGAGGGAACAGCCCTTGCCACCACTTATCAGGCGAGAAGCTGAGGAGCAGGAGTATGAGGAGGAGGAGGCGGAGGAGGAGGAATAGGAGGATGAAGAAGAGGATGATGAAGAAGAGGAGGAAGAAGAGGAAGGGAGCAACATTCCCTACAAGTACGGCTGCGCACCTCTCTGTCAGTCCCGTGCAGCCCGGGACCGCCTTTTTCAATGTAAAGTTTCGCGCTGTGCGTAACTGTCAATGGGTCACACAGCCCCTTAAAGGGACCATGCACCCAAAAAAGAAATAAGAGGGAACATTGGAAGGGAGGCTGCAGCATAGACAGCCCCTTACTGCCCAGGATGTACATGCAGAACTAATTCAAGTGCAATACCAGTAACCTTAGCCCAATTCCCCATTTACCAACAGTCCCACACTTCTCACCTTCCCTCTGTCACTGACCATCACATCGTCCTCTTGCCCACAATGCAAAAATAAAAGCCAACACAAAATACACATTCCAATCCAAATTTATAAATTAAATCATGCCATATTGCATACACAATTAAACTAATCACCCTTGTTCATTCCCTTAATGTCTATCTTCCATGTGCCTTTGCCTGTCCTAGTGCTCCTATGAAGTGCTACCCCAGTGGCTGCAGCATGGCTGGTGGAAGGCTGCTGACTTTCAGTGGGGGAGACTGCAGATGGCCTTGCAGGATGACCCCGAGCAGCTCTTGGCCTAGTAGGCCCAGCTTCGGACTGCACCACCTCAGCATGGGCGGCAGCAGTCAGGGCTGGCTGGCTGACAGGCAACAGCAAGGGCACTGGTGGAGTGGCAGTGGTGGGAGGACAAATTCTGTCATCCTGAGAGAGGACAGAAGGTTCGTGCTCCACGGAGCCACTGCCACTTCCATGGGGCAGCGTCTCAGCAATCCCAGTAATCTGTTGGAGGACAGATTGCTGGACTGCTGGGACACCCTGCAAGCTCCTTTGAACACTGGTATCCAGAGCCATGATAGCAGCAGTCTGATCTTGCATTGCAGCACTCAGACGTTGGGTGGCTGCTGCTTGTGCTGCAATGGAAGCTGAGACATCGGCCATCAGATGCTGCATCATGGTTGGTTCCACAAGTGTGTTGATGGAGTTGGCCACCCGTTCAATGTGGGAAAGGATGGGCTCCAAGCTCTGCACAAAGCCCTGTGCCATGTTGGTGCTGGACTCCTTCATGCTCCTTGACATTGAATGCACGCTTTCTGGCAGGCTTCTCAATGCACCAAGCATTTTGGTGTGTACACCCATCAGCCTTTTTCTGTAGCCAGGCCCATCAAAGTCCTCATCTGAGTCCTCTGCAGCAGAACTCGTGTGCGACCTCGCCCTCCGGCGAGCTGGCACCTTCGCTATCCTTGGCCCCTGCCTGGCTGCAGCACACTTGTGCCCGGGGTCGCACCATGTGCCGATCCCTCCTCTATGCTATCCTCTAAATTACGCACAGTGTAATCTGAGTTGGTGATGGTGCGTGTGAAATCGAATGATGGTGTGTCTTCATCATCACTGTCTTCTTGCTCTTCCACCACTGCCTGGGCAAGTTGCAGTTCTTGGGTATCTGAAAGGAAAAAGGGACTAGGGTGTGATTGTGGTGAAGGGAGAGGAGAAAGTAATCTGCAGCTTGTAAGTCAGAAGAGATTGTGGGATGAGGGGAAGTGGGATGTGAGAAGGAAGATTAGGTCTGAGGATACTTCATCTTCAATGGATTCAGCCCCATCAGTAGCCACGGCCTCAGCAATGGCCCTTCCCATAATGGCCAGCACCGTCTCCTCCATGGGATTTCGAACATGCACGTCTCTCCCCTTCAATTAGTTCCTGCTGTCTCTGCTTGTGCACCACCTTCTCCTGCAATAGAGAGGGAGATTTGTCAGTGAGTGTCCTGCAATATGTTTGAGTGATGTGGCTGTCATGTTTGAATAGCTGGCAGTGTGTACAAGGTGTGAGGATGTGAGTGTGAGGCGTGCAACAGTGCTAAATGTGTGAGGGTGAGGTCAAGCATATTAATGTTAGGTATGAGTCCTGATTGATAGAGCTTGTTGGTAGGTGAGTGATGGGGGTGTGGTGAATTGAGCAGTGGCTGAGGCTAGTGGTGGAGTTTGTAGGTTATGGTATTTGAAGATGCTTTCACTGACCTTGACCACTTGTGTGAGGTCATTAAACTTCTTGTGGCTCTGCATCCAGGTCCTTGGGCTAAACTCCTGGCATTGACCTCCACGGCTATCTGTTCACACTGCCTTCTCATTGTGTGGCGCCTGCACCCCACCCCCTCCCACTGAGGATACAGGACACCTCTCCTCCTTTCTACCTCCTCTATCAAGACCTCCAGTGCAGCATCCAAAAACCTGGGCACCTGCTCTTTCCCATGGTCAGCCAGCCATTCTTCACTCTTTCCCAGGTCAGATTCAGCAGCTGCTCCAGCCATAATGCACCTCCCCTTTAAGAGGTGCAGGCTAGCTTTAAGTAGTGCAAGTTACGAATGATATTGGGGCCTTGCTGATGCGTGCAGCCAATGAACAGCGCAGTTAGCGCTGGCTGAATGTAGAAATCATTATAATGTGCAGGGAGTGTGAAGTTAGCATGCTGCCTGCATTACATTGAACGGGCGCGGGTTAATTGCGCATCATGATCCCAGCACCAGTTTTCAGGGGCTATTCAATTTAACCCCCCGCCTTTTCACTGAAAGTATTGTTTTGCGTCAACCTGCAGTCAGTGTTGCTATTTTCATTAATCATTTTTTGATGATTTGAAAAACAGCAGCTGACTGTAATCAGTTCAGACTACATTATCTCTCTTTATCTCTCTCCCAGTCTTTGTTTCTCTCATTCTTCCTGCCTTCTGCGTCTCCTTAGTCTTTCTACCATCCCCTATATTCTGTCTGTCCATGTCTCTCTCTTCCCAGTCATCTCTCAGACTCAAACAGATGCAAATTACACACACACATAGTCACTCACACACAGCCAATTTCTATTGGCCTTTCCCTCTGTCTTGCACATACATACACATAAGTAGGGGTTATTTATTTAGTGCTTGCTGGTGGTGAGGAACCTTGTCCACCACAAGCGTATATTGGAAATCAGGACTTTCCAATACTTGCTGGAGAGTGAGCGAGCTTCCGCAACACCAGCGAGTACTCACAATATTTATGCTTGTTCTCTTGATCTTTCTTCCCGAGATGCAAAGCAACAGACTATGTTTGCATTCAGGAATTGTAGAACTCAAATGTTATAAAGACTAGCTACTCTGTCCTTATTCCCATCAGTATATTACTGATGTGGAATTGGTCAAATAAGTACCTCAATATAAATTAAGTAGGCCTGATTATTATTGGTGGAGAGTGTGAGGAGGACCATATTTGCCCTTCAGCTATCGAGCCCCTGTACTCTGGAATTCTCTTTCCAAACTCCTTCGCTAAAGGTATAGAAAAAGTTAACCCGGAGTATGACATTAAGTTAAACTGTGGGAGTAATTGTCTTATGATCTTGTGATCTCTCCCCACCTTCAAAATATACCTTAGAACAACAATAACATGCATTTATATAGTGGCCTTAACATAGTAAAACATCCCAAGGTGCTTCACAGGAGCGATTATCAAACAAAATTTGACACAGAGCCACATAAAGAGATATTAGGACAGGTGACCAACAGCTTGGTTAAAGAGGTAGATTTGAAGAAGTTTCTTAAAGGAGGAGAGAGAGGCAGAGAGCTGGAGAGATTGAGGGAGGAATTCAAGAGCTTAGGGCCTTGGCAGCTGAAGCCATGGCCGCCAATGGTGGAGTGAAGAAAATTGGGGATGCGCAAGAGGCCAGAATTAGAGCAGCGGTTAGATCTCGGAGGTTGTAGGGCTGGAGCAGGATAGGAAGGGGTGAGGCCATGGAGGGATTTGAAATCAAGGATGAGAATTTTAAAATTGAGGCATTGCCGGGCCAGGCTGGGAGCCAATGTAGATCAACAAGCACAGTGGTGATGGGTGAATGTGACTTGGTACGAGTTAGGATATGGGCAGCAGAGTTTTGGATGAGCTCAATTTTACGGAGGGTACAAGGTGGGAAGCCGGCCAGGAGAGCATTGGAATAGTCGAGTCAAGAGGTAACAAAGGCATGTTACAGCCTAACTTTTGGCACCTCCCATAACTCTTCTCATTACTTCTGTTCAGGCCGAACCATCTGCTTTGTGAAGCATCTTTGGATGTTTTTCTAGCTTAAAGATCACAAGTTAAATAAAGATGAAGTAGACTATTTGGCCCATGCTAGCTCAACCATTCATACAATACCCCACACATTTCATCTAATTTTATCTTCAATGAATCTAAGATTTTTGCTTCCATTACTCTACCTGAAAGACTATTCCAATTATTGATTTGTTGCATGAAGAAGTTCAGGCTGACATCTGTCCTAAATTTTCTTTCATTAGTTTTGGCCTATGCCTCCTTTGTTCTAATATCCTTGTTTACTTTGAAGTAGTGCTCTGAATTTACCATGTATAGCTTGGATACTTGTACAAAATCCCCCTCTCAGTCACCTCTTTTCATTGCTAAAGAGTCACAATTTCTCTAATCTTTCACCAGCATGACTTTTCTATTAAATGTATGCCCCACGTACCGAAATTACCATATAATCACACAGACTCATCAAGTTGTCTCCTGATAATCAGATTAATTATTCTCAATATAAGACTGATGGGTCTATAGTTCCCCACATTAGATGTGTCCCCTTTTTGAATACGTATAGGTCTGTTTCCAGTCTAGAGTACCTCCCCAGCATTCAGCAGCTCTCTTATAGTGATTGTCAGTACTTTATAAACATTATTCCTAGTCTGCTTTGGTATCCTGGAATAGATCATTCTATTCCTGGGAACTGGTTACTCTTGAGAGCCCTTTACCTTGTTTAGAACATCTGTCTTGTTGATGTCAAAGTCATACTGTTTGGATTATCTTTATTATCTCTGGTGAATACTTCAGGATAATATTAATTATGTCTGCTCATCATCAGTTGCATCTCCATTGGAACCCTTTAAGCTTCCTATGTGACTGTCCTCTCGTTATGGTACTGAAAGGATTGCTTGCTGTTGTGCTTAGCATCTGAAAGTTATTGTTATTATGGTATTTATGTATTAAGATCAATTAAAAATTAAACCAATGATAGAAAACCAAAGAGGTTTTGGTTGTGTGAAAAATGCCAAACTAGTTCTTGTTATGTGTTGAAAGCTCGGTGTAAATATGGTGCAATTTTCACTTTGGGGATGGGTGGAGAACTGACGGTTGTGGATCAGCTGTCCGTTATACACCCTGCCCCATTTTCCTAACGGGCGGTCGATACAGTTTTCCGCCTACATCCAAAGTGAAAATTATCCCCACCCCACCAATTTTCCTTCATTTGCTAAATTTAGCATAAAGTTAGAAATAAGTATAAAGTGAGTAACACTGCTTTATACTCGCATTAATTTTTTGTTGCATTTGGTGATGGGTGGAAATTATACCCCATTACTTCCATCGCAGAATTATATTAGATGAACAGCAGATTAAAATTTATTTTGCTGTGGTGCCTAATAAATCTATGCAAATATATAACTTTGCAATTTCCAACTCGGGCAGCGATTTGGGTGCTGATTCCAAAGCCCACCCAACAGTCCTGGGCAAGAACAGCCAGGAGGGAGGCTGCAGCACAATTTCCCACAAAGTCAATCTGCACACAGTTTTTTCTGCAAAAAAAGTAGCCACAAAATCCCAACCTAAGTACAGATGAGGATCCCTTTAAAGGGATGCAACTTCCCTCCCCACAGGCCAGGATCCTCATTTGCACTGATTATGCATGGGATCTTTGGCGCCCAACCCAAAATGGCTTCAGGTGCACTTCCAGTGGGATTGCGAGTACACCATGCAAATTTGTTGCCCATAATGCCCAAAAAAACAGAGCAAAACTTGCAGACGAAAGTTGAAAATCATGCTCCCCAAAATCATAACAAAATAGCATTTAATCTGCTCTTTATCAGAGAAGGGCACGGACCATCTCCAACACAGAACAGCGGCAGTGGAAGTAATGGGGAATCATTTCCTCCAGTCACCAAGTGTAACAAAAAATAATTTAAAATGCTGATAAGTGATTAAAAATGTAAATTCTGAAAGGTGCACAGCTGCACCGATTGCAGCAATCATAGAGTCATAGGGGTAGAAATTAGGTCGCGCCCCATTTGGGGCGCAAATATCGTCCGGACGCAAATATTAGCGCCTGGCGCTAATTATCGGCACTGACGGGAAACTTCACTTTTACCGCCCCGGGAGGTGAGTGGAGCGCTAAAGCAGGCGCTGCACACCTCTCTTAAGGCGCAAAGGCCGAGCAGTGAGGCGCTAACTCGGAGCGCTGGCGAAGCTCATGTAATGTCAGTCAGCAATGGAACACACACACAATGGCACGGGCCAGTTCTTAAAGGGGATGGTTAATCTTGCTTTCCATCCACATCCTGTTCATTGCTGCCTTGAATCTCGGCCTGGAGAGACTTGCACATCAAATGTGCTGGAAAGAACAATGGAGAGCACCAGGCAAAGAGCTCAGAGTGCAGCTCCCACGGTCTCTGCTAAATCGATACAAGGAATGGCAAGTCAAAATGAACCTGCAAAGTGCTGCTCAGTACCCAAAACTCCTTCACACAACGTTGAATCTCTCCAGAAGTCTCTCCCTCTCTCTCTCAGAATGCGTAGTTCAAAAATGCCACCAACAATAAAAGACAGGAAGAGGCCCCCTTTAAATAGCGCCCCCCCCAGCCCCACAGCGATTGATAGCGTTCCAGTCTTCTGGTCGTTGGAAGCGCCAGGCGGTAAGGCAGGGGGCGCCACTCAATTTCCGCTCCGGGGCGCCCCAAGGGCGTTGCACCATGGAATGACGTCACAATCTGCGCGCGCAGGTGGTCGCAGCGGTATGTTTTAGCGCCGCCGCACAATCTCAAGTTAAGTTCTCGAGCGGCGCAAACATCGCTGCGCCCGGGCGTTAGCGGCTTTGCGCCCCATTAGCGCCCTCTTAAGGCGCTAACGGGTGGCGCAACCAAGTGAATTTTTACCCCATAGAGTCATAACGGCACAGAAGGAGGCCATTTGGCCCATCGAGTCCGTGCCGGCTCTCTGTAGAGCAATCCAGTCAGTCCCATTCCCCCGCTCTATCCCCGTAGCCCTGCAAGTTTATTTCCCTCAAGTGCCTATCCAGTCTCCCCTTGAAAACATTGAGTGTGTCCGCTTCCACCACTTCCGTCAGCAGCGAGTTCCAGGTCCTCACCACTCGCTGTGTAAAAATGTTTTTCCTCACATCCCCCTGTATCTCTTGCCCAAAACATTAAATCTGTGTCCCCTAGTCCTTGTACCATCAACTAGTGGGAACAGCCTTTCCCATCTAGCGTATTCAAACCCGTCATAATCTTGTACATCTCTATCAAATCACCCCACAACCTCTTTTGCTCTGATGAATACAAATCCAGCTTCTCCAACCTGTCCTTGTAGCTAAGAGACTCCATCCCCGGAACCATTCTGGTAAATCTCCTCTGCACCCTCTCAAGGGCCTTCACATCCTTCCTAAAGTGTGGTGACCAGAACTGGACGCAATACTCCAGTTGCCTAACCAGCGCTTTATAAAGATTCAGTATAACTTCTCCACTTTTGTACTCATTACCTCTATTTATGAAGCCCAAGATCCCATATGCTTTGCTAACCACTCTCTCAATAAGCCCTGCCACCTTCAGGGACCTATGCACATTAACTCCCAGGTCCCTCTGTCCCTGCACACTCTTTAAAATTGTGCCATTAAGTGAATATTGCCTCTCCCTGTTCCTTCTGCCAAAATGCATCTCTTTCTTAGGAAGTCCCTCGGAACTGAGGATGACTTGCTTCCACATTAAAAATGAGTTCTCAGGTGACTGCTGAGTCCAATGTGGGACCTACAGTCTCTGTCACAGGTGGGGCAGATGGTGGTTGAAGGGGCGGGTGGGTGGGTGGGGTGCTTGGGTTGACGTGCGCTCCTTGCGCTGCTTGTGCTTGGCTTCCGCTTGCCCATGGTGAAGAGACTCGAGGTGTTCGGCGCCTTCCTGGATGCTTCTCCTTCACTTTGTGCGGTCTTGGGCCAGGGATTCCTAGGTGTCGGTGGGGATGTTGCACTTTTTCAAGGAGGCTTTGAGGGTGTCCTTGAAGCGTTTCCTCTGCCCACCTGGGGCTCTCTTGCTGTGTCGGAGCTCCGAGTAGAACACTTGTTTTGGGAGTCTCGTATCGGGCATGTGGATGATGTGACCCATCCATCGGAGCTGGTCGCGCGAGGTCAAAGCTTCGATGCTGGGGATGTTGGCCTGAGCGAGAACACTGACGTTGGTGTGCCTATCCTGCCAATGGATTTACAGGATCTTGTGGAGGCAGTGTTAGTGGTACCTCTCCAGTGCTTTGAGGTGCCTGCTGTACATGGTCCATGTCTCTGAGGCATACCGGGGGGCGGGTATCACTACTGCTCTGTAGACCATGAGCTTGGTGCCAGGTGTGAGGTCCTGGTCTTCAAACACTCTCTTCCTCAGGCGACTGAAGGCTGCACTGGCACACTGAAGGCGGTGTTGGACTTTGTCATCGACGTCTGCCCTTGTTGACAGTAGGCTCCTGAGGTATGGAAAGTGGTCCACGTTGTCCAAGGCCTTGTCGTGGATTTTGATAATCGGGGGGCAGTACTGTGTGGCGGGGGCAGGTTGGTAGAGGACCTTTGTCTTACGGATGTTTAGTGTAAGGCCCATGTTCTCGTACGCTTCGGTGGAGGTGTTGACGATGGTTTGGAGTTCGACCTCCGAGTGAGCGCAGACGCAAGCGTCGTCTGCATACTGTAATTTGACGACAGAGGATGGGACAACCTTGGATCTGGACTGGATGCGACGGAGGTTGAACAGTTTCCCGTTTGTTCTGTAAATTAGCTCCACTCCAGCGGGGAGCTTACTGAGGGTGAGATGGAACATTGCAGCAAGGAAGATCGAAAAGAGCGTTGGTGCGATGACACAGCCTTGCTTGATCCCGGGCTGTACGTGAATTGGGTCTGTGGTGGAACCGTTGGTCAGGACAACATGCAAAATGCATGACAACATGCAAAATGCATCACCTCACACTACTCTGTATTAAATTCCATCTGCCACTTGTCTGCCCATTCTGCTAGCTTTCCTATGTCCTGCTGCAGTCAATTGGTATCATCCTCACTGTTTGTCACACCCCCAAGTTTTGTGTCATCAGCAAATTTAGAAATTCTACTCTGTATTCCAATATCCAGGTCATTTATATATATCACAAAAAGCAGTGGCCCCAGCACTGATCCTTGGGGAACACCACTGTCTACCATCCTCCAGTCTGAAAAACAGCCATTTACCACAACTCGTTGTTTTCTATCCTTAAGCCAATTCCTTATCCAAGCTGCCACTGACCCACCTATTCCATGAGCCTCAATTTTGTTAACCAGCCTTCTATGTGGTACTTTGTCAAACGCCTTCCTAAAATCCATGTAGACAACATCCATTGCATTCCCTTCATCAATCCTCCCTGTTACTTCATCAAAAAATTCAATTAGATTAGTCAAACACGATCTGCCTTTTACAAGTTTGCTAGTGCTGTTGGGGAGGGTTTAAACAGAAGTGGCAGGGGGTTGGGCACCTGAGCAGGGAGATAGAGGAAAGCGTGTCAGGAAGGGACAGAAGGTATGGAGTAAAAGGTAAAGTTTAAAAAAGGAAAAAGCAGGAACTAAGTGTCACAAAACATATTTGAAAGTTCTTTATCTGAATGCACGTAGCATTCGTAACAAAATGGACGCATTAACGGCACAAATAACTACGTATGGGTATGATCTTGTGGCCATTACAGAAACATGGCTGCAGGGTGACAACGACTGGGAACTAAATATGCCAGGGTATTTAACAATCAGGAAGGACAGGCAGGAAGGAAGGGGAGGTGGGGTGGCTATGTTAATAAAGGAAGGAATCACTGTAATACAGAGAAATGATATTGGGTCAAAGGATCAGGATAATGAAACAGTTTGGGTGGAGATAAGGAATAATAAGGGGAAAAAAACACTAGTGGGAGTAGTATATAGGCCTCCTAATAGTTGCAACTCTGCTGGAAGAAGTATTAATCAGGAAATAGTTGGGGCATGTATTAAGGGAACAGCTATAATTATGGGGGATTTTAACTATCATATTAACTGGACAACTCAAATTGGGCAGGGCAGCCTTGAGGAAGAGTTTATTTGGTGTATTAGGGATGGATTTCTTGAGCAGTATGTAACTGATCCTACAAGGGGGCAAGCAACCTTGGACCTGGTCCTGTGTAATGAGTCAGGATTAATTAATAATGTCCTAGTTAAGGATCCCCTTGGAATGAGTGACCATAACATGGTTGAATTCCATATCCAATTAGAGGGTGAGAAGGTTGGTTCTCAAACAAGCGTACTGAGCTTGAATAAAGGAGACTATGATGGTATGAGAGCGGAATTGATTAAAGTGGACTGGGAAAATAGATTAAAGGGTAAGACGGTACATGAGCAGTGCTGTTCATTTAAGGAGTTATTTTACAACTTTCAAAAGAAATATATTCCACTGAGGAAAAAAGGGTGTAAAAGAAATGACAGCCATCCGTGGCTATGTAAAGAAATTAAGGATAGTATCCAACTAAAAACAAGGACATATAAGGTAGCCAAACTTAGTGGGAGGATAGAAGATTGGGAAGTCTTCAAAAGACAGCAAAAAGTAACTAAAGGATTGATTAAGAAAGGGAAGATAGATTATGAAAATAAATTAGCAAAAAATATAAAAACAGATAGCAAGAGTTTCTATAGTTATATAAAAAGAAAAAGGGTGGCTAAGGCAAACGTAGGTCCCTTAGAGGATGAGACCAGGAAATTAATGGTGGGAAACATGGAGATGGCAAAAATGCTGAACAAATATTTTGTTTCAGTCTTTACGGTAGAGGACACTAAGAATATCCCAACACTGGACAAACAGGGGGCTCTAGGGGGGGAGGAGCTAAATACGATTAAAATCACTAAGGAATTGGTACTCAGTAAAATAATGGGACTCAAGCGGATAAATCCCCTGGACCTGATGGCTTACATCCTAGGGTCTTGAGGGAAGTGGCAGTAGGGATTGTGGATGCTTTGGTAATAATTTTCCAAAATTCCCTGGACTCAGCAAAGGTCCTGGCAGATTGGAAAACTGCTAATGTAACACCCTTATTTAAAAAGGGTAGTAGGCAGAAGGCTGGAAATTATAGACCAGTTAGCCTAACATCTGTGGTGGGTAAAATTTTGGAGTCCATTATTAAGGAGACAGTAACGGAACATTTAGATAAACATAATTTAATAGGACAAAGTCAGCATGGCTTTATGAAGGGGAAGTCATGTCTGACAAATTTGCTTGAGTTCTTTGAGGACATAATGTACAGGGTGGATAAAGGGGAACCAGTGGACATAGTGTATTTAGACTTCCAGAAGGCATTCGACAAGGTGCCACATAAAAGATTATTGCTCAAGATAAAAAATCACTGGATTGGGGGTAATATTCTGGCATGGGTGGAGGATTGGTTATCTAACAGGAAGCAGAGAGTTGTGATAAATGGTTCATTCTCGGACTGGCAACCAGTAGCCAGTGGTGTTCTGCAGGGGTCGGTGCTGGGTCCCCAGCTCTTTACAATCTATATTAACGATTTGGAGGAGGGGACCGAGTGTAACATATCAAAATTTGCAGATGATACAAAGATGGGAGGGAAAGTAGAAAGTGAGGAGGACATAAAAAACCTACAAGGGGATATAGACAGGCTGGGTGAGTGGCGGAGATTTGGCAGATGCAATACAATATTGGAAAATGTGAGGTTATGCACTTTGGCAGGAAAAATCAGAGAGCAAGTTATTATCTTAATGGCGAGAAACTGGAAAGTACTGCAGTACAAAGGGATCTGGGGGTCCTAGTGCAAGAAAATCAAAAAGTTAGTATGCAGGTGCAGCAGGTGATCAAGAAGGCCAATGGAATGTTGGCTTTTATTGCTAGGGGGATAGATTATAAAAACAGGGAGGTATTGCTGCAGTTATATAAGGTATTGGTGAGACCGCACCTGGAATACTGCATACTTAAGAAAAGACATACTTGCTCTCGAGGCAGTACAAAGAAGTTTCACTCGGTTAATCCCGGGGATGAGTGGGTGGACATATGAGGAGAGGTTGAGTAGATTGGGACTCTACTCATTGGAGTTCAGAAGAATGAGAGGCGATCTTATTGAAACATATAAGATTGTGAAGGGGCTTGATCGGGTGGATGCGGTAAGGATGTTCCCAAGGATGGGTGAAACTAGAACTAGGGGGCATAATCTTAGAATAAGGGGCTGCTCTTTCAAAACTGAGATGAGGAGAAACTTCGTCACCCAGAGGGTAGTAGGTCTGTGGAATTTGCTGCCCCAGGAAGCTGTGGAAGCTACATCATTAAATAAATTTAAAACAGAAATAGATAGTTTCCTAGAGGTAAAGGGAATTAGGGGTTACGGTGAGCGGGCAGGAAATTGGACATGAGGCTGAGTTCGGATCGGTCAGGGCCCTGTGGGTGGCGTAGCGGGCCCAGGGGCTGAGTGGCCGGGTCCTGCTCCTACTTCTTGTGTTCTTTAGATTTGAGGTTAGGATCAGATCAGCCATGATCTTATTGAATGGCGGAGCAGGCTTGAGGGGCCGATTGGCCTACTCCTGCTCCTATTTCTTATGTTCTTATGTCCTATTTCTTATGTTCTTATGTTCTTAAATCCATGTTGGCTCTCCTTAATTAGCTTAAACCTCTCCAAGTGCCCGTTAATTTGTTCCTACAATAATCTTATATGACAGAGGCTTGGGGGTGTTCAGAGCACACATTCTTAGCTGTGTTAAAATATACAAATGTCAAGACATGAAAGTGTCATTCGTCACTGTCTGATTGCAATTTTTACTCCATTTATAATTTTTACAAAATTTTACTGCAATAATACAAAATGTCGTATAAGAAAAATATACATATATTTGACAAATGTCAAACATGCACATTCTGTTCCAATAAAATTGCCATCATTAGCAATAGTTGTACAGACAGGAAGGAATTTTTCGTGGCCTTACAAACTCAAAATAAACTTTTATTTTATTGCAGTCAAATGTTACCTTTTTTTATCTTCTCAAAGCACATTAACGTGTATCTGGTGTGTTAAAAACATAGGCTGGATTCTTTACCATGAAGTCGGGTTGTGTGCGTGCGGGTCGCATAGCTGGTTGGGAACCCAAAGATGTGAACAGCGCGTTCTGGAGTGCGAGTTTTACTTAATGACCCCAATTAAACCAGTCATGCGCGTTTCCTGGCCCAATTAAATGGAGCAGGTCTGATGATGTCCTCGATGACTCGTTTCCAGCGTAGATATTTAAAGCAGCCTTGCATAGATCTCATTTGAACATTGCTGTAGGAGTGTTGAAGGTGATTTCCAGGGGTATAAATTGCTGCATAACATTGCCAATTCTGTGGGTCATGGAGACGCAAAGTCAGAGGGCAGCCCCAAGATTCTCAGATGCCTCCCTGGAAGTGCTGGTTCAGGGAGTAAGAGCACACAGGGAGATCCTCTTCTTTGCGGATGACAGAAAAAGACCAGCAAAAGAGACAAAGAGGGCATGGCTAGACATCGCAGAGGAGCTCAGCAGCAGGGATGTGGTCAGGCGGACGTGGATCCAGTGCCGCAAGAGATTCAATGATCTCATGAGGTCAGGAAAGGTGAGTGCAATGCCGCACTCACCTTCATCCTGATAAGCCTGTCACCACATCCCCACCACTCTGCCTTCACAAGCCTACTCCTGCACATCATTCCTCAGACCAACCTACCTTGCAGGTCCACCTATCCCTCTCTGTCTATGTTCCTACTCACATCCCCATCTGACTAACCACCACTGACACTCATCCTCATCCTAATGCAATCATAGCAAGTAACACCACAGAAGGAGGCCATTTGGCAATGTCACGCCACTCCCTCACAGTCACCCTCTACAGATGTCACCTATCAATTCCTTACACTCATTCCATTACTCTCACTCAAAGTTCTCTTCTTTCCCTCCTTGCAGGAGAAGCGAGCCCACAACAATAAGGAGAGGCAGTGAACCAGAGGTGGTCCTCCTGTCTTCACTCAATTGACTCCAGCAGAGGAGGAGGCCCTGGAGATCTCTGGAGTTGCAGAGCTGCTGACGGTGGGAGATGGAGAGAGGGGGACATCCCAGCAAACTGGTGACAGAATCACATCTCATACAGCCACATGGCATACAGCAGTCACTCATTTGGTGACTGATGTCAGCAGCCAGTGAAATGTCATCATGTGCATAATGGTAACGTTACCCATTCTTAATATAACAGTTCTAACTCATCTCTTTACTCTCCCACAGGTCCATCAAGTGACCCCCCCACTGTCTAGCCGGAGGTGGCAGACGACTCCTCAGAGGAAGCTCCAGCCTCTGAGGGTGCACCGTCAGCAGACCCAAGTGCAGGCAGCCCCAGCGCAGATACGCACACCTTGGTAGGTTCAGTGCGAGATAAAGAAGTGTTGTCATCTGGTGTCTCTTACATCACAAGTGAGCAAGAGCAGATGGTGTTGACAAGGACAGCAGTGGAGACTCCTCGCCGGAGGGCGCAGGACACTCCGAGCTCTGCTGAGCTGTATGCAGATACTGAGCCTCGGGGGCCATCGAGAAAGAGGGTGATCTTGGAGGGGCAACAACAATTGCATGAGGATCTGGCAGCTTTTGCAGTCGTGATGTCTGCAAATGTGCAGAGAATTGAGGAGTCCATCTCCAACATGAGCACCACCATGTCGCAGGCGATGGCAATGATGTGCTGTTCCATGGAAAGGATGGCCACCTGCATGAGCAGCAAATGCACCAGTCACACGAGAACATGCTTGTTGTGGCAGACGCTCATAGACCTCATCTCGAGGAGGGATATAAATGTAGACTTGGGCATTCATCATCACACTGCTATGCAACAAGGTGCTCTCCAGCTCCTTGCTGGCAGGGAAGTGCGGGTGGCCCATGAGAGGGATGATGGTGAGAGGGGACATGGAAGTGGGGGCTCTTCTCAAAGCGCTCCCACTTCTCCCCCATTGCCTCCCCCTCAGTCAGAGCCCCACATGCTGCCTCAGATCCCAATGGCCGAGTCTGCCCCTGCACAGTCGCAGGAGGAGTAGCCTTTGGCGGGGCCCTCACAGGCGCCAAAACCCAGAGGATGTCCGCCAAAAGTGTCTAAGCAGTCGCAGCAGGGAAGGGAGCAGCCTCCCTCTATGTCTGCTGAAGCCACAGGGGTTGCACCTCGTAGAAGCACTCGGAAAAGAAAAAATACACAATCCTAGATGCACAAGGGTGTGCACATGGGTGCATGAACAAATGTTAGTGATAACTGTCGATAAATTTATTTATTTGCAACACTTTCTGGTCTTGTCCATTTTTGCCTACTACCTGGGAAGTGGCTTTGTCACTTGGAGTGAATGCTGAGACATTACTTAACATCGAGTAATGTGGGTTTGGGTGAGAGGAATGGCTTGGTCATTGTAGGGCTGCTTTATGGTGTTGTTGGGGTGGGGTGAGGGGATGGATCTTAGTACAGCATGTGGCAGCCATATGGGTGCATTGGAGCAAGTTAAGTAAATCTGGCCATTATGAGGTCATCCCTGGCCTCCCGGCAGTAATTTTCAGCATGCCTATTGCTTACTCTATGACACATCTGGTGGACATGTGGCTCTCATTATAACGCTCTTTGGCCTCGGTACTTGGCCTCCTCAAGGATGTCGTGAGCCACGTCTACAGTGGATAGCCCTTGTCTCCAAGCAGCCAGTCAGTGAGTCTGTTTGGAGGTGCGAAGAGCTGAGGGAGGGTGGACTGGTGCAGCACAAAAGAGTCATGACAGCTCCCAGGGAATCTGCCGCACACATGCATGATGATCTTTTTATGATTGCAGACGAGCTGCACATTGATCGAGTGCAAGCCCTTGCGCTTCTCAAACACTCCTGGGTAATGTGGGGGTGCCTTGATGGCCACATGTGTGCAGTCGATGATGCCCTGCACCTGTGGGAAGCCAGCCAGAGCTGCAAAGCCAAGTGCCCACTCAGTAACACTGGCTTCATCAGTGGCAAAGTTTACATGAGTGGCTGACTTGTGAAACATGACATCGGTCACCTGGGTGATGCATCTGTGGACGGCCAACTGGGAGATCCCGCAAATGTCTGCTGCAGATCCCTGGAAGGAGCCAGAGGCGAAGAAGTTGAGGGCAGTGGTGACTTTGTCAGCCACTGGTAAGGCTTGTCCGCCAGGTCCTCTGGGCAGCATGTCTTGTTCCAACAAGCTATAAATGTCTGTGATGACCTGAGCCTCCTTTGGCACTGCTGTTCAGTCATGTCAGGAAGCTCATCCTCTGCCTGTATACCCTGTGTTGGGGGTATCGCCTCCGGTGCGGTGCAGCCCTGTGCTGACCCCCTCTCGCCTGTGGAGCATCAGGTCGTTGAGGAGAAGGCTGCTGTTGTCGTTGTTGCTGCTGCTGCTGCTGTTGTGGCTGCTGCTGCTGTGGCTGGTGCTGTTGGTGCTGGGGCTCATCTTGGTCCGATTCTGAGGTCTTCGGTGAGACAGCATAAGCGGCACCCATGCTGATGTAATAGATGGCAGGTAAAGTGGAAATCAGTGGGTCAATCCCTCAATGCTGTGATAGTGACTAGCAATGTGGTGAGCGTGGCTTCCGAGGTTGCAAAAATGACCTGCAAACTGCTGACAGCTAAATCACTGCACAAAATGGAGTCAGCAAGAGCCTTTCCATTAGTCAAGTAATCAGGTGTAATGTGGGAGTATTTATGTGTTTTTCCAAGCTGTCACTTAATGGACTCGCACAATGGCCACCGAGCTTCCGCCTCCCCTTCACAGGCGAGGTTCCCGAGGTGCGTGAATCCTCTGCTCCAGCAATTAAAGCCAAAACCTGCTGTTAAAACGCCTCATAAGGGTCTCTCAAGAAACATTTAAGTACTTCAATAAGGAGAGGCGAGCGGGTTCATGGCACGCTGGAAAACGCGTCCGAGTTAAATGCGGAAGTTGGCGGGATGACGGCGGGTTACCGACGCGCTGGCAATTTCGGCAATTTTTACTGCTCACCCGCCCCTAAACCCGCACACTCGGGACTGGGAAAATTCCGGCCATAGCATTTGAGGATGCTATCTCATTTGATTTTTAGCTGATTTCTCTTTATCTGATTTAGTGTACGCAAGCAGCTGCCTGCGTATGTACTTGCCAACTCTAATTCGGTAGTCTGGGTAGCCCAATACATATTACAATGCCACACACAACCTGCATCCAGACTGCAGTCAATATTCCTTATGGCTCATTTCATGTACTGTAGGAGAGTAATTGAGTTCAATGCACAATATAAAGTTATAAAAATGAAAAGAAAAACAAGTTAAATTTTGTTTCATTTTTAAATTGCAATAGTTACAAAATACCAGTGCTTTCTGGAAATTCCCAATAGTCATTATCCAATGAAAGTCAATTTCGTCTCAGTGAATATTATCCGAGGAAAGTAAATCCCAATCTAATTAAACATTTAAATAGTTATGGTGTTGTATGAAGGTAGTGCAGGAGAAAGATGGAGGTTTATTTGCATGTAAGCCTGATTATATATTTCTGATGGATACATGGTGCTGATATGAGATTGTCCTTTTTAGTGATGTATTTTTATTTCCCTGTGTTAATTTGTACCCTATTTCTTTTCTCTTGTACTTCCTTCCTGTTGTTCTCCTTTAGTCGAATGAGATTTATGTGGGATACAGTCCTCTACTGCTACTGTTTGTGCCATTCCACATTGAGAAACATAAGCACGTTTAATGTAAGGTGAGGAAATTCAGAATGTGCCACAGACTGAGAAATTATTCATGGCTCTAGGCATGGGTGAAATTCCAAATGCTAGTGTCTTGAACTGCGAGAGCTTAACATGCTGATATTAAATTCCTCGCTCTGCTGTCTTAATGGAGGCATTAACCCATTTATTTTAATTTGGTACTAGCGTGTTAAGATTTCATATAGTAACACCACCATCAGTAATTCCTATACTTTTTATACCTATACTTTATATGCATTTGGTTTTGTAATGAGCAACATTATTTTTAGAAAGAGCATGCTAGAAAAAATGAGCTTTCTGTCACCTTCTCAACAATAAACAAACAAATCTAGACTCATCCTTGTGCAAATCCTTAGTGCCTGTCTTGTGTGCTTGTTTTCCTATTCTGCTGCTCCTACAAAGTGTTTTCCCAGTGGCTACAGTTTTAGAGGTGGAAATCCGCTGAGTTTCCATCAAGGATACTTCAGATTGCGGTGGTGGGCGATCTCGAGCAGCCCTGGACCTGAAGGACTTGACTGCAGACTGTGGCAGCTCGACGTAGGCCAGGGCAGTGTGGGGCGGCAGGCTGTGTGGCACTAAGAAGGGCACTGGTGGAGTGACTGGTGGGGCAGAAGTCATGCTGTCATCCTGAGAGAGAACAGCAGGTGCCTCTCCAATGGAGCCAAGGCCATTCTCCTGGGACAGACCTTAGAACTTCTAGCACACTGCTGGACAACAGAATGCTGGAGTGATGTAACGCTCTGGAAGCCCCTGTCCACAGTGGTTCCAACACCCGAGATGGTATCCATTAGTGCTTCCATGGCAGGAGTGTGAGCTGCCATCATTGCCATCTTAGCTTCCAAGGCAGCCGTCTGTGCTGACATGGAAGCTGTCAGAGTTGAGAAGAGAGGCTCCATGTTGGTGGGTAACACTGTGGTGTTGATGGATGTGACCACTCGGTCCATGTTGGACAGAATGGTCTCCATGCTCCACGCAAAGCCTTGAGAAAAGTTGGAGCCGGACTCCTCAATGCTTCGTGACATTGTACTCAAGCACTCTGGCAGGCTACTTAGTGCACCTAGCATTTCCTGGTGGATGCCCATCAGCCTTCTTTGGTAGCCTGGCTCCTTGAAGTCTGCATCTGTGTCCTCTGCAGCAGAACTAGTATGGAACCTTGCCCCCGGCAAGCTGGCACCCATCCTTTTTCTTGTGACACTTCTTTATTTGTCCCATCCCTGTAAATTTTCCTTTTCTATCATTCTTACACCCACCTTAGTCTGCACCTGGAGTTACAAGTAAAAGCATATAATAATTAAGTTAATGCAGAAAATTAGGAGAGCCCGTGCGAAAATTCATGTCCACACTGACAGTTAAATGCAGCTAAAATAAGAATACTGCAGTATTAGTTGTAATAGATAGCTAGAATGGAGAAGTGTAATTATGTAAATAAGTAAAGTAGGATCAAATGCAAGTTTGATGCAGTTTCTAATCTCGTGTTGTGCTATTACAGATAAGGGGTTACAAATTTGGCTCGATAGCGCCTGATTTTTCGGTGCTATGGGTGCCGTTTTGTGTTGAAAATGGCGTCCGCTCCATGCGCGCACACTTCTGGTGTGGGCCGCACCAGATGCCATTTTGGTGAGGGTGGTAGGGCATGAGAGAGAAAAAAAATGATAGGGGCAGAGGTTATGGTCTGAAATTGTTGAACTCGATGTTGAGTCCAGAAGGCTGTAAAGTGCTTAATCGAAAGATGAGGTGCTGTTCCTCGAGCTTACGTTGAGCTTCATTGGAACAGTGTAAGAGGCCGAGGACGGAGAGGTCAGAGAGGGAGTGGAGCGGAGAATTAAAGTGACAGGTGACCGGAAGCTCAGGGTCACCCTTAAGGACTGAACGGAGGTGTTCCGCAAACCATGCCCATTCTATTTACCACACTTCTGCTCTCACCCCTGTTCTATGACCACCTCCTTGGTGAAGTGTAGCCTTCTAATATACTGCTCCTCGCTTAATTGGATGTAGGAGAAGTGCTCTCGGTATACTCTCTGAGGGTAAGGCCTCCTGTTGAGAGCCCTGATGGCCCTCCTCCTTCCTCTGGCCACATGTTCCTGTCTTTCTCGCTGCCTCCGTTCCCTCCACCGTAGATCCTGGAGGGCGAGGTCAACTGCCAGTACAGCCCCCATTAATGTAACCAAGTGTAGCAGTTTGATTTTTTTAAGAATAAATGTAGCTACTTTTTAGTTGCCACAACAATCCTGATACTAAATAACCTTGAAATCATGGAATGAGACTGTTG
Organism: Squalus acanthias; assembly: GCA_030390025.1. NCBI lineage: Eukaryota > Metazoa > Chordata > Chondrichthyes > Squaliformes > Squalidae > Squalus > Squalus acanthias. Next base: position 88,746,845 of record CM059426.1, read on the forward strand.
CTCTATGTGAAACTGACAAGAAAGCACTGAAACTCGACAAACCTAGAGCTGCGACTCATTACTGATGATCCCTTTAAATAACATCCCTGGAGCCAGCTTCCTGGTGCTTCACGCCAGCTCTCCCTGTCACTGTTTCCTCCAGGTGGCAACAATCAATTTCGCAGATGAGTTGCACACTCACTGATGTCACAATGCACCCGGGCGTTGAGGCTCCCGGCGATAACTGTTAGCTGTGGCGCTGCAGGGGGGCGGGATTTGCCGTGTGGCGCTGGATTTGCCTCATGCCAGTGATAATGCCCTAGCACCCCATTAGCGCCATCTGCTGGCACTAATGGGAGGCACAAAGGTACCGAACTTTTCCCCCTATACCTTTTGTATCTTAAGAGCCTGTGTATTAGACATAATTTTAGAGGTTGTATGTTATACATAATGGGCCGTATATTCCGATCCCTATGGGTGTGTACGCGCTGTGTACACACCCGTAGGGACATCGGAAATGCCAATTTCAGGCATGCCAAGCGCATCCGCTGAAAACCGGCATTTCTGATCTGCCAAGAATGCTCTTGACAGATCGGTCACCTGCCCTGGAGAAGGGCCTCTGCGGGCGGATAGTTCCGCCTTCTGGAGAACCTCCGCCCGCAGATAACCCTTAGAAATCTTACACCTGGTAAAAGGCCTGATTTTACCAGCATAAGATTTGAAAAAAGTAAAAAAAAAAAAATTCACTCATTTATCATTTTAAAATACTTTAAAAAAAGGTAAGTTTATTTTTAGCCCCATAAAAAACTTTAATTATTTTTTTCAAAAAATTAAATTTTTGTTTAAAATATTTAGGGGGATAAATTCAGTATCGCCCCGTTTGGGGCACAATTATCAGCTGTGCGCAAAGTTTAGCGCCTGGCGCTAATTATTGCCTCCGACTGCAAACTTGGCTTTTATCACCCCTGGAATTGATTGGAGCGCTAAATCAGGCGCTGCACACCTGTCTTAAGGCGCAAAGGCCGAGGAGCGAGGCGCTAACTCAAGAGCGCTGGCGAAGCTCATGTGATGTCAGTCAGCAATGGAACACAGACACAATGGCGCCGGCCAGTTCTTAAAGGGGACGGTTGATCTCGCTCTCCATCCTGTAGAATTCGCAAATTATCGCGATTTCAAAATAATGAGAAAGAGACATACAGTTTCGTAAAAACAGTTTTATTTCAGCAAAATGCTGTCATGTTTCAAAACGGACACAAGCAGCCTGTAAAATGGCCGCCGCGCCTCGTGGCAGAAGGTTCCAGATTTTTCAGTAGGCAGACAAGATGGCGTTTCAATAAACATTTCAGCAAGATCGGACAGTACTCAGCATATTGATATAAGACAAGACGCGATCGTTTTGCATTTTTAACACCTAAGCAAGAAATATAAGTGCTGGAATCGGTTTTCCATACACAAACGGGGGCTATTGTACTGGGCAATCAAGGGCCCATCCAAAGACATTGATACGCAAATTCCCCGCGGCTCTACGATGAGAGAGCCGTTCGCGGGTACTCACAGCAAGAATTCGGAGGCCCCCAAAACCCCTCCAGGGAGACTCCTAGCCGGTTCCACAATGGGAGAAATATTAACGGGTACTTAGACAGTTACAAGTATCACCGAAACCCATTAACGACAAGAACCACCCCATACAAGAAGTTTGAGCGCCAAAACATGACAAAAGATGAACATTAAGATTGGGCGGGAGATAATGAATTACAGTACTATAACTGTAGTGAACAAACGTCCATCTTTCTCTTGACTCTCTTATCCTCTGGACTCCTGGCTCTTGACTCTTATTCCTCTTATTCCCTGACGACTTTTGACTTGTGCTCTTGCTGCCCACCGAGCTCTTGGTCCGCTGATCTTCCGGGAGTCAACCTCGTGGCTTGCCGCGAAGATCTGTGAAGAGCTGGGCTGCGAAGGCCGGTAAGCGGGTGCACCATCCCGAGGGTCGGTAAACGGTGTAGGGACCCGAAGGCCCGACGAAACGAAACAAGACAAGAAGAAGAAGAAGACGACTACACGTGCCGCCGCGGTCAGTAAACCCCGACCGCGCCCGAACTATAAAGACCATTTACAGGTTACCACACGAATTCTACCGCCAACCGGTGTCGGGCACAGGAAGACTCTTCTTTGAGTTTTATCAGAAATCCGAGGTCAACACAGATCTTCATGACAGCAGACGGTCCAGCCTGCTAGCCGGAGCAGAGCGAGTAAACAAGTGGGGTACAGAGACCCCTGATCAACACGTGAATAGTCAGGTGCTGTGGCGAAAACATCCGAGCATCGTTTTAGAATTCTCCGAGTTATCACGAGTGGTGAGCATGGTTCTCGATCCTACAGATCTAGATTAGGACAGGTATTAATAGGGGAGGGTTTTGTTTTAAGGATAATTATAATGTGTGTCCCCTTTTACGATGTGTCGTGCGCTCCTCGTTTCCCTAAACCTAGTTGCATAAATGTATGTAAGCTTGTACGGTCATTAATCTGTGCTTATGACATGTATTTCGTAATCTTGAACAATATGCAATAAAGATTTTCCATTTCGTACTATTCAACCGGGTCTACCTGAGTTTTCTCTGCATTACTGCTCTCGCACCTAAGTCCAGTGTCAGAACCGTAAGGGCGAGTGGGTCGAACCACTCACAGGTGTCTAGTGCTACCAGGCTGGCTGGAGACCAGAACAGGCAACAAGGCCTAACCCTGCACTAGCACCCAGGCTAAGCACAGAGCCACCCGAACCCCTTACAATCCACATCCTGCTGATTGCAGCCTTGAATCTCGGCCTGGAGAGACCTGTACATCAAATCTGCTGGAAAGAACAATGGAGAGGACCAGGGAAAGAGCTCAGAGTGCAGCCCCCACAGTCTCTTCAAAATAGATGCAACGAAGGGCAAATTAAAATGAACCTGCAAAGTGTTGCTCAGTACCCAAAACTCCTTCACACTGCGTTGAATCTCTCCAGAACTCTCTCTCTCTCTTTCTCAGAATGCGTGGTGCAAAAATGTCACCAACAAAAAAAGGCAAGAAGCGTTCGCCTTAAAATAGCGCTCCCCTAGTCCCTTCCTGACTGCAAAATGCTCCCCTCAACCTGCCGTTGCTAGCGGCAGGCGGTAAGGCAGGGGGCGCCACTCAATATCCGCTCCGGGGCGCTACCGGGGCGTTGCACACTCAACTGACGTCACGATCTGCTGGCGCAGGAGATCGTGGCAGTAGTGTTTAGCGCCGCCACAAAATGTCTGGTCAATTTCGCGAGAGGCGCAGATATCGCCGCGCTCGGGCGCTAGTTGCTTTGCGCCCCATTAACGCCCTCTTAAGGCGCTAACGGGAGGCGCAAACCACCTGAATTTTTCCCCCTTAATTTATTGTAATTTCAACTCATTTTAAATATGTGATTTTTAAAAATGTTTTACAGTGTTTTTGGGGTGATCTCCATTCATATATTTGACAGAAATAAAAACAGAAAATGCTGGAAATACTCAGCAGGTCAGGCAGCATCTGTGGAGAGAGAAACAGAGTTAACGTTTCAGGTCGATGACCTTCGTCAGAACTGGAAAAAGCTGGAGATGGAACAAGGTTTTTAAGCAAGTGCAGAGGCAGGGAAAGGGGGAAGGGGAGGAAAGAACAAAAGGGAAAGTCTGTGATAGGATGGAAGGCAGGAGAGATTAAGAGACATTAAGAGAGATTAAGTGAAGGTGCAAGGCAAAAGGAGTTGGTAATGGGACAAGTTAAGGAACAAAAGATGACTCTAGATGAAGTGTAAATGGCAATGGCAGAATGAAAGACAGCTGCCACGTGGGAGAGAGAAAAAAAAATAAATGGAGAAAAAAGGATAGGTGCAGAGGTTATGGTCCGCAATTGTTGAACTCTATGTTGAGTCCAGAAGGCTGTAAAGTGCCTAATCGAAAGATGAGGTGCTGTTCCTCGAGCTTACGTTGAGCTTCATAGGAACAGTGTAAGAGGCCAAGGGCGGTGAGGTCTGAGTGGGAGTGAAGCGGAGAATTAAAGTGACAGGCGACCGGAAGCTCGGGGTCACCCTTACGGACTGAATGGAGGTGTTCCGCAAAGCGGTCACCCAATCTGCGTTTGGTCTCCCCAGTGTAGAGGAGACCGCATCGTGAGCAGCGAATACAGTATACTAAATTGCAAGAAGTACAAGTAAATCGCTGTTTCACCTGGAAGGAGTGTTTGGGGCCCTGGACAGTGGGAAGGGGGGAGGTAAAGGGGCATGTGTTGCATCTCCTGCGCTTGCACGGGAAGGTGCCGGGCGAAGTGGAAGGGGTGCTGGGGGTGATAGAGGAGTGGACCGGGGTGTCGCGGAGGGAGCAGTCCCTTCGGAATGCTGAAAGGGGAGGTGAGGGGAAGATGTGTTTGGTGGTGAGATCACGCTGGAAGTGGCGGAAATGGCGGAGGATGATCCGTTGAATGTGGAGGCTGGTAGGGTGAAAGGTGAGGACAAGGAGAACCCTATCATGGTTCCGGGAGGGAGGGGAAGGGGTGAGAGCAGAAGTGCGGGAAATAGAATGGACATGGTCAAGGGTCGTGTCAACCACAGTAGAGGTGAATCCTCGGTTGAGGAAAAAGGAAGACATGTTGGAAGCATTATTATGGAAGGTGGCATCGTCAGAGCAGATGCGGCGGAGACGGAGAAACTGGGAGAATGGAATAGAGTCCTTACAGGAAGCGGGGTGGGAGGAAGTGTAGTCCAGGTAGCTGTGGGGGTCAGTGGGCTTGTAGTGAATGTTTGTCAATAGCCTATCTCCAGAGATGGAGACAGAAAAGTCGAGGAAGGGAAGGGAAGAGTCGGAGATGGACCATGTGAAGGTGAGGGAAGGTGGAAATTGGAAGCAAAGTGAATGAAATTTTCTAGTTCAGAGCGAGAGCAGGAAACAGCACTGATACAGTCATCAATGTACCGGAAAAAGTGTTGAGGGAGGGGACCTGAGTAGGACTGGAACAAAGAATGTTCCACATATCCCACGAAAAGGCAGGCATAGCTGGGACCCATGCGGGTTCCCATAGCAACACCTTTAATTTGGAGGAAGTGAGTGGAGTCAAAGGTGAAGTTGTTCAATGTGACAGGCCCAATATTTGACAGGTCTATCTGTCAAGTGTATGAAGGGAGATTCCCTTCTCCTGTTGGCTCCCCATGGCCCACGTGATCCCACGGATGCTTGCGAACCGCACGCACCTCTGGGATACGTGGACCCTGCACATTTCGAGTTGGAGAGGCCCAGGATCGGAAGTATATGCACCTCAGGAGCCCTCAGGTAAGTCCGTAGATTTTTTCCAGATCGGAGGCCTCCGCATGCAAGAAGCCTCCGATCGGAAAATACGGCCAATATTAAACAGTCCATGTATTATACAACACTGTGAAGTCCCAGGTAGGGCCAAGGTCATAGTTTCTGAAATATTTTCTTATCTGCTGAATTTTCAGAGGCTGAGAAGAGACAGCAAATTCTGGATTGTTTTTACTTCCATGGCATTTAACTGTACTCCTGAAAATTAAAGTGAGTACAGAAAAGAACCAAGAATTTTGGGAGAAAGTGCCACTAGGGATGCATCGAGAGTATCATAGTGAGGCCAGAAAATCCGGCCAGAGGAGACGGGTGTCATGTGTAAATTTTAAAGGCAATGTAGTGCCCAAACACCCAGGGACAGGGTCATTTAAACAGTCATGGTAAGTGGCCCACCCCTGTAGAGGCACAACAATAGTGCCCACCCCAGTGAGCCGATGGTAGCTGAAGTGGAATCCTACCTCCCTGACAGTGAGAGATTGAAGCTCAGGAACATCCGAGAACTTTTTTTTCACTGCTCATAAGGAAGAAAATGGCCATTTTTGAAAAATAATGGCTCCCCTCTCAGGCAGTCTTTGGGCCTTAATTAGGCCCACAACGGAACTCAAGCAGCTGCCTTTGGGTAAAAGGAAAACATAATGGGCGGAACTGGTAGTGAAGCCTCGAACTCTTTAAACATACTCCCAACAAAGTCTTTTGACGTTGGGGGTGGGACTCGCCCAAGCCTCTGCCCCTGACTGGAATTCGGGCTGGATTTTACACTTGGCAAAAACCCAGTGGCCTAGAAATTGGATATGGCCTGAAAACGGGCGGTGTCATGGCCCAGCGCTATTTAGCTGTGCCGGTTCAAAGTGGTCCAGGCAGGACGCAAAATTCGTGCTGACTGCTCATTTACATGATTTGTAGTGCTGATCTCAGCGGTAAATGCATTGGTGATTGGCTTACTGCTCAACAGGTGGGCCAATATCAGGTGCAGTCTAATGGCCAGTAATGTTTGGCCTAGTCTTTCACCACTACTTAAAGGGGAGGTGCTTTGATGCAGCAGCACCTCATTATCATTGTAGTTTGAGCTCGAATTGAATTGCAGTGAGGATGTGACACCAAATGATTCACAGAGCACAAGAGAGCCAGAGGAGTGGGGAATGGGTGAGGATGTGCCACCTTCCCAGCAGAAGCAGAAGAGAAGGCTGCCTATGACGTCGGAGTCACTGATCAGTGGGGCACAGATCCAGGACCCACTGGAATAATGACAGCTTGAGGCAAACTGCACGAGGCTTCTGTCTCTCAGAACAGTAGCACATGTCAGTAATCCTGCCTTTCCCCTTCAGAGCATCATGCAAGTGGCATGTAGGAGTTGACACCAGGCTGCCCAGGCGCAAGATTCAGAGATGCAGCCAGCAGTGCCTCCCTCCCAAGAACAAGCTTCCATGAGAGAAAGGGCACCTCAAGCCTTTGAGCCTTTTGTAGCATAGGACCAGCCAATCACCAATAGGAGAAAGAAGGGCATGCTTGGACACCCAGGGAAGCACAGTGTAAGGAAAGAGTAGGTCGAATTATGGTCACTTTTGAGTTTCTTTTATTAAAGGGCAATGTGCACGTATGTTATGCTTCATTATTTAAGGACATTATAGCCATTCAGGAAAGGGTGCACTTATTTTCTGGTGGCATATTCAATCCGCTGCATGATCATGTTGGGCCGAAGAAGTCTGTTGTGATGTGATGTTCTAGGATGAAAGGATTTACCATTAATTTGAAGATGGGCGAACAAGGAGTTATGGGATTGGTGTCAAAGGTAGACTGTGCTAAGCAGATGAGAACACTTCATTGATAAGTTGAATTCTGATGCACTGTGATATACTGTCACTGAGGACCTCTCCAAGTGATGGTTCTATCGATGCTTTTCTGCCTCTAAATCAGCTAGGACCACCAGTCCAAGACCTCTATGTTCAGGCCTATTTGGGTGGCAAATTTGTGCAGGGCACAGTAAACTACAATTATGCGGGATACTTGATCTGGAGCATATTGCAAAGCCCCTTAATCTAGGCAGTGAAAACACTCTTTAAGGTCTTTCAATGACCACTTTGGTAGAGGCATGTGCCTCATTGTAGAGGCCCTCAGTTGCTGTTCTTGCAACTCTGTATAGGGTTCATTATCCTTGGCAGAAAGTGTTGTGCTTTTTCACCCACAAGCCATCTGTTTGCCTTATTGTCTTCCTTGAGCTTAGGGAGGGTAGAATTCCTGAGGATTAATGAATCATGGCAACTTCCAGCAAATCTGGCATTCACATGAAGGATTCTTTGTATCTGGTCACACATAATCTGGACATTCAGCAAATGCTACCACTTTCTCTTAAGAAAGTTGAGGAGGGTTAATGATAGGAGCTCACAATGGTACATGGGTGCCATCTATTGGACCCTACACTTTGGGGAGCCCAGCAACGCGATAAAACAGGATGGTCCTAACATGCTGCTGCCTTGCTGTTTGTTATGCAAACTGGATAAATTCCTCAGATATCCTAAACAGGTTGCCAGTCACCTGACAATTGCATGCCCAGATGGCACTCTGGGTGATATTACACAGATCCGCTGTGGTTGCTTGAAATGAACCGGTGGCATAAATATTGGCCCGTAATTTGCGGTAATAGGGAATTCCTAGGGCGATGTAGCAGTGATGTCATCAAGCTGTCTAAGCAGCCAATCACATTTAAGAATTCTCACAGACAGCAAACCAGGAAATAAATAAACTGTTTAAATCCTCACTTTTTAAAAATGTTACCGAGAGCGAAATAAAGATTGGGACAGTTCGTCATCATTATCCACTGCAACATCCAGGCCATTGTGTGATGTCATCACTTGCACAGGCAGAGCTGTCTGGACGGATAATCTTGGCCTCAGGACCTTATGTAGTACCTGGCACAACTCACCTATTGCTTCTTTGGTGAAGTTTCCTCTTCTCATGCAGAACTCCCCACTGAGATCTTCATACAATCTGCATGGGCTGTAAGTTTTCTTCAAGGCTCTAGGCTTGGATCCTGCCGCCTTGCCCCTTCTGGATGTTGGAATGCCTCATCTGACTCAGCGTAGCTGCCTCCAGCCATACAAAGGCTGAGGAACCGAAACTCCAGTGCAGGGAGTTCCTGACCTTGGCCTCACTCCCTCCATGTCAGTGGTCTTATTTCGAGTGGGCGGAGGCTCTGCCTGCAACAAAGCCACTAGAAAATCCCTTTTACATCGAATTTACAGCACAGAAACAGGCCATTCAGCCCAACTGGTCTATGCCGGTGTTTCTGCTCCACATGAGCTTCCTCCAACCCTACTTCATCTAACCCTATCAGCATAACCTTCTATTCCTTTCTCTCTCATGTACTTATCTAGCTTCCCCTTAAATGCCTTTTAAGGCTGGGAACCAGCTTGTCTGGGTCCCAGCTGAGTTTCTGGCCATTCCGTGGGGCTCCTGCCAGAATTAAAGTAGGCATCTGCTGGAATGGCCAAGTAAATTCAGCCCCATTGTATCTAAAGGTTATAGGTCCAACTTTGCAGTCGACCCATCCTTCGATTAAAATTGCAAATCAAAAATCTTTTTAAAAAATGGACAGGAAGAGATGGAGGATTTCCCTTCGGGGAAGTATCGCTGCTCGAAATGGGTTGGGGTGGGACTTATGCTTGCTCCACTATCAATCTCACCCAGTTTCCTGGTTTGTGGGCAATTATACATGCAGGATGGGCTCCCTCTGCAGGGTGGAGTTACTGTCAGGAGCTTGTCCTGCATGCATAGTTGCAGTTGGTCCCTTGTGCTTCCTACAGGCTGGCTCCAGGGACAGTTGTGGAGCCCTGGGAGCAGGCCACTTGCCCATCCGCTTGGCACAGATGAAGGAAATTTATCCAGGAAAAGGGGGAATTGTACCCAAAAAGGTACACTGGAAAAAATATGTGGAGGATTTGTTGGTGTGGTGGGTTGGAAGAGTAATATATTGTATATGTGCAGGTATTTGGTTAGTGCCAGAAAAGTGCCTTCTGCACCTTTAACATTTTGCAGTTATCAAAAGAAAAAGTTCGATGAAGTGATGGCTATTTAGGAAGCAGAACATCAGCCCATGAGGGCAAACAATGCAGCAATATCAGACTATGGAGTTGGTTGGCCCTCCCCTCCTAATGTTTTTGACTTGTTTATGATTACGAACATGAGTGTTGGTTGAAACCTGTTTTTTTTGTTGCTGTTTTATGTCGCTGGTGCCGAACAAGACCAAAATATAATTTGAGACCATTTTAGGATCTTGTGGAGAATGCATTTATCTTTCATTCATCCTTCAGACAGTAATAATAAGAAGCAAACCTCAATGCTCTAATATGGAATTTATGATTTTAAATCATACTGTAATAAGGATAAACTGAAATAAATATTTTAGAATTTCCTCAGTTTATTTGTAACATATTTTTCTTTCTTTTCCTTAGTGACACATTAATATTTGATAACCATATTTACAATGCAGAAAGCTTAGAAACATGTGGCACAAAAGATTTCATACAAATAGCACAGTACCACTTCATTGTTACACACTCATCTTCAATCTTACTGAATGTAGGCTGAGAAATAATTAATAACTTAATGAATAAATACAAATATATGTGTTTTGTGGCCTTGTTGAAAAGTCTTGACACTGTAGAGGCTTAAAAAGATTTTTTTTTAAAAACAAGACTGCTTAAAACGTCTGTACATTGCTGAAGATAGATGCAGTATTTGTACAGCATTAGCTGATCACTAATGAAATACTCCACTCAAAATATTAAATTTTATCTGTGCTTTTTTTTGGAATAATAATATTATCTAAAAAATGACTTCCATTCTGAAACAAATCCATATTTAGCAATACCAGTAAACTTTATAGATAGTTTATAAAGCTCATTAGTCTAAAAAATATTATTTGGAACATTACTCTTAACTACATATCCTGCAGCTAATGCTGCTCTGCAGTAGAATCACACTGATACTTGCAAAAGAATATTGCCTTCTCCTTACTGAACAGACCCGCTAAATGTTTAAAAGGAGAAAAGGTGAAAGAAAAGAAGCACTGAATTGTTATCCCAAACCATTTATTGAGAAATGAAAAAGAGCGCAAATAAAATCAAATCAGTTTTTGCATTTAAAACAGTTACTGAAAGCCACATTTTCATAACAGATTAGCATCAGTAATCAGCAATTGCAGCAATTTCAGATACAAGGTAGAAAACCTGCAGTTATTTGCAGTTACGTATAGCATTGAAACAAATGGCATATTATTTACACATGAAAAATTTGAGTCCACAATCTTCCATATATTGTATGGACTTTGTTCTTACGCCTTCTTCAAAATGAAACTTTCCTTCTTTTCAAAAGCAAAAATCTCTCAAAACATATGTACAAATTGACTTAAAATGTAAAAATTACTTTAATTTAGATGTTTTCCCCCCTTTATGCTGGATAGGGTTTACGAGATAAACCGTGGATCATTATGTGCATGTACAAATTAATAACTGAATCTTTACAAGTATAAAATGATATTTTCACAGATATTCAAGTATATGGGAAAATACAAATTCTATATAAATATTAAAATTGATATAAATTATAACTCTGAATGTTATAGTATATTAATGTAACTAGTTGTATGGTAAAACATTTCTGTCAGCAGATCTGTCATCCATTTCTAGTTCTGCTGTCCAATAGCATTGAGGAACTCATAGAATAGGGTCAGTGATGTTGAGAGAAACTGCATAACACACAAGAATTCTTTATAAGCTGTACACCAAATTGAATTAATCTGTAAAAACATTAATGGGGTTAAAGCTTCACTGTGTGATAATTGTAGTGTATCGGTTAACGTGTTTGCATGAAATTCCTTTCTTCATTATTTTAACAAAGCCATCTATCTATTGAAAATAAATGGTCAAGACTTCTTTGAAATAGCAAACACAGGAATGCCACACAAACATATTAACCAGCATCTTACAAAAAATTCACAGTGAAACTCCAACAATTATTTTAGTACCTTTGAACCTATGATTTTGCTATTTTAAAAACAGCTGACCTGTGGGATCTACTTTCCAAGCGGCAGGATCACATTCGTTATTCTGGAAGATGGGAGTTTTTTCAGTTGCAGCTTAGCTTGTGTGGAATCGTAAGAGCTAAAACTCTGAGAATGCACTATTAAGAGACTGCTGTTGGTGGATTGCTAACTTGATAGTCTATTTATGGGGAATATCTTTCCTAGTCACTTGGGAAACTTTTAGTATGCTCTTTTTCCCTGAAATCACTGGCTGTTTTTAATTTAAAACAATTTAGGTGTTAAAAGTTATTTTGGTATCTTTGAATTGTCATGCTGTAGAAAAGGAATCTGCATCTGGAATGTTCTGTGAATTTATCATATGATTTCAATATTTTATCAGGAAGAGGAGTCAGAAAGAAACTGTGAGGCAACAGGATTTAATTTGCAGTCTCTGACTCAGTCGGGTAAACTCCCCAATCCTGCGCTCCCAGCGAGGCACTGTGCTGAAATGTAACGCGGGTCAGAGATAGAGAACTTCAACACCTTAACGCCGCTTCTGAGAGTTGTGCTACTTTTGAACACAACTCAATGCTCAAAATTTAAGATCAATGAATTTACCCTAGTGTTCCCAGTTATCAATGTACAAGATTATCTAGATGGGGAATTCAGAACAAGGGGAAATAACCTTAAAATTCAAGACGCACCACTAAAAAGCCAATCAGAAAAGAAAATATTTCACACAAATAGTTGTGAGAAGGTGGACTGCTCTGCCTATGAATGCCATAGATGCAAAGGTTTTTAAAAGGGAGATCAGTATTCACTTGGGAAGTAAGAGTATTAAATAGTCTAAAAATATACTAAATAGTCATTGTTCAATTATCAAAGGTGCTTAGTCCTGAATCAGTAGGAACAATTGATGGTACTTCCATTAGGCTAACTTCCATCTCTACAGGTCTTTGCCAATCTGTTCTGCTATAGTCACTATTTACCTAGCAAAAGAGTTTAATGTTTACTCATTGGCTGTTAGAAGTGAAAAATTCACGTAATCCAAAAGCAAGATTTTGCAACGTTCCAGTCTTCATATCACTAATGCATCGCAGATCAGCTGGTTGACTTATTAGGAGATTTACTAGTTTTGAAATTGTTGGAACTTGAACCAGTTGGTATTCCCCTCAAGATGTTGGAGATACTTTCAGTATAGCAAGGATCATATCACTGCTAACATACCTTTCATTGAAATGTTCACACTGATGAGCAAGTGCCTAATTAGCACCTTGCTACTGTTGAGGTTGGCAGACAGATAATTATAAAAAAACCACTCTGGCCCAGAAATTAGGCTCCCTGGCTTCCCACGGGTGCAAGGATCCCGCGCGCACCTACCTACCGCGCCTGCCGTTGACCTCTGGGCCCACGGGGACTTCAGCTCCTGGGCCTCCTGCAGCTGCCGGCGCGCAGTGCTTGTGTATCCCAGGGGCGTAGTTAGTGTGATGCGTCCCCTGGGATCACATGGGCCATGGAGAGCCAATGGCAGCAGACCTATCAAATCTATGAATTGAAATCGGCCCCAAAACAACACCTAAACTTCAAATAAATTAAAAAAAAAAATCACATTTTTAAAATAACTATAAGTTAAATAAATTAACTACTTTAAACAAAAATTTAAATTTTTGAAAAAATTAAAATACTTTTTAACAGTGCTAAAAATAAACTTACCTTTCTTTAAAGTATCTAAAAAAGATAAACCTGTTGAAATTTTTTTTTTAATTGTAATTAATTAACCACTTACCTTGTTAAAAACGGGTCCTGCGCCTCCTTTTTAAAAGCGCAGCTTCTTCCATACTTACCTTCCCGGAGAAACCTGAAAAAAAAACTAAGTTCGCTGCGTGCGCGCAGCCTCTCCCGCGCACGCAGTTCACCTCTCAACCCCTCCCTTCACGAGACCGGAAGTTCCGGTTTCCCGCGCATGCACAGTGCATGCAGGAAACCGGCACTTCAGGAGGCCTTACGGGTGAGTACACAGTGTGTACTCACCCGGCAAGTGCCAAATTTTTGGCCCTCTGTCTCTCTGCTGATAATATTGACCCTATTTTTTAAGCCCAGCAGATTTGTTGCCTATGATTCTGCTATATCCTCCACCCTGATTTTTTTTGTCTCTATTTGATAACATGTCTATTACAGTTTACAAATTTGCACTGCTGGTGGAGAGATTCATCCTTCGGGAGTGCATTTTGGGAATTCGGGTGTGGAGGTCAGTGGGCAAAACAGGGTTTTATGTCCATTCATTTTAATAGATAAAAAAATACTGTGGGGCCCACTGATTTCTGTTCTGGAATCCCCGATATGTGCTGCCAACAGTTAAAGCCAATGGTGAGAGCATGATTTCATTAAATTTACTCTAAGAAAGAAAAAGCTTGCATTTATACAGCACCTTTCACATCCTCAGGATGTTCCAAAGTGGATCACAGCCAAGTAATTACGTTTGAAGTGTAATCATTGTTGTTTTATAGAGTAACGTGGCAGCCAAATTGTGCACAGTAAGGTCCTACAAACAGCAAATGAGTTAAGTTTGTCTTTGGTTAAGGAATAAAAAGTGGCCAGGATACGAGGAAAACTTCCCATTCTTCTTCAAATAGTGCCATGGGATCTTAAATACCCATCTGAACAGACAGTACCTCATCTTAATATCTTATCTGAAGGACACACCTCCAACAATGCAACTCTCCCTCAGTAGTGCGCTGAAATGTCTGCCTAGATTATGCACTCATGTTCTAGAGGGGACTTAAACCCACAACCTTCTGACTCTGAGGCAAGAGAGCCAAGCTGACACATAAGGATATAATTATTACTGCCTTTCTGTTGCATATCAAGCTTCCATTATCTTTTATCGTATGTTTACTTGTCTATCACTTAGTGCATTGATCTAGTCACATAAACTTAGAAATTATTGTTGGTCATATTAGTTCATGATCACTTACCGCTTTGAATGACATTTCTCTGCTATTTTAGTGAAGCTGTTAAACCATTTAAAATCAAATAAATTTTAAATAAATGGATTAATGCTCGAATTAAAATAATAGACAGAGGAATGTCATTTTAAGGCATTAAGGGGGAGAAATTCGGTATCACCCCGTTTGGGGCGCAATTATCGGCCGGGCGCAAAGTTTAGCGCCTGGCGCTAATTATCACCTCCGACTGCAAACTTGGCTTCTATCGCCCCTGGAGGTGATTGGAGCGCTAAATCAGGTGCTGCACACCTCTCTTAAGGTGCTAACGCCGAGGAGCGAGGTGCTAACTCAGAGCGCGGGCGCAGCGCAGGTGATGTCAGTTAGCGATGGAACACAGACACACTGGCGCCGGCCAGTTCTTAAAGGGGAGGGTCGATCTTGCTCTCCATCCACATCCTGCTCATTGCAGCCTTGAATCTCGGCCTGGAGAGACCTGTGACTACATTTTCCAGCCAAGGACTATGGAGAGGGTGAGAGAACGAGCTCAGCACTTCAGCGAGCGGGCCTTGGAGGCTCTGGTTGGCGCGGTAGAGCGCAGAAGATCTATACTTTTCCGTACGAGTGGCAGGAGGCCTTTGCCGCACGACTACAGAAGAGTGTGGAGGGAGGTGGCTCAGCACGTCACCTCCAGGAGCATGGTGACCAGGACCCATACTCAATGTAGCAAAAAGTTCAACGACCTCACTCGGGTCGTCAGGTAGAGTGGCTTTTTTTCAATACCTCTCCATCCCTCCATCTCAACCTCTCTATGGCCAGCGGGTCTTAAAACCGCAATGCCCAACACTCATCCAACACCTATGGCCCTCTCATGAAACACACACGCACATTCCACACCTTGCATACATTAAGGGCTATTCAATTATGGGAGGCACATCAGGCAAGACCATGGCTGTATATTTACTCAGACGCCGTCCTTTTTCTTGCAGACCAAGCTATCTCATAATAGGAGACAGCAGCAACGAATGGGTGGAGGACGGCCTCAGCTGCAACACCTCAGCGATCTTGAGGCGCGCGTCCACAGGATTGTGGCAAGCCAGGTGATCGGTCCTGTCGCCCCTGGAGAGGCCGACCCCATTCGGGACAGCAATGGTAAGGTCATCAGTTTTCTCTCCTCTCTCATTCCACTTGTCCCTCACAACACCAGCCTTTGACACTTTCAATCCAACTTACTAAATCGCTGCACTCCTTCCTCCCTTACTGCCCCCCTGTCCTGATGCTAAAGCCACTCTTGTACCTCCCTGCTTTCAGATGGTGATTCACCAGCTGAGGAGACGGGCCCTGAAGCTGCCAGTAGGAGCGAAGCCGCAGGCGAGAAGGAAGAGGAAGCCAGAGCATCAGTGCCACCCTCTCCCGAGGAAGCCCATGCCCACACTGGGACCACGTCTTCCCTGGAGGGGAGCAGGGGGGAAGGGTCTGATGAGGGTGAAGCTCCAGGACCCAGCGGGCTGTAGCAATGCGATGTGGCTAGGGAAGCTCGGGGGCCTTCTCCCCGGAGGGAGAGTAGGCCAGCGAGTCCTGTCGCACTGGACGCAGAGGAGGAGCGGCTCATCGCTGAAATGAACACCCAGGCGGTGGACATGCCCACTCAGCTCATGGGTGCAGTGAGAAGGGTGCCCGATTGCATTGATGCACTGGCAAGGAGTGTGGAGCACTACACTGTAGCACAGGCGGATGCCACGCTAATGCTTAGTGCTGCAATTCAGTCACTGGCTGCTGTGATCCAATCTCAGACTGGTCTCATGCAGACTCAGATTGAGGCCACGCAAGCACTGACTGCTGCCATTATCGCTGGTTCGGACACATTTCCCGGGGCTCTCACTGCGCCGCAGCAGGCCAGCAATCTGTGCTCCAGCAGATTGCTCCGGATGCTGAAGTGCTGCTCCGTGGGAGTGCCAGTGTGTCGGGCGAGCAGGGAGTTGCTGTCCTCTCTCAAGATGACAGCATTCCTGCTGCCACCGCTGTCACTTCCCCATTGCACTTGCCACTGCCTGTAGCCCAGACTGCTGCCGCCCATGCAGAGTTGGTGCAGTCTGCAGCCGGGCCCTCCAGGCCCAGAGCTGGTCGAGGCCGTCCTTCAAGGAGGAGCAGTAGGGTGGGAAGGGGGGAAGTGCACAAGGGAAGGAGATCACCCTCGAAGGGCAAAAAGTAGGAAGTGTGACGAAATGTTGGTCAATTTTTTATTAAAGGCCGAGGTTCGTGTTCAAACTTTTGTTTAGTGTTTTGGACATTATCTCCAGGTTGTGAGAACCAGTTATATTAATGAATGATTTTTTGTGTTTGTTTCTATTAGTTTGTCATGAAGAAATGACACACACAGAGTTTGTAAAATAAAAAAGTTTTGTATTCAAAATGTACATGTTTGGCCTTTGGAATCATTGCTGCCTTCGCCAGCTTAGGGGTTGCGGGTTGGTTTCATTCATGTTGTTCTCGATGCCAGAAGCCATTTCCTCAGCAGGGGCCTAGAAGCGGCTTGTTATCAGCCGTTGACGGACGGCCCTTGCAGTTTCAACATTGTGTGCCTCCCTCCCGCCTTGGTGCTGCTGCTGATCATCCTCTTCCTCTTCCTCCTCCTCCTCCGGTGGTGCACCAAGGCCATGTGGCATTGGCTGGGTCCTGAGGATTGCCAGGTTATGAAGCATGCAGCACACAACTATGAAGAGGGAGACTCGCTCAGGCGAGTACTGCAGGGCTCCTCCTGAGTGGTCCAGACAGTGGAACCATTGCTTGAGCACACCGATCATCTGCTCAACGATGTTCCTGGTGGCGAGATGGCTCTCATTGTACCGCAGCTCAGCAGAGGTGTTGGGGTTACGGAGCGCTGTCATCAGCCAGGTGCAGAGTGGATAACCCTTGTCCCCGAGGAGCCAACCACTTGGCTGATGTGGTGCCTGGACAAGTTCTGGCACAGCAGTCTGGCGCAGGATGGCAGCATTGTGGCTGCTGCCAGGATAGCGGGCATTGACGGCGAGTATCAGCTGTCTGCGGTCACAGACCAACTGGACGTTTAAGGAGTGGAACCCCTTGCGGTTTTGGAAATCCTCTGCATTCTCATGCGGTGCCCGCAATGCCACATGCATGCAGTCAATGGCGCCCTGCACCATGGGGAAGCCCGCTATCCTCGCAAAGCCCAATGCGTGTTCATGCTGTTTGACCCAGGTCATCGGGAAAGAGATGTACTGGCGTCTCCTTTTATTAGAGGGCATTTGTGACCTCCCGGATACAGCAATGGACCGCGAACTGGGAGATATTGGCGATGTCCCCAGTAGCTGCTTGAAAGGAGCCGGTGGCATAAAAGTTCAGAGCCACTGTGACCTTCACAGCCACCGACAGAGACGTCCTGGTCCTCAGTAAAGGCTACAGATCTGGCTGCAGCAGATGGCAGAGCTCAGTGACCACCTCCTTGTTGAAGCGCAGCCTGCGCAAACACTGCTCCTCAGACAAATGATTGTCGGAGAATTGTTCCCGGAATACCCTGGGAGGGTAAGGTCTCCTGTACAGAGGCCTGTTGGCCCTCCTCTGTCTGGCCATGATTGCCACTCTCTCTCTGTGTCTCTGTTGCCTTTAATTCTGCAGGCGCAGGACAACGCCCCGAATCAGTGCAGCCCCCATAGTCTCTTGGCAATCAAAGTAATGAAGGTCAAATCCAAAAGTACCTCCAAAGTGATGCTCAGTAGCCAAAACTACTTCACACAGCGTTAACTCTATGCAGAAGTCTCTCTATCTCTCTCTCAGAATCTCTCTCTCTGTCAGAATGAATGGTGCAAAAATGTCTACTACAGAAAAAGCCAGGAAGAGGCCGCCTTTAAATAGCACCCCTCCAGCCCCTCACCAACTGGGAAATGTTCCAGTCTCCCTGTTGTTGCTTGCGCCAGGCGGAAAGGAGGGGGGCGCCACTCAATATCCGGTCCAGGGCGCCACCAGGGCGTTGCACGCTCGACTGACGTCACGATCTGTGGGCGCAGGAGATCGGGGTGCTAAACTTTTGCGCCACCACAAAAACTTTAGTCAATTTCGCGAGCGGCGCAAACATCGCCGCGCCCGGGCGCTAGTTGCTTTGCACCCCATTAGCGCCCTCTTAGGGTGCTAATGGGAGGTGCAAGCCAACCAAATTTTTTCTCCTTAGTGTTCATCCGATAATATTGCTGACATTAATTTCTAAGCTAGAAATTGTTTCCCTGATAGTAGACTGAAGGCAGGAATATGGATATAAAGCAAACTGCTCAATCCACCATCCCATAAATGAGTTTCCCAGGGCCTCACCTGCTGGATTCCAAAGTTTTGAAAAGTTACCGATCCTAGAAATTTGAAACCTCACTCCAGACTTGGATTCTTGCTCAATGGGAGCACAGATTGAAGAACCAGCTGTGGCAGGCAGTACACCTGATTTATAGTGCTCACAATCTTCTGGCCATTAAACTTAGTGGGGTAGATTTCATGAACGCTGCGCGACCAGTGTGTGCACGAACCAAGAGGCTCGAGGATTAATGGAAATTGGTCCTCAGGCATCATCAGCATACTTGGCGCAAGCTGCCAGCGCTGGTCACATCTCCACAGACAGCTTGCTTGAGCGAAGAGATCAATGTCGGGCTGCCTGCCTTGCCATCCTAACCTGGACACATATCACCCGTTCCTTCATTGCCACTGGGTCAATAATCTGGAATTCCCTACCTAACACCATTGTGGGAGTACCATCAACACAAGAACTGAACCAGTTGAAGGAGAAGGCCCACCACCATGTTCTCAGGGCAACGAGGGATGGGCAATAAATGTGTCCTTGCCAATTTCATCTACGTGCCAAGAACAAAAACCTGCTGCCTGGAGTAATTACTAGTGCAACTCATGAGCTTCCCATGTCCATTGAGTTTCTAAACCTTTCTCTTCTTCGTCACCACAATGGTGGTTTCTACATTCATGCTTATGGTCACAAATTTCCAATGCTAATTACTACTCTCCTGCTATAACAACCCTTCATTTTCATTATCTTTACTTTTACTAGATCTGAACTCGGTAAGATACTCGTGTTTTGATGCATAGTAAGAGGAGAAGGATATTCAGCCCCTTGAGCCTGTTCAACCATTCAATTAGATCACGGCTTAACTTCATCTACCCGCCTTGGTTCCATAACCCTTAATATCCTTGCCGAGCAAAAATCTATCAAATTTTGATGTGTCTCTATAGCTGTAAAATGCTGTGCTAATTACTCATTTGTAATTGTTAATAAGGCCTTAGTAAGTTCAGTTAGTCTTTATTTCCAACTTTTCACAAGCTGTGTTTAAGGAATAGGACTATTCAGAGCACAGATGATTAACCCATTGCTGCTTTCTCCCATTATTCCATCATTCTTTAAGCGTGTCTACTTCTTCATGAGAAGTCGCACAACACCAGGTTATAGTCCAACAGATTTATTTAATTTTACAAGCTTTCGAAAGCTTGTAAAATTAAATAAATCTGTTGGACTATAACCTGGTGTTGTGCGACTTCTCATTTTTGTCCACCCCAGTCCAACGCCGGCATCTCCACATCATTACTTCTTCATGAACAGAGGTATGTTAGGCCCAAGAAATATAAAATTCAGAGGCTGAATGCCAGGGGCAAATGCTGAGGGAGAAAGGTGCAGATAGCAAGTTTAAAATATATTAGAACTGAATGAATTAAGCGTTGAAGAATTAAACAGATTATAAGAAGGCATCATAACATTTCTATAGTATCAATTTTCATCTCCTCCAGTCAGAATCTTATACACTTTCCTGTTCTGTGAATCCTGTTACAGTAAACTGCTGGTTTTCTGCAGTGTAATGGACCTCGGAAGCTCCTGTTATTTCCTTTTTTATGTTGCATGTAACTCCGACTACGACCCTGCTCCCATTCTTGTTGATGTCTATTACTGTAGAGGATGCAGTTACAGTTTGGCTGAGGTTCTTTTAGTTTGGTAACTTCTTCTGCTAGGAGATGGCAGGCTGGAGGGGAGCAATACGTACCTAGGGGGAAAAATTCAGTTGGTTTGCGCCTCCCGTTAGCGCCTTAAGAGGGCGCTAATGGGGTGCAAAGCATCTATCGCGTGGGCGCGGCGATGTTTGCGCTGCTCGCGAAATTAACTAGACATTTTGCGGCGGCGCTAAACACTACTGCCACGATCTCCTGTGCCGGCAGATCGTGACGTCAGTCGAGTGCGCAACGCCCCGGTAGCGCCCCGAAGCGGATATTGAGTGGCGCCCCCTGCCTTACCGCCTGCCACTAGCAACGACAGGTTGAGGGGAGCGTTTTGCAGTCAGGAAGGGACTGGGGGAGCGCTATTTAAAGGCGACTGCTTCCTGCCTTTTATTGTTGGTGACATTTTTGCACCACGCATTCTGAGAGAGAGAGAGAGACTTCTGGAGAGATTCAACGCTGTGTGAAGGAGTTTTGGGTACTGAGCAGCACTTTGCAGGTTCATTTTGATTTTCCCTTCCTTGTATCGATTTAGAAGAGATTGTGGGGGCTGCACTCTGAGCTCTTTCCCTGGTTCTCTCCATTGTTCTTTCCAGCAGATTTGATGTACAGGTCTCTCCAGGCCGAGATTCAAGGCTGCAATGAGCAGGATGTGGATGGAGAGCAAGATCAACCATCCCCTTTAAGAACTGGCCGGCGCCATTGTGTCTGTGTTCCATTGCTGACTGACATCACATGAGCTTCGCGAGCGCTCTGAGGTAGCGCCTCGCTCCTCGGCCTTTGTGCCTTAAGACAGGTGTGAAGCGCCTGATTTAGCGCTCCAATCACCTCCAGGGGCAATAAAAGCCAAGTTTGCAGTTGGAGGCGATAATTAGCGCCAGGCGCTAAACTTTGCACACGGCCGATAATTGCGCCCCAAATGGGGCGATACTGAATTTTTCCCCCCTAGTCTTTGTTTATTGCAGAATTTCTGTAATGAAGATTAGGGAGGTATTCTTGGCCAATTTAACATAGCAGACCAGAATTTGTCCAGCAGAGAAGTGGTTGTAGCTTGTCATTTTCATTTGTGCAGCATTATGATGCTGGATAACTTGCAGAAAATTTAAGGAAAGGAAATAATAGGGAGGAACAGGAAATGTAGCACATGAAGACAAAGCAACCACCTTGGGGAGGAACAGAAACTTGAATAAATGGAAGAGTTAGAGACAAGGCAACATGAGAATGTAAGGAAAAAAGAAGAGGGTTTGCAAAAAACAGAGTGAGAAAGATATATAAAGAATAAAACAAAACCTGGTAGAAATGTGACAGAGGGATAGATTTTCAGCTTGCTACCAGGACGTAAAATTGATGTTGCAGATTGGCCGCCAGTTATAGAAACTGCCCGATTTTCAAAATAAGCTGGTTTCTATAATGGACATCCGCTACCCATGCCGGTTTTATGCCTGGGTGGCAAATTGAAAATCTATCCCGGAGAGTCAGAACTCTTGCATCCTCTTTCTCTTCTTCCTAGACTTTAAAAAAATGTGTTTATGGGATGTGGGCGTCGCTGGCAAGGCCAACATTTATTGCCCATCCCTAATTGCCCTTGAGAAGATGGTGGTGAGCTGCTTTCTTGAACCACTGCAGTCCGTGTGGTGAAGGTACTCCCACAGTGCTGTTAGGTAGGGAGTTCCATAAATTTGACCCAGCGATGATGAAGGATCGGCGATATATTTCTAAGTCAGGATGGTGTGTAACTTGGAGGGGAACTTGGAGGTGGTGGTGTTCCCATGCGCCTGCTGCCCTTGTCCTTCTAGGTGGAAGATGTCACGGGTTTGGGAGGTGCTGCTGAAGAAGCCTTGGCGAGTTGCTGCAGTGCATCTTGTAGATGGTACACACTGCAGCCACGGTACGCCGGTGGTGGAGGGAGTGAATGTTTAAGGTGGTGGATGGGGTGCCAATCAAGCGGGCTGCTTTGTCCAGGATGGTGTCGAGCTTCTTGAGTGTTGTTGGTGCTGCACTCATCTGTTTGGACAGACAAGCAGCTTCTCCAACAAAGTCAACTTTGCTACCTTCAGTATTTTGATAATTTATGACATTAGTGCTGTTGCACTAAAGAAAATTCCTGCTGGAATATTCAGGGTCATAGCCTTCATTTTCATTCCTAAAATGTTATATTACAGGAAGAGTTTCTATTACATTTTTCAATTAACTCCTTGTTTTTGAGAAAATTGCAAATGTGAACATTTTCCTTATTCATGACTATTCTGGAACTGCCCATGTAAAGCAATGCTTGGTGGTACTCCGACTGGAATAATTTGGATTAATGGCCGGTAATTTGCGGTCAGCGGCGAAGCAAAGGCGTTCGCCACTGGCCCTGAAGTAAGCTTCCCACAAAGATCTCACGATCCCTGTGGTGAGAATTTCAGCTTTATCGATGCGTAATTGAAATCGACGCAAGTTAATGGGGATTCCCAGCGAAGAGCTGCTGTGATGTCAACAAGCTTTCTAAGCAACCAATCAAAATGCAGAATTCTCACAGACAGCGAACCCGGAAGTTGGTAAGCTCCTTTGATTCTAACTTTTTAAAAACGTAAGAGAGAGCAAAACAAAGATTGGGGCTCTCACATGGGGAAAAGGCAAATCTGAAATAAAGATGAACAAACTTAAAAAAAAACTTTTTTTTATAGTTTCTTAAATTTTTTTAATTTTTATTAAAATGGATAAATTTGAAAATCCACAAAACTAAAATGAGTTTTTCAGGGCTTTTACCTTTGTTTAGCAGTCAATACGCTGTTAAAACCCCAGTTACAACTAATCCAAAAGGGTCTAACTTTCAATGGCGTATTTAACAGCGGTATTACCGCGGAAGAGCTAAAGTTTTAGTCAGTTTCCATGATTTGACAGATTACACTGATTGCCGACTATGGGGGGAGGGGGGTGGGGTAGGCACAGCGCAGCCTGTGGAGGAGCAGTGAATGACTGACCACAACTTCAGGATTTCCGCGTTAGGCTGCGTATGTGCTAAATCCTGAAGTTCCGGTCAGTTTCAAAGGCGAAATGATGGCGAACGCTGCCAGTACGCCGTCATCAGGACCACAACTTCCAGGCCAATATTTTCCAGACAGATTTTTGCGAAACACTGTTTGATTTTCCTTAAAACCTTAAGGACATGATTTCTGAGTTGAGCATTGCTATATTTTGGTGAGTTTGCCACAGTACATTGGTTGTTTTATGCAGAAACCCTTAAATGACAAAATAAATAAATGCACACTGCACAAAATGAACATCATTAGCGCAATCATGCTACATTAAAACAAAACTTAATCAAATTTTACTGCAGGAAATGACAAAGAATTGATAGCTTTGTGAAGTTTACCTATAGTAGTTTTGTTCTTTTATTCCTCTAATTCTATTTGCTGCACTTTACACTCGTAAATTTTTCCTTTTGATAAATTGTCGAACATAAAGATGAAGTTCGTAAAATGACTATTAATACCACTTATCACAGAACAATTTGACTATACATTTATAAGAATTACATCAAAAATTAATGATACAAATCATCTAGAAACCATCGAATTATAAAACAAATATACTGAAAAGTAACATGAAAACTTCATCATTCTTTGCAAAAGGTGTCTCCTGTTAACAATTCAGAATTTGAAATAGTTTTGGAACCAAAATTGACAAATAACCCACAGCCTATTCAATTTAGAATTAGCAAACTGCCAGCTCGTTAGGATTTCCTTTAGCTCCCCCTCCCCTTTAATTCTGAAATGTTGTTCATATTTTTCAACTTTTTTTTCATTTCGGGTTCCTTTCCATGTTGAGAAAATCTAAAGGTGTGAGCCATTACAAGGAAGATTGATATTTAATACGATAAATGGATGCTTCATCTGCTAGAAATCTTTTGTGGTTTGCTTTCCTTTCCCCTCAAGATTTTCTCCCCTTCCCTCCACGCATCGACTCCTCGCCACGTTCTGGTTCCACAGGCACTGGTTGCTCTCTCGTGTCTCGCCCAAGTGGCCATTATTCACGTCTGAGCCTAGACAGTGTTGCTAGGCTACTTTTACAGTCCAGGGTCTCAGAGAAAACATTTAGGATGAAGCCCAAGCCCATCCTTCACCAATGTCCACATGCGTGCTCTTTTAGCAGAAGTCACGAAATAATAGTTCAGAGCGAGGAAACTGTCTAATTTTTCCCCTCCCTATCCCAGAAGTGCGGAGGTCTGTTAGTGCTCCTACCCCCACCCTGGCCGAGGTCAGCAAACTCAGCATAGACCAAGAATTGAAGTGGCACCTTCTTGGCTGCCATAGCTTGGCTATCCTCATTGACCCAGGGTGGGAGTGCTACTGGTTGGTTTTATTGGACAGGTGATGTTTTACTGACTGACCATTTGTGAGCAAAAGTATGAGCTGCCAAATCACTCATGTTCATAAAGCTGACATGGCTTTAGAAACACCTTCAAAATGTGAGCAGCGAATACATACAATGTAGTTTATAAGTGCAGTGTTCCTCAAAAGAGCACAAAAATTTAAAATAGTTTCATTGCTTTTCATGATTTGCAAAGAAGACTGCTAAACATTTTTATGTGACTGGTTTCAAAAGCAGATTAGGGATTTCATACTGTAAAAAGTATTATTAAAATAGATTTACACCAATTTACTTTCGTACCATTTAACAGTTCAATGTTTGGGAAAATTATTTAGCATCAAGTCTATATGCAATAATATAAAACAACAAAACTGATATTTAAAGGGGTACTTTCACAAGACAGTAGGTTTCAAAAGGCAATCGTTTGGACAAAAAAGCTGTCACGTAAATGGCATTGTTCTTTCCTAATGAGCTTCATGACTGAATGGCAGGTAATTTTAAGATGGCACTTTGTGTCACATAAAAATATCAAATAGAAATTAAATTTAGTGCAAACTGTTTGTGTTCCTGAAAACTGATTGCCTAAACTAAAATTCAGATACACAGCAGTATCAAATTCAACATTCAGTGCAGAACCTTTCAACAGATACATTGGATGTTTGCAGAATTAAAGCTGGAAAACATCTAAAACCGGTCTCAAGAAGGTTAAGAGCAGGTTAGTAATCACCACATCCTTTCCGTATGTTCCAGAAGTTTCTTATTCAACAGAAGCTTAACTTTGAAATCACATTTTCCCCTCAATTTCCTTTCTTTTTTTATTTAGGACTAAAATAGAAAAAAGAATCTTTGAATGTTTTCCTAGAACATCCCTACTGGCTAATGTTCAGCTGAAATGATAAATTTTGTAATGAGTTCTTAAAAATATATAAAATAAATGCAACTTAATTAATCTATACCTTATTGAATTTTTGACTTTATGTTTCCCCAGTTGATAACTGACAAACTGCAAGGTTAAGCATTATAAAACGTGTACAATAAAAACGCAATGTAAGATTAAGCTTTGCTACTGATAAATTCTAGGAATGGAAAAATGAGAATTGTCTTTTTTATTTCTTGATATAAAAAAAATACTATGGTATTAGAAGATTTGAAAATGATTCATTTTTTAGAACTTTATTTCTTCTTTACTGTTTTGGGTCACCCTATGCCCTGCTGTGTTTTCTGACAACGAGGGCAAAGTGGTAACTTTCTCCCAGGCTGCCACCAATAATGCTCTTGAGCCAGACTGCACGGTGGGCTGGGGAAGCTGAAGCCCTCATTCCCTTCGAGATGGACTACCCTGCTTATGCGCAGTGTTCCAACTAATAGGCAAGTGAAGAACTAATTAAACCCGGGCAACCAATGCAAGTCAGTTCTAGCGACAACCTCAGGCAGCCTGGCACTCAAACCTCTGACTTTCTGACCAGGATATATGCTATTGAACTGCAAATAGTATTCATTTCTTTGCTAAAATCTTGGTGTCAGTCTCCAGGAAATGACAAAAGTCTTTTTTTTTACTATTATAAATATCATGCCTCTGTGACTTACCCAGAGCATGTTTGCGTTAATGAGATACTATAAATGTGATAGATAACTATTATTGAAAGAAAATTGAAGAGATTTAAAGGTGTTTCAAAGGATCCATTTAATCAAACCACAACAGATCTCAACCCCATATTTATGAAGCTTCACAAAGAACAGAAAAAATGTGAATTAGCATCAAGTGCAGATTTGCATCTTACTTGCGTGTTCAACTTAATAGGTGCACAAATACAAGCAAATAATAAGAAAAAATATTAACCCTTAAAGTACTGAATAGCATATGCCCTGTGTTCCTTACGCAAATAGACAGCTTGACGGATTAAATTGGTGGAATGCTGCTGACGGCATGAGTGCAGTATTCCCGCGATTTATGCCACTTCTTTAATATAAATGACCCAATCCCTGGAGAGCTGATGGCACTGGAGAGCCACATTCTGTGGGTCTTGTTAGCTGTCATTAGGTCTCCAGTGTGGAGTTGGGTTCTCTCCCTTTTATCTCAGCCTTGATCGGGAGTGGTGACAAGGAGTAAAGTAAATGGGGCAGAGCAGTGCATGAAGACCATGGCTCACTATTTGAACGCTGCTCCTCCAGGACCACTTTTATAATATGAAATGCTTTAAAAGACCCAAAACATGGCAATTTGCATAAATAACCCCTCGGAAGTGGAAAATGAAACCACAACATCCTTGCAAGTTAAAATGCCATACAGTATTTACAAATAAAATGGCTTACTCATGCTTTTTGTGACTGAAATTGTGCTGTGAGATATTTGTAATGAATGTATGAATGCTTCTATATGAAATTCTTTTACCCACTATTTTAACAAAGCATTAACCTGCTTAAAATAAATGTGTTAACATATTTTTTGAAACACAGGACAAAGGAATTTCATATGAACACATTAACGCATTAATTACTAATATTGCACAGTGCAGTTTCAACCATTTTATATTTTGTAAGTGTGGCAAATAGTACATATTACAGGCACAGTGCAAGGATCCTAATTGTGTAGGATACATGTCATATGAAAATTATGCTCTTCAGCATGTACTATTCTGATAACATTCGATACATGCATGTTAGGACAGTTTAAAATATTGGCAACATTTTTTCCAAGCAGCAGTAGGTGAACTCAAGTGTCAAACTCATAGGTACCTGAGTGATAGCTACACGTTCTGTTACCTAAGCCACTTAAAACCATATTTACTATGCAATGCCATTGTCTTATTTGCAATATATCACAGCAAACATCAATTTATTTGAAAGAAAGAAGAAAGGAAGGGAAATAAATGTAATACTTCATAAACGGACACTGTTGTCTGATAAATGGAAGGAGAGTCTAATAGTGCAATCAGTGATGTGATGATGTGACTATAAACTGATTATTTAAGAACAAATCTATCCTTGAAGTTCACACTATACCTGATACAGCAACTGCTGCAGCATAAAATTACCATGGTAACCAGCATGACAGCGTGGCTGTGGAAGTTCTGACACAGACTGCTCCTGGCTGTTAACTATCCAACGGTGATGAACATGTGTGAGTCAGCGATGGCAAATACAAAACAGTGACTACACTTCAAAACCCAATTCACTGGCTGCAAAGCGCTTTGGGACATCCTGAGGACATGAAAGGAGCTATATAATTTATTTTAATAGCATGGAAAATTTAAGGGAGATATTGGAGGAAGAATTTAAGGAAGATATTTGAGGAAGTGGGTGATTAAGTGATATTAGTTTTTGGAACTGGCTGGATGGATTACTAAGTTTTTTTCTGTCCTCCACATTCCTATGTTCCTGCTCCAAGAATTAAGTCTGAAAGAAAAATGCAATTTTTACAATTTTTTTGTGTAAGGTTAGGTGACGCTCATTATAACATTTATATTTTACTTATATGGTTCTGGGTGATTAAATTACTAATTTTTTAATCTGCATTTAGTGTGATGCTCACAAGCAACTTCAAACTATCCATAATCTGAATGCTTGCTAATCCAAACCAATTTATCATAGTCTTTGAAAAAAGTTCAGACAAACAGAATTGAATTGATATGATACTCAGAAAACATGTTGATTCCTGCGATCAGGAGTTATATTTTTATTCTAGCATTAATGATTATAATTCATCGATTAGGCTGCCTTTCATTGAAAACTATAAGAGCGCAAAGTCAGTAAAACCTACCTGTACTCTCCCATCAGTGCAACTTTGAAGCGGCATTAGTACCCCTATCATTTTCAATGGGAAAAGAAGGATCAAAAGGCCTCAGTAACAGAGTTACTACAAGAGACTGACAAAGAGTCCTGGTATAAATGTCCATTTTTTGAAGGTTTATTTTTAAACTTTGCTAATAAGGGTGGATTTTCCTGGTCCTGTGCCTGGGCAAATTAGATTGCCTGAGCGCAGTAAAGTTAGGATAATCAGGTGGACAGGAGGGTATGCCTTTAAGGGAACCCACACAGTTTGCTGTCCGCTGATAACAGGCTCCCTTACACACATGTGTTCCTCCCAGTCTTCACTCTGCCCAGGCAATCTAGTACGCACAGGCGTAGGACCAGGAAAATCTACCTTTAACTGTTAAGAGTATTCAAATTAAAAAGTCATTATGGACTTGTACATTAATGAACAGTTTAGATCTTGTGCACATCACTTCTTTTCAACATTGGCTGGAGATATTTTCACAGTCCAGATGCACCATTCAATATTAAAGGAACCAACACGAGGGAAAAACATGCTTGACCTCATCCTCACCAATCTACTTGTCGCAGATGCATCTGTCCATGACAGCATTGGCAGCAGTGACCACCACACAGTCATTGTGGAGACGAAGTCCCGTCTTCACACTGAGGACACCCTCATCGTGTGGTGTGGCACTACCACCGTGCTAAATGGGATAGATTTAGAACAGATCTAGCAGCTCAAAACTGGGCATCCATGAGGCGCTGTGGGCCAACAGCAGCAGCAGAATTGTATTCCACCACAATCTATAACCTCATGGCCTGGCATATCCCTCACTACCATTACCATCAAGCCAGGGGACCAATCCTGGTTCAATAAGGTGTGTAGAAGAGCAGGCCAGGAACAGCACCAGGCGTACCTAAAAATGAGGTACCAACCTGGGGAAGCTGCAACACAGGACTACATGCATGCTAAAAAGTGGAAGCAGCATGCTATAGACAGAGCTAAGCGATCCCACAATTAATGGATCAGATCAAAGCTCTGCAGTACTGCCACATCCAGTCGTGAATGGTGGTGGACCATTAAACAATTAACGGGAGGAGAGGCTCCATGAATATCCCCATCCTCAATGATGGTGGAGCACAGCGATTGAGTACAAAAGACAAAGCTGAAGTGTTTGCAACCATCTTCAGCCAGAAGTGTCGAGTAGATGATCTATCTCGGCCTACTCCTGAGGTCCCCACCATCACAGAAGCCAGTCTTCAGCCAATTCGATTCACCCCACGTGATATCAAGAAACGGCTGAGTGCACTGGATACAGCAAAGGCTATGGGCCCCAACAACATCCCGGCTGTCGTGCTGAAGACTTGTGCTCCAGACCTAGCCGCGCCTCCAGCCAAGCTGTTCCAGTACAGCTACAACACTGGCATCTATCCGACAATGTGGAAAACTGCCCAGGTATGTCCTCTCCACAAAATGCAGGACAAATCCAATCCGGCCAATTACCGCCCCATCAGTCTACTCTCAATCATCAGCGAAGTGATGGAAGGTGTCATCGACAGTACTATCAAGCGGCACTTACTCACCAATAACCTGCTCACCGATGCTCAGTTTGGGTTCCGCCAGGACCACTCAGCTCCAGACCTCATTGCAGCCTTGGTCCAAACATGAATAAAAGAGCTGAATTCCAGAGGTGAGGTGAGAGTGACTGCATTTGACATCAAGGCAGCATTTGACCGAGTGTGGCATCAAGGAGCCCTAATAAAACTGAAGTCAATGGGAATCGGGGGTAAAACTCTCTACTGAGTGGAGTCATACCTAGCACAAAGAAAGATGGTTGTGGTCGTTGGAGGTCAATCATCACAGCCCCAGGACATCGCTGCAGGTGTTCCTCAGGGCAGTGTCCTAGGCCCAAGCATCTTCAGCTGCTTCATCAATGACCTTCCCTCCATCATAAGGTCAGAAGTGGGGATGTTCGCTGATGATTGCACAGTGTTCAGTGCCATTCACAACTCCTCAGATAATGAAGCAGTCCATGCCCGCATGCAGCAAGACCTGGACGACATTCAGGCTTGGGCTGATAAGTGGCAAGTAACATTCACGCCACACAAGTGCCAGGCAATGACTATCTCCAACAAGTTGGCGTCTAACCACCGCCCCTTGACATTCAACGGCATTACCATCACCGAATTCCCCACCATCAATATTCTGGGGGTCACCATTGACCAGAAACTTAACTGGACCAGCCACATAAATACTGTGGCAACAAGAGCAGGTCAGAGGCTGGATATTCTGCGGCAAGTGTCTCACCTCCTGACTCCCCAAAGCCTTTCCACCATCTACAAGTCACAAGTCAGGAGTGTGATGGAATACTCTCCACTTGCCTGGATGAGTGCAGCTTCAACAACATTCAAGAAGCTCAACACCATCCAAGACAAAGCCACCCGCTTGATTGGCACCCCATCCACCACCTTAAACATTCACTCCCTCCACCACCGGCGTACCGTGGCTGCAGTGTGTACCATCTACAAGATGCACTGCAGCAACTCGCCAAGGCTTCTTCGGCAGCACCTCCCAAATCCGCATCCTCTACCACCTAAAAGGACAAGTGCAGCAGGTGCATGGGAACACCACCACCTCCAAGTTCCCCTCCAAGTTACACACCATCCTGACTTGGAAATAAATCGCCGTTGCTTCATCGTCGCTGGGTCAAAATCCTGGAACTCCCTACCTAACAGCACTGTGGGAGTACCTTCACCACACGGACTGCAGCGGTTCAAGAAGGTGGCTCACCACCACCTCCTCAAGGGCAATTAGGGATGGGCAATAAATGCTGGCCTTGCCAGTGACGCCCACACCCCATGAACAAGTAAAAACAAATCCAAGATAATTCAGATAATTTCACTATGCAATACAACACACAGTGTTTGATTCTTTTTAAATATTATTACTTATGAGTAATTTAAAATAGAATCACAAAGTAGTTGACCTCCCAATCAGGGTTATTATCTATTTGATACTTCTGAATCCATGGCACCACACCATTTAACCTTGCACCCAACTGCTAAGTGACAGAAGGTTTTGCTTAAACACCCCAATCTTTGAAATTCAGAGAAGGTGGTGATCCCAACTGGGGCCAGTCGCCTCCCGTCAAGCTTTTTCATTTTTAAAATTTAAAAATAATATATAGAGGGGGAAAAATTGAGTCGAGCTTCCTTTAGCGCCCTGAAAAAATTAGCACCCCTGCGACCGAAAATGAGTGGTAGTGCCCCAAGAGGGAAGTGGGGTGCTACTGGAAGCACCCCGCCTCCCTCTTGGGGCACTGCGAGGGAATATCGTGGCGCTACATGCCGCGGTATTGCAGGCCTCCCTCCCCTTCTTAAAGGGGAGGGGCCTTGCACAGTGCGACCCGGGGTCCAGCTGGGCCACCAGGATCGCAGTGCCGGCAAAAGAGCCCGTCACTCAAGAGAAGTGCCGGGCTCATGGAGCACAGGCGGCACTCCGCGGGGGGGGGGGGTGTGCTCAGGAGGCCAGGGACGGCAGTGGAGGCAGGTGCTGGCAGGTGGCCAGCAACCAAAATGGCAGCCCAGCACCTCGCCTTTAAATAATGCCGTCCCGGCCGCAGGTAGGCCCCCCTGGCCCCGTCGGACATAGCGTCCGGGCGGTAAGTTGAGGCGTTACCAAAGATTGCGGCCGGGGCGCGAGCAGGGCGCTGCGCACGGTGATGACGTCATCGCCGGCGGCGCAGCGCCGCGGGGTGCTAACGGTTACCGCCGCCGCTAACCTCCCGCTGAATTTCGCGGGAGGCGTTGGCGGCGCCGCGCCTGGGCGCTAGTTGCTTTGCGCCCCGTTAGTGCCCTCTTAGGGCGCTAACGGGAGGCGCAAAGCAAACAAAATTTTCCCCCACACAGTATTAAATGTGGCTGTATTTTTTCAGTCAAATATTCATGGATAATGCTATTTATCTTATTCTGGCGTATTCCTTCACCCCATTATATAATAGTACCTTATATTACAAGTTAAATACTATTTATACCAAATGTCACTTTCTGATAATGAATTGTTCATTATCACTTGGTAAAATTGTAGTGATTATGTCACAATTACTGAAACTTAAGTGTCAAATTCATCACATATCAGTGGTATGGAACAGAATCGGGGTAATGTTCAACTTCTCTGCCTGGGTTGTAACCTGCCATGGTGGAGACGGCTACCTGGCCTTTCTATAACCCGTATGATTTTTGCTCGATTGATTTCATTGGAAATGGGACGAATTCTACAACAGTGGGATGATCCACTGTGCCAGGTTATCCATCATTACAGCACTGACAGCACAAAGATGCACACTGTCTCAATAAAGGCACCCCACAGTTTATATTAACATAATTACCCAACAGTAATCTTAACTCACGGTTCAGGTGATAGTTATAAATAGGGCATGCTCCACTCGCACGGTTTAGGATGTAATCTCAGCCCTTTGTTAAGAGAGTACCATATTGAAATCATGCCTGGGTATTCACTGGGATATATGTCATTTGTAAAGAGATAACATATGTCTTTACCATCACTGTGCAGATGAGGGAACGATTCAAGATTAAATCTACATAGAATTCAATTTTCTTATTATATCACCAAACTAAAGGAGTGAAACTAGAACTTATTCCTGATTTCCTATTGCAAGATGCAATGAAGTTCCAATTGGCATGGTGTTTACTGTAATATATTGCTTAAATCTAGGTCTTAGAGTTTTCTGTTAAATGTATTTAATATATAACAAAGACTCAGATTTTAATCCCATAGAAACCCTTCTCTAACTTGGTGGGTGAGAGTTTGACAGATTTTGTTTTACACACAAACTGTACAAATTTTTGGAATTAATCAAATTTGCAACCTTTGGATAACAATGCACAGATATCATGTAAAGTACAGACGCAGAAGCCAAAAACTACCTCTGTGGCCAAAATGTACAACCAGATGTGTAAAGCATAAGCCGAAAGGGAATTCAGTGTTTAAAATATATCTACAAAATTTACACCCGTGTTGGCTGTGGTATAAAAATTTGCTGCTTGAAAGTGTTTCACTAGCAGTTTACATGTGAATATTTCTGAGGGTCAGAAAACCTAGTGTCGCAGTCAAATTATGTCTTATAGTGTATGACACATTAAGTTGTTCTGTACCATTGTACTAAATGATATTAAACCCGTACTAAGAGGATTGAACTTCAGTGATTTTCACTGCAATTTGTACAACAGTATATAACAACACTAACTGCACTCCACAAAGTATGGCTGGCACTGTAAGTCAGCTATGACACATCTGTATCTACCACCATTTCTGACCGATATTGCCTCACTCTGAGTGCAGGACATGATCTTACTTCTCAGTCTGAAACACAAGGGATGTACTTTCTGCTGGAATGTCTAAGAGTACTTGGCACATTAGTTTTCAATGTATGTTTTGCAGTCGTTAAATGATTATAAAAAATTTATACGTAGTAAATTGTAGAATTGTATGCTTTAGTGTTCCTAATGTGTGTGACTTAATAAGCAATTAAGGCACTATATTCAGCCATATACAGGATAAATACACTTATAAAATCTGCTTGTTTATTACTGCAAAACCTGTGAATAATCATTACAAATATGGTTGAATTTAAAGCTTTGGTACATGGAAAAATGCATGGATTAGAATTCTGCTTTTTTGCCTCTGTAAACTAGATTTAAAATGTAATGAGGGAGATAGA
Source organism: Squalus acanthias (assembly GCA_030390025.1). Taxonomy (NCBI): domain Eukaryota; kingdom Metazoa; phylum Chordata; class Chondrichthyes; order Squaliformes; family Squalidae; genus Squalus; species Squalus acanthias. The sequence goes on from CM059426.1 coordinate 88,780,968, forward strand.
AGGGGATGCTTTTCTCTATTTGCTATTCGTAATAAAATTATAAATGTGTGAATAAAGAATGCATTTATGATTTAATTACAAATAGTGAACTGAAGAAATCCCTGTGAATCTCACTCTTACAGGTGTTAAGGTCTCTGGGTGAACTTAATTTGGGAGCATCCACAGTATAAAATTGATGATTAATTCAACAGTCTCACTTGGAAAGGCTAGAGGGATAGAAATGGAAAAAAATTTGAGACACAAAAATGTCAAACTTGTGCTGCAGAAAGGGATGAGTGAGTTCTATGTTTGCGGTTTAGATACATTTTAAGGTAAGAAGACCTCTACATTGTAACAAATACATGCTACAACTATCTGTAAGTTAACTATGAAGTCCATAGGTCCATAAAATGTTCCATCCAATTACATTGCTAACTCTCACGTCGACAAGCAGGTATGTACTGAAGAATACTATTATAAGATAACCTGTGTGGAAAATACCATAAAAATGTATTTATATGAAGACATGGAGAGCAATTCTATCTATTAAAACAAAAAAGGCTAAAAAAAAACAAAAACAGAGTATCTTATCTCCAATAACGGAAAATGTGTCAAGAGAATGGGAGTTGATTCTGTTTGTTCAAAACCCAGACCAAAGAAAATCTAAAGATAGAAAGCCAGCAGACTTGGGGGATATAAAAGGGAAAATGATTTAATCAAAAAAGGGCCTGGCTGATGCTATGGATTAGCAAACAAGGAACATGGCAAACTGATGGCATGAAAATCTTCTCTCTCTGTTGCTTGTGACAGCTCTATGTGAAATGAGCTTGGGCAGTCTCAATCTGTTTATTAATGGATGCAGGACAACATCGCAGCACAGATTTTCTCACAATATGGCCCAGTATTTGTGATGCCATGAGGACACAATACAAAGAAGGGTCCTGTGGGAAATAGAGATATGTGCCCTGGTGTAATAAGTAGTGCTGAGACTGAGTTTATAGCACAATGGTGGGGCAGAGTAGAGGAAATTTACTCTGCATGTGACAATCCTATAGTCTATCCGGAATCCTTGGATCCGATATTAATGGGGAGGCGGGGAGGGTGCGGGGGAGCGTGGTAGCACGGGGAAACCCAGCAAGGCCAAATACGTGCAGGCCCTGCCGAGATAAAATTCAGGACCTCATTTAACTAATCTTCTGCAGACTCCCGCCCGACAGCCGGTGATTGACAGCCTGGCCAGTGGGTGGGTGCACAAATATGCAGCAGGAAGCCCCAGCCGAGGATCCGAGGGGACGGTCCCCGTCAGTCATTAGAGGTTGAATGATCCAGGCCATGAAGGGAACATGGACATTAGGGTCACCATCAGGGTGGTGGGTGAGGGCGAGGCACTGGGATTGCGATCGGGGCTGGGGGACAGAGCCACGACATCGGGGCTGCGGGCAAGGACATCAAGGCTGCAATCGGGAGGGGCGGAGCCAGGTCATCGGGGCCGCCATGGGGAGCCAGGTCATCGGGGTCGCCATGGGGAGGGGGGGGAGCCAGGTCATCGGGCCCACCATGGGGAGGGGGGGGAGCCAGGTCATCGGGCCCGCCATGGGGAGGGGGGGGGAGCCAGGTCATCGGGGTCGCCATGGGGAGGGGGGAGCCAGGTCATCGGGCCCGCCATGGGGAGGGGGGGGGAGCCAGGTCATCGGGGCCGCCATGGGGAGGGGGGGGAGCCAGGTCATCGGGGTCGCCATGGGGAGGGGGGGGAGCCAGGTCATCGGGGTCGCCATGGGGAGGGGGGAGCCAGGACATCGGGGCTGCCATGGGGAGGGGGGGGAGCCAGGTCATCGGGGCCGCCATGGGGAGGGGGGGGAGCCAGGTCATCGGGGTCGCCATGGGGAGGGGGGGGAGCCAGGTCATCGGGCCCGCCATGGGGAGGGGGTAGTCAGGTCATCGGGCCCGCCATGGGGAGGGGGGAGCCAGGACATCGGGGCCGCCATGGGGAGGGGGGAGCCAGGACATCGGGGCCGCCATGGGGAGGGGGGGAGCCAGGACATCGGGGCCGCCATGGGGAGGGGGGAGCCAGGTCATCGGGGCCGCCATGGGGAGGGGGGAGCCAGGACATCGGGGCCGCCATGGGGAGGGGGGAGCCAGGACATCGGGGCCGCCATGGGGAGGGGGGAGCCAGGTCATCGGGCCCGCCATGGGGAGGGGGGAGCCAGGACATCAGGGCTGCCATGGGGAGGGGGGGAGGGTCAAGGTCACCGGGGTTACAACTTTTGAATGCTAATTAGGCCCCCGCTTGCTTTTTGTGGGATCCTTTCGATGGCCTAATTTGTGTTTGTTAAATTTTAAACGGGTGGGAATGGGGTTGGGTTATGGTGGGGTTGCTCAATCCCAATAGATTAACCTCCCTGCCCTCTACCATCCCCAACCCTCTCCCAGCCAGTTACTAAATTTAGCATGGAAACTACTCTTGCCGATATTAGCAGACGAGTGCTTGGTACCTTCGTACAACATTCCTTTGCCCATTTTTTTGTAGTGATGTTAATTCATTTAAAATAAAGTGATCAACACTGTGTAAAATAATGGGCAGAGGAATGTCATACAAAGGCATCAAGCATTCCCCTGCTAATACTTACAATAGTAATTACCAGGTTTATATATCTATGATTTGGCCTTGTTTATGCCTGTATTTGTAAATCGGGGAGGGGTGGGGGCTAATGAGGATATGCCCACACACTATTTGAAGGTATAGGGGGAAAAATTGGGTGGCGCCCATTTTGGGGCACTAACGTCGCCGGGGCGCTAATTTTGGCACCCCGAAAAAGTTAGCACCCCCCTGCTGTGAATTCAGTAGTAGTGCCCCAAGCAGGAGGTTTGCGCACTACTGGAAAGCGCTCCACATCCTGCTTGGAGCACTACTGCTGAATTTTGCAGCGCTACGTACTGCCGCGCATGGCTTCCTCCCCTAATTGAAGGGGGGGGGGGTCTGGCGCTGTGCGCACTGGGGCCCTGCCGGACCACCGGGGAGCGGGGTGCCATGAAAACAGCCCGGCACTCAAGAGGAGCGCCGGGCTGAGCGATTGCGGCCGTCACCCCGCATACAAAAGTGAAAGGGGACAGGTGCTGGCAGTCGGACAAAATAAAATGGCCGCCCGACACCTGCCCTTTAACTTGTGCCGCCGACGCTGCCAAGCCGCCCCCTGATCCTGTCACACATATCGTGCGGCGATTGGTCAGGGGCACAAGGGAAGTTTGCGGCCGGGGCACTGCGGACTGCGATGACGTCATCGCCGGCGGCGCAGCGGCATGGGGTGCTACCGGCTACCGCCGCCACTAACCTCCCGCTGAATTTCGCGGGAGGCGTTAGTGGCGCCGCGCCCGGGTGCTAGGGGCTTGGCGCTAACAGGAGCCGCAAACCAACCCAATGTTTCCCCAATAGAATCACTTGTTTCCTAGTTAGAAACACTTGTCTCATGGTTAAAGCAGATGATACTGGATGGCTATCACTAGGAGTTAAGTATTGAACTACAATGATTTATTTTAAAGTCAAACCATTCATAGTGATCAGACACAAGTTCATTGACAAACACAATTATGTATTTAATCCCCAAAACAATATTAGGGCTGAATATCTTACCTTGAGGTTGTTGATATATTGCTATTACAGTCCTTTAAGGGTTAATAAAAGAAAACAAAAAGGAATTCTACCGGTACTGTACATAACGTTTGAGCTAGTGCACATAGTAGAGCCAGTAAACCAAGTTAAAAAACCCAAATGTGACAGGAAAGACCACCCGTGACCACCTGTCTATGGCGTTCACGTCAGCCAAATCTGGGATTTTAATTTTCAATTGTGACGTTCGTCGCCGTAAACGTCCCTTCTTCTGAACCATGTGACTTTCTAATGTGCTTCTACCAAAGCCATCCCTGCTTGTAGCTGGCCTTCTGTACTGGATGCTGGCACTGTCATAAGAAAACATGGTCGCTCTTGGATCATTGATACTTGTCAACACCTCGGAAGCCATGACTTCATTCCTAATTTCAAGAGTTGTTAGGAGAATATTTCCATGGGCGTCCACCTGTGTTGAAAAGAGAAATATTTTGAGAAACAGAGAAGTATATTGAATTATGCAATGCAATCTAGAGCTAATGTTGCTGCTTGTGCAGAAACAGGTGCTCTTCCCAAACTGAAGAGCAATTAAGTGTCATTCCTGTGTGTAACCCATGGCCATCTTGATGTAACACGTGACTTCCTATCTGCACCTTGTAACTCTGACCTTGTAACTTGCAAAGACCTGGAAATTCCAGTTGGGCTGCTGTGTTGCCAGAGGTGTGGTGGGGCGTGTGTTCAGCCCACCAGTCTGCTCTGGCATTGACTCTGTCCAAAATGTTGGGGTGGGGTCATAGCATCTGTTCCATTTATGGCATTCCCCAGGTGTTCACCCTGTGGCACTCTGGAAATTCGGAATGGCACCTTACTTCTCTGCTGAGGAGGGGGCTGGGGCGAATTAGTCTGGCTAAAGTTGCAAAGAAAAAACTTTCATCCTGAGGTACTGCTTGCTGTTGTTGTCACTTTCCGAGAGCAGTGTTGTCCAATACATAGCCACTAGCCACATGTGGCTATCTGGGAATCCCCAGATGTGGCGATTGCATTTTTGATTAGTAAATAAAAAATGCGTAATAGACGCTGTTGTTGAGCATCTCATTTGCATGGTGCATCCTTGTGTGCTTTAACCTTTTATGTGTTTGTGGGTAAAATGGTAAGATGAAAAGCAGAGTTTGTGAGTGCTTTTTGACCATTGTGAGTGCTTTACTTCCTTGATTACTGAATGGTGGTAGATGTTTGGTCAGTAAATATATATTTGTGCAGTACATTTATCTCTATTGTGTGAGTGTATTAAGGTGTTTTCTACTAAAATTAGCGCATGCGGCTAAAACAGTGTCGTCGTAGCCACACCTGTGGCTAGTCAGCGATTTCTATCGGACAACACGGAGATCGACAGCCATTGGGAAATTACAATGCTGTACTGCAAGTACACCTGCATTATGACATTGCAATATGTTGGCTGTACGTTGGGGGGAATTGGTAGGATTTCCAGCTGGTCAGGTCATCCTGCCAGTTCTTTTACAGTGATATCATGACGGAGACGGGGGTTGGGGCAATCAGATGAACACCTGCCTCTCTCCCATTCAAAATCTGCATCTGGGCCTGAAAGGATATGGTAGCCTACTGCTTATAAGAACATAAGAAATAGGAGCAGGAGTAGGCTTGCTCCGCCATTCAATAAGATCATGGCTGATCTACTCCCTCATCTCCACTTTCCTGAACTATCCCCATATCCCTTGATTCTCTTAATATCCAAAAATCTATCGATCTCTGTCTTGAATATACTGATACGTTGCAGTAAAGGATGCTCCAGAGCATGGTACATCGGCGAGACCATGCAGACACTGAGACAACGTATGAACGGACACCGCGCAACAATCGCCAGGCAGGAGGGTTGCCTCCCAGTCGGGGAACACTTCAGCAGCCAGGGGCATTCAGCCTCGGATCTGCGGGTAAGCGTTCTCCAAGGCGGCCTTCGGGATACATGACAGCGCAAAATCATAGAGCAGAAACTGATAGCCAAGTTCCGCACTCATGAGGATGGCCTCAATCGCGATATCGGGTTCATGTCACGATACAGAACGTGACTTGACATCATGGCCGGTCTTCCCAGGTGTTTTTTTTTTAAAAAGACTAACACAAGAACCAACACAAATTGACAGGATATGCAGCCAGCAGGTGGTTTGACACGTTGGACCCCCTGGGACACATCTCATTGTCTTGGCTGTGCTCTTAGTGTGTCTTTGATGTAGGGAAAGATTTGAATAGATTTTGTCTGTGTTTAAATTGTGAATTCTGGGAGATTCTCTCACTGCTAACTTACCTGAGGAAGGAGCGAACCGCTCCGAAAGCTTGTAAAATTAAATAAATCTGTTGGACTATAACCTGGTGTTGTGCGACTTCTCATTTTTGAATATACTCAACGACTGAGCCTCCACAGCCCTCTGGGGTAGAGAATTCCAAAAATTCGCCACCCTCTGAGTGAAGAAATTTCTCCTCATCTCAGTCCTAAATGGCTGACCCCTTATTCTGAGACTGTGACCCCTGGTTCTAGACTCCCCAGCCAGGGGAAACATCCTCCCTGCATGTACCCTGTCAAGCCCTGTAAGAATTTTGTATGTTTCAATGAGATCACCTCTCATTCTTCTAAACTCTAGAGAATATAGGCCTAGTTGACTCAATCTCTCCTCATAGGACAATCCCCCCATCCCTGGAATCAGTCTGGTGAACCTTCATTGCACTCCCTCTATGACAAGTATATCCTTCCTTAGGTAAGGAGACCAAAACTGTACACAATACTCCAGGTGTGGTCTCACCAGGGCCCTATATAATTGCAGTAAGCCATTTTAACTCTTATACTCAAATCCTCTTGTAATAAAGGCCAACATACTATTTGCTTTCCTAATTGCTTGTTGTACCTGCATGTTAACTTTCAGTGATTCTTGTACAAGGACACCCAGGTCCCTCTGAACACCAACATTTCCCAATCTCTCACCATTTAAAAAATACTCTGCTTTTCTATTTTTTCTACCAAAGTGGATAACTTCACATTTCTCCACATTATATTCCATTTGCCATGTTCTTGCCCACTCACTTAGCTTGTCTATATCCCCTTGAAGCCTCTTTGCATCCTCCTCACAACTTACATTCCCACCCAGCTTTGTATCATCAGCAAACTTGGATATATTACATTTGGTCCCCTCATCCAAATCATTGATGTAGATTTTGAATAGCTGAGGCCCAAGCACTGATCCTTGCGGTACCCCACTAGTTGTAGCCTGCCAACCCGAAAATGACCCGTTTATTCCTACTCTCTGTTTTCTGTCCGTTAACCAATCCTCAATCCATGCTAGTATATTACCCCCAATCCCATGAACCCTAATTTTGTTTAATAACCTCTTGGTGGCACCTTATCGAATGCCTTCTGAAAATCCAAATCCAAATTCACTGGTTCCCCCTTATCTATTCTGCTAGTTAAAACCTCAAAAAACTCTAACAGATTCGTCAAACATGATTTCCCTTTCATAAATCCGTGTTGACTCTGCCCAATCCTATTATTATTTTCTAAGTGCCCTGTTACCACATCCTCAATAATAGATTCTAGCATTTTCCCTACTACTGATGTCAGGCTAACTGGTCTGTAGTTCCCCGTTTTCTCTCTCCCTCCTTTCTTAAATAATGAGATTACATTTGCTACCTTCCAATCCGCAGAAACTGTTCTAGAATCTATGGAATTTTGGAAAATGACAACCAATGCATCCACTATCTCTATAGCCAACTCTTTCAAAACCCTAGAATGTAGGCCATCAGGTCCAGGGGATTTATCGGCTTTCAGCCCCATTAGTTTCTCCAGTACTATTTTTTTACTAATACTAATTTCTTTCAGTTCCTCATTCTCGCTAGACCCTTGGTTCTCCACTATTTCCAGGAAATTTTTTGCGTCTTCTTCAGACACAAAGGGCTGAATTTTGCCGGTGCTCAGAGGACGGGTTTGGAGGCGGGTCCGCTGTCAAAACAGTAAAGATTGACAGCGGGTAGGAAACCCGCTGCTAACTCGCCTCCATGCAAGTCTCTCAGCTGTCGGGTCTGTCAGCGGAGAACTGACCCGACACCAAGCAGCGGAGCAGACATTTGAGCTCATTAAATGACTTGTTATCAGCCAATTTAATGGTTTTTTGAGGCTTCATTCCAATTTTACGTGCTCCCCCATGGGTTACCCGCTGCTCGGGGAACACGCCAGCTCACCCTGGCATGAGTTGAGTCTGCTCTGATGTATCTGATAAGCTGACAGCTGCAGAAGTGGTGTAAAGGATGCCATGTTGTAGATGGTCAGTTTCAGAGTGCAGAAACTGTTGGTTACTGCATTTGTAAGACATATAGAGATTTCTTTAGCTTGCAAGTGTTTAGAGCCAACTGTATGTCCACTGCCACCTCACTGGAACAACCTCTTTCACCATTGACAGATCGCTTCTGTCATCTCACCTGCAGCTGCCGTCTATTGCAGCAACATTGGTGCCCTAGAAACTATCTCACCTTGGTCCTCCGAATCCTTCCACGCTCAGCCCCATCACCAACATCACCAGGCACACCAGCAGAAGTAACAACAACACAAACCTTCTCCACCATCACCTGATGCTGCACAGGACACAGGGCATCAGCCCCTGACAACATTGCTGCCCGGGAGGCCAGCGATGGCATCACCATGGTCAGATTTACTTCACTTGACGCTGTAAATCCTGGCTGCCACATGATGCACCAGGTTGATACCATCCCACACCAGCACCATAAAGCATCCCTTTAATATCCAAGCTATTCCATGCACACACATCACTATAGCGGTGGGCGGGGGGGGGGGGGGGGGGGGTGTGGGGGGAGTTATGTCTCACCATTCACTGGAACTCAGTAAGACACTTCTCAAGGTGTGCACAGATCTGTCCAATAAGAGGCAGTGTTGAAAATATAGATTACACTGTATGACAACACATTACCAGAAACTTCACATGGACCATTGGCTAAACCTCTCAAGTGCCTACCCTTGTGTGTTGTTAGTTGGTATGCTTGCAGTAGGATGAGGGTGAGTGTGTGCGGTGGCTGGTGAGATGGGGAACTGATAATGTAGATAGAGAGGGATGGGTGGAGGTGCAAGGTAAGTTGGTGTGAGTAAGGATGTGCAAGAAAAGGGTAGGGAAGGCAGAGTGATGGGGATGTGTTGAGTGGCATAGCAGAGTGAGTTTGAGTGTAGCTTTGCAGTAACATTTCGTGATCCACTGAGATCATTGAAAGGTTGGCACCACTGCAGCCTGGGACCCCTGCTTTTTCCCTCCTGCGCAATGTGCAAACAGGCTGCGTTGATGTCCTGGGGAGGTCTCTTCCGCCCTTGGAAGGGAAGAGAACCTCCCTGTGTGCTGTGGAGGGAGTCATTGGAGAGCCTCGGTGCAACCGTCCACCTCTGTGCAGTGCTTGTCAATGTTTGCAGCACCTCAATGCTGTAAGACACTGACAGAACAACTGTCAAACTCAATGTGGCTGTGGTCCCTTTAAGGAAACCGGCTGATGAGGCGACATCACATGATGTCATCAGACCCACTTCCTGTTAATTGGCCAGGAAGCTCACATGGCGGGCTTAACAAGGCCAATTAAGGGAAAATCCCGTTGACAGAGCGCTGCAGGCGGGAGCGGGTACGGAACCCGGCAAACAGCAAAACGGCACCATCCCGACACCGCTGAGAAAATCCAGCCCAAAGTATTTGTTTAATTTCTCTGCCATTTCCTTATTCCCCATTATAATTTCTCCTGTCTCAGCCTGTAAGGGACCCACATTTACTTTCGCTAATTTTTTCCTTTTTACATACCAATAGAAGCTTTTACAGTCTGTTTTTATGTCTCTCGCTAGTTTACTCTCATATTCTATTTTCCTTTTCTTTATCAATTTCCTGGTCCTCCTTTGCTGAATTCTAAACTCCTCCCAATCCTCAGGCTTATTACTCTTTCTGGCAACATTATAAGCCTCTTCCTTTGATCTAATACTTCTTTAACTTCCCTTGTTAGCCACGGTTGGACGACTTTTCCTGTGGGGTTTTTGTGCCTTAAAGGAATATTTGTTGTAAATGATGTATTACTTCTTTAAATGCTAGCTATTGCTTCTCTACAGTCATACCTTTTGATGTAGTTTCCCAATCTACCTTAGCCAACTCGTCCCTCATACCTAAGTAGTTTGCTTTGTTTAGATTTAAGACCCTAGTTTTGGATTTAACTAAATCAGATTTAACTAAATCACTTTCAAACTCAATATAAAATTCTATCATATTATGGCCACTCTTCCCTAAAGGCCCCTTTACTACAAGGTTATTAATTAACCCTTTCTCGTTGCACAATACTAGATCTAAAATAACTTGTTCCCTAGTTGGTTCCTCAACATACTGATCCAGAAAACTATCTTGCATACATTCCATGAATTCGTCCTCCACACTATTACAGCAAATTTGGTTTGCCCAGTCTAAATATAAATTAAAGTCCCCCATGAGTCCCCCATTGGGGGTGTGGCAAATAGTGAGGATGATACCTATCGACTGCAACAGGACATAGAAAGGCTAAAAGAATGGGCAGGCAAGTGGCAGATGGAATTTAATACAGAGAAGTGTGAGGTGATGCATTTTGGCAGAAGGAACAGGGAGAGGCAATTTACACTTAATGGCACAGTTTTAACGAGTGTACAGGGACAGAGGGACCTGGGAGTTAATGTGCATAGGTCCCTGAAGGTGGCAGGACATATTGAGAGAGTGGTTAGCAAAGCATATGGGACCTTGGGTTTCATAAATAGAGGTATTGAGTACAAAAGTAGAGAAGTTATGCTGAACCTTTCTAAAGCGCTGGTTAGACCACAACTGGAGTATTGCATCCAGTTCTGGTCACCACACTTTAGGAAGGATGTGAAGGCCCTTGAGAGGGTGCAGAGGAGATTTACCAGAATGGTTCCGAGGATGGGGTATCTTAGCTACAAGGACAGGTTGGAGAAGCTGGATTTGTTTTCATTAGAGCAAAGGAGGTTGAGGGATGATTTGATAGAGGTTTACAAGATTATGACGAGTTTGGATAGGCTAGACGGGGAAAGGCTGTTCCCACTAGTTGATGGTACAAGGACTAGGGGACACAGATTTAATGTTTTGGGCAAGAGATACAGGGGGGATGTGAGGAAAAACTTTTTTACACAGCGAGTGGGGAGGACCTGGTACTCGCTGCCGACGGAAGTGGTTGAAGCGGAGACACTCAATGTTTTCAAGGGGAGACTGGATAGGCACTTGAGGGAAATAAACTTGCAGGGCTCTGGGGATAGAGCTGGGGGATGGGACTGACTGGATTGCTCTACAGAGAGCCGGCATGGACACGATGGGCCGTTATGACTCTATGGGGGTGATTTTGCCAATGGGGAGCTTTTGGAGGCGGGACTCCCACTCGTCGGGTTTCAGTCCCGCCTCCATCAACTTCTGGCCAACCCACGCTATTTTCCCTTGATTGGCCTTGTTAAGCCCGCCCAGCGGGCTTAGCAGGCCAATTAAGGGAAAGCCGATTGCAGAAAACGTCAACGTATGACGTTTCATCTGTCAAAAATTTTTGACAGATGAATTGTCATCATTTGACAACTCTGTGAAACTGTCAAACACTGACATTCTCTGTAGTTTGATGAAGTCTTGAATTCAAGACCTCATCAAACCTCTTTCTTTTGCAGAAATGAGATGGTTGTTGCATTGGAGACTCCCCGCATACCCACCGACTGAAGCCTGCAGGAAGAAACAAAGGTAAGTACACTTTTTCTAACACTTTGCACTTACCTCAGATACTCACCTCTCCACCCTTGCACCCATCACTTACCTTCACAGCACACTTTTGCCCTCCTCCGACCCCCGCAGACCCACTACTTGCCGCGGTGACCCTCGCGGGAATCGGAGCCTTTGGGAAGCCCGCACTTGTGTGGGCAAATTGGTGATAATCCTATTTTGTGCCTGTTAACTACCTGTTAACAGGCAGTTAAGTGGCTGTAATCCCCTTCCCGCTAGCAAGGAGATGGGACCCGGCGCGGGACGGCTACCCGTCTCCTGGCAAGATGGCACAGAGGCGGGTTGGGGGCGGTTTGGGCACCCGCCCCCAAATTCTGCCATTTTCCCGGCAGTCCCGCCTCCATACTCGCCTCCCCAGGGCTGGCAAGATTGCGCCCTATGACTCTATGATTACTATATTACCCTTGTTACATGCCCCTCTAATTTCCTGATTTATACTCTGCCCTACATTACAACTACTGTTTGGGGGCCTATAAACAACTCCCACCAATATTTTCTGCCCCTTGCTGTTTCTTAGCTCCACCCAAACGGATTCTACTTCTTTATTTTCGGAGCTAAGATCCTTTCTCTCTACTGTCTTTATCCCATCCTTTATTATCAGGGCTACCCCTCCTCCTTTTCCATTTTGCGTATCTCTTCTAAAAATTAAGTATCCTGAATTATTTAATTCCCAACCTTGCAACCACGTCTCCGTAATGGCTTTTAATCAAACCTATTAATTTCTATCTGCGCTATTAATTTATCTATTTTGTCGTGATTGCTTTGCACATTCAGATATAGTGCCTTTAGCTTTGACTTATTTCTATTTTTGCCTGATGTCACCTTAGTCATTGATGCCTTATTATCTTTGTTACTCTCTCTGTCCCTTCCTGAACCACTCTTGCTCATTTTTACCCAAAACTCTACTCTGCTCTAGAGCCATGACATTTCTCTCGCTGCTTTAAAATTTACTCTTTCCTGAATCATCCCACCCCCCCCTTCATTAGTTTAAAGCCCTGTCTACTGCCCTAGTTATTCAGTTCGCCAGGACACTGGTCCCAGCCCAGTTTAAGTGGAGCCCGTCCCAATGGAACAGTTCCCTCTTTCCCCAGTACTGGTGCCAGTGCCCCATGAACTGAAACCCCTTCCTCCAACACCACCCTTTGAGCCATGCATTTAAACCTCTAATCTGTTTGTCCCTATGCCAATTTGCACATGGCTCAGGTAACAATCCAAAGATTATTACCTTTGAGGTTCTGCTTTTTAATTTGGATCCTAGCTCCTCAAACTCCCACAGCAGAATCTCATTCCTAGTTCTACCTATGTTGTTGGTTCCTATGTGGACCACGACAACTGGATCCTCCCCCTCCCACTCCAAGTTCTCCTCCAGCCATGAGGAGATGTTTTTAACCCTGGCACTAGGCAGGCAACACAACCTTTGGAACTCTCGGTCGTGGCTGCAGAGAACAGTATCTATCCCACTGACTATACTGTCCCCTACCACAACTACATTCCTTTTCACTCCCCCCACTTGAATGGCCTCCTGCACCATGGTGCCATGGTCATCTTGCTCATCCATCCTGCAGGCTTTTCCCTCATCCACACAGGCAGCAAGAACCTCATACCTGTTGGACAAGGGCAAAGGCGGAGGCTCCTCCAGCACTGCACCTGGGGTCCCCTTACCTGCCTGAGTTGCAGTCACACCCTCCTGTCCCTAACCACTAACCAGACTTGTACCACTACCTAACCTAAGGGGTGTGACTGCCTCCTGGATCAAAGTGTCCAGGTAACTCTCCCCATCCCTGATGCCCCATAATGTCTGCACCTCAGACTCCAGCTCAACAACTCTGAGCTGAAGTTCCTCAAGATGCAGGCACTTACTGCAAACGTGGTTGTCCGGGATCACAATGCTCTCCACAAACTACCACATGCTGCAGTTGCGGCACACCACCAGCACTGCCATCCCTATATGACCTTGTTTTGTTTCATTAAATTTAATTAAATTTGTAATTAGGTAACTTAGTTTCTTGACTACTTACTTGATCTAGATTAAGTTATGGGTATTGAAATTAAATATCTACCTGTAACACAAAGCACTACAAGTAGTGTAGGCAAAAAGCAGCAGCTCTTTTACCCTCTTCTCCGAATTCCCACTCTTTCCAAATTCCCAAATAAAACACTCTGTTTAAGTACACTCCGTTTTAATCCTGCTCTATGCTCTGTGTACTGGCCAATCAACCCTGCAGCCGTGAGTTCAAATCCCACTATTGCAAGTTGTGAAACTGAATATCATAAATCTGGTAATTTCTGATTCACTAATCTCCCTTAGAGAAGGGAGTCAGCCTGGCCTACACATGACTGCAGACCTGCATGAAATGATTGACTCTTAATGCCCACTGAAGTGGCTTAGCAAATCTAGTAAGTCATTCAGTTGTAAACAATTGCTACCAAGGGCAAAAATAAGGCAAAAATCAGCATAATTATAGGGAACGGTAGCATAGTGGTTACGTTACTGAACTAGTAATCCAGAGGCCTGAACTAATGATCTAGAGACATGAGTTCAAATCCCACCACAGCAGCTGGGGAATTTAAATTCAGTTAATTAAATAAATCTGGAATTTAAAAAAAGCTAGTATTAGTAATGGTAACCATGAAACTATCGGACTGTCGTAAAAACCCATCTGGTTCACTAATGTCCTTTAGGGAAGGAAATCTGCCGTCCTTACCCAATCTGGCCTATAAGTTACTCCAGACCCACAGCAATGTGGTTGACTGTTAACTGCCCTCTGAAATGGCCTAGAAATATACCAAACCGCTACAACACACTACATGGATTGCTGCAGTTCAAGAAGGTGGCTCACCACCACCTTCTCAAGGGCAATTAGGGATGGGCAATAAATGCCAGCTTTTGAGTGATGCCCACATCCCATGAATGAATAAAAAAAAACAACTCAGGCATCAAATTCTAACAAAATTCAGACAGCCCAGTCGATCCTGAAAAATGGTCTTCTTTAGCTTCTGGGAACTGGTGCTCAAGTTGGGAGCAACATGCTGACATAGTCACACTCACAGCATCAAATCTATCAGCCAATATTCCAGACTCCTCCTGAGATAGGCATTCCAGAAATCGGGGCACAGTGGTATACAGTAAGATGGAAGTTGCGCTGGAAGTCCTCAACAATGGCCCGAAAATTAAACCTAATACGCGAGAGTACGCATTGTGTAGTCTCGCGTATTAGATCCCGAATTGCCGGTTTCCTGCATGCACTGCGCATGCGCGGGAAACCGGCACTTCGTGAATTGCAAAGGGGGCGGTTCCTAAGTGAACCGCGTGCGCGCTACAGGTTGTGCACACGCAGTGCACTTAGTTTTTTTTTCAGCTTTGAACGCGCAGGTAAGTGGTGAAGATTTTACACATGAAGAAAGCAGGCGTAGGACCCCCTTTTAACAAGGTAAGTAGTTAATTAAGTGTTATTTTAAATTTTTTTCAACAGGTTTATCTTTTTTAGAGACTTTAAAGAAAGGTAAGTTTATTTTTATAACTTTTAAAAAGATTTTAAATTTTTTCAAAAATTTTATTTTTTGTTTAAAATGGTTAATTTATTTAACTATACTTATTTTATTAATGTGATGGCTTTTTTTTTAAATTTAATTGAGGTTTAGCTGTTCTTTTGGGGGTTTGTAGTATTCATAGCTTTGACAGCTCTTGCCGTCAAAACTATGAATGAAAGATGGTGTGCTGCCATTGGCTCTAACTGAATCACGTGATCCCAGAGCTCGCACGAACTAATTGCGCCTCTGGGACACGCAAGCACTGCACGGTTGCAACAGGGAGAGGCTTTGAAACTAAAGTTCGTGTGGGCCCGGAGCAAAAAGGTAGGCGCCGAGTGCGATATCGCGGGGAATCCTTACCCCCGCGGGAACCATCCATGTTTAATTTCTGGGCCATTGACTCTGGATTACATCCAGTCAAGAATGGACAATCAGGCAATCAACAACAACAACTTGTATTTATATAGCGCCTTTGACGTAGTAAAACGTCCCAAGGCGCTGCACAGGAGTATTTTAAGACAAAAAATTTGACACCAAGCTACATAAGAATAAATTAGGGCAGGTGACCAAGGAGGACCAACAGGTGGAGAAGGCTCCATGACCATCCTCAACCATGGTGGAGCCCAGCATGAATGAAAGAGATGAAGGCTGAAGTGTTTACAGCATGTCTTTAGCCAATAATGCCGAATAGACAATTTAACTTGTCCTCCTGAGGTCTCCACCATCATAGATGTCAATGCCCAGCCAATTTGGTTCACTCCACATGACGTTCAGACATGGCTGAATGCACTGGACGCAGCAAAGCCTGATAACATCCTGGCTATAGTGCTGAATACCTGTGCATCAGAACTAACTGCTTCCCTAGCCAGTGTACCTACATGAGACCTCGGCGGGTTTAAAGGTGAGCGAGAGCGGCCGGAGAGCGTGAGACCTCGGGAGATTTAAATGTGAGCGAGAGCGGCTGGAGAGCGCGAGACCTCGGCGGGTTTAAAGGTGAGCGAGAGCGGCTGGAGAGCGCGAGACCTCGGCGGGTTTAAAGGTGAGCGAGAGCGGCTGGAGAGCACGAGACCTCGGCGGGTTTAAAGGTGAGCGAGAGCGGCTGGAGAGCACGAGACCTCGGGAGATTTAAAGGTGAGCGAGAGCGGCTGGAGAACGCGAGACCTCGGGAGATTTAAAGGTGAGCGAGAGCGGCTGGAGAGCGCGAGACCTCGGGAGATTTAAAGGTGAACAGGGGCCCACGGGAGCGGCTACAACGGACCGGTGAGTGTAAAGAAGTAAAAAGTAATCGAAGTGTGACATCACCAGAAAGCAGGTAAGTGATTGGTTGGTGAGTATTTCTCTATTTCTCGCTTTTTTCCAAACTTGGGCATTTAAATTTAAGTGCCTTGGTGTACATTAAAAGATATACATGTTCCAAATTTTTTAAAAATTAATTAATTAATTAATTGAGATCGGAGACCAGGCAATGTGTTGTTGTTGTTGCATGTGGGAGCTGGTGGACACCATTGAGGTCCACAGCGACCACATCTGCAGCAAATGTTGGCTGCTCGAGGAACTTCAGCTTTGAGTTGATGAGCTGGAGTCCGAGATTCAGACACTGCGATACATTAGGGAAGGGGAGCGTTACCTGGACACTAAGTTCCAGGAGGCAGTCACACCCACTAGAGTAATTACTTCCAATTTGGCCCATGGTCAGGGACAGGAGGGTGTGACTACAAGCGAGGCAGGTATTGGGATCCAGGAGGTAGTGATGGAGGAGCCTCAGCCCTTGGCCTTGTCCAACAGGTACGAGATTCTTGCTCCCTGTGTGGACGAGGGCAGCGACTGCAGGGAGGATGAGCAATCTGACTACAGCACCGTGGTAAAGGGAGCCATTCAAGTGGGGGGAGTAAAAAGAAATGTTGTAGTGATAGGGGACAGTATAGTTAGGGGGATAGATACTGTTCTCTGTAGCCGAGAGTGTGAGTCCCGAAGGCTGTGTTGCCTGCCTGGTGCCAGGGTTAAGGACATCTCCTCTGGGCTGGAGAGGAACTTGGAGTGGGAGGGGGAAGATCCAGTTGTCATGGTCCACGTAGGTACCAATGACATAGGTAGGACAAAGAAAGAGGTTCTGCTGAGGGAGTATGAGCTGCTAGGGGCTAAATTAAAAAGCAGAACCACAAAGGTAATAATCTCTGGATTACTACCTGAGCCACGAGCGAATTTGCATAGGGTAAATAAGATCAGAGAAATGAAGAGTGGCTCAAAGACTGGTGTGGGAGAAATGGGTTTCGATTTGTGGGGCACTGGCACCAGTACTGGGATAAGAGGGAGCTGTTCCGATTGGACGGACTTCACTTGAACCATGCTGGGGCTAGAGTCCTGGCGAATCGAATAACTAGGGCTGTAGAGAGGGCTTTAAACTAAGTAATGGGGGGGAGGGTTCAGGTGAGCGGGAATTTAAAAAGTCAATGTGAAATGAGAAAACAATAGAGCAGGATAGAGATGGGGGAAATAATAACCAGAGTGTGACAGGAAGGGACAGAATGTTTAAAAATAAGAGTGCAACAGAAAATGGGGCCAAAACAAGGAGAAATGGTAAAAAGACAAAGTTAAAAGCTCTATATCTGAATGCACGCAGCATTCGTAACAAGATAGATGAGTTGATGGCACAAATAGATACAAATGGGTATGATCTGATCGCCATTACAGAGACGTGGTTGCAAGGTGACCAGGGCTGGGAACTGAATATTCCAGGGTATTTTACAATTTGGAAGGATAGACAGAAAGGAAAGGGAGGTGGGGTGGCTTTGTTGGTAAAGGATGGGATCAGTGCAGTGATGAGAAGTGATATTGGCTCAGAAGATCAAGATGTAGAATCGGTTTGGGTGGAGATAAAAAATAATAAGGAGAAAAAGTCTCTGGTGGGCGTAATCTACAGGCCCCCGAACAGTAGCAATACTGTTGGACAGAGTATAAATCAACAAATAATGGAGGCCTGTAAAAAAGGTACGGTAATAATCATGGGTGATTTAAATCTCCATATTGATTGGACAAATCAAATTGGCCATGGTAGCCTTGAGGAGGAGTTCATAGAGTGTATCCGGGATGGTTTCCTAGAACAGTATGTAATAGAACCAACCAGGGAGCAGGCTATCTTGGATTTGGTACTGTGTAATGAGACAGAATTAATAAATGATCTCATAGTAAAGGATCCTCTAGGTAATAGTGATCATAACGTGGTTGAATATCAAATTCAGTTGGAGGGTGAGAAAATTGTATCTCAAACCAGTGTCCTGATCTTAAACAAAGGCAATTACAATGGCATGAGGGCAGAACTGGCTAAAATGGACTGGAAAAATAAATTAAAAGGTAAGACAGTTGAAATGCAGTGGCGGACATTTAAGGAGATAACTCTCAACAGAAATATATTCCAGTGAGAAAGAAAGATTTTAAGAGAAGGGAGCACTATCCGTGGCTAACTAAGGAAGTAAAGGATGGTATCAAATTGAAAACGAAGGCATAAAATGTTGCCAAGATTGGTGGGAGGCCAGAGGTTTGGGAAATTTTTAAAAACCAGCAAAGGATGACTAAAAAAATAATAAAGAGAGAAGATGAATTATGAGAGTAAACTGGCAAAAAATATTAAAACAGATAGTAATAACTTCTACAGGTATATAAAAAGGACGAGAGTAGCTAAAGTAAACGTTGGTCCCTCAGAGGATGAGACTGGGGAATTAATAATGGGGAACGGGGAAATGGCAGAGACTCTGAACAAATATTTTGTATCTGTCTTCATGGTAGAAGACACTAACAACATCCCAATAATGGATAATCAAGGGGCCACAGGGAGGGGGGAACTAAAGACAATCACTATCACTAAGGAAAAAGTACTTGGTAAAATAATGGGACTGAAAGACAACAAGTCCCCTGGGCCAGATGGCCTGCATCCCAGGGTCCGAAAAGAAGTGGCTGCAGAGATAGTGGATGCATTGGTTGCAATATACCAAAATTCCCTGGACTCTGGAGAGGTCCCAGCGGATTGGAAAACCGCAAATGTAACACTCCTATTTAAGAAAGGAGGGAGACAGAAAGCAGGAAACTATAGACCAGTTAGCATAACATCTGTCGTTGGGAAAATGCTGGAGTCCTTCATGGTTTAACTATTTTAGACTCCACAGGAAGCACCTGGTTGAGTTTAACATTTGATGCATCTTTTAATGTTTAATGCCTTTGTTACTACAGGGTTATAGCCTATGAAACCCAGGCAGAGAGGACCTGCGGGAAGGAGGGAGGAGGACAGTAGCAGTATGTTTGTATGTGTGTGCTAGGCCGATGTAGCAGAGCCTGGTCTCCAATTGTCTTGGATCCCCTTGCCATTGGACCAAGACCTTGCTCTGTCAAGCCCGTGTGGTAGCTGGTGTGCAACGGCCACCCCACGTTAAAAGATTTCATGCACAGGCATCTTCCACCCTTTAAAATGAAGTTCGGGACCTGGAACGTCAGGACCCTCATGGACAGAGGCTGTAGGTCCCGCATCAGTCACCTGAGAACTCATTTTTAGTGTGGAAGCAAGTCATCCTCGGTTCCGAGGGACTGCCTAAGAAGAAGAAGAAGGAGTCCTTCATTAAGGAAGCGGTAGCAGGGCATTTGGAAAATCATAATGCAGTCAAGCAGAGTCAGCATGGTTTTATGAAAGGGAAAACATGTTTAATAAATTTGCTGGAGTTCTTTGAGGATGTAACGAGCAGGGTAGATAAAGGTGAGCCATTGGATGTGGTGTATTTGGATTTCCAGAAGGCATTCGATAAGGTGCCACATAAAAGGTTACTGCATTATATAAGAGCTCACGGAGTTGGGGGTAATATATTAGCATGGATAGAGAATTGGCTAACTAACAGAAAGCAGAGAGTCAGGATAAATGGGTCATTTTCCAGTTGGCAAACGGTAACTAGTGGGGTGCCACAGGGATCGGTGCTGGGGCCTCAACTATTTACAATCTACATTAATGACTTGGATGAAAGGACCGAGTGTAATGTAGCCAAGTTTGCGGATGATACAAAGATCGATGGGAAAGCAAGTTGTGCAGAGGACTCAAAGAATCTGCAAAGGGATATAGACAGGCTAAGTGAGTGGGAAAACATTTGGCAGATGGAGTATAATGTGGGAAAATGCGAGGTTATCCACTTTGGCAGGAAAAATAAAAAGGCTAATTATTATTTAAATGGAGAGAGATTACAAAATGCTACAGTTCAGAGGGACCTGGGGGTCCTTGTGCATGAAACACAAAAAGTTAGCAGGCAGGTACAGCAAGTAATCAAAAAGGTAAATGGAATGTTGGCCTTTATTGCAAGGGGGTTGGAGTATAAAAGCAGGGAAGTCCTGCTACAACTGTACAGGGTATTGGTGAGACCACATCTTGAGTACTGCGTACAGTTTTGGTCTCCTTATTTAAGGAAGGATATACTTGTATTGGAGGCAGTTCTGAGATGATTCACTAGGTTAATTCCAGAGATGAGGGGGTTGACTTATGAAGAAAGGTTGAGCAGGTTGGGCCTATACTCATTGGAATTTAGAAGAATGAGAGGTGATCTTATTGAAACATATAAAATACTAAGGGGGCTCGACAAGGTAGATGCAGAGAGGATGTTTCCCCTCGTGGGGAAATCTAGAAATCGGGGGCATAGTTTCAGAATAAAGGGTCGCCCTTTTAGAACTGAGATGAGGAGGAATTTCTTCTCTCAGAGGGTCGTAAATCTGTGGAATTCTCTGCCCCAGAGAGCCGTGGAGGCTGGGTCATTAAATACATTTAAGGTGGAGATAGACAGATTTTTGCAAGATAAGGGAGTGAAGGGTTATGGGGAGTGGGCAGGGAAGTGGCTTTGAGCCCTAGATCAGCCATGATCGTATTGAATGGCGGAGCAGGCTCGAGGGGCCAAGTGGCCTATTCCTGCTCCTATTTCTTATGTTCTTATAAGACGCCTTTTTAGCTGGTGGGGAGAATAGCAGCAGCTCCTGCTTGAAAAGTTATACCAGAGTGCTGTTCTGGGGCTTTATACATCTTTTTCCTCTCCATTTCTAAAGCCTTTGTAAACATCGCCCAAGCATCCAGGGTTGTCAGGTGATGAGCAGTGCAGGTAAGTAAACTTAAAGGGCCACAAGGAAACTTTTAGTTATTTTGAGGCCATTTCTGGCCTATTTTCTTAATTTTTTTATTTTTTTCCCCTAATGGCAGATAGATTCTCATTAGCCTTTGTGCTAATTGTTATCAGTTATTTCCTGCAATACCATTACCATCAGATGTCCACTGAAGGGGTGACAGGTTCATTATGATGAACAAGTGATACTCTGTGCCTACCTACCAGTACCCACATCTGCAGACTGAGTTTTGGATAAGCTGAAGTTTACAGAGGGTAGAGGATGGGAGACCTGCCAAGAGATCATTGGAACAGTCAAATCTCGAGATGACAAATGCATGGACGAGGGTTTCAGCAGCAGGTGGGCTGAGGTAGGAGTGGGTGATGCTACGGAGGTAGAAGTAGGTAGTCGAAGTAGGCGGTCCTCATGATGGAGAGGATATGGGGCCAGAAGCTTACCTTGGGGTCGAATAGGATCCTGAGGTTTTTAACAGTCTGATTAACCTGAGACAGAGGCAGGGGTATGGCGTTTGTGGTGGGTGTCTGAAGATGATGGCTTTGATTCCCAATATTTAGCTGAAGAAAATTGCAGCGGATCCAAGTCTGGATAGTGGACAAACAGTCTGACAGAGGTAGTGGGGGGCCGTGTGAGCTGGTGGAGAGGGTGAGCTGGTGGAGAGGGTGAGCTGGTGGAGAGGGTGAGCTGGTGGAGAGGGTGAGCTGGTGGAGAGGGTGAGCTGGTGGAGAGGGTGAGCTGAGTGTTGTCAGTGTGAACATGGAAGCTGACCCCATCTCACCAAGGAACAGCATGTAGATGAGGAAGAGAAGGGGGGTCAAGGAAAGATCCTTGGAGACTCCCGAGGAGACGGTGTGGGGGTAGAAAGAGAAGCCATTACTGGATATGCTCCAACTATGATCAGATAAGTAAGAGTAGAACCAAGAAAGGGCAGTCCCACACAGGCGAACAATGCAGAAGAGGTGTTGGAGGAGGATGGTGTGGTTGACTATGTCAAAGGTTGCAGAAAGGTTGAAGAGGATGAGGAGAAATAGTGCACCATCCCTCAGATGAAATGTTAAACTGAAGCCCCATCTGCCCTCTCAGGTGGACATAAAAGATCCCATGGCACTATTTCGAAGAAGAGCAGGGGAGTGCTCCTCGGTGTCCTGGCCAATATTTATCACTCAACCAACATCACTAAAACAGATTATCCAGTCATTATCTCATTGCTATTTGTGGGAGTGAGCAATGCTCAAATTGGCTGCCACATTTCCTACATTAAAACAGTGACTACACTTCAAAAGTATTTAATTGGCTGTAAAGTTCTTTGGGATGTCCTAGGGTCGCGAAAGGCACTATTGAAATGCAAGTCTTTCTTTAAGTTCTATTCACTCATCAACTTTGCTCTTGCTGACCTACACTTGGCCCCAGATGCCTCAAATTAAAAATTCTTGCCCTTGTCTTTAAACTCCTTTATGGCCTAACCCTATCTATGAATCTCCTCCAGGTCTATACCCACCTCCCCCGGGCCGACCAACCGAAGGTCTGGGATTGGTTTTAACTCCCTCCACTGCTGTAAACCAGACTGGAGGGCAGTTAAAATGGAATGGAGGCCTTACCCACTCCTTTCCCATCCTGATCCAGCCGACTGCAATTTTAAATTGCAGGCAGGAAGGACACCCTTCCCAAATGGGTGGGGTCCTCTTTAAATAAGCAGATCAGGCTCTGAGATGTCATTGGGGCCTGATCTGCCATATTAACCTGAGGCCTGAGTTTGGGAGCAATGGTGGCTTCTCCGCCAGGCAAAACCTGTCTGGAACAGCAGCCAGGTCCAGAAGGTAAGTTTAATTTTTTTTTACAGGTTTCCTTGTGGGCAGAAGGAACAGGAGTGCTCCTCCGGGCCCCATAAGTAAACCTTAGGCCTCCCCTACCTCGTGCTTCGCCCCTCCCCTGACCGGGATTCCCCTCCCAGAACACCTACCTTGTGCTGGGGACTGTTCCCCTGGGTCCCCGGCGGCATCCTCCTGCGGCCTGATTTTAACGGCTAGCGGCTGCTTTCCGCAGTTTTCCTGACCGTTAAAATTGGCCAAGCCTCCTTGCTACTTCTCCCGGATGGGCCGGCCACTCGCTTTGCCATATTCCCACCTGGGAGTCAAAAATCGAAGCCTCTGTGTCTGTGGCTCCCTCTTCATCTCATTATTGGATGCAGAGCCTTCACATGCCTGGGTTCTACTGCTTGGAATGCTCTTCCTATACCCCACTGCCCCTTCACTACTCTCTCCTTTTTACAAACCTCCTCAAAACTCATCTATTGGCCATCTCTCCCAATCTCTTCTTTCTTGGCTCAGTATCAATTTTCCATAAGACTACTTGTGAACCACCTTGTGTGTTTTTTGTAAAGTTCTTTTGCATAAATGTAAAATATTGCTCAATCATTTTATTGAGCAGTTTTAGCCTAAGTTATAGTTAGTGTAGAATCATTTTTTGCACCTTCTGAAATCAAGAAAGTTCATGCAATAAATCTAATAAGCTGACATAAAGTGAAGAGATTTTTCTGTTTTACCCTTGGGCATGATATAAGAGGGTTGAATTTCCACTTATATCATGCCCAAGGATTCCACAGAGGTTCCACAGAGGTTCTCCCAATCATCCGCCATAACTTTAGACAGAAGATCCACAGAAGCCCCGGAAAAACAGCATAAACAAAAATATTATTTTCCCCAACCTATGGGCTGCTAACCATCTCCGGTCCATTGATAGAAATTAGATCTTGTATGCTCTCTGCACTGGTTCCTTTGTTAATATATAGGGGTAGATTCTCCAGTCCAGACAGAGACTCGGGGAGAAATGGAGCACCTTGGGCGTCATACCCACCAATTTGTTTGGAGTTGGCCATATTCAGACTTCTGTGGTGCATCTCATTAACGTTTATCAAGAGCGCTCCCAGCCTATGTAATGCCCATACTGGGAGGTCAATGCACTGTGGGTGGAAGATCTGATACTTTACACTACCACTACTGGCATAGAGCATCAGAAAATCCTCCCTACTGAGAGAAAAAGTAATCTTGCACGAACTCCATGAAATTGCCTCTGTCTTTCTAAAATGACTTCAATTCTTTTCAGTTTAATTCTGGTTAATTAAAAGTTGTCCAAGATTAACACCCTCCTTGTCAAAAAGCTCCCAATCTACTCAAACAATTCCATATTGATTTAATCGCTTTGCCTCAATGATCTATGGCAGGTTACTATTATAAGTTTTCTACTTGTGCTGTCATACATATCTATACAAATCATCTGTGACAACTTTTCCTTTGAGGATATGTCTGGCAGTTTGCTGACTGTCAGATCCTCCCTGACTAGCATACTACCCTCTCCCAGTCAATCTGTTTTTATCTCTTCTGAACATTCTGAGACTTGTACAAAGCTCACGTCCATTCTCAGGTTTTAACCATATACAGTAAATGTTGGGGCTATCCTCCCAGATCCTTACTCGATGGGAGAAAGGATCAGACAATTGTGTGCACAGATCAGCAAGCTCAATTTGCTGCATCCAATTCCATGATCCGAGCTCCATGCTAGGAACAGAATCTCAAAACGATTTATCCCATATCGGCATTAAACTGATTGGGTCTATATCTTTTCAATCCATTCACAAATTGGCTTTCAATGTTGCAATGTCCTCTATAACCAGATTTTCTTAAATTTAGTTATAATTTTACTCTCACTATAATTTTTATTTTGGCCTGAGATACATCTAGGACAGTTAACCAATTGTTTTCTCATCTGACCTTTTTTTATAAACATCTTTAGTTTCAGAGTCCCTTTCTTCTTCCTGACCTTTTACTGTTTCACTCCCAGTATTATGATATAATTGTGGCTCTCCCACTGTCTTGTGAAGACACTCATTACAATCATAGCAGCAATTTGTCTGCCTCATGTTCACTGCTGAAATAGCATTTGGCTTTCAGTCTCACATTCAGGAAATCAATGTCACACTCCTCTTTTTGCATTCTAGTTTCCCATTAATGGGCAAGTTCATTCAATGTTTGGTTTTTGGTTACACATGTTACCGGTCAATGCAACCCTTCCTAATGTTTTTCAAATCAGTCGCGAGTTGGCTTGGTAATCCACTCAGTACAGTCATTTTCAAACATGGACCGTGGAGCGATCTGCTATTTTGCTAATATAATGTAAAGATTTGTTTCACCAGCTATTGCCGCCTTCACATCCCTAAGAATAAGACAGTACTATGTAGAACTACTTCCATCCTTTGCGGTAGTGTTAGAATTTAATGCTTGGCCATTGTGGAGTAAAATAAATAGTCAAGTGTGACAGACATTCTTTTATTTAACCATCGGTATCCTTTAGCCTTTGGCTGGAAAGCACAGAAAGGTATACCCTGTTGATGATGCAGTGAAATTCCATGTTTACCACCTCTGTAAAAAAGAAACAAACCAGGAAAAGGCATTTATGCCCATTTTTTGTTTGCTTGCATCTCAATTATTTTTAGTAAAAAATAATGTACATCCTTTCAACTCTGGGACCTGTACTCAGATCCATCCCAGACTAATGGGATGAAAGTTTCCTCTGTTTGCTGGCTGTGATAGTCCAATGTGAAAGAGATTTGGGCAGTCAACCCAATTCCTGGTGGTCATGGGCTCACAACAAAAAATTGTCCATAGTTAAGCATTAATTGGCAATTTCCCTCAAAGAGGTCACATACTATTAAGGTAGGGACTGCTCATCTAAAAAGAAAAAAAGACTTGCATTTATATAGTGCTTTTCATGACCTCAGGACGTCCCAAAGCGCTTTGCAGCCAATGACGTACTTTTGGAGTGTAGTCACTGTTGTAATGTGGGAAACGCAGCAGCCAATTTGCGCACAGCAAGCTCCCACAAACAGCAACGTGATAATGACCAGATAATCTGATTTAGTGATGTTGATTGAGGGATAAATTTTGGCCAGGACACTGGGATAACTCCCCTGCTCTTCTTCAAAATAGTGCCATGGGATTTTTTCCGCCCACCTGGGAGAGCAGACGCGGCCTCGGTTTAACGTTTCATTCAAAAGACAGCACCTCCTACAGTGCAGCACTCCCTCAGTACTGCATTTTTGCGCTCAAGTCTCTGGGGTGGGAACCCACAACCTCCTGCCTCAGAGGCAAGGGTGCTATCAACTGAGCCACAACTGACACCCTGATGGTGCTGAAGTATATTGTTGTGACAGATTGGGGGAATTCTTACTCTGCTTCTAACTGCTATACAAGTGCCTGTTGCTGACATTGGGTGCCCAAAAATTGGAAGCTGTTCCATTCCTCAGTGCTAACATCCCTCACCTTAATGGGCACAAAATTCACGAAAAGTAGGTGAATCAGTGCTTCAGACTGCTATTCCTTCTTGACCCTCAACAACAAACACAATGATGACATATTCATGCACTGATGTCTACACAAATTCACCTTGAAATATTTTCGTGTGGTACATTCTGTAAAATGTGCATCTTAGTATTCTGGCACATCAGTTATTAAGTTAGTGCTATTAGCAACAATTTTCTGCTCTATGGGTGTGATTGCAACTCACACTAGCACCAAGGCAACAACAATAACAGCTTACATTTATATAGCACCTTTACATAGTAAAATGTCCCAAGGCGTTTCACAGAAGTGCTAACAGATAAAATTTGGCACCGATCCATGTGAGGAGATATTAGGATATGTGACCAAAATATTGGTTAAAGAGGTAGGTTATAAGAAGTGACTTAAAGGAGGAGAGAGAGGTGGAGAGGTTTAGGGAGAGAATTCCAGAGCTTAGAGCCTAGGCAGCTGAAGGCATGACTGCCAGTGGTGGGGTGAAGAAAATCAGGGATGCGCAGAGGCCAGAATGGAGGAACGCAGAGTTTTCGGAGGGTTGTAGGGCTGGAGGGGGTTGTAGAGATAGGGAGAGGTGAGGCCATGGAGGGATTTGAACACCAGGATGATCATTTTAATTTTGAGGCATTAGGGGACTGTGAGTCCAAGTAGGTCAGTGAGCACAAGGGTGATATGTGAATGGGACATGGTGCGAGTTAGGATACGGGCAGCAGAGCTTTGGATGAGCTCAAGTTTACGGAGGGTGGAAGTTGGGAGGGTGGCCTGGAGAGCATTGGAGTAGTCGTGTCTGGAGGTAGCAAAGGCGTGGATGAGGGTTTCAGCAGCAGATGGGCTGAGGCAGAGGCTGAGACAGGCGATGTTACGGAGATGGAAGTAGGTGGTTTTGGTGATGGGAGAGGATATGGGGTCGGAAGCTCAGCTTAGGGTCAAATGGGATGCCGATGTTGCAAACGGTCTGGTTCAGTCTCAGACAGTGGCCAGGGTGGGGGATGGAATCGGTGAATCGGGAAGGGAAAGCTTGGTGGTATGAACCATTAGGTACACACAAGCCCCAATTTTACCTCTGGGTGGGAGTGCGGTATGCGGATGCTGGGGCAGGAGTGACACCTGCCTGAGCCTGGCGGGAATTGCTAACTGGCCAGTGGACGGGAGTGGGATTTCAGGTGGCAGGACACTACTGCTGTAGACCCGAGGGAACAGTCCTCAGCATAAAGTCAGTGTTGGGTGGCGGGGGTGAGGGAGCGGTGGTCCTAAGGTGGTTGCAGTTGGGGGAGGGAAGGCAAGCATGGGGGCCTAACATCTGCTTAAGGCAGCTGCCTGAACATTGTCTAAAGCCAATATGGAGGCAACAAGGATCAATTTCTCCCCCAAGGATTTTGAACTGTCTCTGATCCTCTTTTACTGAACTTGCTCTAATCTCTATGCATGAGAACATTCTGTTGGTCAGAAATTCTTGAATAGTGAGGCTTAAACAGCCCAATAACACTGTCATTTATTGTGTTGTAATCAGTTTATAGAATACAGTTAACAGAATTTATATAAAGTGCTTTGCAGAACAAGTGAAAGAAAATGTATGTGCTTGATGCCAAATCTGCCAACTCTGTGCTAATTGTAGGCAGCAGTTCAGCTGTACATGCATGTTAAAAGAAGATTACATCATTCACTAACAGTATTGAGTTGTTGAGCTATAAGACAAAGTGGCCCATGGGAACTGTGTGACTCCATCTTACCAGTGTCACTGGAGCAAAGCGACATTACTTGAGGGCAGAAACTACAAGGCACTAATTAAAACAACAGCAAGACAAAGTAATGTCTTGTTTTACCAGCACCAGTCCTAGTCAATTCTTGTCTCAGCTCCAATTAATATATATTAGAATGGGCCTCTATTTACATTTAATTATTTAATACACAGATTGAGCTTTGCTTATCATATAATACATCATTTTAAAATGTGGTAAGCTAAGATACCACCATGCAGTAAAAAATATTTTCTACAATTGTGGTGATATCCAGCAAGATTAGGCTACCATCACTATAACAACTAAATAGCTGATGTTACATTAATAAAGTTTAACAACTAACAAAAAATATTATCCATTCAGAAAAGCTTGCACTTTAAAGTAGTTCTGATTTTTTTCTAATATGAGGGTGGAACTTTTTGGCCAGCAGTATTATTTGCTCTGGCATGGAATAGGTGAGTGAGGGCAGGAATATTGGGCAGATATCAGTAACACGAGATACTATCCCAAATTGCACAATGTTTAATATCGCTAAAGGCCTAAGGCGCTTGTACACATTCTGGGGGAAAAATTAGGTCGCGCCCCATTTGGGGCGCAAATATCGTCTGGACGCAAATATTAGCGCCTGGCGATAATTATCGCCACTGACTGGAAACTTCACTTTTACCGCCCCGGGAGGTGAGTGGAGCGCTAAATCAGGCGCTGCACACCTGTCTTAAGGCGCAAAGGCCGAGCAGTGAGGCGCTAACTCAGCGCGCGAGCGCAGCGCAGCTGCTGCCAGTTAGCGAGGGAACACAGACACACTGGCGCCGGCCAGTTCTTAAAGCGGGGGGGGGCCAACTGTTAGGATCAGTAGGCAAAACTACCTCACAAAGCGTTGACTCAATGCAGAAGTCTCTCTTTCTCTCTCTCCGAATCTCTCTCTCTCTCTCAGAACGAGTGGTGCAAAAATGTCAACCACAGAAAAAGACAGGAAGAGGCCCCCTTTAAATAGTGCCCCCCCCAGCCCCACAGCGATTGATAGCGTTCCAGTCTTCCGGTCGTTGGATGCGCCAGGCGGTAAGGCAGGGGGCGCCACTCAATTTCCGCTCCGGGGCGCCACAAGGGCGTTGCACCATGGAATGACGTCACAATCTGCGCGCGCAGGTGGTCGCAGCGGTAACGTTTAGCACCGCCGCACAATCTCTAGTTAAGTTCCCGAGCGGCGCAAACATCGCTGCGCCCGGGCGTTAGCGGCTTTGCGCCCCATTAGCGCCCTCTTAAGGCGCTAACGGGAGGCGCAACCAACTGAATTTTTACCCCTCTGTGTTATCTTTATGTAAACCCATGGAAAATGGGTTTTAATGAGTGATTACCCAATTCCCTGATTTTCTCATGGGAATATGCAGTGTGATTAAGGTCAAGCGTGTTCTCAGTTTGAGGAAGGTAGTTAAAATTTCAATTGTAGGATTTTTCCCGGATTGATTTTTATTGTTGTACCATTTTTCTTTGGATGTTTGATATATGGCTTTTAGAGATTTTTTTTGCTGTATTTTGTTTGCAAAAATTTTGATTATGAGAATCGGAAATGGAATATGCAAATTTTATGGGCATTCCTCTCTATTTTTGGAAGAAGAAGAAAAGGATGAAAGGAGAGATGCAAGATATGTTTGCTAGCTCCAGACGGGGACTGATCTCATCCTTGAAATCACCTGTACAGACCCAAACACACCTACCTGGGAAGATCTGAGGAAAATTGCCTCCATTGCCTCTGTTTCACCTGGGAGACAGTGAAGGAATTGCTCTGGTTACTGGAATATGACCTGCAGACCACCTCCACCACAGCTTCATTGCAAGCTTCCACAAGGGAGGCCTGCAACATCAGTCAATACACAGTATGGAGATACCAGGACAAACACTTCCATCACTTTCCCCAGTGGAGAAACAACAGCAGATGAGAGGGCACTTCAAATTTTTCAACACAGCAGGATCCCCAAAATTCCACGGCATTATTGATGGCACCCATGTGGCCATTAGGTCCTGGCACGTAATGCCATGGTCTTAAAGAACTGCAAGGGGTTCCATTCCATCAATGGGCAGGTGGTCAGTGACCAGCAGCACTGACACAAGCAGATGAATACCTGCTCCCCAGGTAACAGCCATGATTTCTTCATTTTAAGACAATGCATTGCGCCTGAGCTGTAGAAGGATAAGGCAGACTCGAAGGATGGTTCCTAGGAGATTAAGGCTACCCTCTTCATTCCTGGCTTATGACACCAGTGTGACAGCCACAAGCACTAGCAGAGCAAAGAAGTACATGCAGGCACTGGGATAATTATTGACCATATACTATAGACATCTTGAAGCAGCACTTCAGATGCCTGAACTGGTCACGGGGCGTATTACAATACCACCCACTAAGGTTTTCATGATTATCATTGTCGATTGCATGCTGCACAGTTTTGCCACCCAGAGGTGCTTAACCATGGAGCAGGTGGAGAAGAAAGAAGCCCACTTGTAGCCATGGGCAAAGCAGGATTCTGACAGTGGCCAACAAGATACCTCTGCTGAAACACCGATGCAGCCAAGAAAAGTTGTAGACCAGGCTCACAGACCTTTACTTAAGTGCCTGATACACCTAATGCACTGACAGTACACATGTATATAGTGCTGGTCAGCTTTACCTTGGCAAACTTTCTTTCTCATCTGCACTCGGGTGCTCTGAGTGTTGGAGGCAGTAACTCGCCATTTCTGTTACCTCCATCCATTGGGGGAAAAATTCAGTTGGTTGCGCCTCCCATTAGCGCCTTAAGAGGGCGCTAATGGGGCGCAAAGAAACTAGTGCCCGGGCGTGGCGATGTTTGCGTCGCTCGTGAAATTAACTAGACATTTTGCGGTGGCGCTAAACACTACCGCCACGATCTCCTGCGCCGGCAGATCGTGACATCAGTCGAGTGCGCAACGCCCCGGTCGCGCCCTGGAGCGGATATGGAGTGGCGCCCCCTGCCTTACCGCCTGCCGCTAGCAACGACAGGTTGAGGGGAGCGTTTTGCAGTCAGGAAAGGACTGGGGGAGTGCTATTTAAAGGCGACCGCTTCCTGCCTTTTATTGTTGGTGACATTTTTGAACCACGCATTCAGAGAGAGAGAGAGAGAGACTTCTGGAGAGATTCAACGCTGTGTGAAGGAGTTTTGGGTACTGAGCAGCACTTTGCAGGTTCATTTTGATTTTTCCTTCCTTGTATCGATTTAGAAGAGGCTGCACTTTGAGCTCTTTCCCTGGTCCTCTCCATTGTTCTTTCCAGCAGATTTGATGTACAGGTCTCTCCAGGCCGAGATTCAAGGCTGCAATGAGCAGGATGTGGATGGAAAGCAAGATCAACCCTTCCCTTTAAGAACTGGCCGGCGCCATTGTGTGTGTGTTCCATTGCTGACTGACATCACATGAGCTTCGCCAGCGCTCTGAGGTAGCGCCTCGCTCCTCGGCCTTTGCGCCTTAAGACAGATGTGTAGCGCCTGATTTAGCACTCCAATCACCTCCAGGGGCGATAAAAGTCAAGTTTGCAGTCGGAGGCTATAATTAGCGCCAGGCGCTAATCTTTGCGCCCGGCTGATAATTGCTCCCCAAATGGGGCGATACTGAATTTCTCCCCCATAAAGTCTGAACCGCTCTCCTTTAAGGAGGGTTCCTTTCCACTTGTGCCAAACAGGACAACCCTCGTTTGCCACCTCTTGAAGGAGTAGCTCCATGGTCTCATCAGTGAAAGGAGAGTTTTTTTGTGTACGCTGTGTCATTCTTCAGCTACTGGAGCAATATTTTGCCTCCTCTCTCCTTGTGGAAAGAAACCAGTTTCTCTTTAATTAGCATCATTGTAAGAGCTGCAGCTGTGTGAGGCTTCCCTGATGCTGACCAAGCTCCCAGCTGGCTGCCCAATCCAAGCATGGAGCCCATATTAAATATGTAATTAGGCTGACCCCAGAATATCTGGCAGGGTTTGTTATTCCTAATGCGTACAAGCACAGAGCTCGCAGTGCTCTGGTCCTGCAGTCCGAGCTGATGATCTGCTGAGATTCTTGCAAAAGTATTTTTTCAGTAGTAATGAAACACCTGCAATAATGATCTTTTAAGACTTCTTAAGCAGTCAATGAGCCACTTAACCGCTTAAATGTTGGAAAGTTTCTTGAGCCTTTCCTTGATCTAGTTGTGTTGGGAAAGATGGAGGTGAACGCTTGCAGATGCCCAGTTAATAGCTTTAATTGACAACTGACAGACTGAAGGTTTCTTTTATATGTGGAGAGCAACCTGTTATTTGAGAGCAAAAATAGATTTCACTCAGCCTTCAATTTCTTTGTGATTGAGCGCTCTTCATATCCAGTAGCTATGGTGATAGAGAATGTTAGTGCACTGGAGCATTATATTTTATTCTGAGCAGGATTCCAGCAGCTTTTGCTGAAGTAATATATTCTTAATTGGTAGAGAGAGATTCTGTCGATCATGCAATGACTGCACATCAGACAATGTCTACTATTGTATGACTAAGAACTAGTGGACTGAAATTGCAAAATATATGAAGAATAAATAACGAAAGGCTGCTGAAAACAAAAAATAATGCATAAATAATCCCTCCATATAACATTTTCCATATTTAAATATTCCTTATTTTATTTGTGCTAAAAAAAAGTTTAAAATCTTTTCCTTTGAAGGGGGTGTGATGAGGCTTTCTATTGCTATACAATACTTTCCAGATCTAAAATCATATTCAATTATACCTATTAGGGCTTTGGATTGGGTAGAGTCAGGTTTTGTGGTTTCCAGCAAGATCGATCTTGGTTTTTAAAGAGATGACTTACTTGAGGGTCTTTAATTTTAGTTTTTGATATGACTTAGAAAGATATTGGTATGGCTACAACAAGTAATAGCTCCAAAGCTAGTGCAATTCCAAATACTTAACCTGTATGCATGAATCAAAATAAGCAACAAAAATAACCCACAACTGTTTCCCACCACCAACTATCAGTGGGCAGCCTCAAGCTTCCATTTAATAAAACCTCTGTTTGTTCCATTGGCAGGTCACAAAATATAACCAGCAGCTTCATTCAGTAAAAAGCCTCCGTTGTCTGTGATGCATTTGGGCTTTTCAAACAACTGCCTCGGGTGGGACTATTGAAATGGACCCCGCTGTCAACCCGCCACCACGTGACTTTCCCAGATGTCTGGTCTGTCAGGGCTGAACAGACCCGACACGCAGCGGCGGGGGAGCCAATTCGAGTCATTATGACCTTGTTAACAGCCCATTAAAAAGTATTTTGAGCTCACCTTACCATTTTACGAGGTTGCCCATAGGGTCCACCCTGTTAGGGGATCATGTCAGGTAAGGAGGTCAGGAGATGTATGACCACAGAATCATCTCATTACTTGACAGCTGCAAATGTGCTATAAAAGTTCCCATCTCACAGCTGTTCACTTTCCAAGCTCAGAAGCTGTTGCTTACTGCATTTGGAAGACAGATTGCGCTTTATGCAGGTTGTAAGTGTTTGGAGTAAACTCTGTATCCAGTGTCACCTCATTGGAACAACCTCTCTCACCACTGACAGATTGCTTCTGTCATCTCAACTTCACCTGCCATCTATTATATCAGCATCGGTGCCCTTGAAACTATCTCACCTTGGCCCTCAGAATCCCACCACAATCAGCCCCAACACCAGCAGCACCAGGCACACCAGCAGCACCAACACCAACATCAACCGCAATCAACTGATGCTGCACATGACACAGGGCATCAGCACCCGACCATATTGCTGCCTGGGAGGCCAGTGATGGCCTCACCATGGCCAGATTTACTTCACTTGACACTGTACACCCTGGCTGCCACATGATGTGCCAGGTTGGCACCACCCCACACCAACACCATAAAGCATCCCTACAATGCCCAAACCATTCCTTTCACACTCATCACCATTGTGGGGGTACCGTTATGTTTCACCATTCACTGCAACTCACTCAGCCACTTCCAAAGGTGCACACAGATCTGTCCAAGAACACAAAGTGTTGAAAATAAAGATTTCAATGTTTGACACCACATTAACGGAAACTTTACATGAACATTGGCTAAAACACTCAAGTGCCTACCCTTGTGTGTTGTTAGTTGGTATGATTGCACGAGGATGAGGGTGAGTGTGAGGGGTGGCTAGTGAGATGGGGAAGTGATAATGTAGATAGAGAGGGATGGGTGGAGGTGCAAGGTAAGTTGGTGTGAGTAAAGATGTGCAGGAGTAGGGTAGGGAAGGCAGAGTGATGTGGATGTGATGAGTGGCACAGCAGGATGAGGTTGAGTGTGGCTTTGCAGTAATGTTTTGTAATCTACTGAGATCACTGAAACGTTTGCGCCACTGCAGCCTGGTCCTCCTGACCACATCCCTGCTTATGTCCTCCTGTGCAATGTGCAACCAGGCTGCGTTGGTCTCCTGGGGAGATCTCTTCTGTCCCTGCGTGCTGGGAGAGCCTGGGTGCAGCCCTGAACCTTTGTGCAGTGCTTGTCAGTGTTTGCAGCATCTCAATGCTGTAGAACACTGACAGCACAACTGTCAAAATCAATTTGCGCATGGTCCCTTTAAGGAAAACGGCGAATGACGCGTCATCAAATGACATCATCAGACCCGCTTCCTTCAATTGGCTGGCAAACGTGCTGGGTGGGCTTAACAAGCCCAATCAACGTAAAATCATTTTGGACAGCAGGCTGGAGACAGCAGTGGGGTTGGGAGCCGCCACGAACGTCGCCCGCCACAGACCCCCGAGGTAGGGGAAATCGTGGTCTTTGACTTTAGAGAATATAAAACGCAGTCGTTTCCAAACCTGAAGCCATAATCTGATCCTCATTACTATAAATCAATGTGCAAACTTCAGCAAACTGCAAGAGAGCATGGATACATACCCTTATTATAACACCAGGATTTACAGCTGTACCTCACCTTCAAAGGAAGATCAATACTGGATTAGATGCAGATTACACTGCCTGTGATTTTTTAATTCATTTTGTATATTTAATTAAAAATAAGAAATGAATTAAAAAATATATCTATGTGCTTGTAGCCCCAGCAATAGGAAGAAACCTACCAGCCTCCGTAATGAGGAAATGTGTGAAAAATCCAAAGGGTCTTTTCATTATCTATATAGGCGCACTTCATTTATATTTTAAGTTACAAGTTGTGAATTGTTTTCCTGTTTACTATGCATCTTTCATAGAATCATAGAATAGTACAGCACAGGAGGCCATTCGGCCCATCGAGTAATTAAATTGCTGCAACATTTTGTTAAATAATCTGTTAAGGGTGTTGCAAACATTTAGTCAATTCAAAACGTAATCTGAGTCGTGCACAAAACACATGCCACCATTTTAAAGTCTGGAAAAATAAAATGCCCATTTTGTGGATTTGGCTGAAAGCAAGAAAAACCCAAAATGCTGTGGATTTGGTGGTTTTGGCATTTCTTTTTCTGTGCTCAATTTGGTGCAGCTTTCCTGTAAAATACAAGGGTCTCTGCAAATATTCGATCAGTGTATGAGACCACTGACTTCCACCTTACGTAAGTGTACTGTTAGTAAGGTAATCATGGAGAGGCTTAGGCAGATCATGGAGAAGCCCACGGCACAAACCTTCCCTCCCTCTATGCAAAGAGAGGAAGAATGGAGTGGGACACAGCAGTGAGCATCTAAAAGGAAAAAGAAAAGTAAGGAACTGGTGATACATTAAAAAAAATATAGGGTTTGAAATCTGTATGATATATGATGAGCACATTAATGATTTTGTTTGAAATTTATTTGTGTGCTATTTTGTTGAAGGCAGATTAACACCTTTGTTAAAATAGTAAAAGAGTTTCATATAAATGCATTAGCATGCTTTTTACTGGTATCTTTTTTCTCATAAAGCTTCTCACTGTCAGGCATTCAGTAGTATAGGTCGGGTAGTAGACATCTCCACAGTTACCATTGCCAATGCCACTCCGAGTGAAACCAGCACAAGCACTTTTGGTTCACATATGTCTTGTTAAGCAAGCACGTTCATCCTGATACTACTGGGTCGTTAATATACAGAATTAAAGCAAGAAGTACTGTTGCTAGTTGTCTCGGTTTGTAAATATCAGAAAAGGGCAAGCTCCTGTAATGTTTACAAGAAAAATCATTTGAGCGATCTCAGAAGCAACATCTTAACAATCAAAGTCTTTCTCCTCCTGGGGAGACTTAAAACATTCAGGACCATGTCTGAAATGATTTAAAGCTGCTTTGAAATGCAAACATTCACTTTGAGAGATCAAGGTTAATATGTCCTACCACAACTCTCTTTCCCACCTTTGTTGTGCAGTTTGTTTTTAACACATCTTAATAATTCTCCTAAGGTTTCTCTGGCATACTTCTGCTTACAAATCTTCTAAACCTAGTACTTCCCAGTCATGGCAACATGACATGGTATCAGGAGGTTGATGTCACCTTATACGGGCTGGATTTTGCCAGCCCTGGGGAGGCGGGTTTGGAGGCGGGACTGCCGGGAAAATGGCAGAATCTGGGGGCAGGTACCCATCCCGCCCCCAACCCGCCTCCGTTACATTTTCCCAGGAGGCGGGTAGCCGACCCACGCCGGGTCCCATCTCCTGGAGGCGGGAAGGGGATTACAGCCACTTAACTGCCTGTTAACAGGCAGTTAAGAGGATTATCCCCATTTTTTCACCAGAGGCGTGGGCTTCCCGACATCGGGAAACCCCGCCAGGGTCACCGAGGCGAGCAGTGGGTCTGCGGGGGTCGGAGGGGTGCAAAAGTGCGCTGTGGAGGTGAGTGATGGGTGCAAGTGTGGAGAGGTGAGTATGTGAGGTGAGTGGAAAGTGACAGAAAATGTTTACTTACCTTTGTTTCTTCCTGCAGCCTTCAACCGTTGGGGATGTGGAGACTCTCACATCTCACTGGCAGAGATGACAGATGGCTGCTGCATTCTCTGATGCAACATCCATCTAATTTCTGCTCACAAAAGAGGTTTGATGAGTCTTGAATACAAGGGCTCATCAAACAACAGAGAATGTCAGTGTTTGACAGTTTCACAGAGCTGTCAAATGATGACAATTCATCTGTCAAAAATTTTTGACAGATGAAAGTTCATACACTGACGTTCTCTGTCACCGGCTTTCCCTTAATTGGCCTGCTAAGCCCGCTGGGCGGCTTAACAAGGTCAATCAAGGGAAAATAGCATGGGTTGGCCACAAGTCGATGGAGGCGGGACTGAAACCCGACAAGCAGCAGTCCCGCCTCCAACGCGCCCCCATTGACAAAATCGCCCCCGTAGATTTTTTTAAAGTAAAATTTGTGGCGGGTAGGATTTTTTAATGGCGAGCCATTTTAATTATAATTTAACCACAGAATAGTTGCATTTTGGTAGTACTATAGATTTCACCTGTACATTGTGAACTATTCATATTTTAGGCAAACTCATGTAGTACTGTGCACATGTAGCTGCAAAATGCGATCAGCATAAACAGGGTTGTAGCTCAAAGGCAGCATTGATGAGCAGGAAAGGAGCTAAAAAAAATATATACTGCTTTCAGCATGATTACTTTGAAAATTTTAACTCTTTAAAAATACTTTGACTCAGTCATTTTCTAAAGTTTGACAAAGATGACATTTTAATGTAATTAAAGTTTCTGGATATGGTTTGAAGCAACTCCCAGCCTTTCATAAAGTTTGAAATCATCCATGAAAACTTTTTAAAAATTTGTTTTTATGGGATGTGGGCGTCGCTGGCAAGGCCAGCATTTATTGTCTATCCCTAGTTGCCCTTGAGAAGATGGTGGTGAGCCGTCATCTTGAACCGCTGCAGTCCGTGTGGTGAAGGTACTCCCAAAGTGCTGTTAGGGAGGGGGGTTCCAGGATTTTGACCTAGCGACGATGAAGGATCGGCGATATACTTCTAAGTCAGGATGGTTCTGACTTGGAGGGGAACTTGGAGGTGGTGGTGTTCCCATGAGTCTGCTGCCCTTGTCCTTTGAGGTGGAAGAGGTCGCGGGTTTGGGAGGTGCTGCCAAAGAAGCCTTGGCGAGTTGCTGCAGTGCATCTTGTAGATGGTACACACTGCAGCCACGGTACGCTGGTGGTGGAGGGAGTGAATGTTTAAGGTGGTGGATGGGGTGCCAATCAAGCGGACTGCTTTGTCCTGTATGGTGTCGAGCTTCTTGAGTGTTGTTGGAGCTGCACTCATCCAGGCAAGTGGAGAGTATTCCATCACACTCCTTACTTGTGCCTTGTAGATGGTAGAAAGGCTTTGGGGAGTCAGGAAGCGATACACTCGCCGCAGAATACCTAGCCTCTGACCTGCTCTTGTTGCCACAGTATTTATGCGGCTGGTCCAGTTAAGTTTCTGGTCAATGGTGACCCCCAGGATGTTGATGGTGGGGGATTCGGTGATGGTAATGCCATTAAATGTCAAGGGGCGGTGTTTAGACTCTCGCTTGTTGGAGATAGTCATTGCCTGGCACTTGTGTGGCGCGAATGTTACCTGCCACTTATCAGCCCAAGCCTGAATGTCGTCCAGGTCCTGTTGCATGCGGGCATGGACTGCTTCATTATCTGAGGAGTTGTGAATGGTACTGAACAATGTGCAGTCATCAGCGAACATCCCCATTTCTGACCTTATGTTGGAGGGAACGTCATTGATGAAGCAGCTGGAGATGGTTGGGCCTAGGACACTGCCCTGAGGAACTCCTGCAGCGATATCCTGGGGCTGTGATAATTGACCTTCAATCACCACAACCATCTGCCTTTGTGCTAGGTATGACTCCAGCCAGTGGAGAGTTTTCCCCCTGATTCCCATTGACTTCAGTTTTACTAGGGCTCCTTGATGCCACACTTGGTCAAATGCTGCCTTGATGTCAAGGGCAGTCACTCTCACCTCACCTCTGGGAATCAGCTCCTTTGTCCATGTTTGGACCAAGGCTGTAATGAGGTCGGGAGCAGAGTGGTCTTGGCGGAACCCAAACTGGGCATCAGTGAGCAGGTTATTGGTGAGTAAGTGCCGCTTGATAGCAATGTCGATGACACCTTCCATCACTTTGCTGATGATTGAGAGTAGACTGATGAGGTGGTAATTGGCCGGATTGGATTTGTCCTGCTTTTTGTGGACAGGACATACCTGGGTAGTATTCCATATTGTCTGATAGATGCCAGTGTTGTAGCTTTACTGGAACAGCTCGGCTAGAGGCGCAGCTAGTTCTGGAGCACTAGTCTTCAGCATGATAGCCAGGATGTTGTCAGGGCCCATAGCCTTTGCTGTATCCAGTGCGCTCAGCCATTTCTTGATATCACGTGGAGTGAATCGAATTGGCTGAAGACTGGCTTCTGTGATGGTGGGGACCTCAAGAGGAGGCCGATATGGATCATCCATTCGACACTTCTGGCTAAAGATGGTTGCAAACACTTCAGCCTTGTCTTTTGCACTCACGTGCTGGGCTCCACCATCGTTGAGGATGGGGATATTCATGGAACCTCCTCCTCCCGTTAGTTGTTTAATGGTCCACCACCATTCACGACTGGATGTGGCAGGACTGCAGAGCTTTGATCTGATCCGTTGATTGTGGGATCGCTTAGCCCTGATAATAGCATGCTGCTTCCACTTTTTAGCATGCATTTAGTCCTGTGTTGCAGCTTCCCCAGGTTGGCACCTCATTTTTAGGTACACCTGGTGCTGCTCCTGGCATGCTCTTCTACACTCCTTATTGAATCAGGGTTGGTCCCCTGGCTTGATGGTAATGGTAGAGTGAGGGATATGCCGGGCCATGAGGTTACAGATTGTGGTGGAATACAATTCTGCTGCTGCTGATGGCCCACAGCACCTCATGGATGCCCAGTTTTGAGCTGCTAGATCTTTTCTGAATCTATCCCATTTAGCACGGTGGTAGTGCCACACAACACGATGGAGGGTGCCCTTAGTGTGAAGATGGGACTTCGTCTCCACAATGACTGTGCGGTGGTCACTGCTGCCAATGCTGTCATGGACAGATGCATCTGCGACAGGTAGATTGGTGAGGACGAGGTCAAGTACATTTTTCCCTCGTGTTGGTTCTCTCACCACCTGTCGCAGGCCCAGTCTGGCAGCTATGTCCTTCAGGACTCAGCCAGCTTGGTCAGTAGTAGTGCTACCGAGCCACTCCTGGTGATGGACATTGAAGTCCCCACCCAGAGTACATTCTGTGTCCTTGCTGCTCTCAGTGCTTCTTCCAAGTGGTGTTCAACATGGAGGAGTACTGATTCATCAGCTGAGGGAGGGCGGTAGGTGGTAATCAGCAGGAGGTTTCCTTCCCCATGCTTGACCTGAAGCCATGAGACTTCATGGGGTCCAGAGTCAATGTTGAGGACTCCCAGGGACACTCCTTCCCGACTGTATACCACTGTGCCGCCACACCTGGTGAGTCTGTCCTGCTGGTGGGACAGGACATACCCTGGGATGGTGATGGAGGAGTTTGGGACATTGGTTGAAAGGTATGATTCTGTGAGTATGACTGTCAGGCTGTTGCTTGACTAGTCTGTGGGACAGCTCTCCCAATTTTGGCACAAGTCCCCAGATGTTGGTGAGGAGGACTTTGCAGTGTCGACTGGGCTGGGTGTGCCGTTGCCGTGTCCGTAGCTGGTGCCGAGTGGTCCATCTGGTTTCTTTTTTATTACTGTGTTTCGTAGCGGTTTGGTACAACTGAGTGGCTTGCTAGGCCATTTCAGAGGGCAGTTAAGAGTCAACCACATTGCTGTGGGTCTGGAGTCACATATAGGCCAGACCAGGTAAGGACGGCAGATTTCCTCCCCTAAAGGACATTAGTGAACCAGATGGGTTTTTACGACAATCCGATAGTTTCATGGTTACCATTACTGATACTAGCTTTTTATTCCAGATTTATTTAATTAACTGAATTTAAATTCCCCAGCTGCTTTTACTGTACATTTGAAGCTGTCAACTCAACAGCTGATTCAATGGCCATGGAACTCCCACCTCAGCTTAACAGACGTGGTCCACGATCTCGTAGATGAGCACGAAAATCAAAAGGTGAGCTCAAATGTATTCTTAATGATCTCTGAACAAGGTCATAATGACCTGAATTGGGTCCCCAGCCTCTGCGTGTCAGGTCTGCTCAGTGCTGACAGACCTGACATTGGGAAAGGCGCGTGGTGGCGGTTTCACAGCTGGGTCCCGACCCGCTGGGGAAAAAAACACTTTCCCACCCAACACGGGGCATAGTGGTTAGCACTGTTGCCTCACAGCGCCAGGGACCCGGGTTCGAATCCGGCCTCGGGTGACTGTCTGTGTGGAGTTTGCACATTCTCCCTGTGTCTGCGTGGGTTTCCTCCGGGTGCTCCGGTTTCCTCCCACAGTCCAAAGATGTGCGGGTTAGGTTGATTTGGCTATGATAAATTGACCCTTAGTGTTAGGGGGATTAAATACGTGGGGTTACAGGGATAGGATGGGATATGTGTCGGTGCAGGCTCGATGGGCCGAAATGGCCTCTATCTGCACTGTGGGGATTCTGTGATTCTGTGATTCAACCCGGCACCGATCACGCCCGCTGACCCCCTGGAAAATCTCGGCCAGTGTCTCTGAGAAAGGGTGGGGAGCTGGATGGAGTGCAGTCTCTCTATGAATTGGCTCCAGAGAAGCTAGTGCCTTTGTGTACTGAGGTGGTGGGGGAGGGAGAAGTTGGATTTGGGACGGCGACTGTCGTGGTATCTTTTGGGTAAGCAAAGGTCTGGTTGGTCTGTTGAAAATCCAAATGTTTTTCCTTTTATCTTTTAAATTAAAAATCTATTAATTGTGAATTATAAAAGTGCTTTCATTCAATTAAAATGCTTAATTTCTAATATAAAGCTCAACATTTTGCAGCGGAGCATCCTTCCAGATCCCGCGAGAAACACACCACCATTTCTCTGCCTTTAACATTTGGATTTCCCCCTCAAGCTTTCATGTACCTACGTTATTTTTTTCCTCCAATATAAATGAAGGAAGGTTGTACATACTTACAGCCTAAGTTACAAAGCCTTGTAAATAATTACGATAGCAAAATACTGCGGATGCTGGAAATCCGAAATAACAACAGAAAACGCTGGAAAAACTCAGCAGGCCAGGCAGCATCCGTGGAGAGAGAAAGAGAGTTAACGTTTCAGGTCGATGACCTGAATGTTCTGATGAAAGGTCATCGACCTGAAACGTTAACTCTCTTTCTCTCTCCACGGATGCTGCCTGGCCTGCTGAGTTTTTCCAGCGTTTTCTGTTGTTATTTCTTGTAAATAATTACTTGTTTTCACATTTCTGGCCTATCCTTGAGCTCTTTGGTCAGCTTTTGCTAGTTTTCTCGGTTGGCAGGTATGCTCCCTCTGTGAGGGGAAATGCATGGCTGGCACTTGGTGAATTTCTAGTACTTCTGAGTGCAGTAATCTCCCTCCCTTCTGTAGTGTTCTGTGCACATTCATATTTCAGACGTTCTGAGAAGCTGAATCCCTCAAGTTCCATTTTTTATTTTCATTAATGCTAAAAGCACCACTGCAGTGTGTGAATGGAGCTTGATGTAAATGTAATCCAAAAGACCACAAGTTATTCTCCCTGAACAAGCTTCATCCAGAAGCCATGCTTATTAATTATTGTCTTCACCCCAAATTTGATCAACACAATCAGGATAGGATTTGGTCAAGGTTTTTCTAAATCGTCTAACTTCACTTTATGGGAAATCCGAACACACACCAACAAAACCATGAGAATAAAGATATGTTTTCACTTTATCTACATTAGAGTTCCTTGGGTTGGAGTCTATTTGGGTCAAACTAAATCTATGAACTGTGGCAGATTTTCTCATGTGAAGTTAATGGATCTGAATGCAATCAGCAATCTAATGAAAACCAATGGTGCGCATCCAGACCTTGTGCTGGTAACTTCTATTCAACACAGCCTGCAGGAACTAAATGGAAGCAGTTTAACTTTTCCAGACATTAAATCCTTGGCCCTTTCA
Source organism: Squalus acanthias (assembly GCA_030390025.1). NCBI lineage: Eukaryota > Metazoa > Chordata > Chondrichthyes > Squaliformes > Squalidae > Squalus > Squalus acanthias. The sequence continues at coordinate 88,824,130 of CM059426.1, forward strand.
GTGTACTACTGCTGCAACTCTGACGGGGCTGTTCTCTCTCATTCATTTTTTAGTGCACGGTCCCTTTAACTGGTGTGCGGCCCATTCAAATTTGTGGCGTGCGCGGTTTTTTCCCTGTAGAAGATGCTGAGCGACCTGCGCGGGACCTCCAGAACGCCGAGCGGTTGCGCAGCTTAGTGGGAACGTTGCCCCCATAATGGGCGTACACCAGGAGGGCTGCAAATTAGGTCAGGAGCTGGGTATGCTGGGTTCCGACCTTACTTGGGGATTCTGCAGACCTTGGAAGAGGCAGAGTTTTCACCCGCCCCTTTCAAAGCCAGCGCTATAGGGTTTCCCATGTGCCCAGCTTCTCAGTTGGCAGTTCAGGATTGATGGCTGATGTGGCTGCTGAGACCAGGTCCACTGAAGGATGCATGAGGGATGTGGGCCCCACCTGGAGGTGGTAGGGGGTTGGGTGGGGGGGGGGCGGGGGGGGGGGGGGGTGGTGGCGTACAACCTTGGATTGTGCCCTGGAACTATGAAGAAACAGTGGGGATCAATTTTCATATTCACTGCATGGATGGCAATATGGAATGAAAATCAGGTGGGTTCTATCATGGGCAGGCGAGCTGCTCCACTAGGCAGTGAAGCCCAGGCAGTGAAAATGAAAATGCACCTGGTAAGTTGATTTTTCTTTTGTGATTTAAATGCAATTCCTTTATAAAAGGAGCCCCTAGGGCACATCTGCATTCTTACTGGAGGGATGGCCAACAATACCACTCCCCTCACACCCCACCGCGCCATAGGGCTGGATTTTCCGGCACGTTGGGGACTGAGTTGTGCCCTAAGTGGTGCAGGAGCCAGCATCCCCATGCAAAATAGGGAATCTCCCCCAATCCTGGGAAGTCTACTTGGGTCAGCGATGGAGGTTCCCAGCATTTACAATCTTGACATAACTGCTGGGACACCAGGCCTGTGGATTTTCAGGCCCAATTATTCTAACCAAGGCACTAAAACATTCTCAAAGTACAGTTAAGGAGTGTGACAGTTCAGGCAGCCCAATGTTTAAATGTGAGTTAAAGGTAACAAGAATCATATGGCTAGTAGAGTTTCAGAAGGACACAGCTCCTGGCTTGAGAGGTCAGTCTACAAGGTATAACTGGGAAGTTTCTGCTTGTATTAGCATTGAGGAATGCACACAATAATAAGAGGACAATTTCTAGTTTATTCAGAGAATACTGTGAATGTGGACATGTTCTATGCGTTTTTATTTTCTAATTAATATTTAACCTTCCAATTTAGTTATATCTATGTGTTAAAAGTATTTAAAAAAATAGAAATAGTAGTCATTACTGAAAGGGTTAGTGTGGGATTTGCTAAGCAGAAATGATTTAGGCACAAGTCAGAACACACTATACAATCCTCTCCATCAGGATAAAATCACCTTCCTCCTCAATGTTATTGGTTGACCTGGGACAGAAAAAAACAACTGCAACTTGACAAGCTGCAGGGAGGTGTATTCTTGTGATGCCCATTTCATGTCTATCTCTTTGCAAATATTTAATTGAAAAAAATCTATGCTTATTTTACTGAATTTCTTTCTCTTTCTTCTATGGCTTTCTATAATCTTTTATTTTTCTGTTTTCCTTTTTTGTGTGCCCTGCTACTTCTTTCTTTTCCCTTTTTTAAGTAGATCTATAATATGTTTGCCATTATTTTGACATATCTTTGTCTGGTTTTCAATCACTTATTTCTTGTCTTCTGTTTTCAGCCAGTTACCTTCAGCCTGTTGAGGCTGCCGCGAAACACGAATGGAGGCTGAATCCATATGTGGAAAACAAGAAACTTTAATTCAACTGCATGGCACAAAAATGGCTGCACCGAAAGCTCCCAGAATTCTCTGGGCAAACTCAGAGGCCCCGCCCACTCCTGCCTTAAAGGTAAGGTGCCTTAAAGGGAAGGTGCTGGATTTTTGTCCACGGACGGAAGAGTGGATTATGCTCGTTTAGGTGGCGATCCGCCACACAGCTCCCCCCAGAATCTGCTTAGGAGGTGTGGACGAGACGGTGCGGCGGGCTGATGGGCCGGCCGGAGCGGCTCTTGTAGGACGCCGGTGGACGTGGAACGGCCGGGCGTGGAGCAGCCGGGTGAACCGGCTTGAGGGCAGGTCGGCCGGATGGAGGTGGACGAGCTACAGGGACCTGCTCACCGGGCTCCGAGTGTGCTGGCTTGAGTCGGTCAACCGACACTTTTTCTGTCCTGTCGCCCACTTGCAGGGTGAAAAATTTGTCCCAAGCCTGTAGCACCTTGTAGGGCCCGTCGTACGGGGGTTGAAGGGGTCCGCGGTGGGTGTCGTGCCGGACGAAAACAAACCGTGTCTGGTGCAGGTTTAGTGGGACGTGTGAGGTGGATTCGCCGTGTCAGGCAATGGGCACCGGGGCGAACTGCAGCGCCAGTGAGGCGAAGTCGTGGCGTTGCTGGTCGGCTGACCAGGGTGTTGTGGCGGTGGGCAGGAACTCGCCGGGTACGCGCAGTGGCTGACCGTACACGAGCTCTGCTGCCGATGCGTGGAGGTCTTCTTTAACCGCAATGCGCAGGCCGAGGAGGACCCACAGAAGTCGGTCGGTCCAGGCGCCGTCCTGGAGGCTGGCTCGAAGAGATGCCTTCAAGGATCTGTGGAACCGCTCACACAGTCCGTTGGCTTGGGGGTGGTACGCTGTGGTGCGGTGAATGGTCACCCCGAGATTGCGTGCGACAGCGGTCCAGAGTTCAGAGGTAAATTGCGGACCTCTGTCCGACGTCATGTCGGAGGGGACGCCGAACCGTGCGACCCAGGTGCTGACGAAGGCTCTGGCGATGTCGGTGATGGTGGTAGAGGTCAGTGGAATTGCCTCGGGCCAGCGTGTGGTGCGGTCAACGATGGTCAGCAAGTGCGTGTGGCCTTGCGACGGCGGCAGGGGCCCGACGATGTCCACGTGGATGTGGTCGAATCTCCGCGAGGGGACGGTAAACTCCTCGAGGGGTGCTTTCGTGTGTTGCTGTACCTTGGCCCGTTGGCAGGCTAGGCAGGAGTTGGCCCAAGTGCGCACATCCTTGCGAAGGCCGCGCCAGGCGAAGCGGTTGGCTACCAATTTGATGGATGCACGGGCGCCGGGGTGGGAGAGGTTGTGGAGAATGTCGAATACCCGGCGGCGCCAGGACGCTGGGACAACGGGCTGAGGTTGACATAGGGATATGTCGCACTTGACCGTGACGGCGGTCGGGCCACAGGCGACGTCGGCCAGGCGTAGCCCTGGTAGGTTGGTGGGTGCGGAGAGCAGATCAGGGTCGGTGATCAGGTCTGCTGCGAGTTCAGCGTAGTCGACTGCCAGGTGTGCGGCGTGGATGGCGGGGCGGGAAAGGCAGTCGGCTACCACATTGTCTCGGCCGGAGACGTGTTGGATGTCCGTGGTGAACTCGGACACTGCCGCGAGCTGGCGCTGCTGCCTGGCGGACCAGGGGTCGGTTGTCTTTGCCATTGCGAATGTCAGGGGCTTGTGGTCGACAAACGCAGTGAAGGGGTGGCCCTCAAGCAAAAACCGGAAATGGCGGACCGCCAGGAACAGCGCGAGGAGTTCGCGGTCGAAGGTGTTGTACTTGACCTCCGGGGGGCGTAGTTGGCGGCTGAAGAAGGCAAGTGGTTGCCAGGCGCCGTCGACCCACTGCTTATACACGGCGCCGACCGCGTGGTCGGAGGCGTCCGTGGTGAGCGCTACCCTGGCATTGGGCCGTGGGTGCGCGAGCAGGGTGGTGTTGGCGAGCGCGGTCTTGGTGGAGTCGAAGGCGGCGGACGCGTCTGCCGTCCATTCAACCACCATCTTGCCGCTCCTGCCCCGGAGGGCTTCATACAGGGGCCTCATGAGGGACGCCGCTTTGGGGATGAAGTGGTTATAGAAATTCACCATCCCGAGGAACTCCTGGAGGCCTTTGATGGTGGTGGGGCGGGGAAATTGTTGGACGGCCTGCACCTTGGTGGGCAGGGGAATGGCCCCAGCATGGGTGATGTGGTGGCCGAGGAAGTCGATCTTGTCCAGGCCGAACTGGCATTTGGCTGGGCTGAGGATGAGCCCGTGGTCGCTGAGGCGCCCGAACAGGATGCGAAGGTGTTGGAGGTGTTCCTGCTTGGAGGAACTGGCTACCAGGATGTCATCCAGGTAGACGAACAGGAACTTCAGGTCCCGAAGGACCGAGTCCATGAGCCGTTGGAATGCCTGGGCCGCGTTTTTGAGGCCGAAGGGCATCCGCAGGAACTCGAACAGGCCGAAAGGGGTGATTACGGCCGTCTTGGGGACGTCCGCGGGGTGGACGGGGACTTGGTGGTAGCCGCGCACCAGGTCGACCTTGGAAAAGACTGAGCGGCTGGCCAGTCTAGCTGAGAAGTCCTGAATGTGCGGCACGGGGTACCGATCAGGGGTGGTGGCATTGTTGAGGTGGCGGTAATCCCCGCAGGGGCGCCAACCTCCGCCTGGTTTGGGGGCGATGTGGAGTGGGGAGGCCCAGGGACTGTAGGAGCGGCGGATGATGCCGAGCTGTTCCATGGTGGCAAACTCGGTCCGCGCGATCTCCAGTTTGGTCGGGTCCAGCCTGCGGGCGTGGGCGTACACTGGTGGGCCTGTGGTGGGGATGAAGTGTTCCACCCCGTGTTTGGCGGCCTCCGCAGAGAAGGTCGGATTGGTAAGGGCCGGGAATTCAGCCAGGAGTGCCGAGTCGTCATCCGTGGCCCGGGCGTGGCACTGTGACGCCATGTCGGCGGGTTGACGGGGGGCCATGGCACCCAGGATGGGGGACATGGTGTTCATGTCCACGAGGCGGTGTCGAGGGATGTCTACCAGTAGGCCGTAGGCACACAGGAAATCCGCGCCGATGAGAGGGGAGAGCACCTTGGCCGTGATGAACTCCCATCGGTAGCGGCGACCAGCGAGGTTGAGGGTGACTGTCCGGGTGCCATACATCTGGATTTCCGAGCCGTTAGCAGCAGCCAGCGCCGGTCCTCGTTCGCCCTTTTGGATGTCGAGGGAGGAAGCCGGGATGATGCTGTGCTGAGCCCCAGTGTCGCACAGGAACCGGCGGCCGGTTTTGTCATCCGTAACGAACAGCAGGGGCTGGTACGGGGGTGGACTTGAAAGAGCAGGGAGGTGTGCACCGTTGTGCCCTGGCGCCGAACCGTGCATGGTAGTAACAGTGGCCCGGGTTAGTGGGGCGCGAAGGCCCCGTGGGCCTGGTGGCAGGCCCTTGTGGCCGCGTGCTGGCCGGTGAGGGGCGCGCCCAGGCATTGGCTGCCAGGTCCGGAGTGACGTTGCGGCTGGAGTGAGCGGACAGCAGCTTGTCGGCCTCATCGGCCAGGGCTTCCAGGTTCGTGAGGCCGGACGCCACGATCGCTGGGCGGATGCTGAGAGGGAGCTGGCGGATGAACAGCGTGCGGAAGAGGGATCCAGGTGGGCTCTCGTCGGTGAGGGAGAGCATGTGGGAGAGGAGGTCTGAAGGTGAGGCATCACCGAGGCCTGGAAGGTCGAGGAGGTGGCAGTTTCGCTGGTATGCCGAGGCCGTAAATTTTTTAAGGAGCGCTGTCCTGAGATGTGCGTACTTGCCTTCCTCTGGTGGGTTCTGCAGCGTTGTCCAAACCTTGGAAACAGCGGCGCTACCGAGTGATGTGACGAGATAGTCGTACTTCGTCCCATCTGTGGTGATATTTCGCAGCCGGAAGCGGGATTCAGCTTGGGGAAACCAGGCTTCGGGCTGGTTTTCCCAAAACTCCGGCAGTTTCACGGAAACTGCATTCGTGTCCGCCATTGCAGTGCTCGGAATACGTTCTGAGCGTCGGGGTCACCAATGTTTAGGCTGCCGCGAAACACGAATGGAGGCTGAATCCATATGTGGAAAACAAGAAACTTTAATTCAACTGCATGGCACAAAAATGGCTGCACCGAAAGCTCCCAGAATTCTCTGGGCAAACTCTTAGGCCCCGCCCACTCCTGCCTTAAAGGTAAGGTGCCTTAAAGGGAAGGTGCTGGATTTTTGTCCACGGATGGAAGAGTGGATTATGCTCGTTTAGGTGGCGATCCGCCACAAGCCTCTATTTTTCTGAACCTGTAAATCTCAGCTCAGATCACTCAAGAACATTAGTCGCTCTGCTGCAATCTCACAACAGCTATTGCTGCAGCACATCGCTACTAAAGTACTTACCTGCAGATTTTAAATATTAGAAATGACTGAAAACTACCAAACTCAACACTAACGTTTTATTTTTGCATTACCTAACCTTCTGTAAGGGTTCAATCCAGTTCTTTAAGCTATTTAAGTTTATTCAAGGCACAGTAATACAGACAAATGGACAACGGCAGCTTAATAGGTATGGTAGCATAGCAGTTATGTTACTGGACTAGTAGTCCAGCAGTTCAAGAAGGCGACTCACCACAACCTTCTCAAGGGCAATTAGGGATGGGCAATAAATGCTGGCCTTAACAGTGACGCCCACATCCCACAAATGAATTAAAAAAAGGGAGTCCTTTCAGGCCTGAGGTTTCTATAAAAATAAAAAGAAAAGAACTGATTTACAGTTCAGCAAAGATGGCGATAAATTTACGGTTACTATGGTTCGAGCCTGGTTATCAGCCAGACAGAAAATATTTAGCATTCTGATCACATACAATATGTAACATGTCACTTAACACACCCTCAACCCTCAGTTAATCTGTTTGTGCCCCGTATGTTGGAGATTTGTAAAAGATTTTTCTCCAACAGCTTTTATTGTTCTACTCATTAGCAGTGCCACAGCATTTGAATATGAAATTAGGAAGATCACTGTTATTTGTGGAGAAATTCAGAAAGCAAACCATTTTAGGTGATAAATGTTAGGCTGTAGTGGCTGCTCAGAATATGAATTTCCATTTCCGGATATCAGAGTTGCCTTGGGCAGTGAAGTTGGAGATTTACACTGAGACGGTATAAATGCCTGATGAAAATCTCCAATGTGTTGATCACCTGGTATATTGAATTTTGGTAACAGTAAATGTAAGTTCCAGGAGAGGATGATCAATTCAGACCACCTTGCACCAAATGGGTTGAGATGTCTACAGACCCATAGATAATCCTAATGTATGAAAGCAAATTTCTCAACGTTTCTACGCAAGAAAAACATTTGCTGTGGGATAAGTTCCATTTTACCATTTCCTTTCATCACATTTGACTCCTGCTAAGAGCTGAAGAAACTTATTGACGAATGATTCATCATCCTCTAAAATATGACAGAGATAAGAAATACTGGTAAAATGTGAGGTAATTTTTTTCCATCTCTCAGGCTCGCATGGCAACCCCTATATATATATTTTTTTTACCTGAGCTTTGTTGGTTCCCAATCTGCTTTTCACATGGGTCTGAGTGTCTTTCTCAGCTGCTTTCTTCTGAAGCTGCGGCCCTCTTCCAAAGAATATATAGTTGACAAAAGCGTACTCCAATAAAGCCAGGAATACAAACACAAAACAACCCATCAAGTAAATGTCAATGGCCTTAACATAGGGGATCTTGGGAAGGGTTTCCCTGAGGTGAGTGCTTATAGTTGTCATGGTAAGTACGGTTGTGATTCCTGTGAAATGTTGAGAAATAAAAATCAATATGCAACATTTTAAAAATATATATACACATATCTATCACATATTAAAAATCTTACATCTGCATACATCAGCAACAACTTGCATTTATATAGTGGCTTTAACGTAAAAAAGAAATCTCAAGATGCTTCACAGAAGTATAATCTGAGCCACAGAAGGAGACATTAGGAGTGGTGACCAAAAGCTTGGTCAAAGAGGTGGGTTTTAAACAGGGTCTTAAAGGAGGAAAGGGAGATAGAGAGGCAGAGGAGTTTAAGGAGTTAATTCCAGAGCTTGGGGCCTAGGTGGCTGAAGGCACATCTGCCAATGATGGGGTGAAGGGACAGACGATGCACGAGGCCATTGTCAGAGGAACGGAGAGTTTGGGGTGGGCGATAGCAGGACTGGAAGCAGTTACAGGGAGGGTGAGGCCACAAAGGGATTTAAACACAAGGATGGGAATTTGAAATTGGAGGCGTTGGGAGACTGGGAGCCAATGTAGGTCAGGGAGGACAGTGGTGATGGATGAGCAGGATTCGGTGCTGGATTGAATAAGGGGCAACAGAGTTTTGGATGAGCTCAAGTTTACGAAAGGTGGAGAATGGGAGGCCAGCCAGCAGAGTACTGGAATAGTCAAGCCTGGCGGTGACAAAGGCATGAATGAGAGTTTCAGCAGCAGCTGGACTGAAGTACGGGCGGAGGCAGGTGATGGGAGGTGACTTGGAGATGGGAGTAGGCGGTCTTTGTGATGAGGAAGATATCGGGTCAAGTTGGAATCGAATAGGACGCCCAGGTTGCAAACAGTCTGGTTCAACCTGAGACAAAGGCCAGGGTGCGGTCTGGGATCAGTGGAAAGAATACAAAGCATGTGGTGGGGGCCGAAGATGATAGCCTCAATCTTCCCAATGTTTAACTGGAGGAAAGCATGACTCATCCAAGATTGGATGGCAGACAATAGATCTGACAACAGTGAGACAGTGGAGAGTCGAGAGAGATGATGGAGAGTTAGAGCTGGGTGTCACCAGCGCTCATGTGGAAGCTGACCATGTGTCTATGAATCATGTTGCCAGGGGGTAGCAAGTAAATGTGGGAGAGGAGGGGGCAATGATGTATCCTTGGAGGGGTGTTAGCAATGTTCCCTGTAATTTTTTTTGGGAGCACCGCCCATTCAATTTTTCACGCATTTGTGGTTATTTACATTGTAATTCCAGTGAGTGGCCTGCGCGGGACCTCCAGACTGCTGCGCGGCCGCGCGACCGCACAGCTTAACGGGAACACTGGGCGTTAGATAATTCGAATTTTAAAGAAGTGGTGTAAGGGGTGGAACAAAGTGAGGGGATCAAAGGAAAAGGTACCAGAGGAGTAGGGGGAGAGCTGAGGGTGTGACTTGGTGATAAAGGCCACACGTCACCACGGCAGTTTGGGTGGGATAGGGGGTGGAGAGTATAGCTAAGCAGGGAGGCTTTGGCAAATTTCACAATTTCTGTCTGCAAAACATTACTTCCTGTTATCACATTTGTCACACTTTTATATAAACTTTTTTCCTGTTATAAATTTCTATGTTCAGATTTATAATGGAAACTACCGATGCAAGCTTGTCACACTGTAATTACACCCTCCTGCCAGTGGTGGCACTGTAGCTTCCCGATTTTAAGTCTCCCAGCTGCTCAGCTTGTGCTGTAGAGAAATGGCGATGCTCCAACCAACTTTACTTCTCTGCTTCCCAAAGCGCTGCAAATTTTGCTATTTTACTTCAACTAATAATATAACATCGAAGTATTACGAAACACAAGGACAGAATATATGATTTTAAACTGGAATTGTATCTGCATGCCTTGTCCAATTACCCACCTCCTTCTAATCACACTTCACCTGAAGATGGGGGAGGGCTGAAAATCTGTGGGTTCCCATCCAGGCAGTTACCCTGCGATCGTTCCCATTGGTGGCGTCCAGTGTTGACTCTGCCAGATTTTGCGAGGTGTCTGGGAGGGCATCTAATCTGCATGGCACCGGCTGGTACAAGTGCCACTGTGCAACTCTGGTGTAGCCCTCCACATGCAGTCGGAAAATCTAGTGTCATGTGCTGAGGGTTGCCCAGGCTCAGTCTCCCCGCCCCTCCCTCCACAACCTGCCCACCACCCCAGACACCAGCCATGTCACCTTCAGACTCCTGTGTAAGGGGGATGATCAAGATATATATATTTTTTAAATCCTCATTCTTTAGAGGTCCGGATCGCTCCTCGGGCCTGGACTCAGCCCCCCTCCCCCACCACCACTGAGACCCACTTATGACCAGCTGGAGGCTGGTACGTCTCATCTCACTAGACTTTCAACCAGGTCCCAAATGAGCCTGCGAAGTGGGAATTCCTGCTGTAGGTAGTCCCTGTTACAGCTCTGCCCTGCGTTGTACGGTAATGTAGTGGTTATGTTACTGGACTAGTGATCCACCACTGCCTGCTTAAAGTACACCAACTTCATTCTCCCTGTTGTAGTGGCTTTAAGAGCACCCTGAGGTTGTAGGGCCTGCTTCTGGTGTTCTGCCTGGCTCTCTACCCCATACTCTGCCTCCATGCTGCACACCTTGGACCTCACTTCCAGATATCCATTACTGTAGCCCATGTATATCATTTAACATTTTGTATCTCATGCACAGATCTGGAATACTGACTGTTATTTAAATACCTAGTGCAACTCTTGCAGCAGAAGCATCATAATTGATCCAGAAGGACACCCATGACAAAATTGTGATTAAAGTTGAGGGCATGTATGTTTGCAAGATGAAATAACCGATATTTCTTTTCAGTCGAAAACTCAGTGATAGTCTTGGATAAGAACCTAAAAAATAAATACATCAATGAATAAAGGTAAATGCCAATAGTCTTATCTCTAATTGACATTTGCACAGATCTTACTGATGTGCAGCAAGAAACCTAAGGTCCTTATGAACATAGGAACAGGAGTAGGCCATTCAGCCCCTCGAGCCTGTTCCGTCATTCAATTAGATCATGGCTGATCTGTGTCTTAATTCCATCCATCCGCCTTGGTTCTGTAACCCTAAATATCCTTGCCTAACTAAATTCTATCAATCTCAGTTTTAAAATTTGAAATTAACCTAGCCTCAACAGCTTTTTGGGGGAGAGAGTTCCAGATTTCCACTACCCTTTGTGTGAAGAAGTGCTTTCTGATATTACCCCTGAATGGCTTAGCTCTAATTTGAAGATTATGCCCCCTTGTTCTCGACTCCCCCCACCAGAGGAAATAGTTTCTCTATATGTACACTATCAACTCCTTTGATCATGTTAAACACCTCAATTAGATCACCCCTTAATGTTTTATATTCAAGCGAATACAAGCCTATTCTATGCAACTGTTCTCATAATTTAACACTTTTAGCCCTGGTATTATTCTGGTGATCAAAAGATGATCCCAACAGCATCTCAAATAATAAACCGGTAAAACATTCAGGAAATGAAAATGAGTAATGCAGACCAGTTATAATGTTTGTACATTGGATGAGGCAAAATAATATACTGTGGCTGATTGGCTATGCAGTTATAATAATGGATTTATGGCCTAATAAAGCTCTTCCAATGTATCTGCATGCCTCTTTTCTTCCTATCTACTTGTCGCATTAAATAAAATATGTTGTTAAAAATGAAAACCAGAATCATAAAACAGATATTTGGATAGAAATTGGACCTTGTTGAGCCCATTTTATGGGTGTAAAACGGATGCAACGAGGACCAATTTTGGGATACAACTTCCTGCACTCAATCAGCGGAAGGGTTACAAGACCACCATATCAGCATAGGCAGCTGCCCAGGTGCCCGTGGAGCTCACCTTAAACAGGCACTTATTTTACATATGTAAATGAGGGGTCTAAGAACATAAGAATTAGGAGCAGGAGTCGGCCATATGGCCCCTCGAGCCTGTTCCACCATCCAATAAGATCATGGCTTATGTTCGACCTCAACTCCACTTTCCCGCCTGATCCCCATATCCCTTGATTCCCCTAGAGTCCAAGGGGGTGATTTTATCAATGGGGACGTGATGGAGGCGGGACTGCTGCTTATCGGGTTTTAGTCCCGCCTCCATTGACGTCCGGCCAACCCACGCTATTTTCCCTTGATTGACCTTGTTAAGCCCGCCCAGCGGGCCAATTAAGGGAAAGCCAGTGACAGAGAACATCAGCGTATGATGTTTCATCTGTCAAGATTTTTTGATAGATGAATTGTCATCATTTGACAGCTCTGTGAAGCTGTCAAACACTGACATTCTGTCTTCTAAGTTGAGTCCTTTACTCAAGGCTCACTTAGAAAGCTTTCCTGAGCAGAAAGCAGAAGGCTGCTGCATTGAAGAATGCAGCGGCTATTCTGCTTTCTCTGCCGGTGAGATGAGGCAGCTCCGCAGCCTAAAGGGATGAAGCCTGGAGGAAGAAGCAAAGGTAAGTAATCTTATTAAAACACTTTAGAGTCACTTCACACACTTACCTCTCCACACTTGCACTGCGCACTTTTCGGTCCCTCCGACCCCTGCAGACTCACGGCTCGCCTCGCTAACCCTGGCAAGGTTCAGAGCCATCGGAAAGCCCACACTTTAGGGCTCAAAATAGGGATTAGCCAAAAAATTGCCTGTTAACTACCTGTTAACAGGCAGTTAATTGGCACTAATCCCCTTCCCGCCTCGAGGAGACGGGACCCGGCACGGGTCGGGTACTTGCCTCCTGAGAAGATGGCACGGAGGCGGGTTGGGGGCGGGATGGGTACCCGCTCCCAGATTCTGCCATTTTCCTGGCAGTCCCACCTCCATACCTGCCTCCCCAGGGCTGGCAAAATCACTCCCCAAAAATCTATCTATCTCAGCCTTGAATATACTTAACAATTCAGCATTCACAGGCCTTTGGAGTAGAGAATTCCAAAGATTCACAATCCTCTGAGTGAAGAAATTCCTCCTCATCTCAGTCTTAAATGGCCGAACCCTTATCCTGAGACTATGCCTCCTAGTTCTAGACTCTCCAGCCAGGGGAAACAACCTCTCAGCATCTACCCTGTCAATTCCCCTCAGAATCTTATGTTTTTCAATGAGATCACCTCTCATTCTTCTAAACTCCAAAGAGTATAGGCCCAATCTACTCAATCTCTCCTCATAGGACAACCCTCTCATCCCGGGGATCAACCTAGTGAACCTTCGTTGCACCGCCTCTAAGGCATGTATGTCCTTCCTCAGATAAGGAGACCAAAACTGTGCACAGTACTCCAGGTGTGGTCTCACCAAAGCCCTGTACAATTGTAGTAAGACTTCCTTACTCTTGTACTCCAACCCTCTTGCAATAAAGACCAACATGCTATTTACCTTCCTAATTGCTTGCTGTACCTGAATGTTAACTTTCTGTGTTTCCTGTACGAGGACACCTAAATCTCTCTGAACACCAACATTTAATAGTTTCTCACTATTTAAAAGATATTGGGGGAGAAATTCAGTATCGCCCCATTTGGGGCGCAATTATCGGCCGGGCGCAAAGTTTAGCGCCTGGCGCTAATTATCGCCACCGACTGCAAACTTGACTTTTATCGCCCCTGGAGGTGATTGGAGCGCTAAATCAGGCACTTCACACCTGTCTTAAGGCGCAAAGGACGAGGAGCGAAGCGCTACCTCAGAGCGCTGGCGAAGCTCATGTGATGTCAGTCAGCAATGGAACACACACACAATGGCCCAGGGCCAGTTCTTAAAGGGGATGGTTAATCTTGCTTTCCATCCACATCCTGCTGATTGCAGCCTTGAATCTCGGCCTGGAGAGACCTGAACATCAAATCTGCTGGAACGAACAATGGAGAGTACCAGGCAAAGAGCTCAGAGTGCAGCTCCCACAGTCTCTTCCAAATCGATACAAGGAATGGCAAATCAAAATGAACCTGCAAAGTACTGCTCAGTACCCAAAACTCCTTCACACAAAGTTGAATCTCTCCAGAAGTCTCTCTCTCTCAGAATGCGTAGTTCAAAAATGGCACCAACAATAAAAGGCAGGAAGCGGTCACCTTTAAATAGCGCTCCCCCTTTCCCTTCATGACTGCAGAACGCTCCCCTCAACCTGTCGTTGCTAGCGTCAGGCATTAGGGCAGGGGGCGCCACTCAATATCCGCTCCGGGGCGATACCGGGGCGTTGCGAACTCGACTGACGTCACGATCTGCCGGCGCAGGAGATCGTGGCGGTAGTGTTTAGCGCCGCCGCAAAATGTCTAGTTAATTTCGTGAGCGGCGCAAACTTCGCCGCGCCCGAGCGCTAGATGCTTTGCGCCCCATTAGCGCCCTCTTAAGGCGCTAACGGGAGGCGCAACCAACTGAATTTTTCCCCCATTCTGTTTTTCTATTCTTCCTACCAAAGTGAGTAACCTCACATTTCCTCACATTATACTCCATCTGCCACCTTATTGCCCACTCACTTAACCTGTCTATATCCCTTTGCAGGCTCTTTATGTCCTCCTCACAGCTGACTGTCCCACTTAACATCTGTTTCAGGATCGCTGCACTAAATCGCTCACTCAGGCTTCTTCACTGCAGTCTGAGGAGCAGCCGCCACCAAAAACAGAAGTTTAAAAAAAAATGTTGCTGTGCAGCCAGGACCATCAGGAGTGCAGCTGCTGGCCCAACATTGTCCCTTCCTGCTGTTGTCCTTCCACCCTCCACCCAGGACTTACCTTAGGGCTACTGCCGATGACGAAGGCAGCCCGAAATGGAAAACCCTTACAATGGGCTAACTGCTTTTGGAGGTGGGACAAGCGCTGGCATCTTGCCCAAGTTACTTCAATGAAGCCCAAGGCTCAATTTGGGGCGAGCTTCAGGCATCCCGGTTGGGGCATTCTGTGTCTACGAAAACGAACTATAACCAATTTTTACCCCATTATCTCTTTAGTAAAAGAATCTGGGAATTTTTCATGGTTAAATTTTTAAATGAACATAATATGACTATGCTAGCTTCATCAATCTGAGGTAGGTCTTTTTGCTATTTCTACAGTCTATATAATTACTGTAAATCATGCATTGTATATCTGTTGACATTATGTTGTAATGGAACCTCAAACAGCTGTGGTCCCATTATCCCCACAACTGATTATCCACAAGAATTTTTGTGGGAGTTATGGTTTCGGTTTGTATGAACCGACTAATGCAATAATGTTTTTAATTGATTTTAAACAAACTTTGGGTTGTAGATCCAGCAGGATCAGTAACATTTATCTGGATGTTACCTCGATGGAATTCACTTTCTATATAAATATGATAATTAGCTTTGTTTTAGGAGAGAAGTGGGAATCAGGGCTTTGGATCTAGTTCAAGTTAGGCTGTCAGCAGTATTTTACCGTCATTTTTAAAATGGAACAACATGTGCCTTATTTTCACATGCCAGAAGTTCATTGGGTAATTTAAATATAACTTCACCATAAAAGGCTAGATATATGATTTGCCACAATTTTCCATTATTTGGTGGGGGCCCACTTCCATAATGACAGATAATCAAGGTGGTAGGAATAACTCTTGTTTAATGTCATCTACATAATAAGTGCCCAGTCTCCTCTTGACCTGTGCGAACATTGCTTGCACTGGTGCAAACTGACTTTCCCTCCTTTTTGCTAGTGTAGTTGAGGGTGGGTTGTTGATATGTGTATGCAGATTATTGATTTTGCTCTTGTGCAAAAGCAAATGTATATGGAAAGGATCAGAACAGCAAGACCTACTATTATCCGAAAGAAAGAAGACTTTTTTTCCTCCCTTCCCCTACCCCGATTCTCCTTCCTTGGGGAAAAAACATCAGGTGCGCTCTTTTCTCAGTCAATCCAAATTGCTGAACTTGTTTTGATTTTTTTTGAGAGAGACACACGCACAATTTATTTTTAAAAGGAAACAAGAGGATGACAGATTATTCTAGTTATGACCAAATCGAATGAATAACCTTGAATTATGTTCCAGTAAGTTTATCAATGCTTTCCTGAAGATGTGCCGAGATTTTGGAGCAGATCTTCCTCTTATTGTGCATGGGAATAAAAGATCACCTCGGCACAGAGAACTGAGGAAGATTGGGCAGGGAGGATTGGATGCCCATAAAAGAACCTGCCTGATTTTCCTTAATGCGCTGCACCCAGGTGACCTTTTACACCCAAGTGGAATAAGAGACAAATCTGCCTCTTCATATTTTTCCTACTATCACATTGTTGTAGAATCATATAAATTTACAGCACAGAAGGAGGCCATTCAGCCCATCTTGTCCGTGCCGGCCGACAAAGAGCTATCCACCCTAATCCCATTTTCCAGCACTTGGTCCGTATCCTTATAGGTTACGGCACTTCAAGTGCATATCCAAGTACTTTTTAAATGTGATGAGGGTTTCTGCCTCTACCACCCTTTCAGGTAGTGAACTCCAGACCCCCACCACCCTCTGGGTGAAAACATTTCTCCACAAATCCCCTCTAAACTTCCGACCAATTACTTTAAATCTATGTCCCCTGGTTATTGACCCTTCTGCTAAGGGAAATAGTTCCTTCCTATCCACTCTATCTAGGCCCCTCATAATTTTATACACCTCAATAAGGTCTACCCTCAGCCTCCTCTGTTCCAAAGAAAACAACCCCAGCCTCTCCAATCTTTCCTCATAGCTAAAATTCTCCAGCCCAGGCAACATCCTCGTAAATCTCCTCTGTACCCTCTCTAGTGCAATCACATTTTTCCTGTAATGTGGTGACCAGAACTGCACGCAGTACTCTAGCTGAGGCCTTTCTAGCGTTTTATACAGTTCAAGCATAACCTCCCTTCTCTTATATTATATGCCTTGGCTAATAAAGGCAAGTATCCTGTATGCCTTCTTAACTACCTTATCTACCTGTCCTGCTACCTTCAGGGATCTGTGGACATGCACTCCAAGGTCCCTTTGTTCCTCTACACTTCTCAGTGTCCTACCATTTATTGTGTATTCCCTTGCCTTGTTAGCCCTCCCCAAATGCATTACTTCGCACTTGTCCGGATTGATTTCCATTTGCCACTGTTCTGCCCACCTGACCAGTCCGTTGATATCTTCCTGCAGTCTGCAGCTTTCTTCTTCATTATCCACCGCATGGCCAATTTTTGTATCATCAGCAAACTTCTTAATCATACCCCCTACATTCAAGTCTAAATCATTGATATATATCAGAAAAAGCAAGGGACCTAGTACTGAGCCCTGCGGAATCCCACTGGAAACAGCCTTCAGTCACAAAAACACCCATCAACCATTACCCTTTGCTTCCTAGGTTTATGTACCTAGAGGTTTTGCAGATGGATCATCTAAATGGAATGAGAAGGGTCTATATTGAGCAGTTGTATTCTTCTCACAAGGCCAAAGTTCAAACAGGGAGGAAAAAATGTTCACGTAGGATAGACTTGTCTATTGACAATGAATGCTAATGAGCACTGACCAAAAGATCAATAATTTATAAGGGTGAAAATCTAAGACAAAACATCACATACAAAAATTACTACCTCAGATTCCAAGAACAACTTAAAGCTGTAATGAAACTCAGTGCACAAATGTACTGCTGTACAATACAATCAAGCTTTCATTGGGATCAGTAAAGTAGTATTTTTGGAATGAGTTCATCTTATTGAGAATTGAGAATAATGGTCAGATGGATTTGTGGCCAACATTAGTTATAAGATTTTTTTTAATAAAGCTGACTGGTCATGGCTATTGTCAATGCATCTAAGCATCTTTTATTTATGTAGAAAGTCTTACAACTCACTAAGGCCTATATTACTTGAAAGTTCTTGGGTAGAAATGAATATGGACTTGTTTTCAGTCCCCGACTCAGCGCTGCGCTGATATTGGGCCTCGGGCCTCACCTCGAGCTGCCTGTTGTGCATCCACAGGAAACTTGTCCCACGAGAAAAATGAATTTTGGGCCACCGGCAGTGGCCCTCAGGTAAGTTCCGAGAAGCGTCCACTAGGGATCCACTAGGGATCCACTAGGGATCCCTAAAAAATGGCCCCCACGAATTTGGCAGTGGGACCAACACCTGCACAGATTGGGTGCAGGCTGTCCCACTGCAAAATTGGTATGTTTGTATCCATTTTAAGCCTGAATAATGGGTGCAATGCATGCCAAGCTCTATCCCTCTGTGTCTTTAACTATCATGAATGAACACATGAAGCTCAGCAATGTTAATGATATAGCCTCTATTTCCCATCGAATGGCTTACCTGTGGTAAAAACTGCTCTCTTTGAAACCAGCTTGTACTCGACAATGTCAAACTGTGGCAGTTCAATCTTTTCTACTCCTGTGACTGCATAGTTACCACCTGTCCACTGAAATTCAATATCATCTGTTGTGTACCCATCTATAAAATAAAGGGAAGAATAACTATCGGTAAGGAATTAAAACTCCTTCAGGACAGTGGAAAGATTATTCAAGTGCTTTGTCGGTGCTTTGATAAATGAAGACCTCACTTTTCAAACATATCACAGTAACAGTGAAATGAAAGCTACCAACAGTACTGCAGTCTTGCTTCATATTTCATCAAGAGGTTAACCATTCCCAATTAATGGGGTATTTACAGGATCCCTGTGCTCTCACCAGTAGCCTTCCAGCTCAAACTATGGTAAGTGACATTACAAGCATTCTTAGCAACACTTTGTCTGTGCAGACCTTGGAGTAACCAGCAGAAGGCACTCCCTACTTGGATTTGAGTGAAGTAAAATGGAATTCTTTCCGTCGTGACCCAAAATAATTTATAGCATAGTGACGCTTCTGGAAATACACAAGTTTAAATGTTGTGACAATTTATGGAAGGATCTTACTGTACTGTAGCCTAGTGAACCTTTGGATTTAATAAAGGTCTAGCAGCCTTGATGACTCACCCTCCTGCAGCCAACACTCTGGGCTGGATTTTCCAAGCCCCGAGGAGGCGGGCATGGAGGCGGGACAGCTGGTAAAATCGGAGAAAAGTGGGGGCGGATGGCAAACCCGCCCCCGTCCCGCCTCCCTGCCCTTTTGCCAGGAGGCGGGAAGATGTGTAGCTTCGGGTCCTGTCTCCTGGAGGCGGGAAAGGCATTTAATCCTTTTAACTGCCTGTTAACAGGTAGGTAACAGGCAGAAAAAAGGATTAGTGCCATTTTACCTTCACAGGTGAAGGCTTCCCGACCTCGGAGGATCCCACCGGGTTGGAGGAGACATGGAGGAGGTCTGCGCTGGTCGGAGGCACCTGGAAGTAAGGTGTAGAGGTGAGTGATGGGTGCAAGTGTGGAGAGGTAAGGAAGGGGAGTGATAAGTTTAAAAAAGTGTGCACTTACCTTGTTTTCTTTCTACAGCCTTTAGCTGTGCTGGATAGGGAGAGCCGATATTCTCCTTGTCAATTTCACATAATGGCTGTTGGATCCTCCGATCTTACAGACATGTGAAATTTACAAAGTTGAAAGGTTTGATGAGTCCTCACCACAAAGCCTCATCAAACTAAAGAGAATGGCAGTGTTTGACAGCTTCACAGAGCTGTCAAACGCTGTCATTTCTTCTTTCAAGAAGTCTTGACAGATAGCATGTCAGACATTGACATGATCTGCCAGTGACTTCCTCCCTAATTGGCCTGCTGAGCTCGCAGGGCGGGCTTACCAAGCTCAATCAGGGGAAAGTCCCTCTGATTGGTCAGGCGAGGATGGAGGCGGGACATTGACACGACAAGCAGCAGTCCCGCCTCCAACTCGCCTTCATTCACAAAATCCAGCCCTCTGTATTTGCTGTAATGTTTGTTGCAGTGGAAATGCCATTGGTTTTGACTGTTTGAACTTTGTGACCATCCCTTTTGTTCTTTCTTCCTCTCCCCCCTTTCCCTGCCTCTATACTTACATAAAACCTGTTACATCTCTAACTTTTTCCAGTTCTGATGAAAGGTCATCGACCTGAAAGGTTAACTTTGTTTCTCTCTCCACAGATGCTGCCTGACCTGCTGAGTATTTCCAGCATTATCTGTTTTTATTTCAGATTTCCAGCATCTGCAGTATTTTGCTTTTGTATCAATGCTATTCCCTCATTGGTAAACTTCCTTCAGAGCATTGTGGCAGTTTTGGGTATTCTATTGGTCAGTAAATAATTGAATTTCTTCTGCCTTTCTATTCCACCATTGGTTTTGCCACAACTTGTGTTGAACAGGCTTAGCACAAGTCCTTATGATGTGATTTCTTGAACACTGAAATTGCGATTAGCCAGAGTGTCTGCAGGTGGCCTCTACTTCTCACAGAGAACTGTGGTTACCTCTGTATCAGTGTTGTCAAATCAATTCTTGTGTCTTTCCTTGAGAAAACCCACATTATCAGCTTCAGTCTGGCACACAGTAGGGTAGAGTTTTCTCTGTCTTGCGCTTGGGGAATTGGTGTTTCCCAGATTTAGGGCAGAGGATAAAGGGGCCATTACATCAGATCTCCACCCCATTGCACTACCCCGGGATTTCCTGGGACTTCCACAAAATGCAAAACTGGACCCTGCCTGATTTTCACAAGGATCCGGGTGTTTTGTGCTCCAGCAGAGGGGCACCTATCCAAATCTGGCACTGTGGCCTGCTGTCAGAGCCCTGCCAACCGGGTGTCACGGGGGCAGGCTGAAGATTTTTCTTTCTTTTTCCTTCCCCACTGGATGATTTCTAGCATTTGGGACAAGAAAGCCTCAATCTCAGCAGCTAGGTGCAGGCATGAGAGGCCTACAGCTGCACTCTCATTCCCTCCAAAATTTGTAGGCACACAGCAAGGGCTTGGACTCCATCTGGGTATGCAGATGGCCTGGGGAGGAAATAATGTGGGCAGCTGCTTCCTCACAAGCACAGTGCACCTGAGGTGCGTTGCAGCTGTCTGGCACCCAACTGACATCCAGTATTGCATAAGTTCATCCGCTCACCCTCAACACCAATTTCATCACCTTCTGATATCTCGCTAATAGATTTGTGCTGAGGTGATTTTGTTACACAGTTCAATTTGGATCTTTGAGACACTTGGCGTCATATTGCTTGGCTAGTTTAGACATGCTGTGTGTCAATGAGACTGAATGGTGAGCAAAAATTTGGCCCTTATTATGTGAATATCAGTCTGCAGTTTCTTGTTATTATCTTCAGTATCTGTAGCTATACTTATTTCCAATTCCCGCTTTGCCTCTTTGATCACCCTTTTAACGTACTTCCAAAGTTTGCCGGACCTTTGTCTGTGGGTCCTTGCCCTTCTCCCTGCAGGCTTTTTGAAGCTCATTTTTCTTTCTTATTACATTTCTGAGTGTCTTGTTGAATCACTTAGGGTCATGCTTTTTGAGCCCACACTTACTGATCCTATTATTTGATCTGCATTTCTCTCAGTAATATCTTGAAGGAATTCCATTTTTTCTCTAGTGAGGTGTTGATATAAAGAATTTGCATTTATATAGCACCTTTCACATCATCAGGACATCCCAAAGTGCTTCACAGCCAATGAAGGACTTTTGAAGTGTAGTCACTGTTGCAATGTTGGCAAACATGGCAGCCAATTTGTACACAGCAAGCTCCCACAAACAGCAATGAGATAAATTACTAGATAATCTGTTTTGGTAATATTGGTTGAGGGATAAATGTTTGGCAGGACATTGGGACAACTCCACTGCTCTTCTTCAAATAGTATCATGGTATGTTTTATTTCCACTGAAGAGGGCAGATGGGACCTCGGTTTAACAACTCATTCGAGGAATGGCACCTCCGACAGTGCAGTGCTCCCTCAGTAACAAATGAAGGCGTGTGATGGCGACATGTATTGATAGTTGATTAATTACATCACACGCCTTCATTTTTGTAACAATCCTCTTGTGAGGCACCTTATCAAAAGCCTTCTGAAAACCCGTATCACTACATCTCCTGCATTCCCTTCATCTATCCAATTGGTTAGTTCTTTAAAAAAAACTCTTATTAAATTTGTCAAGCGTGACTTGTCTTTAAGAAATCCAAGCTGGCTGTCCTTGATTAATCCATATCTAGACTGCACTCCCAGTGAGGTATGGAGGGAGTGCTGCACTGTCGGTAGTTGGGAAAATGCACATCAGTAGTTGGGAAAATGCTGGAATCTATTATAAAGGATGCAATAACTGGGCACTTAGAAACTAATAGTAAGATTGGGCAGAGTCAACATGGATTTATGAAAGGGAAATCCTGTTTGACAAACCTATTGGAGTTCTTTGAGGATGTAACTAGTGGAGTAGACAAAGGGGAACCGGTAGATGTGGTGTATTTGGATTTTCAGAAGGCCTTCGATAAGGTCCCACACAAGAGGTTGGTGAACAAAATTAGGGCACATGGAATTGGGGGTAATATACTAGCATGGATTGAGTATTGGTTAACAGACAGAAAACAAAGAGTAGGGATAAACAGGTCTTTTTCAGGATGGCAGGCTGTGACAATTGGGGTACCGCAAGGATCGGTGCTTGGGCCCCAGCTATTCACAATCTATATCAATGATTTGGATGAGGGGACTAAATGTAACATTTCCAAATTTGCTGATGATATAAAGCTAGGTGTCAGTGTCAGTTGTGAAGAGGATGTGAAGAGGCTTCAGGGGGATCTCGACAGGCTCAGTGAGTGGGCGACAACATGGCAGATGGAATATAATGTGGATAAATGTGAAGTTATCCACTTTGGTAGAAAAAACAGAAAGGCAGAGTATTTCCTAAATGGTGAAAGATTGGGGCATGCAGATGCTCAAAGGGACCTGGGTGTCCTTGTACATGAGTCACTGAAAGTGAATGTACAGGTGCCGCAAGCCATTGGGAAGGCAAATGGTATGCTGGCCTTCATTACAAGAGGATTTGAGTACAAGAGTAAAGAAGTCTTACTCCAATTATATAGGGCCTTGGTGAGACCACACCTGGAGTACTGTGTACAATTTTGGTCTCCTTACCTAAGGAAGAATATACTTGCCACAGAGGGAGTGCAACGAAGGTTCACAAGATTGATTCCTGGGATAGCGGGACTGTCGTATGAGAAGAGATTGAGTAAACTAGGCCTGTATTCTCTTGAATTCAGAAGAATGAGAGGGAATCTCATTGAAGCATACAAAATTATTACAGGGCTTGATAGGGTGGATGCTGGGAGAATGTTTCCCTTGGCTGGGGAGTCTAGAACCAGGGGCCACAGCCTCAGGATAAAGGGTAGGCCATTCAGGACTGAGATGAAAGAAATTTCTTCACACAGAGGGTGGTGAATCTTTGGAATTCTCTACCCCAGAGGGCTGTGGAGGCTCAGTCATTGGGTATATTCAAAACAGAAGTCGATAGATTTCTGACTAGTAAGTGCATCAAGGGATATGGCGATAGGGCCGGTGAATGGAGTTGAGGCAGAAGATCAGTCATGATCTCATTGATTGGTGGAGCAGGCTCGAAGGGTTGAATGGCCTACTCCTGCTCCTATTTCTTATCTTCTTATGTTCTTATGTCAGAGGTGCTGTCTTTCGGATGAGACATTAAACCGAGGCCCTGTCTGCTCTCTCAGATTAGACGTAAAAGATCCCATGGCACTTTTTTAAAGATGAGCAGCGGAGTTATCCCTAGTGTCCTGTCCAATATTTATCCGTCAATCAACATAACAAAAAACAGATTATCTGGTCATTATCACATTGCCGTTTGTGGGAGCTTGCTGTGCACAAATTGGCTGCTGCGTTTCTTACATTAAAACACTGACTACACTTCAAAAGTACTTGTTTGGCTGTAAAGCACTTTGGGGTGTCCTGAGGTCATGAAAGGCGCTATATAAATGCAAGTCTTTCTTTATTCATATATTCCTAAATATTCTCTCAATTTATCTCAAATTATGGATGCTAAGTGTTTGCCCACAACTGACATTAGACTAACAGTCAATCGTTTGTTGGTTTATATTTCTCTTCCTTCTTGAACATTGACTACCCCGCAAACCCGCAGCACAATTGGTATATCTAAAGAGAATTGAAAAGCAGTGATCAGAGCATCTGCTACCTGCTTTCTGATTCCTTCAACTGTCTAGGGTACCCACCTTGAATTCCGCTATATTTTCAGATCGAATTCCTTTTCTAGAATTAGCACCACTAATTGTTTCACATTCTCCTCTGTCGCTCCTGTAAGTATAGGTGTACCAGGTAGAATCGCCATAGTAAGGTTTTAAAATATATATCCACATATTAGTACTCATTCTGAAATGGCTATGTAAGGTCAGGCCTGGCGGAGTAGAGACATTGGGCCCGATATTTACAGGGAGGCGGGGAGGGTGCTGGGGAGGCAAAAAACAGCCAAAGAACCCAGCAAGAGACGCGGAGGTCCCGGCGAACTTAACCGCAGGACCTCATTAACTTTCTTTAGTTTTTTCTCTCGCCCGGCAGCTGGCCAAATGGACAGCCTGGCTGGTGGGCAGGAGGTAACACCAGCGACAGGAGGCCGCAGCCAGAGACCCTTGGTGTCACCCCCCGTAATCGGAAGGTCGGAGAGGCCCAGCAATTGAGAGAGGGGAGAGAGCCCATGATCAGGAGGAGAGAAGAGAAGTCGACAATCGGGAGGGCTGTGGGGGAGCGGGGCGGGGGAGACTGGTGATCGGGGCTTGGGGAGGCCAAAGGCTTCCTTGAGGGGCCGGAGGGGGCAGCACTCCTGCTCTTCCTGGCCCACGAGGAGTGCTGAAAAAGGCATTTACCTTGTGGAACCGGCAGCTCCCGTCTCCTTTTCACGGATAGGTTTCCCAACCCCTGGGAAACCCATGCAGCAACAGACAATTTTAAAGCACGCTCCCAATTGCTCTGTATAATAATTATTGATTAAGGGGGAGAAATTCAGTATCGCCCCATTTGGGGCGCAATTATCGGCCGGGCGCAAAGATTAGCGCCTGGCGCTAATTATCGCCACCAACTGCAAACTTGACTTTTATCGCCCCTGCAGGTGATTGGAGCGCTAAATCAGTCGCTTCACACCTGTCTTAAGGCGCAAAGGCCGAGGAGCGAGGTGCTACCTCAGAGCGCTGGCGAAGCTCATGTAATGTCAGTCAGCAATGGAACACACACACAATGGTGCCGGCCAGTTCCTAAAGGGGAGGGTTGATCTTGCTTTCCATCCACATCCTGCTCATTGCAGCCTTGAATCTCGGCCTGGAGAGACCTGCACATCAAATCTGCTGGAAAGAACAATGGAGAGTACCAGGGAAAGAGCTCAGAATGCAGCCCCCACAGTCTCTTCTAAATTGATACAAGGAAGGGCAAATCAAAATGAACTTGCAAAGTGCTGCTCAGTACCCAAAACTCCTTCACACACCGTAGAATCTCTCCAGAAGTCTCTCTCTCTCTCAGAATGCGTGGTTCAAAAACGTCACCAACAATAAAAGGCAGTAAGCGGTTGCCTTTAAATAGCGCTCCCCCAGTCCCTTCCTGACTGCAAAACGCTCCCCTCAAACTGTCGTTGCTAGCGGCAGGCGGTAAGGCAGGGAGCGCCACTCAATATCCGCTCCGGGGCGATACCGGGGCGTTGCGAACTCGACTGACGTCACGATCTGTCGGCGCAGGAGATGGTGGCGGTCATGTTTAGGGCTGCCCTCTTAAGGCGCTAACAGGAGGCGCAACCAACTGAATTTTTCCCCCTAAGTGTCTTGACTCTCCGTAAAAAAGGTGGCGGGCACGTGCGTGGCATGCTGGGGTCATGTTCCCTGTATTTGACTCTTTAACCCCCTCCCCCAGACCGTCACCCACCCATCATGGGGGGATAATATTGAGGCCATTACCTCATTAACCATCCATAAGAAGAGATTAAGAAATAGCGGTGGTATATAGTAAATCAGTCAAAGTGACTGTCGGGAGGTAATCTGGTATGAATAGACTTGTGTTATGAATGTCCTGGGAAGAGCGCATCCCTAATTTTCATCGCTCCACCTTTGGCGTCCGTGCCTTCTGTTGCCTAGGCCCTAAGCTCTGGAATTCTCTCCCTAAACCTCTCCGCCTCTCTACCTCTCTTTCCTCCTTCAAGTCGCTCCTTAAAACCCACCTCTTTGACCAAGCTTTTGGTCATTTGTCCTAATTTCTCCTTATGTGGCTTGGTGTCAAATTTTGTCTGATAACATTCCTGTGAAGCGCCTTGGGATTGTTTTACTTCGTTAAAGGCGCTATATAAATGCAAGGTGTTGTTAAAGGCCATAACTGATACCCACGTTTACTCATTAGTGAGAAAACAGATGTTATTGCGCAGGCTCATTGAAGGAAGATTAACCAGGTATAGTTGACATAATGGCTTTACCATATGAGGACATAATTAAACATATCAAAAGATACAGACAGTGGAGCTCCTTCGGGACTTTTTGATCGCGTCTTGCTGAGGTTAGTGTAAGCAGTCAAGTTGACACGCCTTCAATCTCCTGAAGAAGTCTCTGCCATGTGATTTATAATATTATATAAGCTCGAGATCATCCAGGACAAAGCAGCCCGCTTGATTGGCACCCCATCCACCACCTTAAACATTCACTCCCTCCACCACCGGCGCACCGTGGCTGCAGTATGTACCATCCACAAGATGCACTGCAGCAACTCGCCAAGGCTTCTTCGGCAGCAACTCCCAAACCCGCAACGGACAAGGGCAGCAGGCACATGGAACACCACCACCTCCAAGCTCCCCTCCACGTTACACACCATCCTGACTTGGAAATATATCACCGTTCCTTCATCATCGCTGGGTCAAAATCCTGGAACTCCCTCCCTAACCGCACTGTGAGAGTACCTTCACCTCACGGACTGCACCTTCTCAAGGGCACTTAGGGATGAGTAATAAATGCTGGCCTTGCCAGCGATACCCACATCCCATGAACGAATAAAAAACAAAATTGATACCTATACCTCATATATGCTGGTTGTGTTTTATTATCTCATTGACTTGATTTAATAAAGTGTATTAACCAGACGTTTTAATGTTTCCTAGTACCATAACTTGTATTAGATGTAAAGGATGTGTGATAATATCCTATAATACCTCCACATAAGAGCAATGGGGACATATGACAATTTCCTATATAAACCCAACAACACCTACATTCTCATTTCCACGATCATTAATGCCTCTAGATCTCCAATTTTGAGCCGCCTGATGCCATATTCTGGTGGGCCTAAAAATGGGCGAGCAGGCCACCCGCCAGAAACAAGCTGCTTTACTATGCAAATTGAGGTCCTACACCAATTGTAGGACCCCAAGCCTGGATTGGGATGTAGACAAGATTAATTATAACATTTTTGAAACTTCCCTTGTGAACTGCTGGGCCACAAGAGTAATTGATTCCATTGGGATTGATTAAAATGTTTTTCCTTCTGTGCTGGAGCCTTCACTATGGCCAGAAAGAGACCTATACTTGCTCTCAGGAGATGGAGGTCTCGCTGGGCCTATTGTGGGGCTTTGGGCAGAATTCCTGGGGTAGCCTGGGAATGCCCCAAACTGCAGATTCAACATAATGGAAATGAGCAGAAGAATAGGCCCACCTCCCTGGAGCACAGTTTGGTGGTCAGTGGAAATCTGGGTTGTGCTCAATCTCCAACTGTCTCTGCTGGACTTATACACAAACTAAGCTATTTTCATCGCATAATTGCTTTCCACTGTGATGCATGCAGTATGCATGATGTGGGATGTCCTAGATCTGCAAAGTAATCCAGAAGAATACATGTGCATGAAACATCAGAGAGTTGCGCTGCTCAAGCAGGGGGATGCAGAACTCAAGGACCAGCCGGCTCCGCTCTGCAACATAGGAAAGGTATCTGGAAAACACTTTCCAAAAGGTGGTCACTTCACAGATAGAGAGGAAGAGTGAAGCAAAGAGAAGGACATTGGTGACCACTGCAGGGGAAAGATCAGGGGCTAGAAATTCGGCTTCGTAGCACTAATTTTTTGGCACTACAGGTGCCATTTTGTGTTGAAAATGGCGTCCAAGCAGCGTGCGAATATCTCTGGTGCAGGCTGCACCAGACGCCATTTTGATGAGGGCGTTACTGTCAGCGCTGGGAGCGTGCGCCGTAATTAGGCAGAGTAGGCAGATTGTGACGTCAATCAGCGTGTAATGCTGTTTTGACGTCAGCACTACCATTTCGACCTCAGCACTACCATTTTGACCTCAACACTGGAGCTAACACCCTCTCTTAAATTCGCACAGCTGAACATGCGTTCAGCAGCTGGAAGGACCCCCCACCAGTGCTATTTAAAGGGATCATCACCTACTTTCAGGTTAGTTGCTGATTGATTTCTACTGGCTGTTGCAGAGTTTGTAGAAGTGTTTGGTGCTTTATAAACTTCTTTAAAGTTGCCTAAAGTCTACAAGGAGTGGTGTGGCACGTGCTCAAGGATTTGGTACTGACTTGCAAGGGGCCTGCTCAGACCAGTTGCTCCCAGACATGGGTGCAGTAGTTTGTATCCCCCTTGGCCTGCAGCATGACAGGGAGAATGGGCAGAGGTGACACAGAGCAGGACAAGCTGCTAGAAGAGGGAGGAGGAGAAGGGGGAGAAGGGCTCTCAGCAGGAGGCCATATCACCCAGGGTCTTCAGGGAGAATTTACTTCTACCTCAATCTCAGAGACAAAAAGTATGTGCGGCGTCTCCATTTTACTAAGGAGGTGCTCACTGAAATCTGCCACCTGCTGCAGGCAGACCTGCCGCCTCAGTCCAGGGCGAGGACGGCATTGCCAGTGGATGTAAAGGTGACCGTGACCTTGAACCTCTTCACGTCGGGCTCCTTCCAGGCTGGAGCAGGCGACGTCTGTAACATCTCCCAGTTCACCGTCCACTCCTGTATAAGGGAGGTGAGTGAGGCTCTGTATGCAAGGAGAGCTGAATATATTTCATTCTCTCTTGCCAGAGAGAAGCAGGTGGAGCGAGCATGCAGCTTCACCAGGATAGCAGGCTTCCCCATGGTGCAGGGTGCCATTGACTGCATACACGCCGCTTTGCAGACGCCGTATCTCAATTTGGAGATGTACTGCAACTGGAAGGGATTCCACTCCCTCAATGTCCAGCTGGTGTGTGACTATACACAACTCGCAAGTCATTGTTCGGTATGTTGGCAGCAGCCATGATGCCTTCATCCTGCAGCAGTCATCACCATCAGCATTTGAACCACCATAACAAACTAGAGGGTGGCTACTGGGCGACAAGGGCTATCCGCTGACCACCTGGCTCATACTCCGCCACACTACCCAACTGCACATGATCAGCATGCATATAATGAAAGTCATGCTGCCACAAGGAATGTGAGCGAGCAGACCATTGGGTCTGGAGGAGCCCTGCAGTATTCACCAGAGCACGTCTCAAGATTTGTCGTCGTCTGCTGCATGCTCCACAACCTCGCCATCATGAGGGCGCAGCCCTTGCCACCAGGCATACGGCGATGAGCTGAGGATGAGGAGGAGGAGGAGGGGGAGGAGGAAGCGGAAGGGAGGAGGCAATCCAGACAGCCCCTTTCTGCCCGGACTGTCTGTGATTGATTCATCCGACTGCGGTACCAGAGAACGCAACCCCAATTCCCCATTCAACAATAGTCCCACACCTTACCTTCCCTCCGTTACTGACCATCACAGTGTCCTCTTGGCCACAAAGCTACAATAAAAGGCAGCATAAAACAAACATTCCAAACCAATTTTATGAATCACACCATTACAATATTTCAATCTAAAGTCAACTAATCACCCTTGTGCATTCCCTCAGTGCCTGTCTTCAGTGTACCTTTGCCTGTCCTAGTGCTCCTATGCAGTGCTACCTCAGTGGCTGCAGCATGGCTGGTAGAATGCTGCTGATTTTCAGTGGGGTGACTAGAGATGGCCTTGCAGGATGACCTCGAGCAGCTCTGGACCCAGTAAGCCTGGCTTTGGACTGCACCACCTCGGTTGGGCGGCAGCAGTCTGGGCTGGCTGGCTGACAGGCAACAACAGCAAGGGCACTGGTGGAGTGGCAGTGGTGGGAGGACGAATGCTGTCATCCTGAGAGAGGACAGCAGGTTCGTCCTCCCCGGAGCCACTGCCACTTCCCCGGGCGGCGCCTCAGCAATCCCAGTAATCTGCTGGAGGACAGATTGCTGGACTGCTGTGACACCCTGCAAGCCCCTTTAAACACTGGTAAACCCAGCCATGATGGCAGCAGTCTGTGCTTGCATGGCAGCAAGCTGAGCTTGCATGACTTCAGTCTGAGCTTCCATTGCAGCACTCAGACGTTGGGTGGCTTCTGCTTGTGCTGTGCTTTCAGTATCTCTGCCTTGTTCCTCTTCCAGTTCTTGCTCCTCCACCACTGCCTGGCCAGGTTGCAGTTCTTGGGTATCTGAAAGGAGAAAAGCACAAGGGTAGGGATGTGGTGAGGGGAGGGAGGAAAAAGCAAGAAGTGCATGCTTATACCATCTGCAGCTTGTAAATCAGCAGGGATTGTGGGATGAGGGTGAAGTGGGATGTGAGAAGGAAGATTAGGTATGAGTATACCATCATCTTCAATTGATTCAGCCCCGCCACTGGCCACGGGCTCAGCAATGTCCCTCCCAATAATGGCCAGCACCGTCTCCTCCATCGGGGTAAGGACATGCAGCCGTGCCGGTTAGCTCCTGCTGCCTCTGGTTATGTGACAACCTATCCTGCAAAAGAGAGGGAAGTGTGTCAGTGAGTGTGGTTCAATGTGTTTGGGTGATGTGGCTGTCATGGTTGAATAGCTGGCTGTGTGTGCAAGCGGTGAGATGTGGGTGTGAGGCTTGCAGCAGTGGTAAGTGTGTGAATGTGAGCTGAAGCTACGAATGTTAGGTATATGAGTCTTGATTGATAGAGATTGTTGGTAAGTGAATGAAGTGGGATGGTGAATTGAGTAGTGTGTAATAGCTCTGAAATTCTGTGGGGTTTTTCTTGTTTTCCCATCGTAACTTTGGTAGGAAACCAGCAGAACCCCCAGGGAGGTGGTGCAAACAGTTATTTTGAACCATTTTTTCCATTTTCATGGGGGTTCCACCAGTCTCCCATTGGAGTTATGGTGGGAAACCAGTCGAACCCCACATGGAATTTTCGGAAATGTACTGGAGTTAAAGGCCTATGTAGCCAGTGAGGTTAACACTTTTGACAGCCCAGAAACATGGCTGACCATGGAGATGGTCAAGAGCTGGAGTCAAAAATGCCAATTTTGCCAGGCCCCATCAGTTAATTAAAGCAGATTTATTGGGGAGCCAGGAATCCTGCCTATTATGCCTCCAAAAGTGAGGTCATAACAGAGTGGGGAGCAGAAGCAGGGCTTGTGATGTCCGAATTCTTGGGCTTAGCTGCGGCTGGAGCCCTCGAACTGGGCTTTCAACCAACAGGTCGTGGCTCTCCCACCTGTACTTGCTCCTCTTCACTCTTGGGGGCTGAAATTGGGTATCGCCCTGTTTGGGGCGCTAACTTTTGAAATTTTGAAAATTTTGCGCCAGGCGCTAAGGATTCTGAACTTCGACTAAATTGGGTGTTAGTGCCCCAGGAAGGAAGTGGGGCACTAAATCAAGTGCTAATGACCTCAGTGGGATGCTACAGGGGCGTTACCAGCAGAGCTCTAATGAATTTCAGGTGCAATGCATTCAGTAATGATCCTTCACACTGGTTCCTTCCAGCTCTTAAAGGGGAGATTGCATCATTCTGCAGATGCTCATTTTCAGCATTGCTGGCTTTGAGGCGACCTGCGAGCAACTGAATCCCCTGATGGCTACGGCTGTTCCCATTCCCAGGGCGAGAGCTCGTCAGTTCACAGACGTGGCATTGGAGGCATTGGTGGCTGGAGTGAAGCGAAGGAGGGCAATGCTGTTCCCGGCCACTGGAAGGAGGCCATCGCCTCAGGTGTTCAGGGCAATGTGGAGGGAAGTGGTCCAGGAGGTCTCGGCCAGTAGTGTGGTGGAACGCAGCCTGACACAGTGCCGCAAGAAATTCAACGACCTCAGTCGGGTGGTCAAGGTGTGTACCTGCTTCAACAGTTCCTACATACCAGCATCTGAACCTCAGTCTGTGCACACTGCGCAAAGAACCACACCGCCACCACTCACCCACCAAACATCTTCACCTACTCAAACTCACATCCACATCTCACGCCTTGCCTACAATCACAGCTATTCAATGACGGCAGGCATATCTCCCAAACACATAGCTGGACTCTGACTCAAACACATTCGTTTCTCTTGCAGGCCAAGATAGCCCACAATAGGAGGGAGCAGCAGAGAACAGGTGGGGGTGATACGCAGCTCCAGCAGCTCTCAGACCTTGAGGAGCGAGTGCTGCAACTCATTGGGCAGCAGGTGGTGGGCGCCATGGCCGTCGGTGACGCCAAATTCATTGGGGGCAAAAACGGTATCTTCAGCCCCTCTGCTTCTCTCATCCCACTTACCCCTCACACCATAAACCTTTCTCACTTTCCACCTCCTGAGAATGTCTGAATTCCTTGCTCCATTCCTGTCCCCTGCCCTCACCTTAATGCGAGTGTTGTGCCTTTATGCGTTCAGATAATCAGCAACTAGCTGACCAGCCTATCCCTGAGTCTCCCAATGAGAGTGAGGAAGGAGAAGAGGAGGAGAGGCAAAGCACCGCGTCACTGCATTTCTCACCCGCAGGCACCACCTCAGATACTGGGACTACGCGATCTTTAGAGGAAAGCTTAGTAGAGGGGTCTGCACTGGGTGATGCACCGGGGACGAGCGGGCTGCAGCAAGGCCAGGGGGAAAGGGTAGCTCGGAAGCCAGCTCCCCGGAGGGCGAGTTCGCGCGAGTTCTGCTACACAAGACTCATATGAGGACTTCGATGGGGAGGTGTTCACGAGAAGGGTGATGGTCATGCACTTCAAGATGATAGGTGCAATGGCAAGGGTGCCCGAGAGCCTCTCGGCAATGGTAAGGAGTGTGGAGGAGTCCGCCTCCAACATTGCACAGAGCTCTGTGCACACTATGGAGCCCATCATTTCCACTGTGTAGAGGATAGTGGACTCCCAGAGAGACCGTGCGGATACCGACGCATGTCATGGGCGATGTGGCAGCTTCCATCGCAGCACAGGTGGAAGCGACGCAATGTCTTAGTGCTGTAATGCAGTCAATGGTTGCTGCCATTGAATCTCAGACTGCTCTCATGCAGTCTCAGCTTGATGCCACGTAAGCTCTGACTGCTGCCATCGTTGCTGGGTCCACCACAGTCCACTGGGGATCTCACGGAATCACAGCAAGCCAGCAATCTGTGCTCCAGCAGTTTGCTGAGGTGCTGCCCTGGGGGAGTGGCAGTGGGTCAGTGGACCTGCTGCCCTCTCTCAGGATGACAGCATTCCTGATCCCACCACTGTCACTCCACCATTGCACTTGTCGCTGCCTGTCAACCAGCCAGCCCAGACTGCCGCCGCCCAGCCTGAGGTGGTGCAGTCTACAGCCGGACCTTCCAGGCCCAGAGCTAGTCGAGGGCGTCCTGCAAGGCCATCTGTAGTCTCTGGCACCGACACTCAGCAGCCTCCCACCAGCCCTGCTGCAGCCACTGGGGAGACACTATGTAGGAGCACTAGATTAGGAAAGGGGACTGTAAAGAGGGGAGGCAAGGGTTTGCACAAGGGTGATTAGCCAATATAGTTGTTGTATATATGTGGTTAATGGTTTTTGATAAATTTATTACTGGAATGTTGCAGATTTGGTGCTGTGTCTCATTTCAGTTCTGGGGTGTGGTATGGAATCACAAAGTGATGGAATGATGGCAACGTGCTCAGCAATCGGAAAGAGGACTCGAAGTCACTGGAAACGAAGTCTGATGAGGCGGTCACGGACCGACCTTGCAGAACGCCGATTGAGTGGCTGCCTTCTCCATTGCTGCTGTTCGTCCTCCTGTTCCTCCTGCTCCTCTTCTTCCTCCTCCTCATCCTCATCCTCCTCCTCCTCCTCCTCCTGAGGTGGTGGGGTTATGCCTGGTGGCAATGGCTGTGCCCTCATAATGGCCAAGTTGTGCAGCATGCAGCACAACATGGCGAAAAGTGACACCCGCTCAGCCGAGTACTGGAGGGCTCCTCCCGAGCAGTCAAGGCAGCGGAACCGTTGCTTGAGCACTCCGATGGTCTGCTCAATGGTGTTCCTGGTGGCAGCATGGCTCTCATTATATGAGTGCTGGCCAGGAGTGTTGGGGTTGCGGAGAGGAGTCCTGAGCCAGGTGGAGAGTTGATCGCCCTTGTCTCCCAGCAGCCAGCCGTGAGCTTGATGTGGTGGCTGGAATAGGTCTAGCGCAGGATGAAGGCATCGTGGCTGCTGCCAGGATAGCGGGCATTGATGGTCAGGATTCGCCATGTGTGGTCGCACACCAACTGCACATTAAGTGAGTGGTAGCCTTTGCGGTTACGGAATACCTCAGGATTGTTATGAGGTACCCACAAAGCGACATGGGTGCAGTCAATGGCGCCCTGCACCATGGGGAAGCCCGCTATCCTGGCAAAGCTACATGCACGCTCGCGCTGCTTCTCTCTGGTCATGGGGAAGGAAATATAGTCCTTTCTCCTTCTGTACAGAGCATCTGTGACCTGGCGGATGGAACAATGGACGGCAAACTGGGAGATGTTGGAGATGTCGCTTGTCGCACACTGGAATGATCTGCTGGCGTAGAAATTGAGGGCGACGGTGACCTTGACTGCCACTGAGAGAGCCGTGGTGGTCCTGATCTGAAGCTCGAGGTCTGGCTGCAGGAGGTGGCAGAGGTCTGTGACCACATCCTTGCTGAAGAAGAGCCTTCTAACACACAGTGAAATTCATGTAGGAGAACTGCTGCTGGAATACCCTGGGTGGGTAAGGCCTGCTGTTGAGAGCCCTGTTGGCCCTCCTACCTCTGGCCACATTTTGCACTCTTTCTCTGTGCCTCAGTTGCCTCTGACATTGACGCTGGAGGGCGAGGTCCAGTGCCAGTACAACCCTCATGAAAGGATACAAATATTGCACTTTCAAATCTCCCCTCAATGAAACTGAAGACTCTTTATGTGCCAGAACACTCGTTAAAATGCAAAACGCTCAAATCGGTCAAAAAGCCTCTTTGCCTGTGTGAAACTAACAATGCAGCATTGTTGGCCGACAAAAACTAAACCGGATGTGGATGCCTTTAAATAACGCTCCTCCAGGGGACATCTGACTGAATGCTGCCTCCTCTACCTGACGTTAACAGCAGGCGCACAAGCAGGGGGCGAGAGAGAATTTTTCATCCATGGCGCTACCGGCAATGACGTCACGATCTCTGGGCGCAGGAGATCAGGGCGCAACGTCTTACCGCTGCCGCAAACCTCCCACCGAATTTAGCAGGAGGCGTTGATATCGCTGCGCCCGGTCGCAAACCCATTTGCGCCCGCTAGCGCCCCCCGGAGGCGCTAATGGGAGGCGCAAAGGAGCCCAATTTCTAGCCCTTGATCTGTGCTTCATCAAGTGCTCTCTCCTGTAACTTACTAACTGATCTTCCTGGAGTGGGTGTATCTGTGATGGTGCTTGTAGCAGTGGGTGATGCAGGGTATTATGAAATGCTGAGTTGAGGCTGCATTTTGGGCTCTGTCTGCCACCTCCTCCACTCAAGAACCTACAGAAGCCGAAGAGCATATTTTAGAATAGTAACAGAAGGGCAACCCTTAAAACAGAACTTACTTGGGAAGACGTTTCAGTGCGTTATGCTGCAATGCTGCAGTGCATATCCATATGTGAGGGAGTGAGTAATAAAATAAAAAAGAAGATACTTGCCATGTGTTTAGAAGAGGCTTCATGCCTCCCCTCACCCATTCCTTCTATTGCCTCCTTGCCCAGAATTTGCTTGTAAGGAGTCAGAAGTAATAGGTGATCCCTTCTCCATTCTGCATGTGCTGCTGCCTGATATGTGCAGCCTGCTCCTGCAAACAGACAGAAAAACAAACATATATTGAAAAGAAGTATCTGAGAGATGGGGGCCATTCAAGTGCTCGGGCTTGCAGCCACGTTATGTGAGTCTGTGAATATGCAGCATGTAGGTATCGTGTGCTGGCAGTATGCTTGTTTATTCTGTGCCACATGCACAGGGCAAACACATTGCCATGGCAGCAATGCACATTGTCCTGGTAAAACATGTTTACGTACCTTGTTTATGCCGTTTCTCCACGGTTTCTGTCAATCTTCTGCTAAAGTTATGGTGATAATCGGGAGAACTGCCATGGAAATTCAACCCCTAAACCTTTTGGTAGATTTACCATGCAGTTACAAGTCCATTGTATGTATGTTGCCAACATCCAGCTCCAAATTCTGTTGCTAGTCTCTTGCAGCTATGTGAGTACATGGCCAAATTGAGGATTTTG
The DNA here is from genome assembly GCA_030390025.1 of Squalus acanthias. Taxonomy (NCBI): domain Eukaryota; kingdom Metazoa; phylum Chordata; class Chondrichthyes; order Squaliformes; family Squalidae; genus Squalus; species Squalus acanthias. Next base: position 88,860,011 of record CM059426.1, read on the forward strand.
TCCGCTGTAAGATCTTAACGATCTCTGAGTTCTTGGACAAGACACCAATAGGCAGCAGCCAGTATGTTTGAGCAATAGATCAAGATTTATTAAGCATACAGTGTAATATACTTAATATTAGGCGATAGTTTTAATGAGTAGCTCGCAGCCCTATGTCTCTGGAACCTCTCGGACACAGATGATGTCATCTTAAGTCTGTTCCTTTGTCCTCGCAGTAACTCTGTGTAAAGTTGTTCTTTGAGTATCGCGGTTTTAACCCTTTTCTTATCAACAGTTCATTTGGCCAGTGTCCGTATATGGTCTTTAACAAAATCACCTTTTTTAATTGGTTCTAATGGTCAAAATACCATTGTCACTCAGACTAAGGCAGCATCCCGCCTTTCCAGTATTTTTCCACCAACTTTGCCATGTTCAGTGTTATCTTGTTTATAGTTTTTCACCCATTGGAATTTACTTTATCTCTTTCATTTCTAGCTTCCCTGGTACAAGGCCTTTATACCAAGGGCCTGTATCAGCGCTGTTTCACTAGTCTTGAGGTATCCAAACTATCTCACTTTAATCGACCAGATAAATACCTTATCTCCATGATCTCTCTCATTTTATGTCCTTATACTAATTATTTTTAAAATATCGTTGCAATTAGTTTTGTTAAGCGAATTCTAAGTTCTATACAGCATTATAATATGTTATTTAATGATTTAACCTTCACTAGCAGCCTGTGTATATATGACGTTATACAGAAATGATCCTCATCTACTAAATATCTCTAAATATCAGCCTTTCGTACACCGCGATGTGTATTTCAGCTCCAAGATCCATGTAAGAGTGGATGAGGGACTCACTGATCCTATCTCTCCCAAGCCAAACAAGGTTGTCCACTGTCAGCCACCCTTATTCAATGTTTTCATTAATGTTATGCTGGGTGACATTGTAAGGAATGGCCTTGGAGTGCCTGCTCCAGGCATTTTTGGAAATATTGTTGCACTCCTTTTTTCTGCTGATATTGTGTTGCTGACAGAAAGACCTGGGGTGCGTTCCACTCTCCATCTTGAAAAATGGGATAACCAGAGGGATATGTGGTGGCTGTTGACGCCGGGTGGTATTATGGCATTGGATGGCTAAAGGATATTTTGAAATGATTGATTTGTAGATTTAAGGGGCATCTGTTCTAATTGTCAATTCATATCAGTGTCTGGTGGATACTAACATCAGTCTGGACACTCTCCCTTGAGACCGCAAGGAAAAGAGGTGGAGGGCACTTTGGCCTTTCTTGCCTTTCTTCAAAGACAGCAAAGTCTCAGTTAAATTTAAGCTTGCAGTGTATAATAATGCATCCAAACAGTTCCTCATGATTCAGAATTTCTAGGCGTGTGGTGGAAGGGCTTCCTTTGATCTACATGTGAGATCTGAGGCCGAGCTGCGAGGTGAATTTATGGCATGAAAGGGAAACAATTGCAGGGAAGGAGGACTCCGGTCTACATGGAGTATCCTGGAGGTATTCTTCGGCAAAGCACCTCAAGAGGTCCTGGATGAACAGGTTGGTGATGAATAAACATAGTACGTGACATTCAACTTGGCTGCCTGAAACATTAAGGCAGCTGACATGATGCGAGCTGTCCTGTGTAAGTCCTTCCACTGCATTGGAGACAGATGTCCATCATATTGCTGATGAGGAAACTTTGAAACTTTGGATGACAGCTGCTGAATGTTACCTGGAGGTTGGGTAGGACAACATCCACTTATACACATAGTACTTGATTTCTACCATGATTAGTCTGCAGAGAAGCAAACAGCTGCTGCTGAAGTTCTTCATTTCCAACTTGTGGAATCAATGTGTGTTTATGCTGTGCTAGGGACAGTGGTGGCAATGAACTGAGACATTTTATAATGAGTTGCGCTGCTCATCAAGTTGCTTGCATGAAACCTCTAGTACCTTCAATAGCCAAGAATTCAAATTCATGCTTGTCACATGTTTGCAACCAGCTAATGAATGTGCTTCTTAGTGCAGAGGGTGTCTTTGGGAATGGAAGTTTGGAAAAAAGTCAACCCTCTGAGGCAGATATGGTGAGTCAATTCTTGATCCAGACAGGTCTGTAGTAATCCAGGACACTGTTTATGATCGAGCAGCCAGCCTGACTCACTAATGTAACCTGGAGGGTTAGACCTGTCAATGGGGACTGGGATTCATCTCACTCAATTTCTGATAACCTTGCAGGCTAAAGCTCTAATGGTAACACAGTCTTAGCTGGAAAGATTGTGAATCTTACCAATGATAAGATCTAGTCAGCTGTCTGATTGAACAGAAGTGGTACTCATAGAGTCATAGGGTCATAACGGAACAGAAGGAGGCCATTCGGCCCATCGAGTCCGTGCCAGCTCTCTGGGGCAATCTAGTCAGTCCCATTCCCCTGCTCTATCCCCGTAGCCCTGCAAGTTTATTTCCCTCAAGTGCCTATCCAGTCTCCCCATGAAAACATTGAGTGTCTCCGCTTCCACCACTTCCGTCGGCAGCGAGTTCCAGGTCCTCACCACTCGCTGCGTAAAAAAGTTTTTCCTCACGTCCCCCCTGTATCTCTTGCCCAAAACCTTAAATCTGTGTCCCCTAGTCCTTGTACCATCAACTAGTGGGAACAGCCTTTCCCCATCTAGCCTATCCAAACCCATCATAATCTTGTACACCTCTATCAAATCACCCCTCAACCTCCTTTGCTCTAATGAAAACAAATCCAGCTTTTCCAACCTGTCCTTGTAACTAAGATCCCCCATCCCCGGAACCATTCTGGTAAATCTCCTCTGCACCCTCTCAAGTGCCTTCACATCCTTCCTAAAGTGTGGTGACCAGAACTGGACGCAATACTCCAGTTGTGGCCTAACCAGCGCTTTATAAAGGTTCAGCATAACTTCTCTACTTTTGTACTCAATACCTCTATTTATGAATGTGAGAAGTCGCACAACACCAGGTTATAGTCCAACAGTTTTATTTGAAATCACAAGCTTTTGGAGCGCTGCTCCTTCGTCAGGTGATCTCTTCACTTCACCTGACGAAGGAGCAGCGCTCCAAAAGCTTGTGATTTAAAATAAAACTGTTGGACTATAACCTGGTTTTGTGCGACTTCTCACATTTGTCCACCCCAGTCCAACACCGGCATCTCCACATCATGGCTTCTATTTATGAAGCCCAAGATCCCATATGCTTTGCTAACCACTCTCTCAATATGTCCTGCCACTTTCAGGGACCTATGCACATTAACTCCCAGGTCCCTCTGTCCCTGCACACTCTTTAAAACTGTGCCATTAAGTGTATATTGCCTCTCCCTGTTCCTTCTGCCGAAATGCATCACCTCACACTTCTCTGTATTAAATTCCATCTGCCACTTGTCTGCCCATTCTGCTAGCCTTTCTATGTCCTGCTGCAGTTGATTGGTATCATCCTCACTGTTTGCCACACCCCCAAGTTTGGTGTCATCGGCAAATTTAGAAATTCTACTCTGTATTCCAATATCCAGGTCATTTATATATATAAAAAAAAGCAGTGGCCCCAGCACTGACCCTTGGGAAACATCATTGTCTACCATCCTCCAGTCTGAAAAACAGCCATTTACCACAACTCGCTGTTTTCTGTCCTTAAGCCAATTCCTTATCCAAGCTGCCACTGACCCACCTATTCCATGAGCCTCAATTTTGTTAACCAGCCTTCTATATGGTACTTTGTCAAACACCTTTCTAAAATCCATGTAGACAACATCCATTGCATTCCCTTCATCAATCCTCCCGGTTAATTCATCAAAAAATTCAATTAAATTAGTCAAACACGATCTGCCTTTTACAAATCCGTGTTGGCTCTCCTTAATTAGCTTAAACCTTTCCAAGTGCCCATTAATTTTTTCCTTGATTATTGTTTCTAAAACATTACTCACCACTGACGTTAACCTATAGTTACTAGGATTGTCCTTACACCCTTTCTTGAACAATGGTGTCACATTTGCCACTTTCTAATCCTCAGGCACCTCCCCCTCATCTAGGGAAGATTGGAAAATTATGGCAAGCCCTTCCACTATCTCCTCCCCCAATTCCCTTAGCAACCTGGGATGCAAGCCATCTGGACCAGGCGCCTTATCCACTCTAAGCATACCCAGCCTTACTAGTACATCCTGTCTATCAATTTTCACCCCTTCCATTGCTTCTACCTTTTCCACTTCTACCGATATTTTGTCAGCATCCACCTCCTTAGTAAACACCGATATAAAGTATTCATTGAGTATTCTAGCCTTGCCCTGCATCTCTAAGCATATATCACCTTCTTTGTCCCTAATAGGCCTCACCCTGCCTCTTACCACCCGCTTACTGTTTATATGCCAGTAGAAGATTTTTGGGTTCCCTTTTATGTTAACCGCCATTCTACACTCATATTCTCTCTTTGCCAATCTTATTTTCATCTTCACTTCCCCTCTCAACTTTTTGTATTTGGTCTGGTTCTCCCTTGAAGAATTCACCTGACATTCATCATACATCCTCTTTTTTTGTTTCATCATCTTCTCTATCTCCCTCGTCATCCAAGGAGCCCTTGCTTTGGTTCCCTTACCCTTCCCTCTTGTTGGAATGTACCTAGCCTGTACTTGGAACATCTCCTCCTTAAAGATCACCCATTGTTCCATTACAGTTTTTCCTGTCAGTCTTTGGTTCCATTTTACCCTGGCTAGATCCTTTCGCATCCCATTGAAGTTAGCCCTATTCCAGTTTAGAAGTTCCACTCTAGATTGTTTCTTGCTCCTCTCCATTGCTAATCTAAATCTTATGATACGATGATCACTCGTACCCAAGTGTTCTCCCACAGACAGCTCATTCCCCAGCACCAAATCTAGCAATGCCTCCTTCCTAGTTGGGCCAAGAACATACTGGTCAAGAAAATTCTCCTGAACACATTTCAGAAATTCCTCCCCCTCCTTTCCCTTTACCCTAGCATTATCCCAATTGATATTTCGGTAATTAAAGTCCCCCAATATCACCACTCTATAGCTCTTGCATATCTCTGCGATTTCCCTGCAGATTTGCTCCTCTACCTCCCTCTCACTATTTGGAGGCCTGTAGAATACCCCCAATAGCGTGATCATACCCTTTTTGCTACACAACTCTAACCAAACGGATTCTGTCCTGGTCCCCTCAAAAGCATCCTCCCTTTCCAACACTACAATGTCTTCCTTAATCAGCACTGCCACCCCACCTCCCTTTTTTCCTTCCCTATCTTTTCTGAACACCTTGTACCCTTGAGTATTAAGTGCCCAGTCCTCATCGTTTTTAAGCCACGTTTCCGTTATTGCCACAACATCATATTGCCACACGGCTAATTGTGCTTGTAGCTCATCAATCTTATTCACCACAGTTTGTGCATTTACATGCATGCATTCTAAACCCATTTTTGAATTTTTCGTAGTCTTTCTTCGTCTGCTCCTATCTAATATGGTACTACTTCCGCCTCTAGTACTACTTTCTTCTCTAGTACTATCCAACACACTCACTCTTTTATTCCTCTTTTCTACTCCTATATGCACCATGGTGCCCATCCCCCTGCCAAGCTAGTTTAAACCCTCCCCAACAGCACTAGCAAACCTCTCCGCGAGAACATTGGTCCCGGCTCTGTTGAGGTGTAACCCGTCCGGCTTGTACAGGTCCCACCTTCCCCAGAAATGGTCCCAATGCCTCAGGAATCTAAAGCCCTCCCTCCTGCACCATCTCTCCAGCCACGCATTCACCTGTTCTATCCTCCTATTCCTGTACTCACTAGCACGTGGCACCGGGAGTAATCTGGAGATTACTACCTTTGAGGTCTTGCTTTTTAATCTCTTTCCTAGCTCCCTATAGTCTGCCTGCAGGACCTCATCCCTCTTTCTATCTATGTCGTTGGTACCGATATGGACAACGACCTCTGGCTGTTCACCCTCCCCCCTCAGAGTGTCCTGCAGCCACTCAGTGACATCCTTGACCCTGGCACCAGTGAGGCAACATCCCATCCTGGAGTCACGTCAGTGTCCACAGGAACGCCTATCTGTTCCCCTAACCAATGAATCCCCTATCACTATTGCTCTTCCACTCTTCTTCTTCCCCCCCGTGCAGCTGAGCCACCCATGGTACCATTGCCTTGTCTCTGGCTGCTCTCCCCAGAGGAACCATCACCCCCACCAGTTTTCAGAACTGTGAACCGGTTAGTGAGCAAGATGCACTCTGGGGATTCCTGCCCTATCTGCCTGGTCCTCCTTCTCTGTCTGGTGGTCACCCATTCCCTCTCTGCCTACACATTCTGAGGCTGCGGGGTGACCACTTCTAGAAACAAGCTTTCCAAGTATTTCTCAGCCTCGCAGATGCATTGTAGTGACTCCAGCTGCCGCTCAATCTCCAAAACCCGGAGCTCGAGTTGCTGCTGTTGGCGACACTTCCTGCACACATGGTCATCCAGGCCGTAAGAAGCGTCCAGGATTTCCCACATGGCACAGGATGTGCAAATCACGGGACTGAGCTGCCCTGCCATGCCTCAATTTACCAGACTATGGAGGTAATTTAGCAGAAATAAACTTAAAACTAAACAAGAAACACTCAATAGCTACCCACCAATCAGCACTTCCCTCTATTAGATAAGCTAAGAACTACTTAGTAAAAATATACTCAAAACAGAACAAAAAAAAACTTACCACAATACTCACCCGATACTCACCTCTTGAATTCTGACGTCACTCCTTCGTTGTGTCGCTTGCCGACTGTCTCCCTCGCAGGTAGTCCGCTCACTCAGACTCCCAGACCTCTGCTCCGCGCTGCTTTTATTCCCGGTCTCTGACTCCGCTCCTCCCACAGGTCTGCTCACTCAGACTGTACTGCTGCCCTGTGACGTCACACCTTATTTTTTGGGAAATCATGGAAAGTCCTGCCGCCGTTGGTGTCTCAATTAGGTCCGCGCTGTTTAAAGTACTCTGTCGCTCTGGCTCTCCGCTCCCGCTCTGTATAAAGTACTCTGCCTCTCCGCTCCCGCTCTGTTTAAAGAACTCTGTCACTCTGGCTCTCCGCTCCCTCTGTTTAAAGTACTCTGCCGCTCTGGCTCTCCGCTCCCTCTGTTTAAAGTACTCTGCCGCACTGGCTCTCCGCTCCCTCTGTTTAAAGTACTCTGTCGCTCTGGCTCTCCGCTCCCACTGTTTAAAGTACTCTGGCTCTCCGCTCCCACTGTTTAAAGTACTCTGCCGCTCTGGCTCTCCGCTCCCTCTGTTTAAAGTACTCTGCCGCACTGGCTCTCCGCTCCCTCTGTTTAAAGTACTCTGCCGCACTGGCTCTCCGCTCCCTCTGTTTAAAGTACTCTGCCGCACTGGCTCTCCGCTCCCTCTGTTTAAAGTACTCTGCCGCACTGGCTCTCCGCTCCCGCTCTGTTTAAAGTACTCTGTCACTCTGGCTCTCCGCTCCCTCTGTTTAAAGTACTCTGCCGCACTGGCTCTCCGCTCCCTCTGTTTAAAGTACTCTGCCGCACTGGCTCTCCGCTCCCTCTGTTTAAAGTACTCTGCCGCACTGGCTCTCCGCTCCCTCTGTTTAAAGTACTCTGTCGCTCTGGCTCTCCGCTCCCACTGTTTGAAGTACTCTGGCTCTCCGCTCCCTCTGTTTAAAGTACTCTGCCGCACTGGCTCTCCGCTCCCACTGTTTGAAGTACTCTGGCTCTCCGCTCCCTCTGTTTAAAGTACTCTGCCGCACTGGCTCTCCGCTCCCACTGTTTAAAGTACTCTGTCGCTCTGGCTCTCCGCTCCCACTGTTTGAAGTACTCTGGCTCTCCGCTCCCTCTGTTTAAAGTACTCTGCCGCACTGGCTCTCCGCTCCCTCTGTTTAAAGTACTCTGCCACACTGGCTCTCCGCTCCCTCTGTTTAAAGTACTCTGCCGCACTGGCTCTCCGCTCCCTCTGTTTAAAGTACTCTGCCGCACTGGCTCTCCGCTCCCTCTGTTTAAAGTACTCTGTCGCTCTGGCTCTCCGCTCCCACTGTTTGAAGTACTCTGGCTCTCTGCTCCCTCTGTTTAAAGTATTCTGCCGCACTGGCTCTCCGCTCCCACTGTTTAAAGAACTCTGCCACTCTGGCTCTCCGCTCCCTCTGTTTAAAGTACTCTGCCGCACTGGCTCTCCGCTCCCTCTGTTTAAAGTACTCTGCCACACTGGCTCTCCGCTCCCTCTGTTTAAAGTACTCTGCCGCACTGGCTCTCCGCTCCCTCTGTTTAAAGTACTCTGCCGCACTGGCTCTCCGCTCCCTCTGTTTAAAGTACTCTGCCACACTGGCTCTCCGCTCCCTCTGTTTAAAGTACTCTGCCGCACTGGCTATCCGCTCCCTCTGTTTAAAGTACTCTGCCACACTGGCTCTCCGCTCCCTCTGTTTAAAGTACTCTGCCGCACTGGCTCTCCGCTCCCTCTGTTTAAAGTACTCTGTCGCTCTGGCTCTCCGCTCCCACTGTTTGAAGTACTCTGGCTCTCTGCTCCCTCTGTTTAAAGTATTCTGCCGCACTGGCTCTCCGCTCCCTCTGTTTAAAGTACTCTGCCGCTCTGGCTCTCTGCTCCTGCTGTTTAAAGTACTCTGCCGCACTGGCTCTCCGCCCCTACTGTTTAAAGTACTTTGCCGCTCTGGCTCTCTGCTCCCGCTCTGTTTAAAGTACTCTGCCACTCTGGCTCTCCGCTCCCACTGTTTAAAGTACTCTGCCGCTCTGGCTCTCCGCTCCCTCTGTTTAAAGTACTCTGGCTCTCCGCTCCCTCTGTTTAAAGTACTCTGGCTCTCCGCTCCCTCTGTTTAAAGTACTCTGCCACTCTGGCTCTCCGCTCCCTCTGTTTAAAGAACTTTGCCACTCTCGCTCTCCGCTCCCTCTGTTTAAAGTACTCTGCCACTCTGGCTCTCCGCTCCCTCTGTTTAAAGAACTCTGCCACTCTGGCTCTCCGCTCCCTCTGTTTAAAGAACTCTGCCACTCTGGCTCTCCGCTCCCACTGTTTAAAGTACTCTGCCACTCTGGCTCTCTGCTCCCACTGTTTAAAGAACTCTGCCACTCTGGCTCTCCGCTCCCACTGTTTAAAGTACTCTGCCACTCTGGCTCTCCGCTCCCGCTCTGTTTAAAGAACTCTGCCACTCTGGCTCTCTGCTCCTGCTGTTGAAAGAACTCTGCCACTCTGGCTCTCCGCTCCCGCTCTGTTTAAAGAACTCTGCCGCTCTGGCTCTCTGCTCCCGCTGTTTAAGGTACTCTGCTGCTCTGGCTCTCTGCTCCCACTGTTTAAAGTACTCTGCTGCTCTGGCTCTCCGCTTCCTCTGTTTAAAGTACTCTGCCTCTCTGGCTCTCTGCTCCCACTCTGTTTAAAGTACTCTGCTGCTCTGACTCTCCGCTCCCTCTGTTTAAAGTACTCTGCCACTCTGGCTCTCCGCTCCCACTCTGTTTAAAGTACTCTGCTGCTCTGGCTCTCTGCTCCCACTGTTTAAAGTACTCTGCTGCTCTGGCTCTCCGCTCCCGCTGTTTAAAGTACTCTGCTGCTCTGGCTCTCTGCTCCCACTGTTTAAAGTACTCTGCCGCTCTGGCTCTCCGCTCCCGCTGTTTAAAGAACTCTGCTGCTCTGGCTCTCCGCTCCCGCTGTTTACTCCTGCACATATTTAGGGGGCTCTAAGTCTTGGCTCCGCCAACCTGCACTTAAGATGCCTAGGATGTGTCCATACAAGGAGAGAGTGTACACTCTACATTGGGAAAACAGAAATCCTACAGGTGGGTGTAGATTTCTCAGTAGCTTGAATTGGAGATCCTTAAACATGCTGATGGGTTTCCATGTGTGTCAGACACCCAGCTGACTAAAAAGAAATCTCTTGAAGCTATGACCCCCATATCTCATTATGAACATTAATTCTTTTTCTAAATAAGGGACAAAAGAATGTTAACATGTTAAATATTTGTATAGTAATATTGCCAACAGTAATTTCTAAACTATAAAGGTTGGTTTAATGCAGCCTTTAGCTGATTGGGTGCACTCCTGGTTTATTGGTCAGTAGAGGGAGTCAGGAGGAAGGAAAATGAAGGAAGAGGATTGTGGTGATACAGTTGAAGTCTGGAGGGTGCAATAGTGTGACGTGTGTGAGCTGCTCTGTGAATTTGGAGAGCACAAATAGCGATAAGCTCAAAATCTTCTCTTTTACCAAATATTCAGTTGTTACCTCAGGAAGTATCTATAACATTCTATCAAAACTTCGGCCAATGCAGATACTATGAGAGGAATAAAACAGACATTTCAGCCTCGAAATTCGCTTAGGCCAGTTTTCAGGTGCCAATGGGTGCAGGGAATGACCCAACACCTGACGCCTGCCCTACTCAGCGATGACCAGTTTTGGCTAGGGGGCTTAAAATAGACATTAGACCCCTCATTTATATATGTAAGTGGTCTAACACCTGTTTTAGATGGCCTCCATGGACTTCTCAAAAATAGCCCAATCCAATTTCAGGTCGGACATTTTTCAGGTGTGTTTGAGGCGCAGTACGTTGGCCCCCAAACTGAGCTTGTTTTTCACCCGTACGATGGGTGCAACAAGGTCCAGTTTCTACCCCTCAGCCAGTTCTTAATGTCACATGGAGTGAATTGAATGGCTGGATGCTGGCATCTATGGTGGTAGGAGCTTGGGAGAAGGCCTAGTAGGTTTTCCCACATGGCACTTTTGGCTGAAGGCACTTGCTAATACTTCATATTTGAGGTCAATAACCAGGGGCATAGATTTAAAGTAATTGGTAGAAGGATTAGAGGGGAATTGAGGGGGATCTTTTTCACCCAGAGGGTGGTGGGGGGTCTGGAACTCACTGCCTGAAAGTGTGGTCGAGGCAGAAAAAAAAGAATTATTTTTCTTTCTTTCTTAGAGGCAGAAACCCTCATCACATTTAAAAAGTACTTGGATATGCACTTGAAGTGCCGTAACCTACAAGGCTACGGACCAAGAGCTGGAAAGTGGGATTCGGCTGGATAGCTCTTTTTCGGCTAGCACAGACACGATGGGCCGAATGGCCTCCTTCTGTGCCGTAAATTTCTATGATTCTATGATTCAGCCTTGTCTCTTATACGGATATCACCCTGTTGGAATTCACAGCAGTGTTGCTGCACTGCTGAATTTTATTTTAGTTGTGTTTTACATTCATACAAGTCCTACAGTGCTGACATAAACTGTAATTTCGATGGGCTTCTATTTTCACACATCAAATGCTACAAAGGCAATCAGTCACTATTTTGTGAGATTGCGTACTGCTGAGTGAAATCCTGCTGACTATCAGCATGTTCCGGAGATCGTATGCCACGATGTCAATGGTGAACACTTAAAAGTCAAAAACTATTCAGATGTCTAAAAAAAAACTTTTGGAGGATTGATGTGGAACAAAAGCTCAGTTGCACTGATTTAAAACAATCTACCAAAAATTGCAAGTCTAGCCTGACTCGCTTTTGCTATATTTTTTCATATTTTATTAAGCCAGATCAGTATAAGAATGATCTTCTTCCACCCGCTCCACCTGGCGTCCTCTTCCTGACCCCAACTGACCCCACCTACATTTCTGGGTTGAGTTTATCTGCACAGGCCCAATGATCCCCCGGCACAGAAACAGGGAAAGAAAATCAACTTGTGACACGGGTCTCCATCCCTTTCTCCTCCGCCTTGCACCCTGGAAATAAGCATACCTAGGCAAAACAGAGAAAACTCATCCCGATTTTGTTCTGTTTGGATGGGTAGTTTAGTTTACTCTGTTGTCACATTCATTCCTGTGTGGTTCTGTTCTACTGAACATTTGCAATTTTCTCTTCCAGCACTGATTCGTATTTAAAGTCTCTCATTGCAAATCAAAAACCTGTTTCATTTAATATTTATTTCATATTATTTTCTGTTTAACTTTCTGTCTCTGCTTTTTTCTTGTTTGCCAGGTTAAGACAGCTCTATCAGTGCTGTGTCTAGTTCTCTCCATGTAACCTGGTCCATTTTCCCCCTATGCTTGGTATAGCTTTCACTGCTCTTGTCCACTCATTCTTTGTGTCTTGTTCCAGTTTCTTCCTGCTTTGGCCCATACCTTTCATACTCTGGCCCAATATTTTTCCACTCCTGGCCCCCACTCTCAATGCTTTGGCCTGCTGTGTTTTACTTCACATTTCTCCTGGCTTTGATTCAGATGAAATATTAGGGTATTTGAAAGAATATCAGGGCAATTGTTACAATATTTAGCGAAAGAAACAAGAATATGAAAGAAAGACTTGAATTTATATAGCGCCTTTTACAACCTCAGGATGTCCCAAAGCGCTTTACAGCCAATGAAGTGCTTTTAGTGTAGTCACTGTTGTGATGTAGGAAATGCAGAAGCCAATTTGTGCACAGCAAGGTCCTTCAAACAGCAATGTGATAATGACCAGTTTATCTGTGTTAGTGGTGTTTGTTGAGGGATACCTTTAGCCAAGACACCAGGGAGAAATCCTGTGCTCTTCTTCAAATAATGCCTTGTGATCTTTACATCCATCTGAGAGGGCAGACGGTGTCAGTTGGAGTGAATGGTAAGACATTACTTAACCTCGAGGAATGGGTGTGTGTGACAGGAATAGTTTGGTCATTTTAGGACTGCTTTGTGGTGGGGGTGGGGGGGAATTTGGTTCAGCATCTGGGTGCCATATGGGTGCACTGGTGCAACCTAACTAAATCGTGCCATTATGAGGCCTTCCTGGGCCTCCCAGGCAGCAAAGTGTACTGCTGCTGGTGCCATGTCCACTTCAGGTTCCTGCTCCTCTTCCTCCTCGTGTTCCACCTGCTCCTCCTCCTCCTCCTCATGTTCCTCCTCTGAAGAAGCTCTGTGCCTTGCTCCTGCTGCAGCTCCAATCCTCGCTGCTGCACTATGTTGTGCAGAACGCAGTATACAACGATCATTCTGGAGACCTTGGCTGGTACGTTTTGAAGCACTCCTCCAGATCTGTCCAATCATCTGAAGCATATCTTCAGCATCTCGATTGCTTGCTCTATTACACAGCTCGTCGTCATTTGGCTTTGATTATAGCGTTCTTCAGCCTCATTGTTTTGCCTCCTCAAGGGTGTCATCTTCAGTGGATACTCCTTGTCTCCAAGCAGCCACCCGGTAAGTCGAGTCGGAGGTGCAAAGAGCTGAGGGAGGGTGGACTGGAGCAGGATGAATAAATCATGACGGCTCCCTGGGAATCTGGCACACATGCATGATGATCTTTTTGTGGTTGCAGATGAGCTGCTTTTTGTGGAGTGGAAGCCCTTACAGTTCACGAACACGCCTGGTTGATCTGGGGTGCCTTGATTGCCACATGTGTGCAGTCGATGACGCCCTGCAACTTTGGGAAGCCAGCCAGAGCCGCAAAGCCGAGCGCTCGCTCAGTCTGACTGGCTTTATCAGTGGTAAAGTGTACATAAATGCCTGCCCTGGCAAACATGGCATTGGTCACCTGGGTGATGCATTTGTTGGCAGCCGACGGCGAGATCCTGCAAATGTCTCCTGCAGATCCCTGGAAGGAGCCTGAAGTGAAGAAGTTGAGGGTGGTGGTGACTTTGACAGCCACTGGTAACGTGTGTCCACCGGGTCCACTTGGCAACAGGTCTTCTTCCAGCAGGCTACAAATGTCTGCCATGACCTGACGCGATAGCCTGGGCCTCCTGAGGCACTGGTGTTCAGTCATGTCCAGGGAGCTGGTCCTCTGCCTATATACCCTGTGTTGGAGGTATCGCCTCCTGCAAGCTGCACCCCTGTGCTCATCCCCTCTCTCCTGTAGAGCGGCAGGTCAGTGAGGAGAAGGCTGCTGCTGCTGTTGCTGGTGCTGCTGGTGCTGCTGGTGTTGTTGCTGCTGGTCCTCATCTGAGGTCCAAGGTGAAACAGCGTAAGTGGCACCCATGCTGATCTGATATATGACTGAAGTAAAGTGAAGATCAGAGGCACAATCCTCCAAGATAGTGAGAGCGACTTCCAAAGTTGTAGAAATCACCTGCAAACTCCTGAAAGCAAACTCTCAGCATAAATGGTGTCAGCAAGAGCTGTTCCCGTAGGCAAGGAAGCAGGTGTGAGGTCTGAGTATTTATGTGATTTCTAAAAATGTCATTTGTTCAGTTCCCACAATTGCCGACAGCTCTCTCCTTACTTTCACTGGCGAGGTTCAGCAAGCCCGGGAATCCCGTGGACAGCCAGTAAAAACTGCAACGTCAGTTAAAAAAGGCTGTTAATAGCCTCTTAACTATCTCTAAATTGCTTCAATTGGATAACCTGCCTCTCCCGAAGTCGCCTCTCGCGTGCTGACTAATGCACCTGAGTTAAAGGCGGAAGCCGGCGGGTTGAAGGTGGCATCCTGACGTGCAGTCAATTTCAGCACTTTTATCTGCCCACCTGCTTGCAAAGTAAAAATTCAGCCCTACGTCTCTCCACTGTCAGTGCATGATTGGTAAAATTATCCATTATTGTTGAGGGTGACATTTTATAATTGATAACAAGTCAGTGTTAACATTACTGACACTCAAAAATAGGGATCCATATATTAACTGCTCCATGGAGGAACTCCCTCCCACTCATTCCCTGTGTTGGGAATCCTTCTTATTTGCAGCCTATTGTAAGTCTTGTCATGGATGGCAGAGGATAACAGGCAATCACAAATAACTAATCTGTCGGGTGATTTTGTGATGCAGCAGTCTCTGTGGGAATACATTTTGGGAAATTTTGAGCACACAGTGTGTGACTTTATGTCCATTAAAAACAAATGGATGGGGAACCATAAGCTGCGCACCTGGGGTTTCCTAAAGGGCCATTGCATCAACTGTTAGTATTGCTTAGGCAGGCATTAGTACGTTTTGCAAGAAACATTTTGGTGCGGGTTGGAACAGAAGTTGTGTGGTGTAAACTAAATTCAGGAACACCTACAACTTTTGTTTTAATCTATGAATATCTTTCTTAATAAAAATTCCAGTGGTCCTGTTTATTGTATCATATGATTTGAACTGCAGTGATATCAAGTTTTATTTCATAATATAAATTAGCATACCCTGTATATATTTAATGTATTGGCCTGCTCAAAGACATATAATAAATGAAAATTGTGATTTATTTTTGAATGACCCCTTTTCCAATCACCGCTTTCAGCTGAAGGTTCAAATAAAAATAAGCATAAGGTGGGAAGTTCATTTCCTTTTATTGGCATCAACTGTGCAAAATATGCTACAAAATACTTACTGGTATTCTATTTTGTTAGGGGGATATTTCAGTGTTATTTGTTACCTATGAATATAGTTTGTCACTAACAAGCTAAAATCATTGCTTTTGCAATAATTCCATATTTGGGAAATTTCTGTAATGCTCAAGTACCATGTTTGTTCCACTATTGCTTTAAAATGATGAAACAAGCTGCTTGCTTTTTCAGTGGGCGAGTTGCTGGCTCTCATCGGTCCTGTTGCCATGGTGAATGCAACACCGTCAGCATTACAAGTGAACTTGCGGCAAACATAACCTGGAGGAAATGATGCCATTTATTTTGTATTTTTTGTGGTTCTATTCAATATGTATTTGTTTGTTTGATTGAATATATACACATAATTTCATCAACAAAAAAAACAACAATAATTGTGATAGTTAAACAAAAATATCCTTTACATTATTCTTGTAATTTTTTCCCTCCCAAGGCTATTCTCCCTGGTTTGGAGGGGCGGGATCCACTCTACATAAACAAATGTCCTTTAGGGCAGGAAATCTGCCGTCCTTACTTGGTCTGGCCTATATGTGACTCCAGATCCATGGCAATGTGGTTGACTCTTAACTGCCCTCTGAAATGGCCTAGCAAGTCAGTTGTACCAAACCACTATGAAAACAATGGAATAAAACCAGACAGACCACCCGGCATTGACAAAGGCACACCCAGCCCAGTCGACCCTGCAAAGTCCTCCGCACTAACATCTGTGAACTTGTGCTAAAATTGGGACAGCCGTCCCACAGACTAATCAAGCAACAGCCTGACATAGTCATACTCACAGAGTCATACCTATCAGCCAATGTCCCAGACTCCTTCATCAGCATCCCAGGGTATGTCCTATCACACCAGCAGGACAGACCCACCAGAGGTAGTGGCACAGTGGTGTACAGTTGGGAAGGAGTGGCCCTGGGAGTCCTCAACATTGACTCTGGACCCCATGAAGTCTCATGGCTTTAGGTTAAGCATGAGAAAGGAAACCGTCTGCTGATTACCACCTAAAGTCCTCCCTCAGCTGATGAATCAGTACTCCTCAATGTTGAACACCACTTGGAAGAAGCACTGAAGGTATTAAGCACACAGAATGTACTCTGGGTGGGGGACTTCAAAGTCCATCACCTAAAGTGGCTCAGTAGAACCACTACTGAATCCTGAAGGACATAGCTGCCAGTCTGGGCCTGCGGCAGGTAATCAGAGAGCCAACACAAGAGAAAATCCAACTTGACTTCATCCTCACACAACTACCTGTAAACAGATGCATCAGTCCATGACAGTATCGGTAGCAGTGACCACCGCACAGTCCTTGTGGAGATGAAATCCCATCTTCACACTGAGGACACCCTCCATCGTGTTGTGTAGCACTACCACCGTGCTAAATGGGATAGATTCAGAACAGAACTAACAGCTCAAAATTGGGCATCCATGAGGCGCTGTGGGCCATCAGCAGGAGAATTGTATTCCACCACAATCTGCAACCTCATGGTCCAGCATATCCCTTACTCTACCATTACCATCAAGACAGCTACAACACTGGCATCTACCCGACAGTGTGGAAAACTGCCCAGATATGTCCTGTCCACAAAAAGCAGGACAAATCCAATCCGGCCAATTACCGCCCCATCAGTCTACTCTCAATCATCAGCAAAATGATGGAAGGTGTCGTCGACAGTGCTACCAAGCGGCACTTACTCACCAATATCCTCCTCACCAATGCCCAGTTTGGGTTCCGCCAGAACCACTCGGCTCCAGTCCTCATTGCAGCCTTGGTCCAAACATGGAAAAAAGAGATGAATTTCAGAGGTGAGGTGAGAGTGACAGCCCTTGACATCACAGCAGCATTTGACTGAATGTGGCATCAAAGAGCCTGAATAAATTTGAGGAGTGTAGAAAAGAATGCCAGGAGCAGCACCAGGCATACCTATAAATAAGGTGCCAACCTGGTGAAGCTGCAACTTTGCACTACATGCATGCTAAACAGCATGCTATAGACAGAGCTAAGCAATCCCAGAACCAACGGATCAGATCAAAGCTCTGCAGTCCTGCCACATCCAGTCAGGAATGGTGGTGGCCAATTAAACAACTAACGGGGGGAGGAGGCTCCATGAACATTCTCATCCTCAATGATGGCGGAGCTCAGCACGTGAGTGCAAAAGACAAGGCTGAAGCGTTTGCAACCATCTTCAGCCAGAAGTGCTGAGTGGATGATCCATCTCGGCCTTCTCCTGAGCTCCCCACCATCACAGAAGCCAGTCTTCAGCCAATTCGATTCACTCCACGTGATATCAAGAAACGGCTGAGCGCACTGGATACAGCAAAGGCTGTGGGCCCTGAGAACATCCCGGCTGTCATGCTGAAGCCTTGTGCTCCAGAACTAGCCGCGCCTCTAGCCAAGCTGTTCCAGTACAGCTACAACACTGGCATCTACCCGGCAATGTGGAAAACTGCCCAGATATGTCCTGTCCACAAAAAGCAGGACAAATCCAATCCGGCCAATTACCGCCCCATCAGTCTACTCTCAATCATCAGCAAAGTGATGGAAGGTGCCGTCAACAGTGCTACCAAGTGGCACTTACTCACCAATATCCTCCTCACCAATGCCCAGTTTGGGTTCTGCCAGAACCACTCGGCTCCAGTCCTCATTGCAGCCTTGGTCCAAACATGGAAAAAAGAGATGAATTTCAGAGGTGAGGTGAGAGTGACTGCCCTTGACATCACAGCAGCATTTGACTGAATGTGGCATCAAAGAGCCTGAATAATTTGAAGTCAATGGGAATCAGGGGGAAATCTTTCCATTGGCTGGAGTCGCACCTAGCACAAAGGAAGATGGTTGTTGTTGTTGTTGGAGGCCAATCATCTCAGCCCCAGGACATCGCTGCAGGAGTTCCTCAGGGCAGTGTCCTAGGCCCAACCATCTTCAGCTGCTTCATCAATGACCTTCCCTCCATCATAAGGTCAGAAATGGGGATGTTCGCTAATGATTGCACAGTGTTCAGTTCCATTCGCAGCTCCTCAGATGATGAAGCAGTCCATGCGGGCTGATAAGTGGTAAGAAACATTCGTGCCACATAAATGCCAGGCAATGACTATCTCCAACAAGCGAGAGTCTAATCACCACCCCTTGACATTCAACAGCATTACCATCGGCGATCCTCCCCCATCAACATCCTGGGGGTCACCACTGACCGGAAACTTAACTGGACCAGCCACATAAATACTGTGGCTACAAGAGCAGGTCAGAGGCTGGGTATTCTGTGGCGAGTGTCTCATCTCCTGACTCCCCAGAGGCTTTCCACCATCTACAAGGCACAAGTCAGGAGTGTGATGGAATACTCTCCACTTGCCTGGATGAGCGCAGCTCCAACAACACTCAAGAAGCTTGACATCATCCAGGACAAAGCAGCCCGGCTGATTGGCACCCCATCCACCACCTTAAACATTCACTCCCTCCACCACCGGTGTACCACGACTGCAGTGTGTACCAGCTACAAGATGCACTACAGCAACTCGCCAAGGATTCTTCGGCAGCATCTCCCAAACCCGTGACCTCTACCACCTAGAAGGACAAGGGCAGCAGGCGCATGGGAACACCATCACCTCCAAGTTCCGCTCCAAGTCACACACCATCCTGACTTGGAAATATTTTGCCGTTCCTTCCTCATCGATGGGTCAAAATCCTGGAAATCCCTCCCTAACAGCACTGTGGGAGTACCTTCACCACATGGACTGCAGCATTTCAAGAAGATGGCTCACCACCACCTTCTCAGGGGCATTTAGAGATGGGCCGTAAATGCTGGCCTTGCCAGCAATGCCCATATCCCAGGAACAAATATAAACAAATTTAATGGGCCTGAATTTGCGGTCGGAGGCTTCCCGTGGGTGGATGCCTCCGAACCGCAATAAATCTACAAACCTACCTGATGGTCCTGGATCCACTGAGACTCGCGCTCCTGGGCCTCTATGCATAGGCCTGCGAGAAGGCCCATGTATCCCAGGGGCACAAGCGGTTCGCAAGCATCCCTGGGATCACGTGGGCCAGCCCAATCAAACAGAAAGGGGATTCCCATTATGCTTATGGGAATTCCATTTACATATGGAATCCGCATAAGCTTAATAGGAATCACCCAAAAAATATATCTACATAACCTTGAAATAAAAAAAATCATTACATGTTTAAAATGAATTAAAATACAATTTCATTAAACATTTAAAACAAAAATTTAATTTTTCGAAAAATAAATGTAAGTATTTTTTAAGGGGCCAGAAATAACACAAACTTATTTTACAGGTTTTCGAATGTTAAAATGATTTCAAAAATGTTATTTTAATATTTATTTTCACCCTTACACTGGTAAAAGAAGGCCTTATGCCTGCTTTTACCAGGCATAAGAGTTTCATGGGCAAGAGTTGGGCAAATAGCCCGACTCTCCACCAGCGGATGTCCATTTCTGGGGATGCGGAGGATCGGTCAATAAGATCCTCGACAGCTCACACGTTCTGGGTTTGTGCGCATGCGGAACCCATGCATAAACTCGGAACTTGTGAGGCCCTTATAGTCGCATATGCACCACGTATACAGTGATAGGCCACAGAAAGTCCGGGCTAATATCAGTTCATGAGTGACCTGCCAGGAGATGTGCTTGAATCCCGGAGAGAGGATGGAGGTGTGATGAAGGGGTGGGTAAATACATATCACAAGCATTTTTCTCTCTTCCCCCTAAGCAACCCAGTCAAAAGGAGCAAATTTGCCTCTGAGACTATGGTCAGGAATGGATTTGGAACTCGTGTCTCTCAGCTTATGGTTCAACAGTCTAGTGCTTTACTGTTAGCCCTGCCCTATCACTTAAAATTCTAAGGGGTAGAAATTAGGTCGCGCCCCATTTGAGGCGCAAATATCGTCTGGACGCAAATATTAGCGCCTGGCGCTAATTATCGGCACTGACTGGAAACTTCACTTTTACCGCCCCGGGAGGTGAGTGGAGCGCTAAAGCAGGCGCTGCACACCTGTCTTAAGGCGCAAAGGCCAAGGAGTGAGGCGCTAACTCAGAGCGCTGGCGAAGCTCATGTAATGTCAGTCAGCAATGGAACACACACACAATGGCACGGGCCAGTTCTTAAAGGGGATGGTTAATCTTGCTTTCCATCCACATCCTGTTCATTGCAGCCTTGAATCTCGGCCTGGAGAGACTTGCACATCAAATGTGCTGGAAAGAACAATGGACAGTACCAGGCAAAGAGCTCAGAGTGCAGCTCCCACAGTCTCTGCTAAATCGATACAAGGAATGGCAAATCAAAATGAACCTGCAAAGTGCTGCTCAGTACCCAAAACTCCTTCACACAACGTTGAATCTCTCCAGAAGTCTCTCCCTCTCTCTCTCAGAATGCGTAGTTCAAAAATGGCACCAACAATAAAAGACAGGAAGAGGTCCCCTTTAAATAGCGCCTCCCCCAGCCCCACAGCGATTGATAGCGTTCCAGTCTTCTGGTCGTTGGATGCGCCAGGCGGTAAGGCAGGGGACACCACTCAATTTCCGCTCCGGGGCGCCACAAGGGCGTTGCACCATGGAATGACGTCACAATCTGCGCGCGCAGGTGGTCGCAGCGGTAAGTTTTAGCGCCGCCGCACAATGTCAAGTTAAGTTCCCGAGCGGCGCAAACATCGCTGCGCCCGGGCGTTAGCGGCTTTGCGCCCCATTAGCGCCCTCTTAAGGCGCTAACGGGAGGCGCAACCAACTGAATTTTTACCCCTAAATGTGACAGCGTTGATCTTTAAGACAAAGAAAGAAAAGAACGAACAAGTCCGAAATCTATTTGCAAAATGCTTTAACTTTATCAAATGCTGCAAGAAATTCTCTTTACTAAAAGTGCATTGACCTGTGTGCAGTTTCACTGTGCCCTGGGTATAAACAGAAGTACCTGTATCAGTATTCAGAAAAGAACTTTAAAATGAAGAAAAATTAGGTTATGGACTGAGGGTGTGTAGGACAATGTTGATACCACAATGTTGATAATGGGTGATTGGCGTGTGGGTGATTTGCTTGTGTTTTTTATAGTTTGGGCTATTTTTCAGGGCTGCACTTTCAAGGATTGCTTTCATCAGTTGGGTAGGTTTCATTAATCTTCATATATGTTTACTGGTGGCAATGGGGGTCACCAAGGGGATATTTATTGAATTCCACAAGATATTTAACAAATGATTGGTGAATAGATACCTGATTTCAGTTCAAATATCCAATATATATCTAGCATGCCATAAAAGGGATGCGGGTAGTTCTAGATGTCATATAAAATGAATATTGTCCCCCGGATTAAACCTACGATATAAATAAGGTAATTTACACAGAAATGAATGGGAAATAATAAATAGGACTAAGATTTATAAAAGAGTAAATGCTGTGTGCCTCCACTTGTGGCACAGATCTTTGCTCAATGGAATGCGGATCGGAAAATTAGGTATGGAATTCAACAGGCCTAGTGGGCGAAGCGCCTGATTTTCTGGTACTGGGAACTGGTGGGAATGCCCTCCATGTTCGATTCTTTGCTCTGTGCTGCTGTTGAACGAGGCTCTGTACCAGGAATGTTGTAATCCAAATTTACCCAAATGACATCCGATGTAACTGTGACCGTGGTGAACTATCCCTCCTTGTCCTTCTTTCTGCAGCCTTTGACACGGTTGACCACTCCATCCTTCTCCAATGCCTCTCCACCGTCCCCCAGCTGGGTGGGACTGCACTTGCCTGGTTCCATTCTTATCTATCTAATCGAAGCCAGGGACTCACCTACAATGTCTTCTCTTCCCATTCCCGAACCGTTACCTTTGGTGTCCCCCAAGGATCTATCCTTGGCCCCCTCCTATTTATCATCTACATGCTGCCCCTCGGCGATATCATCCGAAAACACAGCGTCGGTTTCCACATGTACGCTGACGACACCCTGCTCTACCTCACTACCTCTTCTCTCGACCCCTCCACGGTCTCTAAATTGTCAGACTGCTTGTCCGACATCCAGTACTGGATGAGCAGAAATTTCCTCCAACTAAATATTGGGAAGACCGATGCCATTGTCTTTCGTCCCCGCCACAAACTCCGTTCCCTAGCCACCGACTCCATCCCTCTCCCTGGCAACTGTCTGAGGCTGAACCAGACTGTTTGCAACCTTGGTGTCATATTTGACCCCGAGATGAGCTTCCGACCGCATATCCGCGCCATCACTAAGACCACCAATTTCCACCTCTGGAACATTGCCCGACTCCGCCCCTCCCTCAGCTCATCTGCTACTGAAACTCTCATCCATGCCTTTATTACCTCTAGACTTGACTATTCCAATGCACTCCTGGCCGGCCTTCTATGTTCAACCTTCCATAAACTTGAGATTATCAAAAACTCGGCTGCCTGTGTCCTAACTCACACCAAGTCCCATTCACCCGTCACCCCTGTGCTCTCTGACCTACATTGGCTCCCTGTTAAGCAACGCCTCGATTTTAAAAATTCGCATCCTTGTTTTCAAATCCCTCCATGGCCTTGCCCCTCCCTATCTCTGTAATCTCCTCCAGCCCCACAACCCTCCGAGATATCTGCGCTCCTCTAATTCTAGCCGCTTGCGTATCCCCGATTTTAATTGCTCCACCATTGGTGGCTGTGCCTTCAGCTGCCTAGGCCCTAAGTTCCGGAATTCTCTCCCTAAACCTCTCCACCTCTTTACCTCCCTTTCCTCCTTTAAGATACCTTTAAAGTCTACCTCTTTGACCAAGCTTTTGGTTATCTGCCCTAATATCTCCTTATGTGGCTTGGTGTCAAATTTTGTTTTATAACGCTCTTGTGAAGCACCTTGGGACATTTTACTATGTTAAAGATGCTATATAAATGTAAGTTGTTGTTGTTGTATAGGTCCTGCAATTGTGAGACTACTCCCAACGTGGAGACAGTGGGCAGTGATAAATCGAACATTCTCTGTGCTTAGCTTTCTACTATTTATTTTGTTATTTTACCACAATCACAAATGTGGTAAAACTTAATTATTTCTTCTTAATTATATTATATGCAGAACTGATAATATAAATGAACTGTGGTGAACATAGGGAGTTAGTAAACAGTCCTTTCACCCTTGGGACCTGGTTTCAAATCCACCTCAGATTGATAGGATGAAGATCACCTCGCTCTCAAGGTGTAAGGACCTATTGTGAAATGATTTTGAACAGTCTTGTTCTTGTGACTTTACAACACAGAGTTTTTGACAGAAATTGGAAATGTAGTCATCTCCTTGTTACAGTGGTGGAACTAGGTTTGGCTGACTGTGGGTGGTGGTGGAGGGGGGCGGGGGTGGTGGGAGATCGAACTCAAGCTTTGGCTGTCTTACCAGGAAGAGGACCAAACTGAGAACTGGGGACTTAACTAATCTGAAGACCACGCCGAGAACCACACAGATTTGCAGGCCAAACCTGGAGACCGAGGACGGGTGACAGAGGTTACTGGGTGCTAAATTAAAGCCCTGTTGCCCAACCTGAAATTGGATTGGCAGGGGGTGGGGGGCACTCATGAACGCCCTGATCCCCCCCCCCACCACACTGCCTTCGCCACTGCTTTGTTATACGACAATTTTTGTTCTATATAGATTTATCTTGAAAGTTGTGATATAGAGAAGCCAAATCTTACTCTGATTCAGTTACACAACCTCCACAGAGAATGTTAAATATTATGACAGCTGGAACCGACCCAATACCTCAGAATCCAAGACATGTTATGACATACATTGAAACTTTCTAATGTCCACGTACGACCACACGTTTGATCCCCTATGTCAGAAGGCTATGTCCGACGGGTTCAGGTAGGCGTACGTGCGGCCGGGGCGGCGATATTTAAAGGGGAGGTGGCAGGCGGCCATTTTTGTTGCTGGCCGCCTGCCAGCACCTGCCCCCGTTGCTGTCCCCGGCCCCCGTGAAGCCCCCCCACCGTGAAGTGCCGGCTGCGCTCCAAGAGCCCGGCACTTCTCTTGAGTGCCGGGCTCTTTTGCCGGCACTCCCGATCCCTGGGAGCCCAGCTGGGCCCCGGTTTGCGCTGCGCAGGGTCCCTCCCCTTTAAGAAGGGGAGGAAGGCCTGCAATACCGCGGCGCGACGTGCCGCAGCGCATGGCGCTGCGGCACGTAGCGCCAGGATATTCCCTCGCAGCGCCCCAAGAGGGATGCGGGGTGCTTCCAGTGGCACCCCGCTTCCCTCTTGGGGCGCAACCACTGAAGTTCCGGCGCGGGGCCGCTAATTTTTTCGGGGCGCTAAAAGTCGCGCCCCGGCGAGGTTAGCGCCCCAAATGGGGCGCGACTCAATTTTTACCCCTAATTCTCTTAAGTAGATTTAAAAGGCATCGAAAAGTTCATACAGGTTTCTGCAGCATGTATATGTCTGCAAATGCAGTGGCACGCAGGAGGAAGCCAGAGCACTATTGTGTGCAGGAAATATTCTCCTGCTGACGCGAGTGAGGTAATGTTGTAATACCAGTGTTGACGGAGTCTATAACAGTGGCTCGTGTGAGAGTGGAAAATTCACACCATTGTCAGAGGTACTGCTCTTCTAAGGTTGGGTTAGAGGTACACTGTTCGTGCAGAATAGAAGGAGCTTTACTCTGCATCTTGCCATGTTATACCTCACCTGGGAGCGCTTGATTCTGACACTAGGTGAGGAAAGTAGAAAACTGTTTCACTACCCAGTTATTTCATCAATTACCTTCGTCAGCACAAAAATCAGCCTTCCTCAGAAGAAAACCTTCCCAGATACAAGTGTGGCCCACATTACTCTGCTCAATCCTAGTCTCAATCAGGATGATTCCAGAATCTTTGGTGGTGTCTGAATAATTGACCGGAGGGACCTGGCCTAATACCTAAAACTGGTGTTTGGTATTACACTATTACACTCTACATAGTGGCCCTGAATTTCCATGGGGTTCTCTTGATTTACTGCTGTAGCTTCAATGGAAGACTGGTGGAACCGCTGGAGATACAATGTTAATGGCTGAAAATGGCTGTTTTGCTGTTTTTCCGGGGATTCTGCCAATCTTCCACTGAAGTTATGGCAGGAGATCGGGACACCTCGTTGCGGAAATCGAGGGCCATTGTTTGTGTAGTCCAAGCCTCATTTTACAGAAGAACAACCACTCTCTCACAATATAAATACCCATAAAGAAATAGGGGTTAACATGATAGAATTTCACATTCAGTTTGAGGGTGAGAAACTTGGGTCTGAAACTAGTGTCTTGAACTTAAATAAAGGCAATTACAAGGGTATGAAGACAGAGTTGGCTAAAGGGGACTGGGAAAATAGATTAAAAGGTAAGACGGTAGATAAGCAGTGGCAGACATTTCAGGAGATATTTCATAACTCTCAATAAAGATATATTCCAGTGAGAAAGAAAGACTCTACGAGAAGGATGAACCATTCGTGGCTAAGTAAGGAAGTTAAGGATGGTGTCAAATTGAAAGAAAAGGCATACAATGTTGCAAAGATTAGTGGTAGGCCAGAAGATTGGGAAATTTTTAAAAGCCAGCAAAGGATGACTAAACAAATAATAAAGAGGGAGAAAATAGATTATGAGAGTAAACTAGCAAGAAATATAAAAACAGACAGTAAGAGCTTCTACATGTATATAAAAAGGAAGAGAGTAATTAAAGTAAACATTGGTTCCTTAGAGGATGAGACTGGGGAATTAATAATGGGAAACAAGGAAATGGCAGCGACTTTGGACAAATATTTTGTATCTGTCTTCATGGTAGAAGACACTAAAAGCATCCCAATAATAGTAGATAATCAAGGGGCAAAAGGGAGGGAGGAACTTAAAACAATCACTATCACTAGAGAAAAAGTATTGGCAAACTAATGGGACTAAAGGCTGACAAGTCCCCTGGACCTGATGGCCTGCATCCTAGGGTCTTAAATGAAGTGGCTGCCGAGATAGTGGATGCATTGATTGTAATCTTCCAAAATTCCCTAGATTCTGGAAAGGTCCCAGCGGATTGGAAATCCGCAAATGTAACACCCCTATTCAAGAAAGGAGGGAGTCAGAAAGCAGGAAACTATAGGTCAGTTAGCCTAACATCTGTCATTGGGAAAATGGTGGAATCCATTATTAAGGGAGTAGTAGCAGGATATTTAGAAAATCATAATACAATCAAGCCAAGTCAACATGGTTTTATGAAAGGGAAATCGTGTTTGACAAATTTATTAGAGTTCTTTGAGGATGTAATGAGCAGGGTGGATCAAGGGGAACCAGTAGATGTAGTGTATTTGGATTTCCAGAAGGCATTCAATAAGTTGCCACAAAAAAGATTACTGCACAAGATAAGACCTCATGGTGTTGGGGGTAATATATTAGCATGGATAGAGGATTGGCTAACTAACAGAAAACAGAGAGTCGGGATAAATGGGTAATTTTCAGGTTGGCAAACTGTAACTAGTGGGGTACCACAGGGATCAGTGCTGGGGCCTCAACTATTTACAATCTATATTAATGGCTTGGATGAAGGGACCGAGTGTAATGTAGCCAAATTTGCTGACGATACAAAGATAGGTGGGAAAGCAAGTTGTGCGGAGGATACAAAGAATCTGCAAAGGGATATAGATAGGTTAAGTGAGTGGGCAAAAATTTGGCAGATGGAGTATAATGTGGGAAAATGTGAGGTTATCCACTTTGGTAGGAAGAATAGCAAAACAAAATATTATTTAAATGGAGAGAGACTACATAATGCTGCGGTACAGGGGGATCTGGGGTCCTCGTACATGAAACACAAAAAGTTAGCATGCAAGTAATTAGGAAGGCAAATGGAGTGTTGGCCTTTATTGCAAGGGGGATGGAGTATAAAAATAGGGAAGTCTTGCTACAACTGTACAGGGCACACCTGGAGTACTGCGTACAGTTTTGGTCTCCTTATTTAAGGAGGGATATGCTTGCATTGGAGGCAGCTCAGAGAAGGTTCACTAGGTTGATTCCTGAGATGAAAGGGTTGTCTTATGAGGAAAGGTTGAGCAGGTTGGGCCTATACTCATTGGAGTTTAGAAGAATGAGAGGTGATCTTATTGAAACATATAAGATTCTGATGGGGCTTGACAGGGTAGATGCTGAGAGGATGTTTCCCCTCGTGGGGGAATCTAGAACTAGGGGGCATAGTTTCAGGATAAGGGGTCACCCATTTAAGACAGAGATGGAGGAATTTCTTCTCTCAGAGGGTCGTGAATCTCTGGAATTCTCTACTCCAGAGAGCTGTGGAGGCTGAGTCAGTGAACATATTCAAGGCGGAGATAGACAGATATTTGAACTACAGGGGAGTCAAGGGTTATGGGGAACAGGCAGGAAAGTGGAGTTGAGGCCAAGTTCGAGGGGCCGAATGGCCTACTCCTGCTCCTATTTCTTATTTTCTTATGTCCTTATGTTCTTATGTTACCTCATATATATTGCAGCATAAATATCGCACAGGCAATTCAGTAATCACAAGAGTCCAGGAAAAATATATTCCGCTAAAAAAACAAGAACAAGCTAAACACTAATGAGACACATAGATGAATAAAGTCATAAGGGAAAAATTGAGGATAAGGAAAGAGGCATACATTAAGTACATGGACAGCAGGGGAGAGCATGATAAGGGAAAATATGAAGAGATTAGGAGAGAAGTCAAAAAAACAATTAGGAAGGCAAGGAGGATCGATGAAATTAAATTATCAAGGAACATAAAACAAAATAGTAAAATATTTTACAGGCACATCAATAAAAAAATGAAGGTCGGGTTTGGAATAGGGCCACTAAGGGATGGACAGGATAATACCACAGGCAGTGATAGAGAGATGGCAGAAATATTAAATAATTACTTTGCCTCAGTATTTACCAGGGAGAAAGAACAGGTAGACATGACATTGGATCATGAGATTAGTAATAAAAAAACTGCATTTAAAATAAAGAGGAGAAATATTAAATAAACTAATCAAACTCAAAGAGGAAAAAAACCTTGGTCCAGATGGATTACATCTACGCATTTTAAAAGAATCTAGGGAAGAGATAGCAGTGGCATTACTACACATATTTAATAATTCATTAGAAAAACGTATAGTGCCAGAGGACTGGCGGATAGCTAACATAATACCTATATTTAATAAGGGAGCTAGAACATGTCCAGGGAACTATAACCCCATCAGCTTAACATCGGTGGTAGGAAAAATAATGGAATCCCTACAAAAGGAGAAAATAGAAGAACATCTAGAAGCCAAAAATATAATAATGAATAGTCAGCATGGATTTCAAAAGGGAAAGTCTTGTTTGACAAACCTCATTGAATTTTTTGAACAGGTAACAGAGAAATTAAACAAGGGTAATGTAGTAGATGTAATTTATCTAGATTTTCAACAGGCCTTCAATAAGGTACCACATAATAGACTAATGAGTAAGGTCAGAGAATGCGGAGTCAGGGGACAAGTAGCAGAATGGATAGCTAGCTGGCTTCAAGACAGAAAGCAGAGAGTAGGGGTAAAGGGTAGCTATTCAGAGTGGCAGAAGGTGGGTAGTGGTGTTCCACAAGGAGCAGTGCTGTTCACAATTTATATTAACAATTTGTCTTTGGAATCAAAAACACAATTTCTAAATTTGCGGATGACTCCAAATTGGGTGGGATAGTCAATACCGAGGAGGACTGCAAAAAATTACAGGAAGACATTAATAAACTTGCAGAATGGTCATATAATTGGCAAATTAAATTCAACACAGATAAATGTGAGGTATTACATTTTGGTAGGAAGAATAGGGAGGTCACTTATTACTTGGAGGGTGTGAGTCTGGGTGGGGTAGAGGAGCAAAGGGAGTACAAATACACAAATCACTAAAAGTTGCAACACAGGTTAATACGGCCATAAAAAAGCAAACTAGGCACTCGGGTTTATTTCTAGAGGGATAGAATTCAAAAGTAGTGAAGTTATGCTATACCTGTATCGAACCTTGGTTAGAGCTCACTTGGAATACTGCATACAATTCTGGTCACTTTAGTATAAAAAGGATATAGAGGCACTGGAGAGGGTGCAGAGAAGATTTACAAGGATGATACCAGAAATGCGAGGGTATACATATCAGGAAAGGATGAACAGGCTGGGTTTCTTTTCTCTTGAAAAAAGAAGGCTGAGGGGTGACCTAATAGAGGTCTTTAAAATTATGAAAGGTTTTGATAGAGTGGATACAGAGAGAGTGTTTCCACTTGTTGGGAAGAGCATAACTAGAGGCCATCAATATAAGATAGTCACCAAGAAATCAAATAGGGAATTCAGAAGAAACCTCTTTACCCAGAGAGTGGTGAGAATGTGGAACTTGCTACCACAGGTAGTAGTTGAAGTAAATAATATAGATGCATTTAAGGAGCGGTTAGATAAGCGTATGAGGGAGAAGGGAACAGAGGGTTATGCTGAAAGAGTTAGATGAGGAAAGACAGGAGGAGGCTCGAATGGAGCATAAAAGCTGGCATGGACTGGTTGGGCCGATTGGCCTGTTTCTGTGCCATATATCTTATGTAATCCTATGTAAAAAAGAAATTACAAAAATAATAAATAAAAAGCAATCAAAGCGCTATCATTGTGAAAATCTCTGTTATCTATGTCAGCACCTCACTATTCACATTGAGGAAAGACCAAATAAAATCAGATGATTTTGCCTGAACTTCCATCAATGCCAATAGTGTAGTGCTGCCACAGATCTTAAATATTATAGTTCAGGAGGAAACTGAAGCCTGTTGTCCACAATCTTTCAATAGATGGATTTCATTCCACTTCATAATTTTAGTAATAATTATATGAATAACCATAACATTCACAATCTGTAAGGATGTAAAAATCTATCTGTGTTAATTTAATGTACATTGTTCACCTCTCCCCCTTTGTATTGATAAATGATATTGTCCAGTATCATAGGCTCACCATTTTGTTCCAATGCATTATTGTTCAAATCAATACCACAATGATCATAAAACATTTATTCCCTAATTCTCCACTCATTATTCATAAATATGTACTATAATGAAACACAAATTGTGAATGCAATTGCACATTTGAAATATGAATTCTAAAAAAAAATTAACGTAACATTTTACTCAAAAGTGCTTAACAGGTCAAATAGTAGAGTTTAACAGAATAATTACAATCAGTTATGGTGCTGGTTCCCTCATAATTAGTTTTTGCCCTCAAGAGTAGGATAATGAAACCGCACTGATAACTAGCCTATATTATGGACATATGAAATGCATATAATATTTTCAACTCCCTTTCAGAGTAAAATATACCATTATTCTTCTGCCTGTTAAGAAAATTCTAATAGGCCTCATTCTAAGGATCATTCTAAATGGATTGTTTCATAGCAAAAGACAAGCCATATAAAAATGTTGGTGTATCATTTTCTTGTATCTTTTTCTTCCTAAATGAAAACTACAAAAAATGATAGCAGACTGTTAGACTTTAATGTTCTATTATTTTCTCTATATTTGCATCAATGTTTTATTGCAGTGATGCATTTATCATTTATACCTGCACTCACATAGAAAGATCACTGGCTAACTTATTCCACTTTCATGAAATTGGGCTGACAATGTTGGCAAAAGGTTGTTGTAGCTTTGAGGAAAGTGGAAAACTCTAACCACCCAGTTGTTTATCTTACAAACTTCCTGCGGATGTTAGATCAGAATTTGTATGGGGTAGGTTTTCAATTTACTGCCCCGGTAAACGGGCCTTGCAGATAGGCTGCCCAATCAGTGGAAATGTAAATCAGGCGTTTCTATAATGGGCAGCCAATCTGCAACGTCAGTTTTACACCCAGGCAATAATTTACCTCAATATCTTCTTATTCAGGGCAAAATACCTGCATTGCTGTTTAACAGGAATTAAAGCTTTAGAAAATGGTGAGAGGGAAAGGGGTTCTTTCCCCAACCAATTTCTAAGGAAGTAAAAAAGGACAAGAAAATGAATAGTTCATTTTTACTTTTAATACACAAAACTTATGGCTAGCAAGAGAAGCGTTGTGTCTGTGTGGAGTTTGCACATTCTCCCCGTGTCTGCGTGGGTTTCCTCCGGGTGCTCCGGTTTCCTCCCACAGTCCAAAAATGTGTGGGTTAGGTTGATTTGGCCATGATAAATTGACCCTTAGTGTTAGGGGGGATTAAATATGTGGGGTTATGGGGATAGGATGGGATATGTTAGGGGGAATTAAATACGTGGGGTTACGGGGGTAGGGTGGGATATGTGTACTGTGGGGATTAAAGCAGGGACAGGGTACTGGATTTGGATGATCAGCCATGATCGTATTGAATGGCGGAGCAGGCTCGACGGGCCGAATGGCCTACTCCTGCTCCTAGATTCTATGTTTCTATGTTTCTATGTTTAATCAGACAACATAGTATTTTCAAGTTATTTTCCTTCCCCTCCTTTAGGCTACTTTACATCATGTAATATTTCTCATCATTGAGAGGGCAGTTCACCTGGTCACCTCTGCCACTGTTGTCTTGTTCCGACCATTAGGATGCACGTGATAACGTCACAGGTTTACTAATCCTCCAATTGTCTCTTTCTCTCTTTCGATGAGTACCTGACAAAATGTCAGCTTGGCTCAGTTGGTAGCATTCTTGCTTCTGAGTCTGGTAGTTGTGGGTTCAAATCCCATATCAGGACTTTGCTGTATTATCTAGGTTGATAGTACCTTGCAGTACTAAGGAAACGCTGCATTGTAGGAGGTGAAGTCCAATGGCTGAGATGTCACCATCTTTCTGGTGTTTCTTTCCCCTACCAATTGCATCAAATCTTATTGCTTTCTGTGGGACTTGGAGATTGCCCACATAACAACAGTAACTGCACAATGCAATTCCTTCTATGTGAAGTGATTTGGGAGATATGATAAGGTATTATATAAATTCACATTCTTTTTGACTCAGATTAGCATCTCCCCTTGATGGTCAAGCTGAGATGTGGGATTTTTTGATGCTGATGATGAGGTGGGGGAATCCGTATTATTGGGCACAGGTGTGCTCGAAGTGGCCCACGAGGCAATGTAGGCAACCAGGCTGAAGGCGATGGGAGCTTGTACCCAAGATTCATTAGCTCCCTGAAATTTATAAAAATGAGGCAGCCACCTATAATTACATAATATTACTTAGTATTTACAGCACAGCAACAGGCCATTTGGCCCAACAGGTCTATGCCGGTGTTTATGCTCCACACAAGCCTCGTCCCACCTTACGTCATCTCACCTTGTCAACATATTCTTCTATTCCTTTCTCCCTCATGTACTTATCTAGCTTCTCCTATCTAATGCAAATGAAGCACTTGAGTAATGAGGCACGACCAAGAAAATTGGTTGTGCCCCAGACTGCTTCCGTCGGACGAGCGGACAGCGGTCTCGTGCTGCGTGCCTCCCACCCGATGGAAGTGGTCACATACACAATCCACTCCAATAACACTTTAACAGAAATGTGCATGTAAGCATCACTCTGATCATGCATTTACATTTGTCATTACTTAAACTTTAGCAGTGAAGAATAGAGACATAATTGAAAGCGACATTCCAGGAAGTAACATTCTGATCTGATAATATTCATTTAAGATTTCATAAGAACATAAGAACATAAGAAATAGGAGCAGGAGTAGGCCATTCGGCCTGCTCCGCCATTCAATGAGATCATGGCTGATCTTCTGCCTCAACTCCATTCACCGGCCCTATTGCTATATCCCTTGATGCCTTTACTAGTCAGAAATCTATCGACTTCTGTTTTGAATATACCCAATGACTGAGCCTCCACAGCCCTCTGGGGTAGAGAATTCCAAAGATTCACCACCCTCTGTGTGAAGAAATTTCTTCTCATCTCAGTCCTGAATGGCTTACCCTTTATCCTGAGGCTGTGGCCCCTGGTTCTAGACTCCCCAGCCAAGGGAAACATTCTCCCAGCATCCACCCTATCAAGCTCTGCAATAATTTTGTATGCTTCAATGAGATCCCCTCTCATTCTTCTGAATTCAAGAGAATACAGGCCTAGTTTACTCAATCTCTTCTCATACGACAATCCCTCCATCCCAGGAATCAACCTCATGAACCTTTGTTGTACTCCCTCTATGGCAAGTATATCCTTCCTTAGGTAAGGAGACCAAAATTGTACACAGTGCTCCAGGTGTGGTCTCACCAAGGCCCTATATAATTGGAGTAAGACTTCTTTACTCCTGTACTCAAATCCTCTTGTAATGAAAGCCAGCATACCATTTGCCTTCCTAATGGCATGCTGCACCTGCACATTCACTTTTAGTGACTCATGTACAAGGACACCCAGGTCCCTTTGAGCATCTGCATTACTCAATCTTTCACCATTTAGGAAATACTCTGCCTTTCTGTTTTTTCTCACTAAGTGGATAACTTCACATTTATCCACATTATATTCCATCTGCCATGTTCTCGCCCACTCACTGAGCCTGTCGAGATCCCCTTGAAGCCTCTTCATGTCCTCTTCACAACTGACACTGCCACCTAGCTTTGTATCATCAGCAAATTTGGAAATGTTACATTTAGTCCCCTCATCCAAATCATTGATATAGATTGTGAATAGCTGGGGCCCAAGCACCGATCCTTGTGGTACCGCACTAGTCACAGCCTGCCATCCTGAAAAAGACCCGTTTATCCCTACTCTTTGTTTTCTGTCTGTTACCCAATTCTCAATCCATGCTAGTATATTACCCCAATTCCATGTGCCCTAATTTTGTTCACCAACCTCTTGTGTGGGATCTTATCGAAGGCCTTCTGAAAATCCAGATACACCACATCTACCAGTTCCCCTTTTGTCTACTCCACTAGTTACATCTCAAAGAACTCCAATAGGTTTGTCAAACAGGATTTCCCTTTCATAAATCCATGTTGACTCTGCCCAATCTTACTATTAGTTTCTAAGTGCCCAGTTATTGCATCCTTTATAATAGATTCCAGCATTTTCCCAACTACTGATGTGAGGCTAACAGGTCTGTAGTTCCCCGTTTTCTCTCTCCCTCCTTTCTTAAATAGCGCGGTTACATTTGCTATCCTCCAATCTGCAGGAACCGTTCCAGAATCTATAGAATTTTGGAAGATGACAACCAATGCGTCCATTATCCCAATGGCCACCTCTTTCAAAACCCTAGGATGTAGGTCATCCGATCCTTGGGATTTATCGACTTTTAGTCCCATTAATTTTGCTAGTACTGTTTTTTTACTAATAATAATTTCTTTAAGTTCCTCATTTTCACCACACCCTTGGTTTTCTCATATTTCTGGGAGGTTTTTTGTGTCTTCCTCCATGAAGACAGAAACAAAGTATTTATTTAATTTCTCAGCCATTTCCTTATTCCCCATTATAAATTCTCCCATCTCTGACTGTAACGGACCTACATTTACCTTCACCAGTGTTTTCCTTTTCACAACTTATAGAAGCTTTTACAATCCATTTTTATATTTTTTGCTAGTTTGTGCTCATATTCCATTTTCCCTTTCTTTATCAATTTCTTGGTCCGCCTTTGCTGATTTCTAAAAAGATCCCAATCCTGAGGCTGACCGCTTTTTCTGGCAACTTTATAAGCTTCCTCCTTTGACTTAATACTGGCTTTAATTTCTTTTGTTAGCCATGGTTGGATCACCTTTCCTTTTGGGTTTTTATGCCCTAAAGGAATATATGTTTGTTGCAAATGATGCATTATTTCCTTGAATGTTAGCCATTGTATGTCCACCTTCATACCTTTCAGTGCCAGATTGGATATTAAGTTGAGTGGGTAGGTTATATATGATTTTTTTTTTCTTGTGGGCTGTTCTGTATTAGCACCATTCTGTCTTTGTTGGCACATCCTTTCACTTATAAGCAGAGTGACATCCTTTACTGGGGAATTTCATGAAAATGCCTAAAGTGGCAACAAACTCAGTAGAAATTTATGGCGGTACCTGAAGTGATGCTGTACATTGGAGTTGTGGTCTGATAGGATATGGAATGCGGTAGGATACAGGATAACGTGGTAGCTCTCACTACAGTTGTATCTACTGCAGAAGGCAAGTTATTCCCCATTGGGAAAAATGGAAAATTAGAGACCACAGGAGGAGTACGAAAAAAGGGAAGCTTTTGTCAGATACCAAGAGCTCAATATTACAGAAAGCCTAGAAGAGGATAGAAAGTGCAGGGGTGAAATTAAAAAGGAAATTAGGAAAGCAAAGAAAGAGCATGAAAAAATATTGGTAAGTAAAATCAAGGAAAACCCAAAGATGTTTTATAAATACATAAAGAGCAAGAGAATAACGAATGAAAGAATAGGGCCTATTAGAGACCAGAAAGGTAACCTATCTGTGGAGGCAGAAGACGTGGGTATGGTTCTTAATGATTACCTTGCGCCTGTCTTCACAAAAGAGAGAGATGGTGCAGACATTGTAGTTAAGGAGGAGGAGTGTGAAATATTAGATGGGATAAACATAGAGAGAGAGGAAGTATTAAGAGGTTTAGCATCTTTGAATGTAGATAAATTGCCAGGCCCGGATGAAATGTATCCCAGGCTGTTAAGAGAGGCAAGGGTGGAAATAGCAGAGGCTCTGACCATTATTTTCCAATCCTCTCTGGCTACAGGTGTGGTGCCGGAGGACTGGAGGACTACTAACGTTGTGCCATTGTTTAAAAAGGGAGAAAGGGATAGACCGAGTAATTATAGACCAGTCAGCCTAACTTTGGTGGTGGGAAAATTATTGGAAAAAATTCTGAGGGACAGTATTAATCAACATTTAGAAAGTCACAGATTAATCAAGGACAGTCAGCATGGATTTGTTAAGGAAAGTCATGTCTGACTAACTTGTTTGAATTTTTTGAGGAGGTAACGAGGAGGGTCAATGAGGGTAGCACATTTGCTGCAGTCTACATGGATTTTAGCAAGGCTTTTGACAAGGTCCCACATAGCAGGTTGGTCAAAAAAGTAAAAGCCCATGGTATCCATGGGAAAGTGGCAAGTTGGATGCAAAATTGGCTCAGTGGCAGGAAGCAAAGGGTAATGGTCGCCAGGTGTTTTTGTGACTGGAAGGCTGTTTCCAGTGGGATTCCAGAGGGCTCAGTACTAGGTCCCTTGTTTTTTTTTGGTATCTATCAATGATTTAGATTTCAATGTAGGGGGCATGATTAAGAAGTTTGCAGATGATACAAAAATTAGTCATGTGGTTGATAGTGAGGAAGATAGCTGTAGACTGCAGGAGATATCAATGGACTGGTCAGGTGGGCAGAAAAGAGGCAAATGGAATTAAATCTGGAGAAGCGTGAGGTAATGCATTTGGAGAGGGCCAACAAGGCAAGGGAATACACTATAAATGGTAGGATACTGAGAAATGTAGAGGAACAGAGGGACCTTGGAGTGCATGTCCACAGATCCCTGAAGGTAGCAGGACAGGTAGATAAGGTGGTTAAGAAGGCATACGGGATACTTTCCTTTATTAGCTGAGGCATAGAATGTAAGAGCAGGGGGTTATGCTTGAACTGTATAAAACACTAGTTAGGCCACAGCTGGAGTACTGTGTACAGTTCTGGTCACCACATTACAGGAAAAATGTGATTGTACAAAGGAGACTTACGAGGATGTTGCCAGGACTGGAGAATTTTAGCAATGAGGAAAGATTGGATAGGCTGGGGTTGTTTGCTTTGGATCAGAGGAAGCTGATAAATCCCCAGGGCCTGATAATCTGCATCCCAGAGTACTAAAAGAGGTAGCCATGGAAATAATTGATGCATTGGTTGTCATCTTCCAAAATTCTATAGATTATGGAACAGTTCCTGCAGATTGGAGGGTGGCAAATGTAACCCACTATTTAAAAAAGGAGGGAGAGAAAAAACAGGGAACTACTAGGTCTGTATTCATTAGAGTTTAGAAGAATGAGAGGGGATCTCATTGAAATGCATAAAATTCTGACAGGGCTAGACAGACTGGATGCAGGGAGGATGTTTCCCCTGGCTGGGAGGTCTAAAACGAGGGGTCACAGTCTTAGGATACGGGGTAGGACATTTAGGACTGAGATGAGGAGAAATTTCTTCACTCAGAGGGTGGTGAACCTGTGGAATTCTCTACTACAGAAGGCTGTGGAGGCCAAGTCACTGAATATATTTAAGAAGGAGATAGATCGATTTCTAGACACAAAAGGCATCAAGAGGTATGGGGAGAGAGCGTGAATATGGTACTGAGATAGAGGATCAGCCATGATCATATTGAATGGCGGAGCAGGCTCGAAGGGCCGAATGGCCTACTCCTGCTCCTATTTTTCTATGTTTCTAAGACTGAGTTTTGCAGCTTTCCAGATTTATCATTGTTAAGGGAGGAGACTGAAACTTGCAGACTACAGCTCCCAGCATTTACCAGTACATACAATTTCGAGAAATAGTTGAAACTGACAGCAAGAGTAGACATTCACAGAGGGTTCCAGGAATTACTGATTGTCAGTCCTGCTAACATCCAATGGGAAGTTACTAAGAACAGAAGCCCTCAAGGAAATCATTTTTGGGACAGTGAAAGTTACTCAAAGTTGTTTTTTGAGGTTTTACACAAAACACAAGGGAAATCTGTAACTTTTCAACATTTCTGAGGTGATTTTCCTGAAAAAAACCCCAATTTAAGTTGATTTATTTGAGTGGTTGTTTATAGCATTTTCCATGTGTGACAAATGAAACTTCAAAGAGGAGTATTTATATTTTGTACATAAAAACAGCAAATTACTGCAGATGCTGTAATCTGAAATAAAAACAGAAAATGCTGGAATCACTCAGCAGGTCAGGCAACATTGGTGGAGACCTGAAGCATTGGCCGTGATTTCGCCAACCAAGGTGGGTCCGGGGCGAGGTTCCCAACCAATTAGTAGGAAGCGGGTTTGATGACGTCATTTGATATGCTTATGGAGGGAGTTACAGCATGCAGGGAGGTTCTCTTCCCTTCCCATGGGTGGAAGAGACCTCCCCTAGGAGATCAACACAGCCTGGTTGCACATTGCACAGGAGGACACAAGCAGGGATGTCGTCAGGAGGATCTGGGTGCAGTGGCGCAAACCTTTCAATGATCTCAATAGATCACGAAACGTTACTGCCAAACCACACTCAACCTCATCCTGCTGTGCCACTCATCACATCCCCATCACTCTGCCTTCCCTACCCTACTCCTGCACATCTTTACTCACACTTACCTTGCACCTCCACCCATCCCTCTCTATCTACATTATCACTTCACCATCTCACTAGCCACCCCTCACACTCACCCTCATCCTAGTCCAATCATAACAACTAACAACACACAAGGGTAGGCACTTGGGTGCTTTAGCCAATGTTCATGTGAAGTTTCTGGTAATGTGCTGTCAAACATTGAACATTTTATTTTCAGCACTTTGTGTTCTTGGACAGATTTGTGTGCTTAGTGAGTTGTAGTGAATGGTCCCCCCCCCCCCGCCCCCAACCCGCAATGGTGATGAGTATGGCATCCAGGGTGTACAGTGTCAAGTGAAGTAAATCTGGCCATGGTGAGTCCATCCCGGGCAGCAATGTGGTCGGGTGCTGATGCCCTGTGTCCTGTGCAGCATCAGTTGATTGCGGAGAAGGTTGATGTTGTTGTTGTTGCTGCTGGTGTGCCTGGTGCTGCTGGTATTGGGGCTGATCTTGGTGGGATTCTGAGGACCAAGGTGAGATATTTTCAAGGGCAATGATGCTGATGGAATAGATGGCAGGTGAGGTTGAGATGACAGAAGCGATCTGTCAATGGTGAGAGAGGTTGTTCCAATGAGGTGCCACTGGATAGAGGGTTGGCTCTAAACACTTGCAAGCTGCAAAAAGCTCAATATGTCTTCCAAATGCAGTAACCAACAGTTTCTGAGCTTTGAAACTTAGCAGCTGTAACATGGGACCTTTTATACAACTTTGGCAGCTGTCAGGTCATGAGATAATTCAATGCTGATTCCACTCACAACATGCTGAGCTGACGTGTTCCCCGAGCAGTGGGTAACCCATGGGGGAGCAGGTAAAATTGAAATGTAGGCTTAAAATAACACTTAATTTGACGTTAACAACCTATTAATGATGTCAATTGCCTCCTCCGCCGCTTGGTGTCGGGTCTGCTCATCGCTGACAGACCCGACACCTGGGAGACTCGCGTGGAGGCGGGTTGACAGCAGGTTCCCTACTCGCTGTCTATCTTTTCTATTTCGACAGCGGACCCGCCTCCGAACCCGCCCCCTGAGCACCGGCAAAATTCAACCGATGAACTCTGTTTCTCTCTCCACAGATGCTGCCTGGCCTGCTGAGTATTTCCATCATTTTCTGTATTTAGATTTTATAGTGCATTTTAAATGGTTAAAACAGAGGCCTTTTGTTTGTTTGCTTCTACCGAGAACTCCAAAACAAGGATTGTTAATATACACAGTTAGTAACTTGTGGAAGGACTGCACCATCATTAAATCTTGATGCGAATTTTGAAAAAAAATCCAGAATCTAAAACCAACTTGTTATGCTTAAACAGACTGTGGTAGAGTTTCTGCGTTGGGCGTAATCGGCGATCCGGGTGCAAATCGCACTCAAAATTGCGCTAGTTCTCTGAATTGATTTTATGGTTCAAATTTCTGCTCAAACTCATTTGCATAATCACAAATGTAAAATCCTCCATGTAACTGCGCTATCGGGCAGCGTTTTAGAACCTAATTTTTTTTCGTGCATTTAAAAATAATCCTTGATATATTTAAAAGTGCTAACCTGGTGCAGTTTTATTAATACAGCTGAAAATGGGTTTATCACAAAAATTAAAAACATTTTTAATAAGTGTTTAGTCCGCCACCTGTGAGAAACCCGATTTTAAATAACTGAAAATGACTTTAAAAAGCTATACTGAACCATTTACTAGATTCATTGGTGTACACTAGTCAGTTTCTTAGCAAAAGGTCGCGGAAACTTGATTTGTGCTGAATGTAACTTGCGCTTGAAATTCCGCGATCTGCTGTGCTGGTTTGGCCGATTTTGGGCAAATTGCGCTGGAAATAACAGCGCAACCTGGTGGAAACTCTACCCCACTAAGTATTCTTGCAGAAATATTTGGCAACGGAGAAATATGAAAATAAAAAAAGGATGATTGCCGAGAGGCTAGAGCTCCCTCACCCTTATCCAGTTTCTTCCACCCCTTCCTACCTCTTCCTAGCCTGCCTTCCCATCTGTTTCCCTCAGAGACTTTGCTTTCAAAATTCAACTTTAATAAAATATCAACTTAGAATGAGGAGAAAAAACTGCTGTCTGCCTTTCTCTCTATTTGTCTCACTCCCTCTGGTAGAAATTGCAATGTCTATCTGACAAGTGTACATAATTAGTATTGAACTTTTCTAACTGTCAGGTGGAAATAATTGGCAGGCTTCAAAATTCAACACGTGATTTAAAAAAAGGATTGAAGTAGCATCAAATGAAGAAAGGCATGCACTCTTTCTCTCTTTCTTTATGACCCCAGCTTCTCTTCCTCTTTCCTTCATTTTAATGCATTTTTTAAAAGTTTACAGAACACAAAAAAATGGTATTGTTCCTGTAGCTGGCGCTACGAGAGTAACATGTGATCCATTAACTTAAGTTGGGCTCCCTAACGTTATGTGACTATCAATCAACTGCTATTGATCTGTTTATTGGCACTCTCACTGCAACTGCTACTACTTGCCACTGGGTGGCAGTGTACCAATACGTTTGCTGTAGCAAGGTGGACATCTTGGTAAAGTAAAGGCATTTTTTTACTTTTTGCTGTCCAACCAGCCCACCTATCGCATTCCCACCTCACTGGAGTACCTTTTTGTGGATGCTCTTCAATGAACATGTTTCCTGACTGCCCCTTCTTCTCTCACTCTATGCTATCTGTCCCTCTCCTGTTCCTCCACCCATTCCCTGTTCCTTTCCCACTTACCTTTTCCCTCCTCTCCTCTCTCCTCCCTAACTCCTGTCACCACTCTCTGTGTACCACTCCCTGTCGCCTCCCCATCCTCTGTTTCCCCTCCCAGTCCTCCTCTCCCACTCCTTCCTTTCCTTCATCCTCACCCTCCTCCTTCTTTCTTTCCCTTCTCCTTCTCTCATCTCTCCCCTTTCCCCTCCTTCTCTCGTCCATCCCTCCCTCATCTCACACTTCTACCTCCCCTTCTCATCTACCTCCTCACCCCCTCCCCACTTCCTTTCTCTCCCCTCCCTCCTATCTGCCTCCTTCCTTTCTCCCCTCACTTCCTCCTCTCTCCCGTCATCTAACCCCTGCCCTTCCCCTCCCTCCCTTCTTCCCTCTCCTCATCCCCTTCTCCCTCTCTCCTTGACTTTCACCCTCACTCTTGTCTTTCCATCCCCTCCCTCCCTCCTCTTTCTCTCTCATCAAACCCGCCCTTGTCTCCCTCCTCTAATTCCCCTTCATCTCCTCCTCCTCCCTCTTCCTCTCCCCCCTTCTCCCCTTCTTTTTTCTCCCTCTCCCCCTCTCTTCCACTCTCGTTTCTTCCCTCCTCCATCCTCTCCCTTTTCGCTTACCCTCCTACACTTACCCTTCTCACCCCTCACCCTTTGCATCTCCACCCTCCCAACTGCCTTCACCCTTTGCCACCCTGGTCTAATTATCCATCTGCCTTCTAACCCTGATTAAACTGAATACTGCAGGAACAACAACAATAACAACTTGAATAGCACCTTTAACATAGTAAAAATGTCCCAAGACACAAACACAATTTGACACCAAGCCACATAAAGAGATATTGGCCCAGATATTCTGATCCCTACGGGTGAGAACGCGCTGTGTACCCACCCGTAGGGACATCGGAAATGCCAGTGTCAGGCATGCACAGCGCATGCGCTGAAAACCGGCATTTCCGATCTGTCAAGAATCCTCTTGACAGATCCTCCGGCTGCCCTGGAGAAGGGCCTCTGCGGGCGGAAAGTTCCGCTTTTTGGAGACCCTCCACCCGCAGAAAACCCTTACAATTCTTACGCCTGGTAAAAGCAGGCTGTAAGGCCTGCTTTTACCAGAATAAGAGTTGAGAAAAGTAAAAGAAATAATAATTTTTTTTCACTGATTTATCATTTAAAAATACTTAAAAGAAAGGTATTTTTAGCCCCGTAAAAAACTTTAATTATTTTTTTCAAAAAATTAAATTTTTGTTTAAAATACTTAATTTATTGTAATTTCAAGTCATTTTAAAAATGTGATTAAAAAATTTTTTATTTAAAGTTTTACTATGTTTTTGGGGTGATCTCCATTCATATATTTGACAGGTCTTCTTGTCAAGTATATGAAAGGAGATTCCCTTCTGTGATTGGCTCCCCATGACCCACGTGATCCCAGGGATGCTGCGAAGTACATGCGCCTCTGGGATACCTGGGCCCTGCGCACTTACAGTTTGGTGAGGCCCAGGAGCGGAAGCGTGTGCGTTCCAGGAGCCCTCAGGTAAGGGCGCAGATTTTTCCAGATCGCAGGGCGGAGGCCTGTGATTGGAAAATACGGGCCATTAGGACAGGTCAAAGAGGTAGGTTTTAAGGAGTGACTTAAAAGAGAAGAGAGAGGCAGAAAGGTTTACGGAGGGAATTCCAGAGATAAGCCGAGGCAGCTGAAGATACGGCCGTCAATGGACAAACGATGAAAATCTGCATGGTAGAAAACTTTATTCACATATGTGTCAACGTGTATATAATGCTGATTTTGATACAGATGCCATATTGTTTCACCATTTTTTTAGGTTATCTTCGCTGAAAATTATAGTTGGCTAATGTTCTTGAAGCTCTTTAGGGGAAAGAGTGTAAGAGAAGGAATTGAGGTGTCCCTATTTTATGGAAATCTATTTATGGCACTGGTGGCTGTCTCTTGGGCTGAGAGTCATCGGTTCAAGTCCCAGCTGAAAGTCACTTAAGCCACTATTGAGAATAAGGGAATATGTTTTTGCTGTGCTCAAAATAGATTGAACTGTATTGGTCACAGAATAGCAAGCCTCATTCTGGCAATCGGGGAAAATTTAACAATGCCAGCTCACCCAACTGCAAATGAATGTCTTGTTAGATGGTCACAGAGTCGCACTGACACCGATTGTTTTCAAGTCAGTGGGCCAATAACACACTGTTTACCTAGCTG
This sequence comes from Squalus acanthias, assembly GCA_030390025.1. Lineage (NCBI taxonomy): Eukaryota > Metazoa > Chordata > Chondrichthyes > Squaliformes > Squalidae > Squalus > Squalus acanthias. The sequence goes on from CM059426.1 coordinate 88,903,344, forward strand.
CATGGCAGCAGGTAACATCTATGAGGAAATAATAGGGGAAAGGCTTCTTACAATGTGTGCTATATGAAAAATATCATGTCAGTAGCTCCCCGATGGCTTAGTAAGTAAATGCATTGTCCAGCATGGTAATGAGAAACATAGATCAGACATAGGAACTTAGGAACAGGAGTAGGCCATTCAGCCCCTCAAGCCTGCTCCGTCTTTCAATTAGATCATGATCTGTATCTTAACTCCATCTACTTGCCTTGGTTCCATAACCCTTAATACCCTTGCCTAACAAGAATCTATCAATCTCACTTTTGAAACTTTCAATTGACCTAGCCTCAACAGCTTTTTGGGGAGAGAGTTCCAGAGTTTCACTACCCTTTGTGTGAAGAAATGCTTCCTGACATCACCCCTAGCTCTAATTTTAAGGTTCTGCCCCCTTGTTCTGGACTCCCCCACCAGAGGAAATAACTTCTCTCTATTTACCATATCAAATCCTTTAATTATCTTAAACACCTCAATTAAATCATCCCTTAATCTTCTGTGCTCAAGGGAACACAAGGCAAGTCCCAGTTTTGGCCTCAGGCCTGTGCTGAGTTAGCTGATTTCAGCTGAGACAGTGGAATGGGTGCTGCATATTGGCCTCCACACCTATGGGCTAAGGTGGGGAAAAACAGTCGGGGTTTCAGTTCCTGATCACTCTCTGCTAACCCCTCCAAGGAAATGTGTAGGTGAAGGGGGGACATCAGATCAGAACAGGCTCAGCTGTCATGTCTGCCAACACTCTCTGTCTAGGTTCACCTACATGTTCCAAGGTACTGGAGAGTTGTCACTATCCATGGAACCTTATCTCAACAAAAGTTAGCACGTTATTAAAGGGGAAAAATGGGGAGCAAATTGGAAAAGAGAAAGGAAAAACATCAGTCCCCCTGTGAATGTATTCCTTTAATGCACCACTAAAATTGAAATGAAATTAATTGCAACTGTGACATTAGTGATAAAAGCAGAGCTACCCTTAGGATTTATGGGGTGCCCACTAAAATTAATCATGGGAGCCCCCATCTCTTTCTAACCCAGGATCTTTACCCCAACCCAAGGCACAATATAGATTAGGGTAGAAATTACCATCAGTAATTCTTATTGTATAACGTTTAACGCATTTGTAACAAATAGTTCTCTCAGCTAGTTTAACAGAGACATTAACCGGTTATTTTATAAGGGGTTAACATCTGTATTAAAGCAGCAGAGGGTGGTGTTTGGTATAAGCACATTAAGCGGTCAATGATACCAACAGTGATCTAATTATCTCACCGCTGTTTTGTTGACAGAAAAGGCAAATGCTAATTACTTACACCTGTGAGACCGAGATTCTAATTACTAACATCTGGGACAGAGGGGGGGAACGAGAGAGTGAGAGACAGAATCATTTCTGCTCTTATATATTTCAAAATATATTGGCCTGGATTTTCCGGGGCCTATGTGTGTATGCAATCATAAGTGCCCCTTTTCTTGGTTTCTGCATGTGATGCGCATGCACAAAAACCCAGAACTTGCGATCTGTCAAGGTTCAGCTTGACAGATCGTACCAATCCGCAGGAAATGGACACTCGCTGGTGGAGAGTCGGGCTATTTGCCCAACTATTGCTCAGCGAATGCCCACAAAACTCTTATGCCTGGTAAAAGCAGGCGTAGGGCTTACTTTTACCAGCGTAAGGGTTTAAATAAATATTAACATAAATTTTTAAAAATCATTTAAACATTCAAAAGCCTTTAAAATTAGTTTAGGTTATTTTTGGCCCCTTTAAAAATGTTTAAATTTATTTTTCAAAAAATTACATTTTTGTTTTAAATGTTTAATTCAATTGTATTTTAATTAATTTTTTAACATGTGATGATTTATTTTTATTTCAGTGGGGTGAAAGTGTGTTTTTTAGGGGATTCCTATTATGCTAATGGGGAATCTGTACTTAAATGGAATCCCCATAGCATAATAGGAATTTCCCCTTTTGTGATTGGTTGGGCCGGCCCATGTGATCCCAGGGATGCTTGCAAACCGCCTGCGCCCCGGGATGCGTGGCCTTTACACAGGCGATGCCTGCAGGCCCAGGACTGCAAGAGTCCGAAGATACGGAGGCACCAGGTGGGTGGGTACTTTTCTTGCAGGTCGGAGGCATTCACTCGCGACAAGCCTCCGACTGCAATTTCCAGCCAATTGCTTTTATTTGTGTTTAATTCATACTACTTGAATTGCTCTTAAAAGAATTGCAATTTTTCACAACAATATAAGACTAACTAGCAGATGGGGAGCCCTGGTCTTGGAGGTCTGTGCAGTAGTGTATTAGGCGTTGCAGGATTAGATAAGGCTATGCTCTGCCATGTACTAAAAGTAATTGTATGCCTGTGTTTATACTGCAATGTTAGCGTCACTGCAAAGTGAATCCTTTTCACAGTAATACTAAAGCTGCGGTATAACTCAGTGTTATGTCCCAACTTGACTCCTGAGAGGAACGGTATCAGACTGCTGGAGGAGGGAGTCTCAATTCCTTTGAGTTTGACATCAAATGGAGTATAAGTACAGGGTGGTGTCAAACCAGATTTACAAAGTACAAAAGCAAAATACTGCAGATGCTGGAAATCTGAGTTAAAAACAGAAAATGCTGGAAATACTCAGCAGGTCAGGCAACATCTGTGGAGAGAGAAATAGAGTTAACGTTTCAGGTTGATGATCTTTCATCAGAACTGGAAAATGTTACAGATGTAACAGGTTTTAAGCAAGTACAGAGGCAGGGAAAGGGGTGGATGGGGGTGGGGGTGGAAAGAACAAAAGGGAAGGTCTGTGATGGGGTAGAAGGCAGGAGTGGTTAAATAACAAAAGGGATGATGATGATGCGAGGCAAAAGTGGGTGGTAATGGCACAATAAAAGAAACAAAAGATGGGTCTAGAGGATGGGTCGCATCTGCTCTGACGATGCCACCTTCCATACTAGTGCTTCCGATATGTCTTCCTTTTTCCTCAACCGAGGATTCCTCCCCACCGTGGTTGACACGGCCCTCAACCGTGTTGGTCCCATTTCCCGCACTTCTGCTCTCACTCCTTCCCCTCCCTCCCAGAACCACGATAGAGTTCCCCTTGTTTTCACCTTCCACCCCACCAGCCTCTGCATTCAACGGATCATCCTCCGCCAGCTCCGCCACCTCCAGAGTGAAGCCACCACCAAACACATTTTCCCCATCCCTACCCTTTCAGCATTCCGCAGGGACCGTTCCCTCTGTGGCACCCTGGTCCACTCTTCAATCACCCCCAACATCCCCTCCCCATCCCACAGCAAGTGCAGGAGATGCAACACCTGCCCTTTTACCTCCTCCCTTCCCATCATCCAGAGCCTCAAACACTCCTTCCAGGTGAAACAGCGATTTACTTGTACTTCTTGCAATTTAGTATATTGTATTCGCTGCTCACGATGCGGTCTCCTCTACATTGAGGAGACCAAACGCCAATTGGGTGACCGCTTTGCGGAACACCTCCGTTCAGTCCACAAGTGTGACCCCGAGCTTTTCGGTCGTTTGTCATTTTAATTCTCTGCCTCACTCCCACTCTGACCTCTCTTTCCTCAGCCTCCTACACTGTTCTAATGAAGTGCAACCGAAGCTCAAGAACAGCATCTCATCTTTCGATTAGGCACTTTACAGTCTTCCGGACTCAACATTGAGTTCAACAATTGCAGATCATAACCACTGCTTCCATTTTTCAGAGAGCAGTTTTGTGTAATGATTTGTCAGCTCCTCTAGTCCCATCTTTCGTTTCTTTACTTGTCCCATTACCATCCCCTTTTGCCTTGCACCATCATACCTTTTGTCATTTAATCTCTCCTGCCTTCCACCCTATCACAGACCTTCCCTTTTGTTCTTTCCTCCCCTCTACCCTTTCCCAGCCTCTGTACTTTCTTAAAATCTATTACATCTCTAACTTTTTCCAGTTGTGACGGCAGGCCATCGACCTGAAACGTTAACTCTGTTTCTCTCTCCACAGATGCTGCCTGACCTGCTGTGTGTTTCCAGCATTTTCTGTTTTTATATCAGATTTACAAAGTGCTCAGGGGGATCCCTTGGACTTCTTTGGACAATATATAAACCCACTCATAGCTGATTTTTATGTATTGAGAGTCTGGACACACCTGCCCATGCTCTCAATATGTTTAAAATCTAGCTGCCAGGAGCAGAGCTCTGCGCATGCATATAGGCAGACTGGGGCTGAGCGGGACCTCGCAGTCCCAATCACAGCCAGGCAGTGCAGCACAGCACAGCACAGCGAGCCATGAACGGATACTGCAGAAATCAGTTTGAGACTAGTAGCTACAGTACAAGTGCCCCCTAAAGGGGTGATTCCACGATCTGGTGCTCCCAGTGAGAAGGAGCCCTCATAGGGAATTCATCTTGGAAAACAGCAGCTGTGCAGAATTACATAGAATTATATAGAAATGACAACACTGAAATAGGCCAGTTCATGCTGACGTTTATTCTTTACACGAGCAGTAGTCCCTAATCCCATGTGCAGGTCCTATTCCCATAGCTTTTTATCTCCCTTTTACTTCAACTACCAATCTAACTTATTATTAATTGTTGATGGGGAGCCAATTTACACCTTTGGCAATGGAAGTCAATGAAAAGGGAAATAGAGCGGGGTGTTTAACAGACGGCCGATCCACTACCGCCAGTTTTCCGCCCCTGCCGAAAGTGAAAATTACCCCTGTGGTCTTCATTTCAATCACTAACTCCAGTTGTGCGTTTCACAGTCTTAGAAAATTTTGTGTAAAACCCTGTTCTCTGCCTTAATCTCTTACATTTAAGCTTATTTCTATGTCCTCTCATTCTAGACCCTTCAACAGCTGACTACTGAAAGTGACTTAGCACTTGAACAAGTACGAAATGATCAAAGAGAGTCAACATGGATTTGTGAAGAGTTGGTCATGAGCACAGAGCTTGGAGACAGAGCTGGGTAAATCGCAACTGGAGTGGATCGCCAACAGAGTGGAAGCTGGGAATTTGGTGATAGTAGGAATTCGGTGGAGAGGAGAAAGACGGTTTCTCACATCCAACTCAAAAGAAGGAGTGGAGCCACAGAACCCGAGGACTCTAAGTTAAGTATCTAATATTTAGGTTCTTTGGCCTAGAAATTCGACTGGCAGCAGTGTCGCCCCCACTGCAGCCACTGGGGTAGAACTGTGTGACATCATTTTGATAGGCAAAGGCACACACAAGACAGTTACTAAGGGAATGCATAAGGGTGATGAGTTGATTTCTTGATGTCATATTGGATGGATAGATGTATAAAGTTGGATTGGAAAGTTTGCTTTGTGGTGGCTTTTATTTCAGCATTGTGGCCAAGAGAACACTGTGATGGTCAGTAACAGAGGGAAGGTAAGGTGTGGGACAAATGTTGAAAGGGGAATTGGGGTTGTGGTCACTGGGACCACAGGCAGATCATTCCATCCCGGCCAGAAAGGGGCTATCTGGGTTGCATCCTTCCTTCTGCTTCCTCCTCTTTCTGCTTCTTCCTCTTCTGTTTCTTCCTTTTCTGCATCTTCCTCTTCTGCGTCTTCCTCTTCCCTTTGTGAGCAGATGCTGTAAATTTGAAATAAAAGCCTAAAATGCTGAAAATACTCAGCAGGTCAGCCAGCATCTCGACCTGAGACATGAACTCTGTTTCTCTCTCCATGGATGTTGCCTGACCTGCTGAGTATTTCCAGCATTTTCTGTCTTTTCAGAGGCCTTCCTTTACCATCCAAGGCCTTACAAGTGTCAAGCAGCACTCCCTGCACACTTAAAAAACTTTTAACATGTATTGCAGCAAGCCACTACATCAATAAAATAAAAAAAAATCTAGTCCAAAAGTGTAAATGCAAACTTACCTGAAAGATGTGTGTGTCCTTTTCAGAGGTGCTGACAGCGTCTCTGTGAGTCTGCTCAACGCTGGGTTTTCATGGCGAGCTTAGGACCCAGTGCTGAACTCAGCACTAACCTCCAAGTTTGCCGAGGTGATGTTAGGTCGGCGTGACGTCACCGCTCCCTAATTTAAATTTCCATGGCCATCGCTTTTACCGGCAACGCTGCTGGCACTCAGAAAATGGTGGATGGTGTGGGACCTGCAACCAGTTGGCCACTGTTTTTTCGCAAAATTTTGACAGTAACGGGTGGTGTAAACCACCCGAATCCTTAGCTCTCGGTATTTAGTATCTCGGCGGTTCTTGTTAAACTGGAGTAAATAATTTAGTCTTTGGTTAGTTTGCTTAGAGGAGAGACTAGAAAAATTGCAGTGTAGTTTAAACCTAGTTAACAGCAATTATATAAATCACCTTGTATATAAGTAGTTTATTTTAAGTTTCTAATTAGAATGGAGGGACAGCAACCTGTAGCCTGCAATTCCTGTGCCATGTGGGAACTTCAGGACGCCCGGAGGCCCATGTTTGCAGGAGGTGCCTCCAGCTGCTCGATCTCACACTGAGGGTTTCTGAGCTTATGGGCAGCTGGATTCACTGCAGGGCATACGGGTGGCTGAGTGTGTCCTGGATCGCAGGTTCCAGGAGGTGGTCACTCCACAGCCAGATAGAGTTCAGAATAGCAAGTGGGTGGCCACCTGGAAGGGTAGGAAAAGGCAGGCAGTGCAGGAATCCTCCAGGAATGTGGCACTCTCAAACTGATATTCAGTGTGAGGGTGACGACACCTTAAAGGAGTGCAGTCCCGAACCGGGCACCGTGAGGCAAAGGACTGCACAGGGGGCTACAGCAAAGTGTAGGAATGCAGTAGTAATTGGGGATTCAATAGCTAGGGGACAGACAGGCAGTTCCCCTACCATCGACATGAGACCCCTATGGTATGTTGCCTCCCTGGTGCCAGGGTAACGGACATCACAGAGAGGGTGCAGAATATTCTGTGGGGGGAAGGGGAAGAGCCAGATGGCGTGGTCCATGTCGGAACCAATGACATAGGGAGGAAGAGGGTTGAGGTCCTGCAGACAGAGTTTAAGCAGCTAGGGAGGCCCAACCAGTCCATGCCGGCGTTTATGCTCCACTCGAGCCTCCTCCCATCTTTCCTCACCTAACTCTATCAGCATAACTCTCTATTCCCTTCACCCTCATGTTGGAGTAAATTAGGACTTAAAGTTAAAGAATGTAAAAGTTAAAGAATGTAAAAGACAAAATGGTTAACCTGACACAGTTCAATGGGAAAATGTCTGTGGTTAACATGTGTACGTGCAAGGAACCAAATCAGACAGACATCATAGACATACTGACCACATTCCGATGTTTATAGTTTCGGACTGAACCAGACAGACACACTGACCACATTCCGATGTTTATAGTTTCGGTGAGGAAGCTAAAAACCCCGTGTTTTAATTATTCGTTGTTGCTAAGGGAACGCGATTGGATGATGTAATGTATAAAAGAAGTTTTGATACCACTGTAAAGCCGAGAAGAAGTTCACCAGATAGCGGGATCTGTGAGTTCTTCTCCCAGAACGCTCTGTTAAATAAACTGTGATCTTCTGCTTTAAAACAGACTCGAGTGAATTCATTTTTCACCAACAATTGGCGTAGTCGGCAGGATGCTCCGGGACTGAAAGACCGCCCATACCAGTGAAGCCGGACGAGAAGTCAAATTTTGACCGTCCAGAAATTGAGTCACTTGGAACGACGGAGGGCCAGTTGTGTAGCATCACGAATCGGCGAAAGTCTGTGAGAGGTATGAGACCACAGTTGTGTGATTGTGGATCGTGTGTATTAAGAGAACATTGTGTAGCGATAAATGTCGCGAAAGTATGAGTAATTGACTGATCGACATGGACAAGGAGGGCGCCTGTCTCACACACCTAGCCTGAGCCAGAATTAAGAGGGCGATTGGGCCCCACGTAATGGCCAGGATCAAGTAGGCATAGAGAACCAAAGCACCCTGGGATCGTGAAGTCAATTAATATATATGTGTGTGTAATGTGACTATGTAACCGCTTGAAAGTCTTTAAAGTATCAACAAAAGTCCGGGTAGAGGAACTCAGCATTTGATAAGACTGCAAGTTGGACTATATTTGGCGTCGGGGAAAGAAATAGAATAGGGACGAATGGTGCCCTTACTAGGTTCTATATAGACGACCAGATGGGTTTAGTTGATAAGATGATGAAGGAGGGGTGGGACCCGTTCCAGAATCCAAAGGTAAGAGAGAGTGGTAGAGGGTCAAAAACAGAAAAGACGAAAAAGGCGAGGGTAATACTAGTAAACCAATTAGTCGCATTAACCAGTAAGGTAGAACGACTCCACACTAGACTTGCAAGTAAAAATGAAAGAATTCTGGAATTAGAACAAGACTTATTATTATTCAAAGGAGGCCAGACGGTCTTTGACGGGTACCGACTGGACAAAACGGAACTATGGAACGAAAGGCGGGCACATTTGTGCGCCTCGGTAAAAGTCCAGGGCTCCGAAAATGAGGACGAGATACCACCTCCTTACGCCCAAGAGGCATCAGCCCCTTCCATGGAAGACAGTGATGACGAAAATTTTGAAGAAGGCAAAAAGGACCCAAACGTAGTCAAGGCAGTCCCTTTAAAAATAGGGGGAACGGTACAAAATCCCACAGCCAAGTACCAAGCTTTTAGCCCCTTAGAAAAACAAACAATATTGAAAGATTTGGGAACATTGAAGCCCCGTAGCACAAATGGGGAATTTTGGAGAAATCTCGAGAAGATGTGGGATATCCACGACCTCCATCCTTGGGACATCGGTTAGTACGGGCTAAATGCCCGGCTGAGAAATGGAGGGAGGTGGATAACCAAAACGGCCACCAAGATGGTGCCTGGACCGGCCGTATCACCTTAATTGCGGACAAGGCGGCCCAACTCACGGCCTATAACCCCTTTAAAACAGCGATCCAGACGGCCTTAGGAGGATCCTCACCAAATTGGGGACGTATAACGATGACAAAACAACGGAAAGGGGAAAACAGTAGTGATTATGGCGAACGATTGTTTGTCGCATACGAGGAACTATCGGGACAAGTAAACCCCCAGATGACAGACCAGCCCTTTATTCAAATGTTTAAGGACGGGTTGTCCCAATCCCACCAAGCGATGTTAAAAATGGGAATAGTAGCGGCGAATACATATGATGCGGCGGTCCAGTGGGTGTGTCACATAGATGCCAAAGGGGCGGAACAAACATCAGTAATAAAACAAGAAAAAGTAGGGGCCGCAGGAATACGGCAACTGTCCCAAGGGAAAAAGGACCCTGTTTTAACTGTGGGAAGTTGGGTCATCTGGCAAAAGAATGTAGGGCCCCCAAACAAAACCGACTGGTATGTGGTAATTGCGCAAAACCGGGACATTCAACCGAGAGGTTTTGGACAAAAAAGGAAGAGCCAAACCAGACCGGGACCATTGAAATGTATCAAAAGTTCCTGAAGTATGTAAAGGAACAGGATGGCGGCCACTGACTAGCAGTGGCCCCCATTAAGAGGGAGAAGGAAGATCCCAGAGTCTATGTACCGGCACTGTTAGGGGCCGGCAGTGCGATATGTTCGTAGACATGGGAGCTTCTGTATCCATTACCGATTTATCCCGTCCCCTCAACAAAGACATAGTGGGGTTGGGAGGGGAGCGTTTACGTACATTTAAAATTGTGAAAGTTTTCCTGACTGTGAATGTTTAAGAAGTTACAGTATCTCTTTTCCTGAAAGTCTGTCTTTAAAAAAAAAGCGGAAGTCATTTTTGTTTTAGCTCCACCCACTCTTTTGTACAGAGAGCTAAAAGCTGTTTAACCCTTTGAAGACCGTTTTGAATGCTGGACAAGTGTGTGTTGTTTTAAGTTTGTTAATTGTTTTACAAAAGATAAGCTTCAGCTTTGAAGTCACAGTTGCCAATGTGCCTGGAATGTTTACAAGGCATGAGTAATTGTTTCTTTGTTAATGTGCTTTCTTTCTTATATTGGTTAGTTTTAAAAAAAAATTGATCTGGATTGAATTGGAGTTATTGAGGTTAATTAACCTATTAAAACCAGACTTTCATTGTGGCCACGGTGAAATTCTGGTTGGTGTAAATTTGTGTAGACCGCATTGAATAAGATTGTGCACCCAGAATTGAAACAAAACTTCAAACTACAATTTAAGTTAAGCTGGTGTGTAAAAACTGAGAAGAAAAACAAAAAGGTTGTTTAACAAAAGATTAAGTTTCAGTCTAAGATTTAACCTTGGAGTCGCGGTTGCTATGGTGGAATCCTCCGAAGCAATTTGTTTAAATGTAAAAAACTAATTTTTCTCCAGTTGTAAGCAACAACTTTAGTATGGCTGAACGAAATTTAAAGATATTGGACATTATTAAATTTAAGTGTCATAATTTTAAGTTAGTATTTCCCCACAGTGATGGAAGGAAAATTCAGATTTGATAAATTAACCCCTTGGGCTCTTAAACAGAACTATATCAGATAGCCGGAAAGCAAAGTGGGAAACAATCCTCTGACCAAGAGATGAATCAGTATTAATACAAAAACATATTGGAATAAACCCAGCATCCGGAATATTAACAGAAGGGGTTATGTGACCTCCACTGGAAAGATAGTAAAACATGGAAAGCTAATAGAAAGGTTAGTTATGGCGACGCAGGCACCCCAAACCGAACAACGGGCTTATCACCATATGAGCTAATGACGGGGAGGGTAATGTAACTCCCCCATGGCATAATAACTGGAGGAGAGGATGTGGGTCCTCTAAAGGATAAGGATTTAGAATTGACCGCGTTCCCATATATCCCTCCAGCCGGGACTAAGGTAATGGTTAAAAGTTTACCAGGTAAACCCGGGTTTGCCCCAAAATGGTAAGGACCATATCAGATTCTAATTAGTGGAGATACGTGTGCTTGCATTGATATGAAGGGCATGGGACGATGGAAGCACTGGACACAACTAAAAGTTTATGACCCTTCGCCAACTTAAGGATGGCTACACCAGAACAGGTACCTTTTGTAGAAAGTGAAGAAATGGGCGCTAGTATGAACGTTGGTATGGACAATATGCATTATCCTGAAATATGTATGGGAACGGTCCTGTCAACTCTGACCGGTTGAACCATGGGAAGAAATCCAGATGGTTGTGATTGAGGAACCAAATTCTATTCACCCCCACAGAAAAATAGAATCTACAAGCAACAAAACGGTTCGGTTGGCGATATAGCCTTTAGGACATTGTTAACATAAAGTATAAGATGAACGTGTTACGTAATATCGTGTGTAGTTTGCTAGTTTGTATAATTATAATATGTAGCCTTGGGAGGACTCGGGCTAGAGTACTTCCACGGGCCAAAAGAGGGTTACGGGTGAACACCTTTTTATATATGTCATACACATATGCCAGGAGAGTTGATGTTGCCCGTTGTTGGTCTGCGCCCATGTCCCCACACACTCAGAGGAAGGAGTCCCCCTACAACCAATCCCACTTAGTGATGATGAGACGGTCAGTTAGATGTTTGGAGTTAGAGCAGGATGCACAAGTGTGGGCTGTTATGAAGCCAAGACAAACGGCAGAATTATAGCAAAACTCCAACGTCATGGGTACAACCCAGAATATTGTAGTGGGTGGACACGGTCAACATATAACGATTCCTATGTACCACCGTTCCTGAGAACAAAGAGTAAGAACGGACAAGGGGGGAGACTATGTCTCGTAAAGAGGGGATGACCGACAGATCCTATTGTGGGCTACAGTAACTGCACATATAACATTGCCTTGCCTGGTGAAACGGGTAGTGTGAAACTCCCATCACTAAACAGAAGCGGTGACTTCTCAGTACAATGAAACCCCCAGAAATAAATAAGTATACAAAATCGGATGGCCCTTGACTATGTGTTGGCAGAAAAAGGGGGAACCTGTGCCCTAATAGGTACAGAATGTTGTACCTACATACCAGATAACTCGGAAGCAATAATTAACTTGGCAGAACACATACAGGAAGAAGTAAAGAAATTAAAACAACCTCCGGCATCCACCCTTTGGGGTTGGGCAACTGGATGGTTGGGATCGCTCGGGACATCAGTAATACAGGGATTGATTTTGTTCTTTGTTGTAATATTAGTAATATATAGTCTGGCCCAATTGTTAAAATGTTGTTGCGCTCAAATGTCACGGCCTGCTGCAAGTGTCATGATGGTTAATCAAGTGACACCCGGAGAGAGAGATGTGTGGATATGAGTCCCTATACAAGGATGCCACAGTCTGACTAACGGACTGTGAACCCCTGGAATGTAAACATATCTACTTACATTACCAGAAATCCGTATGAAGCTGGTTCCCTGTCACAAAAGGAGTTTTGATCAGGGACCAACAGGAGGGATTGTTGGAGTAAATTAGGACTTAAAGTTAAAGAATGTAAAAGTTAAAGAATGTAAAAGACAAAATGGTTAACCTGACACAGTTCAATGGGAAAATGTCTGTGGTTAACATGTGTACGTGCAAGGAACCAAATCAGACAGACGTCATAGACATACTGACCACATTCCGATGTTTATAGTTTCGGACTGAACCAGACAGACACACTGACCACATTCCGATGTTTATAGTTTCGGTGAGGAAGCTAAAAACCCCGTGTTTTAATTATTCGTTGTTGCTAAGGGAACGCGATTGGATGATGTAATGTATAAAAGAAGTTTTGCTACCACTGTAAAGCCGAGAAGAAGTTCACCAGATAGCGGGATCTGTGAGTTCTTCTCCCAGAACGCTCTATTAAATAAACTGTGATCTTCTGCTTTAAAACAGACTCGAGTGAATTCATTTTTCACCAACACTCATACGCTTATCTAACCGCCCCTTAAATGCATCTATACTATTTACTTCAACCACTCCTTATGGTAGCGAGTTCCACATTCTCACCACTCTCTGGGTAAAGAAGTTTCTTCTGAATTCCCTATTTAATTTCTTGGTGACTATCTTACATTGATGGCCTTTAGTTTTGCTCTTCCCCACAAGTGGAAACATTCTCTCTGTATCTACTCTATCAAAATTTTTCATAATTTTAAAGACCTCTATTAGGTCACCCCTCAGCCTTCTCTTTTCAAGAGAAAAGAGACCCAGCCTGTTCATCCTTTCCTGATATATATACCCTTGCATTTCTGGTATCATCCTTGTAAATCTTCTCTGCACCCTCTCCAGTGCCTCTATATCCTTTTTATAATATGGCGACCAGAATTGTTCACAGTTCTCCAAGTGTGGTCTAACCAAAGTTCGGTACAAGTTTAGCATAACTTCACTTCTTTTCAATTCTATCCCTCTAGAAATAAATCCTTGTGTTGGTTTGCTTTTTTTATGGCCTTGTTAACCTGTGTCGATACTTTTAGTGATTTGTGTATTTATACTCCAAGATCCCTTTGCTCCTCTACCCCATTTAGATTCTTATTTTCCAAGTAATGTGTGACCTTCCTATTTTTCTTACCAAAATGTAATACCTCACAATTATCTGTGTTGAATTTCATTTGCCAATTATATGCCCATTCTGACAGTTTATTAATGTCTTCTTGTAATTTGTTGCAGTCCTCCTCAGTATTGACTATCCCACCCAATTTGGTGTCGTCCACAAATTTAGAAATTGTGTTTTTGATTCCAAAGTCTAAATCATTAATATAAATTGTGAACAACAGTGGTCCCAGCACTGATCCTTGTGGAACACCACTTCCCACCTTCTGCCACTCTGAATAGCTACCCTTTACCCCTACGCTCTGCTTTTTGTCTTAAAGCCAGCCAGCTATCCATTCTGTTACTTGTCCCCTGACTCCGCATTCCCTGACCTTATTCATTAGTCTATTATGTGGTACCTTATTGAAGGCCTTTTCAAAATCTAGTTAAATTACATCTACTATATTACCCTTGTCTACTCTCTCTGTTACCTCTTCAAAAAATTCAATTAGGTTGGTTAATCAAGACTTTCCTTTTTGAAATCCATGCTGACTATTTATTATAATATTTTTGGTTTCTAGATGTTCTTCCATTTTCTTCTTTAGTAGGGATTCCATTATTTTTCCTACCACCGATGTTAAGCTGACTGGTCTATAGTTCCCTGGACATGTTCTATCTCCCTTCTTAAATATAGGTATCATGTTAGTCCTCTGGCACTACACCTTTTTAGAACAAATTACTAAATATGTGTAATAATGCCTCTGCTATCTCTTCCCTAGATTCTTTTAAAATGTGCGGATGTAATCTGTCCAGACCAGGGGTTTTATTGTCTTTGAGATTCATTTGTTTAGTTAATATATCTCATTTTATTTTAAATGTAGTTATCTCATTACTAATCTCATCATCCGATGCCATCTCCACCTGTTCTATTTCCCTGGTAAATACTGAAGCAAAGTAATTATTTAATATCTCTGCCATCTCTCTATCATTGCCCGTGATATTATCCTGTCCATCGCTTAGTGGCCCTATTCCCATCCCGACCTTCCTTTTAATCATTTACGTACCTGTAAAATATTTTACTATTTTGTTTTATGTTCCTTGATAGTTTAATTTCATAGTTCCCCTTTGCCTTCCTAATTGTTTTTTTGACTTCTCTCCTAATCTCTTCGTATTCTCTCTTGTCATGCTCTACCTTGCTGCCCATGTACTTAATGTATGCCTCTTTCCTTACCCTCAATTTTTCCCTTATGGCTTTGTTCATCCACGGTGTCTCATTAGTGTTTAGCTTGTTTTTGTTTTTTAGTGGAATATATTTTTCCTGGACTCTGTTGAACACCATTTTAAATGTTTCCCATTGCTGTTCTACATCATTGTTTGCCAATATTTTTGCCCATTTTATTTTCCCAAGTTCTATTCTCAGCCCCTCAAAATCAGCTTTTCTCCAATCTATTATCCTGGTCTTTGTCATACTTATGTCTTTCTCAATTATTATCTTAAAGCGTATTATATTATGGTGACTATATTACAGACCAGTCAGTTTAATGTCAGTGCTGGGGAAGCTTTCAGAAACAATGATCCAGGAGAAAATGAACAGCCACTTGGACAAGCATGGACTAATTAAGGACAACCAGCACGGATTTATTAAGGGAAAATAGTGTTTGACTAACTTGATTGAGTTTTTTGATGAGGTAACAGAGAGGGTGGTGTAAGAGCACACTATTTGCTATAACTTCTGCTGTAACTTGACCAAAACTTAAAAGTTGACCACATTTTATGTACCATCATGCTTCGCGAGGCCAAGAGGCTAGTTGCTAAAAGAACTTTTGCAAAAGTAAATGATGCTACGGTTATAAGCTTTGAAAGCTGCCAATTGTCTTCCAACAGATAAGGAAAACAGCCCTTTGAAGTTCTGTGGGAACAGACTTATTGAGCTGTTGAATGACTGCAAAAACAGAAACATCTTCAGACTATGGAATGTAACCGGCCTTCAAACCCACAGATGCTTAACAAACTATTGATAAGAGGAAGAGAAAAGCAACTACTGACTATTCTTTGTATAAGTTTGGAACACGTATGCTGTGGGTGAGTTGCCAGGTTTTACGGTATAAAAGATGCTGTAAGAAGACACTCGCGGCTGCAGCCGGGCTACCTGGTCAGTTATCAGAAATCATACGTCTAGTCATCGCCAAATTGACCAATTGCTGGTGTTAGTATGTATGTGGTGTTTTGCTTATTATCGCTTGAGCTTAAAGTAAAGGGATAGCTCTGTGTCTGCTGAAGTATAATCGGGAATTGTTATACGCTACATAACTGTTGGATGCTTACTTGTAATCTCTTGCTGGTTTTTAAGTAAAATAAGTTTTTCACAGAATCATTGGGTTTTGTGTTGTCTGTTTGACGGGTCTGAACTTTGGAAACTGTTGGACACGGCGAGGGGCGATTTCCGCATGTCTTACAGTAGATGATGTTGATGTCGTGTATATGGACTTTAGAAAGGTGTTTGATAAAGTACCACATACTAAGCTTGTTAGCAAAATTGAAGCACATGGCATAAAAGGGGTAGTCACACACCATCCTGACTTAGAAGTATATCGTCGATCCTTCAGCGTTACTGGGTCAAAATCCTGGAACTCCCTCCCTAACAGCACTGTGGGAGTACCTTCACCACACGGACTGCAGCGGTTCAAGAAGGCGGCTCACCACCACCTTCTCAAGGGCAACTAGGGATGGGCAATAAATGCTGGCCTTGCCAGCCAGCGATGCCCACATCCAATAAACGAATAAAAAAAACCCAGCATGGATACAAAATTGGCTGAGGGGTAGAAAAGAGAGTTGTGGTGAATGGCTGTTTTTCGGACTGGAGGGAGGTATACAGTGGCATTCCCCAAGGTTCAATACTAGGACCACTGCTGTTTTTGACATACATTAATAACGCAGAGAAATGTGAGGTGATACATTTTGGTAGGAAGAATGAGGAGAGACCATACACACTAAATGGTACAATTTTAAAGGGGGTGCAAGAACAGAAAGACCTGGGGCTGCTTGTGCACAAATCTTTGAAGGTGGCAGGACAGGTTAACAAAGTGGTTAATAAAGTATATGGGATCCTGGGCTTTATAACTAGAGGCATAGGGCTGGATTTTGTCTTGGGGTCGGGTTGGGGTCGTGTTACCCGCATTTCGTGTTGCCCACCCGACTCCAGATTAATGTGGATGAATGATGCGATTTTAACTTAATTAGCCAATTGAGTTCCAACGTGTGGGAACCCATGGCCAATGAGTTATTCCAGTCTGAAAGTCGCCTCCGATGACGTCATCATTGCTGCTGCATTTAAGGTCTGCAACAAGCCTTGCTTCCTCTGCAGACTGCCAAGCTTTTGGACCTCTAATCTAAAAACCTGCAGCAGGAATGGCCAGCCAACGGCCGAGTGCTGCTCCCAGGTTCCATGACGTTGCCCTTCAGGCTTTGGTGGATGGAGCAAGAGCCAACAGGGAGGTGCTCTTCCCCTCCTCAGGGAGGAAGAAGCCTCCCCAGCAGACAAAGGCTGTGTGGGTCCAGATCGCCCAGGAGGTCACCTCTTTATCTTTGACATGCAAAACCTGGATCCAGTGCAGGAAGAGGTTTCATGACCTTCTACGTACTGCTTTACCCTCAATCTGATCCCCATTGCCTCTCCTCACCAGCACTCAGCTTTAGCAACCTCTTCCTCCATATCCCACTTGACACTGACATCCATGCACCCTTACCCATTCCCTCTCCCTCTATGGTCACATTCACCTTACTATTCCACTATGCAGCCCTCACACTCCCTATCACGGTCATGCTTTGAAAACAACTTACAACACACAGGGAGGGCCCTTAGTCTCGCCAGCTCAATCCATCTTTGTCTCCTTCTAAGCATCTATGCTATGGATACTCTACACTCACTCCTTCAATCTCACTCAAACTCCACTTGTCTCCCTCATTGCAGGAAAAAAGAGCTCACAATAAAAGGGAAAGAGCCAGGACAGGAGGAGGGCCACCCTCATTAGCCCAGCTCACCCCCTGGGAGGATGCGGTCCTGGAGATCGTGGGCGTAGAGGAGGAAACGCAAGTGGGGGACGGACAGATGGGTGTATCAGAGCAAGCTGGTGACTGAATAGTGTTCCATCTCTCTCATTGACATTGCATGAGTCGCTGATAATGAATCTGAAGCTCTAACAGATGGATTTATGATCATCTGCAATATGCAATGTGCATGTAACTTTGGCATCACATCTCTAACTCTTTCCTTTACTTCCCCACAGGACCATCGCAAGCACCCGTCCCCACTAGCCAGGATGAAGAGCCTGAGCAGACAGACTCCTCAGAGGAAGCTGCAACCTCTGAGGGCGCAGCATCAGCAGAACTCAGCGCACCCAGCACCAGCGCAGACACTCACACCTCGGTGGGACCCTCGGGACATAGTGTAGTGTTGTCACCTGGTGTATCACAGCTCACAAGTGAGCATCAGCAGATAGTGGAGACAGGGACAGCAGTGGAGAGTCCTAGTCGGAGGGCGCAGGACTCTCCTAGCTCGGCTCAGCTGCATGTCGACCCTCTGCCTCTGGGTCCATCCATAAGATCAGCGGTGCTGGGACTCCAGGAACAGATGCAGGAGTCTCTGACAGGTTTTGTCTCCAGGGTCGCTGCGAGTGTGGAGCGAATGGAGGAGTCCATAGCGAACATGAGCAGAGCCTTTGTGGAGTCATTGGCGCATGAACGCATCACCATGGAAAGGATGGCAACCTCCATGGAGGTGATAAGTCGCCAGAGTGCCGAAAACATGGTGAGTGTTCTGAATAGAATGACATCTCTGGAGGAGCGATGGTCATCTATTGAACAGAGAAACCAGACCTTCATGGAAGTCCTTCTGAGTAGGACTTCCAGTGCAGATACGGGTCCCCATGGCCCCCCTGATGTGCAGCAAGGTGCTCTCAAGCCACTTGCAAGCGCTGAGGTGGACCTGACCCATGAGAGGGATGTTGGTGGCACACAACAAGGAGGTGGGGGCTCCTCTCCAAGCGCTCACACTTCCATGCCACTGACAGGTCCTCGGTCAGAGCCCCACCAGAGTCCGCACCCAAGTGAGATCGGCGTCTCAATCCCTGCCCAGCCGCAGGAGCAGCAGACTGTTGCCGAGCCCTCTCAGGTTCGCAACCCCAGAGGACGCCCGCCAAAGGAATCGAGACAGGAGCAGCAACAAAGTGAGCAGGGGGACTCCACTTCTGCTGAAGCCACAGGGGAAGCACCACGTAGGAGCACGCGTAAGAGAAAGAAACTGCACAAATAGTCACAAGGGTAGTCACTTGGGTGAATTTTGATGTGTATTTTGAAAAAGCCATCAGGTGTAAAGTTTAAATAAAAACTCTGATGGCTACAGCTGCAGTTGTGGCGTCTGTCATTTCGCTAATGGGACTTCCACAATGAGGCCTTAGGATAACTTGCAATTGTCAGTATGGTGGTCAAATTGTTAGGGATCCACTGGGTCTGGGCCATTGTCGTAGCTCTGGTAAGAAGCTGTGAGGCAAAAGTGCTTGCTTGTCTAGGCTAAGCAAATCTGGCCAAGATGAGTGCGTTCCTTGCATTCCGGGCAGCTATGGTCTCGTGTAATACTGCCGCTGGTTGAGGGGCCCCTGCAAGTTGTTCGTTCTCTCTCTCCTCCTCCTCCTCCTCCTTATCTGAGGAGGCTATGTGAGGAGCCACTTGGTCCTCCGGCATCTGTAAGCCACGACGCTGTGCCATGTTGTGAAGTGCACAGCAAACCACGATGATTCTGGAGACCCTGGCTGCTGAGTATTGCAGGGCTCCACCTGATCTATCCAGGCATCTGAAGCGTATCTTCAGCATACCGATGGTTTGCTCGATTATGGCTCTGGTGGAAATTTGGCTGGCGTTGTAGCGCTCCTCAGCTTCATTGGATGGGCCCCTCAACAGCGTCATTAGCCACGTCTTCAGGGGATAGCCCTTGTCTCCAAGTAGCCATCCGTGAAGTTGGTCTGGCGGACTGAATAGCGGAGGCACACTAGACTGGCGCAGTATGAAATGGTCATGGCAACTGCCAGGGTACTTGGCACAAACATGCAGAACTTCCTTGTTGTGGTCACACACCAGTTGAACGTTGAGGGAATGGAAGCCCTTGCGGTTGACAAAAATACCTGGATTGCGATGGGGTGCCTTTAGGGCCACATGTGTGCAGTCAACGACGCCCTGCACCCTTGGAAAGCCTGCCAGATTAGCTAATCCAACCGCACGCGCCGTGACACTTGCTCGATCCTTGGTGAAATGGATGTGATTGTGTGCGATGGCAAAGAGGGCATCGGTTACCCTGCGTGATGCAGGTGTGTGCGGCCGCCTGGGAGATGCCGCTGATGGCTGCTGCTGATCCCTGGAATGAGCCTGAGGCAAAAAAGTTGAGTGCGGTGGTGACTTTGATGGCCACTGGTAAGGGGCGTCCACCTGGTCCTCTGGGCTCCAGGTCTTGTTGCAGCATTGCGCAGATGTCACCCACTACCTCTCGCGAAAGTCGGAGCCGCCTTTGGCACTGCTGCTCAGACATGTTGAGGTAGCTGACCCTCTGTCTGTAGACCCTGTTTGGGGGGTATCTCCTGCGCCGACGGCCTTCCATGCGCTGGCCCCTTCTGTCCTGTGCAGCTTCAGGTGGGTGAGCAGCAGCTTGGCGCTCCTGCTGTTGCTGCTGCTGTTGGTGCTGCTGTTGTTCATGGGTCTGCTGGTGCCGCGGCTGTTGTTCGTCCTCATCGGATGCCCAGGAGGGAAGGAAATAAATGGCTCCCATGCCTCAGGTATATGTCTCAGTTGAGGAAGCCCTCAATGAGGGTGGCGAGAGGGGTTTCCCAGGAGGTCACACTGCAGATGGGTGTCAGGCTCCAAACTTCCAGAGCTGTGGTTATGCCTTCTAAAAGTTCCCCCAGACCTGTGACAACAAAGTCCTGCCACCTGCAATTGATGGCTGATCAAATCTCCTATTTAAAGGTTGAGCTGCAGCTGAGAGTCAGCTATCCACTTGTGCTCCCGCCAGGTTTCACTGGAGTGTTTCCCATCAGGCGTGCTTCACGTGGAAAAAGGGTTAAACTAGCTAAAATGCTTCAAAATGGCATTACTGAGCCACTTTAGGGATTGTTAAGGGCGTTAATGGCCTCTCCCGCCTCTTGGAGGCAGGACGGAGTCGGGAACCCCGCGACCGATTTTGTCAAAATTGCGTGGAGGCGGGATGGAGTCGGGATGGGGTCGGGACCCCCGAATCTGCTACTTTAACCCCCCACATGCCTCCAAACCTGACTCCATGGGTCATTCAAAATCCAGCCCATAGAGTTCAAAAGCCAGGAAGTTATGCTAAACCTATATAAAACACTAGTTCGGCCCCAGCTGGAGTACTGTGTCCAATTCAGGGCACCACACTTTAGGAAGGATGTGAAGGCTTTGGAGAGGGTACAGAAGAGATTTACTAGAATGGTTCCATGGATGAGGGAATACAGTTACTTGGATAGGCTAGAGAAGCTGGGGTTGTTCTCCTTGGAGCAGAGACAGCTAAGAGGAGATTTGATAGAGGTGTTTAAATTATGAAGGATTTAGATAGAGTAAATAAAGAGAAACTGTTTCCAATGGCTGAAGGGTCGATAACTGTTGACCAACCAGCTTCCTTTTCTGGCTCCTATGTTAGCTGACATTATTAATGGTTCTCTCTCCTCAAGTACTGTTCTTCAAATCTGCCGTCATCACCCCTCTCCTCAACAAACCAATCGTTGACCCCTCCGTCCTTGCAAACTACCGCCCCATCTCCAACTTCCCTTTTCTCTCCAAAAGACTTGAATGTGTTGTCGCCTCCCAAATTCGTGCCCATCTTTCCCTGTTTGAATCCCTCCAATCAGGTTTCCGCCCCTGCCACAGTACCGAAACGGCTCTCATCAAGTCACAAATGACATCCTTTGTGACTACAACAATGATAAACTATCCCTCCTCATCCTTCTCAACTTGTCTGCTGCCTTTGACATGGTTGACCGCTTCATCCTCCTCCAACGCCTCTCCACCGTCGTCCAGCTGGGTGGGACTGCGCTCGCCTGGTTCCATTCTTATCTATCTAATCGTAACCAGAGCATCACCTGCATTGTTACCTTTGGTGTCCCCCAAGGATCTATCCTTGGTCCCCTCCTATTTCTCATCTACATGCTGCCCCTTGGCGACATCATCCGAAAACACAGCGTCAGTTTCCACATGTACGCTGATGATACCCAGCTCTACCTCACCACCACTTTTCTCGACCCCTCCGTGGTTGCTAAATTGTCAGACTGCTTGTCTGACATCCAGTACTGGATGAGCAGAAATTTTCTCCAATTAAACATTGGGAAGACCGAAGCCATTGTTTTCGATCCCCGCCACAAACTCCATTCCTTAGCCACTGACTCCATCCCTCTCCCTAGCCTCTGTCTGAGGCTGAACCATACTGTTCACAACCTTGGTGTCATATTTGACCCAGAAATGAGCTTCCAACCACATATCCGCGGCATAACTAAGACCGCCTATTTCCACCTCCGTAACATCACCCGTCTCTGCCCCTGCCTCAGCTCATCTGCTGCTGAAACCCTCATCCATGCCTTTGTTACCTCTAGACTTGACTATTCCAACACACTCCTGGCTGGTCTCTCATGTCCTAGCCAATGTAAACTTGAGGTCATCTAAAGCTCTGCTGCCCATGTCCTAACTCACACCAAGTCCCGTTCACCCATCAATCCTGTGCTCGCTGACCTACATTGGCTCCCAATTAAGCAATGCCTTGATTTCAAAATTCTCATCCTTGTTTTCAAATCCCGACATGGCCTCGCCCCTTCCTATCTCTGTAATCTCCTCCAGCCCCACAACCCCCCGAGATATCTGCGCTCCTCTAATTTTGCCCTCTTGAGCATCCCTGATTTTAATTGTTCAACCTTTGGTGGCCGTGCCTTCAGTAGCCCGGGCCCTAAGCTCTGGAATTCCCTCCCTAAATGTCTCTACCTCTCTACCTCTCCTCCTTTAAGATGCTCCTTAAAACCTACCTCTTTGACCAAGCTTTTGGTCATCTGTCCTAATTTCTCCTCATGTGGCTCATTGTCAAGTTTTTGTCTTATAACACTCCTGTGAAGCGCCTTGGGACGTTTTACTATGTTAAAGGTGCTATATAAATACAAGTTGTTGTTGCTATAACAAGAGGGCACATATTTAAGGTGATTGGCAAAAAAACCAGAGGTGGCATGAGGAAAAACATTTTTACACAACGAGTGGTTAGGATTTGGAATGCACTGCCAGATAGGATGGTGGATACAGATTCAATAGTAGCCTTCAAAAGGGAATTGGATAAATACTCGAAGGAGAAAAAATTGCAGGGATATGGGGAAAGAGTGGGTGAGTTGGACTAACTGGATTGCTCTTCGAAAAAGCCGGCACAGACTCAATGGACCAAATGGCCTCCTTCTGTGCTCTACTATTCTATGATTCTCTGATTCTATGTCTGACTAATCTAGCTTTTCACCATATACATTAGTAACTTGGTTGAATCAATAGAGAGTTGTATATCCTCTGTACCCTTTCTAAGGCCTTTACATCTTTCCTGAAGTGTGGTGCCCAGAATTGTCCACAATACTCCAGCTGAGGCCTAACCAGTGATTTATAAAGTTCTAACGTGATCTCTTTGCTTTTATATTCTATTCCTCTATTTATAAACCCAAGTAACCCATATGCTCTTTTAACCACTTGCCCTGCCACCTTTAAGAACGTTGGCCTTAATTTCAAGGGGGTTGCAATTCAAAAGTGAAGAAGTGACGCTTCAGTTGTACAGAGCCTTGGTCAGACCCCATCGAGAGCACTGTTTGCAGGTTTAGGCACCGAACCTCAGGAAGGATATATTGGCCTTGAATGGGGTATAGCACAGAAGGTTGAGAGGTGATCTAATCGAGGTGTTTAAAATGATAAATGGATTTGATATTGTAGATACAGAAACATATTTCCTTTGGTGGGGGAATCCAGAACAAGATGGTATTATCTTAGAATTAGAGCTAGGCAATTTAGAAGTGAAATCAGGAGGCACTTTTTCACATAAAGGGTAGAGGAAATCTGGAACTCTCTCCCCAAAAGGGTATGGATGCTGCAACAATTGAAATTTTCAAGACTGAGATCGATAGATTTTTGTTAGTAAATGGAGTTCAGATACATGATCTAATTGAATGGCGGGACAGGCTAGAGGGGTTGAATGGCCTCCTCCTGTTCCTATGTACGGAAATGCGCCTTATTGTATCTTGCTGCTTTAAAACCATTCCCCAAAACAGAAAGATTTATCTTTCATTGATGATTAGTATTGTGACTGTTCATAAAGTAGACAGACACTACAATATTTTGAAGCATTGGGCTGGATTTTCTCAGCCCCGAGGAGGCGGGTATGGAGGCGGGACTGCCAGTAAAGTTGCAGAAAGTGGGGGATGGATGGCAAACCCGCCCCCATCCCGCCTCCGTGCCCTTTTGCCAGGAGGCGGGAAGATGTGCTGCTTCGGGTCCCGTCTCCTCGAGGCGGGAAAGGGATTAAATCCTTTTAACTGCCCGTTAACAGGCAGAAAAAAGGATTAGTCCCATTTTACCTTTTTAGGTGAAGGCTTCCCAACCTCGGAGAACCCCGCCGGGTTGGAGGAGTCGAGTAGGAGGTCTGCAGGGGTTGGAGGGACCTGAAAGTGCGATGTAGAGGTGCGTGATGGGTGCAAGTGTGGAGTGGTAAGTATGTAAGGTGAGTGTTAAGTTTACAAAATGTTCACTGACCTTGGTTTCTGCCTACAGTCTTCAGCCGCTCTGGATTGGGAGTCCCGACATCTTCCTTGTCGATTTCACAGACTGGCTGTTGGATCCTCCGAACCAACAGTCATCTGAAATCTACAAAGTAGAAAGGTTTGATGAGTCCTGAACACAAGGTCTCATCAAACTACAGAGAATGTCAGTGTTTGACAGCTTCACAGAGCTGTCAAACGCTGACATTTCTTCTTTCAAGATGTCTTGATAGCTAGCACGTCAGACGTTGATGTGCTCTGTCAGTGACTTCCCCCTAATTGGCCTGCTGAGCCTGCAGGGCGGGCTTAACAAGGTCAATCAGGGGAAAACCCCGCTGGTTGGCCAGAAGATGATGGAGGCGGGACATAGACCCGACAAACAGCAGTCCCGCCTCCAACTCGTCTCCATTGAGAAAATCCAGCCCATTGTGTCCAATGCCAAATACTCAACTACTGAAAAGAAAGGTAAAAAATTATTCTAATGAAATAAAACATTTTAATTCCTTTTTTTTTTTACTATTTATGTCTTCCCAGACAGTGAAACCTGCTGTTCTGTGCTTAGCTGTGTGTGAGCTGGAATTGAATTCAAGCCAATTCTGTATCCCTCATGTTGGCACAGGATCTCGCATTTGCTCAGTGCTGAGGTTGGCAAGGAGTGATCTGGAGATAGTCTGAGTAAATGTCATCCAAGTTATAGATTTACGATCAAATCTCCTGATACAGTGGCATCAGACTGCGGCAAAAATGATGATTATCATTAATATTCTATTTTCTATTAATTAGTTGTTACATTCATCACAATACAGCAATTTTACCTCAATCATTGTTACTTTTCAATGAAACCGTGACTACAATCGGAGAACTTACAGCTCTCTATTTCAAGTGTGCAGTTCTGTTCATCTAAAGGGTACCTCCTCAGGTCCATCATACATGCTGCTGTGGTTGTGATTCTGTAATAAAAGAATGGAAGATGTTTCTAACAGTTTCTGAAAATCCTTCTAATAATGTTGTTCGCAATCTGATGCTTTGCAATTTTTGTTGGTTTGTTTGACCATATCATGAAGGATTCATGCAAAGTAACCCAAATTAATTCCAGTTCAGCGGTTGTTCTGCATGAGTGGAATAACGGGAAAGGAAACTCCTGCTGAATATAAAATAGATGCACCATCACCTCACTTACTCTTCTGATAAATGCTTCCATCGATACAAGTTACTGGCATATCAGCTAAGGTCAAAAGATTTCATTTTACTTGGAGAATAATGCAATGAAATACAGTTCCTGTACTGGCAGTGGGTGGTAAATATGTTAAATATGTATTTCATACTTATTATCCACACATCTTTGAGAAACATTGGCCTCGATTTTATAATCTCCCACCCCCCAACTGGCAGAGAGGGTTGGGGTTAAAATATCAGGTTCAAGCAAATTGACTCCAACCCGACCTCATTCCTGGCAATTTACATTTTACTGCACCAAATCAAGCCATCCACGAGGCTCCTGCAAAATGGCAGGTGGGGGCCTAGTTAACATTCAAAGATGCCATCATTGGTATCACGACGTAAACTTAACTGAAGGTCAGGGGCAGGCTACACTGTCGGATGCCCGGCAGCAGATTCAAGGTGGGAGGCGCTGGCTGCCTAAGGTAAGTTTTAAAGATTTGCTCTTTTAGAACTCCTTGTGGCAGGGCAAGCAGAGTGCCTCCCCCACAAGTAGTCCTTGGGCCTTCCTAGCCCCAGTCTACCTTGATCTCCGATCATCTATCAAGATGCCAGACCTGACTTTCCTCCTCCCCATCGCTGCCTTAATGTCTGACTGAGCCAGCCTAAAAGTAGAGACAAAAAAGAACAGCATTAAGAGCCTTCGTTCTCCTCCCACCCTCGATTAAGCATAGAGGCTTCTCCCACCACCCCGCCACCCCCCCGCGACTGCCGGGGACCATTCCCACGGGAGCCGGCTGTGGCCTCGCCAGATTTCTACTCCCGCCCGCTGGTCAGGCAATCAATCTGGCCGGGGAGGTGCGGAGTCTGCGCATATTTATTTAAATGAGGCCCTGCCATTAAGATCAGCAGAGTCTCCACGTCACCGGCCTTGCCGGGTTCTTCGCCCACTACTGGGCACCCCGCAGCCTCCCTGACTCCCCGTTAATATCGAGGCCATTGTTCCTCTTCCATTAATGAGAAGTCGCACAACACCACGACTTCTCATTTTTGTCCACCCCAGTCCAACGCCGGCATCTCCACATCATGACCTCTTCCATTAAGGTTGTTCTGAATGTTTTGGCACTGACTGTCTTTCTGGACTAGATATTCCATTTTATAAGGTTCAATTTCAAGAGGAAATAGTGTTTTTACAAAAATACAGGCACAGGTTCCTGTAAGATTGTTTGTTTGCTAAGTGTTGATACCAAGCAGGCACCAAGTGAAATTTAAATGGAAAGGGAGTGAAAGGTGGCAGGGTGTCGATAAAAGCTTATAACATTAAGCTGCTACCTCTGTGAAGAGTTATGTATTCACTAAAATCATAGATTGTAGTGTGGAAAAAAGCAAGACCATGCAGTTTTTACAACATAGTTGATAGCGTAAAAATAAAATCTTGATGCAGAAGATTTTTTTGTATGTTAGCAAGATACTGCAAATAAAAGTGTAATGTGGACAGTTGTCTCAAGATTTTAACTCTGGGGGTGACTGCGGCCTGGAAAAGGCCTGGAAATCATAAACTGGGATTCCAAGGTTAATTGTGAAGCTTTGTCACTGGCATTCTATAGAGACTCTTTGGATTGATACAGGATATTAAAATTCAACTGTGGCAACATTTGTGCTTTTGGCATAAATGTGGAGATCTGGTTTAAGTGCTAACAAATTTTGTTTTGTCCTGGTCATGATCTTGTAGAGATCTGACAGTTCAGTCACATCCTGTAGTGTTTTAGATGGTGCAGTGACATGGAATAGGCCAACTTCATCCAGTGCAGTGATCTTAGTGACTTTGATGAGCATTGATGTTGCTGACTGTGACATGCAAGATTGGACTTTCTCGAGAAATCTCACTTTTCTATTAACTTGTCCAACTACCTGTTTTCCCTAGTGTAGCTCTGGTGTGATTACCGTGGTGCAGAGGCAGGTATCTGTAACTAAAGAATGTTTGGTATCTTATCAAAAAAAACCTAGATGGCAACAATGCAGTTAAATCTTACTGATAGAGCTACTGACTTGGTCTTCTCAGCACTGAAAATAATGCACTCTCTGCCCAATTCTGTTGATATCTCCCTGCACTGAGTCATTACTCACATTTAACACAGAGAGCTAACCACACTGTGGAGAACATTGCTGTCTGCCAAAAGAACATCACTTTTTGAGGACAAAAAACAAAAAAAATGCAGATGCTGGTGATCTGAAATAAAAATCAGGATCTGCTGGAAACACTCAGCAGGTCAGGCAGCATCTGTGGAGAGAAGGCCAGTTAATGGCCCAAAAATTCGTGAGGAAGCCTTCGTGCGAGGGTAAGGCTTCCCCGCGATCTCTCACTGCGCGTTGGCTTTTTCAGTTCCAGCTCGCACGAACTTGATGTTGTGGACAGCTGCTGTGCTGGGCTTGCGTATCCCACAGGCGTAGTTAATTCGTGCGAGCTGTGGGATCACGTGACTCAGTTAGAGCCAATGGCAGCACACCATCTTCCATTCATAACTTTCACATAAGTGCTGTGAAAGCTATGAATACTATCGCCCCCCAAAAGAACAGCTAAACCTCAATTAAATTAAAAAAAACCATCACATTAATAAAATAAGTATAGTTAAATAAATTAACCATTTTAAATAAAAAATTAAATTTTTGAAAAAATTTAAAATCTTTTAAAAAGTTATAAAAATAAACTTACCTGTCTTTAAAGTCTCTAAAAAAGATATACCTGTTAAAAAAAAATCAAAATAATACTTAATTCACTACTTACCTTGTTAAAAGTGGGTCTTACTCCTTTTTTTATGTCTAAAATCTTCCATACTTACCTGCGCGTTGAAACCACTAAGTGCACTGCATGCGCGCAGCCTGTAGCGCGCACGCGGTTCACCTAGGAACCGCCCCCTTTTCCATTCACCAAGTGCCGGTTTTCAGCGCATGCGCAGTGCATGCAGAAAACTGGCAATTGGAGACAGAACACGGTGCGTACTCTCGCGTATCAACACAAATTTTTGGGCCAATGTTTTGGGTGTGAACCCCTCTTCAAAAACAGTTTTAAAGAAGGGTCCAGACCCGAAATGTTAACTGGCCTGTTCTTTCTGCAGATGCTGCCTGACCTGCTGAGTGTTTCCAGCATTCTGTTATTGTTATCACTTTTGAGGACATGTAGCAGGTCACTAAGGTCGATGAGAGAAGTTATACTCAAGTATGCTTTCCTGAGAGACCTCATGCATAGTTGTTGCGATAAGATAAACATCCATTTATCAAGAACCGTTGCTGTTGACACACATCAAGATTCCTGTTTCACAGTAAAGCTAGGATACATTGGCCCAGAAATTAAACAGTGAGGGTTCCCGCGGGGGCAAGGAATCCCCGCAATATCGCACTCCGCGCCTACCTTTTTGCTCCGGGCCCACACGAACTTTAGTCTGAAAGGCTCTCTCTCTTGGAACCGTGCAGTGCTTGCGTGACCCAGAGACGCAATTAGTTCGTGCGAGCTCTGGGATCACGTGATTCAGTTAGAGCCAATGGCAGCACACCATCTTTCATTCATAGTTTTGACAGGAAGACCTGTCAAAGCTATGAATACTATACCCCCCCAAAAGAACAGCTAAACCTCAATTAAATTTTAAAAAAAAGCCATCACATTAATAAAATAAGTATAGTTAAATAAATTAACCACTTTAAACAAAAAATAAAATTTTTGAAAAAATTTTAAATCTTTTTAAAAGTTATAAAAATAAACTTACCTTTCTTTAAAGTCTCTAAAAAAGATAAAACTGTTGAAATTTTTTTAAAATAATACTTAATTAACTACTTACCTTGTTAAAAGGGGGTCCTACGCCTGCTTTCTTTATGTGTAAAATGTTCACCACTTACCTGCGCGTTCAAAGCTGAAAAAATAACTAAGTGCACTGTGTGCGCACAGCCTGTAGCGCGCACGCGGTTCACTTAGGAACCGCCCCCTTTGCAATTCACGAAGTGCCGGTTTCCCGCGCATGCGCAGTGCATGCAGGAAACAGGCAATTGGAGACCTAATACGCGAGAGTACACAGTGCGTACTCTCGCGTATTAGGTCTAATTTTCGGGCCAATATCTTCTTGGATGGCCTGGAAATGTTTAGGGCTGTTATTCTTCAGCCACATTAGTTGTTACAATGCGCTTCTGCAAAAGCTTCTTGTCTAATGTTGTTTCCATGCGATTTGACAAATTAAATAGTAGAGATGCTAATCTGTAGTTTCAGTGTCTGACTTTGATCCCTGCTTGAAAACAAGCATGATGTGTGCTGCCCAGCGCTTCAATAAACCAGCACTGGTTTCAGAGACAATTTAAATATAAGCAAATGCAGTTGCTCCCTCCTTTAACAGGCCTCTTAGAACCTAACCTTCCATACCATCTGGGTCAGTAGTTGTTGTAGGATCATGTTATTGAAGGAGTTGCCACCTTGCTTGGGTGATTCCAAATGGTAATAATAGTCATCTTTACTGCAAAGATTTATACTTTGCAATGGGATTGATCTATTACAAAGTAGACTGTTCTTTGCATGGAAATAGACTTTCTAGCTTGCAAGCTAAAATTGGTTGCCATTCATTAAGCCTTTCACAGTCTAACTTCTTTGTTTTACATTTTTAGAGAAAAGAAATAAAGGTTTGGGGGTCATAGCATTCTGCATGGAATAGCAGTGATAATTTGTTGTTGCTATGATCTGAATTAAATTTTCTTATGAAAGATTATCATATAGCTCTTCATTAAAATGACTACCAATCCTCCCTCCTGTTGTTAATTTTGGAGTTGGATGTAACATAATTAAAAGTGTGTACAACCTCGTGACTCATGGGTTTACTGACTGTGGTACAAAATGAATCAAAGGATTATACAAATGAAGCTGCCCACCGTACATCACAAAGCCACATGAACCTGTCCCAGGTGATCTGTTGCAGCCTTGTAGGTGTTGAGAGGGGCCAGTCTTTTTTTAAATTCATACATGGGATGTGGGTGTCACTGGCAAGACCAGCATTTATTGCCCATCCCTAATTGCCCTTGAGAAGGTGCCTTCTTGAACCACTGCAGTCCGTGTGGTGAAGGTACTCCCACACTGCTGTTAGGGAGGGAGTTTCAGGATTTTGACCCAGCGATGATGGAGGAACGGCGATATATTTCAAAGTCAGGATGGTTTGTAACTTGGAGGGGAACTTGGAGGTGATGGTGTTCCCATACACCTGCTGCCCTTGTCCTTCTAGGTGGTAGAGGTCGCGGGTTTGGGAGGTGTTGTCGAAGAAGCCTTGGTGAGTTGCTGCAATGCATCTTGTAGATGGTACACACTGCAGCCACGGTGTGCCGGTGGTGGAGGGAGTGAATGCTTAAGGTGGTGGATGGAGTGCCGATCAAGCGGGCTGCTTTGTCTTGGAATGTGTCGAGCTTCTTGAGTGTTGTTGGAGCTGCACTCATCCAGGCAAGTGGAGAGTATTCCATCACACTCCTGACTTATGCCTTGTATATGGTGGAAAGGCTTTGGGGAGTCAGAAGGTGTCAGAAGAATACCCAGCCTCTGAACTGCTCTTGTGGCCATAGTATTTACATGGCTGGTCCAGTTAAGTTTCTGGTCAATGGTGACCCCCAGGATTTGATGGTATGGATTCGGCAATGGTAATGCTGTTGAATGTCAAGGGGTGGTGGTTAGACTCTCGCTTGTTGGAGATAGTCATTGCCTGGCACTTGTGTGGTGCGAATGTTACTTGCCACTTATCAGTCCAAGCCCGAATGTTGCATGCGGGCATGGACTGCTTCATTATCTGGGGAGTTGCGAATGGAACTGAACACTGTGTAATCATCAGCGAACATCCCCACTTCTGACCTTATGGTGGAGGGAAGGTCATTGATGAAGCGGCTGAAGATGGTTGGGCCTAGGACACTGCCTTGAAGAATTCTTGCAGCGATGTTCTGGGGCTAAGATGATTAACCTCCAACAACCACAACCATCTTCCTTTGTGCTAGGTATGACTCCAGCCAGTGGAGCGTTTTCCCCTTGATTCCCATTGACTTCAATTTTAGTAGAGCTCCTTGATGCCACACTTGGTCAAATGTTGCCTTGATATCAAGGGCAGTCACTCGCAACTCACCTCTGAAATTCAGCTCTTTTGATCATGTTTGGACCGAGGCTGTAATGAGGTCTGGAGCCGACTGGTCCTGGGGGAACCCAAACTAAGCATCGGTGAGGAGGCTATTGGTGAGTAAGTGCCGCTTGATAGCACTGTCGATGACACCTTCCATCACTTTGCTGATGATTGAGAGTAGACTGATGGGGCGGTAATTGGCTGGATTGTATTTGACCTGCTTTTTGTGGACAGGACATACCTGGGCAGTTTTCCACATTATCGGATAGATGCCAGTGTTGTAGCTGTATTGGAACTGTATTGGAACAGCTTGGCTAGAGGCGTGGCTAGTTCTGGAGCACAAGCCTTCAGCACGACAGCCAGGATGTTGTCGGGGCCCATAGTTTTTGCTGTATCCAGTGTGCTCAGCCGTTTCTTGATATCACGTGGAGTGAATCGAATTGGCTGAAGACTGGCTTCTGTGATGGTGGGGACGTCAGGAGGAGGCCAAAATGGATCATCCACTCGGCACTTCTGGCTGACGATGGTTGCAAACGCACCAGCCTTGTCTTTTGTACTCACGTGCTTGGCTCCACCATCATTGAGGATGGGGATATTCATGGAGCCTCCTCCTCCATTATTGTCACCATTATTTCTGCACTGGCCAAATGTCGTCAAGTAAAAGATCATCTGCAAGCAGTACTAGATTCCAGTTAAAGGTTATTTTCTAAGATGAATGAACTGGAGGTTCCATTCCTTACTGTTGTCATGGAGACAGTTCTGTCAGCCGGATGTGTTAACATGGTTTTACACTTGCTTTTCTACCAGGCAAATAGCACTTGGGGGATAGAAAAAATGTGGCATTGACTCACTCTGTAGTGAACATAATTTTTCATGAATGTATAACAATGTTAATTCTCTTTGAAAGGATAGACGAGACTAAAGAATTTTTTTTCCAGGGCATCAGTTCATTGGGATCACAGATCAGTTTTTCTTTTTTTAGTTGACTGCAGATAACTCCTGAGATCACCCACTGTGAATAATTCCGAAGCCAATGGTCAGATGCTGGTTCACTCAGTAGTATGGGTATCTCACGAACAAGATGAGCGAATTAGTTACAGATGAGCTTTGAGAATTTTCAACATGAGTTGAGGAGCTGAATGGCATCCTTCTGTTTAAAACCATTGTGTTCTGCAACACTACTGCATCATAATGAGACACTCAAATTTATTAAGGCTTCATGTGAACTGCAGGAACCCTTTTCTACAATGTTCCCTAAGGGATTCATAAACTGCTGTAGGAAAGGCAGGTAATGTTATAGAGGGAGTGTTTTGTATAGTTTGTTTATTCTTCAGTTTTCTATAAATAATGTGTTATATCCAGGGTGAGGTAGGTGGATTATGCAAAATCTGATCATCAAAATAAATATACAGTATGATTCTAGTAAAATCATTGTGAATATTTCTGAGTGTTTGCACAGAATCACTGTATGCTTGGATTGCATCAATTTTTATACATTTTATACCTGTCCTTTAGGGAAGGAAACCTGCCACCCTTATCCAGTCTGGCCTATATTTGACTCCAGACCCACATGACTCTTAACTGCCCTCTGAAATAGCCTAGCAAGCCACTACAAAAAAATTACAATAAGACTAAAATTGGACGGACCACTCGGCATCAAACTAGACATTGGATTCGGACATGACAAAGGCACACCCAGCCCAGTCGACCCTGCAAAGTCCTCCTCACTAACGTCTGGGGACTTGTGCCAAAATTGGGAGAGTTGTCCCACAGACTAATCAAGCAACAGCCTGACATAGTCATACTCACAGAATCATACCTTTCAGCCAATGTCCCAAACTCCTCCATCACCATCCCTGGGTATGTCCTGTCCCACCGGCAGGACAGACCCAGCAGAGGTGGCGGTACAGTGGTATACAGTCGGGAAGGAGTGGCCCTGGGAGTCCTCAACATTTACTCCGGACCCCATGAAGTCTCATGGCATCAGGTCAAACATGGGCAAGGAAAACTCCTGCTGATTACCTACTGATCTCCCTCAGCTGATGAATCAGTACTCCTTCATGTTGAACACCACTTGGAAGAAGCACTGAAGGTAGTAAGGGCACAGAATATACTCTGGGTACAGGACGTCAATGTACATCACCAAGACTGGCTCGGTAGCACCACTACTGACTGAGCTGGCCGAGTCCTGAAGGACAGAACTGCCAGACTGGGTTTGCGGCAGGTGGTGAGAGAACCAACACAAGGGAAAAACCTACTTGACCCTTGTCCTGAACACTCTACCAGTTACAGATGTATCTGTCCATGACAGTATTGGTAGGAGTGACCATCGCACAGTCCTTGTGGAGACGCGTCCCGTCTTCACACTGAGCACACCCTCCATCGTGTTGTGTGGCACTACCACCGTGCTAAATGGGATAGATTCAGAACAGATCTAACAGCTCAAAACTGGGCATCCACGAGGCACTGTGGGCCATCAGCAGCAGCAGAATTGTATTCCACCACAACCTGTAACCTCATGGCCCGGCATATCCCTCACTCTACCATTACCATCAAGCCAGGGGACCAACCCTGGTTCAATGAGGAGTGTAGTAGAGCATGCCAGGAGCAGCACCAAGCGTACTTGTAAATGAGGTGCCAACCTGGGGAAGCTTCAACACAGGACTACATGCATGCTAAACCATGGAAGCAGCATACTATCAACAGAGCCAAGTGATCCCTTAACCAACGGATCAATTCAAAGCTCTGCAGTCCTGCCACATTCAGTCGTGAATGGAGGTGGACAATTAAGCAACTAACGGGAGGAGGAGGCTTCATGAACATCCCCATCCTGAATGATGGCGCCACTTGCCTGGATGGGTGCAGCTCCAATGGAATTAGCAATGGAAACTATTACCCCATTTGTACTATAGTGTCTCAGGAAGCAAACTTGTCTATAAGCGCAGCATTGTAAGGTAAACAAGGCAGCACAAAAAGGCATAGAATACTACATGTGATGGTCAGTTTGCTTCCTGCCTCTGAAGGCAAAATGCTGGCAATAAGATCTTTCCCTCCAGAAACAAGTACCCTATGTTTTGTCTTGGCCATTCGTGCGGCAACACACAATGGGATAAATTTTCACCTTCACAACCTGGGCAGTATTCTGGCGAAGCAGATTGCCTGCCTATTGTAGAGCCGGTCCCATTTTCATTCCATTGATTTCATTGGAATGAACATCTCGGGTGGGGTCCACAACAGATGATGAAAAAGATTTAAAAAATTACCCCAATAAGTAGATAGTTTCTATCAGCTTCAGGCTAAAGTGAATTGAAAACAAAATCCACAAAATCTTGATTTTCTCCATTCATTCCTACACTATTTCTATGTCATATTCAACTTTACTTCAGCAAGTCTTGTTTTTAATGCAAGTAAACACCTTAGAAGTAAATGTTAATTCCTTTCAGAATTCTACTCACATCAATCCTATGGGAATAAGAAGTGAATAACTGTGACAACATAATCATGTTAATCCTCTTATTGTCTACTTAGAATGACGTGTGAATCACTTCTACTGCTGTTGGCATTTCTCCCAAATATACACGAAACACAAGGGTAGATTTCTGACATTGTGCTCCTGGTGGGCAATGATCCAAGGGAAATCAACCATAGTCAGCTCTTCATTTTTGTTTCCTCCCTTTTTTCCCTCTCCTCTCTGGAAGGAACTGATTTAGTCTGGGGTATGATAAGAACATAAGAGCATAAGAATTAGGAGCAGGAGTAGGCCATACGGCCCCTCAAGCCTGCTCCGTCATTCAATAAGATTATGGCTGCACAGGCACCCATGGTCCTGTGATACCTCACTTAAGTAACCATTATTGATGTCTGAGTGCACACAATGAGTGTCAGTCACTAAGGAATTGACAATGGGGTTTATCACAGTCACACAATGTCGACACATGCACACTTTCGAGCAGAGGTCAATGGTGAAGAGATCGCAAAGTCTCTGTTTGAAGAATGGACTCAGTTGAGTATATTTAGTGGACTTTATGGGATTTTTCTGAGGGCATTTTTCCCTGTGATGGGATCGCCCTGTGCAGATACGTGAAAAACTGGTTTGTTAAAACTCCAGAGAACGCATGGCAGTTGGCTGTGACAAAAGAACTGTCAGTCATCCAGAATGTATGGGTTCACCTGACAGTCCTGGAAAAGGGAAGGGGGCCATTGACCCGTTGAACTTGAACCTATTAGAAAGCCACTCTAATATGCAAAAGCACTTCTCACATCCATCTCAGAAGAGAAGCAGAACAATGAACCCACTAGCCTAGCCAGCCGAAGAGGAGCCAGTTTTTCCCAACACAAAGACCGAAATATGTCCCAGACTTAGGGCCATTAGTCCAATCACGAAATACTCATAGGTCTGATGATGGCCCATCACTGACTAAAGCACCGGAGTGCTTAGAAACAAAAGGATTTTAAAGATTGGCAGGAAAGATAGAGGTAGCAAGACTCCTATAAAGATAGACCCTTTCCCACCATTCTCTCTCTCTCTCACTCTCACCCCACCAAGATCGACCTAACAAGAAGACCAGAGGAAGAAGCAGCTAAGCGGAGCGATCGAGACCGACTGTGTGTGGTGGTAAGCATGGTCTCGAGTGTCCCAAGCCGGTAACAAGATATCCCAGGCGAGCTGGGTGAGGTGGGTGAGGTGTAAAGAGCTCAGGGTTTTTCTCAGAAGTGAAGCTTTTGGGCTATTCCGGGGTGGGAGCTTCGTTTGGTTCAGCCAGGCGAAGGGGCTTATGCGACTGGGTAATTCGTTGGTAGGGGTGGAATTAGAGTCCACCATAGCAACAAGGGAATTACTGCTTGTTATAGTCCCCAGTTGGGTACTGTATGTATGTTGTTTGTAACCTGGATTTTATTCTCCACAGAGACAGTGATTTCGTTTAGTAGTGCATGTTTTAGCCAGTGTATGTTGGACCAAATAAATATATGTACGATTTTTCACCGAAGCATTCCTGTCCGTGACTTATTTCATTTGCACTCTGAATAATAATTCCCGGGTATAGAACTTTCGTAAGGTGGGGGCGATTCGAACCGTCTGTCTAGCAATTGGGCTAGGATCAAAACTGCTTACAATGGATAGCCTTGGCTGATTTTTCTCTTCCTTAGCCCAGGGGCATTGTTGCCAATCGTAACATTGCCCCCCTGCTGAGATGACCTGACTCAGCACAGACTGTTTATCGAACCTGGGGCCTTCCTTTCTGTACGGCTCAATATAACCTGTGGTAGGTGCACTATGTAGCCTTACACTATAACATTCCCATCACTGTTGTTCATTAGGTGGCCCACCAGTTGCTCAAAATAATGCTTCTCCACCTGGTTTGTTATCCTAGACAAACTTGTTCCTAGCAGAAGCCAGAGGGTGAATGTTAGTTAAGACTAGAAATTAAATCGACCTTCCAGTTTGAAATCCAATGCTATGGCATAGCAGCTGCCAGGATATTCTTTCTCATTGTAAGTTCTCTCTGATAATGTAATCATTTTCCCCACTACCTTGTGCACATCAGTTAGCAAATACAGAATAATAGGCTGTCACTGTGAATTATGAAGATGCATGTTGTCACAAATTGGTTTGGTGCCAGTTTGTGCATGAGTAGTGGAGTAACAAATCTAAAATCCAGTGACACTCCATGTAACTAATATTTGCAAAACTGGAAGCTTTTCAAATTGAATAGCCCAATTGCGTCAAAATAACAGACACAAATACAGCTACACATACAGTCACAAGACCATTTTAGTACTAAAGGACTCAATTAAAATGTATAGATTTATATGAAACATAAATGAGTTGTTTCTGAATTTTAAAAGATGTGAAATCAGTGAATTACGGTTATTATGTTATGCATGACTTCACACACCGTGGGGAAATAGGAGATCAGGGAATACAAATGGGAATGGGGAATATAAATTTTCTTTGTCAGTTACCCATGACCAATACATATGTATCGGTTGAATAATCGATGCAGTGCTTCAATCATTTTTGTTATTAACTTGCACCTTCAGTCAAGCCTTTAATAAATTCCCTGTCTTCTAACATTATTGCCTCAGACAATTTTCCAACTACACATTGGATGTTATTGTGAACCAGTTCTAATTTAATATTGTTCCAGCTTAAAAGTCCCTGTCTTAAATGATGCACATGAATTGAGCTGTGATCCAATCACATTAAGAAACTTACAACCTCAGTGTCCGTGTTAACTCCAAAAAGGATCTGAATAAAGGAAGAACAAACAGGCAGGCTGAACTGCACTTTAATGGAAGTTCTATTCCCCCTCTCCACCCCCACCATGGATGGCAGCAGTGTGTCGTACATTCGTGATGTGTCAATGCCGAAATCTTTATCATGTCGACTGTCAGGCAAAAGGTCACCTGGACCACTGAAATTCTCATACATGCATAAGACATTTTGGGGGAGAAATTCATTATAACCCAGGAATGGGCGGTAACTTTAGAAAAGTTTGAGATTTAGCGGCAGGCGCTAATGAATCACGCTGCATGCAAAATTCAGTCTCATTGCTGAAAGAAAGGATTGGAGCGTTAAATCAAGCGCTAATGGCCTAGCTCAGTGGTGCTACACTTAAGGCGCTAACCAATATCAGGTGCAGTCTAATCACAAGTAATCATTGCCACAGGCTCTTTCCAGTTCTTAAAGGGGAGGTTCATTGATGCTGCAGAGCCTCATTCTCAGCATTGCTGGCTGTGAATCTGTGTCAGCAAGCAGGAGCAGGCCAAGCCCAAGGAGCCGGACGACTCAAGCAGGTGTCATGATGGCAGATCCACGTCCCAGGGAGAGAGCCCACAGATTTTCGGACCAAGCATTGGAGGAGGTGGTGTCCGCTGCGGAGAGATGGAGGGCGGTGCTCTACCCGTCAAGTGGCAGGAGGCCCTCACCACAAGTCTTCTGTGCCATGTGGAGGGAGGTTGCCCAGCATGTCTCGGGCAGCACAGTGGTCCCCAGGACCCACACACAGTGCAGGAAGAAATTTAACAACTTCACTCGGGTGGTCAGGGTGAGTGAACGCTTCTACAAATGCTACATACCACCATCTGAACCACAGTCTGCACACACTGGCCAAAGCACCACACCCACAGTACTCACCCACCAACAATCTCTATCTACCAACATTCACACCCGCATCTCACACCTTGCACACAATGACAGCTATGCAACTATGGCAGGCAAATCACCCAAACATATTGCTCCACACTCACTCATACACACGAATGGGAGGACTTTAGAATAAGGGTGCTGGGCATGCACACGGAGATGATAGGTGCAATGGCAAGGGTGCCCGAGAGCTTGTCGATGATGGTAAGGAGCGTGGAGGAGTCTGCCTCCAACATTGCACAGAACTCTGCGCACACCATGGAGCCCATCCTTTCCAGTCTGGAAAGGATGGTCGACTCCCAGAGAGACCGTGGCGACCCAGAGCTGATGCCACGTGAGATGGGCGATGTGGTAGCTTCCATTGCAGCACAGGCGGAAGCGACGCAATGTCTTAGTGCTGTAATGCTGTCTATGGTTGGTGCCATTCAATCTCAGACTGCTCTCATGCAGTCTCAGCTTGATGCCACGCAAGCTCTGACTGCTGCCATCATGGTTGGGTCTACCACTGTCGACCGAGGCTTTCACGGTGTCGCAGCAGGCCGCAATCTGTGCTCCAAGGATGCTGAGGTGCTGCCCCGGGGGAGTGGCAGTGGGTCAGTGGAGAGGAAGCTGCTGTGCTGTCTCAGGATGACAGCATTCCTGCTCCCACCGCTGTCGCTGCTTGTCATCCAGCTATCCTAGACTGCCGCCGCCCATGCTGAGGTGGTGCAGTCTACAGCCGGGATTTCCAGGCCCAGAGCTGGTCGAGGGCGTCCTGCAAGGCCATCTGAAGTCTCCCGCATGGACACTCAGCAGCCTTCCACCCGCTGTGCTGCAGCCGCTGGGCCAACACTTCGTAGGAGCACTAGAGTAGGCAAAGGCACAGTAACGAGAGGCACTAAGGGATTACACAAGGATGAATAGTTAATATTGTTGTTGTAAATATGTGTTAACTAATTCAGTATGGATTATTTTGTGGTGTGTCTCATTTCAGCTATGCGCTGTGATATGGCCTGCGACAGGGATGGAATGATGGGGATGTGGTGAGCAACGGGGATCTGGGGTTTAATTTATTGGAACCGCAGTCTCATGAGGCGGTCACGGACCACCCTTCCGGAAGGCCGAGTGAGTGGCTGCCTCCTCCCTCGCTCCTGTTCCTCCTCCTCCTCTCCCTCTTCCTCCTCCTGAGGTGATTCTGCAATCACTAGCGGCAAGGGCTGGGCCCTCAGGAAGGGCCAAATTGTGGAGCATGCAGCAGATGACGATGAAATGGGACACCTGCTCAGTCGAGTACTGGAGGGCTCCTCCTGAGTGGCCAAGGCAGTGGAACCGTTGCTTGAGCACCCCGATGGTCTGCTCAATGATGTTCCTGGTGGCGGCATGGCTCGCATTATACGGGCGCTGGGCAGGAGTGTTGGAGTTGCGGAAGCGAGTCATAAGCCAGGTGGAGTGCGGAAAGCCCTTCTCTCTGACCAGCCAGCCGCAAGCTTGACGTGGTGGCTGGAAGAGTCCGAGGCCCAAACATCTCCAACTGCTTCATCAATGCTCTTCCCTCCAACATAAGGTCAGAAATGGGGATGTTCGCTGATGACTGCACAGTGTTCAGCACCATTCACAACTCCTCAGATAATGAAGCAGTCCATGCCCACATGCAACAAGACCTGGATGATGTTCAGGCTTGGGTTGATAAGTGGCAGGTAATATTCGCGTCACAGGAGTGCCAGTCAATGACTATCTCCAACAAGCAAGAGTCTAACCACCTCCCCATGACATTCAATGGCATTACCATCGCTG
This sequence comes from Squalus acanthias, assembly GCA_030390025.1. Taxonomy (NCBI): domain Eukaryota; kingdom Metazoa; phylum Chordata; class Chondrichthyes; order Squaliformes; family Squalidae; genus Squalus; species Squalus acanthias. Next base: position 88,943,774 of record CM059426.1, read on the forward strand.
AATCCCCACCATCAACATCCTGGGGTTCACCATTGACCAGAAACTTAACTGGACCAGCCACATAAATACTGTGGCAACAAGAGCAGGTCAGAGGCTAGGTATTCTGCGGTGAGTGTCTCACCTCCTGACTCCCCAAAGCCTTTCCACCATCTACAAGGCACAAGTAAGGAGTGTGATGGAATACTCTCCACTTGCCTGGATGAGTGCAGCTCCTACAACACTCAAGAAGCTCGACACCATCTAGGACAAAGCAGCCTGCTTGATTGGCACCCCATCCACCACCTTAAACATTAATTCCCTCCACCACCGGCATACCGTGGCTGCAGTGTATACCATCTACAAGATGCACTGCAGCAACTCGCCAAGGCTTCTTCGGCAGTACCTCCCAAACCTGCGACCTCTTCCACCTAGAAGGACAAGGGCAGCAGGCGCATGGGAACACCACCACCTCTAATTTCCCCTCCAAGTCACACACCAGCCTGACTTAGAAGTATATCGCCGATCCTTCATCGTTGCTGGGTCAAAATCCTGGAACTCCCTCCCTAACAGCACTGTGGGAGTACCTTCACCACATGGACTGCAGTGGTTCAAGAAGGTGGCTCACCATCACCTTCTCAAGGGCAATTAGGGATGGGCAATAAATGCTGGCCTTGCCAGCGACGCCTGCATCCCATAAACTAATAAAAGAAAAACCTGGCACAGGATGAAGGCATCGTGGCTGCTGTCAGGATAGCGGGCATTCACATTGAGAATTCGCTGTGTGTGGTCGCACACCAACTGCACATTAAGTGAGTGGTAGCCTTTGCGGTTACTGAAGATGTCAGGATTGTTATGTAGTGCTCGCAAAGCCACGTGAGTGCAGTCAATGGCGCCCTGTACCATGGTGAATGCTTCTGCTTCTCTCTGGTGATGGCGAAGGAAATGTAGTCCCTTCTCCTACTGTAGAGAAACTCTGCGACCTCCCAGGTGCAGCGTTGGACGGCGAACTGTGAGAATTTAGCTGTATGTCCTATTGCAGACTGGAAGGATCTGCTGGCAAAGAAATTGAGAGTGACGGTGACCTTGACTGGCACTGAGAGCCGTGGTTGTCCTGATCTGAGGCTCGAGCTGTGGTTGCAGGAGGTGGTAGAGTTCTGTGACCATCACCTTGGTGATGCGGAGCCGTCTAATACACTGCTCCTCGCTTAATTGAAGGTAGGAGAAGTGCTCTCGGAATACCCTTGGAGGGTGAGGCCTCCTGTTGAGAGCCCTCATGGCCCTCCTCCTCCCTCTGGCCACATGTTCCAGTCTTTCTCGCTGCCTCCGCTCCCTCTGCAGCAGATCCTGGAGGGCGAGGTTGACTGCCAGTACAGCCCCCATTAATATAATGAACTGCAGCACTTTGATATGTTGTGAGAATAAATGTAACTAATTTTTTAGGAGCCACAACACTCCGGAGGCTAAACAACCTTTAAATGACTGAATTAAACTGTTGCACAATCTCAAACTGACAAGGAAGCAGTGAAACTGCACTAACCTGAGAGCTGCGACTCATTACTCATGATCCCTTTAAGTTGCGCCCCTGGAGTCGGCTACCGACTGCTTCACGCCTCCTCTCCCTGTCACTGTCAGGGCAAGGCGCTAAGGCAAGGGGTGATAATCTATTTAGCAGATCGGGCGCCTGCTCACTGATGTCACGATCTGCCTGGCGCTGAAGTCCCCGGCGTGAACTCGTAGCGGTGGCGCTATGAGGGGGGGGGGGCGGATTTGGTGTGTGGTGCTAGATTCGCCTCGCTGTGGCGCTACTGCCTCAGCGCCCCGTTTGCACCCCCGCCAGGCGCTAACTGGAGGCGCTAAGGTAATGAATTTCTCCCCCTTTGTATTTAGTAGCTTGATTGCAGGCCAGTGTGATATGAATTAAACCAAATTAGTGTAAATTGGGTTCTTGATTTGGAGAAGTGCCATACTGATATGCAGCTAAATAATGGAACAACAGAAATACCACTCCAGGGAGAAGAATAGAAGCCAGAAGATAAATATTAAATCCGTGGAAGACTATTGTATCATTTGGCAGTAAAATAAGGATACGGTTGAAGAGTTTTGCTTATGCAGGGAAAGAGAAATACTGTCCACTTGTAAAGATTTCTGTTTCCAGTGTTCAGTATTAGAGATTTATGTAAACATTTAGCTGCATGCAAGATACTTAAAAGTGGAAAAGGGCATGCGATAGAACAAACGTTGAAAAAAAATAAAAGAGTAAAGGAGCGTTCCCTGAGGATAAATTGATAACTCGTGGAATTGAACCATACAAACCAGGATAGGTCTCAGATTTGATCCCTGGTCTATGCTGGGTCTAGCTGATCCCAGGTCAGGTCATAATGGGGTACATAATTGCACTCAGTATCATTGTATCAGGGAAGGGAAAATCATCCAGGGTTCTCATCAATGTTCCCTCTAATTGTTTTTCCATGCGCAGTCCCAAGGGAACAACAACACCAACAATAACTTGTATTTATATAGCACCTTTAACATAGTAAAATGTCCCAAGGTGCTTCACAGGAGTATTATAAGACAAAAAATTTGACACCGAGCCACATGAGGAGAAATTAGGGCAGGTGACCAAAAGCTTGGGCAAAGAGGTAGGTTTTAAGGAGCGTCTTAAAGGAGGAAAGAGAGGTAGAGAGGCGGAGAGGTTTAGGCAGGGAATTCCAGAGCTTAGGGCCTAGGCAACAGAATGGTTGAGCGACTATAATCAGGGATGCTCAGAGGGCAGAATTAGAGGAGCGCAGTAATCTCGGGGGGTTGTGGCGCTGGAGGAGATTACAGAGATAGGGATGGTGAGGCCATGGAGGGATTTGAAAACAAGGATGAGAATTTTGAAATCGAGGTGTTGCTTAACTGGGAGACAATGTAGGTCAGCGAGCACAGGGGTGTTGGGTGAACGGGACTTGGTATGAGTTAGGACACGGGCAGCCGAGTTTTGGATGACCTCAAGTTTATGTAGGGTAGAATGTGGGAGGCCAGCCAGGAATGCGTTGGAATAGTCAAGTCTGGAGGCAACAAAGGTATGGATGAGGGTTTCAGCAGTGGATGAGCTGAGGCAGGGGTAGAGACGGGCGATGTTACAGAGGTGGAAATAGCCGGTCTTAGTTATGCCGCGGATATGTGTTCGGAAGCTCATTTCAGGGTCAAATATGACACCAAGGTTGCGAACAGTCTGGTTCAGCCTCAGACAGATGTTAGGGAGAGGGATGGAGTTGGTGGCTAGGGAGTGGAGTTTGTGGTGGGGACTGAAAACAATGGCTTCGGTCTTCCCCATATTTAATTGGAGAAAATTTCTGCTCATCCATACCTGGATGTCGGACAAGCAGTCTGACAGTTTAGAAACTGTGGAGGGGGGGTCAAGGGAAGTGGTGGTGAGGTAGAGCTGGGTGTCATCAGCGTACATGTGGAAACTGACGCTGTGTTTTCGGAAGATGTCGCCAAGGGGCAGCATGTAAATAAGAAATAGGAGGGGGCCAAGGATAGATCCTTGGAGGGACACCAGAGGTAACGATGCGGGAGCAGGAAGAGAAGCCGTTGCAGGTGATTCTCTGGCTACGATTAGATAGATAAGAATGGAACCAGGCGAGTGCAGTCCCACCCAGCTGGATGACGGTGGAGAGGTGTTGAAGAAGGATGGAGTGGTCAACCGTGTCAAAGGCTGCAGACAAGTCAAGAAGGACGAGGAGGGATAGTTTACCTTTGTCACAGTCACAAAGGATGTCATTTGTGACTTTGATGAGAGCCGTTTCGGGATTGTGGCAGGGGCGGAAACCTGATTGGAGGGATTCAAACATAGAGTTGCGGGAAAGATGGGCACAGTTTTGGGAGGCGACAACACATTCAAAGACTTTTGAGAGGAAAGGGAGGTTGGAGATGGGGCAGTAGTTTGCAAGGACGGAGGGGTCAAGGGTCGTTTTTTTAAGGAGGGGGTGATGACGGCAGATTTGAGGGAGAGGGGGACAATGCCTGAGGAGAGAGAACCGTTAACAATGTCAGCTAACATGGGAGCCAGAAAAGGAAGTTGGGTGGTCAGCAGTTTGGTGAGAATAGGGTTGAGGAAGCAGGAAGTGGGTCTCATGGACATGATGAGCGTAGAGAGGTTATGAGGGGAGATTGGAGAGAAACTGGAGAAAAATGTGAGTTCAGGGCTAGGGCAGGGGGAAACCTCAGAGGAAGTTTGGCCTGGTGGGCTGGAGGAAGGAAGGGAAGTGACAGAGGCAGCTGAACGGATGGTCTCAATCTTAGAGACAAAGAAGTCCATGAGCTCCTCACACTTGCTGTCAGAGGTGAGGGTGGAGGAGACGGGAGAGGGATTTAAGATGACGGTTAGCAGTGGAGAATAGAAGCCGGGGTTTATCTTTGCATTCCAGAATGATTATGGAATAATGAGCAATTTTGGCAGATGAGAGCAGGACCCAATAATGCTTTATATTGTCCAGCCAGATCTGGCGGTGAATGGCTAAACCAGTTGTCCGCCATATCCGTTCAAGTCTGCGTCCCTTGGACTTAAGGGAGTGAAGATGAGAACCGTATCAGGGGGAACAGCCAGGGTGAGAGAGAGTAATTGTTTTAATAGGGACTAGGGCATCAAAGGTGGTGGTGAGGGTGTGGTTGAGCAGATCGGTAGCTGCAGAAATGTCGTGGTGAATGGAGGGCCAAAGGCTGGACAGTTGGGATTTTATAAGTGCAGTTGGAAGATAGTTGGGTGAGAGTTTTTTTCCAGGGGCAGAAACAGAAGGAAGTAGGGTTCGGGTGGGCAGGGGGGGGGGGGGGGGGGGCGGGGGGGGAGTGCAGGTGGAAGGGGGATGTGGGTGGAGAGCGATTCGAGGAAGTGGTCAGAGATGGCCTTATCTGCGATTGACACAATGGTAGTAGTGAGGCCATGAGAGATGGCAAAATCGAGGGGGTGGCCGTGAATATGGGTGGGGAGTTTACATGGAGGGAGAGATTAAGGTAGGATAGGAGGTTAGTGAACTCAGTGGAGATAGATCATGATGAATTGAAATGGAGGTTGAAATCACTGAGGATGAGAAGTCGTTCGGTGCAGAGGCTGAGGGAGGAAAGCAGTGAAGATATCTAGGTAATAAAATTTTTATGGTACTTGGGTGAATGGGTGGAACATTGGTTCTCATTCCTAATCACTATCCTGTGACTCCTGTGAAGTGCATATGTGGACATAGTCAGGTCAGAATTGGGCTTGTCTATGATGTTTGCCCCTCCCCCCAGTGGTGGAATAGACCACAATCTAGACTCACACATGAAGAGTGGCCAGTTAAGTAATGCACTGTAAGGTTCTGGAATCCAGACTCTGGCTGGGGATTTTCGACGGCCGGCTGCTTGTTTCTCGCCTGAAAAATGGATGACTGGCAGAGGAAAATCTGGTGGGCCCTTGGATACCCATTGGCCCGCCTTATTCAATTTTCAGGCAGGCCTTTAAATTGGCAGCCAGCACTCCTACTCTATATGGCTGGCTTTAGGGCCCTGATTGCAATTTCCATGGGAAAATGGGAGGAGCATGCTAACTCCAGTTTTTCCAGGCGCTGAGGTGGGCTGTATAACAGGCGGACGACACACTACTGCCTGCTTTCTGCCCTCACTAAAACTGCTAATTTCGCCCAAACTCCTACTGACTGTTTTCTGCTTACTCCAGTTAACTTGCATACCTATGTTCCAATTGTAGTACGGGGTGGATCGGGTTTGTAGCAATGAAAGCGCTGACTATGCAGTTTGGAGATTGCCATTTTCGACTCTCTCTCACTCTAGAATATCTGACACTTAAATCTACTAAAGAAAGAAAGACTTGCATTTATATAGCGCTTTTCACGACCACCGGACATCCCAAAGTGCTTTACAGACAATGAAGTACTTTTGAAGTGTAGTCGCTGTTGTAATGTAGGAGACGCGGCAGCCAATTTGCGCACAGCAAGCTCCCACAAACAGCAATGTGATAATGACCAGATAATCAGTTTTAGTGATGTTAATTGAGAAATAAATATTGGCCAGGACACTGGGGATAACTTCCCTGCTCTTCTTTGAAATAATGTCATGGGATCTTTTTTATGTCCACCTGAAAGAGCAGACGGTTTCTCGGTTTAACGTCTCATCCAAAAGACGGCACCTCTGACAGTACAGCACTCCCTCAGCACAGCACTGGAGTGCCAGCCTAGATTTTTGTGCCTAAAACCTTCTGACTCGGAGGCAAGAGTGCTACCCACTGAGCCACAGGCTGACACACACACCATTTCTGGTGAATTTACAAGAATCATGCACCAGATACCTATCTTTAGTTGAGCAATCATAAAGCACTAGTCAAGGAAAAACCTATAGTTTTGGATTGCTCTACACTGTGTGCAGGTGAGGAGGCATCGTTCAAAAGGGAAGGGGTAAAAATGGGACGAAACATCATGAAAATGTTATTAAAAATGCAGTTTTGGATTATGCAGTGCTCTATATTTCCTGATAGGCTTAATTGAGATACACAGGGATCTGATGTAACACGAAAATTTTCGTATTTTTCTTTTCTACATTCCCTGCATCACAAGATGAGACAAGTCTTGATGCTGCTTCAGATGTCTGTCAGCTACCTAGAGGTCAAAAGGATTTTATAAGTAGCTGAATCAAGGCATAGTATAATAACAATTTGGAGAATAAACTGAATGATTTGCTCACTGCCATTTCTTTCTCTATTCTAGCAATTCTACATAAATGTGCTCTAGGGACTTTAGATTGATTGATGAGCACATCTCAGGCTTCTAATGGCACAGGTGGTAAATGAACTTACATAGTATTACATAGTACTTGCAGCACAGAGACAGGCCATTCAGCTCAACAAATCCATGCTGGTGTTTATGCTCCACATGAGCCTCCTCCCACCCATCTTCCTCTAACCCCATCAACATATTCTCCTATTCCTTTCTCCCTCATGTGTTTATCTAGCTTTCCCTTAAATGCATTTACGCTATTTGCCTCAACTACTCCTTGTGGTAGGGAGTTCCACATTCTAACCACTCTCTGGGTAAAGAAGTTTCTCCTGAATTCCCTATTGGAGTTATTAGTGACTATCTTATATTTATGGCCCCTAGTTCTGGTCTCCCCGCAAGTGGAAACATCTTCTCAGTAACTGAGTCGTACAGACCACAAGGACTCTAAGTTTCATCCTGGTCTGTGCTGAGTTGGTTGATCTCAGCCAGGGTGGTGGTCGGGGTATGGCCATTGGTCACAGTATCCCTGGGCTAGGGATGGAAAATCGAGCAGGATTCTTGATCACTATCCAGTGTCCCTGCTGGAAATTTCACTGTGTGGTGAAGACAGGATTGGGCTCAGCTGTATTCCTCTCAGGATCAATTAGCTCACGGACTCTGAAGGCCCACATTGAAGAATGGGCGACGTGCTGGATTGTGGAACCACATCCCAGAGTGAGCCAGAATCCTCAGCAGAAAGGTAAAGATTGGGGGAATGTCAAACTGTGGAAAACATCTTGGATAAACTTTGTTCTTCTGAGACTAGATCCTGGCTGTAATTTACTGTGAAATAAAAACAGAAAATGAAGGAAATACACAGCAGCTCAGTTTGTATCTGTAATGAGAAAAGACAGGTTATGTTTTTCTCATTTGTAGTTACTCTTCCTGTATGTCAGTCATAGTTCAGTGCTACACTCTAGTTGGGGACGGTCCATGGGCAACTGAGAAACATGGTGGGGGAGGAGCGGGACCGGCAATTGGGAGGGGGTTGGGACCAGGAAACGTTACGGGTTTGGAGGGTGGACGGCCGATCACGGCAGAAGATTTGCTTGAGGGGCCCGGGAAAGCACCGTTTAACTTCCAGGTTTCTCAAGTTCTGCGAAACGCGGCTGGCCAGCATGAAATTTAAATGGCTGTCAAAATATCAGGAATGAAGCCTCATTTACATATTAGAATCAAGAAGATGCCTCTCCAGAGTGGGTTACTCAGATGCCCCCAAACCCGCCACGGTTAAAACCAGGTGTGTTTGGGGCAGGTTGTTGCTGGGTTTCACAAATTTACCGATTTAACCCAACCCCAACACTCTCCCGCCCAGCATGAGGCTGTTAAAATTTCCCCCATAGAGTAAAGAAGCAAGACAGTTATGCTAACCCTTTATAAATCACTGGTAAGGCCTCAGAAGAAGTATTGTGTTCAATTCTGGGCACAACTTTTTAGGAAGGCCTTGGAGAGGGTGCAGAGGAGATTTACTAGAACGGTACCAGGGATGAGGGACTTCAGTTATGTGGAGAGACTGGAGCAGCTGAGATTGTTCTCCTTAGAGCAGAGAAGGTTAAGGAGAGATTTAATAGAGGTGTTTTGATAGCGTAAATAAGGAGAAACTGTTTCCACTGGCAGAAGGGTCGGTAACCAGAGGACACAGATTTAAGGTAATTGGCAAAAGAACCAAAGGGGAGATAAGGATAAAATTTTTAGGCAGCGAGTTGTTATGATCTGGAATACAATGCCTGAAAGGGTGGTAGAAGCAGATTCAATAATAACTTTCAAAAGAGAATTGGATAAATACTTGAAAAGGAAAAAATTGCAGAGCTTTGGGTAAAGAGCAGGGGAGTGGGACTAATTGGATAGCTTTTCCAAGGAGCCGGCACATACACAAAGGGCCGAATGGCTTCCTTCTGTGCTATATCATTCTATGATTCTGTGGTCATCATCTCCAAGTTCCCTTCCAAGTCGTTTCTTCATCGTTGCTGGGTCAATATCCTGGAATTCCCTGCCTAGTACCATTGTGGGAGCACTAGCACCACACAGATTGGAGCAGTTCAAGGTGAAGCTCCACCACCACCATCTGAGGGCTCAGGTTCAGAGAACAAATTTTTAAAAAGTCATGCATTGCTATCATCAGAAAATGCCTGAAAGCTCCTTAATATATCAACTTCACTCCATAATTCTTTAAAAAATCCACATTTTGTTCTAAAGAATAACAAATAACTGTTAGTGAGTTCAATCTAATCCAACTACAGCAGTAATTCAATCTTGGTACTCTTGACATTTATAAACTGTTCAGGCTTTGCTCACCTGCTTTATGTAGTCATTACTGAACTGAACTACTGCCCTGAACTGCAAGCCATCTATTATCCAATATGTCACATATAAGTACTACTATGTATTTAATCATCAATCAACTTGAAATATATTACAACTGTATGTATGTGAGATCTAATTATTAGTTGATAGTCCATCATTATTGCTAGTACTTTATGAATGACTTGTATGTTTTCAGTGGTGCTTCCCTTTCAGAGTGTATGGTGTGTGCCTCCGAGAACATGTCAACAACATCTTACATTTATATAGCACCTTTAATGTAGGAAACATTCCAAAATGCTTCAGAGGTGTAATCAAAAAATAAAGTGTGCCGCCAGTCTTTGCTGTGTGTTTTGCACACTCTCAAATGACTGCATGCAATGTTGATGCTCATATACCATCCTTTTTTAAAATTCAGGCAGCTTCATAAGAACATAAGAACATAAGAAATAGGAGCAGGAGTAGGCCAATTGGCCCCTCGAGCCTGCTCCGCCATTCAATAAGATCATGGCTGATCTGATCCTAACCGCCAATCTACTATCACAGAACCATCTCCTGAACCTAACAGAATTGGACACACAAAATAGGAGCAGGATCAGGCTACACGGCCCCTGGGCCCGCTACGCTACCCACAGGGCCATGACCGATCCGAACCTAGACTCATGTCCAAATTCCTGCCCGCTCCCCGTAACCCTTAATTCCCTTTACTTCTAGGAAACTGTCTATTTCTGTTTTAAATTTATGTAATGATGTAGCTTCTACAGCTTTTTGGGGCAGCATATTCCATGGACCTACCACCCTCTGAGTGAAGCAGTTCCTTCTCATCTCAGTTTTGAAAGAGCAGCCCCTTATTCTAAGACAATGCCCCCTAGTTCTAGTTTCACCCATCATCGGGAACATCCTCCCCGCATCCACCCAATCCAACCCCTTCACAATCTTATATGTTTCAATAAGATCGCCTCTCATTCTTCTGAACTCCAATGAGTAGAGTCCCAATCTACCCAACCTCTCCCCATATTTTCATCCCCTCATCCCCGGGATTAACCGAGTGAACCTTCTTTGTACTGACTCGAGAGCAAGTATGTCTTTTCTTAAGTATGGACACCAAAACTGTATGCAGTATTCCAGGTGCGGTCTCACCAATACCTTGTACAACTGAAGCAATACCTCCCTATTTTTATATTCTATCCCCCTAGCAATGAAAGCCAACATTCCATTGGCCTTCTTAATCACTTGCTGCACCTGCATACTAACCTTTTGAGTTTCGTGCACCAGGACCCCCAGATCCCTTTGTACTTCAGTACTTTCCAGTTTCTTGCCATTAAGATAATAACTTGCTCTACTATTTTTCCTGCCAAAGTGCATAACCTCACACTTTCCAGTATTGTATTCCATCTGCCAAATCTCTGCCCACTTACTTAGCCTGTCTATGTCCCCTTGCAGATTTTTTATGTCCTCCTCACTCACTACTTTCCCTCCCATCTTAGTATCATCTGCAAACTTTGATATGTTACACTCGGTCCCCTCCTCCAAATCGTTAATAAAGATTGTAAAGAGTTGGGGACCCAGCACTGACCCCTGCGGAACACCACTAGTTACTGATTGCCAGTCTGAGAATGAACCATTTATCCCAACTCTCTGCCTTCTGTTAGATAGCCAATCCTCTATCCATGCCAGAATATTACCCCCAATCCCGTGATTTTTTATCTTAAGCAATAATCTTTTGTGTGGCACCTTGTCAAATGCCTTTTGGAAGTCTAAATACATCACATCCACTGGTTCCCCTTTATCCACCCTGTATGTTACTTCCTCAAAGAACTCCAGCAAATTTGTCAAACATGACTTCCCCTTCATAAAGCCATGCTGACTTTGTCCTATTAAATTATGATTATCCAAATGTCCCGTTACTGTCTCCTTCATAATGGACTCCAAAATTTTACCTACCACAGATGTTATGCTAACTGATCTATAGTTTCCAGCCTTCTGTCTACTGCCCTTTTTAAATAAGGGTGTTACATTAGCAGTTTTCCAGTCTGCCGGGATCTTTGCTGAGTCCAGGGAGTTTTGGAAAATTATTACCAATGCATCCACAATCCCTACCGTCACTTCCCTCAAGACCCTAGGATGTAAGCCATCAGGTCCAGGTGATTTATCCGCCTTGAGTCCCATTATTTTACCGAGTACCACTTCCTTAGTGATTTTGATCATGTTTAGCTCCTCTCCCCCTATAGCCCCCCGTCTGTCCAGTGTTGGGATATTCTTAGTGTCCTTTACTGTAAAGACTGATACAAAATATTCATTCAGTGTTTTTGCCATCTCCATATTTCCCACCATTAATTTCCCGGTCTCATCCTCTAAGGGACCAACATTTACTTTAGCCACCCTTTTTCTTTTTATATAACGATAAAAACTCTTACTATCTGTTTTTATATTTTTTGCTAATTTACTTTCATAATCTAGCTTCCCTTTCTTAATCAATCTTTTTGTTATTTTTTGCTGTCTTTTAAAGTTTTCCCAATCCTCTATCCTCCCACTAGATTTGGCTACCTTATAGGCCCTTGTTTTTAGTCGAATACTATCCTTAATTTCTTTACTTAGCCACGGATGACTGTCTTTTCTTTTACACCCTTTTCTTCTCAGTGGAATATATATTTTTTGGAAGTTGTAAAATAACTCCTTAAATGTACACCACTGATCATGTATCGTCTTACCCTTTAATCTATTTCCCCAATCCACTCTACTCAATTCCGCTCGCATACCTTCATAGTCTCCTTTATTCAAGCTTAGCACGCTTGTTTGAGATCCAACCTTCTCACCCTCTAATTGAATATGGAATTCAACCATGTTATGGTCACTCATTCCAAGGGGATCCTTTACTAGGCCATTTTTAATTAATCCTGTCTCGTTACACAGGACCAGATCTAAGGTTGCTTGCCCCCTGGTCAGTTCAGTTACATACTGCTCAAGAAACCCATCCCTAATACGCTCAATGAACTCATCCTCAAGGCAGCCCTGTCCAATTTGATTTGCCCAATTAATATGATCGTTAAAATCCCCCATAATTATAGATGTTCCCTTATTACAAGCCTCAACTATTTCCTGATTGATACTCCGTCCAACAGAGTTGCAACTATTCGGAGGCCTATAGACTACGCCCACTAGTGTTTTTTTCCCCTTATTATTCCTTATCTCCATCCAAACTGTTTCATTATCCTGATCTTTTGACCCAATATAATTTCTCTGTATTACAGTGATTCCTTCCTTTATTAACATAGCCACCCCACCTCCCCTTCCTTCCTGCCTGTCCTTCCTGAATAACCTGCTATGTTTAATTCCCAGGCATTGTCACCCTGCAGCCATGTTTCTGTAATGGCCACAAGATCATACCCATATGTAGTTATTTGTGCCATTAACTCGTCTATTTTGTTACGAATGCTACGTGCATTCAGATAGAGAACTTTCAAATATGTTTTGTGACACTTAGTTCCTGCTTTTGCCCTTTTTATTACTTTACCTTTTACTCCATACCTTCTGCCCCTTCCTGACACACTCTGGTTTTTAATTTCCCCACTGCTACCTAAGTCTATGACCTTCTCTGTTGTCATTTTTATTATTTGCTCTCTAGGAACCTCCCCCCCACTAGTTAGTTTAAAGCCCTCTCTACAGCCCTCGTTATATGATCCGCCAGGACTCTAGTCCCAGCACTGGCCAAGTGAAGCCCGTCCCAACGGAACAGCTCCCTCCTGCCCCAGTACTGGTGCCAGTGTCCCAGGAAGCAAAACCCATTTCTCCCACACCAGTCTTTGAGCCACTCATTTAACTCTCTAATTTTATTTGTCCTAGCCAAATTCGCTCGTGGCTCAGGTAATAATCCAGAGATTATTACCCTTGAGGTTCTGTTTTTTAATTTGACCCCTAGTTGCTCATACTCCTTTAACAGAACCAGCTTCCTTGTCCTATCTACGTCGTTTGTACCAACATGGACCATGACAACTGGATCCACCCCCTCCCACTGCAAGTTTTTTTCCAGCCCAGAGGAGATGTCCTTAACCCTGGCACCGGGCAGGCAACACAGAAGTCACCGTCCATGAGCATCTCAAGGGTCCCCACATGAGGAACAGCAGCCTTCTACCAGATCTGCTCAGGCCATTAGGGGAGAACCCTGCACCGGGCAGGCAACACAGCCTACGGGACTCTCGCTCTCAGCTGCAGAGAACTTTATCTATCCCCCTAATAATACTATCCCCGACCACTACAACATTTCTATTTACTCCCCCCTCTTGAATGGCCCCCCGTTCCACGGTGCTGTGGCCAGGTTGCTCATCCTCCCTGCAGTCCCTGCTCCTGTCCCCACAGGGAGTAAGAACCTCGAACCTGTTGGACAAGAGCAAGGGCTGCGGCTCCTCCAACACTACCTCCTGGATCCCCGTACCTGCCTCACTCGTAGTCACACCGTCCTGTCCCTGACCATGGCCTACATCTGAATTAATTAACTTCATAGGTGTGATCACCTCCTGAAACACAGAGTCCAGGTACTTCTCCCCCTCCCTGATGTTTCGGAGTGTCTGAAGCTCAGACTCCAGCTCATCAACACGGAGCTGGAGTTCCTGTAGCAGCAGACACTTGTCACAGATGTAATCACCGTGAGCCTCAATGGGGTCCACCGGCTCCCACATCTCGCAACAGTAACACATCACCTGCTCCATTCTATGTAATTAATTAAAAAAAAATTATTGTTAGTTATGGACACTCTCTGCCCGATTATAGATGCTAGTATCCCCTCTAATTAATTGGATTTAAATTAAATCAATCCCTCTAAATTACACCAGTTAAATGGTTTACCAACAGTCACTCTGCACCAGAAAGGCCTTATTAACTACAACCCACAGAGTTAAAGTTTGAAAAGAGCACCCTACACCCCACTCACCCGAACTCACACTTACCCAAACTCAGCACTCTCTGCTGACTCGCACTCACACTTACCCAAACTCAGCACTCTCTGCTGACTCGCACTCAGTGCTTGCTTGCACTAGCATTGGTCTTTTTATACTGTTTGTTTGTTTACAGCCAAATGAGTCACCCCTGCTGATTGATTAGAAAACTGGTTTCCACTGCCTGCTGTGCCAATTTACTCCTACTGCAGTGTAACCTTGTTTTACTCTTCTTAAACCAACAGAATCCCAAATATTTAACTTTTCCCCTTCACTTAAACTGCTTAAGTACTCTTATCAAGAATGATTTAAAGAGAACTAACAATTAAAGAACTCTCACACTTACCCAAACTCAGCACTCTCTGCTGACTCACACTCAGTCTTAATCCCAGAGGCCCTGCAGCTGAAGAAGGACATGAGCTGGGCATGTAGTCAGCAGCTTCCAGCTTCTCCACTTCTATTACCCCCTCCTCTTGCTCACTATTCAAACTAACTATCTATATCCTCAGGATGGAGGTACCTGAGCAGGCACTTGCAACAAGCGGAGTGAGTGTCAGCCTCGGCTCAGTGGTCATACTCTCGCCTCTGAGTCAGAAGGTTGTGGATACTTGAGTATATAATTTAATGCAGTACTGAGGAAGTGCTCCACTATCAGAAGTGCAGTCTTTTGGATGAGATGTTAAACTGAGATCCATTTGCTTGCTCAGAGAAGAGCAGGGGAGTTCTCCGGGTGTTCTGGCCAATGTTTATCTTTCAACCAACGTCACTAAAACAGGTTATCTGGTAATTTATCTCATTGAATTTTGTGGGATCTGCATTTCAAAAGTGCTTAATTGGCTGTGAAGTGTTTTGAGATGTCCTGAGGTCATGAAAGGTAGTTCTTTCTTTCATTCTGAGTGATGCAAGGTTGTGCAAGACTGCACCTCTGACAATGAGGCACTCCTGGAATACTGCACTGAAGCATCAGTCTTCTTTATGTGCTCACGTCCTGGAATGCAGCAAAAAACCCACAGGGCTTAAAGTTGTGTAGTGCCCTGCCTAATTGGCTCGAAAATGGTGTCCGAGCAGTGCGCAAACACTTCTGGTACGGGCCATGCCATTTTGATGAGGGCGGTAGCATCGGTGTTGGGAACGTGCGCTGCAATTATGCAGATTGATACATCAATCAGCGTGTAACCAGCGCCGCCATTTTCGACGTCAACACTGGAGCTAACGCCCTCTCTTAACCTTGCACTGCTGAACATGTGTTCAGCAGCTGGAAGGACCCCCCCACCAGTGCTATTTAAAGGGATCATCACCTATTTACAGGTTAGTTGCTGATTGATTTCTACTGGCTGTTGCTGAGTTTGCAGAAGTGTTTGGTGCTTTATAAACTTCTTTAAAGTTTCCTCAAGTCTACAAGGAGTGGAGTGGCACATGCTCAATGACTTGGTACTGACATGCAAGGGGTCTGCTCAGACCAGTTGCTCCCAGACATGGGTGCAATAGTTTGTTACCCCCTTGGCCTGCAGCATGACAGGGAGAAAGAGCAGAGGTGACACAGAGCAGGACAAGCTGCTAGAAGAGGGAGGAGGAGGAGGGGGAGAAGGGCTCTCAGCAGGAGGCCATATCACCCAGGGTCTTCAGGGAGCAATTCTCCAACCTCAGCCTCAGCGACGAACAGTGTATGAAACGTCTCCATTTTACTAAGGAGGTGCTCACTGAAATCTGCCACCTGCTGCAGGCAGACCTGCCGCCTCATTCCAGGGTGAGGACGGCATTGCCAGTGGATGTAAAGGTGACCGTGGCCTTGAACCTCTTCACGTCGGGCTCCTTCCAGGCTGGAGCAGGCAACGTCTGTAACATCTCCCAGTTCACCATCCACTCCTGTATAAGGGAGGTGAGTGAGGCTCTGTATGCAAGGAGAGCTGAATACATTTCATTCTCTCTTGCCAGAGAGCAGCAGGTGGAGCGAGCATGCAGCTTCACCAGGATAGCAGGCTTCCCCATGGTGCAGGGTGCCATTGACTGCACACACGTCACTTTGAGGGCGCCGCATCTCAATTCGGAGATGTACCACAACCGGAAGGGATTCCACTCCCTCAATGTCCAGCTGGTGTGTGACCATACACAACATGCAAGTCAGTGCTCGGTATCCTGGCAGCAGCCATGATGCCTTCATTCTGTGGCAGTCCGCTGTACCATCAGCATTTGAGCCACCGCGACAAACGAGAGGATGGCTACTGGGCGACAAGGGCTATCCGCTGATCACCTGTCTCATGACTCCGCTGTGTAACTCACGCACACGTGGGCAGAATGCATATAATGAAAGCCATGCTGCCACACAGAATCTAATAGATCAGGCCATCGGTGTCCTTAAACAATGCTTCCGCTGCCTGGACCCCTCTGGAGGAGCCCTGCAGCACTCAACAGAGCAGGTCTCAAGATTCGTCGTGGTCTGCTGCATGCCCAGCCCTTGCCACCAGGCATAAGGCGACCAGCTGAGGAGGAGGAGGAAGAGGAGGAGGAGAAGGAGGAGGAGGAAGTGAAAGAGGAGGAAGAGGAAGGGAGGAAGCAACCCAGAGAGCCCCTTTCTACCCGGGCTGTCCGTGATCGATTCATCCGGCTGTGGTTCCAGTTAATGCAACCCCAATTCCCTATTCAACATTAGTCCCACACCTTAGCTAACCTCTGTTACTGACCATCACAGTGTCCTCTTGGCCACAATGCTACAATAAAAGCCACCACAAAAAAAAAACTCCAAATCAATTTTATGAATCAAACCATTTCAATATTTCATTCAAAAGTCAACTAATCACTCTTGTGCATTCCCTTTGTGCCTGTCTTCAGTGTACCTTTGGCTGTCCTAGTGCTCCTACACAGTGCTACCTCAGTGGCTGCAGCATAACTAGTGGAAGGCTGCTGACTTTCAGTGGGTGAGACTAGAGATGGCCTTGCAGGACAACCTCGAGGAGCTCTGGTCCTAGGAGGTCCGGCTTCGGACTGCAGCACCTTGGCATGGGCGGCAACTGTCTGGGCGGGTTGGCTGGCTGACAGGCAACAGCGAGGGCACTAGCGGAATGGCAGTGGTGGGAGGACGAATGCTGTCGTCCTGAGAGAGGACAGCAGGTTTGTGCTCCATGTGTGAAGGAATAAGCCATATAACCTATTCAGAAATATACACTATCTTATGAAAGAATTCTGGCCTTATTAAAACATGACAAACTGGGTTTGGAAATTTAGAAACCTAACTATGAAATAGCTATGAAAGCATTCTGGCTATTGAGATAAGACAGTTGTTGACCCTGAATAAATAACCTTATTGAAACAGAAGGTGACAGGCTCCGACAGGCTGACCTTTGGGAACAAAAACAATGGTTCACTATGGATAAGGTGTTCAAATTTACACTTCGTAAAGAGGCACATAAGATAAGGAACATCTGCCCTCGTAAAGATGACATCAAGTAAGGAACACCTGCCATCACACCGTTTTTATATGGCAAACTTAGTACACCTAGAGAGGAGACATGATTCTGGCTGAGGTGGCTGTAAGAGTTGCAGAGGTCGGCAGAAAAATGACTAGAGATAATTAGCTTGCATCAGCAGAAAAGCTTAAAGGAAATACCACTGGAAAAGGGTATAAATATTGAACTCTCAAATGGGATAACAGACTTGCTTTAATCGGGCAAAGCGATTCTCGGCTTCAGAGGCGGCTCTGTAGTCTCCAACTCTTTGTACCTCGGGGATCAAAGGTATTTGATTTTGGTGGATATGCTGAATAGAACTTTAAGAACTGTAATACTGTAGTGAAGTTAAGATTTAAAAGTAAGATTCTCTGATAATAAGATTGTAAGTTTTCTCGTTTTGGAACTGTTAATGTTGCGATTGACTCACCAACTGTAAATTACATGTTGGTTCTTTAATAAATCTATATATTTTTAGAATTGTCTCACATAAGACTTTCTGTATCAAAAACTCGCAAACTCAATTTCTGTACACTCTTTGGTGAGGAGTTGCAGAATTCTGAGGGAGTTTTCCGGACCCTCATAATATCTGGAACGTTATAGTCTAGCTAAAAAGTGCTATCTGGAGGACGGTAACATTCTCGGGTTGTTCCTTTCCTTTAGGGAGAGATAGCCCAGACCTTTAGACCCAATTAAGCATGTTTAGGATTCGGCTACCTCAAACTTTAGTTGAAGGTGAACATCTTGAGAAATACGCCTGATCAGGGGTAGCCCTAAAGGGGCTAGGACTAGTAATTATCCCTTCACATGGAGCCACTGCCACTTCCCCGGGTGGTGCCTCAGCAATCCTAGTAATCTGCGGGAGAGACAGATTGCTGGACTGCCGTGACACCCTTCAAGGCCCTTTCAACACTGGTAAAGCCAGCCATGATGGCAGCAGTCTGTGCTTGCATGGCAGCAAGCTGAGCTTACATGACTTCAGTCTGAGCTTCCACTGCAGCACTCAGACATTGGGTGGCTTCTGCTTGTGCTGCAATGGAAGCTAAGACATCGGCCATCAGATGCTGTATGATGGTTGCGTCTACAAGTGCGCTAATGGATTTGGCCACCCCTTCCACGCTGGAAAGGATGGGTTCCATGTTCTGAGCAAAGTCCTGTGCAAGGTTGGAGCTGGAATCCTCCATGCTCCTTGACATTGCATTCAGGCTTTCTGGCAGGCCTGCCAATGCACCAAGCATTTCATTGTGCATACACATCAGCTTTGTTCTGAAGGCGCCCCATCAAAGTCCTTATCTGAGTCCTGTGCAGCAGAAGTTGTGTGCGACCTCACCCTCCGGGGAGCTCGCACCTATGCTACCCTTTGCCCTGGCCTAGCTGTAGCCCTCTCATGAATCGCCATGTGCAGATCCCGCTTCTAAGCTGCCCTCTAAAGTCCACGCAGTGCAGTATCTGAGCTGGTGGCTACAACTGTCAGATCGAGTGACGGTGTTTCTTCTTCATCGTCACTCTCCTCTCCCTCTTCATCTTGCATGACTGCCTGGCCAGGTTGGATTTCTTGGGTAAAAGGCACAAGGGTAGGGTTGTGGTGAGGGGAGGGGGGGAAAGCAAGTTGTGCATGCTTGCACCATCTGTAGCTTGTAAGTCAGAACAGATTGTTTGATGAGGAAGTGGGATGTGAGAAGGAGAATTAGGTATGAGGATACCGTCATCTTCAATGGTTTCAGTGCCGCCGCAGGCCACGGCCTCAGTCACAACCACTCCATTTATGGTGAGCACTGTCTCCTTGAGCAGGGTCCGGATATGGAGGGGTGCCTGTCCCCCTCCGGTTAGCTGCTGCTGCCTGTGATTGTGTGCCATCTTGTCCTGCAAGAGAGAGGGAAGTGTGTCAGTGAGTGTGGTTCACTGTGTTTGGCTGATGTGGCTGCCATGGTTGAATTGCTGGCAGTGTGTGCAAGCTGTGAGATATGTGTGTGAGGCTTGCAGCAGTGGTAAGTGTGTGAGAGTGAGATGGAGCATATGAATGTGAGGTATGTGTCATGATTGATAGAGATTGTTGGTAGGTGAGGAATGGGGTTGTGGTGCATTGATGGGTGTGTTGAGGCTAGTGGTCCAGCTTGTAGGCTATAGCATTTGAAGATAAATTCACTGACCATGACAACTCGTGTCATTAAACTTCTTCCTGGACTGCATCCAGGTCCTCGGAGCAACACTGCCTGCATTGACAGCGACAGCTATGTGCTCAGCATCTGTCTGGAGGGCCTCCTGACCCCCTGTGGATACAGGACATCTCTCCTCCTGTCCACCTCCTGCAGCAGGGCCTCGAGTGCTGCATCTGGAAATCTGGGAATCCTCTCTCTGCCATGTTGCACCATCTTCACTCTTCCTGTAGGTCACACACTCTTCTACAACAACTTCCAGTACCTGCTGCAGCCAGAATGCACCTCCCCTTTAAGAGGTGCAGGCTGTCTTTAAGAACTGCAGGCTAGCTTTAATTGGTGCTAGCCTTGCATAAACTTGGGCCCCCTGCTGAGCGTGCAGCCACTCAGCAGTCCATTTAGTGCTGGGCTGCACACCACTATCATTATAATTAGCTGGCAGCACAAAGTTTGCGTGCTGCCTGCATTCATTTGAACGGGCGTGATTTAATAGCGCATTGCGATTCCCCGTTTTCGGGGGCTATCCAATTTTTGGTCCACAAACTTCTGACTCAGAGGCGCAAAAAAGTGAGACAAGCTGTTGGTTTTTACCAGCATTGAGCTTGCGCTTTACCCTCTACTATTCACTCTATGCTCTCTGCCCTCCACAAAGGAACTCAAGGACTTGAAATTTTCAAGGCCTCCCTCCTGTATGGGTTTACAGAGTAGTGTTAACATGCTGGAAGTCTGAAGATAAACACAGTGACACTCAAGTGTCCATCTTTTATCCCAGTGTATACTTTACTAAGGGGGGAATTTTAACATGGGTGAGCATGTGGGAGTGGGTGGGGTGGGGGGTTAAATGGGAAAAAGTTCCAAGCGCGTCGGGAAGCCAGCTCCAACCCGCCGACTTCTGGGTTTTACGGAGGCAGGACAAGGGGCGGTAGCCAACCCGCTCCCAGAAGGCGGGTTGGGATTTTAAATATATTAATGAGGCTGGAAGCCTCAGATTTAACCTGCTTTACAGGTTTTACTGTGGCCAGCTGGGTATCCCAGGCCTTGGGAAACCCGGCAGCTGAAACAAGGTGAGGACAGCTTCCGGGAGAAGGTAAGTGCTTTTACAGCACTGCTTGTGGGCCAGGAGGAGCAGGAATGCTTCCCCCCTTAACCCCCCCAAGCTCCCCCACCATCAGAACATCCGCTATAGAAAGACCCACGGGGTCTGGGATCAGACACGCCCCCTCCCCCCACCCCAGGTTTGGGATTGGACCACCCCCCCCGGGGTCCTGTGGCCTGCTCCGGCTGACTTCCGGGTGGGGAACCTGTCAGGGCTAAAAGACGCACAGTGTGGAGTTAACTCCACAGAGCGCGAGGAAACCCAGACTTCAACGCTTCCTGTCCGAAACTCTGTCCCCCACCCCCCCTCCCCGCCTACGTAACACCCCCCGCCTCCCGCCCCCCCCCCCCCCCCCCTGGTAATTATCCAGACCTAAGCGAGCATGCATCATGCACTTAGGTTTTCTTGGAAGTCAGTTTTCTGGGCACACCTTGATAGAAACATAGAAGATAGGAGCAGGAATAGGCCACTCGGCCCCTCAAGCCTGTTCCGCCATTTAATGAGTTCATGGCTGATCATCCAAATTCAGTACCCTGTCCCTGCCTTCTCCCCATATCCCTTGATCCCTTTAGCCTTAAGAAATATATCGAACTCCTTCTTGAATATATTTAATGAATTGGCCTCAACTGCTTTCTGTGGTAGAGAATTCCACAGGTTCACCACTCTCTGGGTGAAGAAATTCCTCCTCATCTCAGTCCTAAATGGCTTACCCCTTATCCTTAGACTCTGACCCCTGGTTCTGAACTCCCCCGCCATCGGGAACATCCTTCCTGCATCTAGTCTGTCTAGTCCTGTTAGAATTTTATAAGTTTCAATGAGATCCCCTCTCATTCTTCTAAACTCTAGCGAATATAAGCCTAATCAACCCAATCTCTCTTCATACATCATTCCTGCCATCCCAGGTATCAGTCTGGTGAATCTTCGCTGCACTCCCTGCATGGCAAGACATCCTTCCTCAGATAAGGCGACCAAAACTGCACACAATACTCAAGGTGTGGTCTCACCAAAGCCCTGTACAACTGCAGCAAGACATCCTTGCTTCTGTACTCGAATCCTCTCGCTATGAAGGCCAACATACCATTTGTCTTCTTAACCGCCTGCTGCACCTGCATGCTTACCTTCAGTGACTGGTGCACAAGGACACCCAGGTCTCGTTGCACTTCCCCTTTTCCCAATCTATTGCCGCTCAAAGACTGGTGTGGGAAAAATGGGTTTTGCTTCTTGGGACACTGGCACCAGTACTGGGGCAGGAGAGAGCTGTTCCGTTGGGATGGACTTCACTTGGCCAGTGCTGGGACTAGTGTCCTGGCGAATCGAATAACTAGGGCTGTGGAGAGGGCTTTAAACTAATTAGTGGGGGGGAGGTTTCAAGAGAGCAAAAAATAAAAATGACAACAGAGAGGGTCATAGACATAGGTAGCAGTAGGGGAATCACAAATCAGAGCGTGGCAGGAAGGGACAGAGTGTGTGGAGTAAAAGGTAAACTGGTAAAAAGTGAAAAAGCAGGAACTAAGTGCCACAAAGCATATTTGAAAGTTCTCTATCTGAATGCACGTAGCATTCGTAACAAAATAGACGAGTTAATGGCACAAATAACTACATATGGTTATGATATTGTGGCCATTACAGAAACATGGCTGCAGGGTGACAATGCCTGGGAATTAAACATACCAGGTTATTTAACGATCAGGAAGGACAGGCAGGAAGGAAGGGGAGGTGGGGTGGCTATGTTAATAAAGGAAGGAATCACTGTAATACAGAGTAATGATATTGGGTCAAAAAATCATGATAATGAAACAGTTTGGGTGGAGATAAGGAATAATAAGGGGAAAAAAACATTAGTGGGCGTAGTCTATAGGCCTCCGAACAGTTGCAACTCTATTGGACGGAGTATCAATCAGGAAATAGTTGAGGCATGTAATAAGGGAACATCTATAATTATGGGGGATTTTAACTATCATATTAATTGGACAAATCAAATGGGGCAGGGCTGCCTTGAGGATGAGTTCATTGAGTGTATTAGGGATGGGTTTCTTGAGCAGTATGTAACTGAACCGACCAGGGGGCAAGCAACCTTAGATCTGGTCCTGTGTAACGAGACAGGATTAATTAAAAATGTCCTAGTAAAGGATCCCCTTGGAATGAGTGACCATAACATGGTTGAATTCCATATTCAATTAGAGGGTGAGAAGGTTGGATCTCAAACAAGCGTGCTAAGCTTGAATAAAGGAGACTATGAAGGTATGCGAGCGGAATTGAGTAGAGTGGATTGGGAAAATAGATTAAAGGGTAAGACGACACATGATCAGTGGTGTACATTCAAGGAGTTATTTTACAACTTCCAAAAAAAATATATTCCACTGAAAAGAAAAGGGTGTAAAAGAAAGGACAGTCATCCGTGGCTAAGTAAAGAAATTAAGGATAGTATTCGACTAAAAACAAGGGCATATAAGGTAGCGAAATCTAGTGGGAGGACAGAGGATTGGGAAAACTTTAAAAGGCAGCAAAAAATAACAAAAAGATTGATTAAGAAAGGGAAGATAGATTATGAAAGTAAATTAGCAAAAAATATAAAAACAGATAGTAAGAGTTTTTATAGTTATATAAAAAGAAAAAGGGTGGCTAAAGTAAATGTTGGTCCCTTAGAGGATGAGACCGGGAAATTAATGGTGGGAAATATGGAGATGGCAAAAACACTGAATGAATATTTTGTATCAGTCTTTACAGTAGAGGACACTAAGAATATCCCAACACTGGACAAACAGGGGGCTATAGGGGGAGAGGAGCTAAACACGATCAAAATCACTAAGGAAGTGGTACTCGGTAAAATAATGGGACTCAAGGCGGATAAATCACCTGGACCTGATGGCTTACATCCTAGAGTCTTGAAGGAAGTGGCGGTAGGGATTGTAGATGCATTGGTAATAATTTTTCAAAACTCCCTGGATTCCGCTAAGGTCCCGGCAGACTGGAAAACTGCTAATGTAACACCCTTATTTAAAAAGGGCAGTAGACAGAAGGCTGGTAACTATAGACCGGTTAGCCTAACATCTGTGGTAGGTAAAATTTTGGAGTCCATTATTAAGGAAACAGTAACAGGACATTTGGATAATCATAATTTAATAGGACAAAGTCAGCATGGTTTTACGAAGGGGAAGTCATGTTTGACAAATTTGCTGGAGTTCTTTGAGGAAGTAACATATAGAGTCGATAAAGGGGAACCAGTGGACGTAGTGTATTTAGACTTCCAAAAGGCATTTGACAAGGTGCCACACAAAAGATTATTGCTTAAGGTAAAAAATCACGGGATTGGGGGTAATATTCTGGCATGGATAGAGGATTGGCTATCTAACAGAAAGCAAAGAGTTGGGATAAATGGTTCATTCTCAGACTGGCAATCAGTAACTAGTGGTGTTCCACAGGGGTCAGTGCTGGGTCCCCAACTCTTCACAATCTATATTAACGATTTGGAGGAAGGGACCAAGTGTAACATATCAAAATTTGCAGATGATACAAAGATGGGAGGGAAAGTAGTGAGTGAGGAGGACATAAAAAACCTGCAAGGGGACATAGACAGGCTAAGTAAGTGGGCAGAGATTTGGCAGATGGAATACAACACTGGAAAGTGTGAGGTGATGCACTTTGGCAGGAAAAATCCTAGAGCAATTTATTATCTTAATGGCAAGAAACTGGAGAGTACTGAAGTGCAAAGGGATCTGGGGGTCCTGGTGCACGAAACTCAAAAGGTTAGTATGCAGGTGCAGCAAGTGATTAAGAAGGCAAATGGAATGTTGGCTTTCATTGCTAGGGGGATAGAATATAAAAATAGGGAGGTATTGCTTCAGTTGTACAAGGTATTGGTGAGACCGCACCTGGAATACTGCATACAGTTTTGGTGTCCTTACTTAAGGAAAGACATCCTTGCTCTCGAGGCAGTGCAAAAAAGGTTCACTCGGTTAATCCCGGGGATGAGGGGGTGGTCATATGAGGAGAGGTTGGGTAGATTGGGACTCTACTCATTGGAGTTCAGAAGAATGAGAGGCGATCTTATTGAAACATATAAGATTGTGAAGGGGTTGGATCGGGTGGATGCGGGGAGGATGTTCCCGATGACGGGTGAGACGAGAACTAGGGGACATAGTCTTAGAATAAGGGGCTGCTCTTTCAAAACTGAGATGAGGAGGAACTACTTCACTCAGAGGGTGGTAGGTCCATGGAATATGCTGCCACAAAAAGCTGTAGAAGCTACAACATTAATTAAATTTAAAACAGAAATAGACAGTTTCCTAGAAGTAAAGGGCATTAAGGGTTACGGGGAGCGGGCAGGAATTTGGACATGAGTCTAGGTTCGGATCGGTCATGGCCCTGTGGGTAGTGGAGCGGGCCCAGGGACTGTGTAGCCTGATTCTGCTCCTATTTCGTGTGTGCAATTCTGTTAGATGCAGGAGATGGTTCTGTGATAGATAGTAGATTGGCGGTTAGGATCAGATCAGCCATGATCTTATTGAATGGCGGAGCAGGCTCGAGGGGCCGATTGGCCTACTCCTGCTCCTATTTCTTATGTTCTTATGTTCTTATGTTCTTATAATCTGTCTTCCTGTTTTTGCCACCAAAGTGGATAACCTCGCATTTATAGATATAAAAGAGAGAGAGAGAGGATCGAAAGGGGAGAGAGAGAGGGAATTGCGGGGGGCGGGGAGAAAGAGGGGGAATCAGAAAGGGGAGAGAGAGGGAATCGGGTGGGGGGGGAAGAGAGGGAATCGGAGAAAGAGAGAGGATCGAAGGGGGAAGACAGGATTGGAGGGGAGGGGAGAGGAGGTCAGGAACTCGGGGGGAGAGAAGGTCAGGAATTCGGGACGGGGGTAAAGAGCATGGAGAGCACAGTCGGGATGGGGAAGAACGTGATCCAGGTCTAAAGGGGGTGGAATGAGAATGAGAACGTGATCCAGATGGTAAGATGGATCACGTTCTTCCAACCCCACCCCCTTTACACCCGCACCATGTTGTCTCTCTACTCCCTTTAGACCTGGTTGATTTCTTGGAAAGCTGCATGTGTGGCAAGTGACATCATTGGACTGGGCGAAATCCGGAAGACATGACACTGTCACTATCCACTTCATAGCCAATAAACCTGTTAACAATCTGTGACCCACACACAATGCCCCATCTATGGGTGGGGGGGAAAGGTCAGGAACTTGTTGGGGGAGACGGTCAGGAACCCGGGGCGAAGGGGTGGGGGGAACTTTGGTAGGGGAAGAAGGTCAGGAACTTGGGTGAGGGAGGTCAGAAACTTGGGTGGGGGGGAGGTCAGGCACTTGGGCAGGGGGAGAAAGCCAGAAACTTGGGGGGGGGTGGTGGGGAAGGAGGTCAGAAACTTGGGGGAGGTTAGGAACTCGGCGGGGGGAGGGAGGGGAGGTCAGGCACTTGGGCGGGGGAGAAGGTCAGGAACTTGGGGGGCGGGGAACGTTAGGGCCAGGAACTTGTTGGGGAGGGAAAAGGTCAGAAACTCGGGGGGGGTGGGAGGAATGTTAGGAACTTGTTGGGGGGGGGGGGTTGGGGAAGGTCTTAACCCATGAGGGTGAGCCCTGTCTATTGTATGTGAGCTCTGTTCTCGCTGGAGCCTGGCAGTGAGAATGGCTCAAATTACATTTTGCAAAGTAATTGATTACTTAGGCAGGCAGGATCTAATTACACATTCCAGAGAAGCTGCTGGGTGTGTCTTGTCCTCCAAGGGGACCAATCAGAAATCAGGTGTTGGAAATAAACGTGACCTTTCTAATACCTACCAGAGTTTGCATTAAAAAAGAAAGATTTGCATTTATATAGAGCGTTATCTCTTAGAGACATCTCAAAATACTTCACACAATGTGTCACTTTAAGATGCAGTGATTATTGTAATGTAGCAGGCATTTTGTTCACAGTAAGGGGCCACAAACAGCAGTGAGATGAATAATCAATTATTTGATCTGAATTTTCTTGGCCTTTCTGCAGTTGGGCCACTGTAACTTTGTTGTAAGTACGGCAGAAATTTTGTTGATGCACGTAAAAGGGGTTTCTGCTCCATTTCCAGCAAAACTACAGCGTCACAGTGGCAGAAAGCCTGAGGAAATTCCGGGCCATTGTGTATTTAGTGGTATTAGTTGAGGGAGGAATGTTGGCCAGTACACAGAGATCTTTGCTCTTCTTCTGGTGCCAAGGAATCTTTAACATTGCATATGAAGAAGGCACCTCCAATAATACAGCACTCCCTTAGTACTGCACTGATGTTTCAGCCTAGATTATGTTCTCAAAGTCCTGGTATGGGGCTCAAACCGATAACCTTCTGACTCAGAGGCAAGAGTGCTACTAACTGAGTCAAGCTATCTCTGAAACTGGCTAAGCTTCCTGCATACCTTCAATCACAAAATTCCACGTTGAAGTAAAATGTCAATTCTCTCAAAAATTATGCTGCAGTTCAAACCATAAACTGAAACTGAAATTGTTGCCCATCCATCCAGGTTCCATTCAAATTTATATAATGGTACTATTCAAGTGCTATTTTGCTATGCAAGGATTAAACTAAACTCAGTTAAATCAAATTCAATTCTTTGTGAATAAACAAAGCCATAAACATAGAATGAATAGAATATGACACGAGCAGTGAATTACAGGGATTAATCCCTTTATGAGAATAGACCTTTTAAGGCTTACAACTCAATAGAGGCTTTATTGGTTTCAATTTATGACATAAATTATGGATTATTAACATTTCTTAAGTACCTCATGTAATTCACTGCCACCTGGTAATATTTCAAATATATTCTACCTGAAGTCATAATAGTTTTAACAGTTCGTAACATTGAAGAGTTTTAGATCTGCTCCGCCTTCAGGTTCAGAGACTGTCTGTGACCTTAACCATTATTATTTTTGTATGAGCTTCATTCTACAATAGTTCTCTTACAAATTTAAAAGACAAATTGTATTTCAACTGGTATGGTTTTGGCAATATTGCGATATTGTATTGCATCCATCATAAACTTTAATAGATCACATAGTGTTCCCAATTAACAGTCACTATTGGATTACAGAGGAACATCACAATCAGTTTTCCACATTTTCTCCTCCCCTGAGCATGTTAAGATTCTCGCTCTCACCATTTTAAATTACAATCAATAATGGACACATATAATACTCAGTTACTGCTAATAAGGCAGCCAGTTAATACAATGAGACCAGTTAATATAATGTAACTCATGTAATTAAAAATTCCTTTAAATTTCATGCCTCTGAAGCCTTTATTAAACAAAACAAAATTAGGGCAATATACTAGCATGGATTGAGGATTGGCTAACGGACAGAAAACAGAGAGTAGGAATAAACGGGTCATTTTCGGTTTGGCAGGCTGTAACTAGTGGGGTACCGCAAGGATCAGTGCTTGGGCCTCAGCTATTCACAATCTATATCAATGATTTGGATCAGGGGACCAAATGTAATATATCCAAGTTTGCTGATGATAGAAAGCTAGGTGGGAATGTAAGTTGTGAGGAGGATGCAAAGGGGCTTCAAGAGGGTATAGACAGGCTAAGTGAGTGGGCAAGAACATGGCAAATGGAATAAAATGTGGAGAAATGTGAAGTAATCCACTTTGGTAGGAAAAATAGAAAAGTAGAGTATGTTTTAAATGGTGAGGGATTGAGAAATGTTGGTGTTCAGAGGGACCTGGGTGTCCTTGTACACGAATCACTGAAAGTTAACATGCAGGTACAACAAGCAATGAGGAAAGCAAATGGTATGTTGGCCTTTATTACAAGAGGATTTGAGTATAAGAGTAAAGATGTCTTACTGCAATTATATAGGGCCCTGGTGAGACCACACCTAGAGTATTGTATAGTTTTGGTCTCCTTACCTAAGGAAGGATATACTTGCCATAGAGGGAGTGCAACAAAGGTTCACCAGACTGATTCCTGGGATGGGGGGACTGTGCTATGAGGAGAGATTGAGTAGACTATATTCTCTAGAGTTTAGAAGAATGAGAGGTGATCTCATTGAAACATACAAAATTCTTACAGGGCTTGACAGGGTAGGTGCAGGGAGGATGTTTCCCCTGGCTGGGGAGTCTAGAACCAGGGGATCACAGTCTCAGAATAAGGGGTCGGCCATTTAGGACTGAGATGAGGAGAAATTTCTTCACTCAGAGGGTGGTGAATCTTTGGAATTCTCTACCCCAGAGGGCTGCGGAGGCTCATTCATTGAGTATATTCAAGACAGAGATCGATAGATTTTTGCATATTAAGGGAATCAAGGGATATGGGGATACTGCAGGAAAGTGGAGATGAGGTAGAGGATCAGCCATGATCTTATTGAATGGCGGAGCATGCTCGAGGGGTCAAATGGCCTACTCCTGCTCCTATTTCTTATGTTCTTATTATGTTCTTATGTTCTTTACAATAGTGATTATGCACCCAACCCCAAGGCTGGCCTATTCTGTTCAACCACAGATCTAGTAAACATTCCATTAAAAGTATCTGAAATTGTATAGCAAAAGTTATGAAAGTGCAGCAGAAGATGATGATCCTGTAGATGCTGGTGGAGGGCCTGTGCTGTAATGTATTACTGATCTTTACAGACATCTGAAGCACTACTTCAAGATGTTAATAGTATACTTAGAAGTGATCCTGGTGGTTGCATTGGCCTTGTTGTATCTGCACTCTGCTTCTGTCTGTGGCTGTGATGAAGGATATAATTGGCCAGGGCTGAAGAGGGTGGTGTCGGTACTTCAGGAACTATCAATCTCCCTTCACCTTCAAACAATGGAAAAATCATTGCCTGAAGCTAAAAGCATAATGGGAAATGACTGGGATCATTTCAAATGCTAGTGGTCACTGACCAGCTACACACTAATGGAGTAAAACTAATTTCCATTCATGTAGGCCATTACATTATGGCAGTGGCCAGTCGAAAGAAGTGTATTAAAACAGGGTTCGATGGACAATGATAGGTTTTTGTCTCCCTCAAGAATAAATAATTTGGGTACATATTTTAAGGCCCTGCATCGAAGCACATATTGGACAATCGTAGGCAATGTACCCACAATTTTCCAGTATGCACTGATTGCATGTAAGGCTTCACTGGTGGCACACAGCCTCGCAAAATTTATCCTATTATCTACCTTCTTCTGGCAGCCTGGCTGAGAACTGATTAAACTGAACACAGCTGATGGAGACATCTACCCATTTTCTTTTGTTGTTTCTAAATACTTGCAGCAAATTAAACTTCTGAAAAACAGTAATGAATTCCCATTATTTAAGGGCACTCGACAACGGTTGGCCATAAAGAAAAAGCAATGATGAAATGACTTTTGACCAGTCGATTCGAAGAGGTCTTATTGGTGAAATCTAAATCATCGACAGAAACAGGTAAAGAGTAGTTAGTTTGTGTTTGACTGGAGTAGCAATGTCATTGACAAGACATCAGTGATACTTATCACCATGACATGTAGCTGTCAAAGAGTGCTAGAAAGACACCTGCATAACTACAACTGGGCATAGCACTGTTTGGCCATTGAAGAGGATAACATTGTTCAAGTATTCCTCAGCAATCAACAAATAAATCACTTACACAATCTATCAGATTTATCACTATCTGAGGGCAATACAGTTAATTCGTTGTTTAATAGGAGCTGCTGCTTGGCTTTTTAAGGTAGCATGGCTGCCAGATTAATTATCTTCTAGTGTTTGTATGTGTATGCAGCATATGGTTAAAAACTGGGGATTGAAGGACAGAACAGGAATTTAAATATCTGCAAGTACGATTTAATACTAAAATATCAACTGAAATGCACATTCACTATTTTAATGTAAATACCTCAAAATTAAGGAAATATCCCCTAGGGATTTTTGTGCTGAACACCAAAAGAATTCTGGTTTTTTTTGGTGTTTAGTGCAATCAGCTGTGTGGAGATAAAGAGAAGCCATCAGCAAGGGCACCCAGCAGGAAAAGAAACTGTCAGTTGAGATGCAACATGAAAGGGGGGGTAAGAGCCAACAGTCAATGGGAGAAATGAAGGGCTTCATAAAATGATACTACAATCTAGTCGCCTTGTCATATTGTCGATTGAGTATTTCTACACTAGTAGATTCTTACAGTAGGATAGTAGGTATTCTAGGCTTTAATACAGGAAACTATTATGGTCCATTTGCCTCAAGACCACAGCTACTTTGAAGCTGCAACTTATCATTCTGACACGTAGAGTTATTGCTGTTGTTCTTTGACACGGTGCACATTCACAGGTTTGGATTTGGTACAGATTTATGGACATGAAATAAACAAGCGCTCCTGATTAAGACTTAAAAAATTAGGCCTTTCTAATAAATTCTTTAATAAATGCATGTTGCTATTTTTGTAATGACAGAATCTTATTGCAAATAATTTACTGATGGATGTTTCACTTTCTTGT
Source organism: Squalus acanthias (assembly GCA_030390025.1). NCBI lineage: Eukaryota > Metazoa > Chordata > Chondrichthyes > Squaliformes > Squalidae > Squalus > Squalus acanthias. The sequence continues at coordinate 88,974,900 of CM059426.1, forward strand.
CACGGGATTTAACATTACAGTCCATTAACTAATTTGTTGTGATTGTAAAAATAAATGATTGTCTCATTTGTTATTAGACGACTAATTCTGCACTACCTCAAAGAGAGATACAGTTGTACAGGCACTACAATCATGTGATGGGTAGTTATAGAAATTGGTAACGGATGATTTGGAGGATGTGTCAAAATTGGAAAATCTAAATGCTTTATTTAATTTTAGTTTGTAACAAGTTTTGTAAGAAATGTAGTTTGTCAAATTGTTAAGCGCCTTGGGACGTTTTACTATGTTAAAGGTGCTATATAAATGCAAGTTGTTGTTGTTGTAACAATTGAAATCACAGTTGCTCAAATAATAAATAGTTGTTTAAAACAGAACTTTATTTTGTAAAGCACTGCTTTTGTACCAGAAAGTCTGATAATATGATGGGGTCAATCAGCAGAAACTGGGGGTAGGCAGTTAAAATCAAGTAGACCCCACAAGGAAGGTTTAGGCTTCCCCTGCCCTCCTCCCGTCCCTACTGTGAAACTCCCTGGAACCAGAGTCCCTGCACTTAACTGAAGGCCGGCGGGTGACCAAGGGTTGCCCCAACTTCCACAGGCCACTTCCCACCAAATCCAGGCGGCAAGCCAGCTAGTGGTTAAAATCGCTGTAGCCTCAACCTGACGCCGGTGGCCAGGATATCAGCGGGTTCTCATGTAAACACATTGGCAGTTGATATTCCCATGAATCACTTGAATAAAAGCTGAATTAAACTCAAATTTTAATCAATGTACCCTACTTTCTATGTTATGCTGACAAGTTGCAGAGTAGAGTTAAGTTCTGCAGATCTGTCAAAGTCCTCCGAGCACTGTGTGTCTGCTTCACAAAACTGTTTAGCAAAATTAACCTTTAGAAGTTGAATCCCATTGGTTTTCAAAGAGGTTTAATAAAGACACAGCTTTCAGCTACTGACTGTGGATTGCTTTCTTAGTATCCAGCATCTTTCTGTATTGTTAGCTATACTTGGAAATGCTGAGAAAAATCAATCTATTTAAACGGAGCTAAATTAGCAACAATCAGTAACAAGCAGTGAAAAAAAATCTTCATTAGAGCAAAAGGATACAAAATAATTTTGGCTCATTTTTAGAAGCTATCTTCCTCTCAGTAATTTTGAATACTCTCTCTAAAATGATACAGTAACATATTACACCAAGGAGCATAGGTGAGCGCTATCTTTATTTCAGCTAGTGAAAGGATTTAGCACTACCTTGACCAAAACTCGGCTGCCCATGTCCTAACTCGCACCAAGTCCCGTTCACCCATCATCCCTGTGCTCGCTGACCTACATTGACTCCCGGTTGAGCAAAGCCTCGATTTTAAAATTCTCATTGTTGTTTTTATATCCCTCCATGGCCTCGCCCCTCCTTATCTCTGTAATCTCCTCCAGCTCCACAACCCTCCGCGATATCTGCGCTCCTCTAATTCTGGCCTCTTGAGCATCCCCAACTTTAATCGCTCAACCACTGGTGGCCGTGCCTTCAGCTGCCTAGGCCCTAAGCTCTGGAATTCCCTCCCTAAGCCCCTCTGCCTCTCTACCTCTCTTTTCTCGTTTAAGAAGCTCCTTAAAACTTACCTCTCTTCTGCTCTAATATATCTTTATGTGGCTTGGTGTCAAGTTTTGTTTTTTAACGCTCCTATGAAGCGCCATGGGACATTTTACTACGTTAAAGGTGCTATATAAATACAAAAATGAGAAGTCGCACAACACCAGGTTATAGTCCAACAGATTTATTTAATTTTACAAGCTTTCGGAGCTTTCGCGACTTCTCATTTTTGTCCACCCCAGTCCAACGCCGGCATCTCCACATCATATAAATACAAGTTGTTGTTGATTCTAAGATCTGAACAAGCTAACTCTGAATGCAAAGTCCAAATTTACCCAAATGTTCCTTCTGCTCTGCTGAGACCCACACAGACTCTGCTTTGGCACCATCATTTTTTATTTAAAATGTATGAGTTTTTATCCCATTTGTCTGTGGTAACTCACGTTTGAAGCCTTTACATCTCAGACTGTGACTATGGGTATAGCCAAGCACCTCAGTTAAGCAGAGGCTAACTCAATGCAATTTAGTCAAGTCCTTTGCATGTTTTATCACAAAGGAGTTATTCTGTAGTACATCCCTCCTTACATTTTCTTGTTATACTGTTATTGTATCTTCTGACTTCAAAACAACACAGGCATGCTTACAAAGTTCTATGTTTTAGAGCGCTCTTAGTAGACCTTTGCAATAACTCATCTTTGAATGTATAATGTTTAGGCTTACTATACAAACGTCTGATAATCCCCTGATATATGAATCGTGCACCATAATTGTTCCATTGTAGGATTACAAATTATACCCTTTGTGCCTGCGTAAATGTAGATGGAATTATTATACTTTATGATCCAGTGCACTATAAAAGAATAATTATAAACATCACTTCTCAGAAGTGAACATTAACTACTGTTAATGGAGAAATTATATTGGGGAACAAGGAAATGGCAGAGGCTTTAAACAAATATTTTGTATCTGTCTTCACAATAGAAGACACAGAACGTATACCAAAAATAGTGGGGAACCAAGGAGCTAATGAGAGTGAGGAACTTAAAGTAATTAATATCAGTAGAGAAAAAGTACTTGAGAAAATAATGGGACTAAAAGCCGACAAATCCCCTGGACCTGATGGCCTACATCCTAGGGTTCTAAAAGAGGTGGCTGCAGAGATAGTGGATGCATTGGTTGTGATTTTCCAAAATTCCCTATATTCAGGAAAGATCCCAGCGGATTGGACGGTAGCAAATGTAATCCCGCTATTCAAGAAAGGAGGTAGAGAGAAAACCGGGATCTACAGGCCAGTTAGTCTGACATCAACCGTCGGGAAATTGCTGGAATCCATTATTACATGGGGCACATGGGGTAAGGTGGGAGCATGGATAAAGGATTGGTTAACAGACAGAAAACCGAGAGTAGATGTAACGTATTATCATATGGTTTGTCACATGGTTTGGTATGAACATGTTCAGTTTGCTTTGGCCTAATAAAACAAGCACATAGACTAGCAACTCATCGTGTCTCTGTCCATTTGTTCTACCCACATATATTACATTTTAGTGACGAGGATAGGATCCCAAAGCCATTTTTAGGGATCATGGAAGGACACAGTGTTCAACCTTCGAGTGGACAAGTTTAAGGTGAATTTGTGACACTTAAACTAATTTTTTGCGGTGTTTTACCGTTAATGCTCATGCAGAATCATCTGTGCATTGCCTTTGCTTGTATGTATACACAGCAACAGCACATTGATTCTCACAGGTACACAGGCAACGTGCTGAATCACTGTTCGACAGGATCGGGACAATCATGGCCATGCCTATAGGATTCATTGGAAACATCAGCATGTATGACTGAGCTCGTGAACCATTCAGTTCTCACATTGAGCGGATGGAGATGTATTTTAGGGCCAATAATATTATTGAGACTGAAGGTGCAGATGCGAATGTTCAAGCTCAAAGTAAAGTAATTTGTGAATGGAAGAATGTAATTTTTCTAACGGAGATCAGGCCAGATGTCTACGGAACATTGACAAACCTAATGGCTCCAGGTAAAGCGAAGGATGCATTGTTTAAAGACATTGTCGAGAAACTTGAAGGCCATTTCGACCCAAAGCCATTAGAAATAGCAGAGAGCTATAAGTTTGGTACCAGAAACCAAAAGCAAAGTGAAACCATCAGTGAGTACATTGTAGCTCTTAAGAACCTGTCTTTGCATTGTAACTTCGGCACATTATTGGATCGTGCATTGCGAGATAAGTTTGTGTGTGGACTGGTGGATGCGCGCACATGGTCCAAGTTACTAAACACTCCGAACCTAACGTTTGACATAGCATGCAAAATTGCCCCATCTATGGAGATGGCATCTAAGAATGCTAGGGAGCTCCGTCCAACTCAAGTGACTAGTGCAGCTGAGGTCTACAGTCACAAAGCCACCGCCAAATCTAAAGCTGTGAGACCGGGTCAAAAGCATGTCAGTGAGAGCAGTTCAGTGAATTGTTATCGCTGCAATGGAAATCACTCACCACAGTCCTGCCAATACAGAAATGCGAAGTGTTTTCACTGCCAGAAGCAAGGCCACATTTCAACAGCTTGCAGAGCTAGATCGAAAGCAGGAAGTAAGAACCATTCTAGTGGCAATGCAAAGCAGCGACAACAAAAGGGAGGAGTTCACAATATTGAAGTGAACACACCTGATGAAGAAGAACTAGGCATCTACAGTATCTATGCCATTAGCGGCAATGCTAGCAGTTGTGGGAAAGACTTCCGTACAAAACTTTCGATCAACGAGCAATATATTGATATGTGTATCGACACGGTGGCAGACAGTTACATAAGAACATAAGAAGTAGGAGCAGGAGTAGGCCATATGGCCCCTCGGGCCTGCTCCGCCATTCAATAGGATCATGGCTGATCCGAACCTAGACTCACGTCCACTTCCCTGCCCGCTCCCCATAACCCTTAATTCCCTTATCAGCTAGGAAACTGTCTATCTCCGTTTTAAATTTATTTAATGTCGCAGCTTCCACAGCTCTCTGAGGTAGCAAATTCCATAGATTTACTATCCTCTGAGTGAAGAAGTTTCTCCTCATCTCAGTTTTGAAACGGCAGCCCCTTATTCTAAGATTATGCCCCCTAGTTCTAGTCTCACCCATCAGTGGAAACATCCTCCCCGCCTCCACCCGATCAAGTCCCCTCACAATCTTATATGTTTCGATAAGATCGCCTCTCATTCTTCTGAATTCCAATGAGTAGAGGCCCAACCTACTCAACCTTTCCTCATAAGTCAACCCCCTCATCTCCGGAATCAACCGAGTAAACCTTCTCTGAACTGCCTCGAGAGCAAGTATATCTTTTCTTAAGTTCTTTCATGAGTAAGGACACATATGAGAGTAAGTTTAATCAAGTACCACTTACAAAGAGGACCGTAGAGTTAAAAACCTACTCCGGAGAAATCCTAGAGACATGTGGACAAATTGAATGTACAGTTCAACACAATGGCCAGTCAGTAAAGCTGCCTATTATTGTAGTGAGCTACAACAACAGGCCAACCCCCATGGGCAAAGACTGGTTGAGAAAGTTAAAACTAGACTGGAAAAACATCTTCAGTGTAAATGCTTCAAATAAGCGACTCGACACAATGCTGAACAAGTACGAAAGCATGTTCACAGACAGTTATGAGGGCATCACTGGGTATGATGTGCATATCCACATCAAGTCCAACGCGAAGTCTGCCTATTGTAAGGCAAGGCCAGTCCCCTATGTGTTGAAAAGTCAGGTGGAGGAAGCTGAGAGAGAACGAAGTGATAGTAACAACTGACAAAAGTGAATGGGCTACCCCGATTGTGGTAGTGCCCAAAGCAGACAAAATTATACGCTTGTGCAGTTACTACAAAGTTACTATCAACCAAACAGTTGATGATGAGCAGTACCCGTTACCTACATCGCAAGATTTGTATGCAGCACTCTCTGGGTGAAAGGTTTTCTCCAAACTTGACCTGCCGCACTCGTATGCTCAGCTGAATGTTGACAAAGAGAGTCAACAGTATTTCACCATCAACACACACAAGGGACTATACTCATACACCAAGCTGCCATATGGCGTAAAGTGCTCCCGCAAAATCTTCCAGGCTACGATGGATAAGATTTTGCAAGGAGTTCCAAATTGCTTTTGCAATCAAGACGATGTGCTATCACAACAAGCAGTAAGGAAGAAAATCTAGAAGTGTCAGGTATAGTGCTTCAAAGGTTGAATGCCCACAATGTCAAATTGAAAAGGAGCAGTTGTGCTTTTGTGCAGCCTGAGGTTGTGTACCTTGGTCTGAAAGTTGATGCAAATGGCTTGCAACCAATGAAGGAAAAGGTTGATGCTGTCATTAATTCTCCAAAACCACAGAATGTGTCTAAGTTAAGATCATTCCTTGGAATGGTCCAGTACTACGCAGGTTTCTTACCTGAGTTAGCGACCATGCTAGGTCCATTGCATGAGCTCCTCAAGAAGGATGTCAAGTGGAAGTGGACAAAAGCGCAACAGCAAGCTTACGACGCTTGTAAGAGAAGTCTCTCTAGCGATGCTCTACTTGTGCACTACGACACAGAGCGTGAGCTTAAGTTAGCGTGTGATGCTTCTAGCTATGGTGTGGGAACTGTCAGAAGCCACGTAATGGATGGCGGCCAAGAGAAACTAATCACATTCGTATTGCGAATGCTCACAAAGAGCGAAAGAAACTACGTGCAAATTGAAAAGGAAGCACTCGCCATAGTGTTTGAAATCAAGAAATTCCAACAGTTCCTGATCGGCAGAAAGTTTACCCTGATAACTGATCACAAACCGCTCCTAGCAATATTGGGGCCCAAATCTGCCATCCCTGCAATGGCCACATCAAGAGTCATAGTCATAGGGGTAAAAATTCACTTGGTTGCGCCTCCCGTTAGCGCCTTAAGAGGGCGCTAATGGGGCGCAAAGCCGCTAACGCCCGGGCGCAGCGATGTTTGCGCCGCTCGAGAACTTAACTTGAGATTGTGCGGCGGCGCTAAAACTTACCGCTGCGACCACCTGCGCGCGCAGATTGTGACGTCATTCAATGGTGCAACGTCCTTGTGGCGCCCTGTAGCGGAAATTGAGTGGCGCCCCCTGCCTTACCGCCTGGCGCTTCCAACGACCAGAAGACTGGAACGCTATCAATCGCTGTGGGGCTGGGGGGGGCGCTATTTAAAGGGGGCCTCTTCCTGTCTTTTATTGTTGGTGGCATTTTTGAACTACGCATTCTGAGAGAGAGAGGGAGAGACTTCTGGAGAGATTCAACGTTGTGTGAAGGAGTTTTGGGTACTGAGCAGCACTTTGCAGGTTCCTTTTGATTTGCCATTCCTTGTATCGATTTAGCAGAGACTGTGGGAGCTGCACTCTGAGCTCTTTGCCTGGTACTCTCCATTGTTCTTGCCAGCACATTTGATGTGCAAGTCTCTCCAGGCCGAGATTCAAGGCAGCAATGAACAGGATGTGGATGGAAAGCAAGATTAACCATCCCCTTTAAGAACTGGCCCGTGCCATTGTGTGTGTGTTCCATTGCTGACTGACATTACATGAGCTTCGCCAGCGCTCCTAGTTAGCGCCTCACTGCTCGGCCTTTGCGCCTTAAGAGAGGTGTGCAGCGCCTGCTTTAGCGCTCCACTCACCTCCCGGGGCGGTAAAAGTGAAATTTCCTGTCAGTGCCGATAATTAGCGCCAGGCGCTAATATTTGCGTCCGGACGATATTTGCGTCCCAAATGGGGCGCGACCTAATTTCTACCCCATAGAGTCATAGGGGAAAAATTCAGTTGGTTGTGCCTCCCGTTAGCACCTTAAGAGGGCGCTAATGGGGCGCAAAGCAACTAGCGCCCGGGCGCGGCGATGTTTGCGCCGCTTGCGAAATTAACTAGACATTTTGCGGCAGTGCTAAACACTACCGCCATGATCTCCTGCGCCGGCAGATCATGACGTCAGTCGAGTGCGCAACGCCCCGGTAGCGCCCCGGAGCGGATATTGAGTGGCGCCCCCTGCCTTACCACCTGCCACTAGCAACGACAGGTTGAGGGGAGCGTTTTGCAGTCAGGAAGGGACTGGGGGAGCACTATTTAAAGGCGACCGCTTCCTGCCTTTTATTGTTGGTGACATTTTTGAACCACGCATTCTGAGAGAGAGAGAGAGAGAGAGAGAGAGAGACTTCTGGAGAGATTCAATGCTGTGTGAAGGAGTTTTGGGTACTGAGCAGCACTTTGCAGGTTCATTTTGATTTGCCCTTCTTTGTATCGATTTAGAAGAGACTGTGGGGGCTGCACTCTGAGCTCTTTCCCTGGGCCTCTCCATTGCTCTTTCCAGCAGATTTGATGTACAGGTCTCTCCAGGCCGAGATTCAAGGCTGCAATGAGCAGACGTGGATGGAAAGCAAGATCAACCCTCCCGTTTAAGAACTGGCCGGGGCCATTGTGCGTGTGTTCCATTGCTGACTGACATCACATGAGCTTCGCCAGCGCTCTGAGGTAGCGCCTCGCTCCTCGCTCCTCGGCCTTTGCGCCTTAAGACAGGTGTGAAGCGCCTGATTTAGCGCTCCAATCACCTCCAGGGGCGATAAAAGTCAAGTTTGCAGTCGGAGGCGATAATTAGCGCCAGGCGCTAATCTTTGCGCCCGGCCAATAATTGCGCCCCAAATGGGGCGATACTGAATTTCTCCCCCAAAGAGTCATAACAGCACAGAAGGAGGCCATTCGGCCCATTGAGTCCGTGCCAGCTCTCTGTAGAGCAATCCAGTCAGTCCCATTCCCCTGCTCTATCCCCGTAGCCCTGTAAGTTTATTTCCCTCAAGTGCCTATCCAGTCTCCCCTTGAAAACATTGAGTGTCTCCGCTTCCACCACTTCCGTCGGCAGAGAGTTCCAGGTCATCACCACTCGCTGTGTAAAAAAGTTTTTCCTCACATCCCCCCTGTATCTCTTGCCCAAAACCTTAAATCTGTGTCCCCTAGTCCTTGTACCATCAACTAGTGGGAACAGCCTTTCCCCGTCTAGCCTATCCAAACCCGTCATAATCTTGTACACCTCTATCAAATCACCCCTCAACCTCCTTTGCTCTAATGAAAACAAATCCAGCTTCTCCAATCTGTCCTTGCAGCTAAGATCCCCCATTCCCAGAACCATTCTGATAAATCTCCTCTGCACCCTCTCAAGGGCCTTCACATCCTTCCTAAAGTGTGGTGAAGGATGCAATGTTGGGCACTGTTGTTGTCACAATATGACTACATGATTGAATATTGCACTTCAAAGCAAAATGCAATCACAGATGCTTTGTCCAGGTTGCCACATGAAGACTCATGTGTTGGAAGTGAAGGTGAGATTTTCACGCTAGGTGCAGTTGACAAAGACTTTCCCGTGAATGCAACTGAAATTGCAGATGAGACTCAAAAGGACTCAGTACTGAAAAGTGTGTATGAAAACACCTTGACTGAATTGGACAGTAATCTTGAATCACTTGTCAGCAAAGTGGATTGAAGTGAAACATATAGGCTGAAACAAGTCTGAGATAGAAACAGGATTGTGGCGGATCGCCACCTAAACGGGCATATTCCACTTTTCCGTCCATGGACAAAATATCGGGCACCTTGCCTTTAAGGCACCTTGGGGGAAAAATTCAGCTGCTTGCGCCTCCCGTTAGCGCCTTAAATGGGCGCTAATGGGGCGTAAAGCAGCTAACGCCCGGGCGCAGCGCCGCCCACGCCTCCCGAAAAATTTAGTGGGAGGTTAGCGGCGGCGCCAGCCGGTAGCGCCCTGTGGCGCTGCGCCGCCGGCGATGACGTCATCGCCGTGCGCAGCATCCCGCTCGCGCTCCAGCCGCGATCTTCGGTCGCGCCCCCTGACTTACCGCCAGACGCTATGTCCGACGGGTTCAGGGGGGCGTACGTGCGGCCGGGGCGGCGATATTTAAAGGGGAGGTGGCAGGCGGCCATTTTTGTTGCTGGCCGCCTGCCAGCACCTGCCCCCGTTGCTGTCCCCGGCCCCCGTGAAGCCCCCCCACCGTGAAGTGCCGGCTGCGCTCCAAGAGCCCGGCACTTCTCTTGAGTGCCGGGCTCTTTTGCCGGCACTCCCGATCCCTGGGAGCCCAGCTGGGCCCCGGTTCGCGCTGCGCAAGGCCCCTCCCCTTTAAGAAGGGGAGGAAGGCCTGCAATACCGCGGCGCGACGTGCCGCAGCGCGTGGCGCTGCGGCACGTAGCGCCAGGATATTCACTCGCAGCGCCCCAAGAGGGATGCGGGGTGCTTCCAGTTGCGCCCCGCTTCCCTCTTGGGGCGCAACCACTGAAGTTCCGGCGCGGGGCCGCTAATTTTTTCGGGGCGCTAAAAGTCGCGCCCCGGCGAGGTTAGCGCCCCAAATGGGGCGCGACTCAATTTTTACCCCCTTGCCTTTAAGGCAGGAGAAAAGGAGTGGGCGGGGCCTCAGGCTTTTTCCAGAGGATTCTGGGAGGAGTTGGTTTCAGCCATTTTGGACCATGCAGTTATTAAAAAGCCTTTGTTTTCCACACATGGAATCAGTCTTAATTCGTGTTTCGCGGCAGCCTCAACAGGATCATCTTTGAGTTCGGAACCAAAACAAAACAGCCTAAAAAGTGGTTCAACACCAAAACCTTCTGTAAGGAGATCAGGAAGGCTCCGCAAACCTGTTATTAAACTAGATTTGTAGTTCATTTGTAGGATTTAAAAGAAAATAAGCCAGGAGTTTTTTTTATGTGGTACATGTGATGCTGGGAAAGGTAGAACCATAGTTTTGTCATATTTGAGAGGGGAATACATACATTTTTTTAAGGGGAAAGCAGTGTAATGTATTGTCACATGGTTTGTCATATGGTTTGATATGAGCATGCTCAGTTCGCTCTGGCCTAGTAAACAAGCACATGGACTAGCAACTCATCGTGTCTCTGTCCTTCATTTGTTCTACCCACATATATTACAGTAGAGATAAACGGGTCATTTTCAGATTGGCAGGCTGTAACTAGTGGGGTACCGCAAGGATCAGTGCTTGGGCCTCAGTTATTTACAATCTATATTAGTGACTTGGATGAAGGGACCAAGTGCAATGTTTCCAAGTTTGTTGCTGATACAAAGCTAGGTGGAAAAATAAGATGTGAGGAGGACACAAAGAGCCTGCAAAGGGATATTGACAAGTTAAGTGAGTGGGCAATAAGGTGGCAGATGAAGTATAATGTGGAGAAATGTGAGGTTATTCACTTTGGTAGGAAGAATAGAAAAACAGAATATTTTTTAAATAGTGAGAAACTATTAAATGTTGGTGTTCAGAGAGATTTGGGTGTCCTAGTACAAGAAACACAGAAAGTTAACATGCAGGTACAGCAAGCAATTAGGAAGGCAAATGGCATGCTGGTCTTTAGTGCTAGAGGGTTGGAGTACAAGAGTAAGGAAATCTTACTACAATTGTACAGGGCCTTGGTGAGACCACACCTGGACTACTGTGCACAGTTTTGGTCTCCTTATCTAAGGAAGGATATACTTGCCTTAGAGGCGGTGTAACAAAGGTTCACTAGATTGATCCCTGGGACAAAAGTTTTGTCCTATGAGGAGAGATTGAGTACATTGGGCCTATACTCTCTGGAGTTTAGAAGAATGAGAGGTGATCTCATTAAAACATAGGGGGGCGTACGTGCGGCCGGGGCGGCGATATTTAAAGGGGAGGTGGCAGGCGGCCATTTTTGTTGCTGGCCACCTGCCAGCACCTGCCCCCGTTGCTGTCCCCGGCCCCCGTGAAGCCCCCCCCCCGTGAAGTGCCGGCTGCGCTCCAAGAGCCCGGCACTTCTCTTGAGTGCCGGGCTCTTTTGCCGGCATTCCCGATCCCTGGGGGCCCAGCTGGGCCCCGGTTCGCGCTGCGCAGGGCCCCTCCCCTTTAAGAAGGGGAGGAAGGCCTGCAGTACCGCGGTGCGACGTGCCGCAGCGCCTGGCGCTGCGGCACGTAGCGCCAGGATATTCCCTCGCAGCGCCCCAAGAGGGATGCGGGGTGCTTCCAGTAGCGCCCCGCTTCCCTCTTGGGGCGCAACCACTCAAGTTCCGGTGCGGGGGCGCTAATTTTTTCGGGGCGCTAAACGTAGCGCCCCGGCGAGGTTAACGCCCCAAATGGGGCGCGACTCAATTTTTAGCCCATAAGATTCTGAGGGGGGTTGACAGGGTAGATGCTGAGAGGCTGTTTCCCCTGGCTGGAGAGTCTAGAACTAGGGGGCATAGTCTCAGGATAAGGGGCCGGCCTTTTAAGACTGAGATGAGGAGGAATTTCTTCACTCAGAGGATTGTGAATCTTTGGAATTCTCTGCCTCAAAGTGCTGTGAGTGCTCAGTGATTGAGTATATTCAAGGCTGAGATAGATAGATTTTTGGACTCCATGGAAATTAAGGGATTTGGGGATAGGGCAGGAAAGTGGAGTTAAGGTCAAAGATCAGCCATGATCTTATTGAATGGTGGAGCAGGCTCGAGGGGATGTATGGCCTACTCCTGCTCCTAATTCTTATGTTCTTATGCTCTTATGTTATTGTAACCTTCTGCCTAGAAGTGCTTTATTTATGTTGATTTTATTTCAAATTGCTAAACTGGAGCAATTATTATGATTGCATAAGTAAATGCAATTTTTAAACATAGAAGGCATAGTGTGAGGCACAGTGGGAGGTGCAGGTTATTACATGAATGAGAAAGATTTTGTAACACCAAAAAGTCATAAAGGAATTATAAAATGTTTTGGCATGAGTGCCATAAACTCAAGATCCCATTTTTGCCCATTTTACAGGCATAAAAGGGGCCCAACAATGGCCAATTTCGGGGACCAACGTTCTGCGCCCCAAGGAGAACTTAAGGACATTCAACCCAATATTGGGTCGGGCCAGACTCAGGCGTTTGGGGTGCCAAGCCTGCTCTGCTCACGTTTCATTGGTGTGGATACAGCCTGGCAAGCAGCTGTCACCAAAAAGGTAAGTAAAATAGCTGTCATTGTACTAAGCGCAAAATGTTTTTACATAGGATTACATAGGATATATGGCACAGAAACAGGCCTTCGGCCTAACCAGTCCATGCCAGCGTTTATGCTCCACTCGAGCCTCCTCCCGTCTTTCCTCATCTAACTCTATCAGCAGAACCCTCTATTCCCTTCTCTCTCATATGTTTGTCCAGCCTCCCCTTAAATGCATCTATACTATTCGCTTCAACCACTCTCTGTGGTAGCGAGTTCCAGATTCTCACCACTCTTTGGGTAAAGAAGTTTCTTCTGAATTCCCCATTTGATTTCTTGGTGACTACCTTATATTGATGGCCTCTAGTTATGCTCCTCCCAACAAGTGGAAACATTCTCTCTGTATCCAGTTATCAAAACCTTTTATAATTTTATAGACCTCTATTAGGTCACCCCTCAACCTTCTTTTTCAAGAGAAAAGAGACCCAGCCTGTTCATCTTTTCCTGATATGTATACCCTTTGTATTACAGCATGTCTGGCTTGCTTTTTAATCAATTATCCTTCACAATTTATTAATGGATTAGTATTAGATGGACAATGTTATGGTTTGAGTTCCCCACTAGAGAGTATTACCCTGTTGATGCTAGTATAAACATGTATCTGATATTTTATATACTCCCTTGTGTCACACAGCATAATCTGATGATTAATTTTTGAGTCATTACAATTGGTTAAGATTATTACACTAGGGTACGCTTACCGATCATCAACTTGTTCAACAACAACAACTTGCATTTATATAACGCCTTTAATATAGTAAAACGTCCCACGGTGTTTCACAGGATCGATTATCAAACAAAATTTGACACCGAGCCACATAGGCGATATTAGGACAGGTGACCAAAAACTTGGTCACAAAGGTAGGTTTTATGGAGTGTCTTAAAGGAGAAGAGAGAGGTTGGGAGGCAGAGAGGTTTCAGAGCTTAGAGTCTTGGCAGCTGAATGCACGGCCAGCAATGGTGGAGCGAAGAAAATCGGGGATGCGCAAGAGGCCAGAATTGAAGGAGCTCAGATATCTCGGAGGGTTGTGGGGCTGAAGGAGATTACAGAGATAGGGAGGGGCGAGGCCATGGAGGGAGTTGAAAACAAGGAAGGAAATTTTAACACTGAGGCATTGCCAGACCAGGAGCCAATGTAGATCAGCGAGTTAGTGGTGATGGGTGAACGGGACTAGGATACGAGAAGCAGAGTTTTGGATGAACTGAAGTTTACAGAGGATGCAAGATGGGAGGTATTGGAATAGTCGAGTCTAGAGGTAACAAAGACATGGATGAAGGTTTCAGCACCTGATGAGCTGAGGCGGGGCGGAGTCGGGCGATATTTCGAAGGTGGAATTAGGTGATCTTGGTGATGGAGCGGATGGGGTCAGAAGCTCAGCTCAGTATCAAATAGGAGGCCAAGGTTGTGAACAGTCTGGTTCAGCTTCAGAGAGTCGCCTGGGAAAGGGATGGAGTCGGTGGGTAGGAAACAGATTTTGTGGCGGGGGCCTTCAGTCTTCCCAATATTTAATTGGAGGAAATGTCTGCTCATCCAATATTGAATGTTGGACAAGCAGCGTGACAAATCAGAGGCAGTGTGGGGTCAAGAGAGGTGGTGGTGAGGTAAAGCTGGGTTTTCATATAAGATATTGCTCTAAAATTACCTACTGGTTGGTGCATTAATGCAATAAAAATAACTGTCTCCCCATTTTGGCAGGTAATATCCCAGCATGGAATAGAGACCACTGATTCCTGTAGATTCTTTGCATCATTTTTAGTTCCTGCATACAAATAGATACATTGACCACTTAGCTTGAATTTCAGCTTTGAAAAGAAAGAAGCTGAAAGTCTATGCAGCTTTGGGTAATGATCTGTCAAGCTACTTTTTAGTTATATAAAGAGAAGAAAAAAAACAACAGAGATCGGTCCTTCGAGGATTGCTGTAGCTTCAGTGTACTGTAAATAGAAGTCCATTTAATTCGCACAATAATTGTTTTCTTTGCATCTTGCAATCATCTTTTTAAACAGTGTTATCTTAGAAATTATAGAGGTCTGCCCTCACTTCATGAAAGATTAGTCATTTCATAATTCAAAAAAAACCATTTTCCTTCACTGAAAACAATGAGAGCAGGACAGGGCAACAATTACCCACAGTGGTCTATGTATACTGTCCACCTACATAAGTATACGTCAGTGATTACTGACTTCCTGCATAAATACCTTTACTGCTCTGTGCTACTGCCTTCCTACATATACACACCCACATTGTCCACTCACACAAATATCCACACTACCTCTCACATTTATATCCAAATTATCCTCTCACATATATATCCATACTGCTTTTCACATATACATATTGCCCTCTCACGTATGTATCTACACAGCCTCTCATATGTATCCACATTGCTGTCTTACATATATATTGATATTGCCTTTCACATATAAAGCCACACTGCTGTCCCACATATAAAGGTAGATCTTCTGAATTTGTGCTCCTGGTGTGAATTTTTACAACCCAGGACCACATATCAGGAATTTGGGTAGGAGGTCAGTGGGCCATGCAAGATTCTGCATTCCTAATGGTGGAAAATCCTGTGGGGTCTGTTGGCCATCCTGCCTGAATTCACAATATGTGTTCCAAATGCATGAAGCTCTGAGCCTGGATGGTGAATTGGTAAAATTTAACCTACGTTCTAACATACATAACTACACTGTCTCACATATTAACCACACGACCCTCTCACATTTATATGTACATGAGCCAGGATTATCTACCCTCCCTCTGACAATTTCTGGGTGGAACTGGGGAGGGTGGGAATGAAACATGGGATGGGGACATGCTCACTACGCTTCGACCCATTTTTGTGCCCATCGGCTAACCTGCTGGAAGTGATGGGTGATGTTCAGTATGTCTGCCCTTGTACGCGTGTGCATATTAAATAGATATTGTCTGCTTCCACCACTGGTGAACTCCTTGGCAGAGCCTGGAAGACCAGCTGAATATAGTTGAATGGTTCAGAAGTGGGGAGATCTGCTGGGGTCAGGGACGTCCCACCACTCAGCAGAATTGTCCCAATTCCGTAAAAGATATATATATATCCATGTGACCCTCTCACCTAGATATCAACACTGCCTCTCACATATCTACACAGTGACACCACAATAATACATTCATCTACCCTGATCTCTAACATATATATCTACACTACTTTCTTGTATATTTATCTACACTCCTTTTCACATAAATATTTACACTACCTATATATAGGTATACGTGTGAGCATATATTTATCAAAGGTAAACTGAGAAAATGGCCAACATTAAAGCAATTCAGTTAAAAAAAAATAATACTTCCAAATAAAATCAAATGAGAAATATCTGTGTTAAGGATAATTGTGGTGCCACTGTGTATTGGGGTTCAATAAATGGTGCCATCAAGGGGTAGATCTGCCCCCCACAGTCCACATAATCATGCTCAGCTGTGCCACTCTTGGAGACCAGATGCTTTCCCATACAGAAGGGCGAGTGGGTTAACCTGGGCAGCTGATCTAATTCTAATTGCTGGTTAAAGATTGGAATTGGCACAGGCCTGGGAGCAGGCAATTATTCTCTCTTTTGGGCAGTGAGTGAAAGGGGTGACCTGGAAAAAAGAGAAGAGAATGCAGTAAACTAGAGAGAGGGAGAGAAATAATCGAAATTATGTGTTATTAAAACATTATTGGCCCGCAATTTGCAGTTGTAATGACAGCAAAACTGTCAGCGTTCACTGTCATTACAACTGTGAAACTGACCTCAACTTCTGGCGTCCGCACATGTGCAGTTAAACGCGGAAATCTGGAAGTTGCTTTCAGTCATTTCCTGGTCCTCCACAGGGGGCGCTGTTGAACTCCCCACAGCCGGAAATCAATTGAAATCACTGAACTGATGAGAACTTCAGCTTTTACGCTCTAATATCGCTGTTAAAACCCCACGAAAAAGTTAAGCCTTGTTCAATGAGGTGTAACTGGGTTTTTAACGGCCTACTGAGTCATAACTACTGCTGAACAACTGTACTGACCCTGAAAAACTAATTTTATATTTGTGGAATGTCAAATGTTTCCATTATGATAAAAATGCCATGGTTTTTTAAATAATTTTTTGAAAGTTTGTTTATGATATTTCAGCTTCTACCTTAATCCCATGTGTATTTCCCAATCTTTATTTTGCTCTCTGTAAAATTATTTAAAAAAGGAAGGATAATCAGTGCATTTTACTTCCTGTTTTGGTGTCTGTGAGAATTTTTCAATGTGATTGGTTCCTCAGCCAGCTTGATGAAGTTAAAGATAGTATTAGATCAAAGGAAGAGGCTTATAATGCTGCCAAAAAGAATAGTAAGCCTGAGGATTGGGAGGATTTTAGAAAGCAAAGGAGGACCAAGAAATTGATAAAGAAAGGGAAAATAGAATATGAGAGTAAACTAGCGAGAGACATAAAAACAGACTGTAAAAGCTTCTGTAGGTATGTAAAAAGGAAAAGATTAGCGAAAGTAAATGTGGGTCCCTTACAGGCTGAGACAGGAGAAATTATAATGGGGAATGAGGAAATGACAGAGAAATTAAACAAATACTTTGTGTCTGTCTTCACGGAAAAAGACGCAAAAAACTTCCTGGAAATAGTGGACAACCAAGGGTCCAGTGAGAATGAGGAACTGAAAGAAATTAGTATTAGTAAAAAAGTAGTACTGGAGAAATTAATGGGGCTGAAAGCCAATAAATCCCCTGGACCAGATGGCCTACATCCTAGGGTTTTGAAAGAGTTGACTATAGAGACAGTGGATGCATTGGTTGTCACTTTTCAAAATTTCATAGATTGGAATGGTTCCTGTGGATTGGAAGGTAGCAAATGTAACCCCATTATTTAAGAAAGGAGGGAGAGAGAAAACGGGGAACTACAGACCAGTTAGCCTGACATCAGTAGTAGGGAAAATGCTAGAATCTATTATTAAGGACGTGGTAACAGGGCACTTAGAAAATAATAATAGGATTGGGCAGAGTCAACACGGATTTATGAAAGGGAAATCATGTTTGACGAATCTGTTAGAGTTTTTTGCGGTTTGAACTAACAGAATAGATAAGGGGGAACCAGTGAATGTGATGTATTTGGATTTTCAGAAGGCATTCGATATAGTGGCACACAAGAGGTTATTAAACAAAATTAGGGCTCATGGGATTGGGGGTAATATATTAGCATGGATTGAGGATTGGTTAACGGACAGAAAACAGAGAGTAGGAATAAACGGGTCATTTTTGGGTTGGCAGGCTATAACTAGTGGGGTACCGCAAGGATCAGTGCTTGGGCCTCAGCTATTCACAATCTACATCAGTGATTTGGATGAAGGGGCCAAATGTAAAGTATCCAGGTTTGCTGATGATATAAAGCTGGGTGGGAATACAAGTTGTGAGGAGGATGCAAGGAGGCTTCAAGGGGATATAGACAGGCTAAGTGAGTGGGAAAGAACATGGCAAATGGAATATAATGCGGAGAAATGTGAAGTTATCCACTTTGGTAGGAAAAATAGAAAAGCAGAGTATTTTTTAAATGGTGAGAGATTGGGAAATGTTGGTGTTCAGAGGGACCTGGGTGTTTTTGTACATGAATCACTGAAAGTTAACATGCAGGTACAGCAAGCAATTAGGAAAGCAAAATGGTATGTTGGCCTTTAATACAAAAGGATTTGAGTATAAGAGTAAAGACGTCTTACTGCAATTATATAGGGCCTTGGTGAGACCACACCTGGAGTATTGTGTACAGTTTTGCTCTCCTTACCTAAGGAAGGATATACTTGCCATAGAGGGAGTGCAATGAAGGTTCACCAGGCTGGTTCCTGGGATTGTCCTATGAAGAGAGATTGAGTAGGCCAGGCCTATATTCTCTAGAGTTTATAAGAATGAGAGGTGATCTCATTGAAACATATAAAATTCTTACAGGACTTGACAGGGTAGATGCAGGGAGGATGTTTCCCCTAGCTGGGGAGTCTAGAACCAGGGGTCACAGTCTCAGAATAAAGGGTCGGCCATTTAGGACTGAGATGAGGTGAAATTTCTTCACTCAGCGGGTGGTGAATCTTTGGAATTGTCTACCCCAGAGGGCTGCAGAGGCTTAGTCGTTGAGTATATCAAGACAGAGATCGATAGATTTTTGAATATTAAGGGAATCAAGGGATATGGGGATAGTGCAGGAAAGTGGAGATGTGGTAGAACATCAGCCATGATCTTATTGAATGGCGGAGCAGGCTCGAAGAGCCAAATGGCCTACTCCTGCTCCTATTTCTTATGTTATTACCACTGTTTCTGGACACTGGAGATCCCCTAGACTTGACACCAGAATCAAATTAACGTCGGGAGAGGTTAAATCCACACCACGGAGATCGCTAGATCTTTGTGGCCGCTTTCTTCGAGGTCAGCGGCGAGTGCTGTCACTTCACCGCTGACCGCAAAATCCGGGCCATTATTTTGTCATGGCAATGGGCAAACTGCATGAATACCCATACTCCATTCCTTGTCTCAGACTGTGATACTCACAACTATTCATGTATAGTTAATACCAACCTCAAGCTATAGAGAACTGTGCCATCCGGGTGTAGGCGAATCATGCGATTCTTCACTGTAACTCCATGTACAAATGACTTCTTGTCATTAATGAAGTAGGTGTCAGGAACCCAGAGCTGGTCAGCCACCCTGTTGTCTAGAGTGAGGTTCAGAGGTATTCCAGAGTAAGATAGCCTTTTGTCTCTCCAGGACTGCTGGAAATACATTGTCAGAGTATAATCCTGCACAGAAAGAAAACAGAACATTTTCATATTCAACTACTGGAAATCAAGAGTTTCTTTCTTTCACTTCTTTCACCATCACATGACTGAGCCACCACATGCCATTTATAATGCACTGGGAGTATGATAACTACCTATAAAGGTCAATTTGAAATTACTCCCACTACAATAGTGAGCAGTCTTGGGTCACTGCAGCAGCGCTCCCTGCTTCTGTATAATTAGATTGTAATATGCTGATCATAGACCTCCTGTGTTATTCAAATACATTTTTAGATTTTAGATTAAAACAGAACATGCAGCAGAATATTCCCTTCACTCATAATGCATGGAGGAGAAATTGCACCGAGGGATTCATAAGAAGTTATTACAGCAATATAATAGGATATATATTTTTTTGCAGGACCTTGAGGTGCTGTTTTCTCTGTTTTATTGACATTTCATATCGCATGTAAATACTGATGAGGCTGCTATATTTAGCCTTAAGGTTCCTGGGCTAATGAGGGGAAAATCATGCATTGGTTCTTGCTTGATTGCTGAGGAGTATGTGTGAATGCATGTTGTATGTAGACAGAATTAGGGACCCTAGGTTTAATAACTCGATATCTAGGCTTACACGGGAAAAATGGCTACTTGAGAGAGGTACCAAAGGGCTGCGCATGCCCAAAGAATTACACCGTAATGTAGAGTTTCGCAATTATCGCGATTCTAATAATGTGAGAGAAGCAGGTTCAATTCTACATTTTTTTTTATTGAACGAAAGGCTGCTTTTAAATAAAGGGGTACAGCAGCCTGTAAAATGGCCACCGAGCATCGTGGCAGACGTTTCCAGAACACAGTGGGCAGACAAGATGGCGCTGAATATACATTCATTATAAGACCATACTCGGTACAGATTGGGAAGGCAGGATGCAACCCATTTGCGTTTTGGACAAAAACAATGATATAAGTGCTTGAATCGTTTCATATGCACGATGAGAATCATTGCACTGGACAATCGGGGGCCCATCCAGACACATCAATACACAAATACCCCCCAGCTCAACAATGAAGAAGACATTAACGGATAGTTGGCCAGTTTCGGGTGATCCCGAAACCAGTTGAGAAGACAATCACCCCATACCGAGAACTTTGGGCGCCAAAAATTAAACAAAAGACAGCATCTTGATTTGAGCGGGAGATAAGGCCCGGCCAAACAGTATAACTATAGAGGACAAATGTTCATCAGGAGTTACGGATGAGTCAGTTTTGGAAGAGTTACAGTGAAGGTTGAGTTACGGTTTAGTTACGGAGTTTGGAAGAGTTGCGGAGTGCAAGTCTCTCGTTCCTTCCGCGGTGCTGTGCTGGTCGGTTGTTCGAGTGTTGGGTGGAGTTCGGGTTCGTTGTTTGTGGTCCGTGTCGGCCAGAAACGGAACCTCAGAACGAGCCACCTCGACACGGCAGGCAGTAGGGTACACCATCCCGATCGTCGGTAAAGGGTGACCGGATCCATCGGGGCAATGCAGCGGTGTGTTCCCGAGTGACCAGCCGCCGGTAGCGAAGAAGACAAGAATCTCGGCCGAGCGAGGTCCGAGTGACGAGAAGAAATTCCACGTGGGAGACGCCACGGTCAGTAAAACCCCGACCGCGCCCGAAGATAAACGACGAAGTAGGTTCAAATCCACCTTTTGAATCCTACCGAAGATTTCATGACATCAGGAAAGACAGGCTTATCTTCTGGTTATTTGAGTGGGTAGCCTGGGCCATCCGCGACAAACGTTCATCGGGGCTGTCTCAAGTGGGTCCATCGCGGCAGCGAGTGTAAACAAGTCGAGCTCAGAAGCCTTTACAGCCACGTGACAGCCAGGCGCTGCAGCGAAAAGCTGTGAGCCTCATTTTAAATTCCGGAGTAACCCGAGTGGTGAGCATGTTTCCCGATCCTACAAATCCAGACGTAGTTTAGGTATTGTAAGGGAGGGTGGTTCCTAAGGTTAATGTGTAATGTGTTCCCCCTTTTACGATGTGTCGTGTGTTCCCCATTTGTATAGACCAAGTTTTATAGACGTGTGTATACTTGTAATTTCTTTGATCTGCGCATATGACATGTATTTCATTATTTTGGACACCGTACAATAAAGGCATTCATTTCGTGCTATTCAACCAGGTCTATTTGAGTCTTTCTCTGCATTACTGCTCCTTTGCATCTAAGTCCAGGTGTCAGAACCGTAAGGGCGAGCGGGTCGAACCACTCACAGGTGAATATTGCAAAAGTCTGGCCGGAGACCAGAGCAAGCAATAGCACAGGCAACGAAAGCCTCACCTCGCCGTCCCCTTACAGTAACAAGAGTCGCTGCCTTCAGGAGAGGAGGGAAAAAAGGATGAAGAACCAAGGCCTTAGAACTTCATTGTATTTATTTTTAAATTGAGATTCTATCAAAGATCTTGTTGGACTTGTACTGTTGTTGAAGCCAGCACCAAGTCATGTGTTTTGTTGAGAATCAGGGACAGGTTTAAAGACATCGATATATTATTGAAAGTCATGCGGATGACACACATTTCCTATCCACAAACCTGCTGTCATGATTTTTAGTCATGTTTTTACACCAGCATTTACAATGTTAAAATGGCATGTTAACATTTATAATGCAATTTTAGTCCGTTAAATGTCGACTCTTCCACAATATAGTTGTAGGCTCTGGCCACTATGTCCATGCCCTTTTTCTGGGGTTTCTTTGGCTCTTGTGCCAAAGTTATGGCTAGCAAGTGGGAGAACCTCACTGGAAATTCACCCCTCATACCGATTTAGCGAGTGATCCTCAGCATATTGTAGAACCCTCCTCCCCCACTTCATTGCCACTTTTACCTCCAGGTTATCTTTGGATAATTAAAGTCATCCACTATTATGGCCCTATTCTTTCTGCATTTTCTCTAATTTGTCTACATATATCTTTCTCTATCTCCTTTCCATTGTTTAACCATCTATAATAAACTCCCAGTAGCTCCCTTCTTATTCCTTACTTCTACCCAAATAGATTCAGCTTTTCGGGATCCCCTATGTCATCTTTGATTAATACTCCCATCCTTCCTCTTTTTTTCCTACTCAATCCTCCATGAATGCTTAGCACTCAGTCCTGCCAGCCTAAGCCATATCTCTGTTAATGCTGTTAAATCATACCATGTCCCCCCCAAACAAATTGGCCCTGAAATTCGCCTCTCCGGCTTGCTGCGGGGGTAAGGATCGCGTGCGCACTTACCTACCGCGCCTGCCGTTGACCTCTGGAGACCTGTCAAATCTATGAATTGAAATCGGCCCCAAAAGAACAGCTAAACTTAAAATAAATTTTTTAAAAAACCATCACATTTATAAAATAACTATAAGTTAAATAAATTAACTACTTTAAACAAAATAAACTTACCTTTCTTTAAAGTATCTAAAAAGATAAATCTGTTGAAATTTTTTTTAAATTATACTTAATTAACCACTTACCTTGTTGAAAACGGGTCCTGCGCCTCCTTTTTAAAAGCGCAGGTTCTTCAATACTTACCCTCCCGTAGAAACCTGAAAAAAAAACTAAGTTTGCTCCGTGCGCGCAGCCTCTACCGCGCACGCAGTTCACCTATGAACCGCCCCCTTCACCAGACCGGAAGTTCCGGTTTCCCGCGCATGCGCAGTGCATGCAGGAAACCGACACTTCAGGACGCCTTACAGGTGAGTACACAATGCGTACTCACCCGGGAAGGGCCGAATTTTTGGCCTATTGTGTTTTTAGCTAACAAATACAGAGGCTGGAATCTATACCTTGGAGTCGGGTTGCGTGTGTGCGGGCCGCGTAATGGGTCGGGAACACGATGTTGTGAGCAGCGAGTTGTTCAGAGCGACTATTATTTAATGGTCCCAATTAAACCAGTCATGTGCTTTTCCCAGCCCAATTAAATGGAGCAGGTCTCATGACGTCATTGATGACTCGTTTCTAGCGTGGATATGTAAAGCTGTCTTGCACACATCTCATTTGAAGGTAGATGAAGGAGTGTGAAAGGTCATTTCCAGAGGTCTGGCTACTATTACAAAGGTGATAAAAGTGTTAATCATGGATACACAAAGGCAGAGGGCCGCACCAAGACTTAATGGTGCCTCCCTCGATGTTCTGGTGCAGGCAGTGAGAGCTCGCAGCGAGGTCCTCTTCCCAGGCGATCGGCACAAAAGACCACTCAAAGACACCAAAAGGGCACGGTTGGAGATCGCAGAGGAGGTCAGCAGCGGGGATGTTGTCAGGAGGACGTGGATCCAGTGCAACAAAAGATTCAATGATCTCATTAGGTCAGGAAAGGTGAGTGCAATGCCACAATCACCTTCATCCTGATGAGCCTGTCACCACATCCCCACCACTCTGCCTTCACAAACCTGCTCCTGCACATCATTCCTCAGACCAACCTACCTTGCACATCCACCCATCCCTTTCTGACTCTGTACATATGCACATCCCCATCTGACTAACCACCCTTCACACTCACCCTCATCCTAATGCAATCATAACAAGTAACACCACAGAAGGAGGCCATTTGGCAATGTCATGGCACTCCCTCATAGTCACCCTCTAGAGATGTAGCCCATCCATTCCTTACTCACTCTCACTCAAAGTTCTCTTCTTTCCCTCCTTGCAGGAGAAGAGAGCCTAGAACAACAGGGAGAGGCAGAGAACTGGAGGTGGCCCTCCAATATTCACTTAATTGACTTCAGCAGAGGAGCAGGTCCTGGAGATCTCTAGAGTAGCAGAGCTGCTGGTGGTGGGAGATGGAGAGAGGGGGACCTCCCAGCAACCTGGTGACAGAATTACATCTCATACAGCCACATGGCATACAGTAGTCACTCATATGGTGACTGATGTCAGCAGCCAGTGAAATGTCATCATGTGCATATTGGTAACGTTACCCATTCTTAATATAACACCTCTAAATCATCTCTTTACTCTCCCATAGGTCCATCAAGTGCCCCCACCCCCCACCCCACTGTCCAGCCGGAGGAGGAAGATGATTCATCAGAGGAACCTCCAGCCTCTGAGGGTGCAGCATCAGCAGACCCTAATGCACCCTGTACCAGCGCAGATATGCACACCTCGTGGGTTTTGTGTGAGATAGAGTAGTGTTGTCTCCTGGTGCCTCACACTGCACAAGTGAGCAAGAGCAGACGGTGTTGACAGGGACAGCAGTGGAGACTCCTCGCCGGAGGGCACTGGATGCTCCAAACTCTGCTGAGCTGCATGCAGACACTGAGCCTCGGGGGCCATCGAGAAAGAGGGTGTTCTTGGAGGGGCAGCAACAATTGCATGAGGCTCTGGCAGCTTTTGCAGCTGCGTTGTCTGCAAATGTGCAGAGAATGGAAGAGTCCATCTCCAACATGAGCACCACCATGTCACAGGCGATGGCAATGATGTGCTGTTCCATGAAAAGGATGGCCACCTGCATGGAACAGCAAATGCACCAGTCACACAAGAACATGCTTGCTGTGGACAACAGATGGCAGACGCTCATAGACCTCATCTCTAGGAGGGATAAAAATGTAGACTTGGGCATTCATCGCCCCACTGCTGTGCAGCAAGGTGCTCTCCAGCTCCTTGCTAGCAGGGAAGTGCGGGTGGCCCATGAGAGGGATGATGGTGAGAGGGGACATGGAAGTGGGGGCTCTTCTCAAAGCGCTCCCACTTTTCCCCCATTGCCTCCCCCTCAGTCAGAGCCCCACAAGCTTCCTCGGATCCCGATGGCCGAGGCTGCCCCTGCACAGTTGCAGGAGGAGCAGTCTTTGGCGGGGCCCTCGCAGGTTCCAAAACCCAGAGGACATTGCCAAAGTTTAACCAGTCGCAGCAGTGAACAGCCTGCCTCTACCTCTGCTGAAGCGATAGGGGTTGCACCTCGTAGAAGCACTCGGAAAAGAAAAAAGACACAATCCTAGATGCACAAAGGTAAGCACATGGGTGTATGAACAAATGTTAGTGATAAGCTTCTACAGCTTTTTGTGGCAGCATATTCCATGGACCTACCACCCTCTGAGTGAAGTAGTTCCTCCTCATCTCAGTTTTGAAAGAGCAGCCCCTTATTCTAAGACTATGTCCCCTAGTTCTCGTCTCACCCGTCATCGGGAACATCCTCCCCGCATCCACCCGATCCAACCCCTTCACAATCTTATATGTTTCAATAAGATCGCCTCTCATTCTTCTGAACTCCAATGAGTAGAGTCCCAATCTACCCAACCTCTCCTCATATGACCACCCCCTCATCCCCGGGATTAACCGAGTGAACCTTTTTTGCACTGCCTCGAGAGCAAGGATGTCTTTCCTTAAGTAAGGACACCAAAACTGTATGCAGTATTCCAGGTGCGGTCTCACCAATACCTTGTACAACTGAAGCAATACCTCCCTATTTTTATATTCTATCCCCCTAGCAATGAAAGCCAACATTCCATTTGCCTTCTTAATCACTTGCTGCACCTGCATACTAACCTTTTGAGTTTCGTGCACCAGGACCCCCAGATCCCTTTGCACTTCAGTACTCTCCAGTTTCTTGCCATTAAGATAATAAATTGCTCTAGGATTTTTCCTGCCAAAGTGCATCACCTCACACTTTCCAGTGTTGTATTCCATCTGCCAAATCTCTGCCCACTTACTTAGCCTGTCTATGTCCCCTTGCAGGTTTTTTATGTCCTCCTCACTCACTACTTTCCCTCCCATCTTTGTATCATCTGCAAATTTTGATATGTTACACTTGGTCCCTTCCTCCAAATCGTTAATATAGATTGTGAAGAGTTGGGGACCCAGCACTGACCCCTGTGGAACACCACTAGTTACTGATTGCCAGTCTGAGAATGAACCATTTATCCCAACTCTTTGCTTTCTGTTAGATAGCCAATCCTCTATCCATGCCAGAATATTACCCCCAATCCCGTGATTTTTTACCTTAAGCAATAATCTTTTGTGTGGCACCTTGTCAAATGCCTTTTGGAAGTCTAAATACACTACGTCCACTGGTTCCCCTTTATCCACTCTATATGTTACTTCCTCAAAGAACTCCAGCAAATTTGTCAAACATGACTTCCCCTTCGTAAAACCATGCTGACTTTGTCCTATTAAATTATGATTATCCAAATGTCCTGTTACTGTTTCCTTAATAATGGACTCCAAAATTTTACCTACCACAGATGTTAGGCTAACCGGTCTATAGTTACCAGCCTTCTGTCTACTGCCCTTTTTAAATAAGGGTGTTACATTAGCAGTTTTCCAGTCTGCCGGGACCTTAGCGGAATCCAGGGAGTTTTGAAAAATTATTACCAATGCATCTACAATCCCTACCGCCACTTCCTTCAAGACTCTAGGATGTAAGCCATCAGGTCCAGGTGATTTATCCGCCTTGAGTCCCATTATTTTACCGAGTACCACTTCCTTAGTGATTTTGATCGTGTTTAGCTCCTCTCCCCCTATAGCCCCCTGTTTGTCCAGTGTTGGGATATTCTTAGTGTCCTCTACTGTAAAGACTGATACAAAATATTCATTCAGTGTTTTTGCCATCTCCATATTTCCCACCATTAATTTCCCGGTCTCATCCTCTAAGGGACCAACATTTACTTTAGCCACCCTTTTTCTTTTTATATAACTATAAAAACTCTTACTATCTGTTTTTATATTTTTTGCTAATTTACTTTCATAATCTATCTTCCCTTTCTTAATCAATCTTTTTGTTATTTTTTGCTGCCTTTTAAAGTTTTCCCAATCCTCTGTCCTCCCACTAGATTTCGCTACCTTATATGCCCTTGTTTTTAGTCGAATACTATCCTTAATTTCTTTACTTAGCCACGGATGACTGTCCTTTCTTTTACACCCTTTTCTTTTCAGTGGAATATATTTTTTTTGGAAGTTGTAAAATAACTCCTTGAATGTACACCACTGATCATGTGTCGTCTTACCCTTTAATCTATTTTCCCAATCCACTCTACTCAATTCCGCTCGCATACCTTCATAGTCTCCTTTATTCAAGCTTAGCACGCTTGTTTGAGATCCAACCTTCTCACCCTCTAATTGAATATGGAATTCAACCATGTTATGGTCACTCATTCCAAGGGGATCCTTTACTAGGACATTTTTAATTAATCCTGTCTCGTTACACAGGACCAGATCTAAGGTTGCTTGCCCCCTGGTCGGTTCAGTTACATACTGCTCACGAAACCCATCCCTAATACACTCAATGAACTCATCCTCAAGGCAGCCCTGCCCCATTTGATTTGTCCAATTAATATGATAGTTAAAATCCCCCATAATTATAGATGTTCCCTTATTACATGCCTCAACTATTTCCTGATTGATACTCCGTCCAACAGAGTTGCAACTGTTCGGAGGCCTATAGACTACGCCCACTAGTGTTTTTTTCCCCTTATTATTCCTTATCTCCACCCAAACTGTTTCATTATCATGATTTTTTTGACCCAATATCATTACTCTGTATTACAGTGATTCCTTCCTTTATTAACATAGCCACCCCACCTCCCCTTCCTTCCTGCCTGTCCTTCCTGATCGTTAAATAACCTGGTATGTTTAATTCCCAGGCATTGTCACCCTGCAGCCATGTTTCTGTAATGGCCACAATATCATAACCATATGTAGTTATTTGTGCCATTAACTCGTCTATTTTGTTACGAATGCTACGTGCATTCAGATAGAGAACTTTCAAATATGCTTTGTGGCACTTAGTTCCTGCTTTTTCACTTTTTACCACTTTACCTTTTACTCCACACACTCTGTCCCTTCCTGCCACGCTCTGATTTGTGATTCCCCTACTGCTACCTATGTCTATGACCCTCTCTGTTGTCATTTTTATGTTTTGCTCTCTTGTAACCTCCCCCCCACTAATTAGTTTAAAGCCCTCTCCACAGCCCTAGTTATTCGATTCGCCAGGACACTAGTCCCAGCACTGGCCAAGTGAAGTCCGTCCCAACGGAACAGCTCTCTCCTGCCCCAGTACTGGTGCCAGTGTCCCAAGAAGCAAAACCCATTTTTCCCACACCAGTCTTTGAGCCACGCATTCAACTCCCTGATTTTATTTACCCTAGCCAAATTTGCTCGTGGCTCAGGTAGTAATCCAGAGATTATTACCCTCGAGGTTCTGCTTTTTAATTTGGCCCCTAGCTGCTCAAACTCCCTCAGCAGAACCTTTTTCCTTGTCCTATCTATGTCATTGGTACCAACATGGACCACGACAACTGGATCCTCCCCCTCCCACTCCAAGTTTCTCTCCAGCCCAGAGGAGATGTCCTTAACCCTGGCACCGGGCAGGCAACACAGCCTTCGGGACTCTCGCTCTTGGCTGCAAAGAACCCTATCTATCCCCCTAATGATACTATCCCCTACCACTACAACATTTCTTTTTACTCCCCCCACTTGAATGGCCCCCCTTACCACGGTGCTGTGGCCAGGTTGCTCATCCTCCCTGCAGTCCCCGCTCCTATCCACACAGGGAGTAAGAGCCTCGAACCTGTTGGACAAGAGCAAGGGCTGCGGCTCCTCCAACACTACCTCCTGGATCCCTGTACCTGCCTCACTCGTAGTCACACCTTCCTGTCCCTGACCACGGGCTACTTCTGAATTAGTTACTCTAATTGGTGTGACTACCTCCTGAAACACGGAGTCCAGGTAACTCTCCCCCTCCCTGATGTGTCGCAGTGTTTGAAGCTCGGACTCCAGTTCATCAACACGGAGCCGGAGTTCCTCGAGCAGCCAACACTTACTGCAAATGTGTTCACCGTGAACATCAATGGTGTCCACCAGCTCCCACATATTGCAGCAGTAACACATCACCTGCTCTCCCATTTTATGTAATTAATTAAAAATTTATTATTTACCCTTCAGTTAATTTATGCCAGCAGTCTCCGCTGCACCACAGATACCCGAGAAACTATAAACTATGGAATTGAAGTTTTGTATAAAAAAAAGAGAAATACTCACCAACCAATCACTTACCTTGTTATTTTTATGTCAGATAAATGTACTTCTTTGCATCACTTTCTGGTCTTGTCCATTTTTGCCTGCTACCTTGGAAGTGGCTTTGTCACTTGGAGTGAATGGTGAGACATTACTTAACCTTGAGCAATGGGGGTTTGCATGACAGGAACGGCTTGATCATTGTAGGGATGCTTTATGGTGTTGCTGGGTGGGGGGAACTTAGTACAGCATGTGGCAGCCATATGGGTGCATTGGAGCAAGTTAAGTAAATCTGGCCATAATGAGGCCATCCCAGGACTCCTGGGCAGCAATGTGCACCACAGCTGGTGCCATCTCCACCTCAGGTTCCTCCTCCTCTTCTTCTTCCACCTGCTGCTCCTCCTCCTCCTTCTCCTCTGAAGAGGCTGTGCGCTCTGCGCCTTGCTCCTCCTGCAGCTCCAATCCTCACTGCTGCACTATGTTGTGCAGCGCGCAGCAAATGACGATGATTCTGGAGACCCTGGCTGGTGCGTACTGAAGGGCTCCTCCAGATCTGTCAAGGCATCTGAAGCGCATCTTCAGCATGCCTATTGCTTGCTCTATGACACATGTGGCTCTCATTATAACGCTCCTGGGCCTCAGTACTTGGCCTCTTCAAGGGTGTCATGAGTCATGTCTTCAGTGGATAGCCCTCGCCTCCAAGCAGTCAGCCGGTAAGTCTGTCTGGAGTTGCGAAGTGCTGAGGGAGGGCGGACTGGCGCAGTATGAAAGAGTCATGACAGCTCCCTGGGAATCTGGCGCGCACATGCATGATGATCTTTTTATGGTGACAGATGAGCTGCACATTGATGGAGTGGAAGCCCTTGTGGTTCACAAACACTCCTGGGTGATCTGGGGTGCCTTGATGGCCACATGTGTGCAGTCGATGATGCCCTGCCCTGTGGGAAGCCAGCCAGAGCCGCAAAGCCGAGTGCCCGCTCAGTAACACTGGCTTCCTCAGTGGCAAAGTTGACATAATTGGCTGACTTGTCAAACATGGCATCGGTCACCTGGGTGATGCATCTGTGGGCGGCCGACTGCGAGATCCTGCAAATGTCTGCTGCAGATCCCTGGAAGGAACCTGAGGCAAAGAAGTTGAGAGCGGTGGTGACTTTGACAGCCACGGGTAAGGCGTGCCCACCAGGTCCTCTGGGCAGCAGATCTTGTTCCAACAAGCTACAAATATCTGCGATGACCTGGCGTGATAGCCTGAGTCTCCTGAAGCACTGCTGCTCAGTCATGTTGAGGAAGCTCATCCTCTACCCGTATACCCTGTGTTGGGGTATCTCCTCTGGCGTGCTGCAGCCCTGTGCTGACCCCCTCTCTCCTGTGGAGCATTAAGTCAGTGAGGAGAAGGCTGCTAGTGTTGTGGCTGCTGCTGCTGGTGTTGCTGGTGGGGCTCATCTTCATCTGATTCTGAGGTCCAAGGTGAGACAGCATAAGCAGCACCCACGCTGAGGTAATAGATGGCAGGTAAAGTGGAAATCAGAGGCCCAATCCCTCAATGCTGTGATAGTGACTAGCAATGTGGTGAGAGTGGCTTCCGAGGTTGCAGAAATGACCTGCAAACTGCTGACAGCTAAATCACTGCACAAAATCGAGTCAGCAAGAGCCTTTCCATTAGTCAAGTAATCAGGTGTAATGTGGGAGTATTTGTGTTTTTCCCAGCTCTCAATTAATGCACTCGCACAATGGCCACCAAGCTTCCGCCTCCCCTTCACAGGCGAGGTTCCCAAGGTGCGTGATACCTGTGCTCCTGAATTAAAGCCAAAAACTGGTGTTAAAAACTCTCTTCGGGGTCTCTCAACAACCAATTAATTACTTGAATGAGGTCGCCTGCCTCTCCCGATCGGGTCTGTGGCACACCTCCAAACGCGCCTGATTTAAATGCAGAAGTTGGTGGGACGATGGCGGGTTCCCGATGCGCTGCCAAGTTCAGCGCTTTTTACTGTCAACCCGCCCCCAAACTCGCACGCTCGGCAACGGGAAAATTCCTGCCAGAATTCTTGTGCATTATAACTCAAACTTGTCTCTAACTATTTGGCAGTCATACAAGTTTTAATCTCCCCCTCCTTCCGATTCTGTTCTTTATATTTTCCATAGTGCACAGGCATGATGGGCCGGATGGCCTCCTTCTGTGCTGTATGATTCGATGATTCTCTTTTATCTTTCATATACTTATTTCCCCTTTTGGTCTCTTCTGCTCCCTTGACTTGTTTTTGCCTCTTCCTCTTCCATATTAGTTTTAAACTGACCCTCATAGCACTTGTTAGTCTCCCAGCGAGGATATTGGTCCCAGTTCTGTTAATGTGAAGCTCATCTATCCTGCACAGGTCATTACTGTTCCAGAACTGATTCCAGTGTCCTATGAACCTGAATCCTTCCCCCTACGCTATCTCTCCAGTCATGCAGCTATCTCCCTTATCTTACTATTCCTATATTGACTAGCATGCGGCACCAAGAATAACCCTGAGATTATTACCCTTGAGGTCATGTTCTTTATCTCCTAATTCCTGAAACTCCCTTTGCAGGACTACAATTCTATTTCTTCCTATGTCATTGGTTCCAACAGGAAATATGACATCTGGCAATTCCCCTTTGCTGTCACAAATCTTTTGTAGCCGCTCCATGATGCCCTTTACACTGGTACCTGGGTGGCTACATAAACACTTGTGTATTCCCCGGACTATGGAATTCCCAGTTAGCACTGCATTTCCATCTTTCACTTTCCTGCTTCTGCAACCACCTGTTCCATGATGCCATGGCATTGCTCATCCTTTGCATTATTGCCATTGTCGCAGGTAATCAACACTTTCAATAAAAATGACTTCTCTAGTAATGTAGAGCAATCCATAAAGTTGCATTCACATGATTAGTTTTTAGGTCTTGTTAGAAAAGACATTTCTGTGGTACACAATGTTCAGGAACATCCATACTGGCTCTGTTGTTAAGTCTGTCTCGCCCTCAAGATGACATTAATTGTAGGTGTGGGCGGTGATTACAAATCATTGGCACATTATTCAACAGTCCCTTTGAAAGAGATAAATTGGCCCAGGAAAACATAATAGGAAAATTTTACAAAATAATTTTTTTGGAGATGAGATGTTGTGATCTGGAATGCACTGCCTGAAAGGGTGGTGGAAGCAGATTCAATAATAACTTTCAAAAGGGAATTGGATAAATACTTGAAGGGAAAAATTGTCAGGGCTGTGGGGAAAGAGCAGGGGAGTGGGAGTAATTGGACAGCTCTTTCAAAGAGCTGGCAAGATGGGCAGAATGGCCTCCTTCTGTGCTGCATCATTTTATGATTCTAGGATCTGCATTGGTGTCTTCTGTTACAAAATACTAGATTCTACTTGTGAGAATGGATAGGTGACTTGTTGCTTTACAGCAGTGGTACTCATAATATGGCTGGGTGCTGCTTGTGGCCCACCTCTCTGCCATCTGTGACCCTCAGCAGACCTGCTGCTTTGTGTCTATTGGCTTTCATTCATGGCTTCCCCAGCTGTGGGATGTTAGCAGACCTGGGGGTCAGTGTTGGTCCCTTCTCTTTCTCTTGGCGTCCAGTAGCATAAAATAAGAGAATACTATTAGAAGTGGCTGTCCCAGTGTTCATGGAGCACCTGAAAGGGCTTTATTAAAACTTAGGCTTCACAAAACCATTGTTCTTGCCATTAGCAACTACCCACAGAGAGATGATTGAAATCAGGAGCCCTTGAAGTGGTGCAAACCCACATCCCTGGTGCAACAGGTTGGAGCATTCCTCAGAGTGGCCCTTGAATAAGACACGGTAGCCCTTGGCAAAGAATTGGTGAAATAACACTGCTTTACAGGTTAAATTAATGGTAATAATTTTTCGAGTACATGCAGATGGTGGGCAAGGTTCCCCATTGTGAGCGTGTACTCTGAAAATTAGCCGAAGTTAATATGTTTTGGTAGATTTGAGGAATTAGTGTTCCCGGCACAGAGCTTTGTAGGAATTTGGGTCAATCCACCCATGCGATTTTCCATCTAATAATTTCTTGATAAATCACATGGACTGCGCTGATATCAGAGCACAAATTCCCAAATATATGGTCCTACAGCATGAAGCTCTGTACCGGGAGTGCTAGTTTGTGAAATCTACCTCATTCAAAATTCAAACTAAAGTCATCATCATAACATCTGACACCAAGGAATAAAACCTTAATAATGGGCCAAAAATTTCTTCACTCAGAGGCTTGTGAATCTTTTGAATTCTCTACCCCAGAGGGCTGTGGATGTTCAGTCAATGGGCCAAAAATTGATGCCGCTACGCGAGAGTACGCACTGCGTACTCTCACGTATTCTCTCTCCAATTGCCGGTTTTCTGCATGCACTGCGCATGCGCTGAAAACCGGCACTTGGTTTTTGGAAAAGGGGGCGGTTCCTCGGTGCACCGCGTGCGCGCTACAGGCTGCGCGCACGCTGTGCACTTAGTGCTTTGGACGCGCAGGTAAGGACGGAAGATTTTAGAAATGAAAAAAGGAGGAGTAAGACCCACTTTTAACAAGGTAAGTAGTGAATTAAGTATTATTTTGAATTTTTTTTAACAGGTATATCTTTTTTAGAGACTTTAAAGACAGGTAAGTTTATTTTTATAACTTTTTAAAAGATTTTAAATTTTTTCAAAAATTTAATTTTTTATTTAAAATGGTTAATTTATTTAACTATACTTATTTTATTAATGTGATGGTTTTTTTTAAATTTAATTGAGGTTTAGCTGTTATTTTGGGGGGGTGTAAGATTCATAGCTTTCACAGCACGTATGTGAAACTTATGAATGGAAGATGGTGTGCTGCCATTGGCTCTAACTGAGTCACGTGATCCCACAGCTCGCACGAATTCACTACGCTGGTGGGATACGCAAGCACTGCCCAGCTGATGTCTGGAACATCAAGTTCGTGCGAGCTGGATCTGAAAAAGCCAACACGGAGTGAGAGATCGCGCCTGCTCCTTACCCCCGCGGGAACAGAGCGAGATCAATTTCTGGGCCATTGAGTTTATTCAAGGCTGAGATAGATCGATTTTTGGACTCTCAGGGAATCAAGGGATATGGGGATCGGGCAGGAAAGTGGAGTTGAGGTCTAAGATCAGCCATGATCTTATTGAATGGCGGAGCAGGCTCGAGGAGCCTTATGACCTAATCTTGCGCCTATTTCTTATGTTCTTATAAGCCTGAATATATGTTAATCCATAAACAATTATTAGTGGTAAATTGAAAGATGATTGATGGGGTAAATAGGAGAAAGGCAAACAGAAACTTTTGACTTTAAACTGAAATCTTGCTGAGTGGTAAGTGAAGGCCCTGCCTTGCCAATTGACGCCAATAGCTACGGTTTCTCAAACTGTATTCAGATTGGAGGAAGTTCTCAAACATCAAATGCACATAGCTCATGGATATTTCTGTCTCTACGATTCAGATCATCTGTGCAGCTGACTCCGCTTCTCTCTTCCTTTCCTCCTGCCATTAGCCTCCCACAGTGACCATGCATTTATCCTTCAATGCCTCTCTTCTGTTGTCCAACTCCACGTGAAGGGAAATCTATTTTAAATATCCCTGACAACAACAAGAACTTTAATACAAAAGAGAACTTTTAATGATGGCTTTATCACTTTAAAATGCAAGTTGAGAGCATGTTTAACAGACATTACTCAGACAAAAAAAAAAGCAGTTGTAGCCAAGGACAAATCTGGGGTGGCTATGGAACCAGTGGAACTGACCAGCACTGTCTTGAGATAAGACCCTCATTAAACTGCAACAAGTGACATGCATGGTGAAGTAACCCCACTAAACCTTGAACCAACCATGAACAACAAGGGCAAAATCCATGCTTGAATACCACAAGAAGAATCTGAGCACTAAAAATATAAGAACTGGCGCAATATCTATTTTTTTTACTGCAGTCAACCAAGATAAATTGATCCTGGTCTAATGAAGAGAAAGCGTCTAAAGATTTCAACAGACTTTAAGTGATCGCCGGTTTGGCCACCGGGCACTTAAAGAGTCCAGGACAGGTTAAGTTGGGTTCTTATTTAATCTGTGTGTTAGTGGTTAAACAAAAGATCTCTGGGAGAGCATATCTGTGTGTTTCTGTTAAAGTGGATTCAGGTCTATGAACCCTACTCTGACACTTAATGTGGGAGGTGTGAAAGCCATAAATAATTGCTACACATGAGATTGCCCATGCATCATTCTAATCCTATATAACTAAATGTTACCAGCCTATCTCTAGCAATTGTTTCTCTTCATTCACCAACACCGTCATCTTCGGGGTACCCCAAGAATCTATCCTTAGCTTCTACTTCCACCTCTGCAACATTGCCTACCTCTGTCTTTACCTCAGCCTCTCCATCACTGAAACCTTTATGAAGACCAGGACCTCAAACCCGGCACTAAGCTCATGGTCTACAGAGCATCAGTGATACCCGCCTTGCTATATGCCTCAGAGACATGGACCATGTACAGCAGGCACCTCAAAGCACTGGAGAGGTACCACCAACGCTGCCTCCACAAGATCCTGCAAATCCATTGGCAGGATAGGCGCACCAACGTCAGTGTTCTTGCTCAGGCCAACATCCCCAGCATCGAAGCTTTGACCACGCTCGATCAGCTCCGATGGACGGGTCACATTGTCCGCATGCCCGATACGAGACTCCCAAAACAAGCGCTCTACTCGGAGCTCTGGCACGGCAAGAGAGCCCCAGGTGGGCAGAGGAAACGCTTCAAGGACACCCTCAAAGCCTCCTTGAAAAAGTGTAACATCCCCACCAACACCTGGGAATCCCTGGCCCAAGACCGCACAAAGTGGAGGAGAAGCATCCGGGAAGGCGCTGAACACCTCGAGTCTCTTCGCTGGAAGCAAGCGGAAGCCAAGCGCAGGCAGCGCAAGGAGCGCACGTCAACCCAAGCACCCCACCCATCCGCCCCTTCAACCACCGTCTGCCCCACCTGTGACAGAGACTGTAGGTCCCGTATTGGACTCATCAGTCACCTGCAAACTAATTTTTAATGTGTAAGCAAGTCATCCTCGGTTCCGAGGGACTGCCTAAGAGCCTATAGGAACATAGGAACAGGAGTGAGCCATTTAGCCCCTTGAGCCTGTTCCGCCATTCAATGAGATCATGGCTGATCTGTATTCTAACTCCATCCTCCCGCCTTAGCTCCATATCCCTTAATACCCTTGGTTAGCAAAAATCTATTGAACTCAGATTTAAAATTATTAATTAAGCTAGCATCCACTGCTTTTTCCTTCAACTAAATCTTGGGAAGAACTAAGCCATTGTCTTGGCTCCCCACCACAAACTCTGTTCCCTAGCCACCAACTCCATTCCCCTCCCTGGCAACTGACTGAGGCTGAACCACACTGTTCGCAACATTGGTGTCATGTTTGACCCCGAGATGAGCTTCCAACCACATATCCGCGCCATCACTAAGACTTCCACCTCTGTTACCTTACCCGACTCCACCCCTGCCTCAGCTCATCTGCTGCTGAAACCCTCATCTATGCCTTTGTTACCTCTAGACTTGACTATTCCAATGCACTCCTGGCCGGCCTCCCACATTCTACCCTACGTAAACTTGAGCTCAACCAAAACTCTGCTGCCCGTATCCGAACTCGCACCAATCCTGTTCACCCATCACCCCTGTGCTCGTTGGCCTAAACTGACTCCTGGTTAAGCAATGCCTTGATTTTAAAATTCTTATCTTTGTTTTCAACTCCCTCCATGGCCTTGCCCCTCTCTATCCCTGTAATCTCCTCCTGCAACCTCCTGCAACCCTCCAAGATATCTGCGCTCCTCCAATTCTGGCCTCTTGCGCATCCCTGATTTTCTTCATTCCGCCATTGGTGGTCGTGTCTTCAGCTGCCTAGGCCCTAAGCTCTGGAATTTCCCTCCCTAAACCTCTCTACACCTCTCTTTCCTCCTTTAAGATACTCCTTAAACCCTACCTCTACCCTAATATCTGTTATGAGGCTTGGAGGGGAAAAATTGAATCCCCCCCTTTGGGGCGCTAACTTTGCCGGGGCTCTACTTTTAGCGATCTGAAAAAATTAGCGCCCCTGCGGCCGAAATTCATCGGTACCGCCCCAAGAGGGAAGCGGGGTGCTACTGGAAGCTCCCCGCCTCCCTCTTGGGGCGCTGTGAATGAAAATCACGACACTATGTGCCGCGGTACTGCAGGTCTTCCTCCCCTTCTTAAAGGGGTGGGGCCTTGCGCAGCGTGATCTGGGGCCCAGGTGGGCCACCAGGGATCGGAGTACCGGCAAAAGAGCCCGGAACTCAAGAGAAGTGCCGGGCTCACGGAGCGCAGCTGGCACTCCGCGGCGGGGGGGGGCTGGTCAGGATGCCGGGGAAAGCAATGGGGGCAGGTGCTGGCAGGCGGCCAGCAACAAAAATGGCCGCCTGGCACCTCGCCTTTAATTAGTGCTGCCCCGGCCGCAGGTAGGCCCCCCTGACCCCATCAGACATAGCATCCGGCGGTAAGTCAGGGGGCATTACCGAAGATCGCGGCCGGGGCGCGAGCGGGGTGCTGCGCACGCCAATGATGTCATAGCTGGCGGCGCAGCACCGCGGGGCGCTAACGGTTACCGCCACCGCTAACCTCCCGCTGAATTTCACGGGAGGCGTTGGTGGCGCCGCGCCCGGGTGCTAGTTGCATTGCACCCTGTTAGCGCCCCAGGGCACTAACGGGAGGCGCAAAGCAACAGAATTTTTAGGCCTTGGTGTCAAATTTTGTTTGATAACACTCCTGTGAAACGCCGTGGGACATTTTACTATGTTAAAGGCGCTATATAAATGCAAGTTTTTGTTGTTGTTATTGTTTTGTGGGTGAGAGTTCCATACTTCTATCACCCTTTGCGTGAAGAAGTGTTTCCTAACTTCTCTCCTGAATGGCCTAGCTCTGATTTTAAGGTTATGTCCCCTTGTCCTAGACTTCCCAACCAGCGAAAATAGTTTCTCTCCATCTACCCTATCAATTCCTTTCAAAATCCTAAAAACCTCAATCAGATCACCCCTTAACTATATTCTATATTCCAGGGAATACAGCCTATTTTATGTAAACGCTCCTCATAATTTAACCCTTGGAGCCCTGGTAACATTCTGGTGAATCTGCTCTGCACGCCTTCCAAGGCCAATATATCATTTCTAAGGTGCGGGGCCGAGACTGTGCACAGTACTCCAGATGTGGTCTAACCAGGGTTTTGTATACCTGTAGCAAAACTTCCTCCCCTTTATATTTCTAGCCCTCTAGTTATAAAGGCCAACATTCCATTAGTCTTTTTGATTATTTTTTGTACCTGACTACATTTTAGTGATCTGTGTACATGGACCCCCAAATCTCTTTGAGCCTTCACTGTTCCTATTTTTTCACTATTTAAAAAAAATACTTAGATCTATCCTTTTTTTGGGTCTAAAATGGATGCCCCCACACTTACCTGCGTTGAAATCCATCTGCCACAGTTTTGCCCATCTATCAATGTCTCTTTGTGATGTTGTGCTCCTGTGTACACTACTTACTATGCCACCACTAATGGCTCTCTAAGTCATTAATAAATATAGTGAATAGTTGAGGCCCCAGCACAGATCCTTGTGGAACACCACTAGTCACTTCCTTCCAATTCAAGTACATGCCCATTAGCCCTACTCTCTGTCTTCTACCATCTAACCAATCTCCTAACTACGTCAATAATTTGCCTTCAATTCCATGAGCTTTAATTATAGCTAACAGTGTCTTATGTGGAACCTTATGGAATGCCTTCTGGAAGTTCATATAAACTACATCCATAGACATTCTCCTGTCTACTACTTTAGTTACCTCCTCAAAAAATTCAATTAGGTTGGTTAGACATGCTCTACCCATTACATGTTAGCCAAGGTCTACCCATTACATGTTAGACATGGTCTACCCATTACAAATCCACATTGGCTGTAATCAGCTCAATTTTCTCTAAGTGCTCAGTCACTGTCCTTAATTATAGATTCCAATAGCTTCCCCACAACAGATGTTAGACTAATAGGTCTATAACTTCCTGGTTTCTTTCTTTCACTTTTCCTAAATAATGGAGTTACATTTGCAAGTTTCCAATCTAAAGGGACAATTCCTGAATCGAGAGAGCTTTGGAAGATTATGGCTAAAGCATCTGCAATTTCCTCACCTACTTCCTTTTAAACTGTGGGGTGGAAACCTTCAGGTCCTGGGGATTTCTCAGTCTTTAGTGCCATTATTTTTCTAATACTGTTTTCTTGCTTATGTTAACTTTAGTGCGTTTCAATCCTTGATTCATTATTAATTTCCTTGGAATGTCTGGTGTATTATCCTCTTTCTCTACTGTGAAGACTGACACAAAGTAATTATTCAACAGTTCCTTATTTTCATTCATGATATTACTCGCATCTGTTTTTAAAAGGCCCAAATTACCCTCGACTACCCTTTTTCTTCTATAATGGTAAAAACATTTTGTTAATCTTGATATCCCTCGCAAGTTTCTTTTCGTATTCCCTTTTTGCAGCTCTTACTATCTTTTTTATCTTCCTTTGCTGTTCTTTATATCCCAGTCCCTGGATCTATACTATTCTTTGCATTTTTGTATGCTCTTTCCTTTAGTTTTATGTTATCTCTCATCTCTTTTGTCAACCATGGCTGTTTTATTTGGTAAGTAGAGCTCCTGCCCCTTAGGGGTATATACTGGTCCTGTATTATGCTAAATTCTTTTTCAAACACTGTAGTTTTACCCGATAATAGTTTTGACCAGTTTGCTGTCGTCAGTCTCTGTCTCATCCCATTAAAGTTAGCCCTACCAACATCTAAA
The DNA here is from genome assembly GCA_030390025.1 of Squalus acanthias. NCBI lineage: Eukaryota > Metazoa > Chordata > Chondrichthyes > Squaliformes > Squalidae > Squalus > Squalus acanthias. Next base: position 89,015,094 of record CM059426.1, read on the forward strand.
ATCTCAGTAATAGTAACTGTGTTAAGTTTCTCCTTTTCAAACCTAACATTGAATTTGATCATATTATGATAACTGTTGGTTAATAATCTAACAGTAAGGAACCATTTATCTAAGTCTGACTTATTACTCATTACTAAATCTAGTATGGCCTGCCCTCTTGTTCGTTCTACAACATATTGCTCCAGAAAACTGTCTTGAATATACTCAACAAATTCACTACCTTTCAGACTTGAGTTACTCTGCTCTTCCCAATCTATGTGAAAATTAAAGTCTCCCACTAAAACATCTCTGCTTTTGCTACAAGCTTCTCTAATCTCTGAATTAATACACTCTGCCACTTTCTTGCTGCTATCAGGAGGCAAGTAGACAATTCCCATTACAGTTTTAAGTTCTCTCTTATTCCTCAATTTCAACATAGATTATCCACTGATTGCTTTCCCTTACCTATATCCTTTCTTACTACTGCTGTAATAATGGGCAGGAGTTTCTGTTAGGTTTTGCTGTTTTTTTCAGGCGTAATTCACCCAAAATTGGCCAAACCGGCGTAAAAGATCGCAGAATTTTAAGCGCAAATTACACTCAGCACAAATCGAGTTTCCGTGATCTTTTGCGTTGTTTTAAAAACATCGCGCTAGAAGCTGGCCCCGCCCACAAAACTGGCCACATCCCCAGGTCGAATGAATCACCATTAATTTCCGCTAATTTGCGGGCGTTCGAGGAGGCTTTTAAAAATGTTTTAAGTGTAGGGACGCTTATAGGCATGTTTTAGAAGCTTTTGAATATATCTATTTTTTAATTTGCTGAGAAACTGACAACTGTACCTCAATATAACTCGTAAATGGTTCTGTATAGTTTTTTAAGTGATTTTCAGTTATTTAAAATCAGGTTACTCACAGGTGGTGGACTAGACACTGATTAAAATGGTTATTTTTTGTGATATACCTATTTCCAGCTGTATTAATCAAACTGCATCAGGTTACCACTCTTAAATATATCAAGGAAGATTCTTTAAAGCAAAATTTAAAAAAAAATTACTTCCTAAAACACTGCCTGATTGCACTGCTTCATGGCATATTTTACCTTCGGCGATATGCAAATGAGTTTGAGTGGAAACTTGAGAAAAAAAACAATTCTCAAAACTAGTGCAATTTTGGGTGCAATTTGCACCCGGATCGCCGATTGCGCCCAAATCAGAAACTCTACACCAGTATCTTCAATTAGTAAGGCTACCCCTCCTCCTCTTCCAGTTTCCCTATCCTTTCTAAACACCTTGGCCTAGAAATTCAGTATCCCCCAAAAACGAGCATGGGGATTGCGATGTGATAGCAATTCGCGCCACTTCGGAGGACTGCAGGCAGCATGTAAAATTTGTGCTGCTGCTACTTTACATGATTGCAGCGTTCAGCTGAGCACTGAACGTGCTGCTAAGAGGTTGAACGCTCAGCAGAAGGCCCAAGTTCATGTGAGGCTAGCTCCAATTAAAGCTAGCCTACACTTCTTAAAGGCAGTCTGCACTTCTTAAAGGGGAGGTGCCTTCTGCCTGCAACAGGTGCTGGAACTGCTTGTGGAGGCAAGTGTTATAAACAAGAAGACTGAGTACTGGATCAACAGGCCAGAGAAAGGACTCCAAGGCTCTCGGATGTAGCACTGGAGGGTTTGGTCCAGGAAGGCAACTCCAGGAGAGAGGTCCTCTTCCCACAGGGGGCCAGGAGGCCCTCCAGGCAACAAACAAGACTGCAGTGGGAGCAGATAGCCACTGTGGTATATGCTCCCACTGCAGTATAGCCATGAGGACCTGGACTCAGTGCAGGAATTACCTCAAATGAGTGGTCAAGGTCAGTGAATTCATCTTCAAATGCCATATCCCAACATCTACACCACTAGTCTCAGACACTACTCAATGCACCACACCCCATCACTCACCTATGATCAATCTCTATTGAACAAGACTCAGACCTCACATTCATAGCTTCACCTCACCCGCACACACTTACCACTGCTGCAACCCTCACACCCACATCTCACAGCTTGAACACACTATTAGCTATTCAACCATGACAGGCATATCACCCAAACACATTACACCACACTCACGACACACTTCCCTTTCTCTTGCAGGAAAAGGTGCTGCATAACCAGCGCCAGCAGACCTTAACTGGCGGGGGACAGGCTTGCCTGCATCACTTCACCCCCTTTGATGAGACAGTGCTGGTCATTATTGGCAGGGGCATGGCTGAGCATGTGGCCAATGGCGGGGCTGAAAGAATACAAGATACTGGTATCATCATACATTATCCTCCTTCTCACATACCACTTTCCCCTCATCCCTCAATCTCTTCTGATTTACAATCTGCATATGATGTAAGCATGTACCTCTTGCTTTCAGCCCCTCCCCTCACCACACATTTCTTGCGTATCTGAAATTAGAAAGATCATTTCAGATACGCAAGAAATCCAGTCTGCCCAGCTAAAGGTTGAACAAGGAGAGAAGAATAAGAAGAGTCACTTCCTCTTCCTCCTCCTCCTGCTCCTGAGCTGGTGGCTGTATCCCTGGTGGCAAGGGCTGTGCCCTCATGATGGCCAGTTTGTGGACAGCAGACTATGACAAATCGGGACACACACTCTGGTGAGTACTGTAGGGCTGCTCCAGAGTGATCCAGGCAGTGGAAGCATTATTTAAGGATGCCAAAGGACGCCAAAGGTCTGCTCTATGATGTTTTGTGTGGCAACATGGATCTCATTGTACGCATGCTGGCCACATGTGGTTGGGTTGCGGAGCGGAGTCTTGAGTCAGGTTATCAAGGGATAGGGCTTGTCGCCCTGTAGTCACCCTCTGGTTTGCCTTGGTGGCTCAAAGACTGAGGGAACAGCGGATTGGCGCAGAATAAAAGCATCATGACTGCTGCCAGAATACTGAGCATTCACCATCGTGATGTGCTGAGCACACCAACTGCATATTCAGCGAATGGTAACCTTTGCGGTTGCGACGCATCTCAGCATTTATATACCGTGCTCACAAAACCAGGTGCATGCAAACGATGGCACCCTGCATCATGGGGAAGTCTGCTATCCTGGCAAAGCCACGTGCACGCTCCATCTGCTTCTCTCTGGTCAAAGAGAAGATAGTGAAATCCCCTCTCCTAGCATAAATAGTGTCTGTCACCTCTCAGTGGATGGCAAACTGGGAGATGTTACAGATCTCGCCTGCTCCAGCCTGAAAAGATCCCGACGTGAAGAAATTCAGGGCCATGGTCACCTTCACAGCCATCGGCATCGCTGTCCTTGCCCGGTGTGAGGCTGCAGGTCTAATTGCAAGAGGTGCCAGAGTTCTGTGAGCACCTCCTTCGTAAAGTGCAGGCACCTCACACACTGCTCCTGGCTCAGGCTGAGGTAAGAGAATTGCTCTCGGAAGATCCTAGGTGGGTAAAGTCTCCTGCTGAGAACCCTTCTCCTCCTTCTCCTCCGCTCTCTGCGAGAAGCTTGTCCTCTTCTTTGCTGCCTCTGCTCCATCTGCCTGTCATGATGCAGGCCAAGGGGGATGATAAATACAGCGCCCATGACTGGGAGCAAGTGATCTGAGGAGAACCCTTGAAGTCAGAAGCAAGGCCTTCTCCACTTGCAACACCACTCCCTGTCACCTCACCAACTTTAAACAACACTATAAAGCTCCAAACAGTTCTACAAACTTACACAGAGCCAGTAGAAATCAAAAAGCAAGTTACCTGAAATTTGGTGATGATCCCTTTAAATAGCGTTGGTGGAGGGTCCTTCCTGCTGCTGAACGCATGTTCAGCTGTGCGAGGTTAAGAGAAGGCGTTAGCTCTAGCGATGATGATGAAAATGGCAGTGCTGGCATCAAATCAGCATTGCATGCTGATTAACATCACAACTGCCTACTTACCATACTTCTAGCGCACACGCTCCTAATGGCCGCCCTACCTCCCTTACAAAGATGGTGTCCGGCGTGGCCCACACCAGAAGTGTGAGCGCGATGATCAGTCACCATTTTGGTCCCAATTCGGCATCTGTAGCCCCCAAACAACGGGCTCTACGCAACCGAATTTCTAGGTCCTTATAACCTGAAATATTTAATTCTCAATCATAGAAACATAGAAACATAGACGATAGGAGCAGGAGTAGGCCATTCGGCCCCTCGAGCCTGCTCCGCCATTCAATGCGATCATGGCTGATCATCCAAATTCAGTACCCTGTCCCTGCTTTCTCCCCATATCCCTTGGTCCCTTTAGCCTTAAGAAATATATCTAACTCCTTCTTGAATATATTTAATGAATTGGCCTCAACTGCCTTCTGTGGTAGAGAATTCCACAGGTTCACCGCTCTCTGGGTGAAGAAATTCCTCCTCATCTCAGTCCTAAATGGCTTACCCCTTATCCTTAGACTGTGACCTCTGGTTCTGGACTCCCCCGCCATCGGGAACATCCTTCCTGCATCTAGTCTGTCTAGTCCTGTTAGAATTTTATAAGTTTCAATGAGATCCCCTCTCATTCTTCTAAACTCTAGCGAATATAAGCCTAATCGACCCAATCTCTCTTCATACATCATTCCTGCCATCCCAGGTATCAGTCTGGTGAATCTTCGCTGCACTCCCTCCATGGCAAGAACATCCTTTCTCAGATAAGGCGACCAAAACGACACACAATACTCAAGGTGTGGTCTCACCAAGGCCCTGTACAACTGCAGCAAGACATCCTTGCTCCTGTACTCGAATCATGACCAACTTGCAGCCATGTCGCAGTGATGGCCACTATGTCATCCCCTCTAAGTTGTATTTGAGCATCTAATCCACTTAATTTATTTCTTATACTTCGTACTTTAGTATATAAATCGCTTATTTGGGCAAGAGAGCCTAACCTGTCCTTCTGCCCTGATGCTGTCTTTCTCACACCATTTAAATTAACATGATTCTTATTTGTCACTCCTGCTGTACCAACTTTAGTTATTTTAGTATTCCCTTCACCTGGAGTATCTATATCACTGTTTGTGACCTGAACTCTGCTCTAAGCCCTTTTTGTTTAATTAAACTATCATTTTTACTATTGCTTTTGACTGAGCCTCCTGCAATTTATTAGTTTAAAGTCCTTTTTACCAGCTTCTTTATCCTTTCTGGGTCCTAGCCCGGTTCAGGTGCAGCTCGCCCCAACAGTACAACTCCCTCCTGCCCCAGTACTGGTGCCAGTGTCCCTTGAAATGGAACCCCTCCTTCCCACATCACTCCTTTAGCCATGTGCTCACCTTCCTGATCTGTTTAACTCGATGCCAATTGGCACGTGGCTTGGGTAATAATCCTGAGATTGCCACCCTTGAGGTCCTGTTTTTTAATTTAGCTCCTAACTCCTGATACTCCCTCAGCAGGATCTCTCCATTATAAATGCCTTTGTCACCTCTGATCGTGGCGGGAGGGGTGTCCGATGGCAGGCAGGGAAGCAGGTAAGCTTGGTGGGGTGAGAGGAAGCATTCCTGCTCCTCTTGTGCTACAAGCAGTGCTGTAAAAGCACTTACCTCTTCTACGAAGCAGTCCCCGCTTCCCTTTAGCTGTCGGGTTTCCCAAGGCTGAGCAAATCCAGCTGGCCAGGGTTACACCTGTAATCTGAGGCACACAACCTCATTATAATATTTAAATGACCAATCCGCCTCCTGTCCCTCCTCCATTAAAAACAGAAGTAGGGCGGGTTGGAGGCGGGTTGGGGTTGGGTTTGAGATTTTTTAAATTTTCACATCTCACCCGACCCAAACCCACCTGTTTTCGGGGGTTAAAATTTCCCCCAGTTTCTCTAAAATTCTGCTTGCTGGTCTCCCATAAGTCACCCTAAATAAACTCCAATTCTCTGCTGCCGATATCCTATTCCGTATTAAGTCCTACTCACCCATCACTCCTATTCTCGCTAACCTACACTGGTCCCTCATTCAGCAATGCATTCAATTTAAAATTCTTGTCCTCATCTACTAGTCCTCCATGGCCTTGACACAACCTATCTCTATCATCTTCCTGAGCCCTATATCTCCACCTGAATGCTCTGCTCCTCTGACTCTGCCCTTCTGTGCATCCCCAACCCCCACCCATTCCCTTTTCTCCAAAAATGTTGTCATAGCTTTCAGTAACATCAGTCCTGTCTAAGGTGCAGATGCATGGTGTGGAAGAAGGTGGTTACAGCAGACAATTAGTAGTTTGGTGCTGTTCCTGATTTCCAGGATGCTTGTAGGGCAGTCTGAAGTCTCAGCCATGGAAAGAGAGCAACAGTAAAGCTTAAGCCATATTTGGCAAGGGATAGGAGCACCAAACAAGCTATTTATATCTATATATCTAAACCTTGGCATCCAGTAAATCTGGTGCAGGGTTGTTAATTTTGTTATATTTTGTCTATGTAATAGCTATTCACAGCACTCAAAAGGTAATTCACTGTGTGAAGCATTTTGAGACATTTCAAAACATGATAAGGTGCTATATGAACAGAAGTATTTCTAATATAATACTTATTACTATGTACTTTGACAAAAAGTACATTTTGATTGGGTTTGTGATTTTGATTTTGCCAAAGTAATGGAAATGTTTTTGATTTATTGATCTCAGGAGTGAGTACTTTAACAAATTTTTGAGCACAATAATGGTAGATTCTGGTTCATATAGGCATATATTTTCTGGTATTTTCCAGCAGGTGTCTGCCAGAAATTCGGTGCCACTATGTATTTTTGCTTTTTACTATTGTCCTGTAAGTTCAGCTGGCTGTCATTTTAGACACAGCAAATTAACATTTTTTTAATCAAATAATTAAGTTAAAGGCTCAAGGACCAAAGTGCAGGACAGTACCAAGGCTGAAAAGAGTTGGATGGAAGATGAGATAGGTCAGGAAATAATGCGTAGATGGCACTGAACTTGGATGGGAAAACTAAGGGAGGTAAGGAGTTCCACAGTTTTGAAGCCTGGTAATAACATACATAATGTGGTATTTTTGAGGGAGTGTTCCTTGTTATAAAGGCAATTAACTGCTTAACAGCCTATGTTTGCTCTCTCTCAGCACTTTATATTCTGGTATTTGTTCTTACCTGAATGAAAGCAGCAATTAGAAATTGCTTAATTGGAGTTTTTAAATAGTGTAATTGACTGTTACCTAATGAATCTGTAGGTTCCCCACCTCCAGTATCAGAATTTTGAAACCTTATGTAGGCAAACTTTGTGCTTGTGAGTGATAAGATATCATTTGTTGATTCTACAACCGTTTAGTGCTGCTGGTTAGGTTTCGCAATCATTTTAGTGAGCTGAGATTAACTTAATGCTCAGTGTGTTGTACTGGGCTGTCGTAAACAAGAACGACAAAGTAGAGTGACAACTTGTATACTGTGAAATTTTGGAACATTACAGAAAAGAGAGAAAAATCTGAATCGCAGTTACCTTGGCATCTTTTTTCTCTCAATCGTGGAGAATCTTGTAAGTCTAATTATATTAAATCGACTTTTAGTAAACCTTGTAGGTGACATACGGCCCAAAGCACCGTACACTTTTCATGCAAACCGTAACACAGTCAATGTGATCTCTAGAGCCTGACAGATGCAAAAGTGGCTGGAATGATACAACAACAACTTGCATTTATATAGCACCTTTAACATTGTAAAAAGTCCCAGAGTGCTTCATGGGAGCGTTATCAGACAAAATGTAGTATGATGGACAGATTTATTATTGTTGATGATTATGGTGATACATCCAGCACATTATCAATTGATTTGCTGAGTTGGCCTTGTGTTCAGCTTAAATAAACAAAAGTTACTCATCAGACTGCACTGGGTCAGCCCTACAAGGGATCCGGAACTCCATGTTTGAATCCTCCAATTAGGTTTCCACCCTTGCCACAGTACCGAAATGGCTCTTATCAAAGCCACAAATGACAGCCTATGTGACTGTGACCGTTGTAAACTATCCCTCCTCGTTCTTCTCGACCTGTCTGCAGCCTTTGACATGGTTGACCACACCATCCTCCTCCAACGCCTCTCCACCGTCGTCCAGCTCGGTGGGACTGCACTCGCCTGGTTCTATTCTTATCTATCCGTTCGTAGCCAGAAAATCACCTGCAATGGCTGGTCCTCCTGCTCCTGCACTGTTACCTCTGGTGTCCCCCAAGGATCTATCTTTAACCCCCCTCCTATTTCTCACCTACATGCTGCCCCTCGGCTACATCGTCCAAAATCACAATGTCAGGTTCCACATGTACGCTGATGACACGCAGCTCTACCTCACTACCACCCTCCGCGACCAATGTTTCCCCTAAGGTGCGCGGCCACGCTCGGGAGGTCCTTCACATGCCGCTCACCAGCTGCTCCCGCTGGAAGATACCGCGCATGTGACAACAAATTTAAAGGGATTGCGCACTTAGACTGCAAATTAGAGGGAACATTGCCCTCAACCCCTCTACTGTCTCTAAATTGTCAGACTGCTTGTCCGACATCCAGTACTGGATGAGCAGAAATTTCCTCCAACTAAATATTGTGAAGAACTAAGCCATTGTCTTTGGTCCCTGCTACAAACTCCATTCCCTAGCCACCGACTCCATCCCTCTCCCTGGCAACTGTCTGAGGCTGAACCAGACTGTTTGCAACCTTGGTGTTGTATTTGACCCTGAGATGAGCTTCCAACCACATATCTGCGCCATCACTAAGACCGCCTATTTCCACCTCCATAACATCACCCTGCCTCAGCTCATCTGCTGCTGAAACTCTCATCCATGCCTTTGTTACCTCTAGACTTGACTATTCCAATGCACTCCTGGCCGGCCTCCCATCTTCCAGCCTCTATAAACTTGAGCTCATCCAAAACTCTGCTGCCCATATCCTAACTCGCACCAAATCCCATTCACCCATTACCCCTTTGAGACGCTCTTTGAAACCTACCTCTCTGACCTAATATCTCCTTATGTGGCTCGGTGTCAAATTCTGTTTGATAACACTGCTGTGAAGCGCCTTGGGACGTTTCACTACGTTAAAGCGCTATATAACTGCAAGTTGTTGGTGTTGATAGGACAAAAAGGCAAAATCCATGGACAGTTTTATGAACTTAGACAGTGCATTCAGATGGAAAACAATAACTACATCAAAAGGCTAATGCGGCATACTAACTGCTTGCAACAACATGTTTGGAACTGACGTGGTGTGAAATTAAAGATACAGATGTGAATTTATTGTGCAGTTGTGTTCACTGCATGTTCATGTGGCTGCAACTCCTGGACTGTTTTCTATCAGCACATGAAACAGTTGGAAAGATTCCATCAAAGGCAAATATGGTCTCTCATCGAAATAAGTAGCAAGGCAGAGTAATGAACATTGACGTGCTGCAGATTGCCAGCATTGCATCAAAGTCATAGTTATACAGGCACAGTTGGATATGGTGTGCACATGTCAAATGAATGGTTTCCCAAAGCTGTATTTTATAGCCAGCGGATGACAGGAAAAAGGACAGTAGGGAGTCAGAGGAAATGTTTCAAGTATAATCTGACACTCATCCAGAAATCTGGGAAAACATAGCCAAGAAACATTCAATCTACAAATCTGCCCCTTGGCACGACATCCCCTTAATGGTTCTGGCAATCACAGACAACAACTCCTGGCTACTGCAACAGTGCCCAAGTTGCTTACATTATCATTTCAACAACCTGAGGTCGTAGCCAAACAAACAATATCTGATTCGTTCTTGATTACATGCAGCTTTAGTAACTCAGGTGGCTCACCTTTCCCTTGGAACTAACAGTTATTTCCAGACACTTTGGGCCTAAAATTCCACAGAATCTTGTAAGAGGCAGAGTGTGGTGAGGCGGGACTTCTGCCTGGAGCTTTGCCTAGCCATTTGTCCCTGTCCAAAAATCATGGGGATGGGGTCTTTTACATAGTCAGGCAGCCGGCCTGTGTTTGTAAAGGCACAACGGAGATGCCCACACTGATGAGGCGGTAGCAGTCGAAGCAGTACTCTGCTGCACCAACAGGGGAACCCAAGACCCAGGAAGAAAACTGATTTCATAATCTGGGATTAATAATTTTTACATCCAACAATGTTGGGGCCTTTTTAAGGCCCAGCATGGGACTTCCACCTGTTCTCGCCAGGTATAGGGAAAAGAATAAGAAAGACTTGCATTTATATAGCGCCTTTTAACGACCACCGGATGTCCCAAAGTGCTTTACAGCCAATGAAGTACTTTTTGAAGTGTAGTCACTGTTGTAATGTAGGAAAGATCGCATTGGGCCTATCAGATTGTGAGGTGGATGGAATTCCCAGGGAAGCCTGGTAGTGTTCTCAGGCATGCCCCAAAGAGTTCTATTAATGTAACAGGGGTTGGGCCTAAAAAGCACCCACCCTCTTGGAGCACAATTTGGGATGGTTAATGCGAGGCGGAAACTTGATGGATCTGGGTTTTGCTGCATATTGTGGCATCCTCCCACCACCCCCACCCCCGCACCAGGATTGTGCCACTTTTAGTAAAAGGAAGCAGCAGGTTAATAGTTTGGGTGGCTAGGGTTAAAATCATCCCATGAGAGAGGTATGGAGACATTTCATTACACAGAGGAAGGTTGGAGCTTGGAATAATTTTGCAACAGGGAATGATTGAGGCAGAGACCATTGCATCTTTTAAGGAAAAAGTAGACAAATATTTAAAACAGAGGCAGATACAAGGCTATGGGGAGAGAGCAGGACAGTGGGATTAGTTTTGGATTGCTCTATCAAAGAGCTGGCCCAGACACGATAAGCCAAATGGCCTCCTCCTATGTTGTGAACATCTATAGTTCAATGCGTTAGCACACCAAAAGAATCTCCGGCCAGAAAATGGTGCAAAAAAAGAATTGAACAAGAAACAAGCCTAAAGCATACTTGCACAATCTCCTGACCCCTCCCCCCCCCTTTCACATAGTCCTTGCCTATGTTACCAGTGAATCATCAGATAATCTACCCGAAGATGGAATCCAATCAAAAGTCCTTAAAATGTAGAAAAATCTATTTATCTTGTTGACTCACACATTCAAAATCTAAACGTGCTCTTGTCATTCCTGGCCACAGTAGGCTCTCTGACTCAAAGTACATGTGCTTAACTCATAAATCTTCAGGTGTTAAAGCAGTAAATTGGATTTTGTAGACAAACCGAGAATTTTGTCATTCCCAAAAGTGTGAAAAATTGAGGTTGAATTTCAATAATGGCTCAGCAGAGAGAGTTACAGGCAGATTTACTTGTGTGAAAAAACGTAGCAAGTGCAACAAGAAAGGCTGAGTTCAATGTATAATGCATTTTCAATGCTGTTAGATATACTCAGGCAGCAAACAGACAAAGGATTGTGTGGGCTTTATGAGAGAAGATACATGTGGGCAATAGTCTGAAACCAAATTCTCAGAGAAATAATAATATTATGGACTAACAATGTGCTTGCCAGATTCAAGGTATTTTGAGAAAGAAATCATGTTGTCAGTCACTGAAAATCCTTTAAAAAAACAGAACAATTGATACTATTGAATGGATGACGGAATTCCAAGGTGCTTCACAGGAGCTTTATCAGACAAAATTTGACATCAAACCACATAAGGAGATATTAGAACAGGTGACCAAACGCTTGGTCAAAGAGGTAGGTTTTAAGGAGCATCTTAAAGGAGGAGAGAGCGACAAAGAGGTTTAGGGAGGAAATTCCAGAGCTTAGGGACAATGCAGCTGAAGGCACGATTGCCAATGTTGGGGCGAAGGATATTGAGGATACACAAGAGGCCAGAATTGGAGGAAGCAGAGTTCTCGGAGGATTATAGGGCTGGAGGAGGTTATAGAGATAGGGAGGGGCGAGGCCTTGGATTTGAACACAAGGATGAGAATTTTAAAATCGAGGCGTTGCTGGACTGGAAGCCAATGTAAGTCAGCGAGCACAGGGGTGATGGATGAACGGGACTTGGTGCAAGTTAGGATACGCTGCTGAGTGTAAGCCTGGCATCACCGTTGTCTTGTTGATTCGTACGTTAGGAGTACAAATGGCTGTACTGATAATTTGCCTCCCTGCAGATCATGTTGCAAACAGTTGTGCAGTTGGGCCAATGTTGTGCAACAATGTTCTCTACTCTGCAAGCTTGCATTGAGAAGAATGCATCATTGGGATCTGTAGGAGATCTCTCAAGCATGAAAGTGGCAAGTACAGCTGCAGCAACTCTTACGAAAGATCCCAGATGCTACCAAGGCATTGGGGTCCAAAATCATGTTAATGACTGGCTTCCACACACCAATATACACACTCTAGAGAACGGTTAGTGAGGGACCTCATGGCAGTGCAATTTTTTGTGCTGGAGCAGGCAGGAATAGGCAGATGACTTTAAAGTTGCTCTCAGTCTCTTCCCTGAAGCTGCCTCTGAAAGCAAGTAGGACCCTGTAGATCAAGTTTGGAAGGTTATTTTGGGCAAATAGGCAGACATTAGGATCTGCAACACAGAGAGAGTAGATGAACTGAAATCAGAAGAAAGTCCTCAGGAAGACTCCACACCTACTGCTTCCAGTAGTACATTATTTGGAGTTGTACCATAGAAAGACCATGACAAACTAGTACGTGTATCACAAGGGGGAAGCACAGCGGCACATTTGCTAAAGAGGCTCTTCACGATTACTATTATTATTCTCATTAAAGACGCAGCACATCACCTTAAATTTGGTACCCATGGTTTTCTTTTGAAATTTATGTTTACCTGATAAGTAGCAGTAATAGTGAAAGGCTGATTAAAAACATCCAATGAAACATAAAGACAGGCGTTCTGGAAAGCATTCCTCCAGTACAGCTTGGCAAGCCAGTGCTGTTTCATGCAGGAGCTGCTGTACTTGTACTAATGCTTCTTTATTCTTCTCCTCTTCCTCCCTCTCATGTACCAGGACTTGCTGATCACCCTCATCCACAAACAGACATATGCTTCTTTGTCACTGCTATGTTGTGTAGTCTGTAGAGCGCCAATATCACTATGCCAGCTCTCTCCAGGGCATTTTGTAAGACACTGTAGTGTTGTCTGCAGCATGCAAATGTTTGACCATTAAGGTCACTGTGCTTCCATGTAGACTCTTCACTGAGGAGTATCAGGGTTGTGTAGGCCAATTTGAGTGAGAAGGCCATAGGGCTGATTTTCCTCTCAGCACTCACCCGCTCCAAGGGCCAGTCAGGCGCACTATACTGGAGGTTCTCTGTGAGAGGAATGCAATCTAATTTACTGGCCTGGGCCATTTGCTTAGCCCAGACATGCTCCTGGCACAAGCCGCACCTTGGCAGAGACTTGCCCTGGGAATCTGGAATTGGGTGGGGGTGGGGAATCATAACATTTTTCTGCCCCCGTTGACTCTTTGCTGCACCTGGAATATGGGCATTCCAAAGACAAAACAAGGACAAAAATAAATCCTCAAAAGTCTCAGGAACTAAGCATTCAACCTGTTGTCAATATGGAGTAAGTGAAAAACCCACAATTCCATTATAATATGAGTGTCAAGGATACTCCTCGAAACCATGCATTGACATGCAGAATTGCTTGGCAGTAGTCACAGACCATTTGGACTTTCATGGAGTGGTATCCTTTTCTGTAGATTAACACCATAGAATGTTACACATATGCTTGAATGGTCCAATGGGTGCAGTGGCAGTGTCACAAATACTGGGAATGGTGCATCTTTCAAAAAACCCGTTGTCTCTCCTACTCCTGCTACAGCCCAGTGCTGAATTTAATGTAGTCAGGAGTATGTGTAAAAAGGGCACCTGTAACCTTGGCAAAACTAACTGATCCCAAAACTGCAGTTGTTTGGAAGGAACTTGTGCTGTTGTACTTTTACTGGTCCTGATACTCAGTGCTGATGTTGTCTATGGGTACAGATCTGATTTCAGTAGAAGGGATTATTTATCCATCTACTGGATTCAGACCTACACCCACAGATAATATCAGCACAGACTAGGTCTCCTCACATATTGTGAGGTGGAGGTAAATCTGTTTTCTGCAATAGACATGTTGCCTTCGGCGATAGCAGATTCTCTGGCTACTGATCTTCCTAGCCTTCCTTTGCTGCACTTCATTGTCCAACTTGTCTGGCATAGTGAGCCTTACTGATTCCCACGTGGACTGAAATAGTTGAGTTTCTTCTTACAGTGTCGCCTGCTATGGTCTGTGCTGGACCTCTGCTGATTCTTTCCACTACCTTAATGCCATCTTTAAAGCAGATGCCATTATTTTGATGTTGAATTGTGAGGCAAACATGAGTACATTTGGCTTCAATTAATACTTAACAAGCCAAAAAGAACATTAACAATGGGGCTATGTGTTAAACTACATGGAACCAGATTACTCCCTGGGAGAATTTTGGGATTCTGTGAAAAAGTCCATTAATGCTAATGCACAAAATCACTTGACATTCATGCCAACTCAGTATGTGTAGGAGTGGTACAGTAATGTACAAAGGTGTTTCACCCCCTAGATGTTTAGTACATTGTTTTCCACCTTTTAACAAAAAACCTTTAAGTATTTTTCAGAACAAGTAGAGAGCTTGAGTTGATTTTTTTAAAAAGTCACTTTACGTTTCATCAAAAGTAATTTGCCATAATAGAGACACATCTTTCCCCTGTGTGAGGGAGTGTTTGAAGAGAATGTCAAAAATCTGAAAGGAATGACAGGATAGGTTCCATTATTCAGCAATAAAGAACAGCTACAGAACAATGTAATGATAGAACAATTATTAACTCATCAGACACGACTTGTACTAACTACAGCCCACAGTCTATGAGACTAACAAAAATGCTTCAGAATGCAGGCTTTGTCTTGTATAACAATAAGGAGTGATAAGGAGCTAACATTTAGAGTGCATACACATCTTTATTTTTAGCTGTGGGTCTAGGAACATAAGAACATAAGAAATAGGAGCTGGATTAAGCTATCCGGCCCTTTCGAGCCTGCTCCGCCATTCAATAAGATCATGGCTGATCTTCTATCTGAACTCCAGCTTTCCACACTATCCCCATATCCCTTGATTCCCTTAGTATCCAAGAAATCTATCGATCTCTGTCTTGAATAAATTCAATGACTGAGCCTCTGCAACCCTCTGGGGTAGAGAATTCCAGAGATTCACCACCCTCTGAGAGAAGACATTTCTCCTTATCTCAGTCCTAAATGGCCGACCCCTTATTCTGAGACTGTGATGCCTGGTTCTAGACTCCCCAGCCAGGGGAAACATCCTCCCAGGATCTACCCTGTCAAGCCCCTTAAGAATTTTACACATTTCAATGAGATCACCTCTCATTCTTCTAAACTCTAGGGAATATAAGCCTAGCCTACTCAATCTCTCCTCATAGGGCACTCCCCCCATCCCACGAATCAGTCTGGTGAACCTTCGTTGCACTCCCTCTAAGGCAAGTATATCCTTCCTTAGGTAAGGAGACCAAAACTGTACACAGTACTCCAGATTTGTTCTCACCAAGCCCTATACAATTGCAGTAAGACATCTTTACTCTTATACTCCAATCCATTTGGAATAAAGGAAGCTTTAGCCTTTACAAGAACACAATCTATCTGTTATGATTCTAGTCTCACCAAAATTATTTATTGATACGTTATATTCCTGTTTCTGAAGATTTTTTACATATAACTTAGATATTCATCTTTTTGCTTTCTATAAGTTCATCTAATAGTTGCAGCCAAAAGCTTTATGTAGATATTGAGGTGAAACTGAAATTCTGGGTGGTAAATGGGTATGAAGGGGACCATTTTAGGGGGGCCAACCTCCACTGCCTGAACAGTGTCGGAAACACGTCTGACATCATATTGGTTCAGGTGTTGTACATGCATCCCTGGCGGATGCCTGAAACAGGTTGTAGACTCCTTGAATATGTTAATAAGGGCCCTATCACCTGTTTTAGGACCCAAACTGGAAAATGATTTGTTCTGAATGCAGCAGGCGAAAGGTCAATGACATGAAATGTTAGCCGTACCTTGCTCTCTCCACAGATGCTGCCTGACCTGCTGAGTTTTTCCAGCATTTTCTGTTTTTATTTCCGATTTCCAGCATCTGCAGTACTTGGCTTTTTGTTTCTCTCTAAAATCACTTTATTAATAGAAATGGCAGCGCAACTAAGACCTCCAAAGATGACATGTTGCCCAAACATCAACTAATGTCCAGAGAGCCTTGGCCCACAGTCTAAGCATCCCTTCCCCCGGCCAACATGTAGTGCTATGAAAATATGGAGGACATTGTTTGCATTGTTGAAAAAAACCATAATTTTAAAAAATACCTTTTTTAACGATTGCTTGTACCTGTATCGAAGTATGACACTTTGAAATGTGATATTGGAAGTGTGATGGATGTATTCTTTTACATATGCACTAACAGATCACCTATGGCATTGCTCATAGTGAGTTGGAGGATGTGGTGTTTATAATAATAGGGTTATCAACAAAGTGTGATCAGGAAGTGTGTATTATAAGCACAACTTTTAATAAGTTACTGGTAGATTGCCCATGGTGTTACTGACACTGAGTTGGAGGATATGCTGCTCTATAACAATAGGGATGGTTATGCCATGTAGGGGAAAACATGAGGGCCACTGATTTACAATGACTGAATATATAAAATTCCATTATATTAAATGGTACTTTGTGATTTTTAATAGTTCTTTAGGACTGACGTCCATGACCCTGTCCAATATTCTCTGAAAACTGTAAATGAATAGCCTTTCTTTTATATGCTAGTCAATCTCCTACAGATACTGTGCATAGAAAATCAAGACTAAGTGTAATCTTCAGATGAAATGGGATTAGAGTTTGGGGGTTAATTGGACTAGGAAATGCAATCGTAAGAATTTTAATAAGACACACACGCACATGTGCGCTCACACATATGCACACAGCTACACACATGCATATATATGTTTATATATAAAATCAATCATACATTCTATCTTTAATTTTCTATAATGCTTTTAATTTATTTAATTTTATTATTTATAGTTAAACAGCAAAAGTGATGACAATTTAGGAAGCAGAGATGTAGAGTTGGTTGGAGCACAGGGGTTTCTCTGCAGTACAGGCCAAGGAGCTGGGAAATACAAAACTGAGGCATTATGCATGCCACGACTGGTAGCAGGATGTAATTACAGTGCAGCAAGTTTACATCGGCAGTTTCTGTTATAAATATATACGTAGGAATTGATCATGGAAAACTTGACATGAAAGTGTGACAAAAGCATGACAACAGGAAGTGAGGTTTGTAGCCAGGAGGTGCATACAGACATAACGGATTTTAATGTTCAGACGCGCTAGCAGCGGGGGTGGGGGATGGGGCTGTCCTGATAAGGGTGGGAAACCCAGAAGTATGTGAAGCACATCTTTCAGTGGCTTTTTAAGACAGCCACTGCATTCACATATGGTTTCCGGGTTTCCCGACCAATTAGCATCAGCGGACGTGATGATGACCTGCATGGCGCGGTTTAAACTCCAGAATTTAGAGGGACACTCCAAACATGCAAGTTGAAGCAGTTGGAGGTGGGAAGGAGTGAGAAACAAGTCTTGCCATGGAAGATAGAAGGTCAAAGACTACTCCCCACTTCAGCGACGCCTCCCTGGATGTGCTGCTGGGGACTGTGAGGAGCCGAGGGAAATACTGTTTCCGAGCAACGGGAGGAAGAAGCCAGCTGGGGACACCAAGTAGGCATAGTTGGAGGTGGCACAAGAGGTCAGCAGCAAGAGGGTGGTGCCATGCTCCTGGATACAGTGGAGGAAGTGGTTCAAAGATCCAAGCAGGGCAGGAAAGATGAGTGAAATGGCACATTCGCCTACATCCTAATGTGCGAATCACCCCAACCCCCTCACTCTGCCCCTACATCCTGATGTGCGTATCACCCCTCTGCCTGCTCAAGACTACTCCAGCACATCACTCCTCACACCAATCCCGCTCTGTCTATGCACTTCCTCACATCACCACTGACACTCACCCTCATCCTTCTGCAATGTCATACCTCTCCCTCATAGTTACCCTCAACAAATGCTCTCCATTCATCCGTTCAATACATGCTATTACTCTCGCTCATAGGTCCCTTCTTTCCCTCCTTGCAGGAGAAGAGAGCACAGAACACGAGGGAGAGGCAGAGAACCAAGGTGGCCTGTCAGCCACCTTACAGCTAACAAATGCAGAGCTGCAGGTGCTGGAAATCAGTGGAGTCTCGGCATGCCTGGCCATCGGAGATGGGAGATGGGGGCCTCCCAACTACCTGGTGACAGAATTAAATATCAGACAGCCACATGGCATACAACACGCACTCATGCTGACTTGATGTCAACAGCAAGTGAAATATGATCCTGTGCATAATGATAACTTCAAACATTCTTATCTTGACAGCACTCATAGAATCATAGAAATTTAAGGCACAGAAGGTGGCCATTCGGTCCATCTTGTCTGTGCCGGTCGAAAAAGAGCTATCCAGCCTAATCCTACTTTCCAGCTCTTGGTCCGTAGCCCTGGTCCATATCCGAGTACTTTTTAAATGCGATGATGGTTTCTGCCTCTACCACGCTTTCAGGCAGAGTTCCAGACCCCCACCACCCTCTGGGTGAAAAAAGTTCTCCTCAACTCCCCTCTAAACCTTCTACCAATTACTTTAGATCTATGGCCCCTAGTTATTGACCTCTCTGCTAAGGGGAATAGGTCCTTCCTATCCACTCTATCTAGGCCCCTCATAATTTTATACACCTCAATTAAGTCTCTCCTTAGCCTCCTCTGTTCCAAAGAAAACAACTCCAGCCTATCCAATCTTTCCTTATAGCTGAAATTCTCCAGTCCTGGCAACATCCTCGTAAATCTCCTCTGTACCCTCTCTAGTGCAATCAAATCTTTCCTGTAATGTGGTGACCAGAACTGTACGCAGTATTCTAACTGTGGTCTAACTAGTGTTTTATACAGTTCAAGCATAACCTCCCTGCTCTTATATTCTGTGCCTCGGTTAATAAAGGAAAGTATCCCGTATGCCTTCTTAACCACCTTATCTACCTGTCCTGCTACCTTCAAGGATCTGTGGTCATGCACTTCAAGGTCCCTTTGTTCCTCTACCCTTCAGTATCCTACCATTTATTTTGTATTCCCTTGTTTTGTTATCCCTCCCCAAATGCATTACCTCACACTTCTCTGGATTGAATTCCATTTGACACTTTTCTGCCCACCTAACCAGTCATAGCGAAAGAGGAAGTAGTGGAGATACTGGATGAGATAAAAACTGATAAAGACAAGGTACTATACTTGGGTTGCATCCTAGGATGCTGAGGAAGGTTAAGAAGGAAATCACGGAGGTACTGGCCATAATCTTCCAATCTTCCTTAGATATGGGGGTGTGCCAGAGGAGAATTGCAAATGTTACACCCTTGTTCAAAAAAGGGTGTAAGGATAAACCCAACAACTACAGGCCAGTCAGTTTAACCTCGGTAGTGGGGAAATGTTTTAGAAACGATAATCAGGGACAATGTTAACAGTCACTTGGACAAGTGTGGATTAATTAAGGAAAGCCAGCACGGATTTATTAAAGGCAAATCGTGTTTAACTAACTTGATCAAGTTTTTTGATGAGGTAACAGAGAGGGTTGATGAGGGCAATGCGGTTGATGTGGTGTATATGGACTTCCAGAAGGCGTTTGATAAAGTGCCACATAATAGGCTTGCCAGCAAAGTTGAAGCCCATGGAATAAAAGGGACAGGGGCAGCATGGATACGGAATTGGCTAAGTGACAGGAAACAGGGAGTAGTGGTGAACGGTTGTTTTTTGGACTGGAGGAAGGTATACAGTGCTGTTCCCCAGGGGTCGGTACGAGGACACTACTTTTCTTAATTATATATTAATGACTTGGACTTGGAAGTACAGGGCACAATTTCAAAATTTGCAAATGACACAAAACTTAGAAGTATAGTGAACAGTGAGGAGGATAGTGATAGACTTCAAGGAGGACATAGACAGGCTAGTGGAATGGGCGGACACGTGGCAGATGAAATTTAACACAGAAAAGTGCAAAGTGATACATTTTGCTAGGAAGAACGAGGAGAGGCAATATAAACTAAAGGGTACAATCCTAAAGGGGGTGCATGAACAGAGAGACCTGGGGGTATATGTGCACAAATCGTTGAAGGTGGCAGAGCAGGTTGAGAAAGTGGTTAAAAAAGCATACGGGATCCTGGGCTTCATAAATAGAGGCATAGAGTACAAAAGCAAGGAAGTTATGATGAACCTTTATAAAACACTGGTTCAGCTTCAACTGGAGTATTGTGTCCAATTCTGGGTACTGCACTTTAGGAAGGATGTGAAGGCCTTAGAGAGGGTGCAGAAAAGATTTATGAGAATGATTCCAGGGATGAGGGACTTCAGTTACCTGGATAGACTAGAGAAGCTTGGGTTGTTCTCCTTAGAGCAGAGAAGGTTGAGAGGAGATTTGATTGAGGTATTCAAAATCATGAGGGGTCTAGACAGAGTAGATAGAGAGAAACTGTTCCCATTGGCGGAAGGGACGAGAACCAGAGGACACAGATTTAAGGTGATTGGCAAAAGAACCAAAAAGACGTCATGAGGAAAATCTTTTTTACGCAGCGAGTGGTTAGGATTTGGAATGCACTGCCTGAAAGGGTAGTGGAGGCAGACTCAATCGTGGCTTTCAAAAGGGAACTGGATAAGTACCTGAAGGAAAAAAATTTGCAGGGCTATGGTGAAAAGGCAGGGGAGTGGGACTAGCTGAAGTGCTGTTACAGAGAGCTGGCACGGGCTCGACGGGCCGAATGGCTTCCTTCTGTGCTGTAACCATTCTATGATTCATTGATATCTTCCTGCAGTCTCCAGCTTTCTTCCTCACTATCAACCACACGACCAATTTTTGTATCATCTGCAAACTTCTTAATCATGCCCCCTACATTGAAGTCTAAATCATTGATATATACCAGAAAAAGCAAGGTACCTAGTACTGAGCCCTGCGAAACTCCACTTAAAACAGCCTTCCAGTCACAAAAACACCCATCAACAATTACCCTTTGCTTCCTGCCGCTGAACCAATTTTGGATCCAACTTGCCACTTTCCCTTGGATCCCATGGGGCTTTTTCTTTTCTGACCAGTCGGCCATGTGAGACCTTGTCAAAAGCCTTGCTAAAATCCATGTAGACAACATCAAATGCACTTTCCTCATCAACCCTCCTTGTTACCTCCTCAAAAAATTCAATCAAGTTAATCAAACACAACCTTCCCATAACAATTCCATGCTAACTGTACCTTTCTAAATGACGATTAATACTGTCCCTCAGAATTTTTTCCAGTAATTTGCCCACCATCGAGGTTAGGCTGACTCCCCTGTAATTACTTGGTTTATTTCTTTCTCCCTACTCATTCATTATTTTATTTTATTATTTACAGTTAAATAGCAAAAGTGATGACAATTTCGGAAGCAGAGAAGTAGAGTTGGTTGGAGCACTGGGGTTTCTCACAAGGCCTCCCACAGGAGGTGGTCCAGGTCACTGCCGCCGACTCTTCAGAGGAGGTCACTCCCTCTGAGGGTGCACCGTCACAGGACTTATGCAGACCATGCACCAGATCAGTTACTCACACTTCGGTGGAACCAGTAAGGCAGATAGTTTGGTTTTCACGTCGTACACACACATCACAAGTGAGCAAGAGCAGATGGTGAAGACAGGGACAGCTGTAAAGAGTCTGCGTCAGAGAGCGCAGGACGCTCCAAGCTCTGCTCAGCTGGATGCAGATGCTGGACCTCGGGGGCTGTCGCCAAACAGGATACTTCTGGAGCAGCAGCAGAGAATGTGCGATGCACTGGCAGGTGTTCCAGTCACACTGTGCACGCTTGCATAGAGGTTGGAGGAGTCCGTCTCAAGCATAGTTGGCATGATGTCGCAGGCCTTTGTGATGATGTCTTCATCCATGGAAAGGGTGGCCACCTGCATTGTGCGTTAAACGCAGCAATCACCCGAGTGCATGCAGGCCTTCACCAATGGCTTTCACACTCTGAATGCCACCTTAAATAGGATGAATGATACTCTAGCCTTGGCCGTTCATTGCCCCACTGATCTGCAGTAAAGTGTTCTCCAGCACATTGCTAGCAGGGAAGTGCGGCTGGGCCATGAGAAGGATCATGGCGAAGGGGACATGGAAAAGAAAGAAAGACTTGCATTTATATAGCGCCTTTCACGACCACCGGATGTCTCAAAGCGCTTTACAGCCAATGAAGTATTTTTGAAGTGGAGTCACTGTTGTAATGTGGGAAACGCAGCAGCCAATTTGCGCACAGCAAGGTTCCACAAACAGCAATGTGATAATGACCAGATAATCTGTTTTTGTTATGTTGGTTGAGGGATAAATATTGGCCATGACACCGGGGATAACTCCCCTGCTCTTCTTTGAAATAGTGCTATGGGATCTTTTACGTCCACCTGAGAGAGCAGACGGGGCCTTGGTTTAACGTCTCATCCGAAAGACGGCACCTCCAACAGTGCAGCACTCCCTCAGCACTGCACTGGAGTGTCAGCCTAGCTTTATGTGCTCAAGTCCCTGAAGTGGGACTTGAACCCATAACCTTCTGACTCAGAGGCGAGAGTGCTACCAACTGAGCCATAGCTGACAGTTGGAAGTGGGGACTCGGGTCAACGTGCTTCCACTTCTCACCCGTTGCCCCCCACCCCCAGTCAGTAGCCAACATGCTGCCTCATGTCCCGATGGCGGAGTCTGCCCTGCACAGGTACAGGAGGAGCAGTCTTTGGCAGGGCCTGCACAGGCTCCAAAACCCAGAGGAAGTCAGCTAAGAGCATCTCAGCAGTCAGAGCAGGGATATGAAGAGCCTGCCTCTTCTCTGCTGAAGCCACAGGGGTTGCACCATGTAGAGGTGCTAGGAAAAGGAAGAGTAAAGAATTGTAGTTGCACAAGTGTATGCACATCTGTGTGTTACACATTGTTAAAATGTTACGTTTCTGTTTTATATGTGAGCCATATAAATATTATTCTTTTGCACCACTTTCCCGTTTTGCTCATTCTTGGTTGTTGGCTGGCAAGTGGCCTTTTCAGTTGTGATGATGATGAATGGCAAGACATGAATTGACGCCAATTAATTAATAGGAAGCGGGTCTGATGACGGCATTTGATAACGCGTCCTCAGCTGGTTTCCTTAAAGGGACCACGCCCACATTGATTTTGACAGTTGTGCTGTCAGTGTTCTACAGCATTGAGGTGCTGCAAGCACTGACAAGCATGGCACAGAGGTGCATGTCTGTACCCAGGCTCATGCATGACTCCCTTCATATGCTTATGGAGGGAGTCACAGTATGCAGGGAGATTCTCTTCCCTTCCCATGGGCGGAAGAGTCCTCCCCAGGAGATCAATGCAGTCTGGTTGCACATTGCACAGGAGGACACAAGGAGGGATGTCGTCAGGAGTCCCTGGCTACAGTGACGCAAACCTTTCATTGATCTCAGTAAATCACGAAATGATACTGCAATGCAACACTCAAACTCACCCTGCTGTGCCACTCATCACATACCCATCACTCTGCCTTCCCTATCCTACTCCTACACATCCTTACTCACACCAACTTACCTTGCACTTCCACCTATCCCTCTTTATCTACATCATCACTTCCCCATCTTACTAGCCACCCCTCATACTCACCCTCATCCTACTGCAAGCATACGGACGAACAACACACATGGGTAGGCACTTGAGTGGTTTAGCCAATGTTCATGTGAAGTTTCTGTTAATGTGTTGACAAGCACTGAAATCTATATTTTCAACACTTCACCTTATTGGACAGATCTGTGCGCACTTCGAGAAGTGTCTTATAGTGAGTTCCAGTGAATGTTGAGACATAACTCCCCCCCCCCCCCCCCCCCCCCCGCTATATTGATGAGTGTGAAAGGAATGGCTTGGTCATTGTAGGGATGCTTTATGGTGTTGGTGTGGGGTGGTGCCAACCTGGCGCATCATGTGGCAGCATGGGTGTGCATCGTCAAGTGATGTAAATCTGGCCATGGTGAGGCCATCCCTGGCCTCCCGGGCAGCAATGTTGTTGGATGCTGATGCCCTGTGTCTGTGCAGCATCAGGTGCTGGTGGAGAAGGTTGGCGATGTTGTTGGTTTTGTTGTTGGTGATGTTGGTGTGCCTGGTGATGTTGGTGCTGGGGCTGATCGTGTTGGGATTCAGAGGACCAAGGTGAGATTTTTTCAAGGGCATCGATGTTGCTGGAATAGATGGCAGCTGAAGTTGAGATGACAGAAGCGATCTTTCAATGGTGAGAGAGCTTGCTCCAAGGAGGTGGCACTGGATAGAGAGTTGGCTCTAAACACTTGCAAGCTACAGAAAGCTCTATGGGGGAAAAATTCAGTTGGTTGCGACTCCCGTTAGCGCCTTAAGAGGGCGCTAATGGGGTGCAAAGCATCTAGCGCCCAGGCGCGGCGAAGTTTGCACTGCTCGCGAAATTAACTAGACATTTTGCGGCGGCGCTAAACACTACCGCCACGATCTCCTGCGCCGGCAGATCGTGACGTCACTCGAGTGCACAACGCCCCGGTATCACCCCGGAGCGGATATTGAGTGGCGCCCCCTGCCTTACCGCCTGACGCTAGCAACGACAGGTTGAGGGGAGCGTTCTGCAGTCATGAAGGGAAAGGGGGAGCGCTATTTAAAGGTGACCGCTTCCTGCCTTTTATTGTTGGTGCCATTTTTGAACTATGCATTCTGAGAGAGAGAGGGAGAGACTTCTGGAGAGATTCAATGTTGTGTGAAGGAGTTTTGGGTACTGAGCAGCACTTTGCAGGTTCATTTTGATTTGCCATTCCTTGTATCGATTTAGCAGAGATTGTGGGGGTATCACTCTGAGCTCTTTGCCTGGTACTCTCCATTGTTCTTTCCAGCACATTTGATGTGCAGGTCTCTCCAGGCCGAGATTCAAGGCTGCAATGAGCAGGATGTGGATGGAAAGCAAGATTAACCATCCCCTTTAAGAACTGGCCCGTGCCATTGTGTGTGTGTTCCATTGCTGACTGACATCACATGAGCTTCGCCAGCGCTCTGAGGTAGCGCCTTGCTCCTCGGCCTTTGCGCCTTAAGACAGGTGTGAAGCGCCTGATTTAGCGCTGCAATCACCTCCAGGGGCGATAAAAGTCAAGTTTGCAGTCGGTGGCGATAATTAGCGCCAGGCGCTAATCTTTGCGCCCGGCCGATAATTGCGCCCCAAATGGGGCGATACTGAATTTCTCCCCCTATATGTCTTACAAATGCAGTTAACAACAGTTTCTGAGCTCTGAAAATGAACAGCTGCAACATGTTATCCTTTACACCACTTCTGCAGCTGTCAGGTAATCAGATAAATCAAAGCAGACTCAATTCACACCAGGGTGAGCTGGCATGTTCCCCAAGCAGCGGGTAACCTGTGGGGGAGCACGTACAATTACAAGGTAGGCTCAAAATAGCATTAAATTGGCTCTTAACAAGTCATTTCATGATTTAAATTGTCTCCCCCGCCGCTTGGTGTCAGGTCAGTTCTCCACTGACAAACCTGACACCTGGGAGACTCGTGGGGAGGCGGGTTGACAGCGGATTTCCTACCCGGTCAATCTTTGCTATTTTGACAGCGGACTTGTCTCCAAACCCACACTCTGAACGCCGGCAAAATTCAGCCCCATGATTCTAACTCACTGGAGTGAAATACAGAAGTTGACGGCTTCCCGATGCGCTCGTTTTTTTCCAGGATTTCACCCCCCCACCCCCACCCATACCCACAGACTCACCCACATGGAGTTCCTCCTTGTTTAATCTATGACAGCTGTTTGATCTTGCTAGCTGGTATACCTTTCATCAAAGGCACTAGTCGGCACATTTTAAATGTTTTTTCAGATCAAAAAATATTTAATTTACTAAGAAATTGACTAGTGTACTCTAATGAAACTATTAAATGGTTCAGTTTAGTTTTTTTTAAGTCATTTTAAGCGATTTGAAATCAGGCTACCCACACGTGGAGAACTGGACACCCTTATAAAAATGCATAGTTTTGCTGATAAGCCCATTTTCAACTGTATTAATAAAACTGCACCAGGTTACCACTCTTAAGGAATACTTTTCAAATGGAAGTTCTATTATGCTGCCCAATTGCACAGGTTCATGAAAGATTTTACGTTGTGATTATGCAAATGAATTTTAGCGGATGGTTGAACTGTAACCTAACCAATGCAATTTTAAGCGCATTTTGGCGCAATTTCCTGATTGAGCCCAAAGTGGAAACTCTACCCCAATAGCTGTGACATGTGTGTAATCAGTACTCTGTCACTTTTTCTCTCTCCCACACACACAAAGATGAATAAACATTCTTTCAAATAATTCTGAAAAACAACTGAGCAGAATCTGCTGGAAACAGAAGAAAAATATTCATCATACAGCTGACTGCACAGTACTGATGCAGCATGGGAAATTAAGCACACTGCACGTGCTCAGACTGATTTTTGTTTAGAACCTTATTTTCGAAAGTGAAAATTTCAGTGGTTGAGAAAAAACTGAGAGATTAAAATGCTTTCTGAAAAATGTTCACAATTTGTGGCAAAAAGATAATAGTGTGCCACCCATGTAGGTGGGTCCAATTTTTACATGTTTTAGTTGCTCAGAACACAAGTGATGGCAAATCCTGGAATATGTCAATTTAGTGGCTTAGAAAAAACCCCAGTAAATTAAGTGAAAATCAGATGCATCAAAAACCTGCTGATTGGCTTCTGTATGTAACTCTCGAAGGGTTGCAGTGCAAAATATGATTTTCAAAATTCATCACATTGTAATGAATGTAGTGTTTTTTTCTCTCTGACTATGGGGCACACAACCTTTGCAGAGTGAAGAAATAAAGTACCTAATAACAATATTTATTGCCCTGATGCTTTTCTTCTTTTGGATAGCATTCACCACCTTCAACGTTCACTCCCTCCACCACCGGCGTACTGTGACTGCAGTGTGTACCATCTACAAGATGCACTGCAACAACTCGCCAAGGCTTCACCACCCAAACCCGCGACCTCTACCACTGAGAAGAACAAGGGCAGCAGGCGCATGAGAAAACTATCACCTGCAAGTTCCCCTCCAAGTCACACACCATCCTGACTAGGAAATATATCGCCGATCCTTCATTGTCGCTGGTTCAAAATCCTGGAACTCCCTCCCCAACAGCACTGTGGGAGTACCTTCACTACATGGACTGCAGCTGTTCAAGAGGGCGGCTCACCACCACCTTCTCAATGGCAATTAGGGATGGGCAATAAATGCTGGCCTTGCCAGCGACGCCCACATCCCAGGAACGAATAAAAAAAATCAACTTTGGTTTTCAGGTGGTTGGAATTTCTGCTTTGTTTCCTGCCACACCGAGGGGTGCAACACTTAAGGCCTAGAAATTCGAGGGTTTAGCGCCAGCCATTAAGGCCTGATTCAGGGAAAAATGGCGGCCGCCGCACTTCCGCCTGCTGCCAGTGGGTCCTCCGTCAGCCGCCATTTTCGGCTGGGCGGTAGCGCTGCCAATGTGTGCGCTCGCTATCATTATGTAGATTATGCAGATCATGACGCCAGTGAGTGTGCAACGCTCACCTGATGCCCGATCTGCCATTTTGGAGTACGCCACTCAACTTACCGGCTTGTCTTAATTGTGACCAGCTGAGCAAGCATTGAGAAGCAGGAAGGAGTCTTCAGCAGCAGTATTTAAAGGGATCATCAGCAACAACTTGCACCTGATACGTTTGTTCAGTTTGACTGGCTCTGTGCAACTTTCTGCAACTCCAGCAGCTTTATAAACTTCTTTCAAGATTCTAAGGTAACAGGGAATGTTGCTGCAAGTGGAGAACGCCTCCATTCTTATTTAAAGGCTTCTGCTCACAACACTTGCTCACAGTCATGGGGGCTCTACTGGCAGTCCCCCTCGCACTCGAGTATCTTTGGGAGAGGGAGCGGAGACAGCGAGGAAGAGGGGAAGATGCACGCAGAGGGAGGGGGAGGAGGGCCAGGAGGGCTCTCAACAGGAGGTCTTACCCACCCAGGGTCCTCCGAGAGCAATTCTCTTATATCCATTTAAATGAAGAGCAGTGTATTAGGAGGCTCCACTTCACCAAGGAGGTAGTCACAGAACTCTGCTACCTCCTGCAACCAGACCTCCAGCCTCAGACCAGGGCTACCACGGCTCTCCTGGTGGCAGTCAAGGTCACCGTGACCCTCAATTTCTTCACCAGCGGATCCTTCCAGTCTGCAGCAAGAGACATTGCTAACTATCCCACAGTTCGCCATCCATCACTGCATTCGGGCAGTCACTAAGGCTCCCTACACCAGGAGAAGGGATTACGTTGTCTTCTCTCTGAGCAGAGAGAAGCAGGACGAGTGTGCATGTGGCTTTGCCAGGATAGCGGGCTTCCCCATGGTGTAGGGCGCCGTCGACTGCACCCACGTGGCTTTGCAGGTACCACATAACAATCCTGAGATCTTCCATAACCACAAAGGCTACCACTCATTTATTGTGCAGTTGTTGTGCGACCACGCACAGCGCATTCTAATGGTCAATGCCTGCTATCCGGGCAGCAGTCATGATGCTTTCAGCCTGTGTCAGTCCGGTGTGCCAGCAATCTTCCAGCCACTACGTCAAACCCGAGGGTGACTGCTCGGAGACAGGGCTATCTGCTCTGCACCTGGCTGATGACTCCCCTCCGCAACCCCACCACTCGTGCCCAGAACTCATATCATGAGAGCCATGCTTCCACCAGGAACATCATCGAGCAAACCATCGGGGAACTGAAGCAACGGTTCCGCTGCTTTGACCGCTCAGGACGAGCCCTCCAGTACTCGGTGGAGAGGGTGTTCCATTTCGTGGTGGTCTGCTGCATGCTTCACAACGTGGCCATCGTGAGGGTGCAGCCCTTGCCACCAGGGATTGCGGGACCACCTCAGGAGGAGGAGGAGGGACAGGATGAGGAGGAGGATGAGGAGGAAGAGGAAGTGGCGGAGGACAAGGAGGAAGAGGAGGAGGATGAGGAGCAAGGGAGCAAATCCCCCTTCGGCGCGGGCTGTCCTTGAATCAGACTTCGATTCCAGTGAATGAAACCCCAAATCCCCATTGCTCACCACATCCTCATCAAGCACATTCCCATCATACCATCCCACTGTCACAGAATATCACAGCATCCTCCTGGGCACAAAGCTGAAATGAGAGCCACCACAATACAAAGATTCAAACAAAATGATGAAATTTATCAAAAATCAATTCACAAATACTATATCAACTAATCACCCTTGTGCAATCCCTTAGTGCCTGTCGTTTGGGTGCCCTTTCCTGCTCTAGTGCGCCTACGAAGTGCTTCCCCAGTGGCTGTGGCATGGCTTGTGGAAGGCTGCTGAGTTTCCATGGGGCAGACTTCAGATGGCCTTGCAGGACGACCTGGAGCAGCTCTGGACCTAGAAGGCCCGGCTGTAGACTGCACCACCTCGATATGGGCGGCAGCAGTCTGGGCTGGCAGCCTGGCTCGTGATGAGAACAGGAATGCTGTCATCCTGAGAGAGGACAGCAGGTTCCTGCTCCACAGACCCATTGCCACTCCCCCAGGGTGGCACCTCAGCATTCCTAGCAATCTGTTGGAGTACAGATCGACAGTGGTAAACCCAGCCACGATGGCAGCAGTCTGATCTTGCGTGGCAGCAAGCTGAGACTGCAAGTCAGCAGTCTGCACTTCCGCTGCAGCACTAAGACGTTGGGTCACTTCTGCCTGTGCTGCAATGGCAGCCACGACATCGCCCATCACACGCAGCATCATGTCTGGGTCAACACGGTCTCTCCTGGAGTTTTCCATCATTTCCAGCCTGGAAATCATGGGCTCCAAGCTCTGCACAAATCCCCATGCAATGTTGGAGGCAGACTCCTCCACACTCCTTGACATTTCCAAGAGGCTCTCTGGCCAGTTTGCCATTGCACCTAGTAATTCGGTGTGCATGCCCATCACCTTTCTTCTGAAGGCCATCCCATTGAGGTCCTCATCTGAGTCATGTGTAGGAGAACTCGTGCATGAACTCACCCTCCGGGGAGCTGGCCCCGAGCTACCCTATCTCCCTGGCCTTGCTGCAGCCCACTCCTGCCCGGTGCCTCACCCTGTGCAGATCTCGCATCTACACTACCCTCTAAATTATGCATAGTGTCAGTTTCTGAGTTGGTATCTGTGAGTGTCAGATGTAGTGATGCTGTGTCTTCTTCTTCCCCCCCACTCGCTCTCCTCCATCGCCTCGGGACAGGTTCTGTGGCTGTTTGTTCTTTGTTATCTGAAAGCAGAAAGGCCCAAGGGTCAGGTTGTGGTGAGGGGAGGGGGGCGGAGAGCAAGATATGCATGCATACAGCATCAGCAGCTTGTAAGTGAGAAGAGAGTGTGAGATGAGAGGGAAGTGGGATGTGAAGGATTAGGAATGAGCATACCGTTGTTGTCCCCAAGGGCTTCAACTTCACCTGTTGCCACGACCTCAGAGACTTCCCATCCAATGATGTTGAGGCCTGTATCGCAGCTTCCCCCCCACCCCCCCCAATCAATCATCTGTCTGCCGCTGCTCCTGGAGATTGTGCCCGACCTTGGCCTGCAAGAGAAAGGGAAGTATGTCAGTGAGTGTGGTGCAATATGTTTGGGTGATGTGCCTGCCATAGTTGAATAGCTGTCAGTGTGTGCACGGTGTGTGATGTGGGTGTGAGTGTTACAGCAGTGGTAAGGTTGCGAGGGTGAAGTGAAGCTCTGATTGTGAGGTGTGGGTGGTGATAGGTAGAGATTGTTGGTAGGTGAGTGATGGGGGTTTGGTGCATTGAGCAGTTTGTGAGGCTTGTGGTGCAGATGGTGGGATATGGCATTTGCTGAAGCCTTCACTCACTTTCAATTGTTGTGTGAGGCCATTAAACTTTTTGCGGCATTGGACCCAGGACCTGGAGACCACGCTGTTAGCCGTCACAAGAGATATCTCCTGCCAGAGCCTTCTACATGTATGGGCCGATGGCTTGCTGCCGGCTTGCGGGAAGAGGATAGCCCGCCTCCTCTCCACGACCACCACCAGTGACTCTAGAGCTGCATCTGAGAAGCGTGTTGCTCTTTACCTCTGCTACCGCTCAGTCATCTCTTCCTAGTCAGTTTTGCTTCCAAGTGGCGCTCCAAATGGAATGACAGTGAGGTGCTGTTGCATCAAAGAACCTCCCCTTTAAGTAGTGGAGAAACCCTAGGCCAAACATGACTTTGGAATTAGACTGTACCCGATATTGGCCCACCTGTTGAGCGGTAAGCCAATGAGCAGCGGGTTTAGCGCGGAGATCAGCACTATAACCATGTAAATGAGCACTGAGCACGAATTTTGCGTGCTAGCTAGACCACTTTGACCCGTTGCAGCTAAATAGTGCTGGGCCATGACACCACTCGTTTTTGGGCCATATCCTATTTCTAGGCCTAATAGTCCTCACATTTGAAGATTTTATTGGAATAGCTGGTATCTGTGCTTCGGCAATAGCTTGAAAGAGCAATTTTTTTTTTTTTTTACAGCTCATAGAAAAGTTTTTTCATTATCCAATGGATTGAGGAAATCATCAGGTGTGGGCATTCTACTTTCTCCCAGCAATGATTCAGACAACAAAGCAGCTCCACACAGTGAGGACATTTTCTGATTTCTCTGAATCACATCATTACCATCTCCGCATTCTACAGCAAGATTGAGGGCAATCAGTATCACCTCAAAGCACTTTTATGGTTGATTCCTTCTTTCTCAGTTTAGCAGAAATACATTCCCGAGTCGGAAATTTCACTGAAAAACAATGCAGTTCTGTTCTGCTCTATTTAAAGAGACATTGTCAAGATATTGAGTAATTTTCAGCCAGACTTAGTTCAGCTCTGAAAGTTCTGCTACAATTTCTCTGTGCTCGCTGTCTGGGAAAGGTCATGCTGCAATCAATATTTTAAGTCGTTTTTCAAAGCATATAGTGAGGAGCATACAGAATAAAGAAGGAAAGATTTGCATTGATATAGCGCCTTTCATGACCACTGGACGTCTCAAAGCGCTTTACAGCCAATGAAGTACTTTTGAAGTGGAGTTACTGTTGTAATGTGGGAATAATTACATCCTAGGATTAGAAAGCATGGTCTAAACAAACTTGATCCTAAATCTACCAGCAAGACAATCAAGTGAAACAAGGAACAAAAATGAACCCCACAAAATAATTAATACGTGAAATGGAGATCTGGATACGGTGGTGGAGGTAAAAACCTTTGACTAATTTAAAAATAGCTGGACGTTATGTTGGAAGGGACATTAGTACTTTTCTGATTGGATGAGCTAGTGTCATGGCATGTGAACCCAATTCCACTGACCCTGTGAAAACAAATGCTTTCACACAGATATCCTGCAGTGTTTCTGCAGGATTTTATTACTTTTCTTTCATTTTTAAGTACACAGGCACATCTCTCCAGGGCATAGAAATGAACTAGGTGTGGCTAAGACAATACGGCAATGTTTTATGTTCAGCGTTCCCGGCGCTGAGCTTCACGCATTGGAAGTGCCTTTCAGGGATTTGCAAATTCCCAAAATGTGCTACTGCCAAAAGAAGGTGGGCTCTGGGAGTACTAAAGATGAAAAGTTACCCAGCACATTTTATTCAGCCACACAGGGGGTTTCATCAAGGTCAGGCTAACACCGCCAGCTGCAATACTGAATACATTGAGTCTTTTGAAAATAGGCATTTTCTCAGGAAACCAATATGACCTCAAAACGTCTCAGAGGATTAATATTCTGCATTATAGTTCCTTTTATATTTTCTTCCTGGCAGCCCAGGAAGTTATGTTATGTGTGACCCCCAGTGGGTAAGTCTTCCTGCTGCGAATGCAAACTCCGAAAATGACCCCCAAGATGTATAACGCACTTGTGTCCCCAGGTATGGCACTGATAAAGCACAAAAACAACCATGCCGAATGATTTATTGCACACGCAAAATGACAAGATCTTAACGGGTATAGGCAAGTAAACTTCAATATGTTTAACACCGTCACAGATTCTGAGAGTGCAGGGCCTCAAATGTAGAAGTGGGAGGTGAAAAGACTGTTTAGATTTAACTACATTATGCAAAGGGTGGTGAATGTTTGGAACAGACAGCCAAGAGAGGCAGTGGGGGCTGATTGCATCAGCAAATTGAAGAGAGAGTTGGATAAGTATCTGGAGAAAAAATTGGTAGATGAGTATGATAAATATCGTGAGATACGACATTTCCTAGAATGCAGGCCCAGAGGATGGAGCTCACTGATCTTTATCAGTCCTATGTTTTGAGGTTTCATATTTAACCAGGAACAAATGTGCCACACAAAGATTTGTAGAAAATAATATTCATACTTGAACACACAGAACATCTTTGCACATTTAAATGACATTTGCCTATTGGACAGCAGAGAAAAATATTTACTGTAAAGCACCTCAACATAGACTTTAACATTTTTCATGTTACTTTTTATGCATCAGTATGGGCATTTGCTATAGTGCACACCTTATATTAACAAGGAAAATATGGCTCTGGAGGACTTTGGGCTGCATTTACTGGGGTGGTAGCGGGCGAGACCAGTGGCGGGTCAGGTGGGAAAGTTCTTATTTTTGACAGTGGGTCGGGAACCCGCTGTCATCTCGCTCCCACTGTAAAGTTTCGCAATTATCGCGATTCAAAATAAAAAGAGAGAAGCAGATTCGTTTGATCAGTTTATTTAAACGAAATGCTGTCATGATTAAAAGGGACACAGAAGCCTGTAAAATGGCCACCGCGCATCGTGGCAGAAGCTTCCAGAATTACAGTGGGCAGACAAGATGGCGTTCGAATAAACATTTCAATATAAGACGGGATCATACTCGATAAGCACTGATAAAGACAGGATGCAACCTGTTTGCATTTGTGACAATAGCAAAAGATATGAGTGCTGGAATCGTTTTCCATGCACAAGTAAGGACCATTGTACTGGGCAATTGAAGGCCCATCCAGACACATCAATACACAAATACCCCCACGGCTCTACAATGAGAGAGCCATTCTCGGGTGATTAAACAAGTATTCGGGGGCCCCCAAAACCCAGCCAGGGAGGCTCCTAGCCGGTTCAACAATGGGGAAAACATTAACGGGTAGTTGGCCAGTTTCAGGTGCTACCGAAACCCGTTAAAGACAAGAATCGCCCCATGCTGGGAGTTTTGAGCGCCAATATTTCACAAAGGACAAACATTAAGATTTGGGCGGGAGATAAGGGAACACGGCACTATATCTATAGTGAACAAATGT
This sequence comes from Squalus acanthias, assembly GCA_030390025.1. NCBI lineage: Eukaryota > Metazoa > Chordata > Chondrichthyes > Squaliformes > Squalidae > Squalus > Squalus acanthias. Next base: position 89,049,406 of record CM059426.1, read on the forward strand.
CCATCGCTCGCTTAACTCTGCTGACTCTTGACTCGGGCTGAACTCTTATTCTGCTATTCTGATCCTCGGGTATCGCTCTGCTGGACGAGCAGCCTTCTGTGTTTCTCTGGACTCTGTTGACTCTGAACTTTTAGCCGCACTGGACGGTTATTCGAATGTTGGGTGGAGCTCAATCGGAACGAGCCGCCTCGACGAAGGCAAGTGACCGGGTACACCATCCCGAGAGTCGGTAAACGGTGTCTGGACCCGAAGGCCCAACAAGACAAGACGAAATGACAAGAAAAGAAGAAGAATCCACGTGCCGCCGCGATCAGTAAACCCTGACCGCACCCGAAAATATAAGACCCACTTCTTGAACTCTACAGGTTATTGCACGAACCGGTCAAAGACTCTTCTTTGAATTCTACCGACAACTGGTGTCGGTACAGGAAGACTTTTCTTTGAGTTCTACAGCCGGGCCCGAGTTCTGTCAAGTTCTTCATGACAACGGGGAGCCCGGCCTGCTTGCCGCAGCAGCGAAGATAAACAAGTGGGGTACAGAGACCCCTCCAAACACGTGACAGTCAGGCGCTGCAGCGAAACGAGCCGAGTGCCTCACTTTAAAATTCTCCGAAGTATCACGAGTGGTGAGCATGTTTCACGATCCTACAAATCTAGATGTAGTGTAGGTATTGATAGGGGAGGGTGGTTTTATTAAGGATAAAGTATAATGTGTTCCCCTTTTTACGATGTGCCGTGCGTTCTTCATTACCATAGACCAAGCTTTATGAATGTATGTATACTTGTACTCTCGTTAATTTGCGCCTATGACATGTACTTCATGATTTTGGACGCTATGCAATAAAGATTTCCATTTCATACTATTCAACCGGGTCTATTTGAGTTTTTCTCTGCATTACTGCTCTCGCACCTAAGTCCAGTGTTAGAACCGTAAGGGCGAGTGGGTCGAACCACTCACAGGTGCTTATTGCAACAAGGCTGGCCGGAGACCAGAGCAAGCAATAGTATTAGGCAACGAAGGCCTAACCTTGCACCAGCACCGTCTGTGATACAAGCACGCCAAAACCCCTTACAGAAAATGGCGACTGCGGCAGGACACTGGCAGCGAGAGAGTAATGTTTTAGACCCTGGTGTGAATAGGCGAAATGTGATGGATGAGAGGGTAGCCGACTATGTGTTTGGGAACGTTAACTTAACCAAAAGGTGGATAAGTGACCTACTGATGGATAAGCGTCCGCTAGACGCAGCCATCAAATGGACAGGCAGTAAAGAGCATAAGAAGTCGGTGGAGAAAGCGGTCTGGCTGATGTGCTACAAGAAGCAAGTCCAACTTTCGGACCAGGTCATTGTGGCACAGGTAGCTCAGATCAGGGATTTGGAAGTTGAGATGGAGGAAAAGATCACGGGAGGACAGAAACTCATTGCATCCTTGAATGCGTTACATCAGGAATGCCAGATAGTAGCCAACCACCATGAGGCTAAAATTGATTACCTAGAGTGTCAGGTCACGGAAGCGAAATTAAACGAGGGTAGGATTAGAGAACGGTGTGCCCGCCTAGCTAACCAGATAAAAGCCCAGGAAGAAAGCTTGAAGGGAGTTAGGGTGGCATATAAGATGGCCCTCGAGGATAGGCATGAGGGAGCTGACCACAGTGTTTGCCAGAAGGAGATAGGGAACCTAAGAGAGGCCCTAAATAAGGCCAACGGCTTGGTGTGCCTCATCAGCCCGTCAGAAAACCAGCCACAGGTAGGTAGGGAATTCCCAAAATCCCTACCAGACAAAGCAGAGGAGGTATTTGCCACTGCGCCCTCCGCGCCACCCAGCTATTCGGCAACCTGGGTAAGGGAGGAAGTGGTGGAAATAGGAAAGGAGGTTCCCGAGGTAGGACAGTCCCCGGAGGTAGAGTCGAAACCGGGACCGATGTGTCCGCTCCGAGGTCACAAGAGAGGCCCGAACGCAGCCAATGGGGATGACGGGGATGTCCTGAACCAGCTTATATTGCCTCACAGCTCACACCAGCTGAGAGCAATGATTAGCCATGTACGGAAGCTGTCCGAGTCAGACGACCCTTCTGTACACTTTAGGGAGGTAGAACAGACCGCAGCAATTAATGGCTGCGACGATGTGGAAAAGACCAAAATGTTGCTGTTCTCGTTAGATAGTTCGATCCTTCAGTGTCTCTCAGACGAGAGCAAGAAGGGAAATAAAACCTATGAGGAGTTACGGGACGAGGTCCTAGAAGTGTTAGGGGCGGATGACGAAGGTCCGTTCATCAGATTGAGTCAAACCATACAGATGGAGGGAGAACCCCCGAAGGTTTTCGCCGACAGGCTGTGGCCAGTATACCAGCGTAGCTGCCCAGGTGCGCCAGTGCGCACCTATCTGAACGGTGCCGGTTTAACTCATTGGCTCAGGTGTTTAGTAGCCAACAGTTTGCCAGCCGTCAGGGAGCAGGCCAAAGCGTGGTTTGATCCCACTAACCCCGCCACAACAGAGGAGTCTGTCCTAAATCGACTCACCATAGGGTATCGTAACACTAGGAGCACGGGAACGCGTCCCCTTAAGGGAAAGGTGCATGAGGCACGGCCCGCAGCACCGGCTCAAAAAGAGTGGCATCAGGAGGGAAACCGCGCCCCACAAACCAGTGATGTTTGTTACGGGTGCGGGAAGACAGGTCACTGGCGTAAAAACTGCAGGAACCCCTGGAAGGACCCCAGGGATAAAATTCCCGCAGCCCGAACCCAAGCGCCTGTCTCTGAGAAAGGAGCTGGTGTGCCTATCCATCCCGACGCGATAGAATCAATGTTAGGAGCCATGCGGTCTCTTATGATTTCGCACGGGGAGGTAGCAACAGCCCCATACCACCCAGGCTTCTGACTGGAACCGGTGCAGCCTGCCTACCTGTGTCCCCTTGAAAGACGCGCACAGGAGGGGGTCTCCTGTAAGGAGGCCAGGTTAAAAGAGCAGGCCTTGCGGGAGGAGAACGCCCGCTTAATGGGAAAATTAGATGGGCTAGAAGGGCAGCTTAGAGACATAAAGGCAGCCTGCAGGGTAGCCAGAAGCAGGGAGTATGAGGATTTAAACCAGTGCAAGTTGTATAAACCGGGTGCACAAGGGCCAATCACAGAGGCCAAACCTGCGAGTGGGGACTCGCAGCCCAGGATAGGACCGCAGGGCACACAGACCGGTAAAGCAGCCTGCTTGAGGGGAGAGGACATCCTGGAAAAGTGTAGGATCTTTTCTTGGTGTTGGGATTCAGATGAGGAAGAGCTCGAGGAGCTCAACCAGGGTAGTGACCCAATCGGAGAGGTGCTGGGGTCGGAGGACGAAAGTTTCGTCCTCGACTCAAGCTCAGGGGAGATAGGGGCTGCGAGTGGAGATCCACACAGGGTGGAATTGGAAACTGCAGATCCCGAGCCCAGGGGGGCGGAGCTAGGGGAGACGGAGCCAGCGGCTGTGGTAGGACCACAGGTCGTGACGGTGGAAGTCTCGGTACCCGGGGAGACGGAGCCAGCGGCTGTGGTAGGACCACAGGCCGTGACGGTGGAAGTCTTGGTTCCTGGTCCGTCGGCCCTGGAAATCTTGCCCAAAGTAGCCCTCCGTAGGTCAAGTTGGACACCCCAACCCAGGAAGTCGTGGTCAAGTCCCCCGTACGCCCCCAGGCGTAAGTTCAAGGTCAAGGCAGCCCAGGGAGATCCCAGTCCCAGCACAGCGGTGACAGGCTGCGGCAGATCAAAGGAAGGGGTCAGTGCCCTCCCACCACTGGGAAAAACTCGTGGCAGAGTTCACAGAATTTAGGTAGGCCGCCCTGGGAACGGGCGGCGCTGTACAGTTAAGTTTAGTTATAAGTTTAAGTTTATAGTTTTATGAGTTTGGTAAGATTGTAGTTTAATTTTTTAAGTAAATGGTAAAATGATGGGAGTTAGAGATAGGAATAGTTAAAGTCTATCCAGAATACATGTCCTTTTACATGAGACGAGGTCAAGGGACCCGCTCACCCTTCACAAAAGCCAGAGACTCTTGGGAGGCTGGCTACATCATTTTATCTGATCACAGGAACCAGGAGAGATGGAAAGGATTCTGATAGTGCTCGCAACGATCGGATATGGATTGGCCTATCGGGGCCTCACCAAGGATGTCGTTGTGTTCGGTTGCTCCGGGGACACGGGCCCCATCGCGACGGATGGGACCGGGGAGCGAAAGGCTGAGGAGACCGCCACGTATTTCCACAAGGGAAGGTGGCCGGGATGGCTGGGAACAAATTCAACGGAATACTCCAGCGCATCCGGATTTGCCTACAAAGAGACTTCTTTACTGTGCCCCAGAGTGAGGATCATTGCACCCAGAATCAGCGTCACTGTCGGCAAAAGGATTTGTTTGACATGCAATGGGAAGGTCCCATTGAGCCGATGGTGGTGGTTACAGAAATTAAGCAAGACTATGAGAAATTCCTCGGTTGAGTGGGAGCGATTGGGTAACAATACCCATCGGACAATTACAGGGACTAACGGACAATTGAAAGTCTGTTGGGACAAATGGTGGGAACCGGATGAGGGAATATATGTTTGTATGTGGGGATCGAAGTACGTTTGCCCCAAAGGTATATCCATATTTTTCGTACACCAGTGGCAGGATAACGGGAAAGGGATGAGGTGGGATGTCAGCACAAAGGGGTGCGGAGCTCCATTCTCCCCGATCCCGGTAAACGCCACTGAACTCATCACGCGCCCACGCAAGGCTCCGCCCATGATTCCGGTGGTTCTGGCACAGAAGGAAGGGTGCCCTAAAACCACTAAGGGGCCCGGGAATGGTTTGGTACTGGTCCCAACAGACCAGATACTATTTCAGGGGGTACATTACGCGGTGGCTTCGGTGATTTTAAATCTCACCGAGGTGCGTTTACCAGAGTGGTGCCCCAAAGAGACAGAACAATTGTACCAGGTCCTGTTGACAAACATGTTCAGACAATTCTACGAGTTTGATTTTGCAGAGATTGACAAAACAAGCTTGTACACCACACCACACGAAGTTTTGGGTCAGGTGGGGAGACAAAGAATGGGTATTGTGAACGATATGTTCACTGCCTTTAATACAGGAACATCTGTGGTCAACGCTCTAGAAAACGTGGAGCTGCAGACCCAGATCAATGGTTTAAAAACACAATTAAAAAGCATCCTCACAAGCGAAAACAAGGTAGTAGGGTCTGAGTTACATGAGGACCAGGCCATGACACTACACTTAAAAGAGATTATAGCAGAGCTGGAGAAGCATGCGAGAACGGTAAATGCCCTGATCAGGGAAGATCGGAATGCATCCGATCAAGCTGCGCAGAACGAGGTGTGCGTACTATACGGGGCGTGGTTACTGGGCGAGGGCCGCAGTAATTTGGAGGATTTAAAACAAGGTTTGGTCCCGTTCTGGATAAGTAACAAACACCTGCAGGTGCTCCACCCTTTTCAGAATGCATTAAGTCCGTGCCAGCTCAGGCTAGCCTCAGAGGCATACCCAGTCCCCGTGGACTGCGGACGGTCAAACCATACCATCATGGGTATAGTACTACGTATGCCGGTCTTGGGCGACACAGCAAAGCCCGCCCCGGTGTACCGGGTGGAGAACATTAGTGTCATTCAGGGGGGAGCCCACATTCGCTACGCAGCGGTCCCACCTTACGTCATCCGCTGGGAGCAAACGATGACAGGTACCAACCTTTCGGGTTGTCGTGGCCGGGGAGCACACATCATACTGTGTCCCCAGCACTTGAATGCCTTTTTAACACCACAATGCGGGTTCAGAACGGCTGGCGCCAAGCCCATGAATTGCACCATGGAGGCAATGACACAAGATCATGTGCCTCCGCAGGTGGCATACATAGGGAGTGGAACATATTGCGTTACCACTGCAGCGCAACACTACCAGCATGGAAACCACAGCCGGTGTCCGGTGAGTGACAGCAGTTTCTGTTTCAAACCCAGGGCTGAAGTTCAAGTGGCACAACAGCGAATTGTCCCGATCCCTGAACCATCCACTGTTCACCTCACAGTAAAAGAGAATTTCACAGTCTTGCAGCGATTCGTCGCGCATTTCGGATACATCATTCCCCCTCTCCCTGAACACCTCATCAAGCTTTTGAAAGCCGTCGCGGTATCACAAAAACATTTTTACACCCTGGAACAAAAGACTGTTGAGATAGGGACAGAAATTTTGGACATAGTAATCCCACCGTGGTGGGATCTGTTCACCAATATTGAAGTTCCTTCATGGATTAGGATAGCCTCCCACATTTTGGTAGTGTGCCAAGTTATAATTGTAGTGTACCTATTGGTCGTGCACTGCAAAAGAGGCAAACGCCTCACAAAGCAGGAGAACACAGGGGAGTGGAGAGAACGCTACATGCGCGTGAACGAAGAAAGAGCCGCGTAAACGGCCAGGATGACGCCACTCCATTTTTACCATGTGTATTTTCGTAATTGATTGTTAGTAATGAATATGTGTAACTAAGTTTGGAACTTTGTATTTTAAAAGAGTTGTCTTGATTATTTTTCCTTGTATAATAAAAACATGCATATACAGGTGGTGCGAGAGGCATCGGAATGTTGCACCAGGAAGGTGTATACGCAATGTAAGTTTAAAGGCAATACTGCCTACGGTTTGTCCAAGTCTAAACAATGTAATTTCCCTGGGAAATGAGGACGGCATGGAGACCATAGATAGTTTAAGTTAAGGGAGTGTTTGGATGTGGAGAATCGGGATAATTTTGCTCACCACCACTTTTAATTGATACGATAAACTGAGTTATTCGCATCAACAGGAGGGACTGTAAAGTTTCGCAATTATCGCGATTCAAAATAAGAGAGAAGCAGATTTGTTTGATCAGTTTATTTAAACAAAATGCTGTCATGATTAAAAGGGACACAGAAGCCTGTAAAATGGCCACCGCGCATCGTGGCAGAAGCTTCCAGAATTACAGTGGGCAGACAAGATGGCGTTCGAATAAACATTTCAATATAAGACGGAATCATACTCGATAAGCACTGAAAGACAGGATGCAACCTGTTTGAATTTGTGACAATAGCAAAAGATATGAGTGCTGGAATCGTTTTCCATGCACAAGTAAGGACCATTGTACTGGGCAATTGAAGGCCCATCCAGACACATCAATACACAAATACCCCCACGGCTCTACAATGAGAGAGCCATTCTCGGGTGATTAAACAAGTATTCGGGGGCCCCCAAAACCCAGCCAGGGAGGCTCCTAGCCGGTTCAACAATGGGGAAAACATTAACGGGTAGTTGGCCAGTTTCAGGTGCTACCGAAACCCGTTAAAGACAAGAATCGCCCCATGCTGGGAGTTTTGAGCGCCAATATTTCACAAAGGACAAACATTAAGATTTGGGCGGGAGATAAGGGAACACGGCACTATAACTATAGTGAACAAATGTCCATCGCTCGCTTAACTCTGCTGACTCTTGACTCGGGCTGAACTCTTATTCTGCTATTCTGATCCTCGGGTATCGCTCTGCTGGACGAGCAGCCTTCTGTGTTTCTCTGGACTCTGTTGACTCTGAACCTTTAGCCGCACTGGACGGTTATTCGAATGTTGGGTGGAGCTCAATCGGAACGAGCCGCCTCGACGAAGGCAAGTGACCGGGTGCACCATCCCGAGAGTCGGTAAACGGTGTCTGGACCCGAAGGCCCAACAAGACAAGACGAAATGACAAGAAAAGAAGAAGAATCCACGTGCCGCCGCAGTCAGTAAACCCCGACCGCACCCGAAAATATAAGACCCACTTCTTGAACTCTACAGGTTATTGCACGAACCGGTCAAAGACTCTTCTTTGAATTCTACCGACAACTGGTGTCGGTACAGGAAGACTTTTCTTTGAGTTCTACAGCCGGGCCCGAGTTCTGTCAAGTTCTTCATGACAACGGGGAGCCCGGCCTGCTTGCCGCAGCAGCGAAGATAAACAAGTGGGGTACAGAGACCCCTCCAAACACGTGACAGTCAGGCGCTGCAGCGAAACGAGCCGAGTGCCTCACTTTAAAATTCTCCGAAGTATCACGAGTGGTGAGCATGTTTCACGATCCTACAAATCTAGATGTAGTGTAGGTATTGATAGGGGAGGGTGGTTTTATTAAGGATAAAGTATAATGTGTTCCCCTTATTACGATGTGCCGTGCGTTCTTCATCACTATAGACAAAGCTTTATGAATGTATGTATACTTGTACTCTCGTTAATTTGCGCCTATGACATGTACTTCATGATTTTGGACGCTATGCAATAAAGATTTCCATTTCATACTATTCAACCGGGTCTATTTGAGTTTTTCTCTGCATTACTGCTCTCGCACCTAAGTCCAGTGTTAGAACCATAAGGGCGAGTGGGTCGAACCACTCACAGGTGCTTATTGCAACAAGGCTGGCCGGAGACCAGAGCAAGCAATAGTATTAGGCAACAAAGGCCTAACCTCGCACCAGCACCGTCTGTGATACAAGCACGCCGAAACCCCTTACACCACACATCTTTCCCCCAGGCATGTCTGTCATCGCGGAGCTGACCCGACCGGCAGGGGCCCCAATTGAGATGATTATCAGGTCGTTTACAGGCACTTAAGAACCTTTTTTCCCCCACTTAATTTTTAAATTTCTCTGCAAGGCCACGGGATTCACGCAGCTCGGGAACCATGTCTGTCAACCTGAGGTGGGAGTTCCATGGCCATTGCTCCAGCTGATTACTTAACAGCATGAAAAACAAACCAAAATAAAAACATGTTGATTACATCAGCTAACAGATTGATGGAGATTCTGTTCTACTTGAAAAGCTACTGGTAAATGTTTATTCAGAAATTCCTAAAGGGATGTGAGTGCTGAAGGCTCCCCTCCTACCCTGGTTGGTGAGGGAAATACATTTTTCACTGGCCATTCTCGGCTGTTGCCTTCTGAATCAACAGTAATTGTAGTGAATTGATCTGCACTATAAAAAATGACGTTTACCATTTAAATACATTTTCGTGTTGTTTCTGGTCAGGTTTTTCTCATGATTGTCCAGGTACACATTAAATCAAGTCATCAACCGTAACAATTTCATTCTCATCACTCATTCCACTGGTTCAATTTGCTTTCAATCCCTGAATAAAGCTAATTTAATTTTTCAGTCTGAGACTTTGGGGGTGAATTTCTGTGGAGGTTCTCTCACTTTTCCATTGTTAACTTCAACGGAAGAGCTGCAGAACTCCCAGAAACACATTGTAAACATCACTTACACTGTTTGTCAGGGATTCCGCAGCTCTTCCGCTGAACGTGCATAAGATTGTAAATTCACCCCTTTACAATTACGTTTAAAATCTGCTTAATTTTATGTATTACCTATACAAACACACACACATCTTTTATTTGTACCAGTTACTGATACAAAAGTCTATAGATTTGTGACTAAAGCACCAATAACTTCCCAATTAATGTACTTTTTAAATTATGTTCTTGATCCTCTTTGTAGATGGCATCATATTACTTAATGATAATATTATTTAAATATTTCTTTGTCACTCAAATGTAACTTTTATTATATTATTGTAGAGTAAAGATTCAACACCCACTTTGTTAGATTAAACTTCAAATGTAATGTGGCCTGGGTCCCTTTAAGGATCTCGGCGGAAAACACATCATGAATGACGTCACCAGACCCGCTCCATCTCATTGGGCCGAGTAACATGCTGGGCGGGCTTAATAGGCCCCATTAAGGGAAGTTCATTTTCAGCAGTGGGATGGAGCCAGCAGTGGGTTCGGGACCCACCAAGGACACCGCCCGCACCAGACCCGGCCAGGTAGGCAAAATTCCAGCCATTGTTATAATGAAGGCAGCGTGCACCTGCTGGTGGGCTAATTGATGGATACATTCAGCTAATGGAGCATGTTGCTATGCAGTCAAGAAAGCTTGTTCTGACAAGATCTAGTCACTTCTCCTTTGATTAATGCTGGACAACAAGATGATTATTTTTAAAAATAAAGGACTCTTTGGGGGAGATTTTACCTCTGTTGCCATTGGCATAGTGAAATTGTAAACATGTTTACTACATCTAGCACGCAAAAAAAACCTGCCATGTCATAAAATCAAAGGAAGGGTGGGGCCAACTAAAGATTGAAAAGGAGATATTATTGTGGAGGTGGACAGCATTGCTGAGGTACCAAATGAGTACTTTGCATCTGACCACTAGAGAAGAGAATGCGGCCAATGTAGTAAAGGAGGAGATAGTTGTAATATTGGATAGGAAAAAAAATAGATAAAGAGGAGGTACTTAAAAGGTTGGTAGTCCTCAAAGTAGAAAAGTCACTCTGTCCTGTCAGGATGGGATGCATCCTAGGTTACTAAGGGAAGTAAGAGTGGAAATTGCGGAGGCTCTGGCCACAATCCTCCTTAGATATGGGGGTGTTGCCAAAAGACTAGAAGATTGCAATGTTACACTTTGTTTAAAAAAGTTGAGGGTGATAAACCTGACAACTACAGGCCAGTCAGTCTAACGTCAGTGGTGGGGAAAACTTTAGAGACAATAATCCGGGACAAAATTAATTGGCATTTGGAAAAGTATGGGCTAATAACTGAAAGTCAACATGGATTTGTTAAAGGAAAATCGTGTCTGACTAACTTGATTGAGTTCTTTGATGAAGAGAGGGTTGATGAGGGTAGTGCGGTTGATGTTGTGTATATGGACTTTCAAAAGGTGCTTGACAAAGTACCATATAATGGACTGGTTAGCAAAATTACAAAACGTGGGATTAAAGGGACAATGGCAGTGTGAATACAAAATTAGCTAAGGGACAGAAAGCAGAGATTTGTTTCTCAGACTGGAGGGAAGTATGTAGTGGTGTCTCCCAGGGGTTGGTATTAGGACCACAGCTCTTTTTGATATACAATGTGCTGAATGGCCTCCTTTTGTGCTGTATCATTCTATGATTCTTTTGGATTTGGTTGAATTTGATTACCGAGCAGCTGAGTTTAACAACAGGTAACCCAAGTATTACTGTATGCATTCAAATAGTGTATGCATTTTCTTCAAATCTTTCTTTGCTGTGGGCTGTTTGGAAGTTAGGTTGTGCTGTGTATACTGCTTAATGTGTCTCTCAGCAGTAGCAGTCATAGGGATTAGCACTGAGCCCAAAGAAAGAATCTAGGCTGCTTTGAATTAGGCTGATTCAAAATTATTTCGAAAAAGAAAATCGGATGTTGATCCAAACTAAATTATTTTGAATTAAATGATTCCTGTGTCTTGTAATATCAGGTATCACTCTTCTCACTTTAATGCCTCACTTTGGAAAGAGTGACCATTATAGGAACTTCTACATTAGAACTTCATATTTCCTACATTACAACAGTGACTACATTTCAAAAGTGCTTCATTGGCTGTAAAGCACTTGGGGACATCTTGAGGTTGTGAAAGGCGCTATATAAATGCAAGTTCATTCTTTCTTTCTTCTCAATTTCCTTTATACCAGTGGCTTTATAGTTTGGTGATTCTCAATTAGTTGATTAGAATGTAAACACAATTCTAATTAAAAGTACAAACACAGCATTCAAATCAATATTTTATAAGTGCAGTTCATAACATTCACCATAATGTTCTCTCCAGTCACAGGCCTGGAAATTGGATTGCGCCCGAATCAGACTGTGATCGAGGTGCTGGCATGCTGCACGTACCTAATGAGACCTGTGGCAGGACCATCGCAAATAGGTCCGCAGGCCTCATTTGTTTATTATCAGCGAGCTGTGGCCCCAGATGCATAGAGTGGTAGTGAATTCAGCTGGATCAGATGCTGGCCGAGGTACTCAGCAAACTTTGGGCAGATGGAAGGCAACTGGAAGGGGCCACGAGAGGTGGCCGGCAGTGGCTCGCAGATTTAATGTGGAGCCAGGAGGAGCAGAATAAAGTAGTAAAAAAGTTAAAAATTACTTTTCAGTTGACAGTCTCCAGCACAGTCATCCAATTTTGCAAAGGGAACTGAAGCAGGCGTTAGACCCCCTATTTACATATGCAACGGGCCTAACACCTGTTTCAGGCGTGCACACTAGATGCCGAGGGAGGAGCCCTAACCAATATGGTGGGCGATGTGTTTCTAGTGCAGAATGAGTATGCACACATTGCTCGCCATATTGGACCCTTAGGTGCTCATTTTACGCCTGTAAAACAGGCACAGCACAATCAAATTTCTAGGTCGCCTTGTCTTACAGGCAGCTTACAGGGCCTCATCCACGCTAGGTCCCATGAACGAATAAAAAAACCCACATTTTTACCAACACCCCAAATATATTCAATCATTGTTACCAGCCACAATAAATTTAAAATATGACTCAGTTCCCACAGTTATCACAGAGAGTTGCTAGCATGATCTTGATATTTCTCTTAACAGTCTAGCCATCAAGGGGTATGGGGAGAGAGCGGGAATATGGTATTGAGATAGAGGATCAGCCATGATCATATTGAATGGCGGAGCAGGCTCGAAGGGCCGAATGGCCTACTCCTGCTCCTATTTTTCAATGTTTCTAGCCAGAATTTCTAACTCTGTGACAGCAAACAAGATTTTGGGGAGAAAAACAAGGGCTAAATTCTAATAGTTTTATTTGCATAAATGTATAAAATATATGGCCCAAAAGTTCAGCCCTTCCCGGGTGAGTACTCAGTGCGTACTCACCCGTATTGCTTCCCGAAGTGCCGGTTTCCTGCATGCACTGCGCATGCGCGGGAAACCTGGAACTTCCGGTATGGTGAAGGGAGCGGTTCCTAGGTGAACCGCGTGCGCGCTAGAGGCTGCGCGCACGCAGCACACTTAGATTTTTTTTCAGGTTTCTACGCGAGGGTAAGTATTGAAGATACTACGCTAATAAAAAGGAGGCGTAAGACCCCTTTTGAACAAGGTAAGTGGTTAATTAAGTATAATTTTAAATTTTTTTCAACAGGGTTATCTTTTTTAGATACTTTAAAGAAAGGTAAGTTTATTTTTATCACTTTTAAAAAGTATTTTAATATTTTCAAATTTAAATTTTTGTTTAAAGTGGTTAATTTATTTAACTATAGTTATTTTATAAATGTGATGGTTTTTTTTAACATTTATTTTAAGTTTAGCTGTTCTTTTGGGGCCGATTTCAATTCACAGATTTGACAGCTCCTGTTAAATCTATGAATGAAAGATGATCTGCTGCCATTGGCTCTCCATGGCCCACGTGATCCCAGGGGTCGCATCGCACTAACTGCGCCCCTGGAACACGCGAGCACTGCGCGCCGGCACTAGGGAGAGGCCCAGGACCCGAAGTTCCCGTGGGCCCAAAACACAACGGCAGGTGCGGTGGGTAAGAGCGCGGGTGATCCTTACCCCCGCGGCAAGCCGGCCACGCAAATTTCAGGGCCATAGTTTATATATGAAACATGTCTAACAGGAGTATATAATATGAACTGTATCAGAATACAGTCCACAATGCAAAATATATCAACACCCTTGATCTTCACCATATTTAAACACAGAAATTAATTTTTGATAGGATCCTCATTCACTGGGAAACTAAAAAATACAGTTGGGGTGATTTTAATTCTGCCTGCCCGGCGGAAATTGGGTGGACAGCAGTTAAAATCAGCCGGGAGACTTACCCGCTGACCTCCCCCATTCCTTCTCGCAGTCTTCAAATTTAACCTGCTCTTCTGAGCAGGGCAACGGACCGGGGGCAATGCAAATGAGGCCCAGGAGTTAAAACTGGCAGGGCCACATGCTGCCGAGGTCATGGCGGTTTGCCACTCGCTTCGGCCCCCACCTGCCCGATTCCTGCCCAGAGTTAAAGCGGGGCTACAGTCTGGAATAGTTTGACAAATTTTAAGATTTGACGATTTAAAAAAAAATGATCTATACAGTTTAAAATAACAAGAGTGGACCTGTCTGAAAAATAACAGAGGGCAATATAGGGAAATAGGATTTTTGAAGTGTTGAGGTATTCACAAACATGGAGTCATAGTGAGAATGAACACTGATTTTGGAAGATTTTCCAAGTAAAGACATTTCATGCTTTTCACTTTAGTTCCTCTCTAAACGGATAATGCATACTAAACCCGATTTAGAAGTCGTTCAGATTTTCAGCAATGTAATTCCACCTGAGTGTTATAAAGAGTAGCACAGTAATAGTGGCCTGCCTTTTCATATATCTAGCCTGTTTATAGGTAGAGGAAATCAGAGAAAATAATAAAACCAGAAGCGTAGAAATTACCACAGGTGATATTAAAGAATGTACATTTGATATGCTGACATGATATTCCTCTATTTGCTATTTTAATATAGGCATCAACTCATTTAAAATAATAAAACAACAAGAAAAGGGATATCATAAGAATGTGCTAGTTGTTCATACTGTCATACGGCAAAGAGCTAATCTGGGCAGGGTGTAAATTGGGCGGCCGATTCTCCATCATCCGCTTTGTGCTACTGCCCAAGACCAAATTCACCCCATTGTTCCTGTTGGTTCCAGAAATTGATCCCCCTCCAAAAAACTTCAATGAATCTGGCAAATCCATTTCAGAACCAATAAATGGATGAATTATTGAGTGTCCATTATAGCATTCCAGGGCACAGCACATTGAAACTCACCTTTATCATTCTATTATGTTACCTATCTCTTCACAAGAAAACATCACTGACACAGATTTCAAATATTGAAACAAATTACTGAAGAAAAAAGAAAACCTAACTGCATCTATGTTTTGACGACCTGAACTAATCCATGGCCCAACAAAGTTACAGATGTTTAATATACAGCACTAGACTTCAAAGCTAAAAAGCTTTAAGTGTCAAATTACTGTGTAGAGTATATTGTCGTACAAATGCTTAATGGCCAAGAAATTAGAGGAACAATCCCTGCGCCTGACTGGATAGGCTCGAGGTACACCCAATATTGGGCCTTGAGCTTCATTATCATCGAGCCGGCAAGCTGCGGACACATCATAGGCGTCCGCAGGCAGCTCGCCGGCGACGAGGAAGGGAACATTGGAACGACGGCAGCGGCCCTCAGGTAAGTGGTTAAAGGGCAAGCCAGGAGGGAGGGTAGCAGTTGGCGGCGACTGGGGAGGGCAGAGACCAGAATGGGGGCGGGTAACAGCAGCGATGGGGTGGGGGGGGGGGGTAGGGGTAGTGGCAGCAGCGATCGAGGAAGAGCTCCTGTTCCTCCTCGCTCCATATGCAGGTAAACATATTTTACCTTATTGGTTGTTCCTTTTAAGCACTGCCTGCTGGGCTGCAGCTAGAGCTGGTTTTGCAGCTGCCTCAGGCTGCAACCGGTCTTGCAAAGGGGGTTTCAAACAAGCGTTAGGTGCCTTATTTGCATATGCAAAGGGAATAATGCCTGTTTCAGGTATAAGCCCTGGACGGCGATTTCTTTGCGTACCTCAATACGGTGAGTGGCACACTTCCAGCTTGTAATTAGTGTGCGCTTCCCACCCGCAATATAGCAAGCCGTTTAAGCGCCCGGAAAAAGGATGCTGCACCAATGCCAATGTGCCATATTAAATTCAATAGCTATTTTAACACAGGCATTATCATTATTTATTCTCAGCACACAACTTTCAATGCCTTAAGTGCATGCCAGGAATTTGGGTATGCACTCCTAAGAGACATGCACCAGAATTTCTCATTTGCACTCCCAGCGTGCAAAACTCTGCAGTGAAAGTACTGCAGATGAAAATTTACCCTCTGATACGTAGAAAACATCACACAAAATAGTTTTAAGACTTCATTGCACAAAAACTGAAGGCACCTCTCCTGAACCTTTGGCAGAAGATCCACGGAATCCCTATGGAAACGGCATAAATGCGCACATTGTTTCTCAGGTTTTCTGCAGATCTTCTACCAAAGTTACAGTGGACAATTGGGAGAACTCCTATGGAAATTCAACCCTTTTGAGTCAAAGTTTACGATAGTGTTCGGGTGAAAGAAGTTTGTAAGAGATCTCCCCAGAGACAGTGAACTAGGTTTTTTTTCTATTGGATGCAGGAACAAGATTGAACAGGTTAAATTGGTCCCTTTCTGGGCCAGCGAGGTCGATTGGCATTGCATTAACAATTATCAGGTAGTTAAAAGGGTACTTATGCTCTTAATCACTAGCCCTAACTATCTGCGGTGAGTTTAAAGGGCAATTAATGTGAAAAGTTTTCAAAATAACGGAGTCTGAGAGCAAGATGTAGTTTGTGCGAAGCAAATGGTGGTGTGGCGTAAATTGACCAGCAAGAACTGCAACTCATAGCGTACCTCTTAATACCCTGATTTTGCTGGCATTAATAATGGCGAGCATCGTTAACATGCTGTTATTTTTCCAGCAAGGCTCGGTCCAGTGTTTTCCTCATCCACTGAATGGCAGATGAATGAATGAACTAATCAATCAATCAAACAAACAGTATCTGAATATAATATGAGGTAGAAGCTAGTAACTTTTACTCTCCAACTTTTTAGTGCGTGGGTTTTCATAGTTAAAACCATGAAATAAACCATGAAATAAAGAAAATTTAAGAAAAGATTAAAGTAATTTACCAACTACCTCTGCTTTGTGTTACCATGCTACTTAAATAGACATGTTTAAGTCAAGATGTTGATTCATAGCCTCTTTCCAAAGGTGAATAATTATATAGTCCTTCCAGAACTTGTTACTTATTTAAATGAATAATGGTTGTTTGAGTTCTTAATATAAGCATAAATAAAATAAAGGCAGATGCTGTAAGCATTTAAATACATTACAAAATGCAAGGACCTGCTCCTTCCCACTCATTAGTTTTTTCCTTGCTGTACTTGTGTTCATTATTCTTACACCAAAGTTAATCCAGAAAAATGTTGAAGAACTTATGCTTTACCTTGTTTTTGATGTTTTATACAAAATAAATGAAGTTATCTTCACTGCTTTGAATAATGGCTTTCCTATTTTTCCTGCAGCTTTATTCTGAGGAGAACGTAAAGAAAGACTTGCATTTATATAGCACCTTTCACAACCACTGGACGTCCCAAAGTGCAGTTACTGTTGTAATGTAGGAAACGTGGCAGCTAATTTGCGCACAGCAAGCTCCCTCAAACAGCAATGAGATTATGACCAGATAATCTGTTAATGTTATGTTGATTGAGCAATAAATATTAACCAGGACACCAGGGATAACTCTGCTGCTCTTCTTCGAAATAGTGCCATGGAATCTTTTATATCCACCTGAGAGTGCAGACGGGATCTCGGTTTAACATCTCATCTGAAAGACGGCACCTCCGCCAGTGTAGTACTCCCTCAGTACGGCACTGGAGTGTCTCTATTACTAATTACTAATAATCTGCCTACAAATTTCCTTGGCAGATGGCATGGAAGATCCCTCCAAGTCATGATCCTCATGAGGCCAAGTTCCAGGCTCTTCAGCCTCCAGAAGCTGATGCCCACCTCCTCCTGGGAAGTCCCTTTCAATGTTCTTTCTGAATAGTGAAGTTTTGAAGGGCACAGCAAGCAACCGCGATATGAGAGACCCACTCAAGAGTGTACTGCTGTGATTCGCCAGATCTATCATAACAACAAAACCTTGTATTCAGAACCCTAATAGTCTTCTTAATGATCGCTCACTCTAATTGATGAATGTGCTTCAGTTGAACCAATGCTCAACTGGTGAGTTCGGCAATTGAATCCAGTTCATGAGCCATGGAAGCAAGCTTTGTGTCCCAGAAGCTAATCTGACACTTGACTGCCATTTCTGAATAGAACTAGGAGGCTGGAATTCCTCATGATATAATTGTCACAAGATCTCCCAGCAAATTTAGCACGGATAGGCAGGAATTGTTGTAGCTGCTGTAACAGACAGCATTGACGGAATGGAATTCCTTTCTATTCATGAAGTTCAATAAATCCACAGCAAAGCTCATAGTGCAACATGGGTGCCATCTATCACCCCTTGAATTTTGGGGAAATTAGCAATATGAAACAATTGAATGGCCCTGTCATGCTGTTGCCAATGAGTCATCCTAAAATTAATGAATTCCCCAGCTCTGCTGATGATGGTATTGGTGCCCTGATGAATGGAGGCCCGGACAGCACCCTGGGTGATGTGGCAGCCTGGAAGGAGCCAATGGCATAAAAGTTGACAGCTGGTACTGACTTTGAGAACCACTGGTAGAGCTGTTTGGGCAATTGATCTGGGCTTCCAACTGGTAGTGTTGTGTAGACACACTTTGCTAGCTTTCTTAATTTCTACCATCTTCTTTTGTATCTCTTCACAGGTCCTGGATTACTGCATAGCATGTTGACTCTGGCCGCCACTCATGCTGCACTGTTCTCCTATGGGGAGGCTGCCTTGGAGTGCCAAACAAGGCAACCTTCTTGCAACCACCAAATGCAGCAGCATCTTCACTTCGCCAACCACTAAACATGGGGTTCAGGAGCAGTGCCAACTCATCACTTGCCTTCAGACTTCACATTTGTTTTGCTCTCCATTGGTTTCTGTTAGGTACTTTGCTAACCACATAATTTGGAAAGGCTAGTAACTATTTTCAGCCCCATACAGCTTTTAGAAAAACACATTCTTGTTCTCACATGTAGCCACTTACCTTTAAGTGGCTGCATCCCTTTAAATCCCAGCTGCAGCCTCTTAAGAGCTGCTGTCATGTTGGATATTCTACCCCTCCCCTTTTGGTAAGCTCCTCACAAAAGGCCCATTCACGTTCAGAGCTCAGCTTTAAGATTAAATGAGGACCAACCCAGTTTCCAACTTGTGAAATTGCAAAGCTTACAGTGCACCAAGGCCCATAATCTCAAAGCTGAGGCTGGAAAATTTACCCTTTTGTTTTTATATCTGTTTTTCTAGTATAAAAAGGATAACAAGAACAAATAAGGTATGACTTTATGTGGGAGTAAATGTTCATCTTTAATGCTCCTGTGGCAGAGCTTCATGCGTTGGGAGCACATATTGGAAAATTGATGCAGCGGCCCATGATTTTCCATCCGTTAAAAGGTTCCCAGTTTTCTGATATACGATCCTGGTGCACAAAGCTCTGCAATGGAAGATGATACTGTGCCCCATCACATCAGACTGTGTCCTGGATACTGCATATGGCACACGTCTTATAATGTGCTCCTACAGAGAATGCATATATTTTGTCATAATCAAAAACCTTCCTGAACATTCAGGTGATTTGAAATGCAAAAAATATCAACTATGTGACTGCTAATTTCCTGGAATCCTGTCATGATTCCTAACCTAGGTTTCAATCAGCTCTTTCTCAATATATTGAGACAGAAAGAAGGATGTGTGCTGACCAGAGGGTGGCATTGGATACGACTTAAGAATTGGTTAATATTTTCCTCCCTGTGAGCCTAAAGAGAGGTGTATGCACTGTCATCACTGTACGTGGAAAAATGTTACATTTACTTCATGTACTACTAAAAATCTGCCTCAGAGGGCTGACTTCCCGAGATGCTCTCTGGCAGGTGAGGTTCTACATCGGGAGGGCACTTTCAAAATTTGGTCCTCAAATGTTTGGACAACTCAAGAAATGCACTAAAACACACTCTTTAGAAAATCTTCCTGTTTTTAACTGCAAGTCGTGGCCTCCATAACATTAGTACATGCAGATAATTTCTGTTACTCTTTTCTGATGAGGGAATAGCTCCCTTTAGACAGCTGGCAACAGTAACATGTCTCTGCTCCTGTAAAGGGTGTATATATAACAGCAAGGAATACACATCAAGATTTCAATCAACATTATTTAAGCAGATAACAGCCTATAAAAAGGAGTGACACTGTGTACTGTTGGTTGACAAAGAAGGGACTCAAGTGAATCCCTGAGTTGACTCCATGGACTGAATTCTGTACCAATACGGTTAGGTTTTATTCTCTTGCTATTTATGATTAATATCCTTGGGATGCTATCTGTCACATCCAATCCTTATCTGAAGTTATTTTTCGCAGGTGGTTTTCCTGTTGCCATTCCCCATGCAAGTTCTTCAACCATCATGGATAAAGTATATCTTGTATTTTGTGTTTGATTGTATGTATTGGCTGAACTGTTTTTTTTATTATGGCTCTTGCAGTGATAGGCTACATTAATGCTGAAGTTACATTGCCAGTAATTAAACATTGTTTGGATTCTGCAAGGACCCAAATTTCCTCAGGTCATACTCTACCATTGTGGCTATAGTGGGGAGGCACTGCCACTTGTTCTCGAGTTGTGCCCTTGACCCTGGGGTCATGAGCATTTGCATATTTTGGGCGGATTGTGTAATACCACCAGTCCCGCCTCTTTAACTGAGGCCTACACAGAAATGGGTGGATGCAAGAAGTGCTCACCTCCACTTCCAGTGGAAATTTTAGCAGGCAAAAAGGGCGGACAGCCAGCATTACCGGGTCCCTCTATAAATTCCACCATTGCCTATCCTGAACATGATAGCTTTATGCTGGCAAAGACAAAGAAATTCAGGGCATATATTTATGTTTGTAGCTGGTTTTGAACTTTAATGATGGGATAAAAAACAGAAAATGCTGGAAATACTCAGCAGGTCAGGCAGCATCTGTGGAGAGAGAAACAGAGGCCGTGATTTTGCCAACCGAGGTGGGTCCGGGGCAGCCCGGGTCAGTATTGCGGTCCCAGCCCGCTGCCTACTGCAGCCCACACTCTCCAAGCAATTTTTTGTTGATTGTGCTCGTTAAGCCCGCCCTGCGAGGTTCCCAGCCATTTAATAGGAAGCGGGTCTGATGATGTCATTTGATGACACGTCATCAGCCGGTTTCCTTAAAGGGGCCATGTCCAAATTGATCTCGACAGTTCTGCTGTCAGTATTCTACAGCACTGAGGTGCTGCAAACAATGACAAGCACTGCACAAAGGTGCACGGCTGCACCCAGGCTCTCCCATGACTCCCTGCATATGCTTATATGGAGGGAGTCACAGCATGCAGGGAGGTTCTCTTCTCTTCCCATGGGCGGAAGAGACCTCCCCGTGAGATCAACACAGCCTGGTTGCACATTGCACAGGAGGGCAGAAGCAGGGATGTCGTCAGGAGGACCAGGCTGCAGTGGCGCAAACCTTTCAATGATCTGAGCAGATCACAAAACGTTACTGCCAAGCCACACTCATCACATCCCCATCATTCAGCCTTCCCTACCCTACTCCTGCACATCTTTACTCACACCAACATGTTCCCGTAAAGGTCAAGGGTGGGACCAACAAGACCAGGGAACCCTGGATGTCAAGGGATATACAAGAATGGATGAGGAAAAAAAGGGAGGCTTTTGGCAGATACAAAGGACTAAAAACAGTGGAAGCCCTAAAAGAGTATAGAAAGTGCAGGGGGGGTACTTAAAGAAATTAGGAGAGTGAAAAGGGGGCATGAAAAAACACTGGCGGGCAAAATAAAGGAAAATCCCAAGGTGTTTTATAAGTATATTAAAGGGCAAGAGGATAACCAGGGAAAGAGTAGGGCCCATTAGGGACCAAAGTGGCAATCTGTGTGCAGAGCCGGAAGATGTAGGTGAGGTTTTAAATGAATATTTTGCATCTGTGTTCACTATGGAGAAGGGTGATGCAGGCATAGAAATCAGGCAGGGGGATTGTGATATACTTGAACAAATTAGTATTGAGAGGGAGGAGGTACGAGCGGTTTTAGCGGGCTTAAAAGTGGATAAATCCCCAGGCCCTGACGGGATGTATCCCAGGCTGCTGTGTGAGGCAAGGGAAGAGATTGCAGGGGCTCTGACACAAATTTTCAGAATCTCTCTGGCCACAGGGGAGGTGCCAGAGGACTGGAGAACAGCTAACGTAGTACCATTGTTCAAGAAGGGTAGTAGGGATAAACCAGGGAATTACAGGCCAGTGAGCCTAACATCAGTGGTAGGGAAATTATTGGAAAAAATTCTGAGGGACAGAGTTAGTCTCCACTTGGAGATGCAGGGATTAATCAGGGATAGTCAGCATAGCTTTGTCAGGGGGAGATCATGTCTGACCAATTTGATTGAATTTTTCGAAGAGGTGACTAGGTGTGTGGATGAGGGTAGTGCAGTTGATGTAGTCTACATGGACTTCAGTAAGGCTTTTGGCAAAGTCCCACATGGGAGACTGGTCAGGAAGGTAAGAGCCCATGGGATCCAGGGCAATTTGGCACATTGGATCCAAAATTGACTTAGTGGCAGGAGGCAGAGGGTGATGGTCGAAGGTTGTTTTTGTGACTGGAAGCCTATGTCCAGTGGTGTACCGCAGGGATAGGTGCTGGGTCCTTTGCTATTTGTAGTGTACATTAATGATTTAGATATGAATGTAGGAGGTATGATCAGTAAGTTCGCAGATGACCCGAAAATTGGTGGAGTGGTAAATAGCGAGGCGGAAGCCTCAGGCTACAGGACGATATAGACGGGTTGGTCAGATGGGCAGAACAGTGGCAAATGGAATTTAACCCTGAAAAGTGTGAGGTGATGCATTTTGGGAGGACAAACAAGGCAAGGGAATACACAATGAATGGTAGGATCCTAGGAAGGACAGAGGATCAGAGGGACCTTGGTGTGCATGTACATAGATCCCTGAAGGCAGCAGGACAGGTAGATAAGGTGGTTAAAAAGGCATATGGGATACTTATATTCTATGCCTTGGCTAATGAAGGCAAGAGTAGGGAGGTTATGATGGAGCTGTACAAAACATTAGTTAGGCCACAGCTGGAATACTGTGTGCAGTTCTGGTCACCAAACTATAGGAGGGATGTGATTGCATTGGAGAGGGTGCAGAGGAGATTCACCAGGATGTTACCTGGGCTGAGCGCTTCAGCTATGAAGAGAGACTGGACAGGCTGGGGTTGTTTTCCTTAGAGCAGAGAAGGTTGAGGGGGGACCTGATTGAGGTGTACAAAATTATAAGGGGCATAGATAGGGTAGATAGAAAGGAACTTTTCCCCTTAGTAGAGGGGTCAATAACCAGGGGGCATAGTTTCAAGGTAAGGGGCAGGAGGCTTAGAGGGGATTTGAGGAAAAACTTTTTCCACCCAGAGGGTGGTAGGGGCAGGAGGTTTAGAGGGGATTTGAGGAAAAACTTTTTCCACCCAGAGGGTGGTTGGAATCTGGAACTCACTGCCTGAAAGGGTGGTAGAGGCAGGAACCCTCAACATTCAAGAAGCATTTAGATGAGCACTTGAAACGCCATAGCATACAAGGCTATGGACCAAGTGCTGGAAAATGGGATTAGAATAGACAGTGCTTGATGGCCGGCGCGGACACGATGGGCTGAAGGGTCTCTTTCAGTGCTGTATAACTCTATGACTCTACCTCCACCCATCCCTCTCTATCTACATTATCACTTCCCCATCTCACTAGCCATCCTTCACACTCACCCTCAACCTACTGCAAGCATACCAACTAACAACACACAAGGGTAGGCACCTGGGTGGTTTAGCCAATGTTCATGTGAAGTTTCTGTTAGTGTTGTCAAACATTGAAATCTATATTTTCAACACACTACCTTATTGGAAAGATCTGTGCTCACCTTTGAAAGTGTCTTATTGAGTTCCAGTGAATGTTGAGACATAACTTCTCCCCCCCCCATCCCCAATTGTGATGAGTGTGAAAGGAATGGCTTGGACATTGTTGGGATGCTTTATGGTGCTGGTGTGGGGTGGTGTCAACCTGGCACATCATGTGGCAGCCAGGGTGTACAGCATCAAGTGAAGTAAATCTGGCCACGGTGATGCCATCCCTGGCCTCCCAGGCAGCAATGTTGTCGGGTGCTGATGCCCTGTGTCCTGCGCAGCATCAGATGTTTGCGGAGAAGGTTGGTATTGTTGTTGGTGATGTTGGCGTGCCTGGTGATGTTGGTGCTGGGGCTGATCGTGGAGGGATTCAGAGGACCAAGGTGAGATTTTTCAAGGGCACCGATGTTGCTGGAATAGATGGCAGCTGAAGTTGAGATAACAGAAGCCATCTGTCAATGGTGAGAGAGCTTGCTCCAAGGAGGTGACAGTGGATTGAGAGTTTACTCCAAACACTTACAAACTGCATACAGCTCAAACGTGTCTTCCAAGTCCTGAAGGCTCAAGCTTCTGACATTGGAAAGTGAACAGCTGTGAAATGGTAGCTTTCATACCACTTTTGCAGCTGTCACCTATTCACAGCAATGGGGAGACACAGAGAACCCGACCTACTTACCTGACGTGATCTCCAAACAATGTGAACCCCATTAAAAGTGGGAAAATAGAAATAGGCTGGCAAAATAGCATTTAACAAGCATTTAACAAGCATTTAACTATCTTAAATGCCTCCCCCGCCGCTTGGTGTCGGGTCTGTTCTGAAATCGCAGACCCGACACTTTGGAAACTTACATGGAGGCGGGTTCGGAGCGGGCTCCCAACCCGCTGTCAATCATTTCGATTTTGACAGCGGACCCGCCTCCAAACCCGTACTCTGAGTGCCGGCAAAATCGCGGCCAGAGTTAAGGTTTCAGCTCGATGACTTTTTGTCACAAAGGATGGGACTAACTATGTCGCAGGATTTGGTATGGAACACCATTTACAAATTATTTTGATGCTTTGCATCTTCATCTGCAATCACGAGCAGAGAACCAAACAGTATACAATTTAAATTCAAGACAAATTTTAACAAGGATAAATTCCATGTAGTCTAGGTCTTGCAGAAAATCAGATACAACTAATGATTGTGTTGAATGAACTGCTTTGTGGTTAATCTGGTATGGCTGTCTGCTTCCTAAATTCTTACTGAGCCCTAGTGTAGCAGCAACAAATACCAGACCATTAAAATAGACACCCATTTAGTTCTAGCAGCCTGAAGCAGAAATCTACAGTATGTGACTGATGTTACAAGTTCATAGAATCATAGAAATTTACAGCTCAGAAGGAAGCCATTTGGCCCATCGTGTCTGTGCCGGGAATTAACAGGGGTAATTTTCATCTTCACTGCTTGGGTGATATTGTCTCCTGACAGATGAGGCTCCACATTGGGAGGGCACTTTCGGAAATTGACCCAAAAGAGCCAGAGGTGAGATGAGGAGAATTTTTTTTTTTTTTTTTTTACGCAGCGAGTTATTATGATCTGGAATGCAGTGCTTGAAAGGATAGTGGAAGCAGATTCAATGGTAACTTTCAAAAAGGAATTGGATAAATACTTCAAGTGGAGAAAGTTGCAGGGCTCTGGGCACTAATTGGACAGCTCTTTCAAAGAGCTGGCACAGGCACAATGGGCCGAATGGCCTCCTTCTGTGCTGTTAGATTCTATGATTGTAATTATTTGGACAGCTCAAGAGATTCACTAAAACACACCCTTTAGAATGTCTGCCAGTTCTGTTCTTAGCTGCAAGTCGTGGTCTCCATAACATTAGTACATGCGGTATATCCCGTAATCTTTCCTGATGAAGAAAACCAGTGGAAGTGAAAATCAGATGGATTCTATAACAGGCAAGCAATGGAAAAGAGAATCAGGCAGGCTATAAAATGGGGCTGCCGTTTTGCCTATTGTGTGCTACCACCCAAGACCAATTTCACCCCCATGTCTATGGAATTGCAGCAAGTCACTTGTGTGGAAGTAATCTGAAAAAACATCCTATCAAATGGAACTTACACAGAAGATGTGGCACAACCGGAGATTCTTCGCATCGGACTTTAGAACTGATGCTTCTGCTCATAAAGGAAATGCTGCTATTCTAGCGAGACAGTCAAAAAGTACATTATATAATAATCTTCCATAACTTAATTATTTACACCATAATGCTTTTCTGTAGGATAATTTTCCATGACAGCATAGAAATATGTGCAATCATAAACAATTATGCATTCTAATTAGCCTCCATTTAAATGTTTTATACAAAATCAAAACTGCATTAAAATTAGGACACAAAGTATTTTACAAATATCCTTTTATTCCTCAGTTTACATGGTAGAAAATTGAAAACATTAGTATTAAAGAGAGAAGTCAATTATTTTTTAAACTAATAATTACCAGATTTTGGGTTCAGCACCCATAGGTGATCAGATGTAGTAATATATCTACAAATCTTGCCCTTTCCTTGCAGTTTGGAGATTATAAGCTGCATGTTTAAACTGGCCAGTGTACTTGAAACCAGAGGCTGCGACAGTGATCCCCAAACATCTTCAACCTTGAATAGAATCCATTAAAATCTCGCAGGTCAGTGATCACAGAGTCAGTAGTGAGTTTAAACAGCGGGAACATGCTGGGAGTCGATGGCACAGCAAATCACTTCAAATAAAGCTTTCACAGGTCTGACTTTTGATAAACATTCTCCAGCCATCAACAACTTGCATATATTGTTGAATTGATACTGCTGCAGTATTGTAATATTATGAAATTCTAAGACATGTTATATACATGGCTAAATATGTGGGTTTTACAACAATCTGGCACCTTTCATGGTCATTTTCTGGTGCCAGCCTGCAAATAACAGATTTAATGAATTCAATTTCACAAACTGTTTGGTGGAATGGTAAACTCTGGGTTATCTGTGCAGTACCATAACCACACGGTTACCATACTTCTCACACCCCTTCAAAATGCAAACATTCCCTTTTATAATTGGCTTAAATCAGTTCACTCATTTCCAACTGAGAAAACCAATTCATTGGTAACTAACATGGACTTCAAGCAATCTGCCTCAGCATAATTACCATCACAATGTTAAGGAAATTCTAAAACAAATTAACGATCCCAATTCTCAGATTTATTTTTAATTCTGTGGCACTCTCTTGATCTTGGATTCCGTAAAGGATGCACTACAGCTTAGCATCAAACGTGTGGCATTCTTTGGATCTCGGATTTCATACAGGAGAAATTTCAGCTCAGCTTCAAATGTAACAAATTCACCAAGTTTTGCTTCCAGCTTATTTGCTCCTCCTTCATCGCAACACCTCTCTAAGTGGCGCTACTCGTTCACTACACCACCTGCTGCTATCTGCTCTTCAGAAAATGCTGGTTCCAGCTCCTGAAGTCCCATTCCCACTTCTAAAGTCCTGGTCCTGCTTTTAGAGCAAATACTAATCTCACTCATTTCCCGCTCAGAGAAAATGCCACTTCCCACTCACTAAGCACAACATACGTGTCTGTAACCATTCAGAAGGCCGCACCACTGAAATCATAGGCAAAGAGCCATATGCAGAGCAGAAGCCATGTGTTGGCTATCACATTACTAGATTTATTATGGCTTAAAACAGCCTTTCATACAACAGTTCATTGCTAGTTTACAAATCCATCTTATAGAATGATTTCTCCAGTCTGGTGCCAACTAGTTATTACTTAGTTGAACTAGTGATACTTAAATACTCATACTCAAAAATGGATATATCATGTTTGATTATTTCAGTCCATACCTGTCCTTATAACCCTTAATTCCATTTTCAACCAAAACTTTATCCAGCTCATTTTTGGGGAATTTATACAGCATCAACTGCTTCTGGTGGAAATCTGTTCCACATAATTACAATTGAGTGGAGACAGAATTTTCTACTCTAATCTTATGGCTTGTTAGTGTTGCAAGACTGCCTTGTTATGCAAGAAAATAATTGTCTTTCACAGAATCCTAGAATGGTTACAGCACGGAAGGCGGCCATTCGGCCCATCGAGCCTGTGCCGGCTCTCTGCAAGAGCACTTCAGCTAGTCCCACTCCCCTGCCCTTTCCCCGTAGCCCTGCAATTTTTTTTTCCTTGAGATACTTATTCAACTCCCTTTTGAAAGATAAGATTGAGTCTGTCTCCACCTTCTTCTTCTTAGGCAGTCTCTCGGAACGGAGGATGACTTGCTTCCACATTAAAAATGAGTTCTCAGGTGACTGATGAGTTGAATGTGGGACCTACAGTCTCTGTCACAGGTGGGGCAGACGGTGGTTGAAGGGGCGGGTGAATGGGGTGCTTGGGTTGACGTGCGTTCCTTGTGCTGCTTGTGCTTGGCTTCCGCTTGCTCCCGGCGAAGAGACTCGAGGTGTTCGGCACCTTCCCGGATGCTTCTCCTCCACTTTGTGCGGTCTTGGGCCAGGGATTCCCAGGTCTCAGTGGGGATGTTGCACTTTTTCAAGGAGGCTTTGAGGGTGTCCTTGAAGCGTTTCCTCTGCCCACCTGGGGCTCTCTTGCCGTGTCGGAGCTCCGAGTAGAGCGCTTGTTTTGGGAGTCTCGTATCGGGCATTCGGACGATGTGACCCATCCATCGGAGCTGATCGAGCGTGGTCAAAGCTTCGATGCTGGGGATGTTGGCCTGTGCGAGAACACTGACGTTAGTGCGCCTATCCTGCCAATGGATTTGCAGGATCTTGCGGAGGCAGCGTTGGTGGTACCTCTCCAGTGCTTTGAGGTGCCTGCTGTACATGGTCCATGTCTCTGAGGCATACAGCAGGGCGGGTATCACTGCTGCTCTGTAGACCATGACCTTAGTGCCGGGTTTGAGGTCCTGGTCTTCAAACACACTCTTCCTCAGGCGACCGAATGCTGCACTGGCACACTGAAGGCGGTGTTGGACTTCGTCATCGACGTCTGCCCTTGTTGACAGTGGGCTCCCGAGGTATGGAAAGTGGTCCATGTTGTCCAAGGCCTTGTCGTGGATTTTGATAATTGGGGGGCAGTACTGTGTGGTGGGGGTAGGTTGGTAGAGGACCTTTGTCTTACAGATGTTTAGTGTAAGGCCTATGCTCTCATATGCTTCGGTGAAGGTATTGACGATAGTTTGGAGTTCGACCTCCGAGTGAGCGCAGACGCAAGCGTCGTCTGCATACTGTAATTCGACGACAGAGGATGGAACGACCTTGGATCTGGGCTGGAGGCGACGGAGGTTGAACAGTTTCCCGTTTGTTCTGTAAGTTAGCTCCACTCCAACGGGGAGCTTATTGCGGGTGAGATGGCGCATTGCAGCCAGGAAGATCGAGAAGAGCGTTGGTGCGATGACACACCCTTTTTCTACTCTAATTTAATTTTCTACTCTAATCTTATGGCTTGTTAGTATTGCAAGACTGCCTTGTTATGCAAGAAAATAATTGTCTTTCATAGAATCCTAGAATGGTTACAGCACGGATGAAGGTCATTCGGCCCGTCAAGCCCATGCCGGCTCTCTGCAAGAGCACTTCAGCTAGTCCCACTCCCCTGCCCTTTCCCCGTAGCCCTGCAATTTTTTTCCTTGAGATACCTATCCAACTCCCATTTGAAAGATAAGATTGAGTCTGTCTCCACCACCCTTTCAGGAAGTGCATTCCAGATCTTAACCACTCGCTGCGTAAAAAAGTTTTTTCTTATGTCGCCTTTAGTTCTTCTGCCAATCACCTTAAATCTGGGTCCTCTGGTTCTCGACCCTTCCACCATTGGGAACAGTTTCTCTCGATCTACTCTGTCCAGGTCCCTCATGATTTTGAACACCTCTATCAAATCTCCTCTCAATCTTCTCTGCTCCAAGGAGAACAACCCCAGCTTTTCCAGTCTATCAACGTAACTGAAGTCCCTCATTCCTGGAATCATTCTTGTAACTCTTTTATGCACCTTCTCTAAGGCCTTCACATCCTTCCTAAGTGTGGTACCCAGAATTGGACATAGTACTCCAGTTGGGGCTGAACCAGTGTTTTATACAGGTTCATCATAATTTCCACACTTTTGTACTCTATACCTCTATTTATGAAGCCCAGGATCCCGTAAACTTTTTTAACTGCTTTATCAACCTGCCCTGCCACCTTCAACAATTTGTGCACACATACCCCCAGGTTGCTCTGTTCGTGCACCCTAAAGTGTTGTAAATGAAGATCCAAGTCAAACAGGGAAAAAAAAATAGGTCAGCTAATTGGCTTTTAAAATTATTTTTAATTATTTTCATTTATTGTACTAAAGATAAAGGCATAGATGAGCAATTTCATAAAAACTAAGTGATTGAGTCCTAAAGTTTGGGTTCATGGATTCTGAAATTCTCAAACACAGGCCCATTTAAAATGACCAACTTGTAATATAGTTTACAGTTAAAGCCATCTGTACCAACCATTTGCGTTTGTGGGCAAAAATAACGGCAGACTGGGCCCCTCTCCATTCAACGCCATTTTTAACACTGTCCTGCTGATAATGAAAGTGCTTCCAGCCTCTACATACTGTGGTCTTCCACCTATAGTATGCAGTGACCAAAATCACTCCAAGTAGCACACAACCCCATAGCGACCACAGAAAACCTATGGCGTAGAGCAGGTAAAGATTTCTTTCTCATAATTTAATATCTTTTGGAATCATAGAAATTTACGGCACAGGAGGCGGCCATTGTGTCTGTGCTGGCCGGAAAAGAGCTATCCAGCCTAATCCCACTTTCCAGCTCTTGGTCTGTAGCCCTGCAGGTTACAGCACTTCAAGTGCATATCCAAGTACTTTTTAAATGTGAAGGGTGTTTCTGCCTCTTCAACCCTTTCAGGCAGTGAGTTCCAGACCCCCACCACCCTCTGGGTGAAAAAAGTTCTCCTCAACTCCCCTCTAATCCTTCTACAAATTAATATAAATCTCGTTATTGACCTCTCTGCTAAGGGAAATAGGTCCTTCCTATCCACTCTATCTAGGCCCCTCATAATTTTATACACCTCAATTAAGTCTCCCCTCAGCCTCCTCTGTTCCAAAGAAAAAAAAACCCAGCCTATCCAATCTTTCCTCATAGCTAAAATTCTCCAGTCCTGGCAACATCCTCATAAATCTCCTCTGTACCCTCTCTAGTTCAATCACATCCTTCCTGTAATGTGGTGACCAGAACTGTATGCAGTTTTCTAGCAGTGGCCTAACTAGCGTTTTATACAGTTCAAGCATAATCTCCCTGCTCTTATATACTATGCCTCGGCTAATAAAGGAAAGCATCCCGTATGCCTTCTTAACCACCTTATCTACCTGTCCTGCTACCTTCAGGAATGTGTGGACATGCACCCCAAGGTCCCTCTGTTTCTCTACACTTCTCAGTACCATTTATTGTGTATTCCCTTGCTTTGTTAGCCCTCCCCAAATGCATTATCTCACATTTCTCTGGATTGAATTCCATTTGCCACTTTTCTGCCCACCTGACCAGTCCATTGATATCTTCCTGCAGTCCATAGCTATCTTCCTCACTATTAACCACACGGCCAATTTTTGCATCATCTGCAAACTTCTTAATCATGCCCCCTACATTGAAGTCTAAATCATTGACATATACCACAAAAAGCAAGGGACCTAGTACTGAGCCCTGCAAAACCCCACTGGAAACAGCCTTCCAGTCACAAAAACACCGGTCGACCATTACCCTTTGCTTCCTGCCACTGAGCCAATTTTGGATCCAACTTGCCACTTTCCCTTGGATCCCATGGGCTTTTACTTTTCTGACCAGTCTGCCATGTGGGATCTTGTCAAAAGCCTTGCTAAAATCCATGTAGACTACATTGATATCCTCATCGACCCTCCTTGTTACCTCCTCAAAAAATTCAATCAAGTTAGTCAGACATGACCTTCCCTTAACAAATCCTTGCTGACTGCCCTTGATTAATCCGTGCCAACTAAATGACGATCAATACTGCCCCTCAGAAATGTTTCAATAATTTGCCCACCACCGAAGTTAGGCTGACTGACTTGTAATTACTCGGTCTATCCCTTTCTCCCTTTTAAAACAACAGTCCTCTGGCACCACACCTGTAGCCAGAGAGGATTGGAAAATGATGGTCAGAGCCTCCGCTATTTGGTCCCTTGCTTCTCTTAACAGCCTGGGATACATTTCATCCGGGCCTGGCAATTTATCTACTTTCAGAGATACTAAACCCCTTAATATTTCCTCTCTCACTATGTTTATCTCATCTAATATTTCACACTACAATGTCTGCATCGTTC
Source organism: Squalus acanthias (assembly GCA_030390025.1). Classification (NCBI taxonomy): domain Eukaryota; kingdom Metazoa; phylum Chordata; class Chondrichthyes; order Squaliformes; family Squalidae; genus Squalus; species Squalus acanthias. Next base: position 89,081,225 of record CM059426.1, read on the forward strand.
CTCTCTTTTGTGAAGACAGATGCAAAGTATTCATTGAGAACCCTACCCACATCTTCTGCCTCCACACACAAGTTTCCTTTTTGGTCTCTAATAGGCCCTACTCTTTCCTTAGTTATCCTCTTGCTCTTGACGTATTTATAAAACATCTTTGGGTTTTCCTTAATTTTACTTGCCAATATTTTTTCATGCCTTCTCTTTTAGTTTTCCTAATTTCCTTTTTAATTTCACCCCTGCACATTCTATACTCCTCTAGACTTTCTGCAGTATTTAACTTGGTATCTGACGGAAGCTTCCCTTTTTTGTCGCATCATACCCTGTATGCCCCTTGACATCCAGCGGGATGTAGATTTGAGAGTCCCACCCTTTTTCTTTGTGGGAACATATTTGCTTTGAACCCTCACTATCTCCTCCTTGAATACCTCCCCCTGCTCCGACACTGATTTACTTTCAAGTAGCTGTTTCCAGTCCACTTTTGCTAAATCACATTTCATGTTAGTAAAATTGTCCTTTCCCCAATTGAGAACTTTTAATCCTGGTCTATCTTTGTCCTTTTCCATAACTACGCTAAATCTAACTGAATTATGATCACTACCACCAAAATTCTCTCCCACTGATACCCCTTCCACCTGCCCAGCTTCATTCCCTAAAACCAAGTCCAGTACCACTCCCTGCTCTTCTTCAAAATAGTGCTGACATGAATCTTGTCATTCATGTGGAAATGACTTATGAAGTAATACTGGGCGGCCTGCTGGTGGCGCTGTCCAGGGAGAGTATAAATACTCGGGCATGGGCCCAGCTTGCTCAGGACATTCTTTAACAGGAACTAGTAAAGGACACAACTAGATCTCCATGTTGAAAAACAGTTGATTAAAGCTTTGTTTAACGCTTAGACCAAGTGCCTCGTAGTTTTCTTACGTCAAGTGCTGTGGGATCTTTTATATCCATATGAGAGGGCAACCGAGGCCTCGGCTTAACATCTCATCCGAGAGATGGTACCTCTGACAGCGCAGCACTCACTCAATTCTGCACTGAATTACTAGCCGAGATTATGTGCTCAAGTTTCTGGAGTGGGATTTGAACCCATAACCTTCTGACTCAGAGGCAAGAGTCTTACCACTGAGCCACGGCTGATACCTATAGTGTCACTGGTTCCACAAAAAGCAACAGGAGATTGTCACTTCATGGCAGATGTTAGGTTCTGATATCAACCTAAAAGCAAGATTCAAGACAGAGATTGATAGATTTTTGAATATTAAGGGAATCAAAGGATATGGGGATAGTGCAAGAAAGTGGAGATGAGGTAGAAGATCAGCCATGATCTTATTGAATGGTGGAGCAGGCTTGAAGAGCCGTATGGCCTACTCCTGCTCTTATTTCTTATGTTCTTATTCATAGGGTGGTTTATGAAGCTTTCACAGAATCCCCACAATGCAGATAGAGGCCATTTCGGCCCATCGAGCCTGCACCGACACATATCCCACCCTATCCCCGTAACCCCACGTATTTAATCCCCCTAACACTAAGGGTCAATTTATCATAGCCAAATCAACCTAACCCGCACATCTTTGGACTGTGGGAGGAAACCGGAGCACCCGGAGGAAACCCACGCAGACACGGGGAGAATGTGCAAACTCCACACAGACAGTTAACCGAGGCCGGATTCGAACCTGGGTCCCTGGCGCTGTGAGGCAACAGTGCTAACCACTATGCCACCGTGTTACCCTGTTTGCTGATCTACACAATAGTATCATTTTTGAGAAGTTTTACTGCTGATATTAACTTGGCCTTCCTGGCTGAAATGGGGAGGTAGCGGCCCTGAAGTAGCTGGTGGTCGATTTTGCTTTGCTTCAGTAATTAGGCGAGCGATCAGTGGTTGCGCAAGCCGCAGCAACCCAATCATAGCAGCAAGTGGTCTGAACCATTTTGATGTTCAGGCTTCATTAATATGTGACTGGAAAGGACCAAATGGGAAGTGCTCCTGGGGTTTTTGGTCATGCAGAGACTGGCAATGGGCTGGAGTATCCTGCTCCTCCTGGCTTCATAAAAATGAAAAAACAATAATTTTTGGAGTTGCGAGCAGTGGTCCCTTTAAGGACTGCTGGTTAGGCTGCTCCACACCAGGGGCCAATAGACAAGGCTTTCACGATGCATGCCCTACCCATTGGTCCATTGAATGGGTATAGGACCGGATTGAAAACCCCTGATTTTTAGACGAGAGTACTTGCCGCCCAGGAGTTCTCCTCTGGCCTCCATAAGAATGCTGTGAGTCACTGCTGCCCTGACTCTCCCCACTTTGTGATCGACTCCCTCCCTCCCCTCTCAGAACTACATGTCTGTTGCCCACCAGCAGCATGCTAATGAGGCCCGGCCCTCAAATTGGACGGGGCATCCCACTGGCTGGAACGAGTGGACAATATGATCACAGTCCACCTGTTCAATGCCTGGAGTTAAACTCCGCCCCATAATGTTTGCAGACATTAACATAAATGTGGCATTTAGTCAATGTTTTTGTTAATACATAAATATGCTTTGATGTTTGTTGCTAAATTAGTATTAATGTTCACTTGGCAACACTGCTGAGGAGATAATTGGTGTGAATTGCCTTTAAGGCTATTTTGGTGGTAACTATCTGATAATTACACATAATTACCACCCAACCAGCATGTCATCTCCCTCTTTTTTCCACAGTAAGCTAAGCCATCCAATGGAATGTGAAATGTGATAAACCAAATTAAACAGCTTAGCAACTGGAAGGACCCATTTGAACTTTGTTAATAAGTAGGAGTGAAATTTAGATTGTAGTAACTGAAGAATGGCACACAGAGCCCGATTAAAGCATAAGCCATGGTTCAGAGACCACAAACTTTACATGTAACAAACCAATTCATTTAAAGAAAAATCAACAAAGGAGTATAAATATCTGGTTAGCTTATTTTGGATAACTCAAGGATGTGACTTGGTTCTTCCCGCAGTCCCTACAAGGCCTAGGAACAGATGTTGAAGAAGATAGCAGACCTTAAGAAAGTGGCCAAGATAATGTTACACGACAGTACCATATACTATGTAGATGACCCAAGCATGCTTGTCACAGTGTTGTCCATCAACCTGCAAGATATTTACTGTTGGCCAATGAAAAGCCCTAAGACAACCTTATCATGCTTTTAGTTGATTATCAAGGCACCATTCAAGGTACGATAGCAAAATACTGCGGATGCTGGAAATCTGAAATAACAACAGAAAACGCTGGAAAAACTCAGCAGGCCAGGCAGCATCCGTGGAGAGAGAAAGAGAGTTAACGTTTCAGGTCGATGACCTTTCATCAGAACTGTGAAGAGCCGGAAATCAAATAGATTTAAGGCCAGAGTAAAGCTGGGAAAAGGGGGAGGGGATAAAAGAACAAAGGGGGAGATGAAGAGACATTAAGAGATATGCAAGGCTAGAGGTGGTGTAAATGTGACAGATTAAGGCTGAAAGAAGTGTGAAATCCACTGGCAGAATGAAGGACAGCTGCCAGCTTCTAGGAGAAAAAAAAAGGTGGGGGGGGGCAAATAAAAGGGTGGAAAAAATAAAATATAAATGTGATTGGAGCTGAGGTTATGATCTAAAATTGTTGAACTCGATATTGAGTCCAGAGGGCTGTAGCGTGCCTAAACGAAAGATGAGGTGCTGTTCCTCGAGCTTACGCTGCGCTTCTGTGGAACAGTGTAATAGGCCGAGGACGGTGAGGTCAGAGTGGGAGTGAAGCGGTGAATTAAAGTGACAGGCCACCGGGAGCTCGGGGTCCCCCTTACGGACTGAACGGAGGTGTTCCGCAAAGCGGTCACCCAATCTGCGTTTGGTCTCCCCAATGTAGAGGAGACCACATCGTGAGCAGCGAATACAGTATACTAAATTGCAGGAAGTACAAGTAAATCGCTGTTTCACCTGGAAGGGGTGTTTGGGGCCCTGGACAGTGGGAAGAGGGGAGGTGTAAGGGCATGTGTAGCATCTCCTGCGCGTGCACGGGAAGGTGCCGGGCGAAGGGGAAGGGGTGCTGGGGGTGGTAGAGGAGTGGACTAGGGTGTTGCGGAGGGAGCGGTCCCTGCGGAATGCTGAAAGGGGAGGTGAGGGGAAGATGTGTTTGGTGGTGGGATCACGCTGGAGGTGGCGGAAATGGCGGAGGATACAACTTACAAGGTACAACTTACAACTGACAACCTTAGTACACTAACATCCTAAAAGGACTTCATGCAACAAATCATTCTCATACAACCTAGCTGCATAATGCACGGTCACTTATTGACACTCAGAGCAGTCTGCAGGTTGGGCATATATTGGTCACAGTATATAGGCCTAGATATTCGTGGCTGCCATGAAAGCAGCCGGTGCCACTGCACTATGGGTTAACGGCCGCTGAAAATGGTGGCGCTAGCAGGACTGAAAGATTGGCGCTGAGGACTAATGATTATTAGCCCAGCGCTAAACTCACCGTGTAACGCCCTCCTAGTGGCATTCGTCCTGGCATCAGGCCCCAATGTGGGATGCCCAAGCGACGTTGCTGCTTCAACAGCCTCTGAAAGTGAGGCTGTGATTTTGCAAAGCATTGTGGGATCTTAAAAGGGCAATGCATTGTCATTTTTCTTAAAAGGGCAATGCCTTCTGAAATGATAAAAATGTAAAAATAGCAGTTTTTAACCCTTACAGCTCAACTGCCTTCTGAAAAAAAAATTAAAAAGAATTCCCAAATGGGAGTCATCCACATCTAAATAAAATAGGATAAGTGCTTCAGCACTAACACAAATGGCTCAGCAAGCCAGGGAAGGGGCACCCAGGGTCTCACACACAGCACTCCAGCTTTGTGTCGGGGGTCAACACTGCAAGAGCGGCCCTCTACCCACAGGGGCCGGGAGGCCCTCCAGAAAGAACGATGTGGGACCACATCACCAAGGCAGTCACTGCCAGCACTGTCACCCCCACCACCTGGCTCCAGTGCCCAAAGAAGCTTCTTGACCTCAGACCACTGGTCAGGGCCAGCGAATGCATCTTCAAAAGCCGTCTCCTACCAACTGCACCATTAGCCTCACACACTGCTCAATGCATGACTCCCCCCAAGCCCCGCAATCACTCAGCTACCAACAATCTGTACCAAACACGAGGCACATCTCCCATTCCTAGCTTCACCTCACCCCATTGGAGGAGTCGGTGCTGGCCATTCTTGGCAGGGGCATGGCTGAGCCCTTGGTCAGTGGCGGGCTGAAAGGATAAAAGATGCTGGTATCCTCATACGTTATCCTCCTTCTGGCACATGTCTTGCTTTCCCGCCCTCCCCTCACCACAGCTCCAACCTTGTGCCTGCCTTCCTCATTTCACACCCAAGAAATGCAGCCGGCCGGGGCCGGAGCATCACTTGATTCGACACTCCCAGCCACCAGCTCCTCAAGATCAATCAGTAAGGCCTTTTGCAGTGTCCCCCACTGAAAGTCAGCAGCCTTCCACCAGCTATGCTGCAGCCACTGGGGTAGCACTGCGTGACATCAGTAGGATAGGCAAAGGCACACACAAGGCATTCAAGAAGGGAATGCATAAGGGTGATGTGTTGATTTCTTGATGTCATATTGAATGGATAGATGTATAAAGTTGCACTGGAAAGTTTGCTTTGTGGTGGCTTTTATTTAATCATTGCGGCCAAGACGACGTTGTGATGGTCAGTAACAGAGGGAAGGTAAGGTGTGGGACATATGTTGAAAGGGGAATTGGGGTTGTGGTCACTGGTACCGCAGGTGGATGATTCCATCCTGGATATCCCAGCCAGAAAGGGGCTATCTGGGTTGCATAACTTCTTCTGCTTCCTCCTCTTCCATCTGTGAGCGGATGCTGTAAATCTGAAATAAAAGCTTAAAATGCTAGAAATACTCAGCAGGTCAGGCAGCATCTCAAGCAGCATCTCGACCGGAGAAATGAACTCTGTTTCTCTCTCCACAGAAGTTGCCTGACCTGCTGAGTATTTCCAGCTTTTTCTGTCTTCTCCAAGGCCTTCCTTTACCATAGGAGGCCTTGCAAGGATCCAGCAGCACTCCCTGCACACATAAACATTTTTTTAACATGTACTACACCGAGCCACTACTTCAATAAAATAAAAATATCCAGTCCAAAAGCTTAAATGCAAACTTGCCTGAAAGACGTATGTGTCCCTTTAAGAGGTGCTGACAGCGCCTCTGTCAGTCTGCTGAACACTGGGGTTTCATGGTGAGCATCGGACCCAGCGTTGTCATCAGCGCTAATGTACAAGTTCGCTGAGGTGACGTTAAGTCGGTGAGCATGTTGGCGTGCATGTCACCCTCTCTTAATTTACATTTCCAGAGCCAGCACTGCTATCGGCAGCGCTAAGGCCCTCATCAAAATGGCAGCCACCGAGTCCTGTGCCACAGAAGGGCGCTTGAGTGGCTACCGCCATTTTTAGACCGTATTGTGGCGGTGACTCGTAGCAGTAAGTGGGCCAATTTCTAGGCCATAAACTTTCAACATCTCAAGAATGCCCAGAGAATTGCATGCTGTACAGGAGATGCAGGGATCTGGCGAGATTGATCCCAACCCGATTTGCTGCTCCTCATGTAACTGTTCTTTGCTCGCAGGAACATTATCACCAACTGAGAAATCTGCTGCCATGTCTCAGCTCGGAGTCTTGCAAATGGTACAAGAATGAAGGCTTCAATTGGAAAGGCTTCCATTGTAATTGTTTTAAATCCGTAGAGCAGCGAGCAGGAAGGCCTGCAGAGCAGAAAATCTGGGACTTAAGCAGCTGAAGATTGGGGAATTGGGAGGTGTAGTATTAAAGCTCTACTTAGACTACAACTGTAGCATTGCAGTGAAGACATTTTAATTTGCACCATTGCTAAAATGTTCGTGTAAATCTTGAGCTAATGCTTGATTTAACTCTGAAGCACTCTATTTCATTCTAGAGTCCTGACATTAGATTTACACTTTATAAGTGTTTGTGCAGAAGCAAAACTGACAAAAACAGTTATAGTATAAAAGAGGCATAAAGTGAATCTGTACCCATGAGTTATGGTGGTTTGTCCAGAAAACTAGTAATCCTGTATGAATAAACCAATGACTCTTAGACATGTGTTGAAGTGTTTGGTTTGGGAGGAAGAGTTTGACAGTTGAACTTAGCCATTCCATCTGTAATGGAGTCCTTTGTGCCCTAATATTGTAATTAATGCTTACAATGTTAAATAAAATAAGTTTTTTTAAATTCAATGCGAAAGGGACAAAGCAGAAGTAAATATATTTTGTTTTAATCATGATCTTAAATGTGATTTGTTAAAATGTATTTTGTCGGCATTTTATTATTGATTTGAATTCCTTATTACTAGTAACCGTACACACAGGGTTAATAATGGCTTCTATGAACTGTTTCCAGTGATATGGGTATGCGAGAACAAGAAAGTTATTTTAATGGTAGACTTCAATAAACCAAATATGGACTGGCTAAACCCTAGTGGTTTAGAGTCAGAGTGAATAAATGAAATGCCAGACTGCTTCATGACTCATTATATAAAAGAAGCCACCTGATGCAAATGCTGATCTTAAACTGGTATTTGTAAATGTACAAGAAATGGCAGACCCCGGGAAGACATCGGCCGTGATTTTCTTATTGGTGGCGGGTCGGGTACGGGTCAGGTGGTCGGTGGGTTCCGGTCCCGCCACCGCTTTCAGCCGGTCAAAAATTGAAATTTAGCCCTAATTGGGCACTGGAGTCCCTGCGTGCGCGCTACCCTGGCCAATTAGTGGTTGTGGGTTTGCTGCTCGCCTCTGCTGGCGTCGGTCAGCCAGCTGCATTTAAGGGGCCTATGCAGCCTTGTTTCATTCTCTCATTATTTGATGTGGGATTTCGTGCTACGAACTGCTGCCATGACTGCGTCAAGGGCCAAGGCCTCACCCCGTTTTGATGACTCCCTCCATGCTCTTGTGGAGCCAGTCAGAGGGCGCAAGGAGGTACTCTTCCCATCCTCTGGACAGAGGACGTCTCCACAGCAAAGCAAAGCAGCCAGGCTGCAAATTGCTCAGGAGGTCAACTCCAGATCATTGTGCACTCGATCCTGGGTGCAGTGTAGGAAAAGGTTTAATGACCTGGTACGCTCAGGCAAAGTGAGTATGACATCACACTTGCCCTCAATCTTACAACCCTTGAATCTATCTCTCTATCTGTCTCTCACTTCACTATTCGACTATGCTACCCTCACACTCGCTATCACTGTTATGCAATGCCCTACACATCTATGCTATGGATTCTCTACACTCACTCCATCATTCTCACTCAAACGCCACTTGTGTCCCTCATTGCAGGAAAAGAGAGCCCACAATAAGAGGGAGAGTGCTATGACAGGAGGAGGGCCACCTTCCATTTCCAATCTGACCAATGCTGATGAGGCGGCACTCGAAATCATCGGAGCTGATGAGGATCTGGGAGTGGGGGACGGTCAGAGCAGAGCAAGCTGGTGACAGAATAGATTTGCATCTCTCTTATTTACATTGCATGAGTGACTGATATGATCATCGGCACGCTACGTTAATATCACATGTCTAACTCATGCCTTTACTCCCCCACAGGACCATCGACAGCCCCCCTCCCCACTGTCCAGGAAGAGCCTGAGCACTCCTCAGAGGAACCTGCAACCTCTGAGGGCGCAGCGTCAGCTGGACCCAGCACCAGCGCAGATATGCACACCTCGATGGGACCTTCGTGAAATAGAGTAGTGTTGTGAGCTGTGATACACCAGGTGACAAGTGAGCATCAGTAGATGGTGGAGACAGGGACAGCAGTGTAGAGACCTTGTCGGAGGCCGCAGGGCGCTGCCAGCTCTGCTCAGCTGCATGTGGACCTTGTGCTGCTGGGGCCATCCAGAAAGAGAGCGGTGCTGGAGCTCCAGGAACAAGTGCAGGAGTCTCTGGCAGGTTTTGCATCCAGGGTTACTGCGAGTGTGGAGAGGTTGGAGGAGTCCATGTCTAACATGAGCAGTGCCTTTGTGGAGGAAATGGCGCATGAACGCACCAACATGGAAAGGATGGCCATGGAGGAAATAAGTCGCCAGAGTCAGGAAAACATGGTGAATGTTCAGAATAGATTGACATCTCTGGAGGAGCGATGGGCAGCTATTGAGCAGAGAAACCAGAGCTTCATGGAAGTCCTTTTGAGGAGGACTGCCAGTGCAGATATGGGTCCTCATAGCCCCCCTGATGTGCAGCAAGGTGCTGTCCAGCCACTTGCTAGCACTGAAGTGGGGCTGACCCATGAGAGGGATGTTGGTGGCAGGCAACAAGGAAGTGTGGGCTCTTCTCCAAGCGCTCACACTCCTATGCCACTGCGTAGCCCTCGGTCAGAGCCCCACCAGAGTCCTCACCCAACTGAGATGGGCGTCTCAGCCCCTGCACAGCCGCAGGAGGAGTAGACTGTTGCCGAGCCCTCACAGGTTCGCAAACCCAGAGGACGCCCACCAAAGGTGTTGAAGCAGGAGCAACATGACAGTGAGCAAGGTGCCTCCACATCTGCTAAAACCACAGGGGAAGCACCACGTAGAAGCACCCGTAAGAGGAAGATAAAGCACAATTAGTCACAAGGGTAGTCACTTGGGTGTTCTGTTCTGTTGTCTTTTGTTTTCTTTAATATTTGGCATTGTCATCCTTTTGTGCATGTATTAAACAGAAATGATGGCAAACAGTTGAAGTTCTGGCCTATGTGATCTGGGAAATGGAAGTTGCACATTGAGGGCTCAGGGCGACTTGCATTTGTAATGATGGTGGTGAGAGTGATAGGAACCCACAGGTTCTTGTACATTGTGTATGGTGTGTTAAGAAGGTGCCAGCCACATGTGTTTGATTCGTCTACTTAAGTGAATCTGGCAAAGATTAGTGCATCCCTTGCATCAATGTGCTCGTGTGCTGCTGGAGCTGGCTCATCCGCCTCCGCAAGGTCTTCCTCCTCCTCCTCATCCGAGGAGGCTATGTGCTAAGCCACTTGTTCCTCAGGCAGCTGCAAGCCACGATGCTGTGCGATGTTGTGCAGTGCACAATGATTCTGGAGACCCTGGCTGCCGAGTACTGTAGGGCTCCACCTGATCTGTCAAGGCATCTGAAATCGTATTTTGAGCAAGCCGATGGTTTGCTCGATGATGGATCTGGTCAAAATGTGGCTGGCATTGTAGTGCTCCTCAGCTTCGTTCGATGGCCTCCTCAACGGCGTCATCAGCCACGTCTTCAGGGGATAGCCCTTGTCTCCAAGTAGCCATCCGGAAAGTTGTCTTGGCGGATTGAAGAGCGGAGGCACACTTAGACTGCCACAGGATGAATGAGTCATGGCAACTGCCAGGATACTTTGCGCAAACATGCATGATGTCCTTCCTGTGGTTACACACCAGCTGGACGTTGAGGGAGTGGAAGCCCTTGCAGTTGACAAAAACAGCTGGGTTGTGATGGGGAGCCCTAATGGCCCTGTGAGCAGTCTACGATGCCCTGCACCCTTGGCAAGCCTGCCATATTTGCAAAGCCAACCGCACGCGTGGTTACACTTGCTTCATCTGTGGAGAAGTTGATGTAATTGTGCGCTTTTGCAAAGAGGGCATTGGTAACCTGCGTGATGCAAGTGTGAGCGGCTGACTGGGAGATGCCACTTATGAGCCCTGGAAGGACCCTGAAGCAAAAAAATTGAGGGCGGTGGTGACTTTGACAGCCACTGGTAAGGAGTGTCCACCCGCTCCTCTGGGCTCCAGGTGTTGGTGCAGCATTGCGCAGCTGTCAGCGACTACCTCTCGCGAAAGTCTCAGCCTCCTTTGGCACTGCTGCTCAGTCATGTTGAGGAAGCCCATCCTCGACCTATAAACCCTGTGTTGGGGGTATCTCCTGCGGCGACGTGCAAGCCTGCGCTGACGCCCTCTGCCCTGTGCAGTATCAGGTGGGTGAGGAGGAGGTTGCCGCTCCTGTTGTTGCTGCTGCTGCTGCTGCTCTTCCTCCGAATCTGAGGACCAGGATGAGAGGGTATAAATGGTTCCCATGCTGCTGGTAGATATCTCAGTTGAGGAAGCACTCAGTCAATGTGGGGAGAGGGTTTTCCCAGGAGGTCACAGTGGAGATGGATCTCAGCTTCACCACTTACAAGCTCAGTAGACCTGCAAAAAGATTTCCAAGACCTGAAAAACCAAAGTTCTTCCAACTGCAACTGATCCTTGTTGAGAGCTCCGTTTTTATGCTGGAGCTGCAGCTGTCAAGAAGGCAGTCACTTGGTGAACCCGGCACAATTAGCTGCCGTGGTTTGGAAACGGCGTAGAACACGCAGAAAATGTGGGAAAAAAAACCCGAAAACCGCTGTGAAAAAATCGGCTTATCCAGGCAGTTAACAAGCTGTTAAATGCCTGAAGGGCCTCCCCTGCCGCTTAGTGTCGGGACTGATCGGAAGTCTGGGAACCCGCATTTGGGAAAGTTGCGTGGAGGCAGGTTGACGGCGGGATCGGACCCCGCCATCAATATTTGCGATTTTACCCTCTGACCTGCCTTCAAACCCACCCTGAGCGCTGGCAAAATCGCAGCCATCATGTTTAACATGATCTGCGATTCAGATATACTGAAGACCAGCAGCCAGTTCTACATTTAGAATGGATAGATTCAAAGAAATGATGCATCAGCTAAAGCAAAAGGATTGGAGCAAAATGTTCATCAAAACTTCAGTGGAGGACAAATGGAACACATTTAAAAGGAATAATGCTGAGCATGTTGTCAGATTAGGATCAGAAGTTTAGAGTAAATAAATGTGATGCTAAATAGATTAACAAACGCATTAAAAGTGAAATCAAAAGGAAAACTGACCTCGACAAATCCTGCAAGGAAAAAGGGATTAACTGGAATGAATACAGGAACATGCAGGAACATTTCAAAAGGGTGATCAGAGGGGTAAAGTGAAACCTAGCCAAAAGCATAGATGCAGAGGCAAAACATAGCACGAAAAATTCTTCAGTACAATAGCAAGAGGGATATCAAACAAGAGAAAAGACCATTAAAAGATGCAAGCAGGCTTTAAACCAAGGATGAGCAAGGAATAGTGATTAAGGATTACTTTCTCAAAGTATTCACAAAAGTAAACATGGACAACATGCCGTGCTCAAAAAAAAGAGCCAAGGTAAAGTTCAAGACATTGGGCCAGAAATTCGGCTGTTGTCGGGTGAGTACGCGCTGTCTACTCACCCGTAAGGCCACCTGAAGTGCCGGTTTCCTGCATGCATGGGAAACTGGAACTTCCGTTCCCCTGAAGGGAGGGGTTCAGAAGTCGAACGCGTGCGCGGGAGAGGCAGCGCGCACGCCGCGAACTTCAGGTTTTTTTTTCAGGTTTCTCCGGGAGGGTAAGTATGGAAAAGCTGCACGGCCTGTTTTTAACAAGGTAAGTGGTTAATTAATTACAATTTAAACATTTTTTCAACAGGTTTATCTTTTTTAGATACTTTAAAGAAAGGTAAGTTTATTTTTAGCACCGTTTAAAAGTATAATTAATTTTTTCAAAAATTTAAATTTTTGTTTAAAGTAGTTAGTTTATGCAACTTAGTTATTTTAAAAATGTGATTTTAAAAAAATTTTATTTGAAGTTTAAGTGTAGTTTTGGGCCGATCTCTATTCACAGATTTGACAGGTCTTCCTGTCAAATCTATGAATGAAAATGCCCTGCTAGGATTGGCTCTCCATGGCCCACGTGATCCCAGGGGACGCTTCGAACTAACTGCGCCCCTGGGATACACAAGCACTGCGTGCCGGCAGCTGGAGGAGGCCCAGAACCCGAAGTCCTCGTGGGCCCAAAGCACAACTGCAGGCGCGGTAGGCAAGTACGCGCGTGATGCTTGCACCCACAGGAAGCCAGAAAGCCGAATTTCTGGCCCAATGATATAAATGAAATAGTCTTACTTCAATTCAGCCAGTTTTCCACAGAAAGGATTTTGAAAAAGAGATGTCTTCAAACGTGTGTTTTAAAGCATAGTGTATTCATACAAGATTTACAAAAGGCACTAACTCAGAATCACACCTTTCAGTCAATGTCCCAGACTCCTCCATCACCATCCCTGGGTATGTTCTGTCCCACTGGCAGGACAGACCCACTAGGGGGAGGCAGCATAGTGGTATACAGTCTGGAGGGAGTGGCCCTGGGAATCCTCAATATTGACTCCAGACGCCATGAAGTCTCATGGCTTCAGGTGAAGCATGGGCAAGGAAACCTCCTGCTGATTACCACCTACTGCCCTTCTTCAGCTGATAAATCAGTACTCCATGTTGAACACCACTTGGAAGAAGCACTGAGGGTAGCAAGGGCACAGAATGTACTCTGGGTGGGGGACTTCAATGTCCATCACCAAGAGTGGCTCGGTAGCACCACTACTGACCGAGCTGACGGACATAGCTGCCAGACTGGGCCTGTGGCGAGGACCAACACGGGGGAAAAACGTACTTGACTGTGTTCTCACCTATCCACCTGTAGCAGATGAATCTGTCCATGACAGTATTGGTAGGAGTGACAACCTTGTGGAGACGAAGTCCCGTTTGCACACTGAGGATACCCTCCATTTTGTAGTGTGGCACAACCATTGTGGTAAATAGGATAGATTCAGAACAGATCTAGCAGCTCAAAACTAGGCATCCATGAGGGGCTGTGGGTCAGCAGCAGCAGAATTGTTTTCCACCACAATCTGTAACCTCATGGCCCGGCATAGAAACATAGAATCTAGGAGCAGGAGTAGCCCATTCGGCCCGTTGAGCCTGCTCCACCATTCAATACGATCATAGCTGATCATCCAAATCCAATACCCTGTCCCTGCTTTAATCCCCACAATACACATATCCCACCCTACCCCCGTAACCCCACGTATTTAATTCCCCCTAACATATCCCATCCTATCCCCATAACCCCACATATTTAATCCCCCCCTAACACTAAGGGTCAATTTATCATAGCCAAATCAACCTAACCCGCACATTTTTGGACTGTGGGAGGAAACCGGAGCACCCGGAGAAAACCCACGCAGACACGGGGAGAATGTGCAAACTCCACACAGACAGTCACCCGAGGTCAGATTCGAACCCGGGTCCCTGGCGCTGTGAGGCACCAGTGCTAACCACTATGCCACCGTGTTGCCCCTGACTCTCCCATTACCATCAAGCCAGGGGACCAACCCTGGTTCAATAAGGAGTGTAGAAGAGCATGCCAGGAGCAGCTACAGGCATAACTAAAAATGAAGAACCAACCTGGTGAAGCTACAACACAGGACTACATACATGCAAAACAGAAACAACATGCTATAGACAGAGCTAAGCGATCCCACAATTAACGGATCAGATCAAAGCTCTATAGTCCTGCCACAACCAGTCGTGAATCGTGGTGGACAATGAAACAACTAACAGGAAGAGGAGGCTCCATAAATATCTCCATCCTCAACGATGGCGGAGCCCAGCACGTGCGTGCAAAAGCCAAGGCTGAAGCGTTGGCACTTCTGGCTGAAGATGGTTGCGGAGTGGATGATCCATCTCGGCTCCTCCTGAGGTCCCCACCATCACAGAAGCCAGTCTTCAGCCAATTCCATTCACTCCGCGTGATATCAAGAAACAGCTGAGCGCACTGGATACAGCAAAGGCTATGGGACCCGACAACATCCCGGCTGTCGTGCTGAAGACTTGTGCTCCAGAACTAGCACCTCTAGCCAAGCTGTTCCAGTACAGCTACAACACTGGTATCTACCCGACAATGTGGAAAATTGCCAAGGTATGTCCTGGCCTCAAAAAGCAGGACAAATCCAATTTGGCCAATTACCCCCCCATCAGTCTACTTGCAATCATCAGCAAAGTGATGAAGGTGTCGTCGAAAGTGCGATCAAGCAGCACTCACTCACTCACCAATAACCTGCTCACTGATGTTCACCTTGGGTTCCGCCAGGATCACTCAGCTCCAGACCTCATTACAGCCTTGGTCCAAAGAAGGTGAGGGGAGAGTGGCTGCCCTTGACATCAAGTAGCCCTAGTAAAATTGAAGTCAATGGGAAAACACGCTACTGGCTGGAGTCATACCTAGCACAAAGGAAGATGGTTGTTGTTGTTGGAAGCCAATCACCTTAGCCCCAAGACATCGCTGCAGGAGTTCCTCAGGACAGTGTCCTAGGCCCAACCATCTTCAGCTGCTTCAATGACCTTCCCTCCATCAAAAGGTGAGAAATGGGGATGTTCGCTGATGGTTGCACAGTTTTCAGTTCCATTAACAACTCCTCAGATAATGAAGTAGTCCATGCCCGCATGCAGCAAGACCTGGACAACATTCAGGCTTGGGCGGATAAGTGCCGAGCAACATTCACGCCACACAAGTGCCAGGCAATGACTATCTTCAGCAAGACAGAGTCTAACTACTGCCCCTTGACATTCAACAGCAGTACCATCGCCGAATCCTCCACATCAACATCCTGGGGGGTAACCATTGACCAGAAACTTAACTGGACCAGCTACATAAATACTGTGGCAACAAGATTCTGTATCTAATTTACTTCACCTGAGGAAGGAGCAATCGATAGCTCCGAAAGCTTGTGATTTCAAATAAAACTGTTGGACTATAACCTGGTGTTGTGCGACTTCTCAACAAGAGCAGGTCAGAGGCTGGGTATTTTGCAGCAAGTATCTCACCTCCTGAATCCCCAAAGCCTTTCCAACATCTACAAGGCACAATTCAGGAATGTGATGGAATATTCTCCACTTGCCTGGATGAGGGCAGCTCCAACAACACTCAAGAAGCTCAACACCATCCAGGAAAAAACAGCCCACATCCCATGAACAAATTAAAAAAAACTAAGACAATAGGTAATTAAAATGGTAATAAGTTAAGCTTTGATGATGTTTTTCCATAGACTATAAGTAATTAGCAATTCATTAGGCTGTCATGGCAATTGATAAAACCCACTGAGTTGGAAAGTTTCTGTCTGATTCATTTTAGCTGTGAACAGAGGGAAATTAAAAGGAAACAGAGGCATAGACAGGTTAAAAAAAACAGAATGCTACAAGGACAGTCAGGTCCAACAAAGGCTATGCGATGGTTAGAATGCAGGAGAGCAGTTAGATACTTTATTTAAGACAAACCACTGATGTGGGGAAGCATAGCATGTTCATTACTTTGAATGATTATGTGACAACAACTTGCACTGATTGAATTAAGTAAATCTCATAACTGTTGCTCTATCTGTTCACTTTTAAATAAAGCAGCTTAATGATTCGCATCTGGTCTCATCTCACCAGGTGTTTTCTTGATCTGCCTTCAAAGTGATTGAAGAAGCACATGAAAAAAAATCACAAAGAAATACTATTATTACCTCCCTGGGTTACACTTTTATAGTACGGCCATGCTCCTAAATATAAAAGGCTCAAACTGCTTACAGGAGTGACTAACACTAGTAAAGAATATCTAAGGCACGGGCTTTTCTTCGTGACAACTACCCTTATCTATTTTTGAAAACTCCCCTTCGGCCTTCCTTCCCCTTTAAGCACAGTAAAAACTTACACAACATTTATGAGCCATTTTATTACATTTATCATTTTTTAACGTCAGAGGTTATTTCAGAATTCTGCCTGCATTTGACAATTGGAAGTATTTAGTTTTACATTATAGAACAGACTGAATTCCATTTCCAATTTGACATTGCAAATGACAGTGAAAATATGGGAAGACTGATGAAATTTCCTCAAAGCCAATTCTTCATAGACAAGTTCATTCTTTCCTAGTTTCCCGTGACCTGTAAAAGCAATGAATTCATTTCATGTGATCCATGATCACAATCCCTTTCCCCTTTTAAAAGTTTCATTTTACACACGCTCACTTCCTTAGAATCATAGAATGGTTACAGCACAGAAGGAGGCCATTCGGCCCATCGAGCCCGTGCCGGCTCTCTGCAAGAGTACTTCAGCTAGTCCCACTCCCCCGCCCTTTCCCCGTAGCCCTGCAATTTTTTTTCCTTCAGGTACTTATCCAATTCCCTTTTGAAAGCCACAATTGAATCTGCCTCCACCACCCTTTCAAGCAGTGAATTCCAGATCCTAAACACTCCCTGCGTAAAAAAGTTTTTCCTCATGTCGCCTTTGGTTCTTCTGCCAATCACCTTAAATTTGTGTCCTCTGCTAAGTTCTGGAATTCTCTGCCTAAACCTGTCCGCCTCGCTACCTCTCTTTCCTCCTTTAAGACGCTCCTTAAAACCTACCTCTTTGACCAAGCTTTTGGTCACCTGCCCTAATTTACCCTTATGTGGATTTGTGTCAAATTTTTTGTCTTAAAATACTCCTGTGCAGCCGCGCCTTGGGACATTTGACTATGTTAAAGGCGCTATATAAATACAAGTTGTTGTTGTTCTGGTTCTCGACCCTTCCGCCAATGGGAGCAGATTCTCTCTATCTACTCTGTCTAGACCCCTCATGATTCCGAACACCTCCATCAAATCTCCTCTCAACCTTCTCTGCTCTAAGGAGAACAACCCAAGCTTCTCTAGTCTATCCATGTAACTGAAGTCCCTCATCCCTGGAACCATTCTTGTAAATCTTTTCTGCACCCTCTCTAAGGCCTTCACATCCTTCATCTTATATTCACCACATGTCATCAATCTTTTATTTCTCTCTGCTGTTGCATATCTCTGTCTCACTGGATGAAATTCTGCAGACCTTACAAAACTAATTTCTTAAAGGTTGAGGGTTTCATTAAATTTTTCAACAGATAACGCATTCAGTGCAGAGATCAGTCCTCACCTAATGTGCCTTTTCTTGGATACTTCTTTTCTCAAATAAGTAAAGACTAATGTTGAATTGCTGAAAGCATCGGCAACAACAAAGCATTCTTAAATATTAACAAAGGTTCTGAAACATTAACAAAAAAGAAGCAGCTAGGTGTTTAGCTCACTTTATTCACTGATATTTAGTACTACATATAAGGGGGCAGAGTTTTCGCTTTGGGCGCAATCGGCGATTGTGATGCTCAAACTCATTTGCATATCACCACATGCTAAATCTGCCCTGAACCACGGCAATTGGGCAGCGTTTAAAAACGTAATTTTAAAAAAAAAATGTTGCTTTAAAAATATTCCTTGATATATTTAAGAGTGGTGACTTGGTAAAGTTTGATTAATGCAGCTGAAAATGGGTTTATCACAAAAAATAAATCACAGTGTCAATCTGCCGCCGTAAGTAACCTGATTTAAAATGACTGAAAATGATTTTCAAAAAAAATACAAAAGATTGGGGTACAGCAGTGAGTTCCTTAGTAAATTTTAAAAAATTCATAACCTTTCAATACGTGTCTATTAGTGTCCATGCACCCAAATGTTTCAGCTTAATTTTTGGAGTCGCCTCGAAGACCTGCAAATGAGAGCAATTAGTGGAAACTCCCAATCATGATTAATTCACCCTGGGGCCATGGCCAGTTTTGTGGGCTGGGCCGGCTTCTAGCACGATGTTTTTAAAACAAGTGCAAAAGATCACGGAAACTCGAGTTTGCGTTGAATGCAATTTGCGCTTAAATTTCCACAATCTTTTGAGCCGGTTATGTTGATATCGGGGGAATTGTGCCAAATAAAACAGCGCAACTGAGCAGAAACTCCAGGCCAAGATGCTGAATTTCTTGTAATGCTACAGAGAGATTTCCTGTTACATTTCATATGGTGTGATATTATATCACTAACAGTGCTTACATAACAATCCCTGTATGCCCTCCTTCCCGCCACATGATGTGATCACAAAAATAGATTCCACATACCAGGGAAAAAAGCTGGAGACCCGCAAAAAACAAAGTGAAATGATCTATATTCGGTAATAGACCGCTGGGTAATCGGAAGTTTATAATATCATCTTTTGAGTTCAGATTATGTTGACTGTTCAAGATTTATTGTGATTTATGACATCATAGCGAACTATGTGTACAGTAACTGGAGACTTGGGAGAGGCACTGGAGACAGAGAAAAGATAGGCAACAGAAGAGGTTCCCAGAGATAGAGCAGAAAGGTGAGGTGGGGGTTCAGAAGAAAAGTTGGCAGCAGAAAAAGAGTTAGTAAGCTGGGCATTCAGAAGAGCTCTTGATAACAGATGCTGAGAGATTTGATATAGAAAGGAACTTGACAGAGTTGCAAGAGATGGAGAAGATATGCCAGTATAAATGAGATGATAGGGAATTAAGTAAAGACATAGAGAGCCATAGCAGAAACCACAACCTCAGATCTTCGTGCTCAAAAGAAAAATATCAGAGAAATTGCTGATGAGGTCACAAGTTCACAAGGCCTTTATTCCCCATGTAGTCACAGCAACACGAGAGGAAGACATGCACCAATCCAATGGTCTGTGACACTATTAACTAGAACCAGTCCTCAAGGCTGCACATAGGCCACTTCTCAAGACTCACCCCCCACCATTCTGTACCAAGTAAACTGAACCATGTATAAAAGAAAAAGAAAGACTTGCATTTATATGGCGCCTTTCACGACCACCGGACATCTCAAAGCGCTTTACAGCCAATTAAGTACTTTTGAAGTGGAGTCACTGTTGTAATGTGGGAAACGCGGCAGCCAATTTGCACACAGCAAGCTCCCACAAATAGCAATGTGATAATGACCAGATAATCTGTTTGTTATGTTGGTTGAGGGATAAATATTGGCCAGGACACCGGGGATAACTCCCCTACTCTTCTTCAAAACAGTGCCATGAGATCTTTTACATCCACCCGAAAGAGCAGATGAGGCCTCGGTTTAACATCTCATCCGAAAGACAGCACCTCCAACAGTGCAGCAATCCCTCAGCACTGCACTGGAGTGTCGGCCTAGCTTTATGCGCTCAAGTCCCTGGAGAGGGTCTATGAACCCACAACCTTATAACTCAGAGGCGAGTGTGCTACCAACTGAGCCACAGCTGACACTAATAATGTATACTATGAAAACAATGCAGCATTGCAGCAGAACAATTCTGATAATAAAAATCTCAAATATTTTGTTTATGACCCTGTGAGCTGACCCAATGTTGCCTGTAGCACAATTTCTAACTTGCCACCTGTTTTGCCATGTTAAGCTGCCCTGGGGTATGTCAACCTATATTATTATGCGACTGGAACTCGACCACTCTGCACAGCAGGGGTGAGTGTAACACCTGGAGTTTACAGCAGTCCAATTAGCTTTCAACTTGAATGGACAAATATCAGGATTATAATGCAATATAACCAAGCTGAAGAAATTATATATTTGTTCATTTTAAATAATGTAATATTTCTCATGGCACAGCATAAAAGATCTCACAGCAATTCTGTTCCATACCCTATTTCATCTACCTCTTTAATAACTCTAAACCTCAAGTGGCCAATTAACTCAAGAAATAAACTACAGATAACTAACAAATAAATGAATGAATGAATTAATTAATAAGGGATAATAATAAATAATACAGTGCAGGCAATGTGTTGGGATTGTAGTATGTGGGAGTTTGTGGACAACGAGACAGCCCCAGTCAGCCACTTCTGCAAGAAATGTCTTTGCCTCAAGACAGTCCGGCTTAGTCGTTGAGCTGGAGTCCAAGCTAGAGACACTCCGACACACAAGGGAGGACGAGAAATTACTGGATAATTTACTCCAGAGTACAGTCACACGCCAGAGGAAAGCATAGGTGCAGGAAGGGGAGAGTGTGACTGTCAGTCAGCCGGGTAAGGGGAATGCAGGAGAGATAGTGAAGGAGGTCCAGCAGATACTGTTCCTGAACAACAGGTACAAAGTACTTGATACCTGTGAGGATGAAGGGAAAGACTGTGGAAAGGACAGCCAGAATACCGACCAAGGCATCATGGAGCAGAAGGCTGTCCAAGAGGTGGTGGTTCAGGGTAGAAAGATTGTAGTTATAGGGGAGTCTATAATTAGGGGGATATATAGTATTCTTTGCAGTCAGGATCAAGAGTTCTGAAGAGTGTGTTGCCTGACCCCAGCGGAATGGATAACATAAGGTTAAGGGACATCTCAACATCTGGGAAAGAATCTGGAAAGGGAGGGGAAGGATCCAGTTGTTGTGATCCATGTCGGAACCAACAACATACGAAAGATTAGGGAAAAGGTCCTGCTAAGGGAATATCAGGAGTTAGGAGCTAAAATGAAAAGCAGGATCTCATGGGTAATAATCTATTACCCGAGCCATGTGCAAATTGGCACAGGGACAAACAGATTAGGAAAGTCAACACGTGGCCAAAGAAGTGGTGTGGGAAGGAGTTCTATTTCACGGGAAACTAGCACCAGTAGTGGGACAGGAAGGAGCTGTCCCATTGGGACAGGCTGCACCTGAACCGGGCTGTGACGAAGGCCCTAGCGGAATGGATAACTGGGGCTGTTATTACCACTTTAAACTAACAACATGGGGGAAGGGAACTGCTAGAAATTACATAAACCTAACAATAAAAGAAGCAGGTAAAAAGAGTTAAGGACAAACTAAAGGAAGGAATAAGGATAACATAAATGGCCAGAGATCAGATAAAGTCATAGAGGATAAAGGTAAAAGAAACTACTAAAAACCAAGAGAGAGGAATAATAAATAAAAACAATTTAAACTGTTGGCACAGCAATGTATGTAGTATTCAAACAAAATGGATGAACTGGAGGCAATAATTTATAGAGAGGATCCGGATATAATAGGAATCACTGAAACATGGCTACTTAGAGAACAGGATTGCCAACTAAATATTGCAGGATATAACACATTTAGAAAGAAAAAAGGGGAGGAGTAGCTGTACTAGTTAAAGATAACATATTGGCAGTAGAAAAAAAGGATGTAACTAGCAATAAGATAGATACAGAATCCATGCAGAATCATAGAATGATACAGCACAGGAGACCATTTGGCCCATCGTGCCTGTGCCAGCTCTTTGGTAGAGCTATCCAATTAGTCCCACTCCCCTGGTCTTGCCCCATAACTCTGTAATTTTTTTCCCTTCAAGTATTTATCCAATCCCCTTTTGAATGTTACTATTGAATCTGCTTCCACCACCCTTTCCGGCATTGCATTCCAGATCACAACAACTCACTGTGTAAAAAATATTTCCTCTTATTGCCTCTGATCCTTTTGCCAATCACCTTAAATCTGTGTCCTCTGGTTCCCGACCCTCCTACCACTGGAAACAGTTTCTCCTTATTTACTCTATCAAAACCATTCATGATTTTGAACACCTCTATCAAATCTTCTATTAACCTTCTCTGCTCTAAGGAGAACAACCCCATCTCCTCCAGTCTCTCCACATAACTGAAATCCCTCATCCCTGGTACCATTCTAGTAAATTTTTTCTGCATCCTCTCCAAGGCCTTGACATCATTCCAAAGTGTGGTGCCCAGAATTGAACACAGTACTCTAGCTGAGGCATAACCAGTGTTTCATAAAGGTTTCACATAACTTCCTTGCCTTTGTATTCTATTTCTCTATTAATGCCAGCCGTGGCTCAGTTGGTAGCACTCTTGCCTCTGAATCAGAAGAAGAACATAAGAAGAAATAGGAGCAGGAGTAGACCAATCGGCCCCTCGAGCCTGCTCCGCCATTCAATGAGATCATGGCTGATCTGATCCAACCTCAACTCTAAAGAACACAAGAAGCAGGAGCAGGACCAGGCCACTCGGCTCCGCCACCCACAGGGCCTTGCCCAATCTGAACTCAAACTCATGTCCAATTTCCAGCCCGCTCCCCGTAACCCCTGATTCCCTTTACTTCTAGGAAACGGTTTATTTCTGTTTTAAATTTATTTAATGAAGTAGCTTCCACAGCTTCCTGGGGCAGCAAATTCCACAGACCCACTACCCTCTGAGTGAAAAAGTTTCTCCTCATCTCAGTTTTGAAAGAGGAGCCCCTTATTCTAAGATTATGTCCCCTAGTTCTAGTTTCACCCATCATTGGGAACATCCTCACCGCGTCCACCCGATCAAGCCCCTTCACAATCTTATATGTTTCAATAAGATCGCCTCTCATTCTTCTGAACTCCAATGAGTAGAGTCCCAATCTACTCAACCTCTCCTCGTATGTCCACCCCCTCATCCCCGGAATTAACCGAGTGAACCTTCTTTGTACTGCCTCGAGAGCAAGTATGTCTTTTCTTAAGTATGGACACCAAAACTGTATGCAGTACTCCAGGTGCGGTCTCACCAATACCCTATACAACTGCAGCAATACCTCCCTGTTTTTATATTCTATCCCCCTAGCAATAAAAGCCAACATTCCATTGGCTTTCTTGATCACCTGCTGCACCTGCATACTAACTTTTTGATTTTCTTGCACCAAGACCCCCAGATCCCTTTGTACTGCAGTACTTTCCAGTTTCTCGCCATTAAGATAATAACTTGCTCTCTGATTTTTCCTGCCAAAGTGCATAACCTCACATTTTCCAATATTGTATTGCATCTGCCAAATCTCTGCCCACTCTCCCAGCCTGTCTATATCCCCTTGTAGGTTTTTTATGTCCTCCTCACTCTCTACTTTCCCTCCCATCTTTGTATCATCTGCAAACTTTGATATGTTACACTCGGTCCCCTCCTCCAAATCGTTAATATAGATTGTAAAGAGTTGGGGACCCAGCACCGACCCCTGCGGAACACCACTGGCTACTGGTTGCCAGTCCGAGAATGAACCATTTATCCCAACTCTCTGCTTCCTGTTAGATAACCAATCCTCCACCCATGCCAGAATATTACCCCCAATCCAGTGATTTTTTATCTTGAGTAATAATCTTTTATGTGACACCTTGTCGAATGCCTTCTGGAAGTCTAAATACACTACATCCACTGGTTCCCCTTTATCCACCCTGTACGTTATGTCCTCAAAGAACTCGAGCAAATTTGTCAGACATGACTTCCCCTTCATAAAGCCATGCTGACTTTGTCCTATTAAATTATGTTTATCTAAATGTTCCGTTACTGTCTCCTTAATAATAGACTCCAAAATTTTACCCACCACAGATGTTAGGCTAACTGGTCTATAATTTCCAACCTTCTGCCTACAACCCTTTTTAAATAAGGGTGTTACATTAGCAGTTTTCCAATCTGCCAGGACCTTTGCTGAGTTCAGGGAGTTTTGGAAAATTATTACCAAAGCATCCACAATTCCTACTGCCACTTCCCTCAAGACCCTAGGATGTAAGCCATCAGGTCCAGGGGATTTATCCACCTTGAGTCCCATTATTTTACTGAGTACCAATTCCTTAGTGATTTTAATCGTATTTAGCTCCTCCCCCACTAGAGCCCCCTGTTTGTCCAGTGTTGGGATATTCTTAGTGTCCTCTACCGTAAAGACTGAAACAAAATATTTGTTCAGCATTTTTGCCATCTCCATGTTTCCCACC
Organism: Squalus acanthias; assembly: GCA_030390025.1. Taxonomy (NCBI): domain Eukaryota; kingdom Metazoa; phylum Chordata; class Chondrichthyes; order Squaliformes; family Squalidae; genus Squalus; species Squalus acanthias. The sequence goes on from CM059426.1 coordinate 89,105,580, forward strand.
ATTAATTTCCCGGTCTCATCCTCTAAGGGACCTATGTTTGCCTTAAACACCCTTTTTCTTTTTATATAACTATAGAAACTCTTGCTATCTGTTTTTATATATTTTGTTAATTTATTTTCATAGTCTATTTTCCCTTTCTTAATCAATCCTTTAGTTACTTTTTGTTGTCTTTTGAAGACTTCCCAATCTTCTATCCTCCCACTAACTTTGGCTACCTTATATGTCCTTGTTTTTAGTTGGATACTTTCTTTAATTTCTTTACTTAGCCATGGATGGCTGTCATTTCTTTTACACCCTTTTTTCCTCAGTGGAATATATTTATTTTGAAAGTTGTAAAATAACTCCTTGAATGAACACCACTGCTCATGTACCGTCTTACCCTTTAATCTATTTTCCCAGTCCACTTTAATCAATTCTGCTCTCATGTCATCAAAGTCTCCTTTATTCAAGCTCAGTATGCTTGTTTGAGAACCAACCTTCTCACCCTCTAATTGGATATGGAATTCAACCATGTTATGGTCACTCATTCCAAGGGGATCCTTAACTAGGATATTATTAATTAATCCAGACTCATTACACAGTACCAGGTCCAAGGTTGCTTGCCCCCTTGTAGGATCAGTTACATACTGCTCAAGAAATCCATCCCTAAGACACTCAATAAACTCTTCCTCAAGCCTGCCCTGCCCAATTTGATTTGCCCAGGTAATATGATAGTTAAAATCCCCCATAATTATAGCTGTTCCCTTATTACATGCCCCAACTATTTCCTGATTAATACTTCTTCTAACAGAGTTGCAACTATTAGGAGGCCTATATACTACGCCCACCAGTGTTTTTTTCCCCTTATTATTCCTTATCTCTACCCAAACTGTTTCATTATCCTGATCTTTTGACCCAATATCATTTCTCTGTATTACAGTGATTCCTTCCTTTATTAACATAGCCACCCCTCCTCCCCTTCCTTCCTGCCTGTCCTTCCTGATTGTTAAATACCCTGGCATATTTAATTCCCAGACGTTGTCACCCTGCAGCCATGTTTCTGTAATGGCCACAAGATCATACCCATACATAGTTATTTGTGCCGTTAACTCGTCAATTTTGTTACGAATGCTACGTGCATTCAGATAAAGAACTTTCAAATGTGTTGTGGGTTCAAGTCCCATTCCAGGAGACTTGAGCACAAAAATCTAGGCTGACACTCCAGTGCAATACTGAGGGAGTGCTGCACTGTCAGAGGTGCCATCTTTTGGATGAGGCATTAAACCGAGGCTCTCTCAGGTGGACATAAAAGATCCCATGGCACTATGTTGAAAAAGAGCAGGGGCATTATCCCCGGTGTCCTGGCCAATATTTATCCTTCAATCAACATAATTAAAACAGATTATCTGGTTATTCTCACATTGCTGTTTGTGGGAGCTTGCTGTGCGCAAATTGGCTGCCGCGTTTCCTACATTACAACAGTGACTACACTTCACAAGTATTTCATTGGCTGTAAAGCACTTTTGGACGTCCTGAGGTCGTGAAAGGAGCTATATAAATGCAAGTCTTTATTTCTTTCTTTAATAAAGCCAAGGATCCCGTATGTTTTTTTAACAGCCTTCTCAACTTGTCCTGCCACCTTCAAAGATTTGTGTACATACACCCCCAGGTCGCTCTGTTTCTGCACACCCTTTAAAATTGTACTATTTAGTTCATATTGCCTCCCCTCATTCTTCCTACCAAATATGGATTCAGTTAAAAGATAAGAAGGGACCCATCGCCCTAATAGGGATACACTATAGACCACCAAATAGTGGAAGGGAATTAGAGGAACAAATATGTAAGCAAATCTACGAGGTGAGTAGCAGGCATAGAATAATAATCATGGGAGATTTCAACTACCCCCAAATAAACTGTCAGGAAGAAGTAGCAAAAGGAGAAAGGGGATCGAGTATATACAGTGTTTATAGGACTCCTTTCGCACTCAGTATGCAAAAAGTCCAACAAGAAAAAAAAATATCACTGCTGGATCTTGTAATGGGTAATGAACCAGAACAGATAGGAGGAGAGCATCTTAGTAGTAGTGATCACAACATAGTAAGGTTCAAGATTAGGATCGAGAGTGACATAAGTAGGACAAAGACTAAGGTAACAGATCAAATTATGAGGAAATGAGGGTGGAACTAAAGAAGGTAAACTGTGTGAAAAGCTTGAAAAATAAAGAGACAGAAGACCAGTGGGAAATCTTTTAAGGGATAATCAATAGAGTTTAAGAGAAATGTATTCCACTAAAAACCAAAAACAAGCAAACTAATCATGGGGCACCACGGATGAATAAAGAACTAAAGGGAAATTTGAATTTAAAGAGAAAGACATATAAAAAGTATTTAGATACTATTGGAGAGGAGGACAAAAGGGAATACAAAGAACGTAGGAGAGAAGTTAAAAAAAAACCATCAGCAAGGCAAAGAGAAATTACAAAATCAAATTATCAAGGAATATAAAAAGAAATAATAAAGCATGCTATACACACGTAAATAACAAACGGAAAATTAAAGTAGGTATAGGGCCACTAAAGGATAAGCAAGATAAACTCACAGGTATTGACAGAGAAATAGCAAAAGTATTGAATAACTTGTTTACCTCAGTTTTTACCAAAGTAGTAATGAAATAAACACTTCACTAGAAGATGAGCTTAAAAAGAATATTAATATAGTTGGGATAGAAATGGAGAAAATAATTGACAAACTAGCAAAACTAAAAGAGGATAAAACCCCAGGTCCGATGGCATGCACCCACGCATACTCAAGGAGACTGGGGAGGAGATAGCAGAGGCACTAGTTCACATATATATATATTTCTATAAATGTAAAAGTTCCATAGAAGTGGGAATATTGCCAGATGACTGGCAGGCAGTTAATATTGTTTCTATATAGAGAAAGTGAGATAGAACAAAACCTGGGAACTATAGACCAGTCAGCTTAACGTCAGTGATAGGAAAGATACTGGAGTCTATACCAAAATAAGTGCATCTAGAGACAGAAAATATAATGGCCCAGAAATTGATCTCGCTCTGTTCCCGCGGGGGTAAGCCTTCCCCGCGATGTCTCACCTCGCTTATGCTTTTTCTGATCCAGCTCGCACGAACTTGATGTTCCAGACATCAGCTGTGCTGGGCTTGCGTATCCCAGCGGTGTAGTTAATTCGTGCGAGCTGTGGGATCACGTGACTCAGTTAGAGCCAATGGCAGCACACCATCTTCCATTCATAAGTCTCACAGCATGGCTGTGAGACTTATGAATCTTACACCCCCCCAAAATAACAGCTAAACCTCAATTAAATTTTTTTTAAAAACCATCACATTAATAAAATAAGTATAGTTAATTAAATTAACCATTTTAAATAAAAAATTAAATTTTTGAAAAAATTTAAAATCTTTTAAAAAGTTATAAAAATAAACTTACCTGTCTTTAAAGTCTATAAAAAAGATATACCTGTAAAAAAAAATTCAAAAAAATACTTAATTCACTACTTACCTTCTTAAAAGCGGGTCTTACTCCTCCTTTTTACATTTCCAAAATCTTCCCTACTTACCTGCGCGTCCAAAGCATGAAGTGCACAGCGTGCGCGCAGCCTGTAGCGCGCACGCGATGCACCCAGGCCCCGCCCCCTTTTCGGAAGAGCAATTGCCGGTTTTCAGCGCATGCGCAGGGCATGCAGAAAACCGGCAATTGGAGTGGGAATACGCGAGAGTATGCAGTGCGTACTCTCGCGTCCCGGGATCAATTTTCGGCCCAATAAAAAATAGTTAGTATGGATTCCAAAAGGCTAAGTCATGCTTAACTAACCTGATAGAATTCTTTGAAGAGGTAATGGAAAGAGTAGACAAGGGTAATGCAGTAGATGTCATATAATTGGATTTTCAAAAGGCTATCGATAAGGTACCACACGGTAGGCTCATGACAAAGGTTAGGCCATGTGGAGTCAAGGGACAAATAGTTGAATGGATAGCAAACTGGTTAAAATATAGAAAGCAGAGAGTAGAGGCAAAGTGTAATTATTCAGATTGGAGGAAGGTAGAAAATGGTGTTCCACAAGGATCAGTGCTGAGACCACTGTTATTCATAATTCACATTAATGATTTGTACTTACGAACAATATAAAAATTTGTAGATGATACCAAACTGGGGGGTATAGCTAATATTGAGGAAGAATGCAACATAATACAAGAAGACATTAGAAAACTTGCAGACTGGGCAGTTAAGTGGAAAAGGAACTTTAACAGATAAATGTGAGGTGATGCACTTTGGTAGGAAAAATAGAAACATCACCTACACCTTAGAAAATAAGAAAAATGAATGGGGTAGAAGAGCAAAGGGATCTAGGGATACAGATGAACAAAAGTAATATCGCAGGTCAGCAAAGCAATTCAAAATGCTAACAAAGCACTGGGATTTATTTCTAGGGGTATAGAATTCAAAAGCAGTGAAGTTATGTTAAACTTGTATCGGACCCTGGTCAGGCCGCACTTAGAATTCTGTGTACAGGTTTGGTCTCCATACTATAAAAAAGACATAGAAGCACAAGAGAAAGTGTAAAAAATATTAACAAGGATGGTACCAGAACTGAGAGCTATCAGGAAAGATTGAACAGGTTATGGATTTATCCTTTAGAAAAGTGAAAATTTAGAGGTGACCTGATAGTCATCTTATTTGCATTACAGTATGAATAACATTTTTCTGGGGTAGAAAATGGTCATCGTTGTGCCCATTTTCCAGACAGAAAATGGTGGCAAAAATGCCCAATTTCATAGGGCTATGACTGTGCCCCAAGGGCGCCTGAAAAACATCAGCCACCATATTGCCCTTGGATGATTTTCAGGCGTGCAGGGCAGCTGCCTAAAACAGACATTAGGGTCTTGCATATGCTAATGAGGGGCCTTACACCTGTTTTAAGCCCCCTCCGAGAAATTGGCTGCCCTGAGGAGGAAACAAGTAAAAAAGGTACAGAACCACAGAGGGAGATTGCTGATGGCTGAACCCCGCTTCCGCACTCTAGAATTTATATGTTAAATTGTCTCCTGTATTCAATCCATTTTGTAGTGGATATGAGTTTACATAACAGAAGTACCACCAGTATACAAAGGAACCAATATTGTCACTTCCCCTGCCTTAGTGCTGCCATTAGGTAAAAAGCATTCTATCCTTTGTTCCATCAAGCACTATTCCATCTTCCCGAAAAATACCTATAGAACTGTTGTATTGAAAGGACGCATCAATTCTCCTTCAAGATTGTTTCTGTTTCAGGAATGGTATTAGTACAGGGTGAATAAACTGTTCTAAATTTAACTAGCATGTTGACGTTCACTGCTAGCGTCTCACAGTTGGTGGAACTGACTGAGTTGGTTTTATGACTTGGTTACCAACAAATCCAAATTAACTAGGGTTACCCTCCATGAACCTGTATGATCAATTTATCAGACTAATTGATGCCAATGCATTGACCAATTGTAGAGGAAACGTGGAGCTAGCTGAGCAGAGTTATACAGAGGAAAAGGGTTGATTTTACTGATGGTTAGAATATTCTGGTTAAAAATTAAAGCCAATGAAAGAAATAATTAAGAGCATGCACCCTGTCACAATAGTAAAGCTTTAGTATAAAAGAAAAGATGCTCGTTTGTCACTGTAACTTAGCTGATGCATCTTCTATATTTCAAGCTTTGCAAACTATAGGAAAAGATTACTAGATTTCAGAGCTGGACATTACTCATAAGTCGGTACTGTTCAAACTCTGTACTGCTGGTCGAGAGTCTTGGTAGCAGCATATTTTAGAAGTTTGGTTTTGTGCTTTGCATGATTTCCCAGACACTCATTTTATATGAGAATCATGTGCATTGTGTGCCAATTTTCCAATTTGTGCTATCGGTGGGCAAGGTACTCACCTGCAATGATACACAGACCTTGAAGTCGGGTCGGGTGCGTGCGGGCCGCATAGCTGGTCGGGAACGCGATGTTTTGCTCAGCGCGTTGTTCAGGGCGACTTTAACTTAATGGCCCCACTTAAAGCAGTCATGTGCATTTCCTGGCCCAATTAATGTACAGCAGGTCTGATAGCATCATCCATGACTCGTTTCCAGCGCTGATATTTAAAGCAGCCTTGCACACAACTCATTTGAAGGTTGCTAGAGGAGTGTGCAAGGTCAATTACAAATGTCGGAGTACTGTCCCAAACGTTAAAAGGTGAATACACAAAGGCTGTACCCAGATTTAGTGATGCATCCATAAATATTCTAGTGGAGGCAGTGAGAGCACGCAGGGCGGTCCTGTTCCCTGCAGATAAGCGCAAGAGACTTCGCAAAGACACCAACAGGGCCTGGTTGGAGATCGCAGAGGAGATCAGCTGCAGGAATGTTGTCCGGAGGACATGGATCCAATGCAGGAAATGATTCAATGATCTCATGAGGTTAGGAAAGGTAAGTGCAATCCCACGCTCACCTTTATTCTGATGTGCCTGTCACCACATCCCCATCACTCTGCCTTCACAAGCGTACTCCTGCACATCATTCCTCACACCAACATACCTTCCAGGTCCACCCATCCCTCTCTCTCTATGTACATACTCACATCCTCATCTGACTAATCACCCGACATTCACCCTCATCCTAATGCAATCATAGCAAGTAACACCACAGAAGGAGGCCATTTGGCATTGGCACCCCATTCCCTCATAGTCACCCTCTACAGATGTCACCCACCCATTTCTTACACTCATTCCATCACTCTCACTCAAAGTTCTCTTCTTTCCCTCCTTGCAAGAGAAAAGAGCCCACAATAAGGAGAGGCAGAGAACCGGAGGTGGCCCTCCAATACTGACGCAACTGACTCCAGCAGAAGAGGGGGACCCTGGAGATATCGTGAGTTGCAGAGCTGCTGGTGGTGGGAGAAAGAAAGATGGGGATATCCCAGCAACCTGGTGACAGAATTACATCTCACACAGACACATGGCATACAGCAGTCACTCATAATTGACTGATGTCAGCAGCCAGTGAATTTTCATCCTGTGCATAATGATAACATTACCCTTTCTTAATATAACACTTCAAAATCATCTCTTTACTCTCCCACTGTCCAGCCGCAGGAGGAAGACGACTCCTCAGAAGAAGCTCCAGCCTCTGAGGTTGCACAGTCAGCAGACCCAAGCGCACCTAGCGCCAGCGCAGATACACACACCTCGGTGGGTCCTGTGTGAGATACATTAATGTTGTCACCTGGTGTCTCACACTTCACAAGTGATCAAGAGAAGATGGTGTTGACAAAGACAGCAGAGGAGACTGCTTGCCGGAGGGTGCCGGATGCTCCAAGCCCAGCTGAGCTGCATGCAGGCGCTGAGCCTTGGGGGCCATCGAGAAAGAGGGCGATCTTGGAGGGGCAGCAACAATTGCATGAGGCTCTGGCAGCTTTTGCAACCGCGATGTCTGCAAATATGCAGAGAATGGAGGAGTCCATCTCCAACATGAGCAGCACCATGTCACAGGCAATGGCGACGATGTGGTGTTCCATGGAAAGGATGGCCACTTGCATGGAGCAGCAAATGTGCTAGTCACATGAGTGTAATAGAGTCACCTGGTGGACTACTGATGTATATAATAAAGCCATGTGCAGTACAGTTCTTACCAGAAGCCATGTTGTGCTGTTGCTGTATATATATGCTGTGTCCAAAGATAGCACAGAATTGGCGATGAGGCTGCATTTGCAGATTTCCTAGCTGAAATTTTTGTTGGAGGATAAACTTTCCAACCGACGGAGGGACTGTTAGAGGTTTTTCGTTTTGCAGAAAAACTTAAAAATCCAAGGTAAATTTTGAGCACATGTGGCTGAACTGTTGAACATAAGAACATAAGAACATAAGAACATAAGAAATAGGAGCAGGAGTAGGCCAATCGGCCCCTCGAGCCTGCTCCGCCATTCAATAAGATCATGGCTGATCTGATCCTAACCGCCAATCTACTATCTATCACAGAACCATCTCCTGCATCTAACAGAATTGCACACACGAAATAGGAGCAGAATCAGGCTACACAGTCCCTGGGCCCGCTCCACTACCCACAGGGCCATGACCGATCCGAACCTAGACTCATGTCCAAATTCCTGCCCGCTCCCCGTAACCCTTAATGCCCTTTACTTCTAGGAAACTGTCTATTTCTGTTTTAAATTTAATTAATGTTGTAGCTTCTACAGCTTTTTGTGGCAGCATATTCCATGGACCTACCACCCTCTGAGTGAAGTAGTTCCTCCTCATCTCAGTTTTGAAAGAGCAGCCCCTTATTCTAAGACTATGTCCCCTAGTTCTCGTCTCACCCGTCATCGGGAACATCCTCCCCGCATCCACCCGATCCAACCCCTTCACAATCTTATATGTTTCAATAAGATCGCCTCTCATTCTTCTGAACTCCAATGAGTAGAGTCCCAATCTACCCAACCTCTCCTCATATGACCACCCCCTCATCCCCGGGATTAACCGAATGAACCTTTTTTGCACTGCCTCGAGAGCAAGGATGTCTTTCCTTAAGTAAGGACACCAAAACTGTATGCAGTATTCCAGGTGCGGTCTCACCAATACCTTGTACAACTGAAGCAATACCTCCCTATTTTTATATTCTATCCCCCTAGCAATGAAAGCCAACATTCCATTTGCCTTCTTAATCACTTGCTGCACCTGCATACTAACCTTTTGAGTTTCGTGCACCAGGACCCCCAGATCCCTTTGCACTTCAGTACTCTCCAGTTTCTTGCCATTAAGATAATAAATTGCTCTCGGATTTTTCCTGCCAAAGTGCATCACCTCACACTTTCCAGTGTTGTATTCCATCTGCCAAATCTCTGCCCACTTACTTAGCCTGTCTATGTCCCCTTGCAGGTTTTTTATGTCCTCCTCATTCACTACTTTCCCTCCCATCTTTGTATCATCTGCCAGAGTCCAGATGGCTGCGCCTATGGGAACAATTGGGTGCTTGGGTGAGTTCCATCACGACCAAGAGACCTTCAGAGCATATGTGGAGTGGCTAGAAATGTTTTCACCGTGAATAGTATTGTCGAAGTTCCCGATGATGTAAATCGTAACCGGGCGGTTTTAGAAGTGAAACGGGCTATTTTTTTGACCGAAGCAGGCCCCGAGGTGTATGAAACCCTGAAAAATGTGCTTGTTCCCGCCAAGCTGAAGGACACGCCACTGAAGGAGATCCTAACCAAGTTAGAACAGCACTACAGTCCTGAGCCCCTGGAAATTGCTGGAAATTATCGTTTTGGAATACGTGATCAATTAAATGACAAGGGTATCAGTGAGTACATTGTAGCTTTAAAAAAGCTATCCATTCATTGTCATTTCGGAAACTTTCAGGACCGAGCTTTGTGTGACTGCTTTGTTTGTGGGTTGAAACATGACATTTCAGAAGTAAATTGTTGACAACCCCTAACTTGACTTTTGACTTAGCTTGTCAGACAGCTACGATTGATATGGTCGACTGATACTCCCAAGAGTTCTGTGCAATTTCCAGTCATCAGACAACCGAGGTGAATTGGCTGCAGGCTAAAAGTAAAAGGCAGTTGGGCCCCAAGGCCTCAGCAACTGGCCAAGGTAACAGTGCATTGAAGTCGTGCTATCGGTGCCTGGGACAACACATCACTCAAAGCTGTCCATATGTGAAGGCGGAGTGTTTCAACTGCAAGAAAACTGGGCATCTTGCGAAGGCGAGCCGACAGAAGAGTAAACCGACTGGCAATGCTAGAAGTAGAAATCGCCAGACACTACATACCATTGAAGAGAAACAGCAGGACGAGGAGTTTCTGGAGATTCACGTCATCAGGAGCACGAAGGTATCTAACAGTGATTCGCAAGGTATCGTCATCCAAATAGATGTCGCAGGAACCAGGTTACCCATGGAAATCAACACTGGTGCACCCGTGAGCATAGTACCGGAATCACTATATTGCGACAAGTTGCGTGACTATCGACTAGAGAAATCGAAGGTAGAGCTGCGAGGCTACTCAGGAGAGCAAATCCCTGTGGTAGGAAGTGTCACCATACCAGTGAAATACAAGGATCAGTGTCAGAGCTTGCCTCTCATAGTAGTGGCAGGAGTCAAGCCTGCCTTGATAGGTAGAAATTGGTTGGGATCACTGAAGCTGGATTGGAATGAGATTATTTGTGTGGAAGTGAAATTTGCATCGAAGGACGATGTCATTAAGCAGTATCTGAAGGTGTTCAGCGAAACGGGCAGTCCAATCCAAGACTTCAAGGCGAGTGTCAGAATGCAGAAGGACACAAGACCAGTCACGTCCCGGAACCATACACACTCAAGGAGAAAGTTGAGCAAGAATTCAAAAAGCTAGAAACTGAGAACTTTATCTCTAAGGTAGATCTGAGTAATTAGGTACAACAATGGGTGTAGCCCAAGTCAGATGGTAAGGTAAGGTTGTGTGGTGATTATAAGGTAACCATAAACCAGGTTCTAGAATGTAATCTACCCAATACATTCCCAAATGTGGAAGATTTGTTCACAACGCTGACAGGTGGCCAGATCTTTTCGAAGTTAAATCTAACAAACGCCTACCTACAACTTGAGTTGAATGAAGAGTCCAAGTCATGCTTGACTATAAATACTCACCAAGGCCTATATCAGTTCAATAGGCTACCATTTAGAGTGCCTTCTGTCCCCGACATATTCCAGGGGGTGATGAACCAAATTTTGCAAGGGATTGAAGGGGTAGTGTGTTATTTGGATGACAGACTCATTTCAGTACCAAACAGACAAATACATGAGGAGGTGTTGAATGAAGTGCTCAAACGGCTAGCGAAGCACGGAGTACGAGTGACAGCTCACAAGTGTGAGTTGTTTCAAAACTCAGTGGAGTACTTAGGGCACAGAGTAGACAAAGATAATTTACATCCAACCAAGGGAAAGCTGGATGCAATCAGAAATGCACCCACTCCCAAGAATGTCTCTGAAGTTCGATCATTTTTGGGTCTTTTGAATTATTACGGAAAGTTCCTCCCAAACTTGGCTACATTGTTACATCCACTGAATGAGCTGTTGAGAAAACAGGTCCCTTGGAAGTGGTCAAAAGAATGCGACACAGCATTCAAAGAGTGTAAAAGCCAGTTAGTAGAGAGTACCATGTTAGTTCACTATGATGTATCTAAGGAGATCAAGCTAGTGTGTGACGCCTCTCCGTACGGAGTTGGGGCAGTGATCTCTCATGTACTAGATTGTGGGGAGGAGAGACCAATTGCTTTTGCTTCACACACTCTCAGTGCCAGCGAGCGGAATTATGTGCAGATCGAAAGGGAAGTTTTGTCATTGATTTTTGGGGTCAAGAAGTTTCACAAATACTTGTTTGGTCGTAAGTTTACCATAGTTACTGACCATAAGCCCCTGACAGCATTCCTCCATCCAAAGTCCCCAGTTCCAACCTTAGCTGCAGCCCGAATGCAGAGATGGGCTTTGATTTTCTCAGCGTATACGTATGACATTGAGTACAGACAATCAGCTGATCACAGTAATGCTGATGCTATGTCCAGGTTGCCATCCCCATCACAAGTTACACCCAATAAGGAAGAAATGTTCTATTTCTCATAAAAATGAGAAGTCGCACAACACCAGGTTATAGTCCAACAGATTTATTTAAAATTACAAGCTTTCGGAGCTATCGATCGCCCCTTCTTCAGGTAAAGTTACTATGAGTGAATCTACAAAAATTCACAGAATATAAACACAGAAAAAATGCAGAGATACAATCTTTCCTTACATCAAAGACACACCAAGAGCACAGCCAAGACAACACAGCTTGTAATTTTAAATAAATCTGTTGGACTATAACCCGGTGTTGTGCGACTTCTCATTTTTGTCCACCGCAGTCCAACGCCGGCATCTCCGCATCATGACCACTATTTCTCATACATTGATGAGCTGCCAATCACAGCTGAAGAGATTGGTAGAGCAACCAAACGTGACCCAATTATGTCAAAGGTGTATGATTATGTAGCAAATGGCAAATGGATGGCCAAACCAGGTATCAGAGGAAAATATCCATTCATACTTCGTTCGTAGGAATGAATTGTCAGTGGATAAAGATTTTATCATGTGGAGAGCAAGAGTGGTTATCCCAAATAGGTTTGGGTCTAAATTGTTAGGAGATCTTCATGACCAGCACCTGGGAATGTGCTTGACCAAGAGCTTTGCACGCAGTTACTTATGCTATCCAAGTTTAGATAAAGAGATAGAGTACATAGTCAGTCAGTGTACAACATGTCAATCGGTGAACAAGAAACCACCATCCAAAACTCGGCTGCCCGTGTCCTAACTCGCACCAAGTCTCGTTCGTCCATCACGCCTGTGCTCGCTGACCTACATTGGCTCCCGGTTAAGAAGCGCCTCGATTTCAAAATTCTCATCCTTGTTTTCAAATCCCTCCATGGCCCCGCCCCTCCCTATCTCTGTAATCTCCTTCAGCCCCACAACCCCCCAAGATCTCTAATTCTGCCCTCTTGAGCATCCCTGATTATAATTGCTCAACCATTGGTGGCGGTGCCTTCTGTTGCCTAGGCCCTAAGCTCTGGAATTCCCTGCCTAAAACTCTCCGCCTCACTACCTCTCTTTCCTCCTTTAAGACACTCCTTAAAACCTACCTCTTTGACCAAGCTTTTGGTCACCTGCCCTAATTCCTCCTTATGAGGCTCTCAATGGATGAATTTGCACAATGGCCACTGAGCCTCCGCCTCTGCCTCCCCTTCACAGGGAGGTTCCTGAGCTGTGTGAATCCCGTGCTCCTGCAGTTAAGGCCAAAAGCTGCTGTTAAAAACCCTTTTATTGGTCTCTCAACAAGCAGTTAATTACTTGAATGAGGTCGCCTGCCTCTGCCGATCGGGTCTGTGGCGCGCCTTGAATGGCGCCCGAGTTAAATGCGCGAGGTGCCGGGGTGACAGCGGATGCGCTGGCAATTTCGGGGATTTTTACTGCCGGCCCGCCCCCAAACCCGCACGCTCGGCAACGGGAAAGTTCCGGCCACAAAGTCTGAAATCACCCGCATTAAATATAGTGAGAGTCCCCAGCTCTTAGAAGGTCTACATTTAAAACGGGCAGTCACTTACATTGGCCAAAAAGCGATAGCCATTATCCATTCGCATTACTGTCAATTTCAAAGTTGCCGGTTATAGCATCTTAAGTGCTCCGTTTATTTCAGGCAGAAACTGTTCTTCTTGCAAAGTTGGCATTTCCACATGTTTTTATCCGGACATTTTACAGTCACCGTCACAAACATGAAAACTTTTTGCCGACGTCTGATCCATTCCCGTTGAAGAGGTTGAAAATCGGGGAGCTGCGAGCGGCTTATTACAGGGAGAGAGCGGGAGAAAATAACCTTTCTTCAGGTGTTTTACCAGCCATCCCGCAGAGCAGGCAAATGGCGTTCGCACAAATGTGCCCGCTATAAGTGGTGCGGACTTTATTTTTCTTGCCTCGCAAAATATTATGGCGAGGATTTTCGGGTCCCCTCCGGCCAGTTTTACACTGATCTGGGTGGACGGGGCTGGCATTTGATGAGAGCATGTTTTTGCCACATTTCTGCTAACCTCATTTTGCAATCAGTTGGCATAATGTGCGCATGCCCATTTTTGGCAGGCGCATGTGAATATCATTACAATGAGAGAAATGCCACCTCTGCTGTACTTTCCATTATTGGCCCTGTTTGAATGCTGGGCACAGGGGAGCATGTTAGCCCCTAGTATCCAGTATTCCAAGGTTAGCAGACACGGCCCCCAAATGCTTCATTGGAAAAGAGGTCTGTGCAAGTGCACTCAGAATGTTGTTTTTGCACAGGTCCTAGGCAACAATAAGAAAAACTACAGCAAACAAATGTAATTTTCTTCAGGCAGCTTGTCGGCTGCCTTTCCCCCCCACCCCCCCTGCCGCTACAGCAGGCCTGTCACCGCAAGTCACTGCCCAAAATCTGGTGCAACCTCTCTCATTCCCCCCCCCCCCCCGAGGAGAACAAGGATCCCATATGCAAATTACCACGAGGCCAGAATGTTGGATGATGTCAGGGAATTTCCGCATCGTCAGAGATGCGACACGTTCGCACAATGCAGCCCCGTGATTTGGAGCAATGAAATTCCCAAAAAGAATTTGCCAGTATTAGCACCCCTCACTTAAATAGGCATAAAATTCACAAAAAAATTGAGGAAAAAATTTGTTGAGAATAGTGAAACTATTAAACACTGACACTAAGGTGTCCAAAATCTTAAATATTTTGTTCCCCAGCACTGACATCCCCAAGACACATATGAATGCACACACACATGCAGACACGCACACGCACAAATAAATTACCAAAATTAGAAATGAGAAGACTGGATGCATATAGAAATAACCAGGGGGTCTACAAGGCACTAATCTATCAAAGGACGTCAAAAACAGCAGGAGCAAATCTTGGGCAATCTATAACTGTCATTTTTATCCTGAGAGAAATTAAAGCCTTCAAATCACCCCCATTTACCTGTTTTTTAAATAATATATCGGGGCATAAATTCAACATCATTGCGTCCGTTTTACAAATGTAAAACAGATGCAATGATGACCTATTTAGCCGAGCAGAGGCCTGTGCCCAATCTACATGGATGATCAGGTCACTGCTAAATTGGTCGGGGCCTTATTTCGGCAGCGATGGTGCACCTTAACAGAAAGGCCGAGTACCATCCTAAATTGGTCATCTGACCTTATCATTATAATTCCGGCAAGCTGCGGGTGCTAATCGGTTGTTTTTTCGCCCAATGAAGGCTAAGAATACTGAAGGTTGATATGTCTGTGTTATGGACATTACCAAATCAGTCTTCAACTTAATTTAGCATTAATAGAGGAGTGCTACCATTGAATGAGCTCCCTCATCCATGGTGCCAACTGCCTAAATTGTCCACATGATATAAGTCATCAATGCCAGAGTAAAATTAAGCTAATTTACCCCTAAAAAAGTCTAAGCACCCATATGATATATAAACCTATTCACTGGCCCCCGATGTACATCTCTGTGCTCAAATCACTCTTTTGCCTTTTTATTATTGGTGTAGTAAAAATATATCTATTATAGATAGATAGATAGATAAAATGTGTTTATGAGAGAAAATATTCCAGCAGATAAGAGTCTAGTTGATAATTGTTCATTTTAAAGAATTAATATTACTTCATGATTAAAGTGTATCACTGACTGGGCCACAGTTTCATCATTGTAAAACCCAACTATTATCTGACCTTTGCTTTTGTTTAACTTTTTCCCTAGTTTTCCCAGGTCTAGGTTGCTGCACACAGTGTCCTTAATCAACAATGCAAAATTAGGTGCATGCAGTAAGTCTATTCCTTTTCTCTGTTTTAAAATCCATATCCATACTGTTATACGTGTCGATAAAGTACAGTTCTAAAAACTGAAGTGTACCTAAATGTAGACACAAATCACAAAATGGTTGAAATTCTTTATAAAAGCAAATTGTGAAAGCCCCTCGAACATAGAAAGTGTGAAGTGGAGTTATCAACCCCACTCCTCCTAGAAACCATGTATAACCAACACTAAGGACTCTGCCCCATATTTTTAAACTCTTAAAAGAAAATTTTGGATAAACATTTAATGATCTCTAAATTGGAGGGCGGCCAGGCACCTTGGCTGTTCTACTAACACCCGTGGTCTGCCTCATGCAATTTTCAAGTGGGCCTGTAAGTGGACAAGCAAAAGACCCACCCGTTTCAGGCGGGAGGTTGTTTACATGTGCAAATCGGGGTCCTATGTCTCGTACGCTTTGGCCACTTCTCCAGTGTGGCCTAATCAGCAGTCCAAAGGCTCAGAAATATTTTTGGGAGAATTTTTGTGGGAGCTGGAGGCGTAGGAGTGCCCAGCCTGCCAGCAGGCTCAGTATTTGAGCAGTCAAATTCCCACCCTCCCACAGGCGGCGAGTGGCGGTGGAGTTGCCCCTTTGGTGCCCCCAGCTCGTTGGCTATATTCAAATGAGGCCCAAACCTGGAAATGGTTTGGGACCCCCAACGCTGGCTTCGGGTGGGTGGCACATCTGATCCAACACCTTCCCGCTTGTTTTGGGGCAGAAGTCGAAAATCACCCATCCCTCCGCCCACCCCGCCGCCCCATAGACTGGGAAAATTAATTTGCTGGTGAGTTTTTTCCATTTGTTAAGATTCTGAGGAAACAGAAAGTGAAGTGAACATGAAACAAAGAAAAGTAGAAAGTGAAAAACACAGGAAATTTTTTTAAAAATCAGATAGCCACAAGAACAATCGATAGTTATGTTATGATTACAGTAATCGGGGATGGTGCTGCACCAGCAGTTTTCTGGTCTCAGACCAGTAACTCAGATTTATGTTCAACTCATATTCTACCTAATTTAGAAAATGCATACATGAATTTATTTTCTCCACATAAAACCTTTCCATATTAATCCTTCACCTATCATCAACCAATAAATAGTTCCCTGAATATCATTAACATCCAGTTTACTTCGTCCTGATGTTTTCATGATGGTTGCATGTAAGTGCTATTTTAGTTCATAAGCGGAGTATTCTAGTCACTGCAGGCACAACACTTCATGGCCCTGGGATGAGCACTGTACTAAGAGCTCAGCATAAACACAATGGGTTCATGAAATAGTACACAGTGTTCTCAGAACATAATGACATACAGTCCCCATTGCTTAAACTGCCCACGTTTAAATCGGGCAATCATTTAAATTAGCCAAAAAGCTCGAACCAGTTCCCATTCCCATTATAGTTCATTGCAAAGTTGCCGCGCGCAGCGTCTTAAGTACACTGGGAATTTCGGGCTGCAACAGGTGTTTACTCAGTAGCTTGCACCTGGTTTAAGTGCAATTCCGTTGTATACTTAACCACCTCCATGTGGTGCCAGGTTACCTACTCAGCACTGACTGCAATAGCAAACACATTCACTAAGTAAATAGCACGTTGTTAAGGTTCAATTACCTTGTGCACTTAATCCCCTTAATAAGTGGTATACGGTTACTGTAGCAAACATGACTGGAAAGTGGAACGCCACTGGTCTCAGCACTAAAACGACCTGCTGAACGAAATCACTGAGATGCCCATGATTAGCCCGTGCGACCTGCCATAGCACCTCGATCTTCCAAACCGTACTGTATCGGACTCGCTGAAAGTGATGAGGCTGACATTTTCTATAGTTGTGTTGGTTACGGCACACTCACCTTCAAAGGTGAAGCTCTGCTTGGCCACAAAAAAGCTAAAGAAAGAATTTCTGTTACGGTTTGCTGCGATATGGATGGCAATGAGAAATGCGATCCACAGGTGATGGGAAAATGGCGAAACCCTCGCTGCTTTAAAGGAGTTCACCACATGTCCGTGGGTTACTGTGTGAATAAAATCGTCTGGATAACTGCTGACACTTTTTCTGAATGAGTATACCTGTGGAATCGCAAAGTGAGGGGTCACAAATTTGCCCTGATTCTAGACAACTTTTCTGGACACCCTTATTTTTTTGGGCAGAGGAAAATTTGACTTATATTCCTCTCTGCGAACACCACCTATCTGATCCAGCCCTTGGACCAGGGCATAATCTACTGTCTGAAGTAGCTTATGTTAAGGCAATAAGAAAGAAAGTCCTTGAAAAGATGGCAGATGATGCTGAACTGACTGCATCCCAGTGTGTAAAAAGAATCTCTCTCTTAGATGCTGTTCATCTTTTGAAAGATGCCTTGGCTCTGTCAATCTACAAACAATCCAGCGTTGTTTCCAGAAACCGTGTTTTTTTAAATTATGGCAATACAAATACTGATGAAAATTGTGGAAGAAATGGAGACTGTTACCGCATCAGATGGGATGCCATAGGAAGAATTTTCTCAGCTGTGTCACCTTGCTGACCACAACACTCCACCTGAAACTGACACTAATGACATTGGAGAGATGGTGGGTGCAATGCGAGCTCAACATGAAGTGGACGGAGACCAGGTACAGGAATAGGATCTAGACAGTGAAGAGATTATGGTAATGCCAACCAATATTCGCTCTGCGGTTCTCACATTGCAGCGCCCAGATATAGAACCAGACTGGGAGGCTCTCAGAAAGGTTGACGTAGTTTGACGTCCAAATTGCCAGAGAAAAACAGTGTGGACTTGGATTCCAGAGTTCATTGGTGGAGACATGTAGGACTGCTGTGGCATAAATTTCTATTCAATTATATCAGTTTTAGTGCAGAACTAATTATTTTAATAAGTTTTTAATACTTAACATATGTATTTGACTTAAATACACATGTTAAAGTTTAGTGCCTTGGGATGTTTTACTACGTTAAAGGTGCAATATAAATGCAAGTTGTTGTTTTTAGCAAGTGTGGTTCAAATTAAGCTAGTTACATGGCAGACAGTCTTGTTCAATAGTAATAGCGCTACCCCTTTAAACCATTCAACTGGTATAGCAGGCAAATCGCGTTAGCACCAACGCACCCACTATAAGCAGTGGCATCTGTATTAATCTTTAAAGGATGCTGTTGTCAATTTGTGGGAGTTTTGAAGTAGGATCAGATGCTGCCATTCCCAGAAATCACGTCTGTCATTTAAACCCAATTAATGCCCTGGGGAAATCTACCATAGCTGGAATTTCTTTCTCAAACCAGTGTCTTCATTGTAATTTGGATTTTGAACAGAGTGTGATGTATTGGGATGACATCAGTGCAGACTCACAAGACTTTGAGTTGTACATACACAGCAATATTATTAAATGTTTCAAAGAACAGCATTCCACCAATTAGGCTGAATCTAAAGAGGAATATTTCCTGATAATATTAAGCTCTGACTAAAGTAAGCTGAATAAAGAAATTGATTAAAAAGAAAATTCAACTTCCTGCTTGTATTTGTGACAGCAGTGACTGTTACCAGGAAAATTACTGAATAATAAAAGGCAAAGAAAGAGCATAACTGGACAATGGCTGTTGACCATTCCAGCCATGTACACTCCTAGGGCTGGATTTTGTCTTGGGGTCGGGTTGGGGTCGTGTCATCCGCATTTCGTGTTGCCCCCCCCGACTCCAGATTAATGTGGATGAATGATGCAATTTTCACTTAATTGGGCAATTGAGTTGCAGCATGTGGGAACCCATGAATCAATTAGTGGTTTCAGTCTGAAAGTCGCCTCTGATGATGTCATCATTGCAGGTCAGAGAGCTGACTGCCTGGTCTCAGAGACTGCCTGGCCTTTGCTGTGAGTGGACCTGCCTGGCTTTTGGTGTGAGTGGACCTGGATGGAAAAAGAGAGAGAGAGAGAGAGAGGTTTTTTCCATCCAGGTCCTCTCACAGCAAGGCCAGGCAGTCTCTGAAGACATTCAATGCAGCAGCATCAGAGGCGACTTTCAGACCTAATACTACTACTACCTTCATCACATCTCCGTTGTAATAGTGGACCTGCAGCTGATAGTCAGCTATCCACTTGTGCTCCCGCCAGGTTTCACTGGAGTGTTTCACATCAGGCGTACTTCACGTCGGAAAAGGGTTAAACTAGCTAAAACATTTCAAAATGGCATTACAGAGCCAATTTAGGGCTTGTTAAGGGCTTTAATGGCCTCTCCCACCTCTTGGAGGCGGGACGGAGTCGGGAACCCCGCAACTGATTTTGTCAAAATTGCGTGGAGGCGGGATGGAGTCGGGATGGGGTCGGGACCCCCGAATCTGCAACTTTAACCCCCCACACACCTCCAAACCCGACTCCACGGGTCATTCAAAATCCAGCCCCTAGTGTACCTTCAACTACAGATACATAAGAAGAAAAAGAGCTGCAAATGCTGGAAATCTGTAATAAAAGCAATATAAATGCTGGAAACACATAGCAGTCAATTGGCATCTATTCAAAGAAAAGACAGGTATATGACACCCATAAACGCCATAATCTGCATTTCCTCTTTACAGGTGCTGACTGACCAGCTGTGCATTTCCACCATTTTCTATTTTTAATTTGACTGCAGATGATTGACATTGTGATCGCCTTGACTTCAGCGAACCTGTTACCAAAGGTTCAATACGACAATTTTGAAAAGCCGACATTACACAGAAAAACACTGTACTATTTTTATAGGGTTTTCTTTTGTCTTACTGAGGCAGCACTTTTTCAATCACTGCATTGTATATTTCTGAATGTTTTGAAATTGAATTTCTGTGAACTGTAAAAGGTTTAAATAGTATTATTGTGAGTTGTTACATAGAAACACCTGTTCCTGAAGATACATATTGGGGTTAATTTTAACCTCCAAGAACGGGTGAGAAGTTAAAAATGTTAAAATTTCAAACCCAACCCCAACCATATTCAAAGATACCATGGCTAGATATGTCTATCCAAATGAGGTCAGTTCTGATGGCCTTGGGATTTACAGCCAATTTGCTTCATTCCCACATACATAACGATTGTTTATTGTCTAACTGAAATATCTATCACATAACTTAGTTTTGTCCTATTAACAAGGATTACATTTGATTTAGGCATTTCCCACAAGTACTATTTCTAATTTTTTGTATAATATTATAAATCCAATTATAGTGCATTCCTAAATCTGTTGGACAGTAAATGCACTGATTTTGAAATATCTAATGTGCTTTTTGACCCATACTTTGAACAAATTTAATCAGTGAACTTATGAACAACATGTCTTAGCTTTGCTAGTTTATTTCCTCAGACTAATGAAATCCGTCATTTTTCATCAAGCTGTGGACTGAAACATCTGTTCCAATTACCGATGCTCAATTGCTGATGCATGCCTTATTTTCAAATCAGTTCATTGTTCTTGTTCCAGCAGCGAATTTTATTTCAGAAAAGGCACTGCCGTCAGTATTACAATTCCTGTAGTTGAACAACGAATGTCATTGTCTGTAAATTATAGCTGTATTTGTTATACATCGTATTAAAAATAATTGAGATTTTCGCTGTGCAATTTGTAGCAAAATCATAAACTATTTCTAAATTTTGTTGTAGATCAGAAACAGAAGAAATCCCCTGGTTGCTTTAAACTAAATATTGGGAAGACCAAAGCCATTGGCTTAAAATCTACCTCTTTGACCAAACTTTTGGTCACTTGCCCTAATATCCCCTTACGTGGCTCGGTGTAAAACTTTGTTTGATAATCAATCCTGTGACACGTCTTGGGACATTTTGCTACATTAAAGGTGCTATATAAATACAAGTTGTTGTTGTTAAATACGAATACATCTAATTTAATTGAATGAACCAAATTTGACTATAAAGTTTTCAAGGCAAATAACCTCTTTGTACAGAAGTTCAGAGTATGTTTCCTGGCAGTAACAGCAGAGAGAAGTTTTCGTGCAGTCTTAACCATAGTGGCAAAATTCAAAATATTTTGTAAAGTCATGTTTACTCTCAAATTACAGAACATTAATTCAATCCAGTTACTTATACAATTAGTGACATATGCAGTGTTTCCATTTTTTTCTGCAAGTATTTTCCACCTGAATTTGATGCTTGAGTTCATTATTGTTTGTTACCATTGGCAGCTGATGCCTTTTGGGGTGTTATAGATGGTCACTTGACGCCATAGAAAGCAGTTTAATTGTCATCTTATACAGTGGAAAGGAATAGCTTACTAACAAAGAACATATGTTTATGGAGCTATTTATGAAGCTGAATACATTATAGTCTTAGATACAAAGGTCTTAAGAAGAAACAAAAACTATTTAAATGTTCAGTTTCCTTCAAGGGAATGACATTCAGATGCAATTAGCATTGTCTAGAAATGAATCATTATTTTTGGAATCCAGGATTCTGAATCTAATGTTCGTATTTTGAAAATCTTAGCTACCATCTTTGATCATCTATATTATATTAAAAGTCTTGCAATTGCGTACACTTCCTGTTGTCACACTTACTTCCTGTGTTATTATTTTTCTCATGCCTCTGTCCCGTCCGCCTCTCAACTACCAATACTTACTATTATACTTATCTTTCAGTCCTCCGAACACTAGATGGCATTAATGCCCCTTCAGTCACATCACCATTACGGGTACGGTAGCATAGTGGCTGTGTTACTGGACTAGTAATCCAGAGGCCTGGACTAATGACCCAGAGACATGAGTTCATAATCCCACCATGGCAGCTGGGGAATTTAAATTAAATAAATCTGGAATAAAAAGCTAGAATCAGTAATGGTGCCCATGAAACTACCAGATTGTTGTTAAAAACCCATCTGGTTCACTAATGTCCTTTAGGGAAGGAAATCTGCTGTCCTTACCTGGTCTGGCCTATATGTGACTCCAGACCCACAGCAATGTGGTTGACATTGACATTTTTCTGAAATGGCCTAGCAAACCACTCAGTTGTATAAGGGCAATTAGGGATGGGCAATAAATGCTGGCCTTGCCAGTGACACCCACATCGAATGAATAAAAAAAAACCCTTTGGTGGTAAACCAGGATACCAACTTTAAACAACTAGTTACTGTTAAATTTGAAGCTTTATAGAATGACTTGGTGTCAGCCAATGTTCCCTGTGCAGGCCCTTTAAATTTACTGCGCGGCCGCTGCATTCGCAGTTCAGCGGCAGCAGCTGGTGAGCAGCCTCCTCGGGACCTCGTGATTGCTGTCAGCCATTGTTCAGTGGTCACCTCTGAGTCAGAAGGTTGTGCGTTCAAATCCCAAAGGACTCTAGGCTGACACTCCATTGTAGTACTGAAGGAGTGCTGCACTGTCGGATTTGCGATCTTTTGGATGAGACGTTAAACAGAGCCTTCATCTGCCCTCTCAGGTGGACGTAAAAGATCCCACAGCACTCTTTCGAAGAAGAGCATGGGAGTTGAGCAGGGGAGTTCTCCCCGGTGTCCTGGCCAAAATTTATCCCACAACCAATATCTGGTTATTATAACATTACTGTTTGTGGGACCTTGCTGTGCCTACATTACAATAGTGACTACACTTCAAAAGTACTTCATTGACTGTAAAGCGCTTTGGGATGTCCTGAGGTAGTGAAAGGCATTATATAAATACAAGTCTTTCTTTTAATTTTAATTATGCAATCATCTGCCTTGCACTGCCTGTTATTGGTGCTGTCCGGCAACTTTCACTGCTTGGTCCTGCTCCCTCTGCCATATGCACCCTCCCATTGTGGGATCCTTGACCTCCCGCCCTTACCTACTCTTTGTGGCTTTAGCTGCACTTCACTTTGGAAATGGCCAGTCTGCAGCCTCTGGCATCCACTGCATGAACTTAATTAGCTTTAACTTCCTTTTGCTTTTGAAAAGCTATTTAAGAAAGGAGGGAGTGAGAAAACAGGGAACTACAGACCAGTTAGCCTGACATCAGTAGTAGGGAAAATGCTGAAATCTATTATTAAGGATGTGGTAACAGGGCACTTAGAAAATAATAATAGGATTGGGCAGAGTCGACACGGATTTATGAAAGGGAAATCATGTTTGATGAATCTGTTAGAGTTTTTTGAGGTTGTAACTAGCAGAATAGATAAAGGGGAACCAGTGGATGTGGTGTATTTGGATTTTCAGAAGGCATTCGATAAGGTGCCATACAAGAGGTTATTAAACAAAATTAGGGCTCATGGGGTTGGGGGTAATATACTAGCATGGATTGAGGATTGGTTAACGGACAGAAAACAGAGAGTAGGAATAAACGGGTCATTTTCGGGTTGGCAGGCTGTAACTAGTGGGGTACCGCAAGGATCAGTGCTTGGGCCTCAGCTATTCACAATCTACATCAATGATTTGGATGAAGGGACCAAATGTAATATATCCAAGTTTGCTGATGATACAAAGTTAGCTGGGAATGTAAGTTGTGAGGAGGATGTAAAGAAGCTTCAAGGGGATATAGACAGGCTAAGTGAGTGGGCAAGAACATGGCAAATGGAATATAATGTGCAGAAATGTGAAGTTATCCATTTTGGTAGGAAAAACAGTAAAGCAGAATATTTTTTAAATGGTGAGAGATTGGGAAATGTTGGTGTTCAGAGGGACCTGGGTGTCCTTGTACACGAATCACTGAAAGTTAACATGCAGGTACAGCAAGCAATTAGGAAAGCAAATGGTATGTTGGCCTTTATTACAAGAGGATTTGAGTACAGGAGCAAGGATGTCTTACTGCAATTATATAGGGCACTGGTGAGGCCACACCTGGAGTATTGTGTACAGTTTTGGTCTCCTTACCTAAGGAAGAATATACTTGCCACAGAGGGAGTGCAACGAAGGTTCACCAGACTAGTTCCTGGGATGGGGGGATTGTCCTATGAGGAGAGATTGAGTAGACTAGGCCTATATTCTCTGGAGTTTAGAAGAATGAAAGGTGATCTCATTGAAACATATAAAATTCTTACAGGGCTTGACAGGGTAGATGCAGGGAGGATGTTTCCCCTGGCTGGTGAGTCTAGAACCAGGAGTCACAGTCTCAGAATAAGGGGTCGTCCATTTAGGACTGAGATGAGGAGAAATTGCTTCACTCAGAGGGTGGTGAATCTTTGGAATTCTCTACCCCAGAGGGCTGTGGAGGCTCAGTCGTTGAGTATATTCAAGACAGAGATCGATAGGTTTTTGGATATTAAGGGAATCAAGGGATATGGGGATAGTGCAGGAAAGTGGAGTTGAGATAGAAGAGCAGCCATGATCTTATTGAATGGCGGAGCAGGCTCGAGGGGCCAAATGGCCTACTCCTGCTCCTATTTCTTATGTTCTTATGCTGGGCTGCTGCCGCTGGCCCCTGATGCGATAGCGAATCGCTGTCTCCCACCCACATAAACATTAGGCAATGGATGCAGCAGGCAGGGAGTCTTGGGAAAAACATTAATGCTGTTGTAGATAGGGTACAACTGCAAATGTCCGGAGGAAAGGCAGATGACAGAGGCTCAGAAGGTAACCAAGCATTAAGATGGCACAAATTTTTGGAAATCCAAGTCTGCCCCAGGACTGTCAGATCCCCAACTACACAAAACACCTCAGGCTCATAACTCAGGCTCCTCTGCCTCCCACATAGCAAGATCTCTTTCTCTCTCCCTCTACAACGTGTCTTTCTATTTTCATTCCCAAATAGTCCTATACCCCATATGCCCAGTGCTGTCAATTGCAGCCCTAGTATTCTCATACTCCAACACCCATCATGTCTATACTGTTAATATGCCCCATCGAGCACTCCCACACTCCAGCCTCTAAGTACTCTCAGATTTCAGTTCCCCTGCAACCCAGTCAAGTGCCTCAGTCATCCTGAGCAGTGCCAAAGAAGATCTGCTACTGGACCTTATAAAGTCACTAGTGTTCAATGTTGTGATGCTCTCAGGTAACAAATAGGAACACTCAGAAAGGACTGCTTTAAAAGGAAAATAATGTAAAAATAGGGGGGTTATTTTGGCCAAAGGGTGAAAACAGGCCCTAAATGTGTGCTGTGATAATAAACAACACCTGTTTGAAAGTGCGTATTTAGCACACAATTTTTGGGTTAATTGATAATTATCATGATTTGAACGTGCCTGCAGGTGCTAACAAGAAATCTGCAGGTTTAGAACTCAAGTGCTGATTAGATGCAATTTTCGTAGAGCAGTACATGTGGGCTCCTCACACCCACTTCCACTGAAGGTGTGGAGTGCTCTCGCTGGTGCACAGCGGCACATTGCAGGATAGCTCAGGGACTGAGGGAGAGGGTGTACAGGTTATCAGATGCAACACTGGAGATCCTGATGGAGGAGGCCCAGAAGTGGAAGCATGTCCTGTACCCACAGGGGAGAAGGACACCACCTCACCCTCCTCGCACTCCTGCCCCTCTCTCCTGCAGCAGCTGGTGCTGCTCTACCTGGCCTCATGTCCTCCTCCCATTCCTCGTCCAGACCAAGAAGAAGAAAGAAAGAAAGACTTGCATTTATATAACGCCGTTCACGACCACCGGACATCTCAAAGCGCTTGACAGCCAAATAAGTACTTTTGAAGTGGAGTCACTGTTGTAATGTGGGAAATACAGCAGCCAATTTGCACACAGCAAGCTCTCACAAACAGCAATGTGCTAATGACCAGATAATCTGGTTCTTTTTTATGTTGGTTGAGGGATAAATATTGGCCAGGACACCAGGGATAACTCCCCTGCTCTTCTTCGAAGTAGTGCCATGGGATCTTTCACATCCACCTGAGGGAGCAGACGGGGCCTCCCTCAGTACTGCACTGGAGTGTCAACCTAGCTTTATGTGCTCAAGTCCCTGGAGTGGGACTATGAACCCACAACCTTCTGACTTAGAGGTGAGTGTGCTACCAACTGAGCCACAGCTGACACTGGGAACCCCTCGCAAGATGCCCATGACCAAGCACCTCCTTTCTCCTGGTGACTCATATAAGGTGGAATAGCACAGTGCTCTTTTTAGGTGAAGTCTTCAGAGAATATTTAGAATAAATGTTGCTCAAGTGTTGGTGAAGTCTTGAAACAGTGTCCCAGAAAGTCTCCCGATGTGTTTCAGAGGTCCTCTTCACAGTTCCAACAGCAATGAACATGAACTGGTGAGTAGCCCTTTAAAAAATGTTTTATTTGTTTATGGGATGTGGGCGTTGCTGGTAAGGCCAGCATTTAATGCCCATCCCTAGTTGCCCTTAAGAAGGTGGTGGTGAGCCGCCTTCTTGAACTGCTGCAGTTTGTGTGGTGAAGGTACTCCCACAGTGTTGTTAGGTAGGGAGTTCCAGGATTTTTACCCAGCGACGATGAAGGATCGACGATATACTTATAAGTTTGGATGGCGTGTGACTTGGAGGGGAACTTGGAGATGGTGGTGTTCCCATGCGCCTGCTGCCCTTGTCCTTCTAGGTTCTAAGAGGTCGCGGGTTTGGGAGGTGCTGCCGAAGAAGCCTTGGCGAGTTGCTGCAGTGCATTTTGTAGATGGTACACACTGCAGCCACGGTACACCGGTGGTGGAGGGAGTGAATGTTTAAGGTGGTGGATGGGGTGCCTATCAAGTGGGCTGCTTTGTCCTGGATGGTGTCGAGCTTCTTGAGTGTTGTTGGAGCTGCACTCATCCAGGAAAGTGGAGAGTATTCCATCACACTCCTGACTTGTGCTTTGTAGATGGTGGAAAGGCTTTGTGGAGTCAGGAGGTGAGACACTCGCCACAGAATACCTAGCCTCTGCCCTGCTCTTGTAGCCACAGTATTTATGTGGCTGGTCCAGTTAAGTTTCTGGTCAATGGTGACCCCCAGGATGTTGATGGTGGGGGATTCGGCGATGGTAATGCCGTTGAATGTCAAGGGGCAGTGGTTAGATTCTCGCTTGTTGGAGATAGTCATTGCCTAGCACTTCTTCTGTGGCGCAAATGTTACCTGCCACTTATCAGCCCAAGCCTAGATGTTGTCCAGGTCTTGTTGCATGCGGGCATGGACTGCTTCATTATCTGAGGAGTTGTGAATGGCACTGAACACTGTGCAGTCATCAGCGAACATCCCCATTTCTGACCTTATGTTGGAGGGAAGGTCATTGATGAAGCAGCTGAAGATGGTTGGGCCTAGGACACTGCCCTGAGGAACTCCTGCAGCGATGTCCTGGGGCTGTGATGATTGACCTTCAACCACCACAACCATCTTTCTTTGTGCTAGGTATGACTCCTGCCAGTGGAGAGTTTTCCCCCCGATTCCCATTGACTTCACTTTTACTAGGGCTCCTTCATGCCACACTCAGTCAAATGCTGCCTTGATGTCAAGGGCAGTCACTTTCACCTCACCTCTGGAATTCAGCTCCTTTGTCCATGTTTGGACCAAGGCTGTAATGAGGTCTGGAGCTGAGTGGTCCTGGCAGAACTCAAACTGGGCATCAGTGAGCAGGTTATCGGTGAGTAAGTGCCACTTGATAACCCTGTTGATGACACCTTCCATCACTTTGCTGATGATTGAGAGTAGACTGATGGGGCGGTAATTGGCCGGATTGGATTTATCCTCCTTTTTGTGGACAGGACATACCTGGGCAGTTTTCCACATTGTCGGATAGATGCCAGTGTTGTAGCTGTACTGGAACAGCTTGGCTAGAGGCGCGGCTAGTTCTGGAGCACAAGTCTTCAGCACGATAGCCAGAATGTTGTCGGGGCCCATAGCCTTCGCTGTATCCAGTGCGCTCAGCCATTTCTTGATATCACGTGGAGTGAATCGAATTGGCTGAAGACTGGCTTCTGTGATGGTGGGGACCTCAGGAGTAGGCCGATATGGATCATCCACTCTGCACTTCTGGCTGAAGATGGTTGCAAATGCTTCAGCCTTGTCTTTTGCACTCACGTGCTGGGCTTCACCATCGTTGAGAATGGGGATATTCATGGAGCCTCCTCCCCTCGTTAGTTGTTTAATGGTCCACCACCATTCATGACTGGATGTGGTAGGACTGCAGAGCTTTGATCTGATCGGTTGATTGTGGGATGGCTTAGCCCTGTCTATAGCATGCTGCTTCTGCTTTTTAGTGTGCATGTAGTGCTTGAAATTGACATCAACTTCGTGTTTGCTCCAAAACAGCTGGTCGCTGTTAGGAGAGGGCGTTAGTTGAAGCTCTAACCACCAAAGTGCCGCGCAGCCTCTTTAATGAGCGCTAGCATGCATTTGAAGTGGCAGTCAGCTGTTTAACAAGCTTATGGGTGGCTGTTCCTAGCGCTGGATTCAACTCCTTTACCAAGATGGTGTCTTGCATCGTTGCAGCTTAAGACCCCATCTTGGCCACCTCTTTAGTGCCTAAAGTATTCGTCGAAAATCGCCCCTCTGACTTTTATCTGGTATGGCCTATGAGGATCTCATTGTCTGACATTTATTTCCAGGAATAATTAGCCAGCTATAGAGGGTGTCCTTTAACAAATGATTATACTTCAGAGATACTTTTAAAACAAAGACTGTGCATTATACAGCGGTAAACACTTTACACCGAATATATTTCCCTCTATAGAAAGATTCCCCTTCAATTGGGAGCTTTTAATCGGACTCATTCCTGGAACAGACAATTCTAGCCTGATCCAAAATGTCAGATTAACACTGTCACTTTGGTCCTCTGGAAAAGTTTACAGCCCCAGGTTTTGATGCTGAACTTTCTACAATGCATAAAGATTTTAGTGGCGGGCATGATTGCTGATACGATGACATCATGGAGAAGATTTTATATGAATTAGCCCTCCAGGCACAGCGCTCCATGTAGGTGCACATACTGCGAGTTCAGAGGTTGAGATCAGCTGGCTCCACAGGATTCTTCATCCATTCATTTTAATGGATGGAAAATCCAGTGGAATGTGCTGAGGTAGATGCTGGGAGCACAAATTTGTAAATTCTACGCATGTCAGGATAGCTTTTGTCTTTGTTTACAAATGAAAGTCTCTTAACAGACATTAGCAGATGAGACTTCTTTACTGTACAGCACTATAGATTTACTACTGCAGCTGATTTATCTTTCTACGGCCTCTTAGAGAGGCAATATATGAACCTGTAGTATAACCGCTGTAAATTTATATTCATAAATCAAATTGCTCCAGTTTTGAAGTATGTTTTATTACAGACCTGTCACTAATTGTTGTTGGCATTCTTTATGGATATTTTTGCCTGTATTTTTTTTTAAAAGATGCCTTCTTCCTAACAGTACATAATACCCAAGAATTTCCTCGAGTTGATCTCGCTCCACCGTTGTAACTTCACTGGACGTGCGGCAGAAACCCTGCGTGTAAACGATGAGCAGCTCCGAGGAAATTCACGGCCAATGTTATGCAAAAGCCATAACAGTTGAATATTGTCCGCCAATTCAATGGAAAGCTGTTTGTAATTGAAGCATTTTCACGACTTCAGAACAGGAGGAGTTGAATTTAAAAAAGAGAGGACATGAAAAAGAGTTCCCAAAATACAAACCTTCACGGGAGCTCAGGGACTGATGAGCGAAGTCAAAATTAATGATGCAGGTTGGTTTTGAAGCACCACAAATACTGGATTTCCGGTTGAAGCAATACAAGGCTGCAAGTACCTAGCAAGTGCCTGAGCTGGACCACCCACACCCTCAATTATGCCACCAATCACATCACTTGGCCCTGCGAAACCTACTTGTCGGTGACAGTGAGAACTGGCTTTGCAGGTTCAGTTTCAGGTCTGCACCATCTGCTCTAAGGGCACCTGCAGCCAAGCAGCATCATAGTGACAGCACAACCAATATTAATGAAAATCAACTCTTACTGACCGTTTTTGCCTCGGCCTCCTTTCAGTCGAGCATAGCGAATATCTCCAGTATCATCCAATGAGTTGCCCACATATGCATCAAACAGATGACCAATGCATTGGTTAGCATAGCCAGAATGTCAATCTCTTTCCACTAAATAGGAAGAACAGCATGACATGGCTGTCAGTATCACCACACATCTCCCAAAGTAGAGAGGTGACTGATGGCAGTCATGCACCATCCTGCAGCCCATCCTGTGTGTCCATGAGTGACATGATCGTAAACATTCCACGGTGCTGTTGCACTCCTGGAAGTGCAGCAGGACAGAACTCTGGCCTTTTATTCAACTAGCATGACCCGGTTCCAAATCTTGAGGATGGGGTTATTTAAATAATATGGACAGCTGTCCACCCCATAAACATGGCAACAGGAGAGCCCACCCAGCATTGATAACAGAATTTCTTCAAGCGCGAGCTGGACCTGTTACTGGATGAGGTGGAGATCTCCTTGTACAAGAGGTAAATATCTGTCAATGTTAATTAGGGCCAGAGTAATCTCTTGGACTAGTTTTTGATCAGCTAAGGCAGTTAGAGAGGAATTTTCCAGTCCTCCCCCACCCCCCCTAATTGTCCTGGGTTTTTATCTGTGTTTTCACCTCTCCCAGGAGATTGCATGGCTTCTGAGCAGGTGGGGAGTGTATGTATCATAATGCACAAAGCATCACAACTGTGTGGGATAGGCTAGATAGACCAGTAAATCTTTTCCTGTTCGTCATTTCTCGTATGTTCGTATACTGGACTGACACCTTGCCGCTCCAAAGGAGGATAATAACTAGCCAGTTAGAGCGAAGGTCTCGAATCAGTGAGATATGAAGGTTGACTCCTGCACTGGCAGGTTAAGAGGCCTGATCCATTGCTAGAAGCCTCTTCATTCCTTCCTGGTGGGACTCACTTTGGTCTCACAATGGCACCTTAGCCTGCTCTCAGCAGATGCAAGGCCTGTTGGCTCTATCAGGGGTGCTTATGGTGTGATTCCCAGACATGCCCAAAACTAATGGAACGCATGAGTGGTAGAAGAAACACCTACCAACAACAACAGCAACAACTTGCATTTAAAAAGCACCTGTAACATAGAAAAATGTCCCATGGTGCTTTGCAGAGGTGTAATGATAAATAAATGAGCTAGAATAGGATGGGTGACTAAAAGCTTGGTCAAACAGGTGGGTTTCAAGGAGAGTCTTGAAGGAGGAGAGAGAAGTGGAGAGACAGAGAAGATTAGGCAGGAATTCCAGAGGGTGGGGCCTAGACAGCTGTAGGCACGGCAGCCAATGGTAGGGTGAAGGGAGGACGATGCACAAAAGGCCAAAGTCAGAGGCTGAAGGAGGTTACAGAGATAGGAAGGGGCAAGGACCTGAAGGGATTTAAACACAAGGATGGGAATTTTAAATTGGAAGTGTTGGGGGATTGGGAGCCAACATAAGTCAGTAAGGACAGGAATGATAGGTGAGTGGGCAGCAGAGGTTTGAATGAACTGAAGATTACAGAGGTTGGGAGGCTGGCCAGGAGAACATAGAATAACTTCCCTCCACTAGATTGCAATTTGCTTTTTTTTGTGAAAGGGTTGGAAACCTGCTGGATCCCAGTTTTTCCCTTAGGTCTGCCTTCGATATAATCTTGGGTTCAGCATCAATGATCACTCCCTTAAGCAGACCCCAGAACCCTTATGATCAGGAGTTTGCCATACTGCCCAATCTCTAGTTATATGCTAGCATGATCTAGGGGTGTAAAAATGATATATGGAGTGGATATCATAATCTTCCATGTGTGCCTTTACATGCGCATCTCCGATCTTCCAAAAGGTGGCCTGGTGAACACATTAGTGAGTCGAGGCCCAATGTTCCCTCCAAGCTGCGGTTTGTTGTGTGCGGCCTGTTTATTTCAATGCGCATCCCTTTAAATTTCTGTGCATGCGCAGTATTTCCAATGGAAAGGCTTGTGAGCAGGCTGCGCGGGACCTTGCAGGTTACTGTGGGGCCGCACTGCTTAGAGGGAACATTGAGGAGGCCAGATAAAAATCATGAAGCTGCTTTATTTTACAGTCAGTAAGTAAATGTACAAAGAGGTAGAAATTCTTCTCGGGCGATGGTGCAAAACGGGCGCTATCGTATCGGCCGCCCGTTATACGCAGCATCTGATATTCAATGGAAGCGACGATCAGGCGCCGTGTGTAATGGATGGCCGATCCGAAAGCGCCCGTTATGCCGCACCGCCCAAGGCAAATTTCTACCCCTAACAGTTATAGCAAATCTCACCTTTAACTTAATATCAGCTACCTCTCTTAATAATAAAAATAATAAACTAAGCCACACTCTCCTGGTTAGTGGCCTAAATAACACTCTCTTTTGGTTAACTCTATCACTGAATTTGATCAATGATTGATCTGCTGCTCAGCTTTCTTCTTAAGATAGGCTGACCTAGGCCTTACATCCCTCTCAGCAGAACTTACAAACTGACCTGGAACTTAAGTTTCTCTCTTTTTTTTCTTTGAAGATGTGAGTGTGCAAAGTATGCCAGTTGTAATTTTCAGCTTTAATATGTGCCCTGCTAGATTATAGGCATTAATGATAAGCAACAAAATATCTGTGAGGTAAAGTGCAGGCTTGGCATGCACCAGCAGCAACTGTGGAACAGTTGACAAGCAACACTGCGGCATATATACTTAGGCCAACGACCTGGTTAATGATACTTTGTTGGGAAGATTTGCCTTGACAGCTTCATTAAATTGTGCCATCTTCTCCAACACCAGTTTTCAGGTCCTGCAGTGTACCCTTGGCAGCCACCTCCTGCCAGGCATGGTGTGCTACTTTCCACTTGTGAGGGTTCTGTGAAGTGCCAAACAGAAAATCTCTCCACACACCCACCTCATGCAACAGCACATACACTTGGCAATCCAGCTTCTTCACTTGCCTACATACTTGGTTTCCTGTCTCCACATTTATTTTGCCAGGCACTTTTTTTGGCTCCATTCAATCTTTGCAATGGCCAAAATATGCTTTAAAAATATTTATGGTCTTTATAAAAGTTGCAACAATTTCTGCTCCCACACATGGCCGCATCCCTTTAAATGTTTAGCAGCCGCCCTTGCAAGTTGTCTATCTCTACGGTGAGCTTCTCGTGCCAGTACTAATTTAGGCCAACAGCTTGCAATGAACAATTTATTAGGATCCACCCAGAAAGATCTGGCTATTTGGGCTGGGCCCAGAAAGTATCCCCTCTTAGGGCCACCAGAAAATATGGCCTTGAAATTACAGCGTTTAATAATAATAACGAGTATAAATGTTTAGTGCATTTGGCAGAAATTCCTCTTTCTGCTTTTTTAGCAGAAGTGTTAACCCATTTAAAATAAAAGGGTAAATCACAAGAAAATTTCAGATGGGTGTGTTTGCACCTATTATCCCCCAAAGTAATTTCAGTCTTACTGTTCCCAGGGACTGGTGCTGGGAAACAGTAAAATACCTTGTGTAGTACTATGAATAAGTGGAACCTGAATTCATGTTTTCCTCAGCTTTAATAACACTGGTAACTATTGAGTACTGCCAGCTCAAAGCAAGGGGCAGGGAACGGAAATTTGGCAATGCAATCCGTGGCGCAAGCACAACGTCTGCTCAAAGGGCTGAAGAATACACTGAATCAACAAAAATAATGCTTGTGATGCTGCACCCAGAAAAACATATGGCCATTGTCTTATTAATAAAAGACCT
Organism: Squalus acanthias; assembly: GCA_030390025.1. Lineage (NCBI taxonomy): Eukaryota > Metazoa > Chordata > Chondrichthyes > Squaliformes > Squalidae > Squalus > Squalus acanthias. The sequence goes on from CM059426.1 coordinate 89,139,508, forward strand.
ATTAGGAAGAGGCAATTGAATTTTCTGTGTGAACAAACTTCTTCACATAACCCAATCTTGCATTAAATAATTTTTTGTATAGGACAGACTTCACTGAAGCTATCAAATTGAATGAGCTCACAATTGTAAAAAGCAATACAGTGTTTGAGAGCCTTGATGTGTCGTAAGTCAGCCAGCTCCTAACTGCATTGTGAAAGTACTAAAATAATAATACAATAAAACAGTAATACACCATGTCTGACGCTGCTTCATTGGCAAAAGACGTATTGCTTTTCATGACAGGTCAAAATAAACAAAACGCAGACAATATTATCACCAGTGTACCACACAATTCTTTTTCATGAAAAAAATCAATGGGGTTTACTATAAATTGGTTATTACACATATTTCTGTTAAGTCTCGGTAGTAATTCAGTGTTGTGTTCTCATGGGCAGCAGGTTTTAGATTGCAAAATGCTATTGCCAATGTGAATGCCACCTGGGTCCATGAAAAATGTGGTAGCAGAATTTAATTAATTGCTAGGAAGAGAAGACTGTTGAAAAAAGAAAAAAATCTTTGTTAAACAGAAGGACATTTGTAAGTTTGACCCTCTATAATATATTAAAATGTGTACATGTGTCGATTGTAAACCTGTAATGCAAACATTTCCTATGGGCATTCCCATGTTAAAATGTCCAAACTGGTTTGTTTCCCTGTGACGCTAATAGGTGACGCTCTCTTAGCATTCCACATATTCATAGGAACAGGAGTAGCCTATTCAGCTCCTTGAGCTTGTTTCACCATTCAGTTAGATCTTGGCTGATCTGTACCTTAACTCCATTTACCCACCTTTGATCCATATACTTTGATCCCCTCACCTACCAGAAATATATCGATCACAGCCATGAAAATTTCAATTGACCCAGCATCCACAGTCTTTTGGGGAGAGAGTTCCAGACTTCCTCTGCCCTTTCTGTGAAAAAGTGCTTCCTGATTTCACACCTGAATGTCCTAGTTCTAATTTTAAGATTATGCCTCCTTGTTCTGGACCAGAGGAAATAGTCTCTCTCTATCTACCCTATCAACTCCTTTAATCATTTTAAACACCTCGATTAGATCACCCCTCAACCTTTATTGATCATTTGCCTGCCATGGTTGGCTGTCGGGGTTCCCGGTCATATCACCACATGGTGCCATATCAGCGTTCCCCCACAAGTCACACAAAATGCTTTCTAGAAAATTTTCATCCACCAATTTTGCAAAATAACAGCTTTCTACTGTCCAAAGTAAAGTTTTAAACAAAATAATTTAAAAAAAAGAATTACATATTTCACAATAACATGATTAAACTTATCAATTGAATTGTCTTTTGTGTCTTTTATTGCCTTCATGATAGTTGTTAATTGAATGCCTTAACCTCTCCCAGAAGACTGGGTTTAGGCTTGATGGTTGACCAAATTACGTGGGGGAGGTCACTTCATTACCATGCCTTTTGGATGCACCAGTGCAGGCACATCTGGAGCACCTGCCATAGTGAAGAAACCAGTGAGGGCGAGAAGGCCTTTGGCATCTCATCTGTGCCCTTGGGAGAGTGAGTGAGAGGGAAGTGGATAGAGGGTTAGTGGTGACAGTGGTGCAAGAGGGGGAAATATACAAGGGTTGAGCAGGTAATTCAAAGGAGAAGAGGTAGGGGTGGTAATGGGAATGTGGATGGAAGAGGGTAGTGGGAAGGCAAAAGTTGGAGATGTGATGGGAATAATGGGTTGAGCTAAGCATAAGTGATGGGGGAAGAGATGGGAAGAAAGCTGCAAAATTTGCCACACCAATCCCCACTGGAAAATGCAGCCTGCAGCTATTGGCAGTTCCTTTCCGCACCACATCATGCTACACCAAACATAGCCTCCCAACCAAAGGGAAAAAAAAATAAAAAGACAGAGCGAGAAGCAGAAGAGCGTGGAGACAGAAGCAAACAGAAAAGCTCGGCAAAGAAAAGCAGAAGAGTAAGAGAAAGAAACTGAAGAGTTGAGTCAGAGGGAAAAATAGCAACAGAAAGACAACAGAGATTGGCAGGAGCCCATCACTGTGCACAATGTCAGGGGAGACCAGTCATGTTTATAAACACATACTTTTATTATTTTTTATATATATATACATACACTCAACACACTCAAACACATACACTGGGGAGTTCCCATGTTACCCTTATAATTATAATATATTGAAGTCAATCGAAAATAAAATCGGGAGAGATGTAAAACGGGCTTCTGGTTCGCCATTACCCATTTTACACTTTTGTAAGAAGTCAAAATTACCCCCCAAGAATTCACTGCCTCCAAGGAAACAACAACTCCATCCAACATTGAATATAAAGGGAAGCCTTACCTTCAAACCATCACCTTCCTCCTACTCTCACATCATCATTCTCTGCATTCCCTGTTCCTCCACATTTAAAATGCACAGATATCACAATTATGCTTTACTAATGTGCCTTGTTTAAAGAAATGTGTATTGTAGAATTCGCAATATATCGCGATTTTATTAATAAGGAGAAAACACAGAGTTTCGTTCAAACAGCTTTTATTTCAGCAGAATGCTGACAGGTTTAAAGTGGACACAAGCAGCCTGTAAAATGGCCGCCGCACCTCGTGACAGAACATTCTAGACTTTTCAACAGGCAGACAAGATGGCGTTCCAATAAACATTTGTGCAAGATCGATTAAGATTCAGCACAGTGAAGATAATACACGAGACATTATGGGTTTGCAGTATACACATAGATACTGAAATCGGTCTCCCAGGTACAAAGGAAAGCCATTGTACCGAGTAATCAAGGGCCCATCCAAAAGACATTAATATGTAAAATCCCAACGACTCTACGATGACAGAGCCGTTAGCAGGTAGTTATACAGGACACTTGAAAGCCCCAAACCCCTCCAGGGAGAACACCGACCGATTTAACAATGGGAGAAATATTAACAGGTACTCAGACATTTACGAGTAGCCCCGAAACCCATTAAGAACGGAGATCACCCATACAAGACATTTGAGCGCCAGACCTTAAACAAAAGAATGGACATTATAGTTGGGCGGGAAAACGGAAGATTTTGCACTATAATTGCAGGCTCCAAACCGTCCAGCTTTCTCTTATCCTGTGCTCTTATTTCGTAACCTCGTGGCTGCTCCTGTGTACTCGTAGTCGGGCTCCTGCTTGCCTGTTGACTCTTTGAAAAAGACTGTTGAACTTTCTGATCCGTTCGGATCTACCTCGTGTCGCGTAACGAAGACCTATGTTGGTAACTGGCAGCGGAACCAAAGGCCCGAGATGAGATGAGATGAGATGAGATGAGATGAGAAGAGAGGAAGACCATATCCATCGCCACGGTCAGTAAATCCCGACCGCGCCTGTAGGTCGATTATCCACGTTTTCCTCGCTGGGAAGACTTCTTCGAACTTATAACGAAACATATTGCATCGATGATAACTGGACTGTGCCCAAAGTAACTGGAATGTGAAAGCCATATCGTATCGACGATATCGACAACTGTGCTCGAAGAGTACCTGTTAAACCAACCAACACAGGTCTTCATCACAGCAGACGTTCCAGCCTGCTAGCCGGAGCAGTAAAAGCAAGTAAACAAGTGGGACCAGGAGATCTCCTGACCGACACGTGGGTGCTGCGGTGGAAAACATCCGATCAGCTATTCGGAATTTCTCCGAGTTATCACGAGTGGTGAGCATGAGTCTCGAAATCCTACGAATCTAGTTTAGGTTAGATATTGATAGGGGAGGTTTAAGGATTAAGGATATTTGTAATGTGTGCCCCTATTTACTTTGTGCCGTTCGTTCCTCGTTTCCCTAAGATCGACTATATAACTGTTTGTAAGATTGTACTGTCATTAATCTGTGCTTATGACATGTATTTCATAATCTTAAGTATCATGCAATAAAGATTTTCCATTTCGTACCATTCAAACCAAGTCTACATGAGTTTCATCTCCATTACTGCTCTCGCATCTAAGTCCAGTGTCTAGAACCGTAAGGGAGAGTGATTCGAACCACTCACAGGTGTGTCTAGTGTTCCCAGACTGGCTGGAGACCAGAACAGGCAACAAGGCCTAGACCCGCACTGACATACAGGCTGCACAGAGCCGCGTGAATCTCACAGGCTGCGAGACACGCAGGGTCAGAATCCCTTACAGTATGCATATGTCTACGTTTTTCCCTACTCATTGTCCAGACTATTGCTTGGGATGCTGCTGCTGCCATCCAAGCCTTTGTAGAGCTGTTTGAAAGAGTCACAGGGGAATGTACAATGAAAGCAATGACGAGCAGAGCTCTTGTAGCTTCAGGCAGGCAACAATAGATTTTAGCAAATTTAAATATGCAGAAACAGCTGATGTTATATCACTTCTGCCTCCAGAAATGTACAAAAATCCCAACTGCAATTTGTCATGGGATTCCTACTGTAATGCACTGGCTGTTTTTAAAGTCTCGGAAGCGACCTGATTTCCTCCCTTCTCTAGGCGTGCACCCAGTAATGCGATATGTGCGTCTGGCATATGCCCACTGTATTTAAATGAGGCTTGAGGGGAAGTTTGAGTGCAGAGGTTCCACTTCTGGTGGGTTCCACCCACACTGCATTCAGCAAGTTCCTGGAGAGGAAATGTCAGTTATTCAGAAAAAATAGTCGGGGGGAAAAATTCAGTTGGTTGCACCTCCAGTTAGCGCCTTAAGAGGGCGCTAATGGGGCGCAAAGCATCTAGTGCCCAGGCGCGGCGATGTTTACGCCGCTCGCAAAATTAACTAGACATTTTGCGGCGGTGCTAAACTCTACCGCCACGATCTCCTGCGCCGGCAGATCGTGACGTCAGTCGAGTGCGCAACGTCCCGGTATCGCCCCGGAGCGGATATTGAGTGGCGCCCCCTGCCTTACCACCTGCCGCTGGCAACGACAGGTTGAGGGGAGCGTTTTGCAGTCAGGAAGGGACTGGGGGAGCGCTATTTAAAGGCGACCGCTTCCTGCCTTTTATTGTTGGTGACATTTTTGAACCGTGCATTCTGAGAGAGAGAGAGAGAGAGAGACTTCTGGAGAGATTCAACGCTGTGTGAAGGAGTTTTGGGTACTGAGCAGGTTCATTTTGATTTGCCCTTCCTTGTATCGATTTAGAAGAGACTGTGGGGGCAGCACTCTGAGCTCTTTCCCTGGTACTCTCCATTGTTCTTTCCAGCAGATTTGATGTACAGGTCTCTACAGGCCAAGATTCAAGGCTGCAATGAGCAGGATGTGGATGGAAAGCAAGATCAACCCTCCCCTTTAAGAACTGGCCCGAGCCATTGTGTGTGTTTTCCATTGCTGACTGACATCACATGAGCTTCGCCAGTGCTCTGAGGTAGCGCCTCGCTCCTCGGCCTTTGCGCCTTAAGACAGATGTGTAGCGCCTGATTTAGCGCTCCAATCACCTCCAGGGGCGATAAAAGTCAAGTTTGCAGTCGGTGGCGATAATTAGCGCCAGGCGCTAATCTTTGCGCCCAGCCGATAATTGCGCCCCAAATGGGGCGATACTGAATTTCTCCCCCTAGATATTTTCTTTTCAGAAAGCATTTTGAGTGATTGGTGGAGAAACATAGAAACATAGAAGATAGGAGCAGGAGTAGGCCATTCAGCCCCTCCGCCATTCAATGCGATCATGGCTGATCGTCCAAATTCAGTACCCTGTCCCTGCTTTCTCCCCATATCCCATGGTCCCTTTAGCCTTAAGAAATATATCTAACTCCTTCTTGAATATATTTAATGAATTGGCCTCAACTGCCTTCTGTGGTAGAGAATTCCACAGGTTCACCACTCTCTGGGTGAAGAAATTCCTCCTCATCTCAGTCCTAAATGGCTTACCCCTTATCCTTAGACTGTGACCTCTGGTTCTGGACTCCCCCGCCATCGGGAACATCCTTCCTGCATCTAGTCTGTCTAGTCCTGTTAGAATTTTATAAGTTTCAATGAGATCCACTCTCATTCTTCTAAACTCTAGTGAATATAAGCCTAATCGACCCAATCTCTCTTCATACGTCATTCCTGCCATCCCAGGTATCAGTCTGGTGAATCTTCGCTGCACTCCCTCCATGGCAAGAACATCCTTTCTCAGATAAGGCGACCAAAACTGCACACAATACTCAAGGTGTGGTCTCACCAAGGCCCTGTACAACTGCAGCAAGACATCCTTGCTCCTGTACTCGAATCCTCTCGCTATGAAGGCCAACATACCATTTGCCTTCTTAACCGCCTGCTGCACCTGCATACTTACCTTCAGCGACTGGTGCACAAGGACACCCAGGTCTCGTTGCACTTCCCTTTTTCCCAATCTATTGCCATTCAGCTAATAATCTGTCTTACTGTTTTTGCCACCAAAGTGGATAACCTCCCATTTATCCACATTATACTGCATCTGCCATGCATCTGCCCAATCACCCAACCTGTTCAAATCATACTGGAGTTTCTCTGCATCCTCCTCACAGCACACACGCCCACCCAGCTTTGTGTCGTCTGCATACTTGGAGATATTGGCCCGAAAATTAGACCTAATACGGGAGATTATGCACTGTGTACTCTCGCGTATTAGGTCCCGAAGTGCCGGTTTCCTGCATGCACTGCGCATGCGCGGAAAACCGGCACTTCGGGTATTGCGAAGGGGGCGGTTCCTAAGTGAACCGCGTGCGCGCTACTGGTTGTGCGCACGCAGCGCACTTAGTTTTTTTTTCAGGTTTGAACGCGCAGGTAAGTGTTGAAGATTTTATACATGAAGAAAGCAGGCGTAAGACCCCCTTTTAACAAGGTAAGTAGTTAATTAAGTATTATTTTAATTTTTTTTCAACAGGTTTATCTTTTTTAGAGACTTTAAAGAAAGGTAAGTTTATTTTTATAACTTTTAAAAAGAATTTAAATTTTTTCAAAAATTTTAATTTTTGTTTAAAGTGGTTAATTTATTTAACTATAGTTATTTTATTAATGTGACGGCTTTTTAAAAAAAATTTAATTGAGGTTTAGCTGTTCTTTTGGGGGCTTGTTGTATTCATAGTTTTGACAGCTCTTCCTGCCAAAACTATGAATGAAAGATGGTGTGCTGCCATTGGCTCTAACTGGCCCACGTGATCCCAGAGGTCGCATCGAATTAACTGCGCCTCTGGGACACGCACACACTGCGCGCCGGCACCAGGGAGAGGCCCAGGAACTGAAGTTCGTGTGGGCCAAAACCATAAAGGCAGGCGCGGAGTGCGATATCGCGGGGGATCCTTACCCCCGCGGCAACCATCGAAGTCCAATTTCTGGGCCTATACATCTAGTTCCCTCGTCTAGATTATTAATATATATTGTGAATTGTGAAACGATAGTACACCATCACTTAGTGGCATAACAGGTCAGTGTTGTCATGTAACATTGGAATTCCCACTAGCGCGCCACCTAGTAGCATTATAGAGAAACGGTACAGGTAAATGTTGACATTTTAAACACTGGAATTTCCATCAGAAATGTTTCTATAACATTTCACAATCACAGAATCACAGAATCACAGAATCCCCACAGTGCAGATAGAGGCCATTTCGGCCCATCGAGCCTGCACCGACACATATCCCACCCTATCCCCGTAACCCCACGTATTTAATCCCCCCTAACACTAAGGGTCAATTTATCATAGCCAAATCAACCTAACCCGCACATCTTTGGACTGTGGGAGGAAACTGGAGCACCCGGAGGAAACCCACGCAGACACGGGGAGAATGCGCAAACTCCACACAGACAGTCACCCGAGGCCGGATTCGAACCCACAATGTAAAATCATAACGTAGGTAGTAAGGATTTGTGGACAGAAAGTGTGTGTCATATGGAAGATATATTATTTTGCATATGATGTGCATTTTCTGTCCAAAACCTATGTTATATACCACATATTGTATTCCATATGCTCCAAAGTATGTATTGCCCCACTCCAGATCACTTCAGTTAGAATGCCATTAAACAGGGACACCAAACTGCTCCCATGCTAGGACATTCATACTGTTACTGACTCTCATTCTTTCCAAATAGTTTTAAACTCACCACTAAACTCTTCAGCTAGTTTCCTCTTCTCCACAATATCAATAAAAAGACATGTTGAGGTAAATTTGTTTATATTGTAGTGTTTCATAGTTAAAATGCACCTCAAGATTTAGATGCTGTTCATGAGCCACTTGTGCTTCATTTCCAAAGTAAATGACATAAACTGAACTCGGCGTATTTCAAATATTGACCCTGAATTTGCGGTCGGAGGCTTCCCGCAGGGAAATGTTTCCGATCCGCAAATAAAATGCCAGCGTACCTGGAGGTCCGGGAGGTACAGAGACTCGCGGTCCTGGGCCTCTCTGGATATCTGCAGGTAGAGGCCCACGTATTCCAGGGGCGCAGATGGTTCACATGCGCCCCTGAGATCACGTGGGCCGGCCCAACGAATGAAAGAAGGGAATCCCCATAAGCATGAATGGGAATATCCCAAAAAATACATCTACACATCAAATAAATAAAAGAAAACCATAACATATTTAAAATTAATTAAAATGCCATTTAGTTAAATATTTAAAACAAAAATTTATTTATTTTGAAAAATAAATTTAAATATTTTAAAGGGGCTAAAAATAAACTTACCTTATTGTACAGGTTTTTTAATGTATAAATGATTGCTAAAAATTTATTTTTATATTTTTTTAAACGCTTACGCTGGTAAAAGCAGGCCTTATGCCTGCTTTTACCAGGCATAAGAATTTCACGGGCATTCGCTGGGCAAAACGTAGCAACAAATATCAGTGCAATATTCCACACTCTAATCTCCTTGAGACTCAGAGCACTGGGGTATGCAGAAGTGAAATCTCATGGGAATCTCGTAAAGTATAGAACATCAAGTCTTCCTTCCACAGCCCATGGTCTTTTATAGACTCCAGTCTGTTCAGTCTATGTTCAGGGAGGCAGTAAACCACATGAAAAATGTCCAACAACACAAAGATCTCTGAAATATCTGCAACAAAACGTATGCCACAGTTTCACACTTATTTGTTTGGTTTGATTGCACTGATTTTGTACACGTGGTTTTCCTGGTGCAATAGAAGTTTTAATTTAATAATTTCATGTGCAGTGTTTCTGCCACAGGAGCTGTGTAATGACGTGAAAGGCCAGGTCTCTACTTATACATCCATTGATTATTTTGGTGAACTAGTTGCGGAAGCTGTGAATCAGGGAAAGATTTTTTGCCAGGCTAAACATTTCACGTAGCCAATAGAGAGCAGGATAACAACTGCGGAAGGGGGAACAGGAGCAGGGACGAGGGTTGGAAATCACAGTATTGTGTTAGCTTTATTAAACACAAATATTATGAGGAACAGTTTTGCTTCATTCTAAGAATTTATTTGCATAAGTATTACTAAACAGCAACAAAAGTATAGAAAACTGCAATTAAATCTCTCAGAATCTAAGCAGAAACTGTGAGCTAGCAAATGAAAGGTTAAGCTGCAATTTTAGAGCTTGCAATAACTGACTGGTCATCTCCTAATTGCGACAAATCATAAGGAAAAGAAATTACATTATCTTCACCTTTCTTCTTCATTTCGGTGTGGAAACAATGGGAAACATTTAACTTCAAAGGCCCACACTTTCCCTAGCCTATTACTACAGCCCTATCCCTTTGAGGCAGATAAAGATTTTGCCCAAACTAATTTTAAGCAGCTTTCCAGAAATAAGAAAGAAACTGCATTTATATTGCGCCTTTTACTTCTCAAGATGCCTCAAAGTACTGAACTACCAACAGCCAAGCTGTTAATAGCAGGCTTCCTCTTCCTGAGCACATGAACGACAAGCGTTATTATGGTACACCCTCTATAGTTTTCAAACTGATCTGAAACTTCAAATTGAGATCAGGTTTTAGAAGAACCAGTGATAAATCAGCTCTGCAAACCCAACTCAGACATGGTTCGCTCCATGTCCTCTTGGTACAACATTTGATGCACATATTAGGGTTCAATGGAAATAAAAATTGGGAGAGATGTAAAACGGCTGCCAACTCGCTATCACCTGTTTTACACTATCGCACAAAGTCAAGATCTACCCCAATGTTACTCAGTTAATATTGCAAATTTTTCCACCACATATCTTTTGGAAAAAAAACTGCACACAATGGCATAAATTTTCATCCATTCTGCACTCTGAACACAGAGCTTTGTCTGCCAAAAGCGCAGATTTTCTATCTATTCACAGGTGCAAATTCCTGATATAGTGGAATTTCCTGTGTATTTGGGCCCAGAGACACGTGTAATTGGGGCGAAAAGAAAATACCTAGCGTAAAAGATCGAGGAAACTTGGGTGCAAGTCTGTTATGCACGTAATTTCCTCGATTTTTCACACCCGTCTATCAATCTCTGCGCCCGAACTCATCTTGACTCAGGCTAAAGGGCTGTGCACACAAATTTCCTGCAATTATGCTGATTCAAAACAGATATAATATATTGTAGACAGCAGGAAACAAAGTCATTTTTTTCTGGTGTTTTATTATGATTTTTGAGCGATTTATCTACACTGTATTTTATGTTTCTTTGATTGCAATTTTATGGTACATTAAAAATTGAAAAGCTTCCACGATTGCAGGTTCTTAGCCAATCTGTTCCTAATGTGCATAGTGATGGTTAGATGCCTTGAAACTTTAATTTTCATACTTAAGGAAGGAATAGTGTGAGTTGGCACTTTCCTTGGGCCCAATTGTTTATACTGATTTCTGCTTGTTTATGCCTCTTTTTACATTCTGGCATATGCTGATGAGATTGGCAGGAAATTTGGATGTAAATAGACATTGGCAAAATGGGCGCATGAATGGGAGTAATTTCAGGTGCAACTTCCCGATTACACTCCCACAGGCAATTCCACCTCACTGCACTCTTGGCAGATAAGAACTCTTGTTATGTAAAATCATGCATTGCACAGACAGAATGTGCTACCTTCTCGGGAGTGCAGTTTTTAAGTTAACGTACGGTTGAAATTCTTAATATGTGTCATTTCCAGCAGGGGTTACTACATAGCAACCAGAAGCAGGTTTCACGTCTAGTTATCATTCTTCCTAATCCAGTTACACTGAGGTCAATTATAATAGCCCCGACTGTTGCAATGTGGAATCAACTAACTGACCAGAAATCAAAGTGGAACTTTCCTTGTCTGTATCGCTAGTTACCGCATTTTCTCACACAGTTAATGGGGAGCCCTTGTTTTCCGATTGACATTGAATCACCTCACCTGTTGTGCAACCAACAGCAGAAAGTCAAAGTTTAGTATCAGTAACACACTAAAATACTTATGAGGTCAGAAATAGAAAGAAAGAAAGAAAGAAAGAAAGAGAGAAAGAAAGAAAGGGAATGAAAGAAAGAGATGAGAAGTCGCACAACACCAGGTTATAGTCCAACAGTTTTATTTGAAATCACAAGCTTTCGGAGCTGCTGCTCCTTCCTCAGGTGAAGTAAAGAGATACAGAATCGCCAAAGCATATATAGATAGAGAACAATGCATGTGTACCTTACAGTGGTAGACGACTAAATTTAATCATCCTGACTGTTTATCTGCCGAGGTGTGACAAAAGGCAATCAGGTCAGCCAGGAAGCTACCACATCAAAGACATAGCAAGATACAACTGAGACAATGAGGTGGAGTTACAGGGGGTCTAACGTGTCAAAAGCTGCAGTCAGTATGTAAAACGATAAACTTTAAAATTTTTACTTTTTTACTGGGAATCACATCTGTGAACAAGCCAACGACGACTCGAGTCTGGATCACGTCATGTATCGTGACATAAACCCAAGATCCCGGTTGAGACCGTCTTCATGAGTGCGGAACTTGGCTATCAGTTTCTGCTCGATGATTTTGCGTTGTCGTGTGTTTCTAAGGCCGCCTTGGAGAACGCTTACCCGCAGATCCGAGGCTGAATGTCCTTGACTGCTGAAGTGTTCCCCGACTGGGAGGGAACACTCCTGCCTGGTGATTGTTGCGCGGTGTCCGTTCATACGTTGTCTCAGTGTCTGCATGGTCTCGCCGATGTACCATGCCGCGGTGCATTCTTTCCTGCAACGTATGAGGTAGACAACGTTGGCCGAGTCACATGAGTATGTACCATGTACCTGGTGGGTAGTGTCCTCACGTGTGATGATGGTATCTGTGTTGATGATCTGGCATGTCTTGCAGAGGTTGCCGTGGCAGGGTTGTGTGGTGTCGTGGTCGCTGTTATCCTGAAAGCTGGGTAATTTGCTGCGAACGATGGTACTTCTGAGGTTAGGCGGCTGTTTGAAGGCAAGTAGTGGAGGCGTGGGGATGGCCTTAGCGAGGTGTTCGTCGTCATCGATGACATGTTGAAGGCTGCGAAGAACATGGCGTAGTTTCTCCGCTCCGGGGAAGTACTTGGTTGTGTCCCGTGTTTGCCTTCTGAGGAGGTCTATGCGATTTTTCGCTGTGGCCCGTCGGAACTGTCGATCGATGAGTCGAGCGTCATATCCCGTTCTTACGAGGGCGTTTTTCAGCGTCCGTAGGTGTCCATCGCGTTCCTCCTCGTCTGAGCAGATCCTGTGTATTCGCAGGGCTTGTCCATAGGGGATGGCTTCTTTAACGTGGTTAGGGTGGAAGCTGGAGAAGTGGAGCATCGTGAGGTTGTCCGTGGGCTTGCGGTAGAGTGAAGTGCTGAGGTGTCCGTCTTTGATGGAGATTCGTGTGTCCAGGAATGAAACCGATTCTGAGGAGTAGTCCATGGTGAGTTTGATGGTGGGATGGAACTTGTTTATGTTATCGTGTAGTCTTTTCAGTGATCCTTCGCCATGGGTCCAAAGGAAGAAAATGTCGTCGATGTATCTGGTGCACAGCGTTGGTTGGAGGTCCTGTGCAGCGAAGAAGTCTTGCTCGAACTTGTGCATGAAGATGTTGGCGTATTGGGGTGCGAATTTGGTCCCCATGGCTGTTCCGTGTGTTTGGGTAAAAAAATGGTTGTCAAAGGTGAAGACATTGTGGTCAAGGATGAAGCGGATGAGTTGTAGGATGGCGTCTGGAGATTGGCTGTTGTTGGTGTTGAGTACTGAGGCTGTCACAGCGATGCCGTCATCGTGGGGGATACTGGTGTAGAGTGCCGATACGTCCATCGTGGCGAGGAGTGTTCCTGGTTCAACTGGTCCGTGGGTGCTGAGTTTCTGTAAGAAGTCTGTAGTGTCGCGACAGAAGCTGGGGGTTCCCTGTACGATGGGTTTCAGAATGCCCTCGACGTATCCAGAGAGGTTCTCACACAGGGTTCTGTTGCCTGATACGATAGGACGTCTGGGTGTGTTGGCTTTGTGTATCTTTGGGAGGCAGTAGAAGTCTCCCACGCGGGGAGTACGTGGGATGAGAGCGCGTAGGATGTTTTGAAGGTCTGGATCGAAGGTCTTGATCAGTCTATTGAGTTGGCGGGTGTGTTCTTTGGTCGGATCTGCGGGTAGCTGTCTGTAGTGTTCCTGGTTGTCCAGTTGTCGGTATGCTTCTTTGCAATAGTCCATTCTGTTCTGTATGACGATGGCTCCTCCTTTGTCCGCTGGTTTGATGACGATGTTGTGGTTGGTCTTGAGAGCGTGGATGGCGTTGCGTTGTGCTCGGGTGACATTCTGAACTGTCTTGTGAGTGCGGCTGATGAATCTGGCGTTGATGCATCTCCTGACAGCTTGAGCATACATGTCAAGCTTGGGGCAGCGACCCTCCGGAGGGGTCCAGTTTGACTCTTTTTTCTTCGGTTGTTGCACTGCGAGTCCCTCTGTCTGCTGTTCTGGATCATTGATTGTCTCATTGGGTTTGTTGCTGACATCTTGGGATTTGTGGAAGTATTCCCGGAGCCTCATTCTCCTGATGAATTCCTCCGTGTCTGCCGCGAGACCGATGAGAAAGAAAGAGAGAAAGAAAGAAAGAGAGAAAGAAAGGAAGAAAGAGAGAAAGTGAGAAAGAGAGAGAAAAATAGAGAGAGAAAGAAAGGAAGAAAGAAAGAGAGAACAAAAGAGAGAAAGAGAGAGAGAAATAAAGAAAGGAAGAAAGAGAGAATGAGAGAAAGAAAGAAGAGAAAGAAAGAAAGAGAGAAAGAAAGAGAGAGAGAAAGAAAGAAGAGAAAGAAAGAGAGAAAGAAAGAGAAAAAAAGAGAGAAAGAAAGAGAAAAAAAGAGAGAAAGAAAGAAAGAGAGAAAGAAAGGAAGATAGATAGACAGACAGACTTGTATTTCTATAGCGCCTTTCACGATCTCAAGATGCCCCAAAGTGCTTCACATCCAATGAAGTAATTTTTGAAGTGTCGCCACTGTTGTAATGTAGGAAACACAGCAGCCAATTTGCGCACAGCAAGGTCCCACAAGCAGCAACGTGCTAATGATCAGACAATCTGTTTTAGTAATGAATCAAATTAATCAAATTAATATTGAGAGGGAGGAGGTACTAGCGGTTTTAGCGGGCTTAAAAGTGGATAAATCCCCAGGCCCTGATGGGATGTATCCCAGGCAGCTGTGTGAGGGAAGGGAGGAGATTGCAGGGGCTCTGACGCAAATTTTCAGAACCTCTCTGGCCACAGGGGATGTGCCAGAGGACTGGAGAACAGCTAACGTAATACTATTGTTCAAGAAGGGTAGTAGGGATAAACCAGGGAATTACAGGCCAGTGAGCCTAACATCAGTGGTAGGGAAATTATTGGAAAAAATTCTGAGGGACAGAATTAGTCTCCACTTGGAGATGCAGGGATTAATCAGAGATAGTCAGCATGGCTTTGTCAGGGGGAGATCATGTCTGACCAATTTGATTGAATTTTTCGAGGGGGTGACTAGGTGTGTGGATGAGGGTAGTGTAGTTGATGTAGTCTACATGGACTTCAGTAAGGCATTTGACAAAGTCCCACATGGGAGACTGGTCAAGAAGGTAAGAGCCCATGGGATCCAGGGCAATTTGGCACATTGGATCCAAAATTGGCTTAGTGGCAGGAGGCAGAGGGTGATGGTCGAAGGTTGTTTTTGTGACTGGAAGCCTGTGTCCAGTGGTGTACCACAGGGATCGGTGCTGGGTCCTTTGCTGTTTGTAGTGTACATTAATGATTTAGATATGAATGTAGGAGGTATGATCAGTAAGTTCGCAGATGACACGAAAATTGGTGGAGTGGTAAATAGTGAGGAGGGAAGCCTCAGGCTACAGGACGATATAGACGGGATGGTTCGATGGGCAGAACAGTGGCAAATGGAATTTAACCCTGAAAAGTGTGAGGTGATGCATTTTGGGAGGACAAACAAGGCAAGGGAATACACAATGAATGGTAGGATCGTAGGAAGGACAGAGGATCAGAGGGACCTTGGTGTGCATGTACATAGATCCCTGAAGGCAGCAGGACAGGTAGATAAGGTGGTTAAAAAGGCATATGGGATACTTGCCTTCATTAGCTGAGGCATAGAATATAAGAGCATGGAGGTTATGATGGAGCTGTACAAAACGCTAGTTAGGCCACAGCTGGAATACTGTGTGCAGTTCTGGTCACCACACTATAGGAGGGATGTGATTGCATTGGAGAGTGTGCAGAGGAGATTCACCAGGATGTTACCTGGGCTGGAGCGTTTCAGCTATGAAGAAAGACTGGACAGGCTGGGGCTGTTTTCCTTAGAGCAGAGAAGGCTGAGGGGGGACCTGATTGAGGTGTACAAAATTAGATAGGTAGATAGAAACATGTAGAACATAGAATCTAGGAGCAGGAGTAGGCCATTCGGCCCGTCGAGCCTCCCGCCATTCAATACTCATGGCTGATCATCCAAATCCAGACCCTGTCCCTGCTTTAATTCCCCACAGTACTCATATCCCACCCTACCCCCTAACCCATGTATTTAATTCCCCCTAACATATCCCATCCTGTCCCCATAACCCCACATATTTAATCCCCCCTAACACTAAGGGTCAATTTATCATAGCCAAATCAACCTAACCCCACACATTTTTGGACTGTGGGAGGAAACCGGAGCACCCGAGGGAAACCCACGCAGACACGGGAGAATGTGCAAACTCCACACAGACAGTCAGCCCGAGGTCAGATTCGAACCCGGTCTCTGGCGCTGTGAGGCACCAGTGCTAACCACTATGCCACCGTGTTGCCGTGATAGAAAGTATCTTTCCCCTTAGTAGAGGGGTCAATAACCAGGGGCATAGTTTCAAGTAAGGGCAGGAGGTTTCGAGGGGATTGAGGAAAAACTTTCCACCCAGAGGGTGGTTGGAATCTGGAACTCACTGCCTTGAAAGGGTGGTAGAGGCAGAACCCTCACAACATCAAGAAGCATTTAGATTGAGCACTTGAAATGCCATAGCATACAAGGCTATGGAACCAAGTGCTGAAAATGGGATTAGAATAGACAGGGCTTGATGGCCGGCGCGGACACGATGGCCGAAGGGCCTCTTTCTGTGCTGTATAACTCTATGGGGTAAAATTCAGTTGGTTGCGCCTCCCGTTAGCGCCTTAGAGGGCGCTAATGGGGCGCAAAGCCGCTAGATGCCCGGGCGCAGCGGGAATGTTTGCGCGCTCGAGAACTTAACTTGAGATTGTGCGGCGGCGCTAAAACTTACCGCTGCGACCACCTGCGCGCGCAGATTGTGGACGTCATTCCATGGTGCACGCCCTTGTGGCGCCCCGGAGCAGAAATTGAGTGGCGCCCCCCAGCCTTACCGCCTGTCGCTTCCAACGACCGGAAGACTGGAACGCTATCAATCGCTGTGGGGCTGGGGGGGGCCGCTACTTAAAGGGGGCCTCTTCCTGTCTTTTATTGTTGGTGGCATTTTTGAACTACGCATTTCTGAGAGAGAGAGGGAGAGACTTCTGGAGAGATTCACGTTGTGTGAAGGAGTTTTGGGTACTGAGCAGCACTTTGCAGTTCATTTTGATTTGCCATTCCTTGTATCGATTTAGCAGAGACTGTGGGAGCTGCACTCTGAGCTCTTTGCCTGGTACTCTCCATTGTTCTTTCCAGCACATTTGATGTGCAAGTCTCTCCAGGCCGAGATTCAAGGCTGCAATGAACAGGATGTGGATGGAAAGCAAGATTAACCATCCCCTTTAAGAACTGGCCCGTGCCATTGTGGTGTGTGTTCCATTGCTGACTGACATACATGAGCTTCGTCCAGCGCTCTGAGGTAGCGCCTCACTCCTTGGCCTTCGCCCTTAAGACAGGTGGGCAGCGCCTGCTTTAGCCTCCCACTCACCTCCCGGGGCGGTAAAAGGTGAAGTTTCCAGTCAGTGGCCGATAATTAGTGCCAGCGCTAATATTTGGCGTCCAGACGATATTTGCGCCCCAAATGGGGCGCGACCTAATTTCTACCCCTATGACTCTAATGTTGGTTGAGGGATAAATATTGGCCAGGACACCGGGGAGAACTCCCCAGCTCTTCTTCCAATAGTGGCCGTGGGATCTTTTACATTCGCCTGAGAGGGCAGATGGGGCCTCGGTTTAAATGTGAGACTGTTCTTGGGATTTGTAGTAGTGGGATTGCAGGAAGGGATATACTACCCTTGAGTGGCTCACCTAACAAATCTATCTTCATTTTAAGTGAGCTGTTATCCTTTAACAGAAGTACATTTGCTGCCTTCACATAAATGTTCCTGTACTTTGCTGGATGTTCAGAATACCACTCAAAACAGTGTAAATAGTATCAGTGCTCCAAAAGAGTCATTGCAAAATGTTCCTCTCATCATTTAACAAGAAGCAAAGATTCTGCAACAGACAGGGTACATCACCCTACCCAGTCAGACGTGGTGATGTCTTGTTTTTCTATTACATAATGTCAGACTTTAATACGGTGAAAGTTGCTTTGACTACCCTGCTTCTGAGATGTTTTTCAAATCATTACCTCAATGACAAATGTTCTATGCACAAAACCTTGGAATATATAATGAATAGCTGACGAACATGCAATATAGTTAGCACACAAAGCATCATTTACATGGCAGCTACTGCTTTCAAAATACCCATTTATGGTTGCAGTAACATTAACAGACAGACACAGGTCTAAACTCCATGGCAACTAAACCGCATGTTTACTGCCAAGGCTCTGCTCTATTATATTTGATCATTTCTGTAGTCTGATGGTCTAACACTCTCCATGGCAACAACTTCTCACTCTGCTGTATTGCTTTATTTACATTGTCATTCGGCTCTCATTTTCAAACCTGGGAATGCTCATAAACCTTTGAAATCAAGAGATAAAAAAAAAAATCTATTTTAAATACTGATCATTTATTAAACATTGGTGCATAAATTCAACATTAAAAAAGCAAGTAAAGAAAAGGAACATATGTAAAAGAACTGAATGTGTCAGCAGCCAATGTTTATAGCTCGGCAGACAATATACAGCAGGAATATTCCTGGTACACTTTAATGTTAGGGCTATGACTGGATTACTTTGGTCCTGAAATTGAAGTTTGTAGCGGCCAGGATGTGCGGGTAACCCGAAGGTCCGGCCGAATTTAAAGGCAGGACCTCATTTAAATCTTTTTCTCTGTTTCCCGGCTGCCAGCCAGCGAGCCAGATTGAGAGGCACCAGGCCGCAGCCGGGGAGCGAAGAGGTGGGAGGAAGGGAGAGATCGTGGAGATCCTAAGCCTAAAATACTGTGACTCACTTAAAAATGAATTGTGAACCTTGATTTGTGCTTCTCACGGGACACAACACTTGTTCTTAGCTTGTTGAATCAGAAACTTTGGAACAGCAGGCACATTTCAGGAGTGAATACAATATAAGCCCGAGATCTCATTCTGTAATTAGAGGAAGGCAATGATCTGAGCTGTGTAATGCTATTAAATATCACAGACCAGCAGCCCAGATCTGAAAGGCCAGGGGAGAGATGGTGGGTCGGGAGGGGGTGGTCTGATCGCGGGGCTGGGGACCGATTCGCAGGGAGGGACTGGCGGGAAGCACTCCTGCTCTTCTTGGTTCACAAGCAGTTCTGGAAAGGCAATTAGCTGCTTGATCTGCCCGTTCTCGCCAACCCCCAGCTGCCAGGTTTCCCGAGCCCTAGGAAACCTGGCCTGCAGCACTTACATTTAAAACTCTGGTAAAATTTGAGGTACATATCCTTCATAAAATATTTAAATCACGGATCCGCCTCTGGACAGCAGGGTAGTCGCCCACACCCCAACTCGTGAGTGCGTTGGAGGCTGGTTGGGGTCGGTTTCTGATATTTGAAATTTTACCACTACCCCACCCCCCCACCCCTCTCCCGCCCGTCCTGGGGTGTGGGGGTTAAAATTCCAATGTCAACGGTCTCTAATGATTTCCAAGAGTCTTTGGGGGTGAAAATGGGTGCCTTTGCGCCTCCCATTAGTGACCTGCGGGGCGCTAACGGGGCGACACTGTCTTTGCGACCGGGCGCGGTGCTGACATTGACTCCCGCCATATTTGGCGGGAGTTTGGCAGCGGCGCTACAGCGTTGCGCCCCGACCTCCTTCGCCCGGAGATCATGACATCATTGCCGTGCGCATCGCCCCGGTAGCGCCCTGGACCCGACATTGACTTCCGCCCCCTGCAGCAGCGCCGGTCGAAAACACCGACAGCTGCAGGAGGCGTGCATCAGGCGGCCGGCCACTTCGGGGCGATGATTAAAGGCGAGGTGGCCGAGGTAAGTGAAAGAAAAACTTACCTTTCTTATTCCAATTTTTTTTGCGGGTTTCTGCCCGCGATCGATCAGCCCAGCGCTCTGCTTTAGTGCCGGGCTGATCGCGCGGGATCATGGCTGCCTTGGTGGTCCAGCTATGTACTTTTTAAATTGCAGAGCCTGCAGCGATGGCCCTTCCCTTTAAGGGAGGGAAGGAGCCTTTGAACGCGGCAGCGCTGCACGGCCCAGTGTGCAGCGCTGCTGAAGTCTCTGCCCTGCCTGCTGCCGATTACGCTCCAAGAAGGAAGTGGAGCGCTTGAGTTAGCATCCACTTCCTTCTTGGAGTACAAATGGCGAATTTTTCAAAAGTTTGAAATCGTTAGCGCCTGGCGCTAACTTTTCAAACTTTTAAAAATTAGCGCCCCAAGTGGGGCAATAGTGAATTCCTTCCCTTAATATTGGCATTCTTCGTATTGACCAATGTTACCCAAGTGCTATATGAAGCAATGCACATCTTTAACTGAGCAAGCAAGTACACACCCCATGAGACTAGATAGCCACTTCGATGGAAGCAAGAGAAATGATGAAAAGTCCATTTAGCAATAAGCACAATGATTATTGCAATACTTTGGCTTCTTTCTTTAAAGCCGCTGCTCAGTTAATTGTAACTGCAGCTACTGCTACTTCTGAAATGTCATCATTCCTTCCTTAGGGCAAAATAACATGGCAAGATAGCACTGGAAATATATTACAGTGCGTACAGCAACACAGGCAAATTAATACATAAATAACTACTGGTCTATTTCATACACACTGCTGAGCTGATGCCAGAATCACTAGATCTTCTCTTTAATGACTCCATTATTCCATTCACAATTAATCACTTCAATAGTCAGAGACACTTTAAAGCTACGCTGAATCCATATGTAACTTCCACTGTCTGATGTTTTAATAGCAATATGATAAACATGCAAATATTGTTTGCAGTTTATTTGAAAACAATGCTATAATTATTTCCAAGTTTGCATGTTTTAATATTATGCAAATGGTAATGTCAATCTCTCAGTCTAACACCACCAAAATGTTATCAGTGGAGATGGGGCAGTCAGTCACTGAGGCTTGACTGATGATTAACACCACAAGACTTTGTGATCGCAATGGATCATTCTGCATGAATATGTCTTTGAAAATCCATTACCTTTACCTGTCTCTTGATTAATTTTCCGAGTAATTAAAGTTAGGCAATTCTTGTGTTGATGTTGTGTGCAATCGTCATGTCTGTGTGGATCACTAAAACCTGAAAACCTCACTGATCATCCTCTGCCTTGGAATGCTTTGCCACAGGAAGTGGTTGACACAAAGACATTTGCATCTTTTAAGGAATAAACATTTGAAGGTGAAGAAGATACAGGACTATGGAGAGAACACAGGGCAGTAGGATTAGTTTTGGATTGGTCCAGCAAAGAGCTGGTGTAGATACAATTGCCCAAATGACCCCCTGTGCTGTAAACATCAATGGTACCTTGCTAACAAGGTCCATTAAATGTAATAATTAAGGATACTTCATTTTAAGGATACTGCATTCTCATTTTATAGATATCCCCATGTGGATTGTCCATTGATGGTCAGACTTATACATCATGCTAGTAAGTTCTAATTGTCCTGTAATAAATGAAGGAAGAGTTCCTGATCGTAAAAGGTTACTTCTATAAAACCGCTTACCTAAACTGCTACATCTGCACTCAAAAAACAAAAATGTCACTACAAAAGGGAGTATGAAAAGAAACTTGTAAGGATATCAAAATCAACACAAAGAATTTTTACAATTATATTAGGAAAAAGAGGGTAGTAAGGAGCAATGTTGGCCCCTTAACAACTGATATTGGTGATACTGGGGGGAATTTTAACCTAAAAATATGGGTGGGTTTGGAGCATCGGGGTAGTTAAATTGTTAAAACTCGGATTCACGACCTGAACCCGCCTCCAACCCGCCCACTTCTGGTTTTAACAGAGGCGGGATGGGAAGCAGGACAGTGGCGGGCAGGACGTCAATTTAAATATTATGAGGCTGGAAGCCTCTTTTTTTTACCTCCATTTTGTTTTTAACTGCATGTGGATGGGTTTCACACAATTCGTAAAACCCGGCAGTTACAGCAAGGCGGGGACTGCTGGATCCAGGAGGTAAGTGATTTTACACCTACCCCCTGGATCCAGGGACCCTGCCTAGGCCATCTCCTGCAATCGGGACCTCCCCCAGGCCTCCCCCTCACCCACAGGCCTCCGATGCCTCCACAAGGCCTCCCCCCCAGCTCCTCCGGCCTTCCCCGTGCTGCTCCTGGCCCCCGCTCTTCTGAAGAACCCCCCTCCCAGCTCCTCCTGGCCCGCGATCATCCTCTGACCCCAGCCCGCCCCCCCCGTGCTTCCGCGGCTGCTTCCCAGCTCCCACCCGCTCCTTCCCTCCCTCCTCTCTGCAGTCGAGTGCTGCAGGCCTACCCGCCCAGAGCCAGCCAGCCTCTGCATCAGGCTGGCTGCAGGTGAGAAACAGAGGCCTCGCATGCAAATCAGGCCCTGCCGTTAAAGTTGGCAGGGCCAGCGGGAAACCCATCTCCCGGCCCCAACCCGCCTGCCCCATTAAAATTCAGCCCATTGTCAATGATAATAAGGAAATGGCAAACATGTTGAATAATTACTTTGCCTCAGTATTTACAGTAGAAGAAGAGAATAGCGTGCCAGAAATCCCAAGGAAACTAATATTGAATCAGGGACATAGGCTCAATAAAATTAACGTAAGTAAAGTAAGAGTAATGAAGAAAATAATGGCACTAAAGAGTGACAAATCCCCAGGACCAGCTGGTTTCCATCCCAGGTTTTAAAGGAAGTAGGTAAACACATTGCAGATGCCCTAACTATAATCTTCCAAAGTTCTCTCAATTCAGGAACCGTTCCTTTAGATTGGAAAATTGCGCATGTCACTCCGCTATTTAAAAATGGTGAGAGAGGGAAACCAGGGAATTAGAGACCAGTTAGCCTAACATCTGTTGTCAGGAAATTACTAGCGTTTATAAATCTTCTTCTTCTTAGGCAGTCCTTCGGAACCGAGGATGACTTGCTTCCACATTAAAAATGAGTTTGCAGGTGACTGATGAGTCCAATGCGGGACCTACAGTCTCTGTCACAGGTGGGGCAGACGGTGGTTGAAGGGGCAGGTGGGTGGGGTGCTTGGGTTGACGTGCCCTCCTTGCGCTGCCTGCGCTTGGCTTCCGCTTACTCCTGGCGAAGAGACTCGAGGTGTTCGGCGCCTTCCCGGATGCTTCTCCTCCACTTTGTGTGGTCTTGGGCCAGGGATTCCCAGGTGTCGGTGGGAATGTTACACTTTTTCAAGGAGGCTTTGAGGGTGTCCTTGAAGCGTTTCCTCTGCCCACCTGGGGCTCTCTTGCCGTGCCGGAGCTCCGAGTAGAGCGCTTGTTTTGGGAGTCTCGTATCGGGCATGCGGACAATGTGACCCGTCCATCGGAGCTGATCGAGCGTGGTCAAAGCTTCGATGCTGGGGATGTTCGCCTGAGCAAGAACACTGACGTTGGTGCGCCTATCCTGCCAATGGATTTTCAGGATCTTGCAGAGGCAGCATTGGTGGTACCTCTCCAGTGCTTTGAGGTGCCTGCTGTATATGGCCCATGTCTCTGAGGCATACAGCAGGGTGGGTATCACTGCTGCTCTGTAGACCATGAGCTTAGTGCCGGGTTTGAGGTCTTGGTCTTCAAACACTCTCTTCCTCAGGTGACCGAAGGCTGCACTGGCACACTGAAGGCGGTGTTGGACTTCGTCATCAACGTCTGCCCTTGTTGACAGTAGGCTCCCGAGGTATGGAAAGTGGTCCACGTTGTCCAAGGCCTTGTCATGGATTTTGATAATCGGGGGGCAGTACTGTGTGGCGGGGGCAGGTTGGTAGAGGACCTTTGTCTTACGGATGTTTAGTGTAAGGCCCATGCTCTCGTACGCTTCGGTGAAGGTGTTGATGAGGGTTTGGAGTTCGACCTCCAAGTGAGCGCAGATGCAAGCGTCGTCTGCATACTGTAATTCGACGACAGAGGATGGGACGACCTTGGATCTGGACTGGAGGCGACGGAGGTTGAACAGTTTCCCGTTTGTTCTGTAAATTAGCTCCACTCCAGTGGGGAGCTTATTGAGGGTGAGATGGAGCATTGAAGCCAGGAAGATCGAGAAGAGCATTGGTGCAATGACACAGCCTTGCTTGACCCCGGTCTGTACGTGAATTGGGTCTGTGGTGGATCTGTTGGTCAGGAACACGGCTTGCATGTGTCGTCGTGAAGCTGGCGGAGGATGGTGACAAACTTTTGAGGGCAGCCGAATTTGCAGAGGACACTCCATAATCCCTCATGGTTGACAGTGTTGAAGGCCTTTGTGAGATCAAAGAAGGCCATGTACAGCGTCTATAAATAAGGATAGGGTGACTGAACACCTAGAAAATTTTCAATTGATTAGAGAGCCAGCATGGATTTGTGAAAGTTAGGTCATGCCTGCCAAACCTGATTGAATTTTTTGAGGAGGTGACTACAGTAGTGGACAGGGGAATGTCTATGGATGTTATTTATATGTACTTCCAGAAGTCATTTGATAAAGTCCCTCATAAGAGACTGTTAACTAAGGTAGAAGCCCAAGGCTTCTTGCAAGTGTTCTTGCTCAAGCCAACATCCCAGCATCGAAGCTTTGACCACGCTCGATCAGCTCCGATGGACGGGTCACATTGTTCGCATGCCTGATACGAGACTCCCAAAACAAGCGCTGTGCTCAGAGCTCTGGCACGGCAAGAGAGCCCCAGGTGGGCAGAGGAAATGCTTCAAGGACACCCTCAAAGCCTCCTTGAAAAAGTGTAACATCCCCACCGACACCTGGGAATCCCTGGCCCAAGACCGCACAAAGTGGAGGAGAAGCATCCGGGAAGGCGCCGAACACCTCGAGTCTCTTCGCCGGGAACAAGCGGAAGCCAAGCACAGGCAGCACAAAGAGTGCACATCAACCCAAGCACCCCACCCACCCGCCCCTTCAACCACCGACTGCCCCACCTGTGACAGAGACTGTAGGTCCCGCATTGGACTCATCAGTCACCTGCAAACTCATTTTTAATGTGGAAGCAAGTCATCCTCGGTTCCGAGGGACTGCCTAAGAAGAAGAGAAGCCCAAGGCAAATTATTGACCTGTTTAGGAAATTGGCTGTGCGGCAGGAGACAGAGAGTAAGGATAATGGGCAGGTACTCTAATTGGCAAGGTGTGACTAGTGGTGTCCCGCAGGGATCTGTGTCGGGGCATCAACTATTCACCATATTTATTAACGACTTAGATGATGGCATAGAAAGCCATATATCCAAATTTTCCGATGACACAAAGATAGGCGGCATTGTAGATGAAAGCATAAAATTACAAAGGGATATCGACAGATTAAGTGAATAGGCAAAACTGTGGCAAATGGATTTCAATGTAGCCAAATGTGAGGTCACCATCTTTGGACCTAAAAAGGATAGAACAGGGTACTTTTTAAAGCTAAAAACAGTGGAGGTCCAAAGAGACTTGGGGGTCCAGGTGCATAGATCATTAAAATGTCATGAACAGGTACAGAAAACTATCAAAAAAGCTAATGGAATGCTGGCCTTTATATCTAGGGGACTAGAATACAAGGGGGTAGAAGTTATGCTGCAACTATACAAAGCCCTGGTTAGACCACACCTGGAGTTCTGTGAGCAGATCTGGGAACCACACCTTAGGAAGGATATATTGGCCTTGGAGGGAGTGCAGCGTAGGTTTACCAGACTGATACCCGGACTCTAGGGGTTAAATTATGAGGAGAGATTACACAAATTTGCGTTGTATTCCCTAGAATTTCGAAGGTTAAGGGGTGATTTGATCAAAGTTTTTAAGATATTAAGGGGAACAGATAGAGTAGATAGAGAGAGAAACTATTTCTGCTGGTTGGAGAGTCTAGGACTCGGGGGCATAGTCTAAAAATTAGAGCCAGACCTTTCAAGAGTGAAATTAGGAAACACTTCTACACACAAAGGACGGTAGAAGTTTGGAACTCTTCTCCGCAAACGGCAATTGATGCTAGATCAATTGTTAATTTTATATCTGAGATGGATAGATTTCTGTTAACCAAAGGTATTAAGGGATATGGGGCAAAGGTGGGTATGAGTTAGGTCACAAATCAGCCATGATCTCATTGAATGGTGGAACAGGCTAGAGGGGGTGAATGGCCTACTCCTGTTCCTACTTCCTTATTCAACTAGCCAAATTGTCAGCCAAAGCTAAATAGATCTGAACAGAATTGTTTAAAATCAGAAGAATTGATCCAAACTTGTTCCTTTTTGATTTCCCCCCAGTCTCTCCTGAAGTCATGAACTCACTGTTACATACAGTTTCACATGTATCCTCTGGTACTTCAGCCAGCTGGTCATTCTTCATGTGTGTTTTCGAGCACTGAGTGCCAAGAAACTACTGAACTGATGTGGGTGTCATTGCTAAGCCCGATTATGTTCTCACTTCATACAAGTCGAATACCGTTTTACAGCAGAGAAAACTGACCAAGAACCCTGTTTCTTTTCTCCCCTCCCTGGCCCAACATTTATGATCTGTTTCACTGATAGAAATGATGCAACTTTATTTATATGGATTATCTCAGTAGGTCGGTACCAATTTGCTTGAACTCTTCTTAAGCATGAATGAGAAGATATTTACATAAGAACATAAGACATAGGAGCAGGATTAGGCCACTTGGCCCCTCGCGCCTGCTCCGCCATTCAATAAGATCATGGCTGATCTAGGGCTCAAAGCCACTTTCCAGCCCGCTCCCCATAACCCTTCACTCCCTTATCTTGCAAAAATTTGTCTATCTCCACTTTAAATGTATTTAATGACCCAGCCTCCACAGCTCACTGGGGCAGAGAATTCCACAAATTTACGACCCTCTGAGAGAAGAAGTTCCTCCTCATCTCAGTTCTAAAAGGGCGACCCTTAATTCTGAGACTGTGCTCCCGAGTTCTAGATTTCCCCATGAGGGGAAACATCCTCTCT
The DNA here is from genome assembly GCA_030390025.1 of Squalus acanthias. Taxonomy (NCBI): domain Eukaryota; kingdom Metazoa; phylum Chordata; class Chondrichthyes; order Squaliformes; family Squalidae; genus Squalus; species Squalus acanthias. Next base: position 89,166,221 of record CM059426.1, read on the forward strand.
GCATCTACCCTGTCGAGCCCCCTCAGTATTTTATATGTTTCGATAAGATCACCTCTCATTCTTCTAAATTCCAATGAGTATAGGCCCAGCCTGCTCAACGTTTCCTCATAAGTCAAACCCCTCATCTCTGGAATTAACCTAGTGAATCGTCTCTGAACTGCCTCCAATGCAAGTATATAAGGAGACCAAAACTGTATGCAGTACTCAAGGTGTGGTCTCACCAATACCTTGTACAGTTGTAGCAGGACTTCCCTGCTTTTATACTCCAACCCCCTTGAAATAAAGGCCAACATTCCATTTGCCTTTTTGATTACTTGCTGTACCTGCATGCTAACTTTTTGTGTTTCATGCACAAGGACCCCCAGGTCCCTCTGAACTGTAACATTTTGTAATCTCTCTCCATTTAAATAATAGTTTGATTTTTTATTTTTCCTGTCAAAGTGGATAACCTCGCACTTTCCCACATTATACTCCATCTGCCAAATGTTTGCCCACAAAGGATGACTAAAAAAATAATAAAGAGAGAGAAGATGAATTATGAGAGAAAGCTGGCAAGAATCATTAAAACAGATAGTAATAGCTTCTACAGGTATATAAAAAGGAAGAGGGTAGCTAAAGTAAACGTTGGTCCCTTAGAAGATGAGACTGGGGAATTAATAATGGGGAACGGGGAAATGGCAGAGACTCTGAACAAATATTTTGCATCTGTCTTCACTGTAGAAGACACTAACAACATCCCAATAATAGATAATCAAGGGGCCACAGGGAGTGGGGAACTAAAGACAATCACTATCACTAAGGAAATAGTACTCGGTAAAATAATGGGACTAAAAGACAACAAGTCCCCTGGACCAGATGGCCTGCATCCCAGGGTCTTAAAAGAAGTGGCTGCAGAGATAGTGGATGCATTGGTTGCAATGTACCAAATTTCCCTGGACTCTGGAGAGGTCCCAGCGCATTGGAAAACCGTTAATGTAACACTCCTATTTAAGAAAGGAGGGAGACAGAAAGCAGGAAACTGTAGACCAGTTAGCCTAACATCTGTCGTTGGGAAAATGCTGGAGTCCTTCATTAAGGAAGCAATAGCAGGGCATTTAGAAAAACATACTGCAGTCAAACAGAGTCAGCATGGTTTTAGGAAAGGGAAATCATGTTTAACAAATTTGCTGGAGTTCTTTGAGGATGTAACAAGCAGGGTGGACAAGGGTGAGCCAGTGGATGTGGTGTATTTGGATTTCCAGAAGGCATTCGATAAGGCGCCACATAAAAGGTTACTGCATAAGATAAGAGCTCACGGAGTTGGGGGTAATATATTAGCATGGATAGAGAATTGGCTAACTAACAGAAAGCAGAGAGTCGGGATAAATGGGTCATTTTCTGGTTGGCAAACGGTAACTAGTGGGGTGCCACAAGAATCGGTGCTGGGGCCCCAACTATTTACAATCTACATTAATGACTTGGATGAAGGGATCGAGTGTAATGTAGCCAAGTTTGCGGATGATACAAAGATGGGTGGGAAAGCAAGTTGTGCAGAGGACTCAAAGAATCTGCAAAGGAATTCAGACAGGCTAGGTGAGTGGCAAATTGCAGTTGCAGCCAGTGCTGCTCTGGTGCCAGCTGATCTCTTAGCATGCCTTCTTTCATCTTGTACCTCTTCAAATACAAAATATAGTATTTGAGATACATCCAAACCAACCCTACCATTAATTTTACCATTATCTTTTATTTTCTTTCTTTTCTATCCCAAATCACTACAGGATTCTGTAGATTGCAGTACGATGACTTGTGGTTCCTTGAGTTCCCACGAAGTCTGTATTGAAAGAGCTTCTTATTAATGTTCCTTTTTTGTATGTTTGTTGTGCTGAAGTCCTGTAGATGCTTCACTTATAATCAGCTTGCAGTTCTTAGCGGACAATAACACAGTGAAAGGAACTATATCTCTGGTAACTGGGGGAATGGGGATACTGTGTGCCAATTGGCATGACTTCAGTCTTTGTACAATTGGTTTAAGATCAGTCATTTAAACAAAGTTGACGTGAATCTCTTGCTTCATAGTCCCTGACTACTTTAAGGCTATTTACCCTGAAGTTCAAATGGAATAAATAAATGCCAACCCTTCATTCCTGGCCAGTTCCTTTCATTGTGTTGCAAATTAGTACCATGTGAATTAGCACAAGTTTAATTCACGTCATAAGATTTTTAATTTCTCATTAGCAAAATGATTAAGTACAGAATAAATTTGATCTTCAGTTTGGAGCTGAATACTTAAATGTGGAATACAGCACTAGAAAATTACACTCAGATCTGGAGTTCATCACTGTGGTTTGAAAAATTACTTATGAATAAACTATTTTACAAAAGAAAATCAGTGACAAGTGAATTTTTAGAGACACTGTTCAATACTATTTCTTTTCAATTTTAAGTTCATTTTAAGTTCACACTCCCTCACTATAAAATGCTATTTCTCTATCATTCAATAAGATAGAAATTATTGTCGGTGATGTTATCATAAGATGGGGTAGATTTGAACTCTAGGCATGGAGCGAGTGGGCAGCGGATGGAAGGCCAGCCTGTTCCTGCCGGTGGAATGCTCAAGCTATTTCAAGGGCTGGGCCTCATTACCATGCCGCTGGCGAGCTACATGCTCCGAGAGAGCATCCCGCTGCAGATTGTGCTGGCACAAGATCGGGTGGTCTGGATGCTGAGCTGGGGCAGAGACTTCCACAAATTTACAACCCTCTGAGAGAAGAAGTTCCTCCTCATCTCAGTTCTAAAAGGACGACCCTTTATTCTCAGACTGTGCCCCTGAGTTCTAGATTTCCCCATGAGGGAAATTATTAATGCTATTTTGTAAGGATACCATAGCAAACACACATTTCAGCCAGAAGCATTTACTGTACGGGTTTTAAAGAAGACAACTGAGGGGTAATTTTACAATTTTGCCCTTAATGGTCAGAAAATTATGGGCATGCCTGAATTTCCAATATACATTGCTAATGTGCTAGGGTCCTTACCGACAGTCAGACTCATTAAATTACCTCACAATATTATTAGGCTATTGATACATCAATGCAAAATAAGGTGGAGTAAAAATAGACAGCGATTCAGAAAATTATTTGCACTTTTGAAATGCTTCCCAAAATGTTACATTCCATGCACAGTTTGACTTTTTTTGATAAATCATAAAAGTGCTAATTTCAGTGTGGTGTGAAAGTTGTATGATTATAATTAATGCACATTGCATGACAACACTGAGAATTTTGCAATAAGGCAAGCTTTATAGCATTACCAGTATTTACCATAGAATGGGGAGGGGAGCAGAAACTATGAATAGTCGGCAGGATTCTAAAACACCACCTTGGGAAAATATAACACATGCAAATTATTTTTAATAAAATGTCAGTCCAAGAATTCCCCTTTTTAACTGCTGTAAGAAACTGATGAGACTTTCACTTGCTCTGATATGTTGCAAACGTTTGTGTCTCGGGGATATTCATTTCATGCTTGTACCTGTTAGCACTTTCACCACCCCCAGTCACCACAGAGAAAAGGCACAACCCAGCTTCAGTTGCCTTCGTATTGATCACAATATTTTATAAAATCTCTGATGCTTCTAAACCCAATGTTTCTTCTGATATGTGATTCTATCTCTCTTGAACAATGCCCTTGTACTGTCAATCGCATGGTTTGGTCTCATTTCTCATGGAATTTTCCAGTATAATATATAGGACTGCAATTGTTCTTTCTGTGGAATATTTGTGTCTTTAAGGATGTAATTATATGTTCACTTTTATATTGTCGCAAAACGATTTCCTGTTCTCAATGACGCAAAAGCACCTTACTCCAGAGTTAGGTCCCAATTCAATTCCAGCGCATAGTCATGCGAGATCATCTCTGACTCTCTGGGCTTGACACTGGATGGAATATAACTGAAGTGAGATGTCAAATCCGATTTACAAATTGCTCAGATGGTCCATTGTACCGACCCGTTCTGAGCACTTAATAAATTGAAGCAGAGATTTTTTTTTAAATTTAAGAAAATGGGCACTTCGAACAATTAAAATTTAGTGGAAAGAATTACATAGAATTAAAAGAATATACGGCACAGAAACAGGCCATTCGGCCCAACCAGTCCATACCGGTGTTTATGCTCTACTTGAGCCTCCTCCCGTCTTTCCTCATCTAACTCTATCAGCAGAACCCTCTATTCCCTTCTCACTCATATGCTTATCAAGCTTCCCCTTAAATGCATCTATACTATTCGCTTCAACGACTCCCTGTGGTAGCAAGTTCCACATTCTCACCACTCTCTGGGTAAAGAAATTTCTTCTGAATTCCCTATTTGATTTCTTGGAGACTATCTTATATTGATGGCCTCTAGTTTTGCTCTTCCCCACAAGTGGAAACACTCACTCTGTGTCTACTCTATCAAAACCTTTCATGATTTTAAAGAGATCTATTAGGTCACCCCTCAGCCTTCTCTTTTCAAGAGAAAAGAGACCCAGCCTGTTCATCCTTTCCTGATAGTTATAACCTCACATTTCTGGTATCATCCGTGTAAATCTTTCTTGCACCCTCTCCAGAGCCTCTATATCCTTTTTATACTATAACAACCAGCACTGTACACAGTCTAACCAAAGTTTGATACAAGTTAAGCATAACTTCTCTACTTTTCAATTCTATTCCTCTAGAAATAAATCTCTATGTATAAGAGGCATGTTACATGTGGTTGTATACATGTATGTGTAGAAACACATGCTCAGAGTTCTCTCATGGTGATAGTAGTGCAGATTTGCATTCCCTGGTATAAATTAATTGCTACTGGTATGAACTGATCACTGAAGCTATTAGCCAGACTTGTAGCACAGTATAGCTATATCCTACGAAGGTACATATCGGAATAGAAAAACTTACTAAGTACTTAATAAGTACTTTCCCTCTGTAATTGTAAAACAAATTGTGAGCAGAATAGGAAAACACATGACCAAACATGTAAATTGAAATTTAGACAAAATACAACTATTAACTGTATGAAGACTGCAGTATTGTACAATTAGATTTAATGTATTAACAATTCAAAGAATCCACTCGATCCAGAAATGCTTGCTAGCTTCATATGTTTTTCTAATTATATTTCATACCATTCTGCACTAAGCAGCCAGAGAAGTATCTCCTTGCAAATGTTTGAAAGACGATTAAAGTCTGTGGAAGAATTGTACTGGTACATTGCAAAATAATAGTTTACACAGAATTATTTCAGGGTTGTTACTTTTGGCAGCAGCCTGGGATTTAGTGCTCCACTTCAAAGGTATGGTGCAACAGCATAATGAACACATCTTACAACAAATCTATTGCACTAAAAGAATGTTATTCAAAAATGAAAGTAGAAAATAACTTGGCCAAGAAGAGATTCTAGTCACAAACATAACAATGCATCAGGCAGTTATCTTTACTGTTTGTTATTTTGAAAATAGAATAAATTATTAAAACTTCCATGGCTGACTTTCAGATGCCAGAACTTTGTGCTTTGAGGTTTTGGAACACATTTTGCAGGTCTATTGAGCGTGTGAGTGTTGAAGCTGAGATCCATACACACTGTGACCTCCTTGGAAAACCCTCTCCCCACATTGACTGAGTGCTTATAACATCTCTTCCTCAACTGAGATATATACCAGCGGGATAGGAACCATTTATACCCTCTCATCCTGGTCCTCAGAATCGGAGGAAGAGCAGCCATGGTAGCAGCAGAACCAGGCACAACAACAGCAGCAAAAACAGGAGCGCCAACCTTCTCCTCAGCCACCTGATGATGCACAGGGCAGAGGGTGTCAGCGCAGGGCTGCACCTCGTCGCAGGAGATACCCCCAACACAGGGTTTACAGGCCGAGGATGAGCTTCCTCAACATGAGTGAGCAGCAGTGCCAAAGGAGGCTGAGGCTTTCGCGAGAGGTAGTCGCTGACATCTGCACAATGCTGCACCAACACCTGGAGCCCAGAGGAGCGGGTGGACATTCCTTACCAGTGGCTGTTAAAGTCACCACCACACTCAACCTCTTTGCTTCGGGGTCTTTCCAGGGATCAGCAGCAGACATCAGCGGCATCTTCCAGTCGGCCGCACACACTTGCATCACGCAGGTTACCGATGCACTCTTTGCAAAGTCGCACAATTACATCCACTTCTCCACGGATGAAGCAAGTGTAACTGCACGTGCAGTTGGCTTTGTAAATATGGCAGGCTTCCCAAGGGTGCAGGGCATCGTACACTGCACACATGTGGCCATTAGGGCACCCCATCACAACCCAGCTATATTTGTCAACCACAAAGGCTTCCACTCCCTTAACGTCCAGCTGGTGTGTAACCACAGGAAGAACATTATGCATGTTTGCACCAAGTTGCCAGGCAGTTTCCATGACTCATTTATCCTGTGGCAGTCTACTGTGCCTCAGCTGTTCAACCCACCAACCCAACATTCTGGATGGCTACTTGGAGACAAGGGCTATCCCCTGAAAAAGTGGCTCATGACACTGATGAGAAGGCCATCAAACAAGGCTGAGGAGCGGTACAATATGAGCCACATTTCCACCAGAAGCATCATAGGGTAAACCATCGGCTTGCTGAAATTGCGATTCAGATGCCTCGACAGATCTGGTGAAGCCCTACAGAATGCACGAGCCGGGGTCTCCAGAATCATCGTGGTCTGCCGTGCCCTGCACAACATCGCACAGCGGCGTGGCTTACCGCTGCCTGAGGAACAAGTGGCTCAGCGCACAGCCTCCTCCTCCTCCTCCTCGGAGGAGGAGGAGGCGGTAGATGAGGGACACCTTGCGGGGTTGGATGTGCCAATTCCACCAGCACGTGACGACATTGCTGGCCGTGAGGCAAGGGATACACTAATCCATGCCTAATTCGCATAATTTTACGCATCAACCACATGTGGCTGGCACATGGAAATGAATGTCTGGCCCACCTTCTTAACACACCATACATTATCTGTACAATAAATTGTGGTTTCCTCTCACTCTCACCACCATCATTACAGATGATAGGCGCCCTGACCCCTCACTGTGCAACTTCCATTTCTGAGCACACATAGGCCAACTCTTTTAATCTTTGCCATCACTTTTCTTTAATACATTTATAATCACGATGACAAACGTTACTTTGTATGAGATGAAAACACTCAAGTGACTACCCTTGTGACTATTTGTGTGTTAACTTTCTCTTATGCGTGCTTCTACGTGGTGCTTCCCCTGTGGCTTCAGCAGATGTAGAGGCACCTTGCTCACTTCTATGCTGCGCCTGCTTAGACGCCTTTGGCGGGTGTCCTCTGGGTTTGGGATCCTGGGAGGGCTCCGCAACAGTCTGCTCCTCCTGCGGCTGTGCAGGGGTTGAGACGGCCATTTCAGTTGGGTGAGGAATCTGGGGCTCTGACCGAGGGCTCCGCAGTGGCATGGTAGAGGAGCCCACACTTCCTTGTTGTTGACCACCAACATCCCTCTCATGGGTCACCCGCACTTCACTGCTAGCAAGTGGCTGGAGAGCACCTTGCTGCACATCAGTGGGGCCATGAGGACCCGTCTCTGTACTGACAGTCCTCATAACAGGGACATCCATGTACCTCTGGTTCCTCTCCTCAATAGATGCCCATCTATCCTCCATAGCAGACCACCTATTTAGAAGAGTCACCATGCTCATTTGAGTCTGGCGATTTATGTCCTCCATGGAGGTTGCCATCCTTTCCATGGTGGCACCTACATTCACCATTGCGTGCACCATGGCATTGCTCATGTTTGAGATGGACTCCTCCATTCTCTGCACACTCGCAGTTACCGTGGATGCAAACCCCGTCAGAGACTCCTGCACTTGTTCCTGGAGTTCCAGAACCGCTCTCTTTCAGGATGGCCCCACAGGCACAGCGTCTACATGCAGCTGAGCAGAGCTAGGAGCGCCCCGCGCCCTCCGACAAGGACTCTCCACTGCTGTCTCTGTCTCCACCATCTGCTGATGCTCACTTGTGAGCTGTGATACACCAGTTGATATCTCTACTCTATCTCGCAAAGGATCCACTGAGGTGTGCGTATCTGCGCTGGTGCTGTGTGCGTTGAGTTCTGGTGACGCTGCTCCCTCAGAGGCTACAGGCTCCTCTGAGGAGTCTTCCGGCTCTTCCTCCTGGGGAGGGGTGCTCTCGATGGTCCTGTGGGGGAGTAAAGGCATGAGTTAGACATGTGATATGTAGGTAGCACACACATCCTATTGTACAGATGATCAGAAGTCAATCTGTATGAACATCAGATGCCATTTCAGTCACTCATGAAATCGAAATGAAAGGGTTGAAAATTTATTCTGTCACCAGCTTGCTCTACTGCGCCCGTCTCTCTGTCCCCCACTGTCAGCTCCTCTGCACCTCCGACGATGTCGAGAGCAGCCTCCTCAGCATTTGTTAAAGTCACCAGGGATGGTGGGCCTCCTCCTATTCTCCCTCTCTCCCTCTTATTGTGGGCTCTCTTTTCCTGCAATGAGGGACACAAGCGAGATTAATGGAGTGAGTGTAAAGAATCCATAACATAGAAGCTTAGAGGGAGACAAAGATGGAGTGAGGTGCCAAAACCAAGGTGCCTTCCTGTGCGTTGTTAGTTGTTGTCATTGCATAACAGTGAGAGCGAGAGTGAGGGGTGCATAGTAGGATGGTGAAGTGATTCTTTACATAGAGAGAGAGGGATAGGTAAGGGTGCAAGGGAAGTAAGGGTAAGGTGGGATGTGGAGGAGTAGGTTGACAATGCAGACTGCTGGTGATGAGAACAGATGGGAAGCAGATTGAAGGTAATTGTGATGTTATATTCACTTTTGCTGAGCATAGCAGATCATTGAACCTTTTCCTGCACTGAACCCAGGTGCATGCACATATGGACCTTGCGCTGACCTCCTCAGCAATTTGCAGCCAGACTGCCTTTGTTTGCTGAGGAGGCTTCCTCCGGCCATTGGGAGGGAACAGAACCTTCCTCAGCCCTCTTACTCCCTCCACAAGAGCTTGGAGGGAGTCATCATCAAATTGAGGAGCAGCCTTACATCTTACAACAGTCATCTTCCAAAGACCCGTTTTCAGGAGCAGCAGAAAGGAAATGAAATCCAAAGGCTACATGGGCCCCTTAAAAGCTCCTGAATCGAAGACGTCAGCAGAGGCGAGCAGCACAGCCTCACCCACTGATCGGGCCGGGTAGCGCGCACGGCGGGCTTAATAAGCCCAGTTAAATGAAAATCGTTATTTCGGAGCGGCTGAATCCAGCAGCGGGACCGGAACCCGCCGACCAGGCAACCCGACTGAAACCCACCTCCTATGGCAAAATCGCAGCCTGAGTGTTTCACAGCAGCACACAGACAAGTGAAATGCTACTTAAGGGGAAGCTAGATAAGTAATGAGGGAGAAAGGAATAGTAGGATATGTTGATAGCATGTGATGGTGGGAGCTCGTGTGGAGCATAAACTCTGGCATAGACCTGTTGGGTCAAATGGTCTGTTTCTGTGCTGTAAAATACTATGTTAGAGATCAGAATTTGTTTTCTTCTTCCTATTAAAGTATTGGATATGTGGACCAGACACTCAGCTAAAAGTAAAATGAAAAATAAATCTGCAAATGCTGGAAATCTGAAATAAACACAGACAATTCTGGAACTATAATACAAGGTCGGTCAACATCTTCAAAAACAAAAGACAGGTTATGACATTTTAGATGTTTACCCTTCATCAGAACCCAGTAAGAGTACTGATTGCTGTGCCAATTATTCCTTTACAAAACTGAGCTGGACAATTACTGGTTTGGGAACGGTTACAGCATGAAGGAGAGAAACTTCCGATCAAATGCTCTGTGGAGCACAATGTGTTACTCAGCTGTTGTACGACTCATCTGTGCTTTGTAATTGGTCAGAGTTGAATAATGTGGACGGTGAGATTGGATTCATAACCCGTGGTATGTTTTCCACCATTCTCCAATTTTAGTAAAAAAAGTAAATGCAAGAGATAAGTGGAACAAATCTTTATACTCAAGCATTCTTTTTCCCTATAATTAAGCAATAGGGCGCACATAACCCTAGAGTTTTTCTTAATTGCCTTTGTAGGTTGTGGAAAAAATTCACAGAGTTTTATCTTCTCTGGAGACTGGGTGGCCTGGGTAGAATCAGTACTTAGCAAAATGTACTTAGCCTAAGGATGAAATAGGCTTCATGATCCCGATTGCCTTTTCTCATTCCATGCTTTCTTAAGCTGTTTAAGAGATTACAAAATATCCATGGACTGAAACTTGCAATTTTCCACTCTGGGAAAGGAGAGTTTCCTTTAGCCCTGATGAACCTGTTTAACTGACACAGTACAACACTACAGGGGAATGGTTCATCATTTGAAGTTATTTATTTCATTATTAACTCGTGGGCAGTTGGGCATGTATTTTTTTTACTCAGGGATCTTCTCATTTTGCATTGAATTCCCTTTCAGTTCTCAGCTTCCTAATTCCCAATGGAAGGAATTCAGTGATGAGTTTTACGATTCACATCCTCAGTCCAGACTTCCTCTGGCTCTATTGTAAACAGAGTGCAGGTTTGTGAATGGGTGGATGTTAAAAGCGCTGAAATTGATAGCGCATCGGGAGGCCGCCTTCATCCTGTCGATTTCCACCTTTAACTCCGGCGCGTTTCTCGGCGCGCCAGAGACTCGCTTGGGAGAGGCGGGCGACCTAATTAAAGTATTTAAGAGCTCATTAAAAGACTATTAACAGGCTTTTTAGCCTGATGTTGCAGCTTTTACTGGCTGTGCACGGGATTCATGGGCTTCCTGAACCTCGCCTGAGCGAGTTGAACAATTGACAGTTGAAAAAAATCACATAAATACTCACACCTCACACCTGCTTCCTTGCCTAAGGGAACAGCTCTTGCTGACATCCTTTGTGCAGAGATTTTGCTTTCAGGAGTTTGCAGGTGATTTCTACAACCTCGGAAATCACTCTCACTATCTTGGAAGTCACTCTCACTACATTGGAGGATTGTGCCTCTGATCTCCACGTTACCTGGCATCTATGAGATCAGTATGGGGCGCTTATGCTGTCTCACCTTAGACCTCAGATTCGGACCAAGTTGAGCCCCAGCAGCAGCAACACCAGCAGCAGCAGCAGCAGCAGCAGCCTTCTCCTCACTGACCTGCTGCTCCACAGGATTGAGGGGGTGAGCACAGGGGTGCACCTCGCCGGAGGCGATACTCACAACACAGGGTATGCAGGCAGAGGATCAGCTTCCTGGACATGACTGAACACCAGTGCCTCAGGAGGCTCAGGCTATCGCACCAGGTCGGGGCAGACATTTGAAGCCTGCTGGAAGAAGACCTGCTGCCGAGTGGACCTGGTGGATATGCCTTACCAGTGGCTGTTAAAGTCACCACCACCCTCAACTTCTTTGCCTCAGGTTCCTTCCAGGAATCTGCAGCAGACATTTGCAGGATCTCACAGTTGGCCGCCCACAGATGCATCACCCAGGTGACCGATGCCATGTTTGACAAGTCAGGCACTTACGTACACTTTGCCACTGATGTATCCTTCAGATACCTGGACAGATCTGAAGGAGCCCTTCAGTATGCACCAGCCAAGGTCTCCAGAATAATCGTTGTATGCGGCGCACTGCACAACAGAGCGCAGCAGCGATGATTGGAGCTGCAGGAGGAGCAAGGCACAATGCGTACAGCCTCTTCAGAGGAGGATGAGGAGGAGGAGCAGGTTGAACGTGACAATGAGGAGTTGGAGGAGGAGGAACCTGAGGTGGAGATAGCACCAGCAGTGGTGCACATTGCTGCCTGGGAGGCCCGGGATGACCTCATAATGGCATGATCTAGTTAAGTTGTACCAGTGCAACCATATGGCACCCAGATGCTGAACCAACTTCCCCCCCCCCACAAAAAACCACAAAGCAGTCCTAAAATGACTGTCACACACACACCCGTTGCTTAAGGTTAAGTAATGTCTTACCAATCACTCCAACTGACAAGACCACTTCCCAGTTAGCAGGCAAAAATGGACAAGATGGGAAAGTGGTGCAAATAAATTAATTTATGTGGCTCATAAATACAATTGAAACTTAACCCTCTAACATTTTGGAAAACACCCATGTGGATCTACAATTTTGTCATTTTTCTTTTTCTACCACTTCTACGACGTGCTTCAGCAGAGGCAGAGGCAGGCTGCTCACTTCCCTGATCTGACTGCTTAGACACTTTTGGCAGATGTCCTCTGGGTTGTGGAGCCTATGAGGGCCCTGCCAAAGACTGCTCCTCCTGCAACTGTGCAGGGGTAAACTCGGCATGGGCTAATTACCGTCCCATCAGTCTACTCTCAATCATTGGCAAAGTGATGGAAGGTGTTGTCGACAGTGCTATCAAGCAACACTTATTCACCAATAACCTGTTCACTGATGCTCAGTTTGGGTTCCGCCAGGACCACTTAGCTCCAGACCTCATTACAGCCTTGGTCCAAACATGGACAAAGGAGCTGAATTCCAGAGGTGAGGTGAAAGTGACTGCCCTTGACATCAAGGCAGCATTTGACTGAGTGTGGCATGAAGGAGCCCTAGTAAAAGTGAAGTCAATGGGAATCGGGGGGAAAACTCTCCACTGGCTGGAGTCATACCTAGCACAAAGGACGATGGTTGTGGTGGTTGGAGGTCAATCATCTCAGCCCCAGGACATCGCTGCAGAAGTTCCTCAGGGCAGTCTTCTAGGATAAACCATCTTCAGCTGCTTCATCAATGTCCTTCCCTCCATCAAAACGTCAGAAGTGGGGGATGTTCGCTGATGACTGCACAGTGTTCAGTTCCATTCGCAACTCCTCAGATAATGAAGCAGTCCATGCCCACATGCAGCAAGCCCTGGACGACATTCAGGCTTGGGCTGATAAGTGGCAAATAACATTCATGCCATACAAGTGCCAGTTGACTATCTCTAACAAGCAAGAGTCTAACCACTGCCCCTTGACATTCAACAGCATTACCATCACCGAATCCTCCACCATTTACAACCTGGGGGTCACCATATACCAGAAACTTAACTGGACCAGTCACATAAATACTGTGGCAACAAAAGCAGGTCAGAGGCTGGGTATTCTGTGGCAATATCTCACCTTCTGACTCCCCAGAGCCTTTCCACCATCTACAAGTTACAAGTCAGGAGTGTGATGGAATACTCTCCACTTGCCTGGATGAGTTCAGCTCCAACAACACTCAAGAAGCTCGACACTATCCAGGACAAAGCAGTCCGCTTCATTGACACCCCATCCACCACCTTAACCAATCACTCCCTCCACCACCGGCGTACCGTGGCTGCAGTGTGTACCATCTACAAGATGCACTGCAGCAACTCGCCAAGGCGTCTTCGGCAGCACCTCCCAAACCCGCGACCTCTACCACCTAGAAGGACAAGGGCAGCAGGCACATGGGAACACCACCACCTCCAAGTTCCCCTCCAAGTTACACAACATCCTGACTTGGAAATATATCGCCGATCCTTCATCGTCACTGGGTCAAAATCCTGGAACTCCCTCCCTAACAGCACTGGGGGAGTACTTTCACCGCACGGACTGCAGCATTTCAAGAAGGCAGCTCACCTCCACCTTCTCAAGGGCAATTAGGGATGGGCAATAAATGCTGGCCTTACCAGTGACGCCCACATCCCAGGAATGAATAAAAAGAAGGAACGGAGAAAGAAAGGGGGTTATTTTGGCCAAAGGGTGAAAACAGGCACTAAATGGGTACAGTGCTAATAAGACATGCCTGTTTGAAAGTCTGGATTTAGCACACAATTTTGATTCTAATTGCTAATTAACATAATTTGAACTTGCCCAGTGGGGCTAAACCAGAACCTGCAGGTTTAGCACTCAAGTGCTGATTGGACACAATTTTCATAGAGCAGTACATGTGGGCTCCTCACACCCACTTTAACTGAAGGTGTGGAGCGCTCTGGCTGGCACACAGCGGCACATTGCAGGCTGGCTCAGGGACCGAGGGCGAGGGCGAGGGCGTACAGGTTATCAGATGCAGCACTGGAGGTCCTCATGGAGAGGGATGTCCTGTACCCTCAGGGGGGCGAAGGACGCCACCTCACCCTCCTCGCCCTCCTGTCCCTCTCTCCTGCAGCAGCTGGTGCTGCTCTATCTGGCCTCATGTCCTCCTCCCATTCCTCGTTCAGACCAAGAGGGATCCCTAGCAAGATGCCCATGGCCAATCATTCCCTTTCTCCTGGTAACTCCTATAAGGTAGAGTAGCACAGCACTTACTCTTTTCAGGAAAATCCTCAGAGAATTTCCACAATCAATGTTACTCAAGTGTTGGTGAAGTCTGGACAAAGTGTCCCAGAAAGTCTCCCGATGAGTTTCAGAGGTCCTCTTCACAGCTCCAGCAGCAATGGACATGAAATAGTGAGTATCCCTTTTTAAGTAGCGCTTGAAATCGACATCAATGCCGTGTTTACTTGCAAACAGCTGATCGCTGTTAGGAGAGGGCGTGAGTTGATGCGCTAGCCACAAAAATGGTGTGCCGCCTCTTTAATGCACGCTAGCAGGCATTTTACGTGGCAATCAACTGTTTAACGAACCTCCGGGTGCTGGCTTCAACTCCTTTACCAAGATGGCATCTTGTGCTAAACACAGGCTAAACCAGCCTTGCAGCTCAAGACCCCACCTTGGCCACCTCGGAGGTTCTTTAATGCCTAAAGCATCTGGCGAAAATCGCCCCCAAGGACATAGAGTGAATCCCAGGGACCGAGGGAGAAAAAAACAGCGAGAGAGAGAAAAAAGCAGAGAAAGTAACCCAGAGAGAGAGGCTGAGCGAGAAACTGAGAGAAAGAGAGAGAAAGAGACTGAGAGGCAGACTGAGAGAAAGAGGGAGAGACTGAGAGAGAGAGAGAGAGAGAGAGAGAGAGACTGAGAGAAGTTCTGGCGGGATATTGGGGAATTCCTGTGGAAAATCTATTCCTTCTTGTCCAGTACAGTCGCAGATGTAAGAAATGTCTCTAGGAGGACTTGCTTGTGCTTGTGCTTGAAGTCATTGAGCTTTAGAAACATTTGAAGACACTCTGCACTATATAGAAAGACAGGGGTTTGTAGAGGAGACATTCACACACTGCAGGATACGGGCTAGCAATAGTATGCCAGAAGAGGCATGTGAGTGACCATCCACTTGGGGAATGCGGACGAAGGAGCACTCAGGTAGAGGTACTGCAGGAAACAGCTGGGGATCAGAAGCTGTCTGCTAGTTATATAATGCTGGTTACCCATAATACAGACAAGGACAGCCAGTTACAGGAGGGAATTCAGAAGCAATATTATGACAGCATGGACCAAGTGATTATTCAGTGGGAGATGGGGGAGGGGGGAGGAAGAGTTAAGTACAGGAAGGTAGCAGTAATGGGAGTCTCAATATTGAGAGGAGCAGACAGTCACTTCTGTAACTGGAAACATGAGTCCTGTACAGTGTGCCTGCACAAGGGACATAATGGAACAAGTGTAAAAATGCCAGAAATCATGGTTCATGCCAATACCAAGTTTAGAATTTGATTTTGATCCTGGGAAGAAAATTCCAGGAGTTAAAAGGTAGATTATGAAGCAAGACATCGAAGGTATTGAACTCAGGGTTGCTACCAGTGCCAAATGCTAGCCAGTACAGAAACAACCAGATTAGAGAGGTTAATGCATGGCTAAAGGTATGGTTTAAGAGGGAACAGTTGAGATTCTTTGGGCAGTGGGCTCAGTTCCTGGGGCAGGAGTAAGCTGCACTGATGGGGTTGTCACACCTGAACAGAGCTGGAATAAATATCATCATGAGGAGTTTAACTAGAGCTGTGGGGAGATTTAAAATGAATAGCAGTTGGAGAATGAAAGGGGTAAAGGAGTGAAAAAAAAACAGAATAGGGAGTTTGGAAGAGAAGGTTAGCATCTAAGTATAAAAGTTAATAGGAAAGGTAAATATGTTCAAGGAGGTTAAATAAGTCAAGATTTTTTTTTTAATTCGTTTATAGGATGTGAGCGTCGCTGGCAAGGCCAGCATTTATTGCCCATTCCTAGTTGCCCTTGAGAATGTGGTGGTGAACCGCCTTCTTCAACCGCTGCAGTCCATGTGGTGAAGGTATTCCCACAGTGCTGTTAGGTAGGGAGTTCCAGGATTTTGACCCAGTGACAATGAAGGATCAGCGATATACTTCTAAGTCAGAATGGTGTGTGACTTGGAGGGGCACTTGGAGGTGGTGGTGTTCCCATGCGCCTGCTGCCCTTGTCCTTCTAGGTGGAAGAGGTAGTGGGTTTGGGAGGTGCTGCCGAAGAAGCCTTGGCGAGTTGCTGCAGTACATCTTGTAGATGGTACACACTGCAGCCACGGTACATCGGTGGTGCAGGGAGTGAATGTTTAAGGTGGTCAGTGGGGTGCCAATCAAGTGGGCTGCTTTGTCCTGTATGGTGTCGAGCTTCTTGAGTGTTGTTGGAGCTGCACTCATCCAGGCAATTGGAGAGTATTCCATCACACTCCTTACTTGTGCCTTGTAGATGGTGGAAAGGCTTTGGGGAGTCAGGAGGTGAGACACTCGCCACAGAATACCTAGCCTCTGACCTGCTCTTGTTGCCACAGTATTTATGTGGCTGGTCCAGTTAAGTTTCTGGTCAATGGTGACCCCCAGGATGTTGATGGTGGGGGATTCGGCGATAGTAATGCCATTGAATGTCAAGGAGCGGTGGTTAGACTATCGCTTGTTGGAGATACCAATTAGGGATGGGCAATAAATGCTGGCCTTGCCAGCGACGCCCGCATCCTATAAACGAATAATAAAGAAAAACATTAACATAAATATGGGTGCAGTTGGGTCAAGATTGGTAATTAAATATAGCTGGGATAAAACCTTTCAGAGGGATAGGGATGGAAGAAAGCAAAGTGAGGTACCTTGACTTGGAAATACTATTAAGATCCTTCTCTAGCTTTTCCCTTAGTATACTTCAACTTCAGAAGGAAACATTTTACAGCACCAGTATGACTTTTGTTTCCAAAATGATCTACCCTGGTGCTGTTTCTGAGTTTATGCACTGAAATTGAGAGTAATTTTGTGCCACAATGAACTCATGCCCACTGGGCTTTGGGTTGAGACTGGCCAAGCTAATTTAACTTAGAATCATCAGAGAGATGAGTCCTTCATCTCCTCCATCAGGGCTGGATTCTCACTAGGTGACAATAGCAATGTTTCTGAATCTTTAATCTACCTATGCTTTGTTTCTAAAAGTTTTATTGAATTACATGTATTTCGTATGGATTACATTCAGACAATTCACACAGATGCAAAAATATACAGATTGCAAAAGGGACTGTTATCTTTATATATTGTTCCAGTAAAAAGATAACTAACTAATAAGTTAATTAATATTACAAAATAACTGCTGTTGTAGTTTAATAATGGTTTTGATTTGGAGAACCAATCTAAGGCCGCGATTTTCTCAGCGGTATCGAGATGGGGGCGGGTCAGCTGGTTTCCGGGTTCCAGTCTCGCCCCCAGCTGTCTCCGCTCTGCAGACGTGATTTTCCCTTGATTGGCCTTGTTAAGCCCGCCCTGTGGGCGTACCGGCCAATTAACAGGAGGCGGTCTGATGACGTTATTTGATGACGCGTCATCTGCCGGTTTCTTTAAAGGGACCATGCACAATTTTATTTTGACAGTTGATTTTTCAGTGTTTGACAGCATTGAGGTGCTGAAAACACTGACAATCACTGCACAAAGGTGAACGCTTGCACTCAGGCTCTCCAACGACTCCCTCCATTTGCTTATGGAAGGAGTCACAGCATGCAGGGAGGTTCTCTTCCCTTCCAAGGGCGGAAGAGACCTCCCCAGGACACCAACTTACCTTGCACCTCCACCCATACCTCTCTATCTACTTTATCACTTCCCCATCTCACTAGCCACACCTCACACTCACCCTCATTCTACTGCAAGCATACCTACTAATAACACACAAGGGTGGGCACTTGAGAGGTTTAGCCAATGTCCATGTGAAGTTTCTGGTAATGTGTTGTCATACAGTGAAATCTCTTTTTCAAAAAGTGCCCCTTATTGGACAGATCTGAGCGCACATTGAGAAGTGTCGTACTGAGTTCCAGTGATTGTTCAATCATAACTCCACCCCCCGCCCCCCTATCCCCCCCTCCCCCCTATAGTGATGAGTGTGCATGGAATAGCTTGGACATTAAAGGGATGCTTCACAGTGCTGGTGTGGGATGGTGTCAACCTGGTGCATCAATTGGCAGCCAGGGTTTACAGCGTCAAGTGAAGAAAATCTGGCCATGGTGATGCCATCACTGGCCTCCTGGGCAACAATTTTGTCAGGGGCTGATGCCCTGTGTCCAGTGCAGCATCAGGTGATGGCAGCGAAGGTTGGTGATGAGGTTGGTGATGTTGGTGTTGGGGATGATTGTGGAAGGATTCGGAGGACCAAGGTCTGATTGTTTCATTTGCTCCGATGTTGCTGGAATAGATGACAGCTGCAGGTGAGATGACAGAAGCGATCTGTCACTGGTGAGAGAGGTTCTCCCAATGAGGTGGCACTGGACATGCAGTTGGATTTAAAAACTTGTAAGCTAAAGAAATCTGTATATGTATTAAAAATGCAGTAAGCAACATTTTCTTTGCTCTGAAACTCACCATGTGCAACATGGCATCGTTTACACCACTTCTGCAGCTGTCATCTTTTCACAAACATCAGAGCAGACTCACAACCTGGCGTGTTCCCCGAACAGCGGGTAACCAGTGGGGGAGAAGGTAAAATTACAAGTAAGCCTCAAGAGACTATTAAATTGGCACTTAACAAGCCATTTAAGTACCGGAATTGTCTCCCCCGCCGCTTGGTGTCGGGTCAGTTCTGCGCTGACAGACCCGACACCTGGGAGACTCGCGTGGAGGCGGGTTGACAGCGGGTTTCCTATCCGCTGTCAATCTTTGCGATTTTGACAGCGGTCCCGCCTCCAAACCCGCACTCTGAGCACCGGCAAAATTCCAGCCTAAGTGTTTTTTCTGCATGGAGAAATTGTAGAAAGAACAACAAAAAGATACAGGCTGGAATTTTAATTTGGATGCGGGTAGGGAGCGGGCGGTGTGCTGCAATGTCCAGGAGAATGGGTTTCCCTAAGGCCCTGCCGAATTTAATGGTAGGGCCTAATTAACATTCTGAATCTCTGTTTCCCGGCCGTAGCCAGCCAGTTGGAGAGGCTGGCTTGCTGTCAGTCAGGTAGGCCTGTGGCACCAGGCCACAGAGAGGAAGGAAGGAGGAATCGGGAGGAGGGCGGCCTGAAGGCTGGAGGGGGGGTCGGAGGCCCTAGGGGGAGTTGGAAGGCTGGAGGGGGGATCAGAGGCCGGAGGGGTTTGGAAGGCCCGAGGGGGTAGGTCGGAAAGCTGGAGGAGGTTCGGGGTTGGAAGGCCGGAGGGGAAATCGGAGATCGGAGGCCTATTGGGGGCAGGGGGGGGGCGGTATCCGATCGCAGGGGATTGGTGAGGCAAGAACGCTGGATCCAACAGGTAAGTCTTCTTTTCTTCTTAGGCAGTCCCTTGGAATCGAGGATGACTTGCTTCCACATTAAAAATGAGTTCTCAGGTGACTGATGAGTCCAATGCAGGACCTACAGTCTCTGTCACAGGTGGGGCAGGTAAGTGGAAAGGCACTTACCACCTGGATCCAGCAGTTCTCGTTTCCCTTTAAATGGTGGGTTCCCTAAGGCCTGAGAAACCCGCCTGTCCACAGTTAAATTTAATATGGTGGATCACCATGAGGCATGCAGCCTCATTATAATATTTAAAGTGCCAACCCGCCTCCTGTGAGTGGGTGGCTGCCCGCCCTCCATCCCGCTTCCGTTAAACTGGAAGTAGGCAGGTTGGAGACGGATTGGGGTCGGGATTCAGATTTTTAACACTTTAACCTCCCAGCCGACCCCAACCCACCCATTTTTGGGGTTAAAATTCCCCCATAGGGCGATTTTAACCCTACTCGTTCAGCAGAAACCTGGCAGGTGGGCAGTTAAAATCGCCCTGGCTCTTACCTGTCCAAAAGCTGCCATGATCGCAACATTTGCAATTTTAACCTGCTCTCCTGAGCAGGCAGCAAGGCCACGTGCCCGGAGCCAACAGGGTCCTTCTTTACATATGCATGTTGCGGCCCGATGACATCATCAAGACCTGACTGTAATTTTAACTCAGGCCTGAGCGGGGAATCCACCTGGAGTTAAAATCGGGGCCGAAATGAGTTTACAAACTTCATACTTGTCTTATTTGGAAATATACCAAAAATGCAAGATTATAAACCAATATATATTATTAATCATTTTCTCTCATTTGTTTCTCTTCTTGGTTGGCTTACTTTCTTTCCTTTTCTACTTATAGCATTTCTGTGTTCCTCCTTTTCCTTATTGCTCTTCTGTTGCTTTGCCTTAGCTCTCTTGCTTATTTGTGTTGTGGCTCCCTAAGAACAGACTGAAGTAATGAGCAACAAAACCGATGCTTGTGTGCCACAGCAAAATGCTATTCTTGAAGATGAAAGTAAATACACAAATTGTACATCTTCTCAGCTATACTTGAGAGACATTTGCTCAATTTGCTGCAACCGCAGAAAACCCATAGAGTAGAAATTAGCAGGAAATCCTGCCTTTATCCTGAAGGCTTCTAAGCTCTGTATAGATGAGAGCACTGGCACAGGGTAGAATAGTTGGATTGAACTCCTTTTGGAGTTGGGTTTGAATTCAGCCCTGACTAATGGGGTGAGGTTCTTTTCTGTCTGCTAACTAACATGGCCCCAAGTGAAATGAATTTGGCCAGCCTCGATCCAATTCCCCGTGGGTGGAATTCAACAGTACAATACTGCAGATGACTCAGGACTAATTGTTACTGGCAGCTTCACTCGAGGAAAGATAGTTTTGGAAAGCGGAATGTGATTTAGCACACAAGAGGTGTTTCTTTGTTAATTGGGGGAAGACAGTTCGAGCAGTGTAAAGGAAGCTCACGCTGTGGGAGTACCTGCTGCCAATGCTGGAGTGTAATTTTCCAACTTTCTACTCCTGGTGGGTAGCCTCATTCACTATTATCACAGATTGGAAATTAAATTTTCCAACCATTTAAATGAATGGTTGGAAAATCATCTACAGCACACAACTGAATTTCTGATATGTGTTCCCAGTAGGGGAGGCGACTGAGCAGGAGCGCAGAGTTGGAAGGTGACCTCTTTGGCATCAAAAGAGGGAAAATGTTCCATTTCCCAGAGTGACAATCCTTCTAACGAATACAAGAAATCTCCAAAAATGCAAAATAAAGCTTCTACTCTTTTACTGATAACTGGCATGAACATCAGCAATATCACAGCTGAAATTCATGTCACAATATAATACATAGCTACTGTGACGAAGGTGCAGAAAAGGAAGAATTAGTCTTAGAAGATTGGAAAAAAATTGAAACATATTTTGTAATCAATTATTCTAAATTCATTATCAGCAGACTTTTGTAATACTTACTGGGAAGCAACCAATCATTACATGTTGTGTGGGACATTAAACAAGTGATTGGTCTAAAGTCCCAGTGATTTGTTAACAGAAAAATCTTGTTTGTAAACATAGTTGGTACAATACAATTGCTATGGAACATAATTGGTATCTGTGCTGTGCTGCGTGACCACCTGACTTATCTGCAGACCACCATGGTGAGTGTAGCCATTTAAGGACACTGCAGCGGCGCATCACTGGCTGAGCCTGGAAGCTCCATGATTTACTTCTTTCAGGAATGCTTTCAGTGGTGCTATCGAGACCTTTAGCTCCATGCATTCAAAATCATGAAGGGTTTTGATAGAGTAAATAAGGAGAAACTGTTGCCACTGGCAGGAGCGTCGGTAACCAGACGACAGATTTAAGGTAATTGGCACAAGAGCCAGAGGTGAGATGAGGAGAAATTGTTTTACGCAGCGAGTTATTATGATCTGGAATGCACTGCCTAAAAGGATGATTGAAGCAGATTCAATAGTAACTTTTGAAAGGGAATTGGATAAATACTTCAAGTGGAGAAAGTTGCAGGGCTCTGGGGAAAGAGCAGTGGAGTGGGACTAATTGGATAAGTCTTTAAATGAGCCAGCACAGGCACAACGGGCCAAATGGCCTCCTTCTGTGTGGTAAGATTCTATGATTCTATAATCTCCAGCAGCCAGTCTTGTTTGGATCCACCATGTTGGAGAAGCAGCTAACACAGGGCTTGAACAACGTTATTTCTGCTCAGCAGCCTGTTGCCACACAAGTCTTTGGTCATGCTGAGGGAGTTTCCAGCAGCAGGGGGAAGGTGTAGGGTTCTCAAAATTCCCACATTCCCCAGAGTTATTAATAAGGGGTACCCTCGACAAAGTGGCTTCTAGACCTCGTGACAGAAGCCTGCGACATTGAACAGACAGGCTGCCAAAGGAGGCGGGGCTGGCCTCTACAGACAATGTTGTATATTCGACCTATCTCCAGCCCCATCAAACTGTTTAGCATTTATACAAAGAAGTAAAGGCAACACAAATGAACAACCATCAGACCAGCAATCATCCTCCACTTAACAAATATTTAATATCGTTAAAGGCCATCTCCTGCCATTAAAGTTAACTACCTTAACAAGCCCACCAGAATTAAACAAAGAAGATTTGGCGGGCAAATAAGGAACAATTGAACAGTGACTGGAACAAGCCGGAGTGCTGGAGAGATGAGTTCTACAAGCCGGGGGCTACAGAGACCTGTGCTGGAACAAGCAGGAGTTCTACACAGAGAGGCCACAAGCAGGACAGCTGAAGCACAGGAGTTCTCCAGTACACAGTTCAACTGAAACAAGACCGTTCAACAAAGAAGGCCAGCGGCTCCAGAAACAGTCCGACATGCAAGAAACCAGAGCAACGGTTCCAGTGACCATCAAACACCTCAAGGCACAAGGGCCTTATGAAACTTTTTACTTAAAAGGACTTTAAACCATATCTCAACTGTCAAAGGATTCATTTGGTGAGCATTATCCCTGGTCCTCAAGAGTCTAACTTAGCTAGTAAAGTGGGGTTGGGAGGGGTGAGGTATTGTTCTACTGTCATTTCCCTCGTTTGTACCGAAGTTAAGATTGACATGTTATGTTTCATCTCTGTTAAATAAACATTGGTTTTCCTCGCACCAATCCACGGGTCTGTTCATTTGTCCTTATCGCCGCTCGATAAGTCCTGGGCTCAGAACTAATAAGGGGATAGCGATTCACAACCGCACAGCGGGCAAGGACAGTCCAGGAAAACATAACTGGCTGACCTACAAATAAGCCCGAGACAAAAACCCCTTACAGAAATGGCGAGCCAGCCAGGAGCCCAGGCGAAAGCGTGTGATAAGGCAGACCGTGTTGCGGAGGAGGAATCCGCAATGGAGCGTAGGTTATCGACATATGTGTGCAGCAAAGTAAATATCGCAAAAAAATGGGTGTGCGATATGTTAAAAGCCGAGCGCCCCCTAGATGCAGCTGCCCAGTGGACAGCAAGTAAAGAGTACAGGAGAGGTATTGAAAAGGCGGTCTGGCTCATGTGTTTGAAAAAGCAGGTTTTAGTGTTAGACCGTGCTGTTGCAACACGAGCAGCCAAGATCAAACAGTTGACCCGAGAGCTGCAGGAAAAGACTGCAGCAGAGGAGAAAGTAATAGCGGCCCTCCAGGCAGTAAGCCAAGAGAGGGCACAGACGGCACGGGAACACCAGGCAAAGTCAGAGCGCCTGGAAGACCGGATCGCTGAGCTCAAAGGTAGCGCTAGGCACAGGATGGAACACCTGGAATACCAGGTCAGAGAGGTGAGAGGTAGTGAGGTTAGATTAATGGACAAGATTTCCAGCCTCACGCAAGAGTTGAAAGAGCAGGAGGAGAAAGTAGGCGAAGTAAAAGCAGCATATAAGCTGGCTTGTGCCCAGGGGTTTGAAGACGCCGACCACGGCCCCTGCAGGCAAGAAATAGAAAGCTTGGGCATGGCCTTAGTAAGGGCGAAGGGCATGGTATGCCTCATTAGCCCGAAGATGGGCCAGTTGGATTTTACCGGCAACCCAAGCAGGGAAGTCCCACAGGCAGCTCCCAGAAAGGCACTGGTTAGGGAATCAGAGGTTTCACGACCGCCACCGATAGCCCCGAGTTTTCAGGAGGCCTGGCAGCAAGAGGGGGTGGAGGATGGAGCATTAGGGGAGACCCAGCAGGCCCTAGGGGATAAACCGGGTCCGGGACCAGTGTACCCCCTCAAACAACGGAGGTACGGCCCGCCAGCCGATGGCGAGGACCTAGGGGCCATCCAGAACCAGTTTGTAGTGCCGCATGGTACCCAACAGCTCAGAGCCATGGTTGGACACATCCCTAAGCTCACAGTGAGGGGGGACCCCTCTCTACATTTCCGGGAGATAGAACAGGCAGCATGCGTTAATGACTGCGATGAGGCAGAACAAGCAAAAATGCTGCTGTTCTCTCTGGGTAGTGATCTCCTCCAAACCCTATCGGATGAGTGTAAGAAGGGACAGAAAGATTACGAGGAGTTAAGGGATGAGATATTGGAGGCCATGGGACTAAATGATGGGAGTCCGTTCGCCCGAGTGGAAAAAACGGTACAGCTCCCTGGGGAGTCCCCGCAGGCATTCGCAGACAGGCCAGTCTACCGGAGCGCGTGCCCAGGAATGCCAGTGCGGACGTTCCTCAACAGAGACCAATTGGCCCACTGGCTCCGTTGTCTCATGACGAACTGCCTGCCCCAAATCCGAGCCCAGGCTGCGGCCTGGTTTGACCCCCGAAACCCCCAGACCACCGAAGAAACGGTGATCCGCCAGCTCACGGTAGCATTTAGAAATAACGGGAGGGGAATTGAGACGCCCCAGTCCAAAGGGAAAGTCCACGAGGTTAAACCTGGGGGCCAGAATAAGAAAGAGTGGCACCAGGAGGGAAACCGCCCCTCCCAGAATAAGTTAAACTGCTATGGCTGCGGGAAGGACGGCCACTGGCGCAAAGATTGCAAAAACCCCTGGAAGGACACCAAGGGAAAGAGCTCCACAGCTCCAGGCCCAAAGGTAGACACTGGGACCCCCACAGTAGAGAGCATTCTAGAATCACTGCGGGTTCTCCTGACCAGTCCGGGGAAGGTAGCTACAGCCACTGGCGCATTGATCCCATCAGCCCAATACAACCCAGACCTATGACTAGAACCAGCGCAGCCTGTCTACCTGTGTTCCCCGGGATACGATGGTAAGAAGGGGGTGGAGAAAGTGCACGGGAGACATCTAGTGGACACCGGAGCTGCCAGCACGGTGGTCCATTCGGAAGACCCGACCAATTCACCCAGGTCTAACGGGGTCCCGTACAGTTTAATGGGATTCACAGGGAACAAGCAGGCTGGGGCAATGTCCAAACCTTTGGACATAGATTTAGGATCCCTCCATACCACGTGGGAGGGTAACCAAAAGGCCGGCAAGCTGGCCAAGCAGGGGGCCAGGGAAGGAGAGTTCTGGGATCCCTGTAAAGCAGGTCCAGTAGCCGCAATCCGGGGCAAGGGAGGCACACAGGAGGTAGCTTTGGCCCCGGACTTAAAGCAGGTCCAAGCCCAGGATGCTGTCCTTAAGGCCGTCCTGGTAAAGAGAGAGAATGGGGAGTCCCTAGAATGTCCGTTTGAGGCAATGGACAAGGTTTTAAAACAGGTTCACTGGCAGGCTGCTAGCAGCATTAACCAGTGCAAACTGTTTAAACCTGACAAAGGGGAGGAGCCAGCAAGTCTCAGCTCACAGGCAACACATGCAGGTACAGTTGCGTGCGTTGAGGGAGGAGTCACCCAGGCCCCTGTTCGAACCACCCCCCCTCTCTTCTGGGACTCAGGTGGGGAGGAGGAGGAGCCTGAACCAGATAGCCCCGCCCCCGACCCAGGTTTTGAAGGTTCTGGAGGCGAGGACTCTCAGCCAACAGCAGCAGGCAGCGAGGGATTGCCTGTCTCCAGCTCAGACTTGGGAGGGGAGGAGCCACGGGGGAAAAGCCCCCAGCCCGCGAGGACTGCGACCCACGGCATGGGTCCGCTCACCAGCGTAGCCCCACCTATAGCACTTCCTAGGAGGTCCCCTCGGACACCCCAACCTAGGAAGGCATGGTCGCCGACTCTCCAGTTTAAAGGGGCGACCTCCCGAGCTACAGTTAAGTTAAAAGACAAAGGTCACCAGCCAACAGTCGCAGGCTGTGAGGGACCAGAAGTAAGGGTATATACAGACACGCTGCAGGGAGCAGCCTGCCACAGTCCTGACAGGAGTTAGGCTAGCCGTCCGGAGACGGACGGCGAATGTATATAGTTTCTTTTGATTTCAACTTTTATAGGTTTTGTAGTTTAAGGATTTTTAGTGAGTTAAGTTTAAATTCTCAAGACTCGATCACTTGTCAAGCCAGAGAACCTTCTCGGGACATGGCTATCTGTTTTTGTGTGTCCCTACAGAGAGGAAATCGGAAAGCATGAGACGAGCCTGGATCGATTTTGAGAATAAAGTTTCTATGTATGTATTTTCCAAGTGGTGCAGGGGTGTTGGACCCCCTCCGTGCTTGGATGTGAATGTATTGAAGTGAATTCTTACCTGTATCTGTATTTTTGGAACAAGTACACTATAGGGAAATGTATGTTTTTTTGGGGACTATAGATAGATAATTACGGGGAAAGTTGGCTGTGGAGGGTCGGAATTTTGCTCACCTTCGTAGGTATGATACTTAAAGCGAGTTTTAGTATCACAGGGGGGAGTGTAGGGTTCTCAAAATTCCCACATTCCCCAGAGTTATTAATAAGGGGTACCCTCGACAACGTGGCTTCTAGACCTCGTGACAGAAGCCTGCGACATTGAACAGACAGGCTGCCAAAGGAGGCGGGGCTGGCCTCTACAGACAATGTTGTATATTCGACCTATCTCCAGCCCCATCAAACTGTTTAGCATTTATACAAAGAAGTAAAGGCAACACAAATGAACAACCATCAGACCAGCAATCATCCTCCACTTAACAAATATTTAATATCGTTAAAGGCCATCTCCTGCCATTAAAGTTAACTACCTTAACAAGCCCACCAGAATTAAACAAAGAAGATTTGGCTGGCAAATAAGGAACAATCGAACAGTATAACTTTAGACTGGAACATGCCGGAGTGCTGGAGAGACGAGTTCTACAAGCCGGGGGCTACAGAGACCTGTGCTGGAACAAGCAGGAGTTCTACACAGAGAGGCCACAAGCAGGACAGCTGAAGCACAGGAGTTCTCCAGTACACAGTTCAACTGAAAACAAGACTGTTCAACGAAGAAGGCCAACGGCTCCAGAAACAGTCCGACGCGCAAGAAACCAGAGCAACGGTTCCAGTGACCATCAAACACCTCAAGGCACAAGGGCCTTATGAAACTTTTTACTTAAAAGGACTTTAAACCATATCTCAACTGTCAAAGGATTCATTTGGTGAGCATTATCCCTGGTCCTCAAGAGTCTAACTTAGCTAGTAAAGTGGGGTTGGGAGGGGTGAGGTATTGTTCTACTGTCATTTCCCTCGTTTGTACCGAAGTTAAGATTGACATGTTATGTTTCATCTCTGTTAAATAAACATTGGTTTTCCTCGTACCAATCCACGGGTCTGTTCGTTTGTCATTATCGCCACTCGATAAGTCCTGGACTCAGAACTAATAAGGGGATAGCGATTCGCAACCGCACAGCGGGCAAGGACAGTCCAGGAAAACATAACTGGCTGACCTACAAATAAGCCCGAGACAAAAACCCCTTACAAAGGGCAGGAGCTGCCATGAATGATGGAGCTGTCTCTCAAAGTATAACACTTAGCTGCCCTGCTCAAATGAATACAAATGCATTAGGGAGCGTACAGACCAAGGCATCCAGTAGTCACTGACTCAGCGCACGGAGGTAGTGGACTTACTTAATCTCTAGAGGCATGCTGTGGCACGCAGCAGCCATCCATCTCATCTCCTCCTCCCACTGGGAAAACGCTTGAAGGAGCACATGGTTAGAAACTTGAAGACATGCAACATAGACTGTTACAGAGAAAGAAAACACTAGGGAAAAATAAGAACACACCTCCACCACACAGCTGTGAAAAGAAAATGTGGCATATTGGAACTGTAATATGTCTAGTTTGAGATGGGGCAAAATACGATGGTCGGGGAGAAATGCTGTTTATTCATGGCTCCTCATGCAAGGCTGAAGGCAGTGGCAGCGATAGTTTGAGGATGGGCAACATGTGCAGATGACTGCAGTGCACTGGATGCTTTGGACACTTTCGTGAAAGTATAACCTATTAAATCCTGCCTTTACGCGACACCTGGTATCACTTAGTTGTGCCAGATATGTCTTCTGGCTCTTGATCCGGGTCATATTGGTTCCATGGTTACTGCTGTCTTTGCACAGTGAAGTTGTGCTGCTGTGTGTTTTCCACGGGGAAATAGATTAATTGAGTAGCCTGTGCAAACAAGTAATCTGCGACCTGTATGATCCAACTGTGCATTGCAGGTTTGGAGATCTGGCATACATCGCCTGCTGCTGCTTGCAAAGACTTTATGGAGTCACACTTGAAGGCAGCAGCTACCTTGACAACCACTGACAGGGCCGTCCCTTCATGGAAGTGGTTTGCTGGGCTGTTTGCAGGATTGTGCTTAGTTTTGTGACAGCTTCTGTGGAAAATCAATGTCTCTGTATGTAGGTCTTATGAAAGCTTTTCTGCCATGAAGGTTTGGACCTGTAAGGGCGGATTATTATTAAGCCCTGAATGTGTCAACATCATTGTCTGGCATGTTTTCTCTGATCCTCCTCCAAAACCTGCAAACCTGGAGCAGATGCCAGAGGAATATCCATATACACTACACGGTATCAAACCTGCTCGGGCAAAGATTCTGATGATGGAGTGTAACATTAAGAAATTGATATGTGCAGATGTAAGTTCATTTCTGCCTCAGCATGAAACTAACATGTTCACCAGCAACTGCTCATCACTGCATTACTGACAAAGAAACAAATTGTAGGAAATGGCAGGAAACGATTTCTAAAGCACATTTTAAGAAATTGCTGAAAACATTTCAGCTCAGGCGTCCCGAAAGCACCTGCTTCAAATGGGCACTGAGAGCCGAGAGCATTTTTCAGATGTTCTCGACACAGTATGGGGCTTTACCCAAATATACTTAAAAAGTGTTTCCATGTTGCATTAGTATGACCAGTGTGTGTCATGTAGAGTTGGTGTCAGGTCTCTGCATGTGACAATATGGGGCTCTGGCATTGTTTCTCATGTCGCTGGGCAGGGGGTTGTGAAAATAACGTTCAAAATCTGATTCCTCCTAGTACTTAAAACTCAAGTTCTCTAAGGCCCTGAAATTCTGCAGGGGCTCGCCTAGTTCACCACCCTAACTCTGGCAGGAGACCAGCGGAACCCCGAGGGAAACAGTGTAAATTTTTGTTTTCAACCATATACGCCATTTCCCTCCAGTTCCATGGGGCTCCTGCCAGAGTTATAGGGGAAAGCAGGAGTACCGTTGTGTCATTTCAGTGCCAAAATGATCCTGAAATTAAACAGTGGGATATTTATGGACGGGTAGTTAACGTGTTTGTCTGAAATTCCCCTTACCACTATTTTAGCAGAGGCGTTACCCATTTATTTAAAAATATGCTGTTAAAATACAAATTCCGCATCACACTTGAGGCTCATTAATTTCAAACTTGGTTCTCGAATTCCATAGTCATAGTCTTAGTTAAAAGAGTCAGCTCCAATCTACATAATCGAGACTACTTAACATTTTAAATTTTGTCTTCTCTCAATCCTTTCCACTGAAAACAAGTTCAGCTGTGAGTCTCTTTTCATAAGTCCTTAGTCCTGGACTCTTTCTCATCATTCTTCTCTGAATTCTCTCCAATACAATAATGTCCTTTTGAAGGTATTGGTGTTGGTTTTCAACCGCAACAACAGTCCTGCAGTGTAAGTCAGATGCCAGAGGTCTGGCAAAGGCAGGAAATCTGATACAAACCAAAAATGCTGGTTCTGCGCTCGGATTCCTGATACAAATTTGTGCAATGCTTAGGGTGGACGGAACCTCTATCTTACCCAAACTTGGCCTCTTAAGTCAGAGGGAGCAGAGCCAAGAAGGGAATTCCCAGGCTGGGAATTTCCTCGGCCCTGCTTCACTTCCACTGAGTGACTTGGGTGCCAGGATGAACCTGATGTTCAGGTTGGCTCAGCAGCACAGGTGGGGACCACCTACTGGTCCAAGCCCAGGTCCTGGCCTGGTTGCCATAAAAACTCCAGCGTGATGAATCTATTCAACTGCCTTATAAAGGAAAACCAATTTTAAAATATCCCCTGACTGGTGGTGCCGGCTGTGGCACTAACTGTTTGCCAGTGCCCCTTTTCCTGCCTCCTCTTCCTATGGTGGGTGCTCAAGATGCTCCTATAGTGGCAACGGGCACCCACCACTCCAGTGTTTAGGACCTAGGCAACTGAAGGCACGACCGCCAATGCTGGAGCAATTAAAAAATGGTATTTAAATTGTGTGCTCCCGCCCTAACCTCAGATACTTTGACAGGGCCAGAAGCAGAGGTCACTGGATCAGGTCTGCTGCACTCCAGCCAGTGGGGCGGGATTAAGGATTTTCAGTCCAAGTACATCTAAAATTGCAGAGGATGTTCCAGGGGCCAACTCGACAATGCTCTATTCAGGATTTGGATATTTTCTTTTAATTTATGAGGATAAATATTGAAAGGCTCTGCTCCCACCACCAAGTTATTACCAGAAAATCAAGTGCACAGCAAACCAGATGCATTTATCTCCACGCCAGGAGAAAAATTGGCCCTATAGTCAAATGCTCTCAATATAGAGCTTATTATTTAATTGGCTTGGTTGATAACTGACTGGAAAAAGTTAGAGACATTAAAAGATGATATTTTAGATCCACATTGAAAGAGTTAGGAAATTGATCTCTCAATTCGGTTGGTTGTGCCTTCATTCAGAGAGGGGAGCCTGGCCTAGCTTGGGCAAACTCATTCATCTCAAGCCCACAGTTGGTCCGAATCAGAAGACTGACCAGGAAAAGCTAAGTGAGCTCACTAATAGGGATAGGGATAATGTGGTGCATTATTATTGTATCTCTTGCTCACGAGGTGAAATCTGAAGTTAGTTGGATTAAGGTAAGAGCTGATTATAACTGTTACTCTGTACCTTCACTTGCAGTCTGTAAAATAAAGCACCTTAATGAATTGAATCAGGCGTTGTCTCACTATAAGTGTTTTCAGACCAACTACTGAAAGATTGGGGAAGAATATGTTAGGGGATGTGCAAAAGACACAGGAGGATAGATTTTCATCCTCACCGCCCGTGTAGTAATCTGGTGGAGTGAACTGCCCGCCTGTTGTACAACCTGCCCGATTTTCGTCTCATTGATTTCAACAGAACAAAAATCAAGTGGGTTCTAGAATGGGCGGGAAATCCACTCCAGCAGATTACTGCCCAGGCAGTGAAGATGCAAATCTATCCCACATTATCCAGTTCAGATGACAGTGGGATCCCATTGTTACACCTCCTGGGTTGAGCTATTATTTAATTAATTAGATACTTACACGATGCCTTTATTACCTTTAGACTTGACTATTCCAACGCACTCCTGGCTGGCCTCCCATATTCCACCCTCCATAAACTTGAGGTCATCCAAAACTCTGCTGCCCGTGTCCTAACTCACACCAAGTTCCATTTACCCATCACCCCTGTGCTTGCTGACCTACATCCCAGTTAGGCAATGCTTCAATTTTAAAATTCTCACCCTTGTTTTCAAATCCCTCTATGGCCTCGCCCCTCCTTATCTCTGTAATCTTCTCCAGCTCTATAATCCCCTGAGATCTCTGTGCTCCGCCTATTCTGGCCTTCTGAATATCCTATTTTTTAATTGCTCCATCATTGGCGGTCGTGCCTTCAGCTGCCTAGGTCCTAAACTGTGGAATTCCCTCCCTAACCCTCTCCGCCTCTCCACTTGTCTTTCCTCCTTTAAGAAGCTCTTTTAAACCTACCTCTTTGACCAAGCTTTTGGTCTTCTGCCCTAACAACTCCTTATATGGCTCGGTGTCAAATTTGTTTTTTGATAACGCTCCTGTGAAGCACCTTGGGATGTTTTATTACGTTAAAGACGTGATATAAATATAAGTTGTTCTTGTTGATGCGCGAACTTCCAAATGTAAGACCCTTTGGCAGCTTACAAGAGTGATCAGCTCAACTGAACCTGAGACAGTTTCTAAGGAATACCTAAAATTTCCACAGACTTCTCTGCTCAAACACTCGTTAAAAATGTCTTTCACGCTTGCTCCATATTTGAAATATTCCCTGAGAAACTCCTGCAGTGATTTCCTGAGGCTGAGATGATTGGCCTCCAACACAAACAGCCATCTATTTTTTCATCAGGTATGACGCCAGTCACTGCAGGGTTTTCCCTTTGACGCCCCCCACCCCCCCCATTAACCTCAGTTTTATTAGGGCTCCGTGGTGCCATACTCGGTCGAATGCTGCCTTGATTGCAAAGAGCAGCTTCCCTCACCTCTTCTCTGTCATTCAGCTGTTGTGTTCATGTCTGGATCAAGGCTGTGATAAGGTCTGGAATGAAGTGGTTCTGTTGAACCCCAAACCAATGATTGATGAGCAGGTTATGGTGAATAGATGTGGTGTGATGGCACTATTGATGACATTGAGCTATGTTGTTATTGGTTTTATTGACAATGGTTGTCTGCTATATTTGTAAATTTGCAGTTTTTAAATTTTGACAAAGCAAATATTAGCAATAACTAGATGGCCTTAATTTTGCCACAGCTGAGGATTTAATCATATTTACCCAACAGACCAGTTCATCTACAGTGTGTTTGTGTCAAGCATCATGGTTAGAACTGCTGAATCTAAATATTCATGGGATAGACCTGAAGTTGTTTTAATGATTGACCTTGAGTTCTGCTTTAAAATTGTTGCCACCTTCCACTCTCTAATAACTATGGATTTGCAGGAGAAATGAATGTAAATTATGATAATCTGTATGAATGTGAAAAGAATATACTGACATACAGACAAAATAACATACAAATGATAAAAACGTAACCTGTCTTTTCTCATTCCTGATACAAACTGAGCTGCTGTGTATTTCCTTCATTTTCTGTTTTTATTTCACAGTAAATTACAGCCAGGATCTAGTCTCAGAAGAACAAAGTTTATCCAAGATGTTTTCCACAGTTTGACATTCCCCCAATCTTTACCTTTCTGCTGAGGATTCTGGCTCACTCTGGGATGTGGTTCCACAATCCAGCACGTCGCCCATTCTTCAATGTGGGCCTTCAGAGTCCGTGAGCTAATTGATCCTGAGAGGAATACAGCTGAGCCCAATCCTGTCTTCACCACACAGTGAAATTTCCAGCAGGGGCACTGGATAGTGATCAAGAATCCTGCTCGATTTTCCATCCCTAGCCCAGGGATACTGTGACCAATGACCATACCCCGACCACCACCCTGGCTGAGATCAACCAACTCAGCACAGACCAGGATGAAACTTAGAGAGGGAACTTTAACACCCTCCCCTGCCAATCTGGTGGAAACCAGGGGTGGGGGACTTACCCATCGGCTTCCCGCCCGTTCTGGCCGACTGTAATTTTAAATTGCAGACAGCAAGGACACCTACCTGAAGCCGGTGGGGTCCTTATTTAAATATGTAGATAGAGCTCCAGTGACATCACGGGGCCTAACTGCAATGTGGTCTGAGCGGGGGAGCAGTGGTGGCTTCCCCACCAGGCCAAAGCTGTGTGGCAGTGGATCCGGGGCCAGAGGAATACCAGAAAGATACGTTTTTTGAACACAAATTATTTCCTTCTGGGCGAGGAGAGGCAAGAGTGGTCCTCCAGGCCCCAAAAGGAAACCTATGGCCACCCCGCCCCAAGCTTCTCTCCCTCGACTGCGTGCCCTCCTGATCGCCTACCTTAACGCTGGGGACCGTTCCCCCTGGTCCTCGGTGATGGAGACCTCCTGCTGTCCAATTTTAGTGGCCGGGAAGTCAGCCAGCTGCATGCTAATGAGGCCGGCTGTTAAAATCGGATGGGCCTCCCTGCTCCTGAATGGGCCAGCTGCTCGTTAGGCCGTGTTCAGGCCCGGGAGTTAAAATTGACTCGGGAATCTTTCTGGTCTGTGTGACTCAATGATGTGTTTGATAAATGTGTGGTCAGCATCTAAAGTAATGGCTGATGACTAAGCTCTGCCACTGCCTCCCTGCTGAACTGGAGCCGGCAGAGGCAGTCCCCTTTCAGTCATCATCAGGTAGCTGTGCCTAGACCTGAAGATTGCAAGCATAATGGCCGGAGCAGACAGTTCACCTCTGGCTTTGTCTGCTCTCTCTGGCATGCCTTCTTTGATCTGCTTCCTGGTATTGCATGAAATCCAGTAATCAGGCTGCTTTGAAGTCATGCCCATATCTTGTATTAACATGGCAGGTTAAAATAAATCCAGCATACCTTTAAGAGTCCCTCTCCCAAAAGGCAATAATCTTGCTGGCCATTTTAGTATTGGCAGGAATCCCAGCAGTTGATGGCAGCATTATAATGCTTCATTTGAATTGATTTTCAATGTCTATTGAAGCTCACATAATAGAGCGAAAAGCGAGCAATGCTGGCAGGAGACCAGTATGGAAAGCTGCACAGTGCACAAAATGAATGGGGAGCTGGTGAGTTTCAGAACTCGCCATTTTCTGGTTCCTGCTCACCCAGTTTACGGTTGAGTTTTACAAGCTACAATTTTTTCTCGATAGACTATATCACAGTCATTGCACTCCAATTAGCTGATTCATTGTTGTGAAGTGCTAAGAATGTTTTACTAAGTAATATAAAAGTACTAACATTTCAAGTAATTTTAATGTTTTATGAGGTTGTAACTCACTGAAGGGTTCAGATAACAGTCTATAAAGTTATTCCAATTCCAACCTTAGATACTTTTAGGTGTCTTTTCTTTTCACTCCAATTCGATTCACTCCACGTGATATCAAGAAACAGCTGAGCGCACTGGCTACAGCAAAGGCTATGGGCCCCGACAATATCACGGCTGTCGTGCTGAAGACATATGCTCCAGAACTAGCCACGCCTCTAGCCAACCTGTTCTAGCACAGCTACAAAACTGGCATCTACCCAACAATGTGGAAAACTGCCCAGGTATGTCCTGTCCACAAAAAGCAGGACAAATCCAATCTGGCCAATTACTGCCCCATCGGTCTACTCTCAATCATCAGCAAAGTGATGGAAGGTGTCGTCGACAGTGCTATCCAGTAGCATTTACCCACGAATAACCTGCTCACCGATGCTCAGTTTGGGTTCAGCCAGGACCTCTTGGCTCCCGACCTCATTACAGCCTTGGTCAAAACATGGACAAAGGAGCTGAATTCCAGAGGTGAGGTGAGAGTGACTGCCCTTGACATCAAGGCAGCATTTGACCGAGTGTGGCATCAAGGAGCCCTAGTAAAATTGAAGTCAATGGGAATCAGGGGGAAAACTCTCCACTGGCTCAAGTCATACCTAGCACAAAGGAAGATGGTTGTGGTTGTTGGAGGCCATTCATTTCAGCCCCAGGACATCGCTGCAGGAGTTCCTCAGGGCAGTGTCCTAGGCTGAAACCTCTTCAACTGCTTCAACAATGACCTTCCCTCCATCATAAGGTCAGTCGTGGGGATGTTCGCTGATGACTGCACAGTGTTCATTTCCAATCGCAACTCCTCAGGTAATGAAGCAGTCTGTGCTCGCATGCAGCAAGACCTGGACGACATTCAGGCTTGGGCTGATAAGTGAAAAGTAACATTCGCACCACACAAGTGCCAGGCAATGACGATCTCCAACAAGAGAGAATCTAACCACCGTTCTTTGACATTCAATGGCATTACCATTGCCGAATCCCCCACCATCAACATCCTGGGGGTCACCATTGACCAGCAACTTAACTGAACCAGCCACATAAATACTGTAGCTACAAGAGCAGGTCAGAGGCTGGATGAGTGCAGCTCCAACAACACTCAAGAAGCTCGACATCATCCAGGACAAAGCAGCCTGCTTGATTGGCACCCCATCCACCACCTTAAACATTCACTCCCTCCGCCACCGGCGTACCGTGGCTGCAGTGTGTACCATCTACAAGATGCACTGCAGCAACTCGCCAAGGCTTCTTTGTCAGCACCTCCCAAACCCGCGACCTCTACCACCTAGAAGGACAAGGGCAGCAGGCGCATGGGAACACCATCACCTGCAAGTTCCCCTTCAAGTCACACCATCCTGACTTGGAAATATATAGCCATTCCGTCATCGTCACTGGGTCAAAATCGTGGAACTCCCGACCTAACAGCACTGTGGGAGTACCTTCACCTCACGGACTGCAGCGGTTCAAGAAGGCAGCTCACCACTACCTTCACAAGGACAATTAGGGATGAACAATAAATGCTGGCCTTGCCAGCGAAGCCCACATCCCAATGAATAAAAAAGAATTGATTTTTAATAGATGCAGGTATAAGATTTTTGTTTCAAGCTTCTCCATAGTTTAGCAGGAGAAGCATGCACCTTCCTTTATTTATGACAATCTTTCCAATACTATTGCTGACTACTACCTATTATACTACTCCTACACCTGCTGTGTTTTAATGTTCAGTTTTATGTCCATCGTGTGACAGAATTTTCACACAATTACAGTCCAGGTGGTTTGTTGAGGAAAAAATGTACATATGGGGGGAGAAATTGGCTAACCCCCGAAAACGGGCCTGGGGATCGTGTTACAGAATTAACCGGCGGCTGTTCATTGCCTTGCAGGCAGCAGGTTAAATTCATGCTGCCTGCTCTTTTACATGATTTCTGCATGCAGAAAGCATTACTTACGCTGTTGATTGACTACACGCATCAGGAGGGGGCCCAAAATCATGAGTGCCTTGTACCACTAAAGGCAGCCACCACCTCTTAAAGGGGAGGTGCACTGTAGCTGCAAGAAGTGGTGGGAGTTTTTTCAAAAGGGTATCTGGGCTCTGATACTTTGAGCAATGGCTGAACATGCAATCGAGTGAGCACCAAGGTTTTCAGACAATGCACTGGAGGTCTTGGTGGAAGAGGTTGAAAGAAGGAGGGGGGCAGGATACCCTCCAGACAGATGCTCAGGAGGCAGTGGGAACAAGTAGCGGCAGAGGCAAATGCCAGGAGTGTTGCTCCAAGAACATGGATGCAGTGCCAGAAGATGTGTAACAAGCTGACACAAGATGTCAAGGTCAGTGAGTTCATCTTCAAATGGCATATCCTACCAACTGCACCACTAGCCTCATCTACCGATCAATTCTCTACACCCCCATCACTCATCTACCAACTATCTCTATCAATCAGACACACACTGACACAATTCCTTATTTCTTGCAGGAGAAGGTGGCGCATAACAGCAGGCAGCAGCAAAGAACTGGAGGAGGACAAGCGCACCTGCATGTTTTAACCCCAGGAGGAAACCGTGTTGGCCGTCATGGGAAGGGGCATCACTGAAGCCATGGTTACTGGCGGGGCTGAAACGATTGATGATGAGGGAATCTGCAAGCCTAATCCTTCTTCTCTCACCTCACCTCTCCCTCTTCCCACAATCTCTTCAGACTTAGAAGCTACAGAAGGTGTAAGCATGCACTTCTTACTTTCTCCTCTCCCCTCACCACAGCCCAACCCATGTCCCTTTTTCATTTCAGATACCCAAGAACTGGAGCTTTCCCAGTCAGTGAAGGAAGAGGAAGAAGACAGTGAAGATGAAGGGACAGCGTCACTCGATTTTACATTCGTAGCCACCAGCTCAGACACTAACACTGCATATTTTAGAGGCTAGGATAGAGGAGGAATCTGCACGTGGTGAGAGACCGGGCACAAGTGCGCATGAGCCAGGGCAGGGAAAGGATAGCACAAGTGCCAGCTTGCCGGAGGGCGAGGTTGCACACTAGTTCTGCTGCAGAGGTGTCAGATGAGGACTTCGATGAGCCAGGCTACAGAAGAAGGTTGTACATAACCAAAAGCTTAGTGCACTGGAAAGCCTGCCAGAAAACCTGCGCTCAATGTCAAGGAGCATGGAAGAGTCCAGCACCAACTAGGCACAGGGTTTTTGCTCAGAGCTTGGAGACCATCCTTTCCAACATGGAACGGTTGGCCACCTCCATCAGCACACCTGTGTAGCCCAGCATGATGCAATGTCTGATGGCCGATGTCACAGTTTCCATTGCAGCGCAAACAGCTTCCATAAAAGGTCTGAGTGCTGCTGTGGAAGTTCAGACTGCTGCCTTGCAAGCTCAGATTGCTCTGGATACCACTGTTCAAAGCAGCTGGCGTCACAGCAGTCCATCAATCTGTCCTCCAACAGATCAGTAGGATTGTTGAAACGCCGCCCCGGGAGAGTGGCAGTAGCTCCATGGAGCATGAACCTGCTGTCCTCTCTCAGGATGACAGCATTCTTGCTCCCATTCTGCCACTTCACCAGTGCCCTTGCTGTTGCCTGTCTGCTAGCCAGCCCAGACTGCTGTAGCTCAGGCTGAGCTGGTGCAGTCTGAAACTGGGCCTTCTAGGCCCAGAGCTTCTTGAGGTCGCCCTCCAAGGCCATCTGCAGTCTCCTCAATTGGTGGTCAGCAGCCTTCTACCCCCCATGCTGCAGCCACTGGGGAAGCACATCGTAGGAGCACTAGGAGAGGCAAAGGCACAGGTACGACAGGCACTAAGGGAATGCACACGGGTAATTAGTTTATTTTTGTATGCATTGTGTCATGATTGAATTTGTAAATTTGGATTGCAATGTGCATTTTCTGGTGGTTTTTATTTTTGTGTTGTTGGGAAGGGGATGATCTGATGGTCAGTGATAGAGGAAAGGTAAGGAGTGTTGGTGAATGGGTAGCTGTGGTTAAGGTTACTGGTATCGCTCATGAATTATTTGATCACGTAGAGCTCAGACAGAAGGAGGCAGTCTACGTTGTAGCCTTCATTCCTCTTGCTGTTCCTCCACTTCCTGTTGCACTTCCTCCTCCTCCACTTCCTCCTTCTTCTCCTGCTCTACCTCATACTCGTGCTCCTCAGCTTCTCGCCTGATAAGTGGTGGCAAGGGCTGTTTCCTCATAATGGCGAGGTTGTGCAGCACTCAGCATACAACTACAAATCTTGATATCCGCTCAGGTGATTACTGCAGGGCTCCTCCAGAATGGTCCAGGCAGCGGAAGCGTTGCTTGAGGATGGCGATGGTGTGCTCTGTAATGTTCCTTGTGGCAACATGGCTCCCATTGTAGGTGTGCTGTGCACATGTGCATGGATTCCAGACCAGAATCATGAGCAATGTTTCACCTAATTGTTTTTTTGGCTGCGCGGCCCACTCAAAGTTTCGCGCCAGTCCTGGGCTGCGCAGGACCAGCAGAGAGCTGCATGGCCGGAACGTTGGTCATGAGCCATGTCATGAGTGGATAAGAAGGGAGATAAAACATGTTCTGGGAACTATAGACCAGTCAGCTTAACATCAGTGGTAGGAAAAGTAATGGAATCCCTACTAAAGGAAAAATAGAAAAACATCTTTAAACCAAAAATATAATAATAACAACACGGTGGCATAGTGGTTAGCACTGGTGCCTCACAGCGCCAGGGACCCGGGTTCGAATCTGGCCTCGGGTGA
Source organism: Squalus acanthias (assembly GCA_030390025.1). NCBI lineage: Eukaryota > Metazoa > Chordata > Chondrichthyes > Squaliformes > Squalidae > Squalus > Squalus acanthias. The sequence continues at coordinate 89,205,949 of CM059426.1, forward strand.
CTGTCTGTGTGGAGTTTGCACATTCTCCCCGTGTCTGCGTGGGTTTCCTCCGGGTGCTCCAGTTTCCTCCCACAGTCCAAAAATGTGCGGATTTGGCTATGATAAATTGACCCTTAGTGTTAGGGGGGGATTAAATATGTGGGGTTACGAGGATAGGGTGGGATATGTGTCGGTGCAGGCTCGATGGGGATTCTGTGTGAGAAAGCAGGGACAGGGTACTGGATTTGGATGATCAGCCATGATCGTATTGAATGGTGGAGCAGGCTCGACGGGCCGAATGGCCTACTCCTGCTCCTAGTTTCTATGTTTCTAATAGTCAACATAGATTTCAAAGGGAAAGTCTTGCTTGGTCAACATTATTGAATTTTTTGAAGAGATAACAGAGAGAGTAGACAAGGGTATGCAATCATTTATCTAGATTTCCAAAAGTCCTTTGATAAGGTACCACATAATAGACTAATGAATAAGGTCAGAGAATGTAGAGTCAGGGAACAAGTAGCAGAATGGATAGCTAGCTGGCTTCAAGACAGAAAGCAGAGAGATGGGGTAAAGGGTAGCTAGTCAGAGAGGCAGAAGGTGGAAAGTGGGATCCCACAAGGTTCAGTGCTGGGCTATTGTTCACAATTTATATTAATGATTTAGACTTTGGAATCAAAAACCACAATTTCTAAATTTGTGGATGACACCAAATTGGGAGGGGGGGGTGAGGATAGTCAATACTGAGGAGGACTGCAACAAATTACAAGAAGACATTAACAAACTTGCAAAATGGTCACATAATTGGCAAATGAATTTCAACACAAACAACTGTGAGGTATTACATTTTGGTAAGAAAAATAAGGAGGCCACATATTACTTAGAAAATATGGGGGAAAAAATTCGGTGGCGCCCCCTTTGGGGTGTTAACTTCGCTGGGGCGTTACTTGTAGCGCTCCGAAAAAGTTAGCGCCCCTGCGCCATAAATTCAGTGGGAGCGCCACAAGCAGGAGGCGGGGTGCTACTGGAAGCGCTCCCCCTCCTTCCTGGGGCGCTACCAGTGAATATCGCGGCGCTACGTGCAACAGCGCCACACGGGGAGGGGCCTAGCGCTGCGCGCACCAGAGCGCTGCTGGTCCACTGGGGAGCGGGGTGCTGGGAAAGCAGCCCAGCACTCAAGAGGAGTGCTGGGCTGAGCGATCGCGGCCGGAACCCCGAATAAAAACGGAGAAGGGGGCAGGTGCTGGCAGGTGGCTAAAAAAAAATGGCCATCCGACACCTGCCTTTAAATTCCCTTTAAAAAACACCACCCTGACCCTGTCAAACATATTGTCTGGCGATAGGTCAGGGGGCGCAGTGTCGCCGCTAACCTCCCGCTGAATTTCGCTGAAGGCGTTAGTGGCACCGCGCCTGGGTGCTAGGGGCTTTGCACCCCGTTAGCACCCTCCAGGGGCACTAATGGGAGGCGCAAAGCAACCCAATTTTTCCCCCCAAGAATCTAAATGAGGTAGAAGAGCAAATGGATCTGGGAGTACAAACACACAAATCACTAAAAGTAACGACGCAGGTTAATAGGGTCATAAAAAAAGCTAAACAAGTATTTATTTCTAAAGGGATAGATTTGAAAAGTAGAGAAGTTATGCTAAACTTGTATCGAACCTTGGTTAGACCACACTTGGAGTACTGTGTACAATTCTAGTCGCCATATTATAAAAAGGATATAGCGGCACTGGAGAGGATGCAAAAAAGGATTTACAAGGATGATACCAGAAATGTGAGGTTATACCTATCAGGAAAGGATGAACAGGCTGGGTCTCTTTTCTCTTGAAAAGAGAAGGCTGAGGGGTGAACTAATAGAGGGCTTTAAAATTATGAAAGGTTTTGATAGAGTGGATACAGAGAGAATGTTTCCACTTGTGGGGAAGAGCATAACTAGAGGCCATGAATATAAGATAGTGACCAAGAAATCAAATAGGGAATTCAGAAGAAACTTCTTTACCCAGAGAGTGGTGAGAATGTGGAACTCACTACCACAGGGAGTAGTTGAGGTGAATAGTATAGATGCATTTAAGGGGCGGCTGGACAAACATATGAGGGAGAAGGGAATAGAGGGTTATGTTGATAGACTTAGATGAGGAAGGATGGGAGGAGTCTCGAATGGAGCATAAACGCCGACATGAATTGGTTGGGCCGAATGGCCTGTTTCTGTGCTGTATATTCTATGTAATTCTATGTAACCCTTGTCGCTCAGTAGCAAGCCTTTGACTTGCTGTGGTGGGTCAAATGCTGATGGCACAGAGGACTGCCGCAGAATGATGGAATGGTAACTACTTCCAAAATAACAGGCATTCACTTGCATGATGCACAGTCTGTGGTCGCACATTGAAGGAATGGAATCCCTTTTGGTTCATGAAAATGGCCGAGTTCAGATGATATGCATGCAAGTCAATGTGGGTGCATTCAATGGCACCCTGCACCATGGGAAAGTCTACAATGCATGCAATCCCTTGTGCTCGCTCTGCCTGCTTATCTCCGGCAAGAGGGAATGACATGAAGCTGTCTCTCTGTATACAGAGAGCCTCAGTGACCTCCCTTATGCAGCAGTGTACTGCAAACTGTGAGATGTTGCTAATATCTCCAGCAGCAGCCTCGAAGGAGCCAAATGCATAAAAGTTAAAAGCCACAGTCACCTTGACAACCACAGGCAATGCTGTTCTTGCCTTGTTTTGAGGTTGCAGTTGTGGCTGCAGTAGTTGGCAGATTCCAGTCACAACCTCTTTACTGAAGTGAAGACGTTTCAAGTATTGGTCTTCGCTGAAGTTGAGGTAAGAGACTTACTCCCTAAAGACTCTCAACAAATATGACCTGCTGCTAAGATCCCTTACCCCCCCCCCCCTCCTCCTCCCTCCTCTAGCAACTTGTCCTGCTCTGCATGGCCTCTCTTCATTCTCCCAGTCATGCTCAATTCCAAGAGGAAGGCCTACCAGGCCACCCATGTCTGGAAGCAACTTGCTTCAGCACAAGCTATTAAATGACCAAAAAAGTACTTCAGCACCAGCCATATCACTCCCTGTAGACTATTCAAACTTTAGGCATGTAAAGGAAAGCTCCAAAATCACATACAATTGCACCTGCAGCTAGAAGAAATAATTGAGCAACTAACCTGTAAGTAATTCATGATCCCTTTAAATTGCGCGGTGGGGAGTCTGTCATGCCGCTTAACATCGTGTTCAGCTATGCAAGGTTAAGACAGGGCGTAGGCTGGAGCTTGGCATTTGAAAATGGCAGCGCTGGTGTCAAATCAACGTTGCACACTGATTGACATCATAATCTACCTGCTCTACATGCTGCTGGCCGTCATTAGGTGCACGCACACAAACCCCTTTACAAGTTGACGTCCGGCGCACTTCCCACCTGAAGTTTGCGTGCACTTCATGACAGCATTTTTTACCATTAGGAGGCCACGTAGCGCCCAAAAAACAGGCGCTACAGACCCCAATTTCTCCCCCATGGACTTCACATATGACAGAAAAGTTTACTGAAAAGTAATATATTCCATTTCAATGAGTAAACTATTCCTTATGTTGTTAGGTTATAGATTGGGGTAGATTTTACTTTGTGCGATAGGGTAAAATGGACGATAGCAAATTGGCAGCCCGTTTTTCATCTCCCACAATTTTTATTTCCATTGACTTCAAGCAATCATTCATCAAGTATGTGTCTAGATAGTGATTGTCTGAAGACTATTTCACCATGAGGAGCCCAATCCTGCAAGCCAACACTTGCACTTTTTGAGCATAGGACATTGGAAACCTGCCCAGCCTGGGGACCCCAACAGCAGTGCCCTGCCATCCCAGCTGAGATCAGCACAGCTTTTGACTAGTCTCCCTATTTAAAAACTGACATTTCTCAACATCCTTCGTAAGCACCAAATACATGAAATTGGCAGCTTATTGTAAAGGGCTAAGTGGATATAGTACATAGAAATACATATAAGTTACAACATGGAAATAGGCCATTTGGCCCAATTAGTTGTGTCAGTGTTTCCTGCTTACACAAGCAAATAGTTCAAATCACATTTACCTACCCTTTTCTATACCCCTTTTACCCCTTTCATCCAAATGCTACTTGTGGTGGCTGGGAATTGAATCCAGGTCTCCCACATGGCAGGTGAGAATTCTACCATTAAACCACCAGTGCAATATCCAAACACTGCCCTACTGGTGAGGATAGCACCGTATAGCTCAAAAACAATAGAGCTTCTCATTCTCACAAAACAAAAAGCAGAAAGCTTAACATTTATCTGGAAACATTTACCACCATAGTAAACACTTTTGCTTGGCAGTAATGTTTGACTGGACAGCGACTGGACTTAACTTCTGAGATTAACCAGGGTGTAAGACATTAAAATGAGGACACGTGAAAAGATCAGTGGTTGCTTAAAAAAAAGCTTTCAGGTGTCCTCAGTACAATGCTCCCATAATCCTTCCTGAGCTGCATGGTAAACCAGACCATTATTTTAAGACCAGATCGTAAATCTTCAGTTACTTTATTTGTCTTTTCTTGTTGATCAGATTGAATTATACACTGACATTGTTGCAAGGTATGAGTTGGGAAAATGAGAAGTCAAACCATTTATTGCATTCTGTGGTTGACATTTTTATAGCAACTAATTAAACCAACCTACTGAAACATGCAGAGAAGAATCCTAACTAATTACATCGCTTTAAAGATGCTGTTTAACTTAATTATTTTAATAAACACAATATAGGATGACAGCAGCTGTTTCTTTACCTAGGGTTGTAACTGATTATATGCTCTATGAAAATGGGTGAATTAGTATCAATTAGAAAAGCCTATTTGTTTTGAAATGCAGTGTTTTCTGTTTCCAGTGAAGCCTGTGATGGAAAACGAGCTACACGGGCAATTGTAATGTAACTATGCATCTGCTTCTTTTGAAAATGAAGCAAAAAAAAATCTTGCGATGATTAATGACATAGAAAAGGAAAATTATTCAATTATAATAAATATTTAAGCACCAGAATATTAAGTATAGAATTGAAAATAATGAGAATTCTGGAACCATTTCAACTACTTCAACTCTGAACTTTCTGCTGGTTTCTGGCCAGATAAATTTGGCACCAGGCAATATTCTGAGGTTTTCAATTATTTAAAATATTTTAACATCCATCAAGTTGATGGTTTGCATTGTGCTGGTCATTTAGTTTGGCCACCACTGAGAGAATATCAAGGAGTAATAGGTATTCTATCTGTGGATTAAAGAGGGTTTTTTTAAACTTAAAAAGTTATACTTTTTATGAATAGAGTCCTACGTTATTGAGAACACGGCTCTGAAAATCCATGGGGCCATTTACGCCACTGTTGTGCCCTGAAGATGGCACTTCTGCCCAACAACCTAGCTCATTTGACTTTGGCTGATCGCAACTCCAGTGTAATATAATAATTCTGCGTGGGTTTGGGTGGGGGTGGGGGGAGGGTGGGTGGTGATGGGGTGTAAGAAGGAATGGAAATTCCAGGTGCAGGTCTTTACAAAATGGTTGTAAACTGCAGCAGCAGGCCAGGGAAGCAACAGGTAACATAGTAAATATTTAGCAAGACTGAGGTAACAGGGGTATGTGCAGTAGATGACTTGTGAGATTTTGTGACACTTTTAAATAATGTCTTCAAGTGGAGGAACTGTCAGTAGTGCCCAAGGAAGGGAGCAGAGCATTGGAAGGAAACAGAAAAGAAGAGCACACAAATTCAATGAGACTGATGAGTGATGACTAATGAGAAATACAACAAAAGAAAGAAAGACTGCTGGGTGTCCATAGGAGGAAAACTTTCGTGGAAGGAGGTGACCATGGCACAGAGTGCTACCTATCTTACCCCCAGAACTGTAAGGCAGTGCTGGAAAAAGCTCAATGACCTGACGAGGGAAGGAAAGGTAATGGATCAGCTACTCTCCCTTTTCTTCTTTGGGCATCAATAGAATCAACACACTATTCACCTGTACATAGATGCACTTAAGGGGCATCTAGATAAGTACAGGAGGGAGAAATGAAGAGAAAGGTATGTTGATAGGGTAAGATGAAGTAAGGTGGGAGGAGGCTCGTGTGGAGCATAAACATAGACATAGATTTGTTGGACTGAATGGCCTGTTTCTGTGCTGTAAATTCTATGTAATTCTATGTAATCTAACAGGCCACCCTTTACACTGCACTGGAGTTCAGGAAGGTCACTAACTCAGGCCCATACAGTAGGTGTCATTATCTCCCTTAACAGCAATTACTTACATGCAAATGTTTACAACCCCTTTATCCATTTTAACAGAGTGAACCCATCAGACCTCTTACATCACCTGTCTGATGCCACTAAGGAGACATCCCTGAAACTCTGGCCTTTACTTAATTCCCTCAATCTTGTTACAGGAGCAGCTTGCACATAATGTGAGGCAGGGGACTAGAGGGAGCTTTACGTACATTTACCCAATTGAAAACTGTACATTTGCAGAACTGACTAAAAATAACAGCAAAAGTCCTTGCAGAACTTCCAAAGTATCAAATAGTTCAATATGCAGGCAAAGTAACACCAACCTTTAGTTGCAGCAAACAAAATAACCTCCTCAATGTGATATTAACCTCAGGGATACCTTAGTGCTGGTATAATTTGGGGCAGCTTTGCAATGAAAGTTGAGGAAAGTGGGTCAGGAATTAATAATGGCCACATGACCCCATTTAAATGCAGGTCTTAAAGGGGAACAGCAGTTTTTTGGAAGGACAATTTTGGTGCAATTTTAGACTGGTTGTCTTGAGGCAGTCAGTATCCATACTACTATGTTTAACGCCCCAAAATCACCAGAAAACCGACGGTAATTCAGAGGAAAATCCAGGCTTATATCTTATTCCAATGGAGTAGTCCATCTGAAGCCTTCATCGAGAAAGAGATAGATAGGCAAGGAAAATGCCATGGAAGGTCACCAGCAGACAACCGCATAAGATTAATAATCAGAGATCTTGCGCCAGGTCTAGCTTACATTGATATTTGGTGCAGCAGGTGCAACTCTTTGTTATTTTCTATCTTTTGAGAGGAGAAGGTTAAGTCTGTAACTACTGTAAATTTATACGGTGTCATTTTGACTGTTCGCTTCCCCATTTACTGTTTTCATTTTTGCAGTTGATACCTTAAACCATGGTGCAGTGGAGTGGTCAACAGTTGGAGACCATGTGATCAAAACCAGTAACCAAAATACAGTAATGAGGGCTTCTCATTGAAATTTCTGTTCAACCCATGGGCTCATTACAAATTAGCTAGCTATTAGGCAGGCAAATTGAAGGGTGTGATCTGAGAACCTGAACTTGAGAAAAATCTCTGGAGTAATTAGAAAAAATGTAACAATAGTCTGACATCACTTGCCAAATGTGAAGGGTCATCGATTTGGTCACTTCACTCCCAAACACATCAATATACTTGCAACAACGCAAACTGTGTAGGTCCAACCAGTCTATTATTAGTGTGTAAGAGCAGGCACAAAGTTAATTAGTGATCAAGGTATCTGCACGACAAAAAAGCTAAACAAATCTAATGAGATACTGTCTCCTAACTATGGACAAATATATTTATATGTACATGATTCCCTGTGATAGCTGTCTCTATACATATGAGAAACATAAAAGGAAGCAGAAATAATTAGACCAATAGAAGGCTAGAACCAAACGCAAGCTCTGTTAGGAAAACATAATTTTAACAGGAACATGATAAACAGGAGTGAGCCAAAACCGGGTTCCAGAGAATATTAGAAGGAAAAAGATATATGCAAAAGGAGCATTCCACATCAGCTTTGCTAAGAATCCAGTAACTACAGTAACTTCATTAACAAAATGGCTTGTATCCTGAATAAGAACATAAGAACATAAGAAATAGGAGCAGGAGTAGGCCATTTGGCCCTTCGAGCCTGTTCCACCATTCAATAAGGTCATGGCTGATCTTCTACCTCATCTCCACTTTCCTGAACTATCCCCATATCCCTTGATTCCCTTAATATTCAAAAATCCATCGATCTCTCTCTTGAATATATTCAACGACTGAGCCTCCACAGCCCTCTGGGGTAGAGAATTCCAAAGATTCACCACCCGCTGTGAAGAAATTTCTCCTCAACTCAGTCCTAAATGGCCAACCCCTTATTCTGAGACTGTACACTTCTGATCCAGTGGCAAATTCACAATAAGAACCACCATTGTTAACTTCTAAGAGAACGTAACAGAACTAATTGTACTACTACTCAATATGTGACCACTAAATTGCAGAATCCATAGACAATGTAATGCCAATGATGCAGATGCAGTACTAATGAAATTTCCATTCAATCATTTATGGATTATATCACACATCTTGTATAAAGAAACTAATATGCTGATGTGTTTGAAAATGTTAAAGTCTGAGCAAATACATTTCATTTTTCCCATTGTGACAAATTTATTTCTCAACTGGGATGTTAGTTTTTTAATTTGAATTTTTAATTTCATCATTTATTTGAGCAATGTATGCAATGTATCAATGCAAATTGATTAAAATTAACATCATGAAAGTAAAAGTCACTAAAAGTTAATAAAGCTTTTCAGCCAAAGAAATAAACCTGAAATATGGAAGGCAATTTTCACTGTAATTATCCTGTTTGCATCCTATAATACCTGAACTTGGTGTACAGAGCCTATGGGCTGAATTTTCATGGGAAGAGGCTGGCTGGCTGTGGGCAGGTAGGCCTGCGGCACTAGGCTGCAGAGAGGAGGGGGGAGGGATCGGGTGGGGGCAGTGGAGGATCGCGGGGGAGAGGGAGAGAAGACTGAGCCACAAATACGCCCACAACTAGTGCGATATCTGTAACCCACAGGGCGCGGTCGGAGCGTTGTATAAATGCTTTCTCCAGATGGAACCCACATCGGCAGTTCCACGCTGATGTCCATCCCATCCAGAAGCTGCCCTCCGCAGGTCAGAACCGACTTACTGTTGCCTGCCGCAGGGATGTGCACCATGGTCCCAGGGGCCAGAGGATTGGGGATGGGAGAGAAGATCGCAGCCGGAGGATCGGGGGGAGGGAGAGAAGATCAGGGCTGGAGTATCGGGGGGTGGGAGAGAAGATCGCAGCCGGAGGATCGGGGGGAGGGAGAGAAGATCAGGGCTGGAGCATTGGGGAGAGGGAGAGAAGATCAGGGCCGGAGGATCGGGGGGAGGGTGTGAAGATCGGGGCCGGAGGATCGGGGGGAGGGAGAGAAGATCGAGGCTGGAGGATCGGGGGGAGGGAGAGAAGATCGAGGCCGGAGGATCGGGGGGTGGGAGAGAAGATCGAGGCCGGAGGATCGGGGGGTGGGAGAGAAGATCGAGGCCGGAGGATCGGGGGGAGGGAGAGAAGATCGAGGCCGGAGGATCGGGGGGTGGGAGAGAAGATCGAGGCCGGAGGATCGGGGGGTGGGAGAGAAGATCGAGGCCGGAGGATCGGGGGGAGGGAGAGAAGATCGAGGCCGGAGGATTGGGGGGAGGGAGAGAAGATCAGGGCCGGAGGATCGGGGGGAGGGAGAGAAGATCGAGGCTGGAGGATCAGGGGGAGGGAGAGAAGATCGAGGCTGGAGGATCGGGGGGAGGGAGAGAAGATCGGGGCCGGAGGATCGGGGGGAGGGTGTGAAGATCGGGGCCGGAGGATCGGGGGGAGGGTGTGAAGATCGGGGCCGGAGGATCGGGGGGAGGGAGAGAAGATCGGGGCCGGAGGATTGGGGGGAGGGAGAGAAGATCGGGGCCGGAGGATCAGGGGGAGGGAGTGAAGATCGGGGCCGGAGGATCGGGGGGAGGGAGAGAAGATCGAGGCCGGAGGATCGGGGGGAGGGAGAGAAGATCGGGGCCGGAGGATCAGGGGGAGGGAGTGAAGATCGGGGCCGGAGGATCGGGGGGAGGGAGAGAAGATCGAGGCCGGAGGATCGGGGGGAGGGAGTGAAGATCGGGGCCGGAGGATCGGGGGGAGGGAGAGAAGATCGAGGCCGGAGGATCGGGGGGAGGGAGAGAAGATCGGGGCCGGAGGATCGGGGGGAGGGAGAGAAGATCGGGGCCGGAGGATCAGGGAGAGGGAGTGAAGATCGGGGCCGGAGGATCAGGGGGAGGGAGAGAAGATCGGGGCCGGAGGATCAGGGGGAGGGAGTGAAGATCGGGGCCGGAGGATCGGGGGGAGGGAGAGAAGATCGGGGCCGGAGGATCAGGGGGAGGGTGGGTGTGAAGATCGGGGCCGGAGGATCGGGGGGTGGGTGTGAAGATCGGGGCCGGAGGATCGGGGGGAGGGTGGGTGTGAAGATCGGGGCCGGAGGATCGGGGGGTGGGTGTGAAGATCGGGGCCGGAGGATCAGGGGGAGGGTGTGAAGATCGGGGCTGGAGGATCAGGGGGAGGGAGAGAAGATCGAGGCCGGAGGATCGGGGGGAGGTTGTGAAGATCGAGGCCGGAGGATCGGGGGGGAGGGTGTGAAGATCGGGGCCGGAGGATGGGGGGGTGGGTGTGAAAATCGGGGCCGGAGGATCGGGGGGAGGGTGTGAAGATCGGGGCCGGAGCTTCCGTGGGCGGGAGAAGTGGGGGGCGTGGGGAAGCATCGTGACCTGCCTGAGGATCATCGGTGGGGTGGGGGGGGGGGGGGGGGGTGGAGAGTCCTGGAAGGCAATTGGAGGCCTGGTGGGGGGTCTCTGATCAAGGTGGGTGTGGGTTAGGCAGGGACCTTGGATCCAAGAGGTCAGTGTAAAGGCACTAACCTCCTGGATGCAGCAGTCTTCGCCTTGCTGTCGCTGTCGGGTTTACAATGTGTGTAAAATCCGACAGCTACAGTTAAACACAAAATGGAGGTTAAAGAAGAGGATTCCAGCCTCATTATAATATTTAAATAGGCGTCCCGCCTCCTGGCAGCGGGTTGGCTGCCTGCCCCTGCCCCGCCTCTGTTAAAACTGGAAGTGGGCGGGCTGGAGGCGGGTTCAGGTCAGGATTCACATTTTCAACACGTTAACTACCCCCACGCTCCCAACCCACCCTTTTGTTAGGTTAAAATTCTCCCATAGTTAAGATTGAAAACATCCAACTAAGTAGTTACATTATCATTTCAGAATAACAGATTGTGAATTACAGTCTAAAACATTAAATTAAATGAGGAAATTCTCACACATCTACTGACTATCAGGGTAAGGTGTTACAAGGCTAATATTACTATTGATGAGATTGTACGAATGTGTTGTGTGTTCATATCAAATTCCTCTCTCTGCTATTTTAACCCATTTAACATAAATAGCTCAATGACTCTATTAAAATAGTGGAGAGAGGAATATGATACTAGTGTATTAAGCATTCATACAATAACATTGACAGCAGTAACATCCAGGCTATATTGGCATTGTTTGTGCTGATTTACTATTACTATCGTCATTCACCTTGATTTTAACAAACATCTGTTCAATTTTGGTTAAGAAGGAAGAAACTCGTAATGGTTTTGAAAGTATATTCAAAATTCATCTATTCATTTTTGAAAGAAAATAACATAACTATTTGGTGCTGAAACATTTGAGTTTGTTATACCACATACTGATCAGTCACTCACTGTGCCCATCAGTGCTACTACTTGATCCAAAAAGGATTAAATGTTACAATCAAATTACCAAATTCGTATTTTAACAGGTATATCATATTTCAGTCAGAGCATCAATATTTCTAGACAAACTAAAACTATCATCAGTAACTTTTGGGCAAAGAATCTTTGTATCGTACACTCACTAAAGGAGCATTTTGTTAATCAAGTACACCATAAAACAAACACAAACAATATTATCCAGAAAGTATTTTCATTTAAAATGTGCTTTATTCTTGGAGTCCATTGCATAACCCCATAGGCAATCGATTTGGCCTTACATGAATCCAAGCAAAAGTAAAATTCAGAAGCTTTGATATTTTTTCCTTGTATGACATGATAATGGCAATAAAATAAATTTAACATTATTATGCTAGAAATGTTTCTGCTCTGCAAATATATTGTTTATCGTTAGCTACATAGATAGATTACATGTTCAGGCCTCTTTTTCCATTCTATATACCTGTGATATTATGGAGTGAGAGTAATACAGGAGCACATCCCAACTCCCAACTCACTTCTCAATGTAATGCAAACTATTATGAGTATAGATTTTTGATAAATTGACCATACTATCGAACTATTTCATTGTGACTAATTTTGTCCATCTACAAGGTTTGCCTTGTTTCTAAAATGATATTGGAAAAAATTGTTGATTAAGACTTTTCCTTAAGACATTATAATTAACTGCTGTCTGTTTACAAACATCAGCCAATGGTCTCAGCAAAATCAGAAACTCAAATCAGTATGTAAGACATATGAAGACAAATGGATTGCCTCCCTTGTTTCATTATTTTTAAATAAACTCTAGGAAATATGCACTCACTGATCAGAACCATATTTTTGAACATTTTCCCCTGTGGATGCATGCAAATGTAGATTTTAAAGTAGGAACAAAACACCTTGGGAACACAGTGAGAATATTCCAACCAAAATGTTTGCATGATGTTAGTCACTAACCCTGACTAATTGGCTACTGGATGCACTGGGGCTGAATAATGCTATTTGCATTCAGTAGAATATATTTTCAATACTTCAGTTTACAATTGGCCAGGTTTAAAATAAATATTGATGCACACAGCAAACATAATCCTTGAACTTTTTCAAGGAGACCTGCAGTTTCAAGGGTTCACCTACTTGTTGATGAAACTTTTTCTCTATTGTTACAGAATTTCAAACTTTCTTTGGTGTTTTGCACTTTTAATGTTACTTTTTCTGATGTACATGGTTTAGATTCAGCACTGGCTAATCTTTTAGAGTGTAACTGCAAACACTGCTGCATATCAAAGGAATTCACCCGACGAAGGAGCAACAGCTCCGAAAGCTTGTGATTTCAAATAAAACTGTTGGACTATAACCTGGTGTTGTGCGACTTCTCATTTTTATCAAAGGAATGGAAGACCTTAAACTGATGGGTTCTATAGAAAATGGGCACTGTTAATAGGTAGAGCATGGAATTTGAAAATTATTCATTAAAGTGTTTTTGGATTGAGTGCTGTAATAGTACCAATAGGATATGGAGATTTAATCCCCCTATGCGTGTCACTTGACAATTTCACCTGCAGTCTTGTGGGGAGAAACCGAGATGAGGAAGCCAGATACCTCTGATTGAGGGAGTATATTTGAAGCTTTGTGTTAAAGTTGATTTTTTTTAAGAAGGATTACTATTTTATTTCTTGCTCCTCTAAAAATTAAGTATTAGTTATAAACTTGATTTAAATATGTATTTGTACAGGCTGCTTTTCTGTGTTTTCCGCCCTTAACACATGACTATATACTGAATTCAGGATTTCACGAATATTCCTCACTGAGAATTCTTTCCTAAACTTGTAAAACTTTCAAGATTCATTTATCAAATGAGAAATTTTGCAAAAACCTGTAAGTTTGATTTCAATCTTACTGCAAATAGGATTTCTGAAAGAACGAGCTTACATTTATATAGTTCCTTATCATATCATCATAAATTGAATCTAATGTTTCTGCAGTGCTTGCGTGAATTGCAATAGTGACTTATGATTAGCATTAGACATAGTTATCCAAGCAAGGGTTCTTAGGATAATTACAAGATGTATATTATAGAAACATGATAGCAAAAAGGTCACCAGGGACTTATAAATAAACCCACTAGGAGCAGGAATGATACAACTTAATTGTTTCTACTTTGATTATGAGCCTTGAACTCGAATGCCATTCAGTTTATGTTTTGAAATCCAATAATACACAAATATCATCTACTTAGAGTACTATGATGCGTTGGGTTTCATGAATGGTTGAATAGGTATCTCACTAATAAGTTAGTTCAGATGATGAGAAAGGAATATATTGCGAAGTACATGATGAAGATGAGTGGTTTACAAAAATATATTCCAGTGGTGGTATAGAACTCATAAACAATCTATGTCTCTTGTATATGGAGGTTATATAATCAAATATCACTAATTATAAACCTAATAGGTAAAGTGTGTAGAGAAATTGTTTTAGTTGGTAAATATTCATATTCTATGTGCAGACATTTAAGCAGCACAAACACTGGACTTGGACAAAATACCCAGATGGTCTTTGGTATTCAGAACAGAGCAAACTCACCCACCAAGTACTTTTGGTTCTTTGTATGACTAAAGTAACATGTTCCTTGTGCTAAACTTACTCAAACAGTTTTCGATGGAATTAATATCGAATTATAACTAGGTATCTGTAACATAACTGATACAAAATAAATTTAGCACTACTCTTTGAATTTTAAAGGGGCTTTTCATTTAAATATAATTTTATAAATGTAGTAGCAAAGGAAACGGAGACACTTTTATTTGCATTAACCCACCTGACTTGCACACAACCAATAAAGTGAGTTTTAATTATCCACAGTAAATGACACAGTTTTGTCAGATGCAATATCTTTAACATTTCTTAAATATGCCTCCTCTGTCCAAGATGCAATACATCACCATATCTGGAAATGCTCTTTCAACACCCCTCCACCCTCCTGGACAGAATATAAGAAAAAACAAGCGGTCTGATAGGAGATTTCTCTCTTTCCTCTTGCCTCCAGTCCCCCTCTCTCAATTGCAATCTTTCTTATCTTTATTTATAGATATGGTCCCTGTTCCTCTGAACTTTTACATTTTACTCTTTCTAAGCTCCAAATATCATGTCCTACACAATTTTCCTCCAAGATACATCCTCACTGTGTTGCAATGAAGATTCATGGTTCAGGTCTCCTACTCCAAGTCATGCCTTGATACTAAAAGGTCCTCCCCTCCCTCAGTCATTCTCTTCTCATGAAATCTCCAGGTTTTAAAATTCAAACCGGACATTATCCAATCACTAATTGCTAATTCCCCTTTCTTTTACTCTTTTCAACCATGGTGGTAGGCCTGCACCATGGGCTTTAGCCCCTCACCTTGGTTTCTCAATAACAGAAGTAGTCCGTTGTTACAGGGGGAATACTATATTGCTAATGTTGACTAGCATTTTGCAGACACATCACATGAAACTTGTCAGCATGTATCAGATCCAGTGTAGAACTGGGGCACATGAACTCGCAGCTATTGCAGGGGTTTGCAACTGGTGTTATCTCAAACATCACGCGATCGGAGCTCGTAGGCACTGGGTAATTAGGATCAGGGCTCTGATCTGTCTCTGCCACTGAACCCCCCCCCCCCGCATAATAATCGTGTTATGAGCAAGATCTGTCAAAGGCACAGAAACGTAGTTAATTATTACAATCAGCAGATGGCGGTATTATACATTATAGGAAATTAAACGCCTTATCACGATTGTACTCAGTTTAAGTAGATGTAAGCAGCCATAGCGGAGGGAGCAACATCTACACCAGCAGTATTTATCGATAAGGCTATTGTTCCAGTTGCAATAACAAACTCATGCAACCCCACTAAACGAAATATTCGGGAACCGGCTGCACGTAACACACACACGATCAACATCGAGTTATCCAGCAAGCGATGTAGGATCACGCATTTAAAATAGATAAATATCTTAAAAAAACATATGTGTAGTGTTCATTTCCACAGACCGGTATTTAAAGAGTGCACTCACCATATTGACTTCAGAGACCATGTCTATGCTGGCAATGTCTATGCTCATACCAACGTCCACAGGGAGACCTTGAGGTAAACAATACATTATCTGCTTGTGATATTGCAATCCACTTTTAAAAAACAACATTGTTGCACATCGCCACAGGCAGCAGATGTTGCGCTGCTGTAGTTATTATTTATACAGTAAGTCTTGTTTAGTTAGCTACTGACTGGTGGAGAATAGGAACTGCACATAGATATATGGAACTGTACCGAGAGGAGATGATTTACCTCCGAAATCTGGTCTTAATCGAATGTCATATCCTTTCAGCAAGTTATCCACGGTTTCTTTCACATATGACATGTTGCTGGACTCATTAACTCTGGGGGAAGAAATGTGGATTACATTCAGGATCACACTAAATGTGAAGCAGAGAAAACAAACAATGGCAAGGAATGGTTAGAGATCAGAGCTCACCTCTGTGCATAGCAAACCATGGCCACCATCACGGGGATCGACAAAATCCCGAAGCATCCTCTGTCTTGAACTCTCCACATTCCTAACTTTGATTATAGAAAGGTCTTTGAGCGAAGATTCAAGGAATGCAACTTAGTCCAAGGCAGTACAATAATTCCGAGGCGCAACGCATGCGCGCAGCTTCCACAACATCAGACAGACTGCTGTGGAAACAATTTCCCTTGCAAAATAGTCAAACCATCAGATCCTTAAAGGTATTTCTCTCCCTCTCTCTCTCTCGAATGATTACAGGGTTGTTATTATGCTAATTGAATCACAAGGTCTCAAATCCCTGTTAGCTGAATTCTCTTCAGCAGGAATGACAGCGTGGCTCAGATTTGCATTGAGGTGATGAACATGGACCAGAAGGTGTAATGACATTCAAAACAGTGCCTTGGCCAAATGTAATGAACCTCTTCCAAAGACATCCCACTACTCGTATGGCAGCGTACAGTATGTCTAGATGTTATCATTTTACTCGGCAACGGGCATGTCCTGTCAAAATCATTCCAAACTCGGAGCCATTGCTGGCAACACATTCTAATGTCTATTTATCCTAAAAAATCTAAATTGCAGAATGTACCACTGCATGCTTCATTAGGAAAGACAAGCTACACAATTCAGATCAAACAATTGATATTTTATGGAATACACAAAAATGCTGGCGAGGTGTCAAAACAAATGTGGAGAGTTCAGGGAGCTTTATTTCCTCTTTGAAAGTGTCGAATAATTTTTTCGAAAAATATAAAATGCGGTTTATTTGAAACCCCAGTATGAATGAAGAGATGCCAACGTGTAAAATACATTTTAATTGAAGATCATTTCTTATATTTATCATAAATTACAATTTCACGAATATGATTTCACTGTTTCATTGTGGAATGTGCAACCAAAAGCACTTTTAATCTCAAATAGCAAAAATCTAAACACAAATCAACCCTTAGAACATATTCCAAATGACTTATTCTATGCCACAACACGATACCTGAATTGATGAAACGGATGAAAATTATTTGACAACGTCAGAATCTTTTTATTACAAACTGTGCTTCCCGGCAGTTTCCAGTTCAGAGTGTTTACAGGAGGGAGTTGGTCATGGAAGCGTTGAGACTTCCAGCTAGAACACCAGGCTGCTAGTTATGCAAAGTCTTAACGTGGCTCGATTCAATACACGTTATGGGTTTCTAACTGGTTTAATGGCACACATGAGCCCCGGGTCACAGGAGCTGACCGAGGATAAAGAGTTTAGTTTCCTTTCTTCTTGTTGTGTTGTCTTTATCTCAGCTCCGAACCCGAAATGAAAGCATTTGTTAATCCCTACGTCCCAGGAGCAGCTCCCTGAACTGCCGGGAATGCAGTCGAGGTATCTGAGACTCGGGGCGAGAGGCGAAATACTAACACACCAGTTGGCAGCTCGGTACAAGCTGTAGAATAATTCGTGGGCAAACCAGACAAAACATATCCAATCCCGTTCTAGGTGCTTAGCAATATCTGTCCACATATTCGACTATTGCAAGACGTTTGTGCAAAAGTACGGGAACTGCTCCATGTCTACGTGTGCATCTCAAACCATAAATGTTTTCCTTATAATTGCCAGCAGATCTGATCGACTTCCCCCCCTAACATGCAGCAGGTGATAGAACAGGATTAACAGAAGAGTTTCTGATACACGCGATGTGATATTAAGATGCATTTTATTCCTGACCCGGTTCTCCCAGCCCATCGCCGTGGGTCGCACAGCGGCTGTCAAAAGGCAAAGATTTGTGGAAGTGGATCGGGCTGATGCGAGAGCAAGTGCCTTTCAGTGAAGGCTGGCAAGAGGGAAGGGATGCACTCCATAAGCACGAGTGTGTATGTGTCTTTTCACACGGCTGTGATCTCTCCTCAGGACAAGGCAATTGGCGGCGGGGAACGGGAAGAGGCTTAAAGTATGGCAAGCAAAGATGGTTTCTGCCAAGGAGACTGTGATCAGGATGTCCTCCAGTTACATTTCCACTCTGCTTTACTTTATCTACGTGACAGCGTGGTAAGTAATGGAAGGAAACCGATTATTTCGCCTTATTTCACATTGTTTATCGGATGTACTTGCTTTTACTGTCTTTGTACGGCGCTACGGTCCAAATGATCAATATCAGGTGTACGGCAACTAGCTCTTGGTCCTTGGCATTGTATGGTCACGTCGGCTTTATATATTCACTTTGCAGTATAGGTGAAACCTCTGGAGAGATCAAGAAAGATGAGAAATTATATCCAGAGAATTTTACACGCATACTGGATAGACTCCTGGACGGTTATGACAACAGATTGCGACCAGGATTCGGGGGTACGATTGCACATTTATTTTCGATTTCTGCAGCTTTATTTATCAGTGCATATTGCCTGATCTAGCATTTTTGGAATACATGATGGTTATATTGTGACTTTGTATCTAGACAGTATATAAACAAGGCTGTTAGTCTGCACTAGAGGGGAGGGGGAATGTGCACGCTTCATGTGTTCAGATAGATAAAATACGAAGGCGACTTTAATAGGAAGCATGACGGATTAACTGTGAAGGGCTTGTTAGTGATAATCGAGATGCGAGCAAATTTAATATCGTGGTGAAGTGCGTTTGTTCTTTAAAAGCGGATGATTTAAAACAGAGTTTGAACATGAGTAAGTCCGATAGCTTGTGTGTGTCCGTGCCTTGTTACGACGTTCTGAAGACCTTCGACATTGAACTGTTTTATTTTTGCTCAATATGTAAAAGTGTGGCACACTTGGAAAAAAGGCAGACTGTGAAAGTTGAAGACATGCACATTTGTTGCGCAGGCCAAAGGGAGTGTTCGCCGTATGAGTAGCTGGAATCCTAAAGCTTGTAACTTGATGGTTACTATCACGAGAACTTGGGAAGACAGTAAAGAATAAACGAAATGGATCTAAAACCGAAAATGGTGCTCATACTGGTCCATATGTTTATGATTAAGTGTAGTTGAAGGTGTAAGTGTCCACTTATTAATGGTCACCTCTTTCTTTCGGGTTCTTATTAAAATAGTAAGGGATGTATTGTCTGTTCCACAGGTGCTGTTACAGAAGTCAAAACAGATATCTACGTAACGAGCTTTGGGCCAGTGTCTGATGTTGAGATGGTAGGATTTCTCATTGCATAACTTAAATATCTCAAGATAGACATTCCACCGACATTTTACGGAAAGATATTTCATTCGTGGGTGCATTATTATTTACTAAAAGTGAAAATATTAATACTATTATCTATGGTAAATCATACGACGAAAGAACTGCCTGCGTTACATTCAGAAACGGAAACAACCATTATTATCTTAGAATCGCAATGTATTTGCAACAACCATATATATATAACTACTTAGAAACGTTTACCTCAAGAATATACTGGATGGATGGAGGAATGAACCACCATTCATTTTAGTTGAATGGAAAACGTATAAAGAAGCAGACAAGCTGAATTGCGTGTTGGAGTTCATGTGGAGTCTAGTCATTAGTCCTGCGTGCTGTTGTGTAATGCTTCTTCCCCATTTCCATCCAAGGAGTATACAATGGATGTGTTTTTCCGCCAAACCTGGGTGGACAAGAGGTTGAAATACGACGGCCCAATTGAAATTCTTCGTCTCAATAACCTGATGGTCACTAAAGTCTGGACGCCTGATACCTTCTTTAGGAATGGGAAAAAATCAATTTCCCACAACATGACAGCTCCAAACAAGCTGTTCAGAATCATGCAGAATGGTACAATTCTGTACACTATGAGGTATGTTTTGCACTTTACATAACGTCAGGTAGCTTTACTATCATTACTGAAATAAGAGACGCTCATTTCGGTGTACGAATAATCTTATATGATTTATATATTTAATTTTAGACTTACCATAAATGCAGAGTGTCCTATGAGACTGGTTGATTTCCCAATGGATGGCCATGCTTGTCCGCTTAAATTTGGAAGCTGTGAGTTACGTGCTCTTGTTTTTGGTATAACTATAGAAGGAAAACTTTCACTGGCAGTGTTCAACATTTGATTGAACCGTACTGTCGAAAGCATGCGCATGTTTTAATATTGACAAGTCAATGTTTCCTGTGACCTTTTGTGGAAAATAAACCTGTGTTTGTTACATATACAATTACAAGCACGTTATTAATTTATTAAAAAGAAAAATACAGTGTAATTCTGTGCTCTGAATTGTTTTGAAAGAACAAAGCATACAGAAAGAGCAAATTGTTGATCATATTGTAAATTAATATGAATGGGTTAATGATTATCAATATATTTGCAATAATCAGTAATGCTTATAAAATCATTATCCTTCTACTATTTTTGAATAATTGTTTTACCTTATTGAAATAATTGCAATAAAATCAAAATAGATTTGCATAGTACTACATACATTGAAATATGTTTCAAATATTTAAGCAGCTGTGGAATAGTTTTTATAAAGTCAATAAGAATCATGCTTTATTAGTCTTATTGTTTTACAAAATTTATTTTGGCCAAACCATTGATTGTTTAACTTTTACAATGACTTGACAAACAATTTAAATTATAAAGATGTTCAGAAAATTAGCAATGAAACATGGTAATTCAATCACTTAAATATAATTAAAAAGAGGAAAATTGAGCAGGATACATTATGTCACGAATGATTACATTACTATTCTGGTCTAACGTATTATTATAAGTTCAGTGTTTCCATATGTTTTAGATGCATATCCTAAAAGTGAGATGATATACACATGGACAAAAGGTCCTGAAGAATCAGTGGAGGTACCCAAAGAGTCTTCTAGTTTGGTGCAGTATGACCTTGTTGGGCAAACAGTATCTAGTGGCACTATTAAATCCATTACAGGTAAAGGAACATGTTTATGGAATTCTTTGATAAGTAGCACAATCTCTGAGTACAACAGTACAATTTGAAAACATATTTTTGTTAATATTTCATAAGGATTGCTAAATTGTTATTGTACTTCTATCCAAATCAGTTAATTCAAATTAAAACAAAAATCAGTACTCATAGAAAGGAGTTCTATATTTTTTTCTTTTTTTAGGAGAATATGTGGTGATGACAGTCTATTTTCACTTGAGAAGGAAAATGGGTTATTTTATGATCCAGACTTACATACCCTGTATTATGACGGTCATTCTCTCTCAAGTGTCTTTTTGGATTAATAAGGAATCTGTTCCAGCACGAACAGTTTTTGGTATGTACTTTTAATCCATAAAACAATGTATTATGTCATTTCATTTTATTTCTCTCTCTCCTGCTTTCAATATCAAAGCTTTAACATTTCACTGCCTTTCAATGCTGCTTCCTGTTGCAACATTTCTCAATTTAGTCATGAGGATGGTGTTTGCTGTAGGATTAGAATACTTCCTCTCACACTGGGCCTAAGGAGTCTTTGGGAAGTCCACGGGCTGATATGAGTTGGGTCAAGAATTTAAGCTTTTCACAAGCTGGATTGGACCACATTGTTGGTTTAGGATTAGCATAAATAGGAATGTCTATATCAGAACCAACAAATTCAGTCAGCAATAAATTTGGCATGACAAAATGTACTTTATTTCCCACTTTCCACCATTTCTCTGGCTGTTGTTGGGGTACAGTTTCATGAGCCCTCATACCTGGCCCAAGAAACCATTCTTCATTTATAGGGCTGGACAATGAATGTCAGCCGACAATTTGATTGCGGAAGGAATCAGATTGAGTCCAATCCTGTTTTAATCTGAGACACGACACAGACAAACACACACAAACATACAAACATAAACAACACAGAATGCACACAAAAACAAACATACACACACCAAAACACACGCACCAACATATTTCAGCAGAGTTATTAGAAAGCAATTAGAAGAAGGAAATGTGGTTGAATTTTCTCACCTTAGCTAAAGGCTGTGATGTGAATTGTAAGACCCCAACTGGTGCCCCAGCTGAGAACAGCTAACTCAAAACTGTAATGCAATTGAACCTGGGACCTCTTTATCTGTATGACAGTACTTCATTGGCAATGCATATTACATTGACAAAAACATTGAATTATCCATGGAATTGATTGGTTTTCTACATGTACTGTGCTTATTTTGGTTTTGCAATTTACAAATGATGCCCACAAAGAATATATAATAGTTCAAAATTCCTGTGTCATATGGATTGTTGTAAATTATTATTAAGCTGCATAGGACCAAGACAATGTGGAACAAAGTGTAATGTGAGAAGCAGAAAGTGGGCCAGATAGGCCACAAAAGACAAAAAGGTGGGATAGGCTTCAGCAACTGAGCCAGACTGTGGTGGGTCATTAAAAACACTATCTGATACAGGCATTTAGTAGGCTACAGACTTGTGCTGAGTTGGGATAAATGCTGTTACTGACAGAAGTTGTAGTTCTGTGGAATAGAATGCTCCTGTTAATTTTACTTTACTGATTTATAGTGCTCTGGTTAGTAGCACAGCCAAGAACTGTCAGAATGTGCCAAATACGGACAAATTAATGGTCTGGAATTTGTGGTGGGTAATGATAGCGAACTAACAGCGTTCACCGTTATTACCCCTCTGAAACTCACAGCAACTTCAGGATTTAGCGCATGCGGATCTAAATGCGGAAATCCTGAAGTTGCAGTCAGTCATTCACTGCGCCAACTGACACAGGCTACGCTGTGGACCAAAACCCCCCCCCCCCCCACCCACCACCCCGCCCCCATAGCTGGCAATCAGTGTAATCAGTGGTATCAGTGAAACTAACGGAAACTTGGGCTTTTCCACACTAATTATCACTGTTAAACACCCCATTAAAAGTTAAGCCTTGTTGGAATAGGTGTAACTGGGGTTTTAACAGCGTATTGACTGCTAAACAAATGTTCTGGCCCTGAAAAACTAATTTTTATATTTGTGGAGGGTCAAATTTCTCCATTATGATAAAAATTACAATTTAAAAAAAACTTTAATTTTTTTTTAAAGTTTGTTCATGATATTTCAGCTTTTACCTTATCCCCATGTGAAAGTCTCAATCTTTATTTTGCTGTCTGTAACATTTTTACAAATTCTGGATAAAAGCAGCCTTTCATTTCCTGGTTTGGTGTATGTGAGAATTCTTCAGTGTGATTGGCTGCTTAGACAGCTTGTTAACTTGACATCACTGCAGCTCTTTACTGGGAATCCCCATAACAGAGCGCTACAGTCGAATAAGGCAAACTCCTTGTCACAGCGATCACGCAATCTCTGTGGGCAGCTTTCTTCGGGGCCAGCAGCGAGCGCCTTTGCTTCGCCGCTGACTGCAAATTATGGGCCATAACGTTGATCAAAATGTGAATTCCAACCGGCAACAATTTGTTGCCAGTTGCTGTAGGCTTAGAGGTACCAAGTCAGTTCTCAAGTATTACATAAAATTACATAGAATGTACATGACAGAAACAGACCATTCGGCCCAACTGGTTAATGCTCCACACGAGCCTCCTCCCATCTCACTTCTTCTGACCCTATCAGCATTTCCTTCTATTCCTTTCTCACTCAATGTTTATCGAGCTTCCCTTTAAATGCATTGATGCCATTTGCCTCAACGACTCCATGTGGTAGCGAGTTCAACATTCTAACCACTCTTTGGGTAAAGACGTTTCTCCTGGATTCTCTATTGGATTTATTAATGACTATCTTATATTTATGGCCCCTAGTTTTGGTCTCTCCCACAAGTGGAAACATCTTCTCTATGCCTACCCCTATCACATCCTTTCATAGGGCTGAATAGGGTGGTAGCAGACGAGATCGGTGGCTGGTCAGGTGGAAAAGTTATTTTTGACAGTGGGTCGGGAACCTTTCCCCCAAGTGTGTCTGTCATCGCGGAGCCGACCCGACCTGCAGTGGCGGGGACCCAATTGAAATCATTATGAGATAGTTTACAGGCACTTAAGAGCCTTTTCCCCCTACTTTTTAAATTTCACTGCATGGCCACGGGATTCACACAGCTCAGGAACCACGTCTGTCAACCTGAGGCATGAGTTCCATGGCCATTACTGATTACTTGACAGCATGGAAAACAAACCAAAATAAAAACATATTGATTACATCAGCTAACAGATTGATAGAGATTCTGTTCTACTTGAAAAGCTACTGGTAAATGTTATTCAGAAATTCCTGAAGGGATGTAAGTGCTACCCTGAATGGTGAGGGAAATACATTTTTCACTGGCCATTCTCGGCTGTTGCCTTCCAACTCAACAGTAATTGTAGTGAATTGATCTGCACTATAAAAAATTACATATACCATTTAAATCAAGTTTTGTGTTGTTTCTGGTCAGGTTTGTCTCACAGTATACTGAGATTGTCCAGTTACACATTAAATCAAGTCATCAACCATAACAATTTCATTCTCATCACTCATTCCACTGGTTCAATTTGCTTTCTGTCCCTGAATATGACTAATTTAATTTTTCAGTCTGAGACTTTTGGGGTGAATTTCTGCGGAGGTTTTCTCACTTATCCATTGTTAACTTCAACAGAAGAGCTGCAGAAATCCCAGAAACACATTGTAAACATCACTTACACTGTTTGTCAGGGATTCCGCAGCTGTTCCACCAAACTTGCATAAGATTGTAAATCCACCCCTTTACAATAACATTTAAAATCTGCTTAATTTTATATATTACCTATACACACACATCTTTTATTTGTACCAGTTACTGATACAAAAGTCTATAGATTTGTGACTAAAGCACCAATAACTTCACAATTAATGTACTTTTTAAATTATGTTCTTGGCCGTATTTGTAGATGGCATCATATTACTTAATGATAATATTATTTAAATATTTCTTTGTTACTCATATATAACTTTTATCATATTATTGTAGAGTAAAGATTCAACACCCACTATGTTAGATGAAACTTAAAATTTAATGTGGCCATGGTCCCTTTAAAGATCCTGGTTTAAAACGCATCATGAATGACATTACCAGACCCGCTCCATCTCATTGGGACGGGTAACGCGCTGGTTGGACTTAATAGGCACCATTAAGGTAAGTTCATTTTCTACAGAGGGATGGAGCCAGCAGGGAGGTCGCGACCCGCCACGGACACCGGCCGCACTGAACCCGCCCAGGTAGGCAAAATTCCGGACATAATCTTAAAGATCTCTATCAGGTCACCCCTCAGCCCTCTCTTCTCTAGAGAAAAGAGCCCCAGCCTGCTCAATGGTAGCACAGTGGTTAGTTACTGGATAATCAATCCAGAGGCCTGGACTAATGATCCGGGAACGCGAGTTCAAATCCCACCACAGCAGCTGGGGAATTTAAATTCAGTTAATTAAATAAATCTGGAATAAAAAGCTAGTATCAGTAATGGGACCATGAAACTATCGGATTGTTGTAAAAACCCATCTGGTTCACTAATGTCCTTTAGGGAAGAAAATCTGCCGTCCTCACCTGGTCTGGCCTATATGTGACTCCAGACCCACAGCAATGTAGTTGACCCTTAACTGCCCTCTGATATGGCCCAGCAAACCACTCAGTTGTAACAAAACGCTACAAAAGGCAATAAGAGGAATAAAAGTGGACAGACCACCCAGCATCGACCTAGGCACTGGCTTCGAACACGAAAATGGCACACCCAGCCCAGTTGACCCGGCAAAGATATAGAAGGGATGTCCGAGGTAGATTCTTTACTCAGAGAGTGGTTGGGGTGTGGAATGGACTGCCTGCTGTGATAGTGGAGTCGGACACTTTAGGAACTTTCAAGCGGTTATTGGATAAGCACATGGAGCACACCAGAGTGATAGGGAGTGTGATAGCTTGATCTTGGTCTCGGACAATGCTCGGCACAACATCGAGGGCCGAAGGGCCTGTACTGTGCTGTACTGTTCTATCTAAAGTCCCCCTCACTAACACTGGGGAACATGTGCCAAAATTGGGAGAGCTGTCCCACAGACTAGTCAAACAACAGCCTGACATAGTCATACTCACAGAATCATGCCTTTCAGCCAATGTCCCAGACTCCTTCATCACTATCCCTGGGTATGTCCTGTCCCACCGGCAGGACAGACCCACTAGGGGTGGCGGCACAGTGGTATACGGTCATGAGGGAGTGGCCCTGGGAGTCCACAACATTGACTCCAGAAACTATGAAGTTTCATGGCTGCAGGTCAAGCATAGGCAAGGAAACCTCCTGCCAATTACCACCTACCGCCTTCCCTCAGCTGATGAATCAGTACTCCTCCATGTTGAAAACCACTTGGGAGAAGCAAGGGCACAGAATATACTCTGGGTGGGGACTTCAATGTCCATCACCAAGAGTGGCTCGGTAGCACCACTAATGACCGAGCTGGTTGAGCCCTGAAGGACATAACTGCCAGACTGGGCCTGCAGCAGGTGGTGAGAGATCCAACATGAGGGAAAAACATACTTGACCTCGTCCTCACCAATCTACCTGTCACAGATGCATCTGTCCATGACAGCATTGGTAGCAGTGACCACCGCACAGTCCTTGTGGAGACAAAGTCCCGTCTTCACACTGAGGACACCCTCCATCGTGTTGTGTGGCATTACCACCGTGCTAAATGGGATAGATTCAGAACAGAACTAGCAGCTCAAAACTGGGCATCCATGAGGCCCTGTGGGCCATTAGCAGCAGCAGAATTGTATTCCAACACAATCTGTAACCTCATGGCCCAGCATATCCCTCACTCTACCACTACCATCAAGCCAGGGGACCAACCCTGGTTCAATGAAGAGTGCAAAAATGAGGTGCCAACCTGATGAAGCTACACACATGACTACATGCATGCTAAATAGCAGAATCAGCATGCTATAGACAGAGCTAAGTGATCCCACAATCAACGGATCACATCAAAGCTCTGCAGTACTGCCACATCCAGACATGAATGGTGGTGAGCAATTAAACAACTAACGGAAGGAGGAGGCTGAATGAATATCCCCATCCTCAATGATGGCGGAGCCCAGCACGCGAGTGCAAAAGACAAGGCTGAAGCGTTTGCAACCATCCTCAGCCAGAAGTGCTGAGAAGATGATTCATATTGGCCTCCTCCTGAGGTCTCCACCATCACAGAAGCCAGTCATCAGCCAATTCGATTCACTCCACATGATATCAATAAATGGCTGAGTGCACTGGATACAGTAAAGGCTGTGGGCCCCGACAACATCCCGACTATCGTGCTGAAGACTTGTGCTCCAGAACTAGTCGCGCCTCTAGCCAAGGTGTTCCAGTACAGCTACAACACTGGCATCTACCCGACAATGTGGAAAACTGCCCATGTATGTCCTATCCACAAAAAGCAGGACAAATCTAATCCGGCCAATTACTGCCCCATCAGTCTACTCTCAATCATCAGCAAAGTGATGGAAGGTGTCGTCGACAGTGTTATCAAGCGGCACTTACTCACCAACAACCTTCTCACCGATGCTCAGTTTGGGTTCTGCCAGGACCACTCGGCGCCAGACATCTTTACAGCCTTGGTCCAAATATGGACAAAAGAGCTGAATTCCAAAGGTGAGGTGAGAGTGACTGCCTTTGACATCAAGGCAGCATACTTGCCATAGAGGGAGTGCAACGAAGGTTCACCAGACTGGTTCCTGGGATTGGGGGAATTGTCCTATGAGGACAGATTGAATAGACTAGGCCTATATTCTCTAGAGTTTAGAAGACTGAGAGGTGATCTAATTGAAACATAGAAAATTCTTACAGAGCTTGACAGGGTAGATGCAGGGAGGATGTTTCCCCTGGCTGGGGAGTCAAGAACCAGGGGTCACAGTCTCAGAATAAGTGTTCGGCCATTTAGGACTGAGATGAGGAGAAATTTCTTCACTCAGAGGGTGGTGAATCTTTGGAATTCTCTACCCCAAAGGGCTGTGGAGGCTCAGTTGTTGAGTATATTCAAGACAGAGATCGATAGATTTTTGAATATTAAGGGGATCAAGGAATATGGGGATAGTGCAGGAAAGTGGAGATGAGGTAGAAGATCAGCCATAATCTTATTGAATGGCAGAGCAGGCTCGAAGGACCAAATGGCCTACTCCTGCTCCTATTTCTTATGTTCTTATGTTCTTATGACCGAGTGTGGCATCAAGGAGCCCTAGTAAAATTGAAGTCAATGGTAATCAGAGGGAAAACTCTCCACTGGCTGGAGTCATACCTAGCAAAGGAAGATGGTTGTGGTTGGTGGAGGTCAATCATCTCAGCCCCAGGATATCGCTGCAGGAGTTCCTCAGAGCAGTGTCCTAGGCCCAACCATCTTCAGCTGCTTCATCAATGACCTTCCCTCTATCATAAAGTCAGAAGTGGGGATGTTCGCTGATGATTTCACAGTGTTCAGTTGCATTCGCAACTCCTCAGGTAATGAAGCAGTCCATGCCCACATGCACCATACATGGACGACATTCAGGCTTGGGCTGATAAGTGGCAAGTAACATTTTTTCCACACAAGTGCCAGGCAATGACTATCTCCAACAAGTGAGAGTCTAACCACTGCCCCTTGACATTCAATTGCATTACCATCGCCGAATCTCCCACCATCAACATCTTGGGGGGTATCCATTGACCAGAAACTTAACTGGACCAGCCACATAAATACTGTGGCAACAATAGCAGATCAGAGGCTAGGTATTCTGCGGCAAGTGTCTCACCTCCTTACTCCTCAAAGCCTTTCTACTATCTACAAGGCACAAGTCAGGAGTGTGTTGGAATACTCTCCACTTGCCTGAATGAGTGCAGCTCCAACAACACTCAAGAAGCTCGACACCATCCAGGACAAAGCAACCCACTTGATTGGCACCCCATCCACCACCTTAAACATTCACTTCCTCCACCACCGGCGTACCGTGGCTGCAGTGTGTACCATCTCCAAGATGCACTGCAGCAACTCACCAAGGCTTCTTCGGCAGCACTTCCCAAACCCGCGACCTCTTCCACCTAGAAGGACAAGGGCAGCAGGCACATGGGATCACCATCACCTCCAAGTTCACCTCCAAGTTACACCCCTTCCTGACTTGGAAATATATCGCCGATCCTTCATCGTCGTTGGGTCAAAATCCTAGAACTCCCTACCTAACAGCACTATGGGGGTACATTCACCACACGGACTGCAGTGGTTCAAGAAGGCGTCTCACCACCACCTTCTCGAGGGCAATTAGGGATGGGCAATAAATGCTGGCCTTGCCAGTGATGCCCACATCCCAGGAACGAATAAAACAAAATCTTTCCTGATAGGTATAACCTCTCAGTTGTTGTAAACCTTCTCCAGTGCCTCTATATCCTTCTTATAATACGGAGACCGGAACTGTGCACAATACTCCAAGTATTTTCTTTCTAATTTTTTTGTTTACCTGCACAGAAAGTACAAAACAGAAACAGTGGGGGAAATTTAACCCCAAAAAACAGGTGGGTTCGGTCGGGTGGGAGGCTAAAGTGTTAAAAATCTGAATCCCGATCCCAACCCGCCTCCAACCCGCCCACTTCCGGTTTCAATGGAGGCGGGATGGGAGGGCGGGCAGCCAACCCACTCACAGGGGGTTGTTGCACTTTAAATATTATAATGAGGCTGCGTTCCTCAGTTTGAAGCTTAATCTTAAATTTAACTGTGGGCAGCCGGGTTTCCTGGGCCACAAGGAACCCACCAGCTAAACGAAGGCGAGGACTGCTGGATTCACGAGGTAAGTGCCCTTCCTGTCTCGCCAAACCCCCGTGATCGGACCACCCCTGACGCTTCCGACTTCCCCCTGATCTCCTCCACGGCCTCCAATCTCCCCCCCACCCCCCAAGTCCTCCGATCTCCCCCCCGAGGCCTCCGATCCCCCCAACCTCCAATTCCCAACTTGGACAGATCAATGACCCTGCCCTCAATCACTGACCACCCCATCCGGCCTTCCCACCCCCCCAATGATCCCTGGCCTCGACTCCCTCCGATGATCCCTGTCCCCGACCCCCTCCGACGATCCCTGGCCCTGACTCCCTCCGACGATCCTGGTCTTCCTTCTCTATACTCCCCAGCACACCCGCCTGACAGCCAGCCAACCTTGCAATCTGGCTGGCTGCGGGTGGGAAACAGATAAAAAATCAGGCCCTGCTATTAAATTTGGCCTGAGGGAAACACGTTCTCCTGGGTTTCCCATCCGCATTCCAGCTCCCCCACTCCCTACCCGCCTCCAAGATAAAACTCCGGCCAGTCTGTGCGGCCTAACCAGTCTGTGCTGGTGTTTATTCTCTGCATGGACAGTAGTCCTAGTCCCATGTGTCTGTCCTGTTCCCATTCCTCTTCTGTAAATTTTTCCAGCTATCCTGTTAAAAATCTTTCTGCCACTTTTAATCTATTTCGGAGCTGTCTCATTTTTCAAAGCCATTTCTAGTTCTGACAAGATGGCACTGCACTGACTGTTTCTTTGCTAATACTATTGAGCAGAGTGGCTGAATTAAAAATTAAAGATCGAGTTTTCTAGCACCTAAAGCCAAAGATTTGATTTTTGGACAGTAATTCTGGTTAGTGCAGAAAGTATTCTTTGATGAAACATAAAAGGGTTTTACCATGAGTTTAGAAGAAGAAGAAGAAGAAGAAGACTTGCATTTATATAGCGCCTTTCACAACTACCGGACGTCTCAATGCGCTTTACAGCCAATGAAGTACTTTTGAAGTGGAGTCACTGTTGTAATGTGGGAAACGCAGGCAGCCAATTTGCGCACAGCAAGCTCCCACAAACAGCAATGTGATAATGACCAGATCATCTGTTTTTGTTATGTTGGTTGAGGGATAAATACAGCTGACACAATTTATCAATCAGATCTATTTTTCTTTAGTCTTTGAACAAAATTCTTCCAGCAAAAGAAAATACGATCTTGTAACAACAGTTTTCTTGTTCTGCATCAGAAAAATCTAAATTCTGTAGTAACAAGTATAATTGAGGACAAAATAGGGTAGCTATTTGTTTGCGTTTTGCCCTGTTTTCAGGCCTAAAATTTGTGTTCCACTTACCAATCTTACAGTAGGACATCCAGTGTCGGAAGTGCACACAAAATACGGCCACCACCATATTGGTTGAGACGCTCGTTAGGCGTCCCTGGCAGCTGCTTGAAATGAATGCTGGGTTTATATTTAAATGGGTATCCTGCCTGTATTTGAACCCTTTTGGGAAATTGGTGCCTGAGAGCATTTGATTCACTCCTTCTTAAGCCTGCCCAGGAAAACATGCCACAAACACTCAGAAAGCAGAGTGAAGCAGCAGTATTAACAGGGATCCCCACCTCCATTAAGGTAAGTCTCTGGATAGTAGTTTTTGGCTGCTGAGGACTCTTGGAGCAATTTTTTGCTGCCTTGGCTGAAATTAGTAAGTTTTTCATTCTAATTGCTGTTGGAGAGCTGACTTTTGGCTGCAGCTGTACATTCACTGGGTGCAGGAGTACTGGAAAAGATGGAAATGTTGCTGGGATTACCATTGAGGCTGCCACAGCAGTGGTAACAGCCGCAGCAGCAGCAGCACCGACCTGTGGAGGCTCAAAGAAGACGGCGAAGGAGGCAAGGGCAAAGAAGGCATTCCAGCATGTGGATCTTCCAGAACAGGATGTCTTACCTCAACATGACAGAGGCATGAGGAGGCTGCACCTCAGCAGGCAGGCAGTCACTGACCTATGCCATTTGTTGCAGCAGGAATTGTAGCTAAACACCAGGACACACACAGCACTGCCAAATTGGCTGTTGGCAGGTTTTAGACAGACTCCAACCCCTCTTGGCCCCACAAAAATAACTAAGAACATACCTGTCCAGGTGAAACTAGGCAGAGCGTGCACCTTTCATCGTGCACTGTTCACCATGCATGTTCTGCCCAGTTGAGTTCCAAATGGCAATCAGAGGTATTTCACAGTGTATTTCACAGGACCCTGATTCGCATTAAAAAAGGGCCTATCGCCTGAAACAGGCGGGTGCTCTGGCCACCCAGAAGTAGGCCCTTTCAAAGGTGATTTCAGCCGGACCGAGAGCTGGAACGGGGCGGTAAGCTTTTCCTCACCATTTATGGGGCACTGCCATCTAGTTTCCATCCAGCAGAGCCAATGAAAATCTCCCCCCCCCTCTTGCTTTGCACGGACATGACCTCAAATGAATATTTAAATGAAATGCTCACCTGTTTGAGAAAGGCATTCCACCACCCTTAGTTTACTAACACACTTATTTCAGAATTCTTGTCCTTATCTACAAGTCCTTCCATAGCTTCCCCCCATTCGACTTCTGCAACCTCCTTCAGCCTAATGCTCCTGCACAGGCCTTCTGCTTTCCCAACTTTTCCAACTCTGGATTCCTTTGCCTCCTTCTCTTTCTCTGCTCTTCTTCTAATGGCAGAGCCTGCACCCAACCTGGCCCCACACTGCTTTCCCTAATCCCCTACACCGTGGTCTCCCTCTCCTCTTGTTCAAAAGCATCTTTAAATCCTACCTCTTTGAACTTGCCGATAGTCATTATCCCTAATCCTTCCCTCACCACTGCTTGGTATCTGGTTGCTTTTATTTATTTTTTATTTGTACGAAGCACTTTGGGCCACTATAAAAGTGCATGTACTTGATTGTTAAACTTTAAACTATCTTTAGGATTTAGAATGAAGGTTAAGATCCACCGGCCTGCAAATTAAAATGAGGGAGAGGTGACATGTACGCCGATTTAATGTTACCACGGCGAATTTGGACCTTTGTGCTGAGTTAATCGCTCGATCCTAAGCTTCCCAGAAAACCCAGCATTCAACAGACTGACAGAGACGTTGTCAGCACCTCTTAAAGGGACACACACATCTTTTAGGTAAGTTTTCATTTAAGCTTTTGAAATGTTTTATTTTATTTTATTGAAGTAGAGGCCTGCTGCAATACATGTTAAAATTTTAAGTAATTAGGGAGTGCTGCTGGATGCTTGCAAGGCTTCGGATGGTAAAGGAAGGCCTCTGAGAAAACAAAAAATGCTGCAAAAACTCAGCATCGTGGAGAGAGAAACAGAGTTCATGTCTCAATCAAGATGCTGGCTGACCTGCTGAATATTTCCAGCATTTTATGTCGCAATTTCAAATTTAGAGCATCTACTCTCAGAGGGAAGAGGAAGATGCAGAAGAGGAAGGCGGAGAAGAGGAAGAAGCTGAAGAGGACGAAACAGAAGAGGAAGAAGCCGAAGAGGAAGAAACAGAAGATGAGGAAGCAGAAGGAGGGATGCAACCCAGACAGCCTCTTTCTGGCTGTGATATCCGGATGGAATCATCCGCCTAGGGTACCAGTGACCACAACACCAATTTTTTAAAATTAGTTCCTGGGATGTGGCCAGCATTTATTGCCCTGGAGAAGGTGGTGGTGAGCCGCCTTCTTGAACCGCTGCAGTCGTTGTGGTGAACGTGCACCCACAGTGCTGTTAGGGATGGTGTGTGACTTGGAGGGGAGCTTGAAGGTGGTGGTGTTCCCATGCGCCAGCTGCCCTTGTCCTTCTAGGTGGTAGAGGTCGCGGGTTTGGGAGATGCTGCCAAAGAAGCCTTGGCGAGTTGCTGCAGTTCATCTTGTAGATGGCACACACTGCAGCCACGGTCCGCTGGTGGTGCAGGGAGTGAATGTTTAAGATGGTGCATGGGTGCCAATCAAGTGGGCTGCCTTTTCCGGATAGTGTCAAGCTTCTTGAGTGTTATTGGAGCTGTACTCATCCAAGCAAGTGGAGAGTATTCCATCACACTCCTGACTTGTGCCTTGTAGATGGTGGAAAGGCTTTGGGGAGTTAGGAGGTGAGACACTTGCTGCAGAGTACCCAGCCTCTGACCTGCTCTTGTAGTCACAGTATTTATGTGGCTGGTCCATTTAAGTTTCTGGTCAATGGATACCCCCAGGATGTTGATGGTGGGTGATGGTACTGCTGTTGAATGTCAAGGGGCGGTGGTTAGACTCTCGCTTGCTGTAGATAGTCATTGCCTGGCACTTGTGTGGCGTGAATGTGACTTGCCACTTATCAGCCCAAGCCTGAATGTTGTCCAGGTCTTGTTGCATTCGGGCATGGACTGCTTCATTGTCTGAGGAGTTGCGAATGGAACTGAACACTGTGCAATCATCAACGAACATCCCCACTTCTGACCTTATGATGGAGGGAAGGTCATTGATGAAGCAGCTGAAGATGGTTGGGCCTAGGACACTGCCCTGATGTCCTGGGGCTGAGATGATTAACCTTCAACAACCACAACCATCTTCCTTTGTGCTAGGTATGACTCCAGCCAGTGGAGAGTTTTCCCCCTGATTCCCATTGATTTCAATATGACTAGTGCTCCTTGATGCCACACTTGGTCAAATCCTGGCTTGATGTCAATGGCAGTCACTCTCAACTCACCTCTGGAATTTAGCTCTTTTGTCCATGTTTGGACTAAGGCTGTAAAGAGGTCTGGAGCCGAGTGGTCCTGGCGGAACCCAAACTGAGCATCGGTGAGCAGGTTACGCCTGGCATGCTCTTCTACACTCCTCATTGAACCAGGGTTGGTCCCTGGCTTGATGGTAATGGTAGAGTGAGGGATATTCCGGGCCATGAGGTTACAAATGATGGTGGAATACAAGTCCGCTGCTGCTGATGGCCCACAGCGCCTCATGGATGCCCAGTTTTGAGCTGCTAGATCTGTTCTGAATCTATCCCATTTAGCATGGTGGTAGTGCCACACAACACAATGGAGGGTGTCCTCAGTGTGAAGATGGGATTTCGTCTCCACAAGGACTGTGCGGTGCACTGCTACCAATGCTGTCATGGACAGATGCATCTGCGACAGGTAGTTTGGTGAAGATGAGGTCAATTAGGTTTTTCCCTCGTATTGGTTGACCACCTGCCACAGTCCCAGTCTGGCAGCTATATCCTTCAGGACTCGGCCAGCTCAGTCAGTAGTGGTGCTACCGAGCCACTCTTGGTGATGGATATTGAAGTCCTCCACCCAGAGTACATTCTGTGCCCTTGCTACTCTCAGTGCTTCTTCCAAGTTGTGTTCAACATGGAGGAGTACTGATTCATCAGCTCAGGGAGGGTGGTAGGAGGTAATCAGCAGGAGGTTTCCTTGCCCATGCTTGACCTGAAGTCATGAGGCTTCATGGGGTCCGGAGTCAATGTTGAGGATTCCCAGGGCCACTCCCTCCCGACTATATACCACTGTGCCACCACCCCTGGTGGGTCTTTCCAGCCGGTGGGACAGGACGTACCCAGGGATGGTGAAGGAGGAAATTCACCTTTCAACGTTAGTCCCACACCTTACCTTCCCTCTGTTACGGACCATCACAGAATCCTTTTGGCCATGATGCTGAAATAAAAGCCATCACAAATCAAACTTTCCAATCTAACTTTAAAGATTTATCCATCCAATAAGACATCAAGAAATCAACTCATCACCCTTATGCCTTCTCTTAGTGACTGTCTTGTGTGTGCTTTTGCCTATCCTACTGATGTCACACAGTGCTACCCCAGTGGCTGCAGCATGGCTCGTGGAAGGCTGCTGACTTTCAGTGGGGGACACTGCAAATGGCCTTTAGGTTGACCTTGAGGAGCTGGTGACTGGGAGTGTCAAATCGAGTGATGGTGTTTCTTCTTCTTCTTCTTCTTCTCCTTCTTCTTCTTCTTCTTCTTCTTCTTCTTCACTCTCCTGTCCCTTTTCTTGGCCAACCACTGGCTGGGCAGGCTGGATTTCTTGGGTGTGTGAAATGAGGAAGGCACAAGGGTGGAGTTGTGGTGAGGGGAGGGCGAGAAAGCAAGAGGTGCATGCCAGAAGGAGGATACCAGCATCCTTTCTGCCTCACCGCTGGCCAAGGGCTCAGCCATGCCCCTGCCAAGAATGGCCAGCACCGTCTCCTCTAAGCGGGTGTGGTGAGGCTAAGAATGGGAGGTGTGCCTCGTGATTGGTGCAGATTGTTGAGGGGGCAGTCGTGCATTGAGCAGTGTGTGAGGCTCGTGATGCAGTTGGTAGGAGACAGCTTTTGAAGATGCATTCACTGACCTTGACCAATGGTTTGAGGTCATGAAGCTTCTACGGGCACTGGAGCCAGGTGGTGGGGGCAACACTGCTGGCAGTGACGGTCTCGGTGATGTGGTCCCACATCGTTCTTTCTGGAGAACCTCCTGGCCCCTGTGGGTAGAGATCTTCTCTTGCTGTGTTGACCTCCTGCATAAAGCTGGAGTGCTGTGTGCGAGACCCTGGGTGCCCCTTCCCTGGCTTGTTGAGCCATTTGTGTTAGTGCTGGAGACTCCCTTTTGGGACTTCTTTTTAATGTTAATTTTTTTTTAAAAGGCAGTAAGGGCTGAAAACTGCTCACTGGCAAAGACCATTTGATTTTCGGGCTGTTGTTTCGCCGGCAATGCCCTTCAGGTAGGTCTTACAAGAGGGAGGGGCGACCGGGAGAGGGATTAAGGGAGTGATTGAGAAAGGTAGATGTTTCATTGGGAGAGGGGTTGAGGGAGAGATTTGGAAAGGGGTTGAGTGAGTGATCATGAGAGGGAGAGTGGTGGTGTTTGGAAGGAGGTGGGAAGGCAGCGATCAGGAGAGTGAGGGGGAGGCAGCGATCAGGAGAGTGAGAGGGAGGCAGCGATCAGGAGAGTGAGGGGGAGGCAGCGATCAGGAGAGTGAGAGGGAGGCAGCGATCAGGAGAGTGAGGGGGAGGCAGCGATCAGGAGAGTGAGAGGGAGGCAGCGATCAGGAGAGTGAGGGGGAGGCAGCGATCAGGAGGGGGAGCGAGCGGTGGCCAGCAGCGGCCTGTGGTTTTAATGTGGAGCTGGGAGTAGCACTCCTGCTCCTCCCGGCTCCACCTTTAGAGAAGTATTTTTTTTTAAACTTACCTTTTTGGTGGCGTCCTGCAGATGCCCCTCTAAGGACTGCTGGTTAGGCTGCATGTAGAATTGGATTTCCTGATCACAGCCTGTCCGGTTTTGGCTGCATTCAGGACAAACCAATTTGGTAAAGGAGGGCTTCAAACAGGCATTAGACCACTTATTTGCTATGTAAATAGCCTAATGCCTGTTTCAGGTGCGTGCTCTGGACGCCTCCTTTGATGCCTATACAAATATGATGGGTGGCGCACTTCCATCTCAGAATGTGCACTGCCCACCATTTTGGATGATTTGGCGCCTGTTTTATGCTTGTATAATGGATGCAACATCATCAAACTTCTTTGCTTTATTGTGTAAATAATTAATCAAGTCATTTATAAAAAAAGTTTAGGATATTTCACCTTGGCAAACCAATGCACATTCTTAGCTATTTACTGTTCCTGCATAAAGTTGAGTATGAAGTCAAAATTGTAACAAAAATTGTCATATGAAGTGATGTCACAGTAAAGCAATTCCCATAATCATTTTTGGATGTCCCTGTCAGAAAGTTAATTTAATTACGATGTTGCTAATTCAGATTTATCCCCTCCACCAAAGAATTGTGTTCATTACTTAATTTCCTCTAAAACGGAACTATGATTTTATCACCTTACATCTAATATGATCTGACAGGAATACATTAAAAGTCCAGTGAAAATAATCCATATTGCAGCATTACCAAATGTCATTGCTGTTCTTATTTTTCTCTGAGTTTGAGCAGAACAAAGTTAACTCATTGAGAACAGCCTTAGGATTTGTGCGCCTAAATTTAAAAAAAAATGGGCCAAATTATCTTTTGGTTATTTCAAGCATATTATTGTTTTATAGCTTTCTCTAAATTTATTTTACAACACTAATTTTCAGAAATTTGAGAGAAAATCAGTTTTGGTATATATTTTGTTCTAGGAAACAGACAGAAAAGATTCATACTTTCATAGATAAATCAGAACTCATGCAATTCCAAGCATCTTGCCTCTGGGGAATTGCAGACTCAATTAAAAATGAGGCTATTCATCTTCATGTTAGAATTTACATCAAGCAGCATATAGAAGTAGCAGATCAGACTGGAAGTATCATGACAGTAGATTGGTTATAAATATTCAAGCAGCACACA
Source organism: Squalus acanthias (assembly GCA_030390025.1). Lineage (NCBI taxonomy): Eukaryota > Metazoa > Chordata > Chondrichthyes > Squaliformes > Squalidae > Squalus > Squalus acanthias. The sequence continues at coordinate 89,244,066 of CM059426.1, forward strand.
CTTTGACAACCTGCGAGGATGATTTCATTGGTACATGTAGCAGCACCGTAAACAAATGCCAGATTTTCTCTGCTTGCTATTTCTTGCAAGATTGTAAATGTGTTGAAGAAAGAAGGCGTTTACGATTTTGGTAGTAATAGCAACCAGTGGAAATCCTAATGTCAAAAGCGATGAGATGACTACAGCTTTCACTGAAGAGAACAAGATACACCACGGTTATTGCACTGTTTGAACCAGACCTAATGCCTATCAGGTCAACTCCCTATACATAAATTGGAATAAATAGTACTAATCTATATAAGCAATATTATTGACAATGTAATATAACTAAGCTGGAGACATTCTTTTCCCTGGATTTCCCTCTGCCCTGCAGAAGTCATCCAGGAAATGGGCCACCATAAAGTGTGTAAGATAAAAATGTTGATTGTGCCTACCTTTGCCAATTGTACATTCTCCCCTTCAAGTGCAACAACCTTTCAGTAACCTTACGCTGGGATCATGTGTCACCGCTCTCACAGTCCCCGGCTGTGAACCAGCTATCCCCTCCGCAAATTCAGATTCCACACTCGGAGCTGACAGCAATGTTGAAAATGAGATGTGCATGCTTTTTTAAACCCACCCCTCCAGGGCACATACTTTAGGGATGGCCCTAAAAGAAGTTGGAGAAAAATTGGCAAAATCAGATTGCAAAGAGAGAAAGAAAGAAAGACTTACATTTATATAGCGCCTTTCACGACCTCAGGATGTCCCAAAGCGTTTTACAGCAATGAAGTACTTTTGAAGCGTAGCCACTGTTGTAAAATAGGAAACGCAGCAGCCAAATTGCACACAGCAAGCTCCCACAAACAGCAATGTGATAATAACCAGATAATCTGTTTTTAATGTTGATAAATATTTGCCAGGACGGGATAACTCCTCTGCTCTTTTTTGAAATAGTGCCATAGGATCTTTTATGTCCACCTGAGAGAGCAGACGGGGCCTCGGTTTAACGCCTCATCCAAAAGACAGCACTTCTGACTATGCAGCACTCCCTCAGTACTGTACTGTCAGCCTAGATTTTTGTGCTCAAGTCTCTGGAGTGAGATTTGAACCCATAAACTTCTGACTCAGAGGCAAAAGTGCTACCAACTGAGCCATGGCTGGATTCCAGCAATTGCAAACTGGAATTTTCACTTTGAAGAGAGTGCAGGTTTGCGAGTGGGTGGGCAGTTAAAAGCGTTGAAATAGACAGGGCGTCGGGGAGCCCCCTTCATCCCGCTGACTTCCACGTTTCTCAGCGCGCCAGAAACCCCCTCGGGAGAGGCGGGTGACCCAATTAAAGTATTTAAGAACTCGTTAACTGGCTATTAACAGGCTTTTTAACCTGATGTTGCAGCTTTGACTGGCTGTGCATGGGATTCACAGGCTTCCTGAACCTCACCTGTGAAAACAAAGTGAGAGCTGAGCGGCCATTGAGCGAGTTGAACAATTGACAGTTGAAAAAAATCACATAAATACTCACACCTCACAACTGCTTCCTTGCCTAAGGGAAAGGCTCTTGCTGCCACCATTTGTGCTGAGATTTTGCTTTCAGGAGTTTGCAGGTGCTTTCTACAACCTGGGAAGGTGAGAGTGACTGCCCTTGACATCAAGGCAGCATTTGACCGAGTGTGGCAGCAAGGAGTCCCAGTAAAACTGAAGTCAATGGGAATCGGGGAAAACGCTCCACTGGCTGGAGTCATACCTAGCACAAAGGAAGATGGTTGTGGTGGTTGAAGGTCAATCATCACAGCCCCAGGACATCGCTGCAGGAGTTCCTCAGGGCAGTGTCCTAGGCCCAACCATCTTCAGCTGCTTCATCAATGACCTTCACTCCAACATAAGGTCAGAAATGGGGATGTTCGCTGATGACTGCACAGTGTTCAGTGCCATTCACAACTCCTCAGATAATGAAACAGTCCATGCCCACATGCAACAAGACCTGGATGACGTTCAGGCTTGGGCTGATAAGTGGCAGGTAACATTCACGCCACAGAAGTGCCAGGCAATGAATATCTCCAACAAGTGAGAGTCTAACCGCCTTCCCTTGACATTCAACGGCATTAACATCGCCAAATCCCCCACCATCAACATCCTGGAGGTCACCATTGACAAGAAACTTAAATGGACCAGCCACATAAATACTGTGGCAACAAGAGCAGGTCAGAGACTAGATATTCTGCGGCGAGTGTCTCACCTCCTGACTCCCGAAAGCCTTTCCACCATCTACAAGGCACAAGTAAGGAGTGTGATGGAATGCTCTCCACTTGCCTGGATGAGTGCAGCTCCAACAACTAGAAATAGTAGATGCATTGCTGGTCATCTTCCAAAATTCTATAGACTCTGGAACAGTTCCCATGGATTGGAAGGTAGCTAATGTAACCCCACTATTTAAAAAAGGTGGGAGAGAGAAAACGGGAAATTATAAGCCTGGCATCGGTAATGGGCAAAATGCTAGAGTCCATTATAAAAGATGTAATAGCAGACCACTTGGAAAACAGTAACAGGATCAGACAAAGTCAACATGGATTTACAAAAGGTAAATCATGCCTGACTAATCTACTGGAATTTTTTGAGGATGTAACTGGTAGAATAGATAAGGGAGAACCAATGGATGTGGTGTATTTGGACTTTCAGAAGGCTTTCGATAAGGTCCCGCATAAGAGATTAGCGTGTAAAGTTAAGGCACATGGGATTGGGGGTAATGTACTGATTTGGATAGAGAACTGGTTGGCAGACAGGAAGCAAAGAGTTGGAATAAACGGGTCTTTTTCCGAGTGGCAGGCAGTGACTAGTGGGGTACCGCAGGGATCGGTGCTAGGACCCCAGCTATTCACAATATATATTAATGATCTAGACGAGGGAACTAGATGTAATATCTCTAAGTTTGCAGATGACACAAAGCTGGGTGGGCGTGTGTACTGTGAGGAGGATGCAGAGAAACTCCAGTATGATTTGGACAGGTTGGGTGATTGGGCAGATGCATGGCAGATGCAGTATAATGTGGATAATTGCGAGGTTATCCACTTCGGTGACAAAAACAGGAAGACAGATTATTTTCTGAATGGCAATAGATTGGGAAAAGGGGAAGTGCAACGAGATCTTGGAGTCCTTGTGCACCAGTCGCTGAAGGTAAGCATGCAGGTGCAGCAGGCAGTTAAGAAGGCAAATGATATGTTGGCCTTCATAGCGAGAGGATTCGAGTACAGGAGCAAGGATGTCTTGCTGCAGTTGTACAAGGCCTTGGTGAGACCACACCTTGAGTATTGTGTGCAGTTTTGGTCACCTTATCTGAGGAAGGATGTTCTTGCCATGGAGGGAGTGCAGCATAGATTTACCAGACTGATACCTGGGATGGCAGGAATGACGTTTGAAGAGAGATTGGGTCGATTAGGCTTATATTCGCTAGAGTTTAGAAGAATGAGAGGGGATCTCATTGAAACTTATAAAATTCTAAAAGGACTAGACTAGATGCAGGAAGGATGTTCCCGATGGTGGGGGAGTCCAGAACCAGAGGTCACAGTCTAAGGATAAGGGGTAAGCCATTTAGGACTGAAATGAGGAGGAATTTCTTCACCCAGAGAGTGGTGAACCTGTGGAATTCTCTACCACAGAAAGCAGTTGAGGCCAATTCATTAAATATATTCAAGAAGGAGATAGATATATTTCTTAAGGCTAAAGGGACCAAGGGATATGGGGAGAAAGCAGGGACAGGGTACTGAATTTGGATGATCAGCCATGATCACATTAAATGGCGGAGCAGGCTCGAGGGGCCGAATAGCCTACTCCTGCTCCTTTCTTCTATGCTTCTATGCTTCTAGGACAAAGCAGCCCGTTTGATTGGCACCCCATCCACTACCTTAAACATTCACTCCCTCCACCACCGGCGTACCATGGCTGCAGTGTGTACCATCTACGAGATGCACTGCAGCAACTCGCCAAGGCTTCTTGAGCAGCACCTCCCAAACCCACAACCTCTTCCACCTACAAGGACAAGGGCAGCAGGCGAATGGGAACACTGCCACCTCCAAGTTCCCCCCCAAGTCACACACCATCCTGACTTAGAAGTATATCGCCGATCCTTCATCGTCGCTGGGTCAAAATCCTGGAACTCCCTCCCTAACAGCACTGTGGGAGTACCTTCACCACATGGACTGCTGTGGTTCAAGAAGGCGGCTCACCACCACCTTCTCAAGGGCAACTAGGGATGGGCAATAAATGCTGGCCTTGCCAGCGACGCCCAGATCCCATAAGCGAATATAAAAAAAGTCACTCGCACTACATTGGAAGATTGTGCCTCTGATCTCCACGTTACCTGGCATCTATCAGATCACCATGTGTGCTGCTTATGCTGTTTCACCTTAGACCTCAGATTCGGACCAAGATTAATCCCAGCAGCAACAACACCAGCAATACCAGCAGGAGCAGCCTTCTCCTCACTGAACTGTTACTCCACAGGAGAGAGGTGATGAGCACAGGGGTGCACCTTGGAGGAGGCGATACTCACAACACAGGGTATATAGGCAGAGGATGAGCTTCCTGGACATGACTGAACAGCAGTGCCTCAGGAGACTCAGGCTATCGCGTCAGGTTATGGCAGACATTTGTATCTTGCTGGAAGAAGACCTGCTGCCCAGAGGACCTGGTGGACACGCCTTACCAGTGCCTGTCAGAGTCACCAGCACCCTCAACTTCTTCACCTCAGGCTCCTTCCAGGGATCTGTAGCAGCCATTTGCAGGATCTTGCAGTTGGCCACCCACAAATGCATCACCCAGGTGACCGATGCCATGTTTCACAAGTCAGGCACTTTGTAAACTTTGCCACTGATGAAGCCAGTCAGACTGAGCGGGCGCTCGGCTTTGTGGCTCTGGCTCACTTCCCACAAGTGCAGGGTGTCATCGACTGCACACATGTGGCCTTCAAGGCACCCCCAGGTCACCCAGGATTATTTGTGAACTACAAGGGCTTCCACTCCCTCAATGTGCAGCTCGACTGCAACCACAAAAAGATCCTTATGCATGTGTGCGCCAGATTCCCAGGACTCTTTCATCCTGAACCAGTACCCCCTCCTTCAGCTCTCTCACCTCCGACCAGACTTACTGGCTGGCTGCTTGGAGACAAAGGATTTCCACTGAAGACGTGGCTGATGACACCCTTGAGACGGCCAAGCAATGAGACCGAGGAGCATAATAATAAGAGCCACAAGATGACCAGATGTGTAATAGAGCAAGCAGTCGGGATGCTGAAGATGCGCTTCAGATGCCTGGACAGATCTGGAGGTGCCCTTCAATACGCACCAGCCAAGGTCTCCAGAATGATCGTTGTATGCTGTGCTCTGCACAACACAGCGCAGCAGTGAGGATTGGAGCTGCAGGAGGAACAAGACGCAGAGCGCACAGCCTCTTCAGAGGAGGATGAGGATGAGGAGCAGCTGGAACACGAGGAGGAGGAGCAACCTGAAGTTGACATGGCACCAGTAATGGCGCACATTGCTGCCCGGGTGGCCCAGGATGGCCTCATAATGGCACGATTTAGTTAAGTTGCACCAGTGCACCCATATGGCACGCAAATGCTGAACCAACTTCCCCCACCCCCAACACCACAAAGCAGTCCTCAAATGACCAAACCATTCCTGTCACATATACCCATTGCTCGAGGTTAAGTAATATCTTCCCATTCACCCCAACTGACAAGGCCACTTCCCAGGTAGCAGGCAAAAATGGACAAGACAGGAAAGTGGTGCAAATAAATGAATTTATGTGGCACATAAATACAACTGAAACTTAACCCTCTAACATTTTGGAACACACCCATGTGCATACCCTTGTGCATCTACAATTGGGTCATTTTTCTTTTCCTACCACTTCTACGACATGCAGCCCTTTGACTTCAGCAGAGGCAGAGGCAGGCTGCTCACTTCCCTGCTCTGACTGCTTAGACAATTTTGGCGGATGTCCTCTGGCTTTTCGAGCCTGTGAGGGCCCCGCCAAAGACTGCTCCTCCTGCAGCTGTGCAGGGGCAGACTCGGCCATCGGGATCCGAGGAAGCATGTGGGGCTCTGACTGAGGGGAAGGCAATGGGGGAGAAGTGTGAGCGCTTTGAGCAGAGTCCCCACTTCCATGTCCCCTCTCACCATCATCCCTCTCATGGGCCACCCGCACTTCCCTGCTAGCACGGAGCTGGAGAGCACCTTGCTGCACATCAGTGGGGTGATGAATGGCCAAGTCTAGGTTTGTATCCCTCCCAAATATGACTGCAATCAGAGTCTGCAAGCTGTTGTTCACAGCAAGCATACACTCGTTTGACTGGCGCATTTGATGCTCCATGCAGGTGGCCGCCCTTTCCATGGATCATAGCCATCATCTGCGACACCATGCTGCTCATGTTGGAGATGGACTCCTCCATTCTCCCTACAGTCGTGCACATCACGGCTGGAAAAGCTGCCAGAGCCTCCCGTATTTTTTGCTGTTCCTCCAGAATCATCTTCTTTGTGACGGCCCCCAAGGTTCAGCATCTGCGTCCAGCTGAGCAGAGCTTGGAGTGTCCTGCACCCTCCAATGAGGACTCTCCACTGCTGTCCCTGTCTCCACCATCTGCTTTTGCTCACTTGTGATCTGTGAGACACCAGGTGACAACACTACTCTCTCTCTCACTGGACCCACTGACGTGTGAGTATCTGCGCTGATGCTGTTTGCGAATGGGTCTGGTGAAACTGCACCCTCAGAGGCTGCAGCTTCCTATGAGGAGTCATCTTTCTCCTCTGGCTGGACACTTGATGGACCTGTGGGAGAGTAATGACATGAATTAGAACTGTTATGATCAGAATGTTTTAAGGTAGCATTATGCACATGATCATATTTCACTGGCTGCTGACATCAAGTCACCATGAGTGACTGTTGTATGCCATGTGGCTGTATGATAGTTAATTCTGTCACCAGGTTGCTGGGATGTCCCCCTCTCTCCATCTCCCACCACCAGCAGCTCCGGAACTCCACTTATGTCCAGCGCCTCCTCCTCTGCTACAGTCAATGGAGTGGTAATTGGAGAGCCACCTCTGGTTCTCTGCCTCTCCCTGGTGTTCTGGGCTCTTCTCCTGCAAGAAGGGAAACAAGAGACCTTTGAGTGAGAGTCATGGAATGAGTGTAAGGGATGGATGAGCTACATCTGTAGAGGGTGACTATTGCCAAATGGCCTCCTTCTGTGGCGTTAATTTCTATGATTCTATGATTGCATTAAGATGAGGATGAGTGTCAGTGGTGGATAGTAAGATGGGGATGTGAGTAAGTGCATAGACAATGAGGGATGGGTGGACTTGCAAGGTAGGTTGGTGTGAGGAGTGACGTGCAGGAGTAGGCTTGGGAAGGCAGAGTGAGGGGGTTGGGGTGACACGCACATCAGGATGTAGGGCAATGTTGCATAGCACTCACCTTTCCTGCCCTCATGAGGTCTTTAAATCTCTTCCTGCATCGTATCCAGAACCTGGGAACCACACTCCTGCTGCACACATCTTCCACGATCTCCAGCCATGCCCTCTTTGTCTCGGCTGCTGGCCTCTTCCTCCCGACACCAGGGAAGGGGACCTCCCTGCAGGCTCTCAATATCTAGAGCAGGATTTCCAGGGAGGCATCACTGAATTTGGGGGCAGCCTTTTGGCGCTGAGCCTGCATTTTTGCTTAAAAATCTTCATACCTTTATATTCAAACAACTAGCTTAGTCTCACAAGAATCCACTGTCTCCCCCACCAAACTCTGCAGCACCTCCACCAACCTTCAACTGTCATCTGTGCAATGCTCCTTTAAATAGCTGACCTAAAGTCGAGTCATCCGTGCCGTCATCAGACCCGCTCCAGTTAATTGGACGGGAAAGCCGCTTGACTGATTCAATTGCAGTGGTTTAGTTAAAAATGCCACTGCAGAACGCACTGCTAGAACGTCTGGGATAGCGACCCGCTACATGGCCCACCCCACACCCAACCCGACGGAAAGGTATGGATTCAGTCTATAGACTCTAAAAAAGTAACTTATTATATAGTTTCCAAAACATTTAAGTAATCCCAAGCAAGTGATAAGGTAGATGATAATAAGAAATATCCGTGAAATAGTATACTTGGCTGCTTGTGAAAAAAATGGGATGAATTTTATGATCTTCGTGAGAGTACACAAAAGACAACCCTATCAATGGGCCACCCCCACCAATTCAATTGTTAAATTTTGTAATATACAGTTATATGTAATAACTAATCCACACTGAGCTTTAGTTATTGAAAAGTACCCAAATAATACAAAAATGTGTCTAAAGATAAAATATGTCCTTACCTGGAAGAGTAAAATAAATAATATTTTCTTCAAGAAGGAAACAAAGATTCAGAGTTAGAGAGCTGTTCTGCTGGTAAGAGATTTCTTCGATGATTTCCAATAGTCTTCGTGGAATGCCTTATAGAGATGTCTGTCTCAGTCCACTATTAGAAAATGTAGCATTATAAGCGTATGACCTGAATCACATTTTTCTAGGAATCCTAAAGTGTCAACAGTTATACTAATGAGATGGAAGCATACATGGCAAAAAAGCAAAAGCCAACAGATTCATGAAAGCGTGCAGCCCTGAGTGTAGTTCTTGGGATACAGGAAGACATAGTATTAGGCTGAAAATGCAGCGGGACACTGACTTGCCAGAACGTAAGCTGCAGATATACTTAACATTCAATCACTTTTATCCAAGGGGGAATGAAGCTGACATACACAAGGTGCAGATTTGAACAGTGGTGAATTTAGAAATTACTGAAGGAAGATGTGATTGCTGAAGACAGGGGGTTTGGATTTCTGCTTTGGGTGCAATTGGTGAAACGGGCACAAACTGCGTCCAAAATTGCGCCTGCTTTGAAAAGTTTTTTTCTCGAATTTCCGCTCAAACTCAATTGCATTATCACCAAACGCAAAATCTGCCATGAACCTGCACAATCTGACAGTGTTTTAAAACATAAATAAAAAAAATTCTGCTTTAAAAAATATTCCTTGATATATTTAAGTGTGGTAACTAGGAGCAGTTTGATTAATACAGCTGGAAATGGGTTTATCACAACAAATAAGTATTTTTAATCACAGTGTCGGTCCATCACTTCTGAGTAACCCAATTTTAAATTACTGAAAATTACTTTTAAAAACTATACAGAACCAATTCCTAGTTATATTGGGGTACAGTAATCAGTTTCTTAATAAAAAAAAAATACATTCAAAAGCTTTTAAAATGTTCCTATTAGTGTACTTGCACCCAAAAGAACCAGCTTAACTTTTAGAGCCTCCTCAAAGGCCTGTAAACAAGCACAATTGGTGGGAACACCCAATGGTGATGAATTCATCCTGAGGCGTGGCCAGTTTTGTGGGCGGGGCCTGCTTCTAACTTGCGTTGCGCTGAATGTAATTTGTGCTTAAAATTCTGCGATCTTCTGTGCTGGTTACGCCAATTTACGCCAAAAAAACAGCGGAATCGAGCGGAAACTCCGGGCCATGATATCTATTTTCTAGCAGGGTCTGGGGGCACATCCCACACCAAAAAGTTTTGATTTTTTTTTAATACTTTATTTAGTGCATTTTGGGGCCTAATGTAATTCTGACTTTCAAACCAAAAATAATGGGCTGTAATTTGTGGCCCCTACGGGTGCGTGCAAGGTGCGTACGCGCCCATAGTGGCCACACAAGTTCCGGGTTTAGGCATGCGGAGCGCATGTGCTAAAACCCGGAACTTGCGATCTGTCAAGAATCTTCTTGACAGATCATACGCAACCCCGGGAAAAGGGCATCTGTGGGCGGAGAGTTGGGCTATTTGCCAAACTACTGCCCAGCGAATGCCCGTGAAATTCTTACACCAGGTAAAAGCAGGTGTAAGGCCTGCTTTTGCCAGCCTAAGGGGTAAAAATTAGGTCGCGCCCCATTTGGGGCGCAAATATCGTCTGGACACAAATATTAGCGCCTGGCGCTAATTATCGGCACTGACTGGAAACTTCACTTTTACCGCCCCGGGAGGTGAGTGGAGCGCTAAATCAGGCGCTGCACACCTGTCTTAAGGCGCAAAGGCCAAGGAGTGAGGCGCTAACTCAGAGCGCTGGCGAAGCTCATGTAATGTCAGTCAGCCATGGAACACACACACAATGGCACGGGCCAGTTCTTAAAGGGGATGGTTAATCTTGCTTTCCATCCACATCCTGTTCATTGCAGCCTTGAATCTCGGCCTGGAGAGACTTGCACATCAAATGTGCTGGAAAGAACAATGGAGAGTACCAGGCAAAGAGCTCAGAGTGCAGCTCCCACAGTCTCTGCTAAATCGATACAAGGAATGGCAAATCAAAATGAACCTGCAAAGTGCTGCTCAGTACCCAAATCTCCTTCACACAACGTTGAATCTCTCCAGAAGTCTCTCCCTCTCTCTCTCAGAATGCGTAGTTCAAAAATGCCACCAACAATAAAAGACAGGAAGAGGCCCCCTTTAAATAGCGCCCCCCCCAGCCCCACAGCGATTGATAGCGTTCCAGTCTTCTGGTCGTTGGATGCGCCAGGCGGTAAGGCAGGGGGCGCCACTCAATTTCCGCTCCGGGGCGCCACAAGGGCGTTGCACCATGGAATGACGTCATAATCTGCGCGCGCAGGTGGTCGCAGCGGTAAGTTTTAGCGCCGCCGCACAATCTCTAGTTAAGTTCCCGAGCGGCGCAAACATCGCTGCGCCCGGGCGTTAGCGGCTTTGCGCCCCATTAGCGCCCTCTTAAGGCGCTAACGGGAGGCGCAACCAACTGAATTTTTACCCCCAAGACTTTTAAAGAACAGAAAAATATTTTTTTTAAATAATTTACACATTTAAAAACCTGTGAAATAAGGTAAGTTTATTTTTAACCCCTTTAAAATATGTAAATTTATTTTTCAAAAAATTTAATTTTTGTTTTAAATATTTAATTAAATGCCATTTTGATTAATTTTAAATATGTGATTTAAAAAAAAATTATTTGAAGTGCAGAGGTATTTTTGGGGGTATTCCCATTCATATCTATGGAGGTTCCGTACATATGGAATGGGGATTCCCTTTCTTTCATTGGTTGGGCTGGCCCACATGATCCCAGGGGCGCTTGCAAACCGCCTGCGCCCCTGGGATACGTGGGCCTCTACTCAGGCCTACGCATAGAGGTCCAGGAGCGCAAGTGTCCGAACCTCCGGGACCATCAGGTAAGTTGGTTGATTTTTTGCCCACGGGAAGCCTCCGACCACAAATTATGGGCCAATTTTTCCTGAAGGGTTACAGGTATTTTAACTATGAAAATAAAGTAATTGTTGAGATTTTGATACACCTCAGTTCCTTTCATTGAGAATCTAACCCCACATGCATCAGATTATTTTGTGAACCAAAACCTTTACCACCACACACATACAATAATCTCAACTGGTCCGCATTCTATATTCAGAAGAAAAAAGTGGTTCACTATTGCACCTGTCTTTGATTCTGATTCCATTACAATACAGTGGAAGCCGGGGTTTACTTGGATTGAGGGCATGCTGATCTAACTATTTTAGTTTTTGTAATTTAAGGAGGGCTAATGTGTCACCAAAATTGAACTTTAGAACCAATGTTGACCACAGATGGTGTGGGGTCTCTTTCAATTACTGCACCTTACTGAAGGTTCCTGCATCTTTACCATGCACACATAAACAAACTGAAAATAGCTGTCAAAATTACAAAACATGAATAAGCACACATGCAGATCGGCTGATGGTCTACATTACATATCATAATAGAACATTGTATTAAAATCCTAAATATGGGAACCTTAATGTAATCTCCAAAATTAAGGAAAATCATGGAAGAGCAGCCCCCACTTCCATGTCCCTTCTCACCGCCATCCTTCTCATGGGCCACCCGCACTTCCCTGCTAGCAAGGAGCTGGAGAGCACCTTACTGCACAGCAGTGGGGCCATGAGAACCCAAGCCTACATTGACATTCTTCCGAGACAGGAGGTCTATGAGCTTCTGCCATCTATCCTCCATAGATAGCCATCTATTCTCCATAGAGACCATATGCTCCTGTGAGTGGTGCATTAGCTGCTCCATGCAGGTGGCCATCGTTTCCATGCAGTGGTGCTCCTGTTGGAGATGGACTCCTCCATTCTCTGCACATTTGCAGACATCACACTCGCAAAACCTGTCAGAGCCTCCTGCACTTCTTCCTGCACCTCCAGGATCGCCCTCTTTCTGGATGGCCCCTGAGGCTCAACGTCTGCATGCAGCTGAGCAGAGCTGGGAGCGTCCTGCACCCTCCAGCGAGGACTCTCCACTGCTGTCCCTGTCTCCACCATCTCCTCTTGCTCACTTGTGAGTTGTGAGACGCCAGGTGACAACACTACTCTATCACACGTGGGACCCACTGAGGTGTGCGTATCTGCGCTGGTGCTAGGTGTGCTTATGTCTGGTGATGCTGCACCCTCAGAGGCTGGAGGCTCCTCCGAGGAGTCGTCTTCCTCTTCCTCCTGGTCAGTGAGTGGGTGGGGTGGGGGGACTCTTGATGGACCTGTGGGAGAGTAAAGAGATGAGTTAGATATGTCATCTGAAGAATGGGTAACAATAGCATTGTTCACATGATGAATATTCACTGGCTGATGACACCAGTCTCCATATGAGTAACTGCTATATGCCATGTGGCTGTATGAGATGTAATTCTGTCACCAGGTTGTTGAGATGTCCCCCTCTGTCTTCCACCGCCAGCTACTCTGCAATTCCTGATACTTCCAGGGCGACCTCCTCTGCTGCAGTTAAAGTTGCCAATGTTGGAGGGCCACCTCTGGTTCTCTCCCTCTCCCTCTTATTGTGGACTCTCTTCTCCTGCAAGGAGGGAAAGAGGAGAAGTTTGAGTGAGAGTGATGGAATGAGTGTAAGCAATGGATGGGTTAGATCTTTAGAGGGAGACTATGATGGAGTGGGGTGGCAATGCCAAATGGCCTCCTTGTGTGTTAGTTGGTTTGATTGTATTAGGATAAGGGTGAGTTTGAGGGGTGGTTAGATGGGGATGTGATAATGTAGATAGAGAGAGAGGGATGGGTGGAAATGCAAGGTATGTTGGTGTGAGTAATGTTTTGCAGGAGTAGGGTTCGGAAGGCAGAGTGATGGGGATGTGATGAGAGGCACAGCAGGATGAAGTTGAGTGTGGCTTTGTACTCGCCTTTCCTGATCTCATCAGATCATTGAAACGTTTCCGGCACTGCACCCAGGTCCTCCTGACCACATCCCTGCTGTTGACCTCCTCTGCAATTGCGAGCCAAGCTCGTTTTGTCTCCTGGGGAGGTCTCTTCCATCCATCAGAAGAGAAGAGGACCTCCCTGGCATGCTTTCACTCCCTCCACAAGTATATCGAGGGAGTCATCTGAGAACCTGGGTGCAGCCCTTTGCCTCTGTGCAGTCATGTTTCCAAGGCTTAGCAACACTCAAATGCTCCAATACAGTGTCTGCACAATTCTAGATGAACTTTTAAATGCAATGTGGCCATGGTTCCTTTAAATATCCCGGCTGAAAATGAGTCATCGATGATGTCATTAGACCCACACCATTTAATAGGGCTGGGAAACGCGCCTTAATAGGCTGCATTAAGGGAAAGTCGCTCTGAGGAGTGGCATGAAATGAGGTACGGGGTCGCGACCCGCCATGCCGACCACCTGCACCCGACCCGCCCAGGTAAAGAAAATTCCAGCCAATGAGTTGATGCTATCACATTTAGGAACATTTTGCAACCAGAAGAAAATAAACTTTCACATAAGACAACTGTCAGGCATGCCCCAGAATGTTCCTTAGATGAAAATGAAAAGTTTTTAAAAGTTGCAATTTATCAGGGCATTTGTTATACATAACATTTTTGGTAACAACTACTAAATAAGTGCACTTGTAATGATAACTTTCAGAAGCCCTCTTGAAACTTTTCTGCCTCAAGTTCGTGTGCAACCAACAGTGGGAGAAAGTAATGTCTGATCGATTGGCTCTGACAACATCAATTTACACTTTCGACTGATCTGATTTGTTCTGTCAGGTTCCAGTATTTCCCTCCAACTGATCTGATTGTTTGACACTGGAAGCCTCCAATCCTGGTGAAAATAGCTGATTTCTCTTGTGAAGAGAAAAGCTAAAAAGAAGGCGTCTATAACTGGAACATCATATTAGAAAAATCTATACTGAGCAGACCAAATCAATAGCATTGTCAAGAAATATTGACAATGATGTTGTTTAAAACTCTCTTTAGTTACAAACATTGAACTCCTTGGCTTGATAGCCACAACTGATCTACATTATGCTGAACAAGTGGGAAAGATTTTGTAGCCCTGCTTCTGTAGAAAATCTCTAATCCATGGACTCAGTGAAGACCAAAGCCACACTGATTGGTGGACTTTGTGATAATAGTCTATGCCTGCTAGAGTCTAGTCTTTGCAGCATTGGAGGAATATAGCTGAGCTGTCAGCCCAGGAGTGGATAGTGTTTAGACTAGACTTCCCTTTCTCTGCTAGGAACTTAAAAATTACTGTAATTGCACATTAACATTTTGAGTCAGTCCATTAGGGCAAGAATACAACAGCACAGCTTCACAGCCTGGATTTCCTGCCTGTAGAATTTCCCCCTAAACACTGGTGTTACCTCGCCATATCATATAATATATGTCTTACTGATGCACTTTGCACCTGAAAAGGCAAAAATAGCACACATGCTTTAGATCCAATTATGATTTGGCGCTGATGTGCTGATTTTGCTGAAAAAATATGCTGTTTATGTTTATTGAAAGTTTATTGTTAGCAAAATAAGAGTAATGAAGAAAATAACAGCACTAAAGAGTGACAAGTCCCCAGGACCAGATGGTTTCCATCACAGGGTTTTAAAGGAAGTAGGTGAGCACATTGCAGATTCCCTAACTATAATCTTCCGAAGTTCGCTCGATTAAGGAACTGTTCCTTTAGAATGGAAAATTGCGCATAAGAATGGTGAGAGAGGGAAACATGGGAATTATAGACCAGTTAGCCTAACATCTGTTGTCAGGAAATTACTAGAGTCTATAATTAAGGATAGGGTGACTGAAATTTTTTTTCAGCTGATCAGAGAGAGCCAGCATGGATTTGTAAAAGGTAGGTGATTTAATTAAATAAAGAACCTGATTGAATTTTTTGAAGAGGTGACTAAAGCAGTGGACAGGGGAATGTCTATGGATGTTATTTATATGGGCTTCCAGAAGGCATTTGATAAAGTCCCTCATAAGAGATTGTTAACTAAGGGTGAAGCTCATTGAATTGAAGGCAAATTATTGACTTGGTTAGGAAATTGGCTGAGTGGCAGGAGATAGAGAGCAGGGATAATGGATAGGTACTCTAATTGGCAGGTTGTGACTGGTGGTGTCCCGCAGGGACCGGTGTTGTGGCCTCACTGTATTTATTAACAGCTTGGATGATGGAATAGAAAACCACAAATCATTGTAGGCAGTGTAGATGAAAGCATAAAATTAAAAAGACATATTGATAGATTAAGTGAATGGGCAAAACTGGCAAATGGATTTCAATGTAGGCAAATATGAGTTCATCCACTTTGGACCTAAAAAGGATCGAACAGGGTACTTTCTAAATGGTGAAAAGCTAAAAGCAGTGGATGTCCAAAGAGACTTGGGGGTCCAGGTACATAGATCATTAAAATGTCATGAACAGGTACAGAAAATAATCAAAAAGGCTAATGGAATGCTTGCCGTTATATCTAGAGGACTAGAATACAAGGGAGTAGAAGTTATGCTACAGCTGTACAAAGCCCTGGTTAGACCACACCTGGAGTACGGAGAGGGGTTCTGGGCACCACATCTTAGGAAGGATATATTGGCCTTGGAGGGAGTGCAGCGTAGGTTTACCAGAATGATACACGGACTCCAAGGGTTAAATTGCGGAGAGATTACACAAACTAGAGTTGTATTCCTTGGAATTTAGAAGGTTAAGGGGTGATTTGATTGTAGTTTTCAAGATATTAAGAGGAACCAATAGGGTAGATAGAGAGAAACTACTTCTGCTGGTTGGGGAGTCTAGGACTAGGGGGCATAGTCTAAAGATTAGAGCCAGACCTTTCAGGAGTGAAATTAAGAAACACTTCTACACACAAAGGGTGGTAGAGGTTTGGAACTCTCTTCCGCAAACGGCAATTGGTGCTAGATCAATTGTTAAGTTTAAATGTGAGATTGATAGATTTTTATTAACCAAAGGTATTAAGGAATATGGGGCAAAGGCGGGTATATGGAGTTAGGTCACAGATCAGCCATGCTCTCATTGAATGGTGGAACAGGCTCGAGGGGCTAAATGGCCTACTCCTGTTCCTATGTTTCTATGTTCCTAAGTTCACTGGTGAGATACATATAGGAGAAGAAAAACCCAAATAGAATTCTTATCTGGTAGGATACTTTGGGGTATCTGTTGTCAGTTATGACAATACAGCACAGGGAAGTTTGATCTGAGCAATAAGGCCATTAAGAATGTTTCTTGAGATGCGTTTCTGATTATTTTTGTTGTCTTGTATCTGAAGCTTGGAGGGAAATACATACAGTAGAGATCTTGAGGAAAGATAGGTTATAGCATCCTTTTTGATTCTGATGGTGACTTCCAGGACTGTTGTCATAAATTCTAATTTGCACCTGTTCAGCAGACCAATCGTAAAAAGTGCAAGACTAGCAATCCATCTTCTACCATCAGGCATTTATCCATAGTTAAGTATGGTTTATATTTCATGACTACAGAAAAAATAAATACTGCATTATATTTATCTGAAAGCACAGACTTGAGACCATCACCTGTTTCTAAGCCTTTATAGAATAAACAGTAATTTATAATTGAACACAACATGTATTTAACTGTGACAAGGGACTTCTAGCCCAATTCTGTCAGGGTACAACCTAAGTCCTCTATTGTAGCCAAGTTCAGGTGGAGTGCAGGGTATGGTTCACTGAAACAAAATCCATTTATTGGGACACAGTAACAAGCTACCAGTCAGTACAATAGGCCATGTGGCATGACAGAATTACACTGGACAAATCATATCACTTGACCTGGTTTAGCAGGCTCCATTATGCATACAGTTGAGCAAAACTTAAGTCAATTGCACCAATTAAATCAAATAATGTGTTTCACATACGGCAACATCAGACCAGGCAGTCTACATTTTACAGTTATATACCATCACACTTGATAAAAGTATACATTTACTTATCTTATATGCTGCCATATATGAGGAGAGATAAATTGAGAGAGATATATAGAGAGAGAGAGATTGAGCTCAGGACCCAAGATAGCAGGAAAGAGGGAGCGGAGGTTACATCTGTATTTCTACCTAAGCAAGTGCTGTCCTTCCTGAAGGTTCATAACTCCGACAGCTTCCATATATTTTAGGAGTGTGTTCACAATACCTTTTAAATCAGTTTCCTAGACCCACTGTGGACTGCCAGAGTATGGCTTTGTTTATATATTGGGCCAGAATTTGCTGTCAAAATAACAGTAAAGCTAATAGTGCTTGCCGTTATTTAAGCGTAAATGGTACAGCAACTTTAGGCAAGGAGCAGTTGCGCGGTTAAACGTGAATATACAAAAATTCCTGTCCAAGTTGCGCTGCTCTACCGTTAGCTTTGCGAAAACGTCATCTTGGGCTTTGCCTCCATTTTTTTAGAAACTTGCTGTATTTACCTATTAAACTCACCTCAGAAAGTTAAGTCTTGTCATTACAAGTGTAAGTACCCTTTTAATGATGAAATAAGTATTAATGACTGCCGCTCAACCTCTCCAGCACCGAAGATTAATGATTACAGGTGTGAAATCTCATTCCTTCTGATTTTGAAATTTTCGGGGAGATTTTAAAAATGTCAAATTTTAAATCAAATTTTTTGAACTTTTCCATTCTGTATCTTTTTTTTTTATCTTTCTCTTAATCCAATCTTCCCCTCTCTTTATTTCTCTTTCTGTACCTGATTTCACATTGAATTCACCACTTTAATTCACCTGTTTTTCAGTCTTTCCCGTGTTTATTTCCCAATCCTTAAATCTCATTGGTTAAGGAGATACCCTGTTGGTTGCCCTGTTCACTCAGGTCCCAGATGCCCTGTTTCCCTCGCTGCGCCGTTATCAGCTCACACTTTCAGCAACTTCGTGGGCAAAATTTTTTTGAGCTGAAGGGTGCAGGGGCAAGTCTAACTAATGGCGGATGCCCTGCTACAGCAAATTCTGGCTTAATTGTATTGATAGCTTTCCTCTTAACATTCTTATATAGGCAAATGAGGTAATCCATACTTATTTTCAGAACTTAAGTTTCAAATTCCTCCTGACCATTTGAAGTATTCTTTGTTTCTTTTGTGCAAACTTAGCAGATATTTCACAACACATAGGACAATTTGAAATTTCTTATAATCTTAACATTTTTAATCAACCTAGGCTGTTATATTACCTTCACTTGTACTTGGTGAATTATCTGTTATCAAGATTGATGACAATTTTCTATTATTTAATAAAATGGGGTAGATTTTAACTTTCAGTGGTGGTAGAAAACAGGTGGTAGTGGACTGGAACCCTATTATACACCTCACCTGATTTTCCTTTTATTGAGGTCAATGAAATGAAAAATAGGGCAGGGTGCATAACAGGCAGGCGATTCACTATTGCCCATTTTCCATCACTGCTGATAGTTAAAATCTACCCCAATAAGTCTAAGCAAATCGTTACCAATGTGGGACCTAATAATAATGGCTGTGATTTCCCCTACCTCAGCGAGTTCAGTGCGGCTGGGGTCGGTGGCGGGATGCGACCCCGCTGCTGGCTCTAGCCCGCTCTGTGAAAAGATTTTACATTGATTGGGCTTGTTAAGCCTGCCCTGCGCCTTTCTCAGCCAATTGAAGGAAGCGGGTCTGATGACGTCACTTGATGACGTGTCATCAGCTGGTTTCCTTAAAGGGACCATGCGCAAATTTATTTTGACAGTTGTGCTCTCAGCGTTCTACAGCATTGAGGTGCTGCAAACACTGACAAGCACTGCACAGAGGTGCACGGCTGCACCCAGGCTCTCCCATGACTCCCTCCATATACTTATGGAGGGAGTCAGAGCACGCAGGGAGGTCCTCTTCCATTCCCAATGGGCGGAAGAGACCTCCCCAGGAGTTCAACGCAGCCTGGTTGCAAATTGCACAGGAGGACACAAGCAGGGATGTGGTCAGGAGGACCAGGCTGCAGTGGCGCAAACATTTAAATGAACTCAGTAGATCACGAAACGTTACTGCAGAACCACACTCCGCCTCATCCTGCTGTGCCACTCTTCACATCCCCATCACTCTGCCTTCCATACCCTACACCTGCACATCCTTACTCACACCAACTTACTTTGCATCTCCATCCATCCCTCTCTATCTACATTATTACTTCCCCATCTCACTAGCCATCCTCACACTCACCCTCATCCTAGTCCAATCATACCAACTAACAACACACTTGTTCATGTAAAGTTTCTGTTAATGTGGTGTCAAACATTGAAACCTTTATTTTCAACACTTTGCATTCTTGGATAGATTTGTTTGCAGCTTTGGAAGTGGCTTAGTGAGTTGCAGTGAATGGTGAGACATAACGGTAACCCCTGCAATGGTGATGAGTGTGAAAGGAATGGCTTGGGCATTGTAGGGATGCTTTATGGTATTGGTGTGGGGTGGTGCCAACCTGGCACATCATGTGGCAGCCAAGGGTGTACAGCGTCAAGTGAAGTAAATCTAGCCATGGTGAGGCCATCCCTGACCTCCCGGGCAGCAATGTGATCGGATGCCGATGCCTTATGTCCTGTGCAGCATCAGTTGATTGCGGAGAAGGTTGGTGTTGTTGTTGGTGCTGCTGGTGTGCCTGGTGCTGCTGGTGTTGGGGCTGATTGTGGTGAGATTCTGCGGACCAAGGTGAGATAATTTTAAGGGCACTGATGCTGATATAATAGATGGCAGGTGAACTTGAGATGACAGAAGCGATCTGTCAGTGGTGAGAGAGGTTGTTTCAATGAGGTGGCACTGGATAGAGAGTTGGCTCCAAACACTTGCAAGTTGCATAAAGCTCAATCTGTCTTCCAAATGCAGTAAGCAACAGTTTCTGAGCTTGGAAAGTGAACAGCTGTGAGATAAGAACATAAGAACATAAGAACATAAGAAATAGGAGCAGGAGTAGGCCAATCGGCCCCTCGAGCCTGCTCCGCCATTCAATAAGATCATGGCTGATCTGATCCTAACCGCCAATCTACTATCTATCACAGAACCATCTCCTGCATCTAACAGAATTGCACACACGAAATAGGAGCAGAATCAGGCTACACAGTCCCTGGGCCCGCTCCACTACCCACAGGGCCATGACCGATCCGAACCTAGACTCATGTCCAAATTCCTGCCCGCTCCCCGTAACCCTTAATGCCCTTTACTTCTAGGAAACTGTCTATTTCTGTTTTAAATTTAATTAATGTTGTAGCTTCTACAGCTTTTTGTGGCAGCATATTCCATGGACCTACCACCCTCTGAGTGAAGTAGTTCCTCCTCATCTCAGTTTTGAAAGAGCAGCCCCTTATTCTAAGACTATGTCCCCTAGTTCTCGTCTCACCCGTCATCGGGAACATCCTCCCCGCATCCACCCGATCCAACCCCTTCACAATCTTATATGTTTCAATAAGATCGCCTCTCATTCTTCTGAACTCCAATGAGTAGAGTCCCAATCTACCCAACCTCTCCTCATTTGACCACCCCCTCATCCCCGGGATTAACCGAGTGAACCTTTTTTGCACTGCCTCGAGAGCAAGGATGTCTTTCCTTAAGTAAGGACACCAAAACTGTATGCAGTATTCCAGGTGCGGTCTCACCAATACCTTGTACAACTGAAGCAATACCTCCCTATTTTTATATTCTATCCCCCTAGCAATGAAAGCCAACATTCCATTTGCCTTCTTAATCACTTGCTGCACCTGCATACTAACCTTTTGAGTTTCGTGCACCAGGACCCCCAGATCCCTTTGCACTTCAGTACTCTCCAGTTTCTTGCCATTAAGATAATAAATTGCTCTAGGATTTTTCCTGCCAAAGTGCATCACCTCACACTTTCCAGTGTTGTATTCCATCTGCCAAATCTCTGCCCACTTACTTAGCCTGTCTATGTCCCCTTGCAGGTTTTTTATGTCCTCCTCACTCACTACTTTCCCTCCCATCTTTGTATCATCTGCAAATTTTGATATGTTACACTTGGTCCCTTCCTCCAAATCATTAATATAGATTGTGAAGAGTTGGGGACCCAGCACTGACCCCTGTGGAACACCACTAGTTACTGATTGCCAGTCTGAGAATGAACCATTTATCCCAACTCTTTGCTTTCTGTTAGATAGCCAATCCTCTATCCATGCCAGAATATTACCCCCAATCCCGTGATTTTTTACCTTAAGCAATAATCTTTTGTGTGGCACCTTGTCAAATGCCTTTTGGAAGTCTAAATACACTACGTCCACTGGTTCCCCTTTATCCACTCTATATGTTACTTCCTCAAAGAACTCCAGCAAATTTGTCAAACATGACTTCCCCTTCGTAAAACCATGCTGACTTTGTCCTATTAAATTATGATTATCCAAATGTCCTGTTACTGTTTCCTTAATAATGGACTCCAAAATTTTACCTACCACAGATGTTAGGCTAACCGGTCTATAGTTACCAGCCTTCTGTCTACTGCCCTTTTTAAATAAGGGTGTTACATTAGCAGTTTTCCAGTCTGCCGGGACCTTAGTGGAATCCAGGGAGTTTTGAAAAATTATGGAGCTTTTAGACCACTTTTGCAGCTGTCAAGTAATCAGATAATTCAATGCTGAATCCATTTCCGACCTACTGAGCTGACGTGATCCCCGAGCAGCGTATAACCCATGGGGGAACTCGTAAAATTGAAAGGTAAGCTTAAAATAGTATTTAAGTGCTTCTTAACAATCTCTTAATGATCTAAATTGCCTCCCCCATCGCTTGGTATCGGGTCTGTTCAGCGCTGACAGACTCAACATCTGGGAGACGAGCGTGGAGGTGGGTTGACAGCCGGTTCACTGCCCGCTGTCAAAAAAAAAATTCCCACCCGACCCACCACTGATCGTGCCCGCTGACCCCCCTAAAAATTCCCCCCAATGTGTATGTGTCAAAATAACATGATAAGGGTTTGGCACGTTGAATCTTAAATTTGCATATTGTGAACAATTTCAGACAGATGGTTTGCTCTTCCCACACTTTGTGAGTCAGTTCTGCCTCTTGTGGATATATTATGTATCTAAGCTATTATTGTCATGGCAACCTGACCTTTATAGGCTACTCAACTGTCAGATCCCTCAATCTGTTTCCATAGAAGATGTTCCCAAGCAACCAGTTTTCATGTGAATTTTAAGAGTGGTGTCAAAACGCAGCTGATGATTTGGATAGTTTTGACATCAACAGATGATGAGAAGTCCAGTTTGGAAAAGTGGTGGCCCTAACTCAACAAGGAAGCTGCAGGAGGTGGCAGCTGAAATTCCTCATTGAGACATTTGAAACCTGATTCTGGAGTTGCAGAAAACAGGTTTTCTGCTATTTTCTGGTATTTTAATTTATTTTTAATCTTCAGAAAGGCACGTCTTGTAGTTTATAGTAATGGCAGGAGTGGAGCACATTATTCGGAAGAAGAATGAGCTACACAATAACACAGAATCAATAGACCCCCATTCCTTTCAATACTACCTCAGTCATTGCTCAATAATATATCGGCTCCTGACTTTTATATTGCTACATTTCATGAGCATGATTTTCACTTTATAGTCAGGTGGATTTGCTGCTGGACTACAGCATTGCATTGTTGTTTAAACTGGTTGACTTTCTCATTTCTTTGAATGTTGTGTAATCTGCATGTTCACCAATTTAAAATAATGATTTGGATTTGATTTTCGCAATGCACACATTCACGGAATATATCCAAAATTGCATTAAAAAATGTGTCTCAAAAAAATGTGCCGAGGTGTAGCTTTAGATGAACAAATCAGAACACGTTTTAGGCAGTTCAAACTCTGACTCTTGGTAAACACTATAGAGAGACAAAAACATCCATTTTTGTCTGATTACACTTCAGTGAAGCACCTTGGGATGTTTTTTGATGTTAAAACTGCTATGTAAATATAAGTAGTTGTTGTTACTTATAAAGATTTGGCACAGTTAAAAAAAAGTAAGGATAATAGATAATTGTTGAACTTATAGAGCAGAAATACAGGGAATGGAAAAGGAGGAGAAAACCACATATATTACATTTTAGTTCCTTCTGCTTTTATGATTTTTTTGTAGGTATCTTATTGTGGCCTATTTTTTTTTTATTTCTTTATTGGATGTGGGCGATGCTGGCAAGGCCAGCATTTATTGCCCATCCCTAAGTGCCCTTGAGAAGGTGGTGGTGAGCCGCCTTCTTGAACTGCTGCAGTCCGTGTGGTGAAGGTCCTCCCACAGTGCTGTTAGGGAGGGAGTTCCAGGATTTTGACCCAGCGATGATGAAGGATCGGCGATATACTTCTAAGTCAGGATGGTGTATGACTTGGAGGGGAACTTGCAAGTGATGGTGTTCCCATGCACCTGCTGCCCTTGTCTTTCTAGGTGGAAGAGGTCGCGGGTTTGGGAGGTGCTGCCGAAGAAGCCTTGGCGAGTTGCTGCAGTGCATCTTGTAGATGGTACACACTGCAGCCACGGTACGCCGGTGGTGGAGGGAGTGAATGTTTAAGGTGGTGGATGGGGTGCCAATCAAGCGGGTTGCTTTGTCCTGGATGGTGTCGAGCTTCTTGAGTGTTGTGGGAGCTGCACTCATCCAGGCAAGTGGAGAGTATTCCATCACACTCCTGACTTGTGCCTTGTAGATAGTGAAAAGGCTTTGGGGAGTCTAGAGGTGAGACACACGCTGCAGAATACCTAACTTCTGACCTGCTCTTGTTGTCACAGTGTTTATGTCGCTGGTCCAGTTAATTTTCTGGTCAATGGTTACCCCCATGATGTTAATGGTGGGGGATTTGGTGATGGTAATGCCGTTGAATGTCAAGGGGGAGGTGGTTAGACTCTTGCTTGTTGGAGATAGTCATTGCCTGGCACTTCTGTGGCGTGAATGTTACCTGCCACTTATTAGCCCAAGCCTGAAAGTTGTCCAGGTCTTGTTGCATGCGGGCATGGACTGCTTCATTATCTGAGGAGTTGTGAATGGCGCTGAACACTGTGCAGTCATCAGCGAACATCCCCACTTCTGACCTTATGTTGGAGGGGAGGTCATTGATGAAGCAGCTGAAGATGGTTGGGCCTAGGACACTTCCCTGAGGAACTCCTGCAGCGATGTCCTGGGGCTGTGATGATTGACCTTCAACCACCACAACCATCTTTCATTTAACCAACATGATGGATTTGTTGAAGCCCAACTTTTCTCTCCCTTGTACCAGCTATAGATAAAAAAGGCTCAACACTTTGCTGCAATTGGGAAGACCGAAGCCATTGTTTTCGGGCCCCGCCACAAACTCTGTTCCCTAGCCATTGACTCCATCCCTCTCCCTAACATCTGTCTGAGGCTGAACCACACTGTTCGCAACCTTGATGTAATATTTGACCCTGAATGAACTTCCGACCACATATCCGCATCATAACAAAGACCGCCTATTTCCACCTCTGTAAAATCGCCCGTCTCCACCCTTGCGTCAGCTCATCCGCTGCTGAAGCCGTCATCCATGACTTTGTTACCTCTAGATTTGACTATTCCAACACACTCCTGGCTGGCCTCCCATATTCTACCCTACGTAAACTTGAGGTCATCCAAAACTTGACTGCCCGTGTCCTAACTCGCACCAAGTCCCGTTCGCCCATCACCCCTGTGCTCGCTGACCTACATTGGCTCCCAGTTAAGCAGCGCCTCGATTTCAAAATTCTCATCCTTGTTTTCAAATCCCTCCAGGGCCTCGCCCCTCCCTATCTCTGTAATCTCCTTCAACCCCACAACCCCCCAAGATATCTGCACTCCTCTAATTCTGCCCTCTTGAGCATCCCTGATTATAGTCGCTCAACTATTGGTGGCCATGCCTTCTGTTGCCTAGGCCGTAAGCTCTGGAATTCCCTCCCTAAACCTCTCCGCCTCACTACCTCTCTTTCCTCCTTTAAGATGCTCTTTAAAACCTACCTCTTTGACCAAGCTTTTGTTCACCTGCCCTAATTTATCCTTATGTGGCTCGGTGCCAAATTTTCTTTGTCTTGTAACACTCCTGTGCAGTGCCTTGGGACGTTTTACTACATTAAAGGTGCAATATAAATACAAGTTGTTGTTACTGAAAAGCAAAAGACATTTATTTTCACAGTAAGTTTTTGAAGTCATTTTTCTTCAATTGCCCTTTAGGCCAACAAGATTAATTTGAATAGGATAGGTTAGTGAGCAGAGTGATACTTCATTCTTTGATGGATTGATGTGACATCGATCTGCAGGAATGCTTCAGGCGTTGATGGATTTACAGAATTTGTAGAAAGACACTGGATGGTGCAATGGGTTAGACAGTGGCATTGCACCTCTGTGGCCTGGGCTCAACTCCAAACCAGACTAATAGAATGAAAGTCTTCTGTGTCTGTTGGCCATAAGACATTTATGCAAAATGAGTTTGGGCATTATCAGCTCACTATTTTTTGAGAAAACTGCTCCAATTTAGCACTAAGTTGGCTGTTTCATTCAGAAAGGGAATTAAAGATCTTCCCCTGCATCTTAACTGTGCTACAACTGACCTGATGTTGATAGTGAATACTTAGAATGGAGGGTGTTCCATTCCCCAGCATGAACATCCCTCAACTTCAGAGAAACAATTTACATAATAGAGGATGATTAATCTAGTCGCCTCTTTCAACTAAAGATGACTGAGTACAACTCCATTGTGTATATTTCTAAGTGTATTCCCAGAAAAGAATTGCTCTCTACCATGAGGTCCAGAACAACAACCTGATCGTTGAACTACACAGTGTTGTGGTCTTCTTGCACCAAATGGCCTATGGTGAATTTGGCTACCGATCAGGATTCTACTGGATGCTGGGGCACAATAGGACTAGTAGGGCAAGCAATTGGGCTAGGTAGCAACCGTTTTTTTGGGTGCTACAAGTGCCGTTAGGGATCGAAAATGGCCTCCGCTGAACGTGCGCACAATTCTGACGCGAAGCACGCAACTTGGTAAAGGCGTTAGCGTGCGCAACTTGGTAAAGGCGTTAGCGTGCGCACAGTTAACGCCTGCCGGAAGTATGCAGAGCAGGCAGATCATGATGTCAATCAGCCAGCGCTGCCATTTTGGAGCTCCACGCTCCAGCTAACACCTCTTAACCGCGCACCGCTGAACACGCGTTCAGCAGCAGAAGGACCCGCCACCAGTGCTATTTAAAGGAATCATCAACTACTTACAGGTTAGTTATGGTTGATTTCTTCTGGCTGTTGCTACAATTCTACATGTTTTTGGTGCTTTCTATAATTGTTTCAAGTTTCAAAAGTCTACAGGGAGTGGTGTGGCAGGTGCTGAAGTACTTTTTGCTGACTTCAAGGCTTCTGCACAAACCAGTTGCTGCCAGACAAGGCCTTCCTCTTGGAATCGAGCATGACTGGGAGAATGAGCAGAGGCCACACAGAGCAGGACATGCTGCTAGAAGGAGGAGGAGAGGGGAAGGGCTCTCAGCAGGAGGTCATATCCACCCAGGGTGTTCAGGGAGCAATTTACCTACCTGAACTTCAGAGACGATCAATGCTTGAGACATCTGTGCTTCAGTAAGGAGGTCTTCACTGAAATCTGCCAACTGCTGCAGCGACAACTCTAACCTCAGAGCAAGGATCGCATTGCCTGTGGCTGTGAAGGTGACCGTGGTGATGAACTTTTATGCGTCTGGATCCTTCCAGGCTGGAGCTGGAGATATTAGCAACATCTCACAGTTTGCCGTCCACTGTTGCATAAGGGAGGCCACTGAGGCTCTCCATTCAAAGAGAGCTAACAACATTTCAATCTCTCTGCAGGCGGAACGAGCAGGAGTGTTTGCTAGGATTGCAGGCCTCCCCAAAAAGCAAAATGCCATTGACTGCACGCACATTGCTTTGCTGGTGCCATATGTCAACTCTGCCATACACTGGAACCGAAATGGATTCCACTCCTTGACGTCCAGCTGGTGTGTGACCATAGGCAGTGCATCATGCAGGTCAATGCCCGGTATCCTAGCAGCATTCATGATGCCTTTATTCTGTGGCAGTCTGCTGTGCCAGCTGTATTTCAACCACCATGGCAAACCAAAGGGTGGCTACTGGGCGATAAGGACTATCTGCTGACAACATGGCTCATGACTCCAGTTCACAACCCACACACACATGCACAGCATCCATACAACAAGATCCATGCTGCCACATGAAATCTGATAGAGCAGACCATTGGCGTACTGAAGCAACGATTCTGCTACTTGGAGCGCTCTGGAGGACCCCTGCAGTACTCGGCAGTGTGGGTGTGAAGATTCGTGGTGGTCCGCTGCATGCTGCACATCATCGCCATCATGAGGGCACAGCCCTTGCCACCATCTATCAGGTGAGAAGCTGAGGGGCAGGAGCACGAGGAGGAGGAGGAGGCGGAAGAGGAGGAAGAAGAAGGGAGACTGCAATCTAAATAGCCCCTTTCTCCCTGGGCTGTATGTGAAGAACTAATTCAAGTCTGATAACAGTAACCTCAACCCAAATTACCCATTCACCAAAAGTCCCACATCTTACCCTCCCTCTGCCATGGACCATCACAGCGTCCGCTTGACCACAATGCAAAAATAAAAGCCACCACAAAATAAACATGCCAAAATTAAATCATGCTGTATTGCATACAAAATTAAACTAATCACCCTTGTGCATTCCTTTAGCGCCTGTCTTCCGTGTGCCTTTGCCTGTCCTAGTGCTCCTACGAAGTGCTACCCCAGTGGCTGCAGCATGGCTGCTGGAAGGATGCTGACTTTCAGTGGAGGAGACTGCAGATGGCCTTGGAGGACGACCTCAAGCAGCTCTGGGCCCAGAAGGTCTGGCTGCCCACTGCACCATAACAGCATGGGCAGCAGCAGCCTAGGTTGACTGGCTGATAGGCAACAACAAGGGCACTGGCAGAGTGGCAGTGGTGAGATCATGAATGCTGGTATCCTGAGAGAGTACAGCAGGTTTGTGCTCCATGGAGCTACTGCCACTCCCTGGGGCGGCACCTCAGCAATCCTGGTAATCTGTTGGAGGACAGTTTGCTGGACTGCTGTGAGACCGTGGAAGCCCCTTTGAACCCTGAAATCCGGAGCCTTGATGGCAGCTGTCTGAGCTTCCACAGCAGCACTCAGATGTTGGGTGGATGTTGCTTGTGCTGCAATGGAAGCTGAGACATTGGTCATCAGATGCTGCAACATGGTTGGTTCCACAAGTGTGTTGAGGGAGTTGGCCACCAGTTTCATGCTGGAAAGGATGAACTCCAAGCTCTGCGCAAAGCCCTGTGCCATGTTGGTGCTGGACTCCTCCACGCTCCTTGACATTGAAAGCAGGCTTTCTGGCAGGCTTTCCAATGCACCAAGCATTTTGTTGTGTACACCCAGCAGCCCTTTTCTGTAGCCTGGCTCACCGAAGTCCTCATCTGAGTTCTCTGCAGCAGAACTCCGGCGAGTTGGCACCTGCGCTATCCTTTCCCGTCGCCCTGGCTGCAGCACACTCGTGCCCGGTGTCTCAGCATGAGCAGATCCCGCCTCTATGCTATCCTCTAAAATATGCGCAGTGTCAATATCTGAGCTGGTGGCTGCGAGTGTGAAATCAAGTGACAATGTGTCTTCATCATCACTGTCTTATTGCTGCTCCTCCACTGCCTGGCCAGGTTGCACTTCTTGGGTATCTGAAATGAAAAAAGGACAAGGGTAAGGTTGTGGCGAGGGGAGAGGGAAAGGTAATAAGTGCATGCTTACACCATCTGCAGTTTGTAAACCAGAAGAGATTGTGTGATGAGGGGAAGTGGGATGTGAGCAGGAAGATTAGGTATGAGGATACCGTCATCTTTGATGGTTTCAGCCCCGTCGGTAGCCACGGCCTGAGCAATTGCCCTTCCCATAATGGCCAGCACCGTCTCCTCCATGGGGGTTAGAGCATGCAGGCGCGCCTCTCCCCCTCTGGTTAGTTCCTGCTGCCTCCGGTTGTGCACCACCTTCTCCTGCAAGAGAGAGGGAAGAGTATCAGTGAGTGTCGTGCAATATGTTTGGGTGATGTGGCTGTCATGGTTGAATAGCTGGCAATGTGTGCAAGCTGTGAAATGTGGGTGTGAGGCTTGCAGCAGCGCTAAGTGTGTGAGGATGAGGTGAAGCTATGAATGTTAGGTATGAGTCCTATGTGATAGAGAATGTTGGTAGGTGAGTGATGGGGGTGTGGTGCATTGAGGAGTGGCTGAGGCTAGTGGTGCAGTTGGTTGGATATGGCATTTTAACATGCATTCACTGACCTCGACACTTGTATAAGGTCATTGAACTTCTTGCGGCACTGCATCCAGGTCCTCGGGGCTAAACTCCTGGCATTGACCTTTAATGGCTATCTGTTCACACTGCCTTCTGAGCGAGTGCCTGGAGGGCCTCCTTGCCCCCTGTGAATAAAGGACATCTCTCCTCCTTTCCACCTACTCCACCAAGGCCACCAGTGCAGCGTCCAAAAACCTTGGAGCCCGCTCTCTCTCATGCTGAGCCATTCTTCACTGTTTCCCAGGTCAGACTCAATTCCTGAACAGCTACCAGCACCTGCTCATGCCACAATGCACCGCCCCTTTCCGATTTTGGGCCCCCTGCTGATGCGTACAGCCAATCAGCTCTGGCTGCATGCTGGAATGAGCAGGCAGCATGAAGTTGGCATGCTGCCTGCATTGCATTGAACGGGCGCTGGTTAATCGCGCATCGTGATCCCCGCACCCATTTTCGGAGCCTATTGAATTTAGCCCTCGTAGACTTGAGCTTCTCTCTTGGATCCAACCTTGATCAAACCTGGCACTTTGTTATGCAAGGTTCTTTTCACGTTTATCCTGCACCTGAGGTGAGTCAGTGCCCTTTCCTGTCCTATTTTACTAGATGTGCCTGTTATATTTTTGGGTTGTTACTCTTTATAACTTTCCAGGGATCAGCGTCTCAGAATGCTCTTCTAAGTCATCCCTCATTTCCTATAAACCAAAGGAGGCCTTTAACTGTCCAGTTTGGGGATGGTTCAGGTACAGTCTAGGTACATTCCTACAGGGGCGAAAGGGAGGGCAACCAAAGCCAGAGCTCCCTGGATGACAAAGGAGTTTGAGAGTAGGATGAAGCAGAAAAAGATGTCAACTTGATAATACAAAGGAAAATCAGGCTGAATATAACATGTACAGAGGAGAAGTGATAAAGGAAATAAGAGGGGCAAAGAGACAGTCCGAGAATAAATTAGTGGCTAATATAAAGGGGAATCCAAAGGTCTTCTATAGGCATATTAACAGTAAAAGAGTTGTCAGAGTTGTCGATAAGGTGCCACATAAAAGGTTGTTATGCAAGATAAGTTGGGGGTAATACATTAGCATGGATAGAGAACTGGTTAACGGACAGAAAACAGAGAGTAGGGATAAAAGGGTCATTTTCAGGTTGGCAGGCTGTAACTAGTGGGGTTCCGCAAGGATCAATGCTTGGGCCTCAGTTATTTACAATTCATATTAATGACTTAGATGAAGGGACGAGTGTAATGTATCCAAGTTTGCTGATGATACAAAGCTAGGTGGGAAAGTAAGCTGTGAGGAGGACACAAAGAGCCTGCAAAGTCAGGTTAAGTGAGTGGGCAATAAGGTGGCAGATGACATATATTCATTTTGGTAGGAAGAATAGAAAAACAGAATACTTTTTAAATGGTGAAAAACTATTAAATGTTGGTGTTCAGAGAGATTTAGGTGTCCTCATACAGGAAACACAGAGAGATAGCATGCAGGTACAGCAAGCAATTAGGAAGGCAACTGGAATGTTGGCCTTTATTGCAATGGGGTTGGAGTACAAGAGTAAGGAAGTCTTGCTACAATTGTACAGGGCTTTGGTGAGACCACATCTGGAGTACTGTGCACAGTTTTGGTCTCCTTATCTGCTTTAGAGGCGGTGCAATGAAAGTTCACTAGATTGATTCCTGGCATGAGAGGTTGTCCTATGAGAAGAGATTGAGTAGATTGGGCCTATACTCTCCTGGAGTTTAGAAGAATGAGAGATGATCTCATTGAAACATAAGATTCTGAGGGTGATTGACAGGGTAGATGCTGAGAGGTTGTTTCCCCTGGCTGGAGAGTCTAGAACCAGAGGGCATAGTCTCAGGATAAGGGGTTAGCCATTTAAGCCTGAGATGAGGAGGAATTTCTTTACTCAGTGGGTTGTGATTCTTTGAAATTTTCGAACCCAAAGGGATGTGGATACTGAATCGTTGAGTGTGTTCAAGGCTGAGATAGGTAGATTTTTGGACTGTAGGGGAATCAGGGGATATGGAGATCAGACGGGAATGTTGAGTTGAGGGCGAAGATCAGCCATGATCTTATTGAATGGTGGAGCAGGCTTGAGGGGCCATATGGCCTACTCCTGCTCCTAATTCTTATGTTCTTATGTTCAGAAGAGCAATGGGGCCGATTAGGGACCAAAATGGAGAACTATTGGTGGAGGCAGAAGACATGGCTGAGGTACTAAATGATCAGATTTTACCAACGAAGAGGACATTGCCAAAGCTATGGTAAATGAGGATGTTGCTGGGATACTGGATGAGATAAAAATAAAGAGAAGGTTCTGGAAAGGCTGACGGTAATTAACGTGGATAATTCATCCGGTCCGGATGGGATGCATCCTAGGTTACTGAGGGAAGTAAGGGTAGAAATTGCGGAGGTGCTGGCCACAATCTTCCAACCCTCCTGAGATACAGGGGTGGTGCCAAAGGACTGGAGGATTGCAAATGATACACCCTTGTTCAAAAAAGGGGAGAAGGATAAATCTAGCAATTATAGGCCAGCCGATTTAATGTCGGTGGTGGGGAAACTTTTAGAAACAATAATCCGTGAGAAAATTAACAGCCACTTGGACAAGCATGGACTAATAAAGGAGAGCCAGCACGGATTTGTTAAGGGCAAATCGTGTTTGACTAACTTGATTGAGTTTTTTGATGAGGTAACAGAGAGGGTGGATGAGGGCAGTGCAGTTGATGTTGTGTATATGGACTTTCAAGATGCTTTTGATAAAGTGCCACATATTAGGCTTGTTACCAAAATTGAAGCCCATGCGATAAACGGGGAAGTAGCAGCACAGATACAAAATTGGCTAAGGGATAGAAAACAGAGAGTTGTGGTGAATGGCTGTTTTTCCGTCTGGAGGGAGGTATACAGTGGCATTCCCCAAGGTTCAGTAGTAGTATGTTTTTGATATACATTAATGACTTGGACTTGGGCTACAGGGCACAATTTCGAAATTTGCAGATGGCATGAAGCTTGGCAGTGTGATAAATAGTGAGGAAGTTAGTAATAGACTTCAAGAAGCTGGTGGAATGGGCAGACACATTGCAGATGAAATTAAATGCAGAGAAGTGTGAGGTGATACATTTTGGTAGGAAGAATGAGGAGAGACCATACAAACTAAATGGTACAATTTTAAAGGGTGTGCAAGAACAGAGAGACCTGGGGGTTCTTGTGCACAAATTTTTGAAGGTGGCAGGACAGGTTAACAAAGCGGTTAATAAAGTATATGGGATCCTGGACTTTATAAATGGAGGCATAGAGTACAAAAGCCAGGAGGTTATGATAAACCTTTATAAAACATTAGTTTGGCCCCAGCTGGAGTATTGCATCCAATTCACGGCACCACACTTTAGGAAGGATGTGAAGGTTTTGGAGAGGGTACAGAAGAGATTTACTAGAATGGTTCCAGGGATGAGGGAATACAGTTACGTGGAAAGACTAGAGAAGCTGGGGTGGAGGCAGACTCAATCATGACATTCAAAGAGGAATTGGATAAGTACCTGAAGGAAAAAGATTTGCAGGGCCAGGGGGAATGGGCGGGGGACTGGGACTAGCTGAAGTGCTCTTGCAGAGAGCCAGCACGGGCTCGATGGGCCGAATGGACTCCTTCTGTGCTGTGACCATTCTATGATTCTATGATTGTTATCCTTGGAGCAGAGAATGCTGAGAAGATTTGATAGAGGTGTTTAAAATCATGAAGGGTTTAGATAGAGTAAATAAAGAGAAACTGTTTCCAATGGCTGAAGGGTCGATAACAAGAGGGCACAGATTTAAGGTGATTGGCAAAAGAACCAGAGGCGACATGAGGAAAAACTTTTTTATGCAACGAGTGGTTAGGATTTGGAATACACTGAGTGGTAGATACATATTGGTCCAGAAATTGTACTTCGATGGTTGCCGCGGGGGTAAGGAACCCCCGCGATATCACACTCCGCGCCTACCTTTATGGTTTTGGCCCACACGAACTTCAGTTCCTGGGCCTCTCCCTGGTGCCGGCGCGCAGTGTGTGCGTGTCCCAGAGGCGCAGTTAGTTCGATGCTACCTCTGGGATCACGTGGGCCAGTTAGAGCCAATGGCAGCACACCATCTTTCATTCATAGTTTTGACAGGAAGAGCTGTCAAAACTATGAATACAACAAGCCCCCAAAAGAACAGCTAAACCTCAATTAAATTTAAAAAAAGCCATCACATTAATAAAATAACTATAGTTAAATAAATTAACCACTTTAAACAAAAAATTAAATTTTTGAAAAAATTTAAATTCTTTTTAAAAGTTATAAAAATAAACATACCTTTCTTTAAAGTCTCTAAAAAAGATAAACCTGTTGAAAAATTTTTAAAATAATACATAATTAACTACTTACCTTGTTAAAAGGGGGTCTTACGCCTGCTTTCTTCATGTGTAAAATCTTCAACACTTACCTGCGCGTTCAAACCTGAAAAAAAAAGCGTGCTGCGTGCGCGCAACCTGTAGCGCGCATGTGGTTCACTTAGGAACCGCCCCCTTTGCCATACCCAAAGTGCCGGTTTCACGCGCATGCGCAGTGCATGCAGGAAACCGGCACTTCGGGACCTAATACGCGAGAGTACACAGTGCGTAATCTCCCGTAGTAGGTCTAATTTTCGGGCCATTCAATAGTAGCCTTCAAAAGGGAATTGACAAATATTTGAGGGAGAAAAAATTTCAGGGATATGGGGAAAGAGCCGCTGAGTAGGACTAACTGGATTGCTCTTCGAAAGAGCCAGCGCAGACTCAATGGGCCGAATGGCCTCCTTTTGTGCTGTACTATTCTATGATTCTAAATCATAGACAAAAATACTTCACTTTAGTCGCAGTAAAACTTTTTAAAACTTACCCTGCATCCTTTTGAAGGCCCAATATTTAATCCTTCAAAATAACCCATGCATTTTGTGAAGTTTCATTACAGTTCACACTCTGTAGACATTTTTCTTCTCTTGGTTGACTTCTTTCTGATGCATTACTGCCACAACTACTCACAACCTTTTACCTATGAATTCATAGGTGGATTATTAAATATTGGATTGTATTATAGACATAGGGGGAAAAATTCAGTTGGTTGCGCCTCCCGTTAGCGCCTTAAGAGGGCGCTAATGGGGCGCAAAGCATCTAGCGCCCAGGCGCGGCGAAGTTTGCGCCGCTCGTGAAATTAACTAGACATTTTGCAGCGGCGCTAAACACTACCGCCACGATCTCCTGCGCCGGCAGATCGTGACGTCAGTCGAGTGTGCAACGCCCCGGTATCGCCCCGGAGCGGATATTGAGTGGCGCCCCCTGCCTTACCGCCTGACGCTAGCAATGACAGGTTGAGAGGAGCGTTCTCCAGTCATGAAGGGAAAGGGGGAGCGCTATTTAAAGGTGACCGCTTCCTGCCTTTTATTGTTGGTGCCATTTTTGAACTACGCATTCTGAGAGAGAGAGAGAGAGACTTCTGGAGAGATTCAACGTTGTGTGAAGGAGTTTTGGGTACTGAGCAACACTTTGCAGGTTCATTTTGATTTGCCATTCCTTGTATCGATTTAGAAGAGACTGTGGGGGCTGCACTCTGAGCTCTTTGCCTGGTACTCTCCATTGTTCTTTCCAGCAGATTTGATGTGCAGGTCTCTCCAGGCCGAGATTCAAGGCTGCAATGAGCAGGATGTGGATGGAAAGCAAGATTAACCATCCCCTTTAAGAACTGGCCCGTGCCATTGTGTGTGTGTTCCATTGCTGACTGACATTACATGAGCTTCGCCAGCGCTCTGAGGTAGCACCTCGCTCCTCGGCCTTTGCGCCTTAAGACAGGTGTGAAGCGCCTGATTTAGCGCTCCAATCACCTCCAGGGGCGGTAAAAGTCAAGTTTACAGTCGGTGGCGATAATTAGCGCCAGGTGCTAATCTTTGCGCCCGGCCGATAATTGCGCCCCAAATGGGGCGATACTGAATTGCTCCCCCATAGAGTTTTGATTACACCCTCTGCAATCTAGCTGATGTGGACGGAGGTGCTCATACACATTTTGCTTATGTTGAGAAGGGCAAATGTTAGTTTTGCAAAAGCGTGAATTTTACTAACATGTTATTATATATTCAAATCTGCACAGATGTGCTATTGAAATAGAAAATATTTTGCTATCAATTTTTTCCATCC
This sequence comes from Squalus acanthias, assembly GCA_030390025.1. Lineage (NCBI taxonomy): Eukaryota > Metazoa > Chordata > Chondrichthyes > Squaliformes > Squalidae > Squalus > Squalus acanthias. The sequence continues at coordinate 89,279,792 of CM059426.1, forward strand.
TAGTCTGCTTGGCATGATATAATAGGAAATATACAGAGGGAATTTGCATCAGATCCTATGCAAATTACTGACCAATTGTGATATTTAATAATATAAAAAAGCTATTCATGACCTCTTGCATATCCTCATCCTGCAACTTGGAAATTTAAAGAACCATGTAACAGATTCCAAGTTGCTGTACTGACCTCACAGCTCCACAACTTTTAGGTTGATGTAAATTACTGCTAAAGCTTGTCGATGTATATGAAGAACATATAGAGAGGAGTTTTGAATGAGCATTTTATTTTTAGATGCCAAATTGTTGCGATGCAGTATGCCTGCTGGAGTTGCTGCATTTTGTGGTATATATGAGAAAAAATATGTGCAATTACACACACACACACACACACACACACACATAGTGGGGTCGAGTTTCTGCTTTGGGCGCAATTGGCAATCTGGGCGCAAATTTCATTTTAAATTGCGCTGTTTTTCCGAAGTGAAGTTATGGTTCAAATTTCCACTCAAATTCATTTGCATAATCACAAATATAAAATCTTCCATGAACCAGCGCAATCAGGCAGCGTTTTAGAACGTAATTGTTTATTTCTTTCCCCTTGCATTAAAAAAATAATCCTTGATATATTTTAAAATGGTAACCTGATCCATTTTTATTAATCCAGCTGAAAATGCGTTTATCACAAAAAATAGGCATTTTTAATAAGAGTGTCTGGTCCACCACCTGAGTAACCTGCTTTGAAATAATGAAGGGTAAACAAAAGTGCACTCTTTGCATTTATGTGGAAATGATTGCAATTTTGAATGATCTCTCAGAAAGTTTACATTTTAATTAAGAGCAAAGTTGAAAGGAGTTTGAATCTGGAAGCAGATTTTCTTGTTTTAAATTCAGAAAGATGGCTTGTTTTTTATTTCAAAGTATAATATTTAATGTGGAAGCTTTTTATTATTAGTTGTGTTAGAAGAACTCATTTAACTGTTTCCGGATACAATCCTAGATTATCCGATCTGGGTGCAGTTTACACAGAATTAGTTAGAAACAGGTTTTGCACTGACACAAAGGGAACTCTACTATTTTTACTCCATTTTCTGAGGTCAGATCATTACCATAATTACGCGTAGCTCCAGGTGCAGATTTGGAAATTGCAGGACGCACATGACTAATGGGAGCGTAAAATGACTTGTCAGTGAAATATGAAGAATGGGGACAATTAAAGAGGAGTTCACAATAGAGTGACAAAAAAATTCTGAAAGTCTTTGCAAAGGCTTCATAGCCTATTGGCCAAGGCTGAAGGGGGAGGGGACAAAGAAGTAACAGGTAAAAATGAAAGGCAAGGAAACCAAAATGCAAGCCTGACTCTGCAGGGAAAGTGATGGAGTACCCCGGCACCCAAGTCTTGCTTGATTGCTGCTGAACTACGTCAGCCGTGATTTCCCCTACCTCGGCGGGTCTGGTGCGGCCGGGGTTGGTGACGGGTTCTGACCTCGCTGCTGGCTCCAGCCCACTGTCCAAAGTAATTTTACATTGATGGGGCTTGTTAAGCCCGCCCAGCGCGTTTCCCAGCTAATTGAAGGAAGTGAGTCTGATGACGTCATTTGATGATGCGTCACCAGCCGGTTTCCTTAAAGGGACCATGCGCAAATTTACTTTGACATTTGTGCTGGCAGTGTTCTACAGCATTGAGGTGCTGCAAACACTGACAAGCACTGCACAGAGGTGCACGGCTGCACCCAGGCTCTCCCATGACTCCTTCCATATGCTTATGGAGAAAGTCACAGCACGCAGGGCGGTTCTCTTCCTTTCCAATGGGCGGAAGAGACCTCCCTAGGAGATCAACACAGCCTGGTTGCACATTGCACAGGAGGACACAAGCAGGGATGTGGTCAGGAGGACCAGGCTGCAGTGGCGCAAACCTTTCAATGATCTCAATAGATCACAAAACCTTTCTGCAAAGCTACACTCAATCTCATCCTGCTGTGCCTCTCATCCCATCCCCATCACTCTGCCTTCCCTACCCTACTCCTGCACATCCTTACTCACACCAACTTACCTTGCACCTCCACCCATCCCTCTCTATCTACATTATCACTTCCCTATCTCACTCGGCACCTCTCACACTCACCCTCATCCTAGTCCAATCATACCAACTAACAACACACAAGGGTAGGCACTTGTGTGTTTTAGCCAATGTTTATGTAAAGTTTCTGTTAATGTGGTGTCAAACATTGAAATCTTTATTTTCAACACTTTGTGGTCTTGGACAGATTTGTGTGCACCTTTGTAAGTGGTTTAGTCAGTTGCAGTGAATGGTGAGACATAACGGTACCCCCCGCAATGGTGATAAGTGTGAAAGGAATGGCTTGGGCATTGTAGGGATGCTTTATGGTGTTGGTGTGGGGTGGTGCCAACGTGGTGCATCATGTGGCAGCCAGGGTGCACAGCATCAAGTGAAGTAAATCTGGCCATGGTGAGGCCATCCTTGGTCTTCCGGACAGCAATGTGGTTGGGTGCTGATGCTCAGTGTCCTGTGCTGTATCAGTTGATTGCAGAGAAGGTTGGTGTTGTTGTTGGTGCTGCTGGTGTGCCTGTTGCTGCTGGTGTTGGGGCTGATTGTGGTGGGATTCTGAGGACCAAGGTGAGATAGTTTCAAGGGCACTGATGCTGATATAATAGATGGCAAGTGAGGTTGAGATGACAGAAGTGATCTGTCAATGGTGAGAGAGGTTGTTCCAATGAGGTGACACTGGATACAGAGTTTACTCCAAACACTTGCAACCTGCATAAAGCTCAATCTGTTTTCCAAATGCAGTAACTAACAGCTTCTGAACTTGGAAAGTGAACAGCTGTGAGATGGGAGCTTTTATAGCACATTTGCAGCTGTCAAGTAAAGAGATGATTTCATGGTAACACAACTCCCGACCTGCTTACCTGATGTGATCCCCGAGCAGCATGGACTCCGTGGGCGACCCCATAAAATTTAAAGGTGAGCTCAAAATACTTTTTAAGTGGCTCTTAACAATGTCATAATAACCTAAATTGCCTCCCCCGCCGCTGCGTGTCAGGTCTGTTCAGCGTTGACAGACCTGACATCTGGGAAAGTTGTGTGGCAGCGATTTGAGGAACCTGCTGTCAAAAATTTTTTTCCCCACCTGACCCGCCACCAAACGTGCCCGCTGACCCCCCATAGAGTCTACAGCACATAAACAGGCTATTCGGCCCAACTGGTCTAGGCTGGTGTTTATACTCCACACAAGCTTCCTCCCACTCCAATTATCTCTTCTCACTCTACTTCCATATCCCTCTATTCCTTTCTCCTTCATGCCTGCATCAAGCCTTGTAAATGCATTCCTGCTCTCTGCTTCACCCACTGCATGTGGCAGCAAATTCCACATTCGCACCACTCACTATGTAAAGAATTTCTTCCTAAATTCTTTATTTCATCTTTTCATCTGTTAGTGGTTATCTTATATTTATGGTCCCTTATTTTGAACTCACTCATCATTGGAAATGGTTTCTCCACATCCACCCTATCAAACCCCTTCATAAGTTTAAAGACCTCTGGCTGGTCTCCTCCAGTCTTCTCTTTTACAGAGAAAAGAAACTCAATCTGATCAATCTTTCCTGATAGTTACCTCCTCTTAATCCTGGTAACATCCTTGTAAATCTTTTCTGCTTTTTTCCAAGTCCATGTATACTACATCCACTGCATTGCCTTTGTCTACTCTTTTTGAATTGGAGGTGGTGCTGCATGAGCTGGTTGGAAGAGGATAGTCCTCTCTACCACACCATGGCAGCATCCAAATAAATCAGCGTTGCACCATGTCTGCATGGAGGTGAAGCAAAGATTTAATTACAGCTTACCATTAATGTCACTGGCTATACCAGCCCTATGTCCTTGCAGCAGATGGTACAGCTCTGCATCTGCCTCCTTGATGACCTGGACCCTATCAAGATAGTTCTCCATGGTCATTTCCAGGTGTGCCATGGCTTGTAGCGACATTTTGCCAGTTGTGACCAATAGAGTAAGATATTGATCACACTGGCATGCCTTCTTTCATGCAGTGCCCCAGAAAGCATGCCATACTGTGATTGGGGTGTTTCTGGAGAAGTAGTCAGACCTTCATATGTCTTAGTGGTGTTATTGGGCCTGCTGCTCCAACCTCCCTTGGGAATAGGAGCTTCCACCTGCACTAATTGTCTGCCAAAGCAAACTATGTTCACCTTTGTTCTCAGATGCCAGGTGGGCACAGATCATCTCTCATGCTGCCTGATCTGCTTAGCATCTACTTCTTTCAAACACATCAGATAAGGGGATTTCCATAGGGAAACCTAATGATTTTAGTAATGAGGTGAGGGGGGGTGGGGTAAGATAAATGAGAACAATTGGCACAAAGGCTAATGAGAAGAGAGACAACAAAAAAAAGGAAAAACAGTTAAGAAATTATTTCTTCACATTACTGAGTCCTTTCATGATCTTTCATATATTTACTATTATCTAGCAATAAGTTACCTATTTGCTACATGCACATTGGCTGATACTAGAATGATACTAGAATGCTAGCCTAGAATGAGCCAGATGCAAATAAAGTTAAGGGTATGGTGACCTTGACTGCCACTGACAGCTGCCATCCCTATGGTGAAGTGTCAAAACTCTGCAACTGGCTCACTATGGCCCCAGAGCCTATGAAGAAGAAAGAAAAAACATTGCATTCATATAGTACCTTTCACATCCTCAGGACATCACAATGTGCTTCACAGTCAATGACGTGTAGCCACTGTTGTAATGTATGGAGGCAATGGTCCTCAGCCATGAGGAGATCAGTGTACCAAGGCCTGCAAATATGATAAGAACATAAGAACATAAGAAATAGGAGCAGGATTAGTCCACTTGGCCCCTCGAGCCTGCTCCGCCATTCAATAAGATCATGGCTGATCTAGGGCTCAAAGCCACTTCCCAGCCCGCTCCCCATAACCCTTCACTCCCTTATCTTGCAAAAAATTGTCTATCTCCACTTTAAATGTATTTAATGACCCAGTCTCCACAGCTCACTGGGGCAGAGAATTCCACAAATTTACGACCCTCTGAGAGAAGTTCCTCCTCATCTCAGTTCTAAAAGGGCGACCCTTTATTCTGAGACTGTGCTCCCGAGTTCTAGGTTTCCCCACGAGGGGAAACATGCTCTCTGCATCTACCCTGTCGAGCCCCCTCAGTATCTTATATGTTTCGATAAGATCACCTCTCATTCTTCTAAATTCCAATGAGTATAGGCCCAGCCTGCTCAACCTTTCCTCATAAGTAAAACCCCTCATCTCTGGAATCAACCTAGTGAATCGTCTCTGAACTGCCTCCAATGCAAGTATATCCTTCCTTAAATAAGGAGACCAAAACTGTATGCAGTACTCAAGGTGTGGTCTCACCAATACCTTGTACAGTTGTAGCAGGACTTCTCTGCTTTTATACTCCAACCCCCTTGAAATAAAGGCCAACATTCCATTTGCCTTTTTGATTACTTGCTGTACCTGCACGCTAACTTTTTGTGTTTCATGCACAAGGACCCCCAGGTCCCTCTGAACTGTAACATTTTGTAATCTCTCTCCATTTAAATAAATGTTTGCCCACAAAGGATGACTAAAAAAATAATAAAGAGAGAGAAGATGAATTATGAGAGTAAGCTGGCAAGAATCATTAAAACAGATAGTAATAGCTTCTACAGGTATATAAAAAGGAAGAGGGTTGCTAAAGTAAACGTTGGTCCCTTAGAAGATGAGACTGGGGAATTAATAATGGGGAACGGGGAAATGGCAGAGACTCTGAACAAATATTTTGCATCTGTCTTCACTGTAGAAGACACTAACAACATCCCAATAATGGATAATCAAGGGGCCACAGGGAGTGGGGAACTAAAGACAATCACTATCACCAAGGAAAAAGTACTCGGTAAAATAATGGGACTAAAAGACAACAAGTCCCCTGGACCAGATGGCCTGCATCCCAGGGTCTTAAAAGAAGTGGCTGCAGAGATAGTGGATGCATTGGTTGCAATGTACCAAAATTCCCTGGACTCTGGAGAGGTCCCAGCGGATTGGAAAACCGCTAATGTAGCATCCCTATTTAAGAAAGGAGGGAGACAGAAAGCAGGAAACTATAGACCAGTTAGCCTAACATCTGTCGTTGGGAAAATGCTGGAGTCCTTCATTAAGGAAGCAATAGCAGGGCATTTAGAAAAACATACTGCAGTCAAACAGAGTCAGCATGGTTTTAGGAAAGGGAAATCATGTTTAACAAATTTGCTGGAGTTCTTTGAGGATGTAACAAGCAGGGTGGACAAGGGTGAGCCAGTGGATGTGGTGTATTTGGATTTCCAGAAGGCATTCGATAAGGTGCCACATAAATGTTTATGCATAAGATAAGAGCTCACGGAGTTGGGGGTAATATATTAGCATGGATAGAGAATCAGCTAACTAACAGAAAGCAGAGAGTCGGGATAAATGGGTCATTTTCTGGTTGGCAAACGGTAACTAGTGGGGTGCCACAAGAATCGGTGCTGGGGCCCCAACTATTTACAATCTACATTAATGACTTGGATGAAGGGATCGAGTGTACTGTAGCCAAGTTTGCGGATGATACAAAGATGGGTGGGAAAGCAAGTTGTGCAGAGGACTCAAAGAATCTGCAAAGGAATTCAGACAGGCTAGGTGAGTGGCAAATTGCAGTTGCAGCCAGTGCTGCTCTGGTGCCAGCTGATCTCTTAGCATGCCTTCTTTCATCTTGTACCTCTTCAAACACAAAATATAGTATTTGAGATACATCCAAACCAACCCTACCATTAATTTTACCATTATCTTTTATTTTCTTTCTTTTCTATCCCACATCACTACAGGATTCTGTAGATTGCAGTACGATGACTTGTGGTTCCTTGAGTTCCCACGAAGTCTGTATTGAAAGAGCTTCTAATTAATGTTCCTTTTTTGTATGTTTGTTGTGCTGAAGTCCTGTAGATGCTTCACTTATAATCAGCTTGCAGTTCTTAGCGGACAATAACACAGTGAAAGGAACTATATCTCTGGTAACTGGGGGAATGGGGATACTGTGTGCCAATTGGCATGACTTCAGTCTTTGTACAATTGATTTAAGATCAGCCATTTAAACAAAGTTGACGTGAATCTCTTGCTTCATAGTCCCTGACTACTTTAAGGCTATTTACCCTGAAGTTCAAATGGAATAAATAAATGCCAACCCTTCATTCCTGGCCAGTTCCTTTCATTGTGTTGCAAATTAGTACCATGTGAATTAGCACAAGTTTAATTCACGTCATAAGATTTTTAATTTCTCATTAGCAAAATGATTAAGTACAGAATAAATTTGATCTTCAGTTTGGAGCTGAATACTTAAATGTGGAATACAGCACTAGAAAATTACACTCAGATCTGGAGTTCATCACTGTGGTTTGAAAAATTACTTATGAATAAACTATTTTACAAAAAAAAATCAGTGACAAGTGAATTTTTAGAGACACTGTTCAATACTATTTCTTTTCAATTTTAAGTTCATTTTAAGTTCACACTCCCTCACTATAAAATGCTATTTCTCTATCATTCAATAAGATAGAAATTATTGTCGGTGATGTTATCATAAGATGGGGTAGATTTGAACTCCAGGCATGGAGCGAGTGGGCAGCGGGTGGAAGGCCAGCCTGTTCCTGCCGGTGGAATGCTCAAGCTATTTCAAGGGCTGGGCCTCATTACCATGCCGCTGGCGAGCTACATGCTCCGAGAGAGCATCCCGCTGCAGATTGTGCTGGCACGAGATCGGGCGGTCTGGATGGCTGAGCTGGCCAGCAGACAGGTAGGTCCGGGTGGCAAGGGACAGTTCACCCCAGCTCCTCCTGGCCCCCAAAAATAACTCCGTCCTTACCTTTTCGTGCCTATTCTGCTTCACCACCTGGTACAAGTGGACGAAGTGTACACGGTGCACGCTCCACCCAGTTGTCCATCGAAATTGCTTCGGGGCCCCAAGAACATCAAAAGACCCGATCTGCATGTAATAATGAGGCACCTGCCTAAATCAAGCAGGTAACTGGACCACCCAGTGGAAGATCCAGGAAATATGGTGGCGGGCGGGATCTGAGCAGGAATGGAGCAGTAAGTATTGCACAGCTATTTTAGGGCTGCTAGCTGCCCTAGGGTTCCTGCCGAGCGGTCTAAGTTAAAATGAGTTTACAACTGGGTTAACACCTCTGTTCAAATAGCAGAGAGAGGAATTTAATATCAGCATGTTAAGCATTTGGACAATAACACTGGCAACAGTAGGAAGGAGAATAAGATGGTAAATTCTCGACAGTCCACTTTTTAGTGGTTTTTGGTGACCTGATCTTGCTTAGTCATTGCTGGAAAGGTCCTGATTACTATTTCCAAAAGAAACTGTTGATAATATCATATTGATTGCAGTAATGCTCCTTTTTCAGTAGAATCCTTTCACTTTGACAGTTTAAATAACATTCATAATTGTCTTGCATAATATAAGTAGGGGTGTAGAGGAGGGCATATTAGGCTATGTTGAGTATACTCACTATTTATGGTTGAAGGTAAGAATATGCCCACTTTCTGGCAGCTTGTAATTGAGGGCATATTGGGTATATATTTTTTATTTTTGGAGGCTATGGTCCTGACTCCAAAAAGAAAAAGATGGCAAATCATACAAGGATAAGGCGAGATGGACAGCAATCTTTTCATGAAGATATTAAGATTCTGTAGCAATTTTTTTATTCATTCATGGGATGTGGGCATCGCTGCCAAGGCCAGCATTTATTGCCCATCCCTAATTGCCCATGAGAAGCTGCTTTCTTAAACCGCTGCACTCCGTACGGTGAATGTACTCCCACAGTGCTGTTTGGGAGGGAGTTCCAGGATTTTGACCCAGCAATGATGAGGGAACAGTGATATATTTCCAAGTCATGATGCTGTGTGAGTGGAGGGAAACTTGGAGGTGGTGGTGTCCCCATGCGCCTGCTGCCCTTGTCTTTCTAGGTGGTAGAGGTTGCGGGTTTGGGAGGTGCTGTCGAAGAAGCCTTGGTGAGTTGCTGCAGTGCATCTTGTAAACGGTACACACTGCAGACAGGGTGTGCCTGTGATGGCTGGAGTGCATGTTTAAGGTGGTGGATGGAGTGCCAATCAAGCAGGCTGCTTTGTCCTGGATGGTGTCGAGCTGCTTGAGTGTTGTTGGAGCTTCACTCATCCAGGCAAGTGGAGAGTATTCCATTACACTCCTGACTTGTGCTTTGTAGATGGTGGAAAAGCTTTGGGGAGTCAGGAGCAATGTTCCCTTTAATTTTTTTTGGGTGTGCGGCCCCTTTAAGGGGCTGCGCGGTCCATTCAAAAAACCGCGCATGCGCGGTTTTACCTATTTAAATGCCGGCGGTCCGGCTGCGCGGGAGCTGCAGAGCATTGCGCGGTCATGCAGTCATTGCGACCGCACAGCTTAAAGGGAACATTGGTCAGGAGGTGAGGCACTCACGGCAGAATACCCAGCCTCTGACCTGCTCTTGCAGCCACAGTATTTATGTGGCTGGTTTAGTTAGGTTTCTGGTCAATGGTGACCCCCCAAGATGTTTATGGTGGGGGATTCGATGATGGTAATGCCATTGAATGTCAAGGGGAGGTGTTTAGACTTTCTTGTGTTGGAGATGGTTATTCCCTGGCATTTGTGTGATGTGAATGTTACTTGCCACTTATCAGCCCAAGCCTGAATGTTGTCCAGGTCTTGCTGCATGCGGGCATGTACTGCTTCATTATCTGGGTAGTTGCAAATGGAACAGTACACTGTGCAATCATCAGCGAACATCCCCACTTCTGACGTTATGATGGAGGGAAGGTCATTGATGAAGCAACTGAAGATGGTTGGGCCTAGGACACTGCCCTGAGGAACTCCTACAGCAATGTCCTGGGGCTGAGATGATTGGCCTCCAACAACCACAACCATCTTTCTTTGTGCTGGGTATGACTCCAGCCAGTGGAGAGTTTTCCCCCCGATTCCCATTGACTTCAGTTTTACTAGGGCTCGTTGATGCCACACTCGGTCAAATGCTGCCTTGATGTCAAGGGCAGTCACTCTCACCTCATCTCTGGAATTCAGCTCCTTTGTCCATGTTTGGACCAAGGCTGTAAATTACTGAAATGAAGCAATTTTTTTCCAAAGCTATACGCTATTATATCAAGGATTCATTTTGAGTCCAAAGCCCAGGAGGTAGTATTGACAATATTAGCAAATTAATAGTTAACATATTTGTATGACATGTCTTTCCCTGCTATTTTATCCATTTCTCCTCTTCACTATTGAGATAGTGGAGAGAAGAATAATTTATAAACTCACTAAATACTTGTTCACTGCTATCATAACAATAGTTTCTACACTCAAAAGTATAGGTGTAGAGCAAAAACCAGGTATATTATAATAGATTACTATAAAGTACATAATTTACAGCTAAGTGGGCTATACATATTAAAAAGAATTATTACATAGAATTTACATCACAGATACAGGCCACTCAGCCTAACCAGCCCATGGTAATGTTAATCCTCCAATGCAATCAGTAGTTCTAATCTCATGTGCACACCCTATTCCCATATCCCTTTATTCCCTTTACCTTCAACCACCACTATTACCTATTGAATGTTGGCATGGTCTCTGATTCAATCACCAACTGCTTTCCACAACCTCACTACCCTGTGTGTAAAATGTTTCTCCTCATCCTTGTTTTCAAATCCCTCCATGGCCTCACCCTCTCTATCTCTGTAACTTCCTCTAGTCCTACTATCCACCGAGATCTCTGTGCTCCTCTAATTTTGGCCTCTTGCGTATCCTCGATTTTAATTGCTCCACCATTGGCATCTGTACCTTCAGCTATCTAGGCCCAAAGCTCTGGAATTCCCACCCTAAACTTCTCTGCTTCTCTACCTCTCCTCCATTAAGACGCTCCTTAAAACCTAGCTCCTTGACCAAACTTTTGGTCGCCTGTCCCAATGTCTCCTTTTGTGGCTTGGTGTCAAATTTTGTTCGCTAATGCTCCTGTGAAGCGCCTTGGGACGTTTTATTACATTGACCCGTATTTTCCGATCGGAGCCTTCCTGCGTGCAGAGGCCTCCGATCTGGAAAAAATCTACGCCCTTACCTGAGGGCTCCGGAGGTCCCGACATTTCCGCTCCTGGGCCTCTCCACTACAAAATGCGCAGGGCTCAGGTATCCCACGGGCACATGCGGTTCGCAAGCGTCCCTGGGATCATGTGGGCCATGGGGAACCAATGAAAGAAGGGATTCTCCCTTCATACGTTTGACAGGTCTCTCAGCTTAGACCCATCAAAAGTATGAATGGAGATCGCTACAAAAACACATCAAAACATTAAATAATTTTTTTTTCTAAATCATGTTTTTAAAATTAGTTACAATTACATTAGATTAAATATTTTAAACAAAAATTTAATTTTTTGAAAAGAAAATTGAAGTTTTTTACGGGGCTAAAAATAAATTTACCTTTTTTAAAAGTATTTTTAAATTATAAATGAGTGAAATTTTTTAAAAAACTTTTTTAAACTGTTAAGCTACTTTTACCAGGCGTAAGATTTCTAAGGGTTTTCAGCGGGCGGAGGTTCTGCAGAAAGCGGAACTCTCCACCCGCAGAGGCCCTTCTCCAGGGCAGGCGTGCGATCTGTCAAGAGGATTCTTGACAGATCGGAAGTGCCAGTTTTCAGCGCATGCCTGAAACCGGCACTTGCGAGGTCCCTACAGGTGTGTATGCCACGGGTGGGCGGTGTTGGTGGGGGGCAGTGTCAGGGTGCTCCTGGGCTTCCATGGGAAATTCCACCCTTTCTGTCCTTAAATGACCTCAGCAAAACTCATGCCAGCTGAGACCTTGAGTGAGTCCATTTGAGGCATTCTAAAGGTCCCAAACCTCACTTCCTCACTTAGTTGGAGTGGCCCCATTGGGAGCCAACCATTTGGCCCTCCAAGGGTCTCTGCTCCACCTTGAGAACGCGATTGGCTTGAGCCAGGGTGGCTGCTGTTTTTGCACACTTGCAGACACTGGTGGCTGCCCCTAGCTTTGCAAATGACCCCAGAATTTAGAACAAAGTCTCCAGCACTGAGTGAGGGCAGACAGGGTTTCGCTCTGCTGCACTTATGCTGACAGAGTAGAGTCAGGGGGAGGGGGGAAAGGCAATCAGGAGTGGGGGGGAAGTGGTGGCCGGCAACTGCCCATGAATTTCCTGTGGAGCCGGGAGGAGCACTCCTGTCCACAATAAAGTAAGTAATACAATTTTCAGAAGTCCTAACACCAGTTTCAGGTATGGGTCCTGAACGCCTCTGCAGGAGCCTTTACCAATATTGCAGGCTATTCACTTCTGGTGCCAAATGTGCGCGCACTCCGCCTGCCATATTGAATGTTTAGGCACCTGTTTCACACCTGTAAAATGAGCGTGGCCCCAATGGCCTACATCATTTTAAATGGTGTGATTATACAGAATGTAAAACTTTTACCAACCTTGTTTGTAGTTCAGGTTATTGTCTAGCTCATAGTTTGGTTCAAATGTCCTGACAAGCATTTTGAATACTCAGATGGCATATTCTTTGTTAAGACTTGTCCCATTCCATAGTGGGAGGTTACTATACAGATAAAAAATGTACTTGATACCAAAAGAATTGTTTATATATTCATAATACAAAAATGTACCTGTATAATTTTGCTGTATTTGTGCTTATAGTGCCTGCTTATATTCTTCTTCCAATAAAACAATGTATTTTCTCAATTAAAGGTATAACAACAGTTCTAACTATGACAACACTGAGCATCAGTGCTCGACACTCTCTGCCAAAGGTCTCCTATGCCACAGCCATGGACTGGTTCATTGCAGTCTGCTTTGCATTTGTGTTCTCTGCTCTGATTGAATTTGCTGCTGTTAATTACTTCACGAATGTACAAGCTGAAAAAGCCAAAAAAAGGGCAGCCAAGCCTCCTGCTGCATCTCCACCGACTCCAATAAAGACAGTGTCTGTCTCAGAGGATGTACTTCAGGTAATATTTTTATCAATAGATATTATAATGATGCAGAATGGCAAAGAAAGTTAAAAAAAATATAATTAATAATTAATAAATAATAATTTCCAAAGCAATGTAGCTCTTTCAAGCTTATACAGTGAAATGTTTTTGCTATTAAATCTGATCAGAAATCCTCCCACCACTGAGTTTATCCAGTAAGTAGCTGAGACGTAGGCTGCGATTTTTGCTATCGATGCAGCTTGGGGGCGGGACAGCATTGAGGTGCTGCAAACACTGACAATCACTGTACAAAGGGGAGCCCTTGCACCCAGGCTGTCCAGTGACTCCCTCCTTAGGCTAGAACAGATGGCAGCTGCAGGTGAGGTTACAGAAGCGATCTGTCACTGGTGAGAGAAGTTCTCCCAATGAGGTGAGACTACACACACAATCCAAAACTTGTCACCTACAGAAAAGTGTAAATGCATTAAAAATGATTTTCCCAACATTTTCTTACCTCTGAAACTCACCAGTGTACCAGTGAATCCTTCACACCACTTCTGCAGCTGTCATCAATGCAGAAACATTATAGTAGACCCACAGCACGCCACACTTACCTGGCGTGGTGTCCAGACTTCGGGAAGCCCGTAGTAGACCTGCCAAAATTGCAAAATGCCTCTTAACTGCCTGTTAACAACCTGTTAACAAGCAGTTAAGTGCCTATAATCCTCTTCCCACCGCTAGGTGTCGGGTCCATGCTCAAATCGGGGACCCGACACCTGGGAAGACGAGGCGGGATGACAGCGGGTTTCTGACCCGCTGTCAATCTTTGCGATTTTGCCAGATTTCCCGCCTCCAAACCCGCCCCCTGAGCGCCAGCAAAATTCCGGCCATACAGTTTGGGAAGGGCCCAGATTTGATTTGATTTAAATTACTAAGAGAGTGACTTCTTCAGCTTAATACACTTTTTGAAGTTTATTGAACACAAAACAAAAACTACAACAGGCATGTATCATTTTTCCGCTCTCACACACACACACAGATACATAGAGGCACACAAACACACATGGACAACACACACAGGGGTTGATTTTAACTTTTGAACGGCTGACCGAGGGAGCACACTGACAGTCTGTCATTCCAGCAGTGATGAGGCCAAAGCCATTTTGAGGCCCAGGCTTCATTTAAATAGAACCCAATGGGCATCCCGATGCATTTCGTTAAATTCAGGCAAATATCGGGCAACCCAGAGGCCGCCTAACTGGCAGAAGGTCGTGATCACGGAAAGGGAGAGCCCGGGGCTGCAGCAGGCCAGATTATATTTTTGGGGCCCGACGGAGAACCCTCCAACCAGTTCTATCCTACAATGGTAATGGGAGTCCTATGTTAGTCATAGGTCCCTGATTTACACATTAAAAGGGGCCGGAAAAAGGCGGACGCTTCGGTCGCCCAGTGGTAGGTTATGTGAAAGTGGCAGCGGGGTAGTTGTTGGTGTTCATGGGGCAGTAAGTCTATTTTGAGTCCATTACCATCCCATTAATACTGATTTCAGCAAGTTACAATCAACCACACACACTCATTCACACACACGTGGAGTTATATTTATCTTCGCTGTCTGGACAGTAACCTGGAGGAGGTAATTTACCTGCTGGTTATAGAATCCCATCAATTTTTGCACCATTGATTTCAATGGAATGAAAATTAGATGGGTTCTACAATAGGAGGGTGACCCGCTCCCCCAGGTTACGACTGACAAAGTTGAAAATTACGCCCACACTCACACAGCCTATCTGGTTAAAAAAAAAATCAATATTGCCCTTACTTGACTAAAGCTTTTGAAATTTACCCTCCAGATTTTCTTCAAATAATTTTCAAAAAAACAGATCAGAAACTGCTAGAAGCTAAAGAGAAAAATTCCAACAGAGTAGCTAACTGATTAGTACTCATGCATCCTGGGAAATAATGAAGACAACTCTGATAATCAACCTCATAGGGATCAGTTGTCTTTACTAGGCTGACCCTCTGCTCCTTGAGGGCATATTTAAAAAAAAGTCTCTTTTTCTTCTGTCCTCTCCGGGCCTCAGGTGCCCCCTTTTAGAGTGGCATGATGATACCTCCTCAGTGGTACCTTAAAGAGAAACACAGTATTGAATACAATTGCTGTGATAGTAGGAGGATGGACTAGATAGACCTATGTTCTTTTCGAGCCTTGAACTTTTCTATGATTTTATGATAGCAATCAGAGTGGAAAACGTGGCCAATTTCCACACCTCCAGCAGGCTGAGATTAGCTAACTCAGTGCAGACTGCAGATTGAACTGGGGAAAGTCCCGGTCTGTAACCTACAGGCACTCATGGAACAAATTTGCACATAGTTTGCATATATATTTAACATTTAAAGTAATTTCCCTTCTCCTAAGTGCAATCAACCCTACAACATTTCCAGTTTAGCATTATGCAACTAGTCTGCTTGCAAGCATTCAACTTTGTTGATTTGGATCTGGATGATAGGTATGCAAAAGTAGTGTGGGGTGAGTTTTACTAGATTGATTCCTAGCATGAGAGGGTTGTCCTATGAAGAGAGATTGAGTAGAATGGGCCTATACTCTCTGGAGTTCAGTAGAATGAGAGGTGATCTCATTAAAACGTATAAAATTCTTAGAGGGCTTGACAGGGTAGATGCTGAGAGGCTGTTTCCGCTGGCTGGAGAGTCTAGAACTAGGGGTCATAGTCTCAGGATTAGGGGTCGGACATTTAGGACTGAGATGAGGAGAAATTTCTTCACTCAGAGGGCTGTGGATGCTCAGTCATTGAGCATATTCAAGGCTGAGATTGATAGAATTTTGGACTCTAGGGGAATCAAGGGATATGGGGATCGGGCGAGAAAGTGTTGAGGTCGATGATCAGCCATGATCTTATTGAATGGTGGAGCAGGCTTGAGGGGCCATATGGTCTACTCCTGCTCCTATTTCTTATGTTCTTATGTGGGAATCCAGATTCTAAAGTTTTCTGTGATTAAATAGTTCAGCTTTCCCTGATGAGCAGCCAGCAATGAAGAAAATTAGGCTGATAGACATTATTGCTGTTTGATTCACAAAATCAATTGCAAGTAATTATTTTTAGCCATTAAATGCAATGTGCATTCTTATTTTCTGCTATTGAAGCAATGTTCTTTTTCTCTTTTCCTAAAGCACCCTGATTCAAACGGCAATTTAAGGAAGAGAATGAACTTCTTGGCACAATCAGATATTCTTGGCAGTCAAAGAGATTACTTAGAGAATGATAGCAAGAATGTGATACCGAGACCATCTATAATCGGCCAGGTACCTCTCTCAACTATCGCACCTCCTTCTTCTGTGCCAAGTCCCAGTACATTTGGACACACCCACGCATCCCCTACAGTACCTTCGATGAGATGCACCCCACCACCCCCTCCTTGCACTCCCACAATAGCTTCAATGAGACCCACACCGGTTCACTGCCAATATGGAGCAACACTTGAACAGAACCAGCCACCATTCAGATTATTTGGGCCAACCCCGAAGCATTCTTCACCCACCACTGTTGTGTCTGCCCCAGCCCTTCCTGCAGTTTCACCTGCAGATAGTGGAACCAGCAAAATTGACAAATATGCTCGCATACTTTTTCCAGTAACATTTGGTGCATTTAACATGGTCTATTGGGTGGTCTACCTCTCAAAAGACACCATGGAGAAAACAGAAGGTGATTTGTAATTTTGCTGCGACAGAAAAATCTTATTATCTGTTAGAACAATTTATAATCCATGAAATAATGCAGGGGTTTCATTTAAGGTTTATTAATCTGATGTGTACAGACCGCAGGGTTCTCAGTAATGACTGATTTCAATTGAACAGTGCTCACGCACACAGAACTACCATAATTTGCTTACTGCTGAGGACAAGTTTGCATTGCTGTTGTTATCCTCCTACATGGCATAATGATTTGCCTATGGTTTGAATAAAGAAATAGAAAGCGGAGTACATGAAGATGATCAGCAATGGAAGGAAAGGGGTGGCGCAAAGAATGAAAACAGACCAACAGCTGTATTCAAGAAAACAAAACAGAAATGCTGGAAATACACAGCAGGTCCTCCAGCATCTGAAGGAGAAATGATAAGTTAATGTTACCAGTGGCGACCGCTCCCCTTCATCAGAAGTGAGTTTCTGATTTCTGTTTTTACGTCTGGACTCAAGTGATCAGTTAAAGTAAGTTTTCAATTCTGCAGCTTGAAGATCCACTTAACAAAAGATTAAATTTTCCGTGGCTGTGCAATACACTTTTAATGTGCGATGGCCTCTTTTCCAGGTTATCCACAATATAAAAAAGAAAAATAATTTACCTTTTGGTATTTTTATAGCAACCATTATTTTCAAATTATATTTTGTTTTAAGATATGTTTGGAAACACCAACAACATTTTAAAAAGTGGGTGTGTTTCTAATGGTTGGAAAAGTGCCTATGAAGTCTCAATAGAAATATATTATAGAGCCAAAATAAGGTGAGGTCAGGACAGTGATGGCGAACCTATGTTCACTTCTAGTGACAGGTAGGAGACACATCCTTCAAGTAAATAAAAACTGACAAAAAACAGAACAGTTAAACCACAAGGGCAAGACAAAATGTTAATTGCATTCACATTCAACTTCAACCCGCAATGCTTCCACACCGTGATGTCAGGCTGCATTTGAACTTGATCATGTGAATCCCATGTGTTCAATGACTTGTTTTGTTGATGATATATTTCTGCACAGCTGAATCCACTTCTCTTTTTGGAATGGGAATGTTAATGACCTGAAAAATGGATAGAGAGAGGATGGTGTAGAGCGAGCCTAGAGTCTGGGACAGGAAGGAATAAGGGAAAATTGTTACTCTCTCCACCCAGCAGAAATCAAGGTGGTCGAATTACCGCCCTGTTCCTGCTCTGCCATCATTTTAACTCGGGCCTTCCACTAGACAGCGTGGACTCCACCTGAATCAGGCAGGAGCCTCATTAGTCTATGCAAATCAGGGTCCTATGACATACATGGTTCTGCCTAACTTATTCAGTTGACATAATTGGTCTACATAAACACAATCTAGTGCCTTCATTCTTTTATAAACCTCAATCAAACCACCCCTAAGTTTATGCTTCTCTAAAGTATAGAGACCCAGCTCATTGAGCTTATCTGGGTAACTAAGGTGTTTTGAACTGGGAATTAATCTTGTGCTGCTTCTCTGTACCCTTTCCAAAACCTCAATTTACTACAAAACAAACAAATTTCAGAAGACTTTATTATCTTTCACTTTGTTCATGTTTGAATTCTGCAATGATTATGTAATTCATACATTTCTTTAAAACAGCTTTGTGTGTCATCTCTATGTTCTAATACAAACCCAGAACTGCAGTAAACATGAAATTCTGTTTTACGTATAATTACCCTCATCCATGCCTTTGTTACCTCTAGACTTGACTAGTCCAACGCACTCCTGGCCAGCCTCCCATCTTCCACCCTCCATAAACTTAAGCTCATACAAAACTCGGCTGCCCGTATCCTAACTCGTACCAAGTCCCGTTCACCCATCACCCCTGTGCTCGCTGACCTACATTGGCTCCCGGTTAATAGAATCATAGAAAGTTACAGCACGGAAGGAGGCCATTTCGGCCCATCGTGTCCGTGCCAGCCAACAAAGAGCTATCCAGCCTAATCCCACTTCCCAGCTCTTGGTCCGTAGCCCTGCAGGTTACAGCATCCCAAGTGCACATCCAAGTACTTTTTAGATGTGGTTAGGGTTTCTGCCTCTATCACCCTTTCAGGCAGTGAGTTCCAGACCCCCACAACCCTCTGGGTGAAGAAATTTCCCCTCGAATCCCCTCTAAACCTTCCACCAATTACTTCAAATCTGTGCCCCCTGGTTTTTGACCCCTCTGCTAAGGGAAATAGGTCATTTCTATCCACTTTATCTAGGCCCCTCATAATTTTATATACCTCAATAAGGTCTCCCCTCAGCCTCCTCTGTTCCAAGGAAAACAAACCCAGCCTATCCAGTCTTTCCTCATAGCTAAGATTCTCTACTCCTGGCAACATCCTTGTAAATCTCCTCTGTACCTTCTCTAATGCAATCACATCTTTCCTGTAATGTAGTGACCAGAACTGCATGCAGTACTCTAGCTGAGGCCTAACTAGTGTTTTATACAGTTGAAGCATAACCCCCGTGCTCTTATATTCTATTGAGAGGTCGCACAACACCAGGTTATAGTCCAACAGTTTTATTTTAAATCACAAGCTTTCGGAGTTACAACTCCTTCGTCGGGTGAAGTGAGGAGATACAGAATCGTCATGACTTATATTCTATGCCATGGCTAATAAAGGCAAGCATTCCGTATGCCTTCTTAACCACCTTATCAACCTGGCCTGCTACCTTCAGGGATCTGTGGACATGCACTCCAAGGTCCCTTTGTTCCTCTACACTACTCAGTGTCCTACCATTTAATGTGTATTCCCTTTCCTTGTTAGCCCTTCCCAAATGCATTAAGCAATGCCTCAATTTCAAAATTCTCATCCTTGTTTTCAAATCCCTCCATGGCCTCACCCCTCCCTATCTCTGTAATCTCCTCCAGCCCTACAACCCTCTGAGATATCTACACTCCTCCAATTCTGGTCTCTTGCGCATCCCCATTTTTAATCACTTCACCATTTGCGGCCGTGCCTTCAGCTGCAAAGGCCCTAAGCTCTGGAATTGCCTTCTTAAACCTTTCTGCCTCTCCACCTCTCTTTCCTCCTTCAAGACATTCCTTATGTGGCTCGGTGTCAAATTTTGTTTGATAACAATCCTGTGAAGCACCTTGGGACATTTTACTATGTTAAAGGCGCTATATAAATGCAAGTTATTGTTGTTCTTTGTGTCCTCTGCTTCAGTGATTAAGGTAGGTAACCTGGGACTATATTTTCCTGTATTCATTAAATTTAACAAAAAGTAGGCATGAGTATAAAACAATATTTGTGCTTTACATTCATGTCAACAGTTCCATTAAAGTTAGCAAAATCAGAAAGAAATTGCCCTGCTCAGTTATTTTATCTGTGCCTTTCGATATTTTAAGGACATAGGTCATTTCCTCTCTCAAGATGGTTCTCTCCAATGAAAACAGGTTCAATTTTGTATGCTTCTCTTCATAACCTCTTAAGTCCCAGAATTATACTTGTTTCCCTTCTATCCAATGCATGAATGTCTTTTTGAATATAAGGTGCCAAAACTGCATCCAATTCCAAACATGGGGCTGAATTTTGCCGGCGCTCAGAGGGCAGGTTCGGAGGTGGTTCAGCTGTCAAAATAGCAAAGATTGACAGCGGGTAGGGAACCCGCTGTCAACCCGCCACCACGTGAGTCTCCCAGGTGTCGGGTCTGTCGGCGCTGAACAGACCCAACACCAAGCGCAGGGGAGGTAATTCACATCATTAAATGGGTTGTTAACATCCAATTAACTGTTATTTTAAGCCTACATTTCAATTTTACCTGCTCCCCCACGGGTTACCCGCTGCTCGGGGAACACATCAGCTCAGCATGTTCTGGGTGGATTCAACATTGAATTATCTCATGACCTGACAGCTGCCAAAGTTGTATAAAAGATCCCATGTTACAGCTGTTCACTTTCAAAGCTCAGAAACTGTTGGTTACTGCATTTGGAAGACATATTGAGCTTTCTGCAACTTGCAAGTGTTTGGAGCCAACTCTCTATCCAGTGCCACCTCATTGGAACAACCTCTCACCACTGACAGATCACTTCTGTCATCTCAACCTCACCTGCCATCTATTCCATCAGCATCGTTGCCCTTGAAAATATCTCACCTTGGTCCTCAGAATTCCACCAAGATCAGCCACAACACCAGCATCACCAGGCACACCAGCAGCAACAACAACAACACCAGCCTTCTCCGCAATCAACTGATGCTGCACAGGACACAGGGCATCAGCACCCGACCACATTGCTGCCTGGGAGGCCAGGGATGTCCTCACCATGGCCAGATTTACTTCACTTGATGCTGTACACCCTAGATGCCAAATGATGCGCCAGGTTGACACCACCCCACACCAACACCATAAAGCATCCCTACAATGCCCAAGCCATTCCTTTCACACTCATCACCATTGCGGGGGGTGGGGGTGGGGGGGGGGGGAGTGGGGAGGCGGCGGTTACCCTTATGTCTCACCATTCACTACAACTCACTAAGCCACTTCCAAAGGTGCGCATAAATCTGTCCAAGAATGCAAAGTGCTGAAAATAGAGGTTTTACTGTTTGACAGCACATTACCAGAAACTTCACATGAACATTAGCTAAACCACCCAAGTGCCTACCCTTGTGTGTTGTTAGTTGGTATGCTTGCAGAAGGATGAGGGTGGGTGTGAGGGGTGGCTTGTGAAATGGGAAGTGATATGGGGAGGGATGGGTGGAAGTGCAAGGCAAGTTGGTGTGAGTAAAGATGTGCAGGAATAGGGTAGAGAAGGCAGATGTGAATGTGATGAGTGGCACAGCTGGATGAGGTTGAGTGTGGCTTGACAGTAACGTTTCGTGATCTACTGGGATAATTGAAAGGCTTGTGCCACTGCAGCCTGGTTCTCCTGATGACATCCTTGCTTGTGCCGTCCTGTTCCATGTGCAACCAGGCTGTGTTGATCTCCTGGGGGGGTCTCTTCCGCTCATGGGAAGGGTGCGGCCGTGCACCTTTGTGCAGTCATTGTCAGTGTTTGCAGCACCTCAATGCTGTAGAACACTGACAGCAGAACTGTCAAAATCAATTTGGACATGGCCCCTTTAAGGAAATCGGCTGATGACGCACCATCAAATGACGTCATCAGACCTGCTTCCTTTTAATTGGCTGGGAACCTCGCAGGGCGGGTTTAACAAGCCCAATCAACGTAAAATCACTTGGAGAGTGCGGGCTGCAGTAGGCAGCAGGCTGGGACCACAACACTGACCCCGGCCGCCCCGGACCCGCCTCGGTTGGCGAAATCCTGGCCATGGCGTTACAAAGAGGCACAGTGTTAAATAACCTGTTTTCACTTATAATACTGTGACATGCATCCCAGTACAGGAAACTCTCTTTTAACCGGCACCCAAATAACCGGAAATCTCTCTTAACCGGCAAAATTCTTGAGTAGGTAACCGGGGTTTCCCTTCATCTCTCCTTTAAAAATAACTTTAAAAAAAACCCCGAGGCGTTTGCCTTGCATCGGAGCGTGTAGATTGGGAGGGGAATGTGCAGCCCGGGTAGGCAGCGGACACGACAGATGGTCAGCTGGCGGTCCCCGGGGAGACGGAGCTCCGAATGCAGGCGCATGTGTGTACGGGGCTCTCGTACGTTGGGAGATATAACTCTCCATTATCCGGACTTTTTGATTAACCGGCACCACGCCGGTCCCGTCGGTGCCGGTTAATAAAGAGTTTCCTGTACTAGATTAACTCTGTTGATAACATCTTCATGCTGACTAGATATTTTTGATTGATAATCGCACCCAATTATTACATTTCTATTGGCAATGTGCAATTGGCCCACCTTTTTGATAATGACAAAAGTGGGCTTGCGCTGGCCTATGGCGCAGGCTTCCTTGTACCAGCAGCTTGGAGGGCAGGCCGTGTTGAATTTTCTGATGGGAGATCCACCTCCCCAATTTGAATGGGCTACTCGCATATAAAAGTTTTGCCCAGAGAACCATTTTTACAGTACTTTTACTTCATGCCCCTTAAAGTACATAAGAATTTTTTGGAATAAGAAAAGCCCATTAAACGCATTGGGGTAGAAATTGGATATCATTGCTCTCATTAAATGGGCGTAAAATGGGTGTAACGAGGCCCACTTTTGGGGACCAACGTCCTGCACCCCACGGATACCTGAAAAACATCCCACCCAAAATTAGGCTGGCCAATTTTTAGTGTCCCTGCAGTCACCTAAAAGAGGTGTTAGGCCCCTTATATATGATATATGTAAATAATGGGCCTGTTTTAGGCCCCTCGACGGAATAGGTCTATGATGAGTAGCTGGGCCTGCCCCACTCAGGATTCTTCAGCGGCTGCCATGGCCTAAGCAGTGGCCACCAATGAAAGGTTCAGATGCGCATTGTGGCTACATTGCCACCTTCACGCCCGAAACCAGGCACTGATGGATTTCTACCCCATTGACTCTGTATAGTTTTTCTAAATCAATCCTACTTACCAGCTTTCTCACCATATTCATCAATTTCTTTTTTTCCAGAAATGTATTCAGTCTAAAACCCAGGAGATATTCACTATTGCCCCATTTGGGGCGCTAATTTTTAAAAGTTTGAAAAGTTAGCGCCAGGCGCTAACGATTTCAAACTGTTGAAAAATTCGCCGTTTGCGCTCCAGGAAGGAGGTGGATGCTAACTCAAGCGCTCCACTTCCTTCTTGGAGCACAATTGGCAGCAGGCGGGGCGGAGACTTCAGCAGCGCTGCACACTGGGCCGTGCAGTGCTGATGTATTCAAAGGCTCCTTCCCTCCCTTAAAGGGAAGGGCCATCGCTGCAGGCTCTGCAATATAAAAAGTGCATATCTGACCCACCAAGGTAGCCACGATCCCGCGCGATCAGCCCAGCACTCAAGCAGAGTGCCGGGCTGATCGATCGCGGGCAGGAACCCGCGAACAAAACTGGAACAAGAAAGGTAAGTTTTTTTTTACTTACCTCGGCCACCTCGCCTTTAATCATCGCCCCCGAAGTGGCCGGCCGCCAGAAGAACGCCTCCTGCAGCTGTCGGTGTTTTCGACCGGTGCTGCTACAGCGGGCGGAAGTCAATTTCGGGTCCGGGGCGCAACCAGGGCGATGCGCACGGTGATGATGTCACGATCTCCGGGCGAAGGAGATCGGAGCACAATGTCGTAGCACCACTCCAAAACTCCCGCCGAATATGGCGGGAGTCGATGTCAGTGCCGCGCCCGGTCGCAAAGCCCCTGTGGGCGCTAATGGGAGGTGCAAAGGCACCCAATTTAGCCCCCATTGATATCACTTCCTTTAATGACCTTCCCTAGCAACTTCTTTCACAACACTATTGCATGAAAAAGTTCACTTGACCTTCCTTCTTATTAACTTCCTAATTTATTTTTCTTCCCTTCTTTATCCACCAATTTTCTCCCCTCCCTTTCTCCTCTTTGTAAAGTGTTGACTCTTAGCTGGGTCACAGTTGTATGGGCATCAGATGCCATCTGATGTGTTACCTAAGTGAGAGCCAAAACAGCGAGGGAGTGAATTTCCAAGTGGGGTTCTCCTATTCCCCTGCCATAACTTCATGGAAGAGCTGTGTAAACCCTGGAGAAATGGTGTGAACACCTGTTACACCATTTTGCCAGGGTTTCTGGAGCTCTTCTGCTCAAGTTACGGCAGACAACCGGGTGGTGGGGGTGGGGGCGGGGGGGGGGGGGGGTAACCCTCATGGAACTTCACCCCCTCAATGTCAGTGGGCTATTTGAATTGGGAGAGGGGAGAGCATCACAACTGAGATCGTAGTACCCTATCCCTACTCTGGCTGAGATAAGCTAACCCACTACTGATTGAGATGAAACCTGCAACCTTCATGGTTTGTATTTCTTAGCTACTCACTGTCTCAACCAGCCCAGCCACCAAAGGAATAGGTCCAATCTTTGTAATTTATGTCCATGGTATTTCAATCCTTCACCATAGTAAACAATTAGGCTGGATCAGTTTTGTCAATTCCCTTCCTAATTTTAGAAAGACCAACTAGATCACCTCAAAGTTTTCTCTTTTCTAATGAAAACAAACCTGACATCTTTAAATTTCCCTAAATTTAAATTCTTGATACGCAGAGTTATCTTCTTACTTGACTTTGTGCCCTCTCAATGGCAATAATATCCTTCCTATGATTAGGTGCCCAGAACTGCACACAAAACTGCAGATGGAGTCTGACTAGTGCTTTATACAATAGCAATAAACCTCTTTAAATTTGTATTTTATTCCTCTGTTAATGCAACCCAGTACCTTATTTTCCATTTTACTGCAGCTAAGCACTGAGTTAATGGTTTCATAGATTTAGCTACTATAACATCTAGATATATGGCTAGATCGCTTTGCTGATCTGCATTATGTTTGATTTAATACATAATCCCTCTTTATAAATATTTTACACTGATCCATGCTTTGGAATGTGGATTCCGCCTCTAATATGTTCATGAACATAAGGCTGGAAGATTGGCCAAAGACAGGAATGCATGTTTGTGGCATGCAGAAGTTCTGCTGCATGGTCAAATTATTATTATTTTACGATTAATCATTTTGACCAAAACTGCTCCCAACATCTTCTCTTCTGCTATATTATCTACCCTTTTGATACCCGTTATATTATGCCTCACAAATAATGTCACTCCTCCACCGAACATCTATCTTTACTAAACATTTCCCACCCTCTTAGCTTCATCTCTTGACAGTTGTCTATTTGAAGCCTGCGAGTGAGATCAGTCTTTTTGTCAGCTCATTTCAATGATCCTTGAACTACTTTAAAGCACTTCAGCTTATTCTTCTCCTTATTTGAGTTTTATTGTACTTGTATTTTTTTCTTTTTCTTGAACATTATTTATTTCTACTTCTCAGTCAGCAATAATCATTTGTTCATTAAGGTTTTAGTCTCTCCCCAGCAAATCTCATTTGAACACGTAAGATTCCATCAGCCATTTTAAGATACTTTTTAAAAATGTCTCATACAATCTTTATGTTTGAGTATGTTTTCAATAAATATGATAGTTATGTAATATGCTACAAAGTCACCATTCCAAACCAAAGAGAACAGCTACTGAGATCATTGCTAAGCTTGAAGACAAAAGATAACAGTATGTTCTGATTTCAAAGTTACCAATATATTTATACATTATGGCCAGTCTATATGTAAATGGTTAAATACAGTAATAGTGTTGGTACTTCAGGACTAAAGGGTAATATACCTTTCTGATAGGTATCGGTTGAGTAGACTAATGATATTAATCCACTGTGGATATTTTTCATTTATTAAGAAGCACTAAGAGTTCACATTCCATAGGAACAAAAGAGTGGCAAAAGACATTTTCAGTTCTTAGGGTCACTTCCTACCAGTTTATGATCTAAATACTGGTACATGTTTGTTTTCTGTTAGAATTACTAAGCATTGCAAAAAATGGAAGGAAACTGGAGGAATAGTAGGAAATAAATTTATGAAAGTTGCTGGAAGAACTTTGTCAAAAATCAATATTAAGCATTAATATCAGAATCTGGGAATAGACTTGAGGGTAATAAAGAAGCCTAAAACCATGTTTGGAATTACGTGGAGCATCTAACTCTTGCCTATGTGTTGTATGTCCCCTGATGAATGCATAGCTCTGTTGCAAAGTAAAGTTCTGTGCTAAGTTAGGTTGTGCTATTGATTGATGTCTTGTGTAATTGTGGCATTTGATTGTACATACAATGTATAAATATTTTAAATACATATATTATTAAATGCAAATATATGTAACATTATTGATCACTTTATAGATGTTTTTCATAGTGAATCTCTCCAAGTTAATTCATTTGATTTCAGTCATTAAAGAACTATTTTCTGTAATCTCTTTTGCATTCCTTCTATTTAGAATCCAAAGTTTTCATATGTGTTAAATAAATGTGTGCCTCACTGTTACCTACCTTCTAATGAAGCCCCTGCAAAAAATAAAGATTATTGTGTGAATAAAGAATTAAAAAATGCTTGTTATTATAGCATTTAACTATGCCAGGCCCCTTTCTTTTATTTGATTGGATGTAAAATTACACTTTGTAGACTTTGTATTACATCAATCACAGTTTAAGCAGCCACAACGGAAGAGAATGTAACGCGAACATACACATTTTCATTCTTAAATGTACTTTTTGAAAGTAATACTGGATAAGTGTGTTGGTTGAATAACATATCATGTAGTTAATAAGTGCAGGCCCTCAATATTAATTTGCAAGCAAAAAACTTAATGCATCATCATGTTATTTCAATTTTGGGGTTTCAATGGTTTATTAAAGCAATATTCAGATTCTAGTGAATTTCTGTATGTAAGTGTGAATGTTGTTCAAGTTATCACAATTTTGGAGGGCTAACCAGTTTTGTAATCTGGCAAAATGAATTTCTAGTTGCAATGGAATCTTGATGGTGTTTATCTTTCCAGTCACTTTATCAATTCTTCAATGGTTTCTGGTTTTAAAAAAATGGTGCAATGTACATCAGAATATCATAGGATAAAGGTAATGATATCTTACTGTAGGAACTATAAACTGGCAAATCCTTATGTCCCCAAATCATGGACAAAAAAGATAGGATATTTTTCAGAACCGAGGGAATCAGCATTAAATAAAGGGGCAGATTTCTCTCTTTTATCCTTGAGCATTAATTAATTGCCTAAGCAGCGCGCATAGAGGAAAATTGGATGGGGAGCATCACACACTTATAATGCAGCATACCCAATTTTACATACATTCATTTAAATGGACATAAAATTGGACGGGCTTTGTTATGGGTGTTCCATCCTCCTCACCTGATTTTAACCCATGCATTCCATCTTGCACCCAAGTGCAAAAGAGGAAAAAAAAACAATTAGAAGTAGACTGATACGAGTTTAATACCACAAAGAACTGCACCTTTTCCATGGAATTATTGAAATATTCATTATATCCCATTTCATGATACTTTGTAATCCACTTGTAATGTTTTTATTTGCATCTTATTGAATCATTCTTCATCGAATCACTCATTGGAATGTAAATATTTTACAATTTTATCTGCAAAGTAGTCCTTACTGAGTGCTTGTATAGTACTTATGTATGCTCTATAGTCAAAATAAATAGTGAATACAGATACTAACGCATTTCTACTTGCTTAAATATGATTAATTCACAGTTTTGGAGTCAGTCTGCTCGAAACTCCTCATAATTGTCTTTTTCTGTTAATGACAATATGTAATAATGCTTGCAGTATTGACCAAACAAAATGCTTAGTGTAGTATGATTGGTAAAACCAACAGAATTTGGTATCAGTCAGCCTCTAATTTCAACATTTCTGAGATGGTAATAAATGCACCCAGTACAGTCACAATATTTTCATTGCTATTGTAAAATATCTTTCAATATCTTTAACATGCAAATAGCCTGTCATAATATGATGATGTGTGCTTTTATCTGTGGCAGTAACATCCTACAGGGACCTGAAAAGGTCAGTATTGCATCTTGATGACAGAATGTGAGAAAAGTAATTACTTTTTTCTGGCCTAAACTAGGAATTGTATAGGTGCAGTTAACAAGTATAAATACTGTTGTTCAAATTAACCTCTGACCAATGTCCTTTTCCTCTAGAATTAGTAATTTCTTAAACTGATTATACATCACAATGTTTGCTGTTGTGGTAGCACAGCTGAAATAGTGGCATAGCAAGTATGGTATTGGATAAGAAATAGGATGCATTTTAACATGCATTCACAGGGGGTGCATTTTTAATGAGGAGAGACGTACACCTACATTGAACTATGCCTGAAACTGGACAGTAATATAATTGCTCCAGATTGCTCCAGTGGTTGGTGGTTCTGAAATAAATGTATCAATGAGCTTCTCCTTGCAGCAGTAGGACACGCGATACTCCACGTGTGATTCCCAGCTTCAGTCGCAGTCTCATGAAAAGTAGAGTGGAGAAAAGCAATTCCACAGTGGGAGGGAAAATTGGAGATTGAGTGACCCGAGACCATTCTCACACACTTCCCAGATAATAGTTAAAGAGCAGCACTAGTAAAGGCCAGCCCAGATTGCTTTCCAATTCCCTCAGTAGGCGATTGAAAAACAGAGAGAAAAGTAAATATATTTTTTATAAATATCAAACAAAAAATTATAGTTACCCATGAAGTACTATAATTATCTGAAGAGATTTTCTTAAAAAGATTTGTCACTAAACTGTAGAAATAGAAAAATCAATTATAAATTTATGGATTGTAGGACATGCGGAATTACCCCTGGCCCCGTCCAACAGGTTATAGAGTTCGGACTTGAGACTTATGAGAAATTACACCAGACACACGGGTTCTGTCTTTAACCTTTTATTGTTCTGAAGACAGATTCAAAACCCCAACCACTATTCGAGCAGTTCACCAATAATATTACAAGAAAGCATACATACAACCACCCGCCGATGATCGGTCCAATGTTAATTGTAGGCCACATCCTTCCGACTGCAGCTCTTCACCTTTTGACTGCAGCTCTTCACCTTTTGACTGCAGCTCTTTGCCTTCTAACTGCAGCTCTTCGAGTTCAGACGATCAGCCAGGCCCCTCCTTCCGACTGCAGTGCCGATATTTTTCGTCACTGGTTTTTATACAGTTTTCCTTGCCTTTTACAGTATATCAATCATTCAGAGATGGTGAAATGTTCCTTTAATATTTGACATAAGTTCTTTGAGCAGTCAAACTTTCACACTCACACATCCTGTGTGACTATCCACTAGCTGCCTTTATCAAAGCCCAAAATTGTTCATTCACTCATAAAGTTTACAAAAGTGGCAGAAAACCACTTGGTTACATTTCATGTGTTACGTCGTATCCTGCATTTAAAAACTTCAAAGGTTTGACTCCTCCCCTTTAGCCACCAAAAATCGTTCTACAATTGTGTAGCCTATTTTGTTGTAGACACGATGGCCACGATTTTGCTGGCATTCAGAGGTCGGGTTTGGAGGCGGGACAGAGGTTAAAACCATTTTGATTGACGGTGGGTTCCGACCCCGCTGTCAACCTGCCTCCACGCAACTTTGCCAAGTGCCAGCTCTGGGAGTCCCGATCGGACCCGTCACCAAGCGGCGGGAGAGGCAGCTTGTTAACTGCCTACATTTTTGCAGGGTCTTGCCATTTTAGGACATTTTCAGCGTGTTCCACGCCATTAGCAAAACACGCCAGCTGATTGCGCCGGGTTCAGCAAGTACCTGACTTCTTGACAGCTGCAGCTCCAGCATAAAAGCGGACCTCTAACATGGCTGACTTACAGATGACAGAACTTTGTTTTTTGAGGTGTTGGAACACTTTTTGCAGGTCTACTGATCTTGTAAGTGGTGAAGCTGAGATCCATCTCCACTGTGACCGCCTTGGAAAACCCTCTGCCCACATTGACTGAGCGCTTATAACTTCGAGTCCTCAACTGAGATATATACCAGCGGAATCGGAACCATTTATACCCTGTCATCCTGGTCCTCAGATTCGGAGGAAGAGCAGCCATTACAGCAGCAGAACCAGGCACAACAGCAGCAGCAACAACAGGAGCGCCAACCTCCTCCTCACCCACCTGTTGCTGCACAGGGCAGAGAGCATCAGTGCAGGGCTGCACCTCGACGCAGGAGATACCCCCAACACAGGGTTTACAGGCCGAGGATCAGCTTCCTCAACTTGACTGAGCAGCAGTGCCAAAGGAGGCTGAGACTTTCGCGAGAGGTAGTCGCTGACATCTGCGCAATGCTACAGCAACACCTGGAGCCCAGAGGAGCAGGTGGACACCCCTTACCAGTGGCTGTCAAAGTAAGCACCGCCCTCAATTTTTTTGCTTCAGGGTCCTTCCAGGGATCATCAGTCGACATCAGCGGCATCTCCCAGTCAGCCGCACACACTTGCATCACGCAGGTTACCGATGCCCTCTTTGCAAAGGCGCACAATTACATCCACTTCTCCACGGATGAATCAAGTGTAATGGCGCGTGCGGTTGGCTTTGCAAAAATGGCAGGCTTCCCAAGAGTGCAAGGCATCGTACACTGCACACATGTGACCATTCGGGCACCCCATCACAACCCAGCTGTATTTGTGAACCGCAAGGGCTTCCACTCCCTTAACGTCCAGCTGGTGTGTAACCACAGGAAGAACATTATGCATGTTTGCGTCACGTTCCCTGGCAGTTGCCATGACTCATTCATCCTGCGGCAGTCTACTGTGCCTCAGCTCTTCAATCCACCAACCCAACTTTCCGGATGGCTACTTGGAGACAAGGGCTATCCCTTGAAGACGTGGCTAATGACGCCATTGAGGAGGCCATCAAACGAAGCTGAGGAGTGCTACAATGCCAGCCACATCTCCACCAGAGCCATCATCGATCAAACCATCGGCTTGCTCAAAATACACTTCAGATGCCTCAACAGATTGGGTGGAGCCCTACAGTACTCACCAGCCAGGGTCTCCAGAATCATCGTGGTCTGCTGTGCCCTGCACAACATCGCACAGCAGTGTGGCTTACCGCTACCTGAGGAACAAGTGACTCAGCGCACAGCCTCCTCCTCTCCTCAGAGGAGGAGGAAGACATTGTGGAGGCGGATGTGCCAGTTCCACCAGCACGCGAGCATATTGCTGGCCGTGATGCAAGGGATGCACTAATCTATGCCAGATTCGCTGAAGTTTACGAAGCAAACACATGGGCTGCCACCTTCTTAACACACCATACATCATCTGTACAATAAACTGTGGGTTTGTATCACTCTCACCACCATCATTACAGATAAAAGACGCCCTGACACCTCACTGTGACACTTCCATTCATGGGCACACATAGGCCAACTCTTTGAATGTTTACCATCGCATTTGTTTATTACAATTGAAATGCCGATCATTATCTTAAATATGTATTACATCAAAACACCCAAGTGACTACCCTTGTGACTATTTTTGTGTTAACTTTCTCTTATGCGTGCTTCTACGTGGTGCTTCCCTTGTGGCTTCAGCAGATGTGGAGGCACCTTGCTCACTTTTATGCTGCTCCTGCTTCGACACCTTTGGCGGGCAGCCTCTGGGTTTGGGAGCTTGGGAGGGCTCGGTAACAGTCTGCTCCTCCTGCGGCTGTGCAGGGGCTGAGATGGCCATCTCAGTTGGGTGAGGAATTTGGGGCTCTGACCGAGGGCTCCGCAGTGGCATGGGAGTTTGAGCGCTTGGAGAGGAGCCCCCACTTCCTTGTTGCCTAACACCAACATCCCTCTCATGGGTCAGCCACGCTTCAGTGCTAGCAAGTGGCTGGAGAGCACCTTGCTGCACATCAGGGGAGCCATGAGGACCTGCCTCTGTACTGACAGTCCTCATGACAAGGACGTCCATGAACCTTTGGTCTCTCTCCTTAATAGATGATCATCTCTCCTCCATAGCAGACAATCTATTTTGAAGAGTGACCATGCTTTCGTTAGTCTGGCGAATTATGTCCTCCATGATGGTTACCACCCTCTCCATGGCAGAACATTCATGTGCCATTGCCTCCACAAAGGCAGTGCTCAAGTTAGAGATGGACTCCTCCATTCTCTGCACACTCGCAGCCACCCTGGATGTAAAAACCTGCCAGAGACTCCTGCACTTGTTCCTGGAGTTCCAGCACCACTCTCTTTCTGGATGGCCCCAGAGGCACAGGGTCCACATGCAGCTGAGCAGAGCTAGGAGCGCCCTGCGGCCTCCGACGAGGACTCTCCACTGCTGTCCCTGTCTTCACCATCTGCTGATGCTCACTTGTGAGCTGTGATACACCAGGTGACAACACTACTCTATCTCGCGAAGGACCAACCGAGGTGTGCGTCTCTGCGCTGGTGCTGGGTGCGCTCAATTCTGCTGATGCTGCACCCTCGGAGGTTGCAGCTTCCTCTGAGGAGTCTTCCGGATCTTCCTCCTGGACAGTGGGGAGGAGGGCTCTCGATGGTCCTGTGGGGGAGTAAAGGCATGAGTTAGACATGTGATATTAACATAGCAGGCACATCGACTTGTGCAGATGATCATAACTCAATCTGTATGAACATCAGATGCCATATCAGTCACTCATGCAATGTAAATGAAAGGGCTGCAAATCTATTCTGTCACTAGCTTGCTCTACTGCGCCCATCTGACCATCCCCAACTTCCAGATCCTCAGCACCTCCTACGATGTCCAGAGCAGCCTCCTTAGTGGTGGTCAACTGGGCAGTCGAAGGTGGCCCTCCTCCTGTCCTGGCCCTCTCCCTCTTATTGTGGGATCTCTTTCTCTGCAATGAGGGACACAAGTGGAGTTTGAGTGAGAATGTTGGAGTGAGTGTAGAGAATCCATAGCATAGATGCTTAGAGGGAGACAAAGATAGAGTGAGGTGCCAATACCAAGGGCCCTCCCTGTGCGTTGTTAGTTGTTGTCATTGCATAACAGTGATAGCGAGTGTGAGGGGTGCATAGTGGAATAGTGAAGTGATTCTGTACATAGAGAGAGAGGGATGGTTAAGGGTGCAAGGGATGTAAGGGTATAGTGGGATGTGCAGGAGTAAGTTGACAATACAGAGTGCTGGTGATGAGAGGAGATGGGGAGCAGATTGAAGGTAAGTGTGATGCTATACTCACTTTTGCTGTGCGTAGCAGGTCATTGAACCTTTTCCTGCACTGAACCCAGGTGCGACCACACAAAGACCTGGCGCTCACCTCCTCAGCAATTTGCAGCCAGGCTGCTTTGGTTTGCTGAGGAGGCTTCCTCCGTCCATTTGAGGGGAACAGTACCTCTTGGCGCCCTCTCACTCCCTCCACAAGAGCATGGAGGGAGTCATCATCAAATCTGGGAGAGGCCTTGGCTCTTGCAGCAGACATTTTCACAAGTGGTACACCGAGAAGCAGCAGGAAAGGATGGATGAAAAACAAGGCTGCATGGGCCCCTTAAATACAGCTGGCTGACAGACATCAGCAGAGGCGAGCAGCAGACTCGAACCCACTGATTGGGCCGGGTACGGCACGGAGACCTTAATCAGGCCACTTAAGGGAAAATCTTAATTCCTGGCGGCTGAAAGCGGCAGCGGGACCGGAACCCGCCGAACATCAAAGCTGCCTCCAACCCGCCTCCACTGAGAAAATCGCGGCCGATGTCTGCAAATCTAAGGGGCTTTGTTTATCTCTGTTGTCTATGACTACTCCCTGCAGTCACAACCATTAGTTCTGTCAGTATCTGCTTATCCGAAACACAGCTCTTGACATATCTCCATCACAAAGCAGCTTGCAAATACAACAGTTACTTTTGAAAGCACATTTGCTCCCAAATGTTTGCTGCCTTTTAGTAAAGCACATCAACGCACATTCTATGTCCACTTATCAGTGAAAGACCGTCTGTTGCAATTTTATTTCACCTCAAAAAACCTTTTGGCCTGGCAAAGCATTTTAATATATACCAAAATTAAAAATTAAGGGTCTGTGTATGCCTACAGGATACCGCACATTATACAATGGTATTTAGTTATTACATCTAATAATCATAGAATCATAGAATGGTTACAGCACGGAAGAAGGCCATTCGGCCCGTCAAGCCCATGCCGGCTCTCTGAAAGAGTACTTCAGCCAGTCCCACTCCCCCACCCTTACCCCGTAGTCCTGCAGATTTCTTTCCTTCAGATACTTATCCAACTCCCTTTTGAAAACCGTGATTGAATCTGCCTCCACCACCCTTTCAGGCAGTGCATTCCAGATCTTAACCACTCGCTGCGTAAAAAAGTTTTTTCTTACGTCGCCTTTGGTTCTTTTGCCAATCACCTTAAATCTGTGTCCTCTGGTTCTCAACCCTTCTGCCAATGGGAACAGTTTCTCTCTATCTACTCTGTCTCGACCCCTCATGATTTTGAACACCTCTATCAAGTCTCCTCTTGACCTTCTCTGCTCCAAGGAGAAAAACACCAGCTTCTCCAGTCTATCAATGCAACTGAAGTCCCTCATTCCTGGAATCATTCTCGTGAATCTTTTCTGCACCCTCTCGAAGGCCTTCACATCCTTCCTAAAGTGCGGTGCCCAGAATTGGACAGAATACTCCAGTTGGGGCTGAACCAGTGTTTTATACAGGTTCATCATAATTTCCACACTTTTGTACTCTATGGGGGAAAAATTCGGTGGCGCCCCCATTGGTGCGCTACCTTTAGCACCCCGATAAAGTAGCGCCACTGCGCCATAAATTCAGTGGTAGCACCCCAAGCAGGCGGTGGGGCACTGCTGGAAGCGCTCCCCCTCCTTCCTGGGGCGCTACAAGCGAATATCACGGTGCTACGTGCAACAGCGCCACACGCGTCGGCACGTAGAGCCGCGGTATTGCAGGCCTCCCTCCCCTGATTAAAGGAGAGGGGCCTAGCGCTGCATGCACCGGGGCCCTGCTGGTCCACCAGGAAGCAGGGTGCCGGGAACGCAGCCCAGCTGGCACCCCGAATAAAAAAAGGGAAGGGGGCAGTTGCTGGCAGGCGGCCAAAAAAAAGTGGCCACCCGACCCCTGCCTTTTAATTTGCGCCGCCGCGGCTGCAAACATGCCACTCTGACCCTGTCGCATACATCATCTGACGATAGTTCAGGGGGCGCAACTGAAGTTTGCGGCCGGGGCGCGAGCGGGGTGCTGCGCATGATGATGACATCATTGCCAGAGGCGCAGTGCCGCGGGGCGCTACTGGCTACCGCCGCCGCTAACCTCCCGATGAATTTCGCGGGAAGCTTTAGCGGCACCGTGCCCAGGCGCTAGGGGCTTTGCGCCCCATTAGCGCCCCCGCTAATGGGAGGTGGAAAGCAACCCAATTTTTACCCCTATACCTCTATTGATGAAGCCCAGGATCCTGTAAGCCTTTTTAACTGCTTTCTCAACCTGCCCTGCCATCTTCAACGATTTGTGTACACATACCCCTAGGTCTCTCTGTTCATGCACCCCCTTGAGGATTGTACCATTTAGTTTATATTGCCTCTCCTAATTCTTTCAACCAAAATGCATCACTTCACACTTTTCTGCGTTAAATTTCATCTGCCACATGTCTGCCCATTTCACCAGCCTGTCTATGTCTTCCTGAAGTCTATCACTATCCTCCTCACTGTTCACTATACTTCCAAGTTTTGTGTCATCTGTAAATTTTGAAATTGTGCGCTGTACTCCCACGTCCAAGTCATTAATATATATCAAGAAAAGCAGTGGTCCTTGAACTGACCCGTGGGGAACCTTCCTCCAGTCCAAAAAACAACCGTTCACCACTGCACTCTGTTTCCTATCAACAACAAGAACAACAACTTTAATGTAGTAAAACGTCCCAAGGCGCTGCACAGGAGTATTTTAAGACAAACAATTTGACACCGATCCACATAAGGATAAATTAGGGCAGGTGACCAAAAGCTTGGTCAAAAAGGTAGGTTTTAAGGAGCTTCTTAAAGGAGGAAAGAGAGGTAGCGAGGCGGACAGGTTTAGGCAGGGAATTCCAGAGCTTAGGGCCTAGGCAACAGAAGGCACGGCCACCAAAGTTTGAGCGATTATAATCAGGGATCCTCAAGAGGGCAGAATTAGAGGAGCGCAGATATCTCGGGGGGGTTGTGGGGCTGAAGGAGATTACAGAGATAGGAAGGGGCGAGGCCATGAAGGGATTTGAAATCGAGGCACTGCTTAACCGGGAGCCAATGTAGGTCAACGAGCACAGGGGTGATGGGCGAATGGGACTTGGTGTGAGTTAGGGCACGGGCAGCCGAGTTTTGGATGACCTCAAATTTACATAGGGTGGAATGTGGGAGGCCAGCCAGTTCCAATTAGCCAATTCCGTATCCATGCTGCATGTGCCACAAAAATTGATGTATAAGTCATATTTGACTATGTAAGGTTTCCAAAATTTGCAGATCCCCAAAACCAAAGGAAAAAGGACTTTGGAACTACCCCAGAGTGATAAAAATGCATTTGGGCCTAACATAAGGAATTTAAGACCAAAACCAAGCTTTGGCATTTTAAAAGGACATGTCTGGACATGTAAGGGAGAAAAGGCTGCACAGGACACGGGTCAACCTCTGTAAATAGCAGTTTTGGGTATTGCATTGTCTGGGAATCGGGATGACCTCACTCAAGCCCCAGCAAGCATTTAACATTTGGACAATAGGCCCTGGGAGAAGGCAGCCCCACCCAAAACACAGGCCTCATTAAAACCTATTGCAGACTCATCAAAACCATGCATAATTCGAATAATTCAAGACACCTTTTGAATATCCCCAGGCCCAAACAGGATGCCAGAAGCCTGGAAACAATAAAATATCTAGTACAGCCATTACTTCATCAAAAACCAATCAGCCAGGGACAAGATTTGGGACAAGATTTGGCGCGTAGATAAAGGTCCTGCCTAAATGGGAGACATCGGAAGCCATCAGGACAATTTAACACCAAGTTAAACCCATCAAAACTTAACAAGCCCGCAAAACCAAGACAATGGAATGAACAGGCCTCTACTGAAACCTAAATCACTTCAACACGAAACCGATTTAGTAAGGGGTTTTGGCGCAAAAAAGACGAAGGGTCTGAACAGTATAATTGAGGGCGTAATCCCCCAAGAAGGTCTCTCTCAGCTCTGTTCCAGTTGCAGCAAGTTCCAGCAAGACACTACCAGCCACACGACATGAGCAGGAGGAGGAGAGAAGCAGCAAGGCCACGAGGCAGACCTGGGGCGAGATCGGAGGCAAGGACAGACTAGGCCAGGCAAGGGCTGGAGCTGAGGCCACTGGGAGCGAGTCGGCATCGCTCAGCACACGGTCTAGCACTAGCAGCCACTAGCCAAGGTCACTGGAGGCTGGGAGCGAGTCGGCATCGCTCAACCCACGGTCCAGCCCCACAAGCCTCCAAAGCAACAAAACTCGACGACCAGACCACCATCGCAGATTTCACAGACCGGTACCACGTGGGGACGGCAGGCCCCAAAGGACAAAAAGAGAGTACCTCAAAATCGCAATCATTTTACCTGGCTGGATTTCGCACTGTCAAAACCCCTGTTTGGTGAGCATTATCCCTGATCTCCTGAAACCAAAACCTAGCTAGATAGTGGGATTTTTGGGAGGGATAAGGGTTTTTGTATGTTGTCATTCTCCCTCGCCTGTACCGTGTATTCCCCAACCTGTTTAAGTGTTAAGTGTGTTTTAAGTTTGTTACCTTTTTTCTTTTAATAAAAGTCAAAATTCTTTCATCGGAACCTGTTGTCTACTGCATCTTTATTCACAACCCCTAAATAAGTTCAAGGTCTGGAACCAGGGGCGTGGGAGCGATTCGAACTGCTCACTGAGTCAGAGGTGAGGCTGACCCTACCACAACACCCCCTGCAACTATAAGTTCTATTATTATTATTATTTGTGTTGTAAAAGTCACACTGGTCGATCAATTAGTATCATATATTTATAAATAGGCAATTAATATTAACTATATTTACCAGGCTTTTCAAAATATGAAACATATAATTAAGAACAATAAATGAGCTGGAATGAAAAGTTTACAAACTTGATAAATAAGTTAAAATGACCTTCTTGTATTACTGGAATTATAACTGCCCAAGGCTCAAAGTCCAGTAGATTTATGCATGGTCAAAAATAGCAGTTTTTATTAAGAATTTCTGAGTTGCTGATGGGAAAGTCCTGTACATAGAGAAGAGCCATTTTATATTTTTGGAGGGGGTGTCCAAAATAACAACTGCTATATCAGTTTACTGTTTTTAATGGCATTTTATATATAAAAATATATTACAGCTTTGATACTGATCAAAACAACATTATATTTGAAAAATCACGTGATAGACTCAGTCAGGAATATTTTGCTTGAAGATCAGATATTTTCAATAATGCAAGGGGTATGTCACAGTCTAACTCAAATACAGTGGGCTAAAAATTTGATCGCCCCTGAAAACGGGCGTGGGGATTGTGATGCGCGATTACCTCGCGCCCGTTCAAAGTAATGCAGGAAGCTCACAAACTTGGTGCTGCCTGCTAATTTTGGTGCCCTTTCTGTCCTCAGTGCTTCTTGCTTGACTAGTCTGTGGGACAGCTCTCCCAATTTTGGCACAAGTCCCCAGATGTTGGTGAGGAGGACTTTGCAGGGTCGACTGGGCTGGGTGTGCCGTTGCCATTTCCGTTGCTGGTGCTGAGGTCGATGCCGGGTGGTCTGTCCGGTTTCATTCTTTTTATTGTTTTTCATAGCGGTTAGTTACAACTGAGTGACTTGCTCGGCCATTTCAGAGGGCAGTTAAGAGTCAACCACATTGCTGTGGGTCTGGAGTCACATATAGGCCAGACCAGGTAAGGATGGCAGATTTCCTTCCCTGAAGGACATTAGTGAACCAGATGGGTTTTTACGACAATCCGATAGTTTCATGGTCATTATTACTGATACTAGCTTTTCATTCCAGATTTATTTAATTGAATTTAAATTCCCCAGCTGGGATTTAAACTCACGTCTCTGGATCATTTGTCCAGGCCTCTGGATTACTAGCCCAGTGACATGACCACTGTGCTACCGTTCCCGTTAGCATCGGGAAAGGTGAAATCCACTTCGCTGCTGACCGCAAAATCTGGGCCTCTATCTGGGAGACCTGATATATTGCTCAGTATCTGTAAGGTATGTAGTATTTTTACTTTGTGTCAGTCACATAATATGCTGCTTCAGTAAATTTGCTGGGTTTCAGCTACGAGTGAACAGCTATTGGGGAAAATGTTTCAACTTGCCGCCCATTGTGGGTTGTCTATCCATTATAGAAACCCCCCCCGATTTTCACTTCCATTGAGATTTGATTTCAATAGAAATGAAAATCAGGTGGCTCCAAAACGGGCAGCTGATCTTCAATGCCAGTTTTATGTCCGGG
Source organism: Squalus acanthias (assembly GCA_030390025.1). Taxonomy (NCBI): domain Eukaryota; kingdom Metazoa; phylum Chordata; class Chondrichthyes; order Squaliformes; family Squalidae; genus Squalus; species Squalus acanthias. The sequence continues at coordinate 89,319,415 of CM059426.1, forward strand.
TGGCAAGTTGAAAATCTACCAAATTGTGTTTTAGGCTGCAGTGAATCCACAGAAAATATCAGAAGGTGCAGTTCGGCTACTGGATTACCTGAGGGGAGATGCCATGAGAAATCTACTAGTGAGAATTCCTTTTACAATAAATAATTTTGACGTTGAACGATAGTGTAAAACAACAACAATAACTTGTATGTTTTAAGATGCGTCTTAAAGGAGGAAAGAGAGGTAGCGAGGGCCGAGGCAACAGAAGGCACGGCCACCAATGGCTGAGCGATTATAATCAGGGATGCTCAAGAGGGCAGAATTAGAGGAGCGCAGATATCTTGGGGGGGTTGTGGGGCTGGAGGAGATTACAGAGATTGGGAGGGGTGAGGCCATGGAGGGATTTGAAAACAAGGATGAGAAATTTGAAATTGAGGCATTGCTTAACTGGGAGCCAATGTAGGTCAGCGAGCACAGGGGTGATGGGAGAATGGGACTTGGTGCGAGTTAGGACATGGGCAGCCGTGTTTTGGATGACCTCAAATTTACGTAGGGTTGAATGTGGGAGGCCAGCCAGTAGTGCGTTGGAATAGTCAAGTCTAGAGGTAACAAAGGCATGGATGAGGGTTTCAGCAGTGGATGAGCTGAGGCAAGGGTGGAGACAGGCGATGTTACGGAGGTGGAAATAGGTGGTCTTAGTTATGTTGCGGATATGTGGTCGGAAACTCATTTCTGGGTCAAATATGACACCAAGGTTGCAAACAGTCTGGTTCAGCCTCAGACAGATGTTAGGGAGAGGGATGGAGTCAGTGGCTAGGGAACGGAGTTTGTGGCGGGGATCGAAAACAATGGCTTCGGTCTTCCCAATATTTAATTGGAGAAAATTTCTGCTCTTCCAGAACTGGATGTCGGACAAGCAGTCTGACAATTTAGAGACCGTGGAGGGGTCGAGTGAATTGGTAGTGAGGTAGAGCTGGGTGTCAACAGCGTACATGTGGAAACTGATGCTGTGTTTTCGGATGATGTCGCCAAGGGGCAACATGTAGATGAGAAATAGGAGGGGAACAAGGATAGATCCTTGGCGTCACCAGAGGTAACGATGCGGGAGGAGGAAGAGAAGCCGTTACAGGTGATTCTCTGACTACGATTAGATAGATAAGAATGTAACCAGGCGAATGCAGTTCCACCCAGCTGGACGACAGTGGAGAGGTGTTGGAGAAGGATGGAGTGGTCAACTGTGTCAAAGGCTGCAGAGAAGTCAAGAAGGATGAGGAGGGATAGTTTACCTTTGTCACAGTCACAAAGGATGTCATTTGTGACTTTGATGAGAGCCGTGTCGGTACTGTGGCAAGGGCAGAAACCTGATTGGAGGGATTCAAACATGGAATTGCTGGAAAGATGGGCACGGATTTGGGAGGCGACAACACATTCAAGCACTTTGGCGAGGAAAGAGAGTTTGAAGATGGGGCGGTAGTTTGCAAGGACGGAGGGGTCAAGGGTTGGTTTTTTGAGGAGAGGGGTGATGACGGCAGATTTGAGGGAGAGGGGGACAGTACCCAAGGAGAGAGAACTGTTAACAATGTCAGCTAACATGGGAGCCAGTAAAGGAAGTTGGGTGGTCAGCAGTTTGGTGGGAATAAGGTCAAAGAAGCAGGAAGTAGGTCCCATGGACAAGATGAGCGTGGAGAGGTCATGAGGGGAGATTGGAGAGAAACTGCTCGAGGAAGGAAGGGAAGTGGCAAAGGCAGCTGAATGGACGGTCTCGAATCAGCGGACGATATCGAATCAGCTGTCCGTTATACAACTCTCCGATTCTCATTTCCATTGACTTCAAGCAGCTGATTCAATATCGCCTGTTTTACACTATGGCCAAAAGTCAAAATTACCCCCACTGTGTACGTTTCAATAAAAATCTGAATGAGGTATTCAGCGAGCACAAAATTCTGGTGAGATTGGTTCAAGTTTACTTCAGAGATAATTCAAGTGTAGTCTACCGTTGAACGTGCATCCTGCACCAGACGAAAGTAGGGCAATCATACATTGCAATATTTAATATAGCAGCAATGTTAAATGATTGCTGTTAATTTTTGTCTTCACTCTATATGCAGTCACCTGCAGAGTGGATTTCTCGTCCTCTATAAATCCAGACCAATTTTTAGTTCATTGATTTCAATATCATGAAAATGAGACTGGTTTTATAGTGGGCAGGCAATCCACTCTGCCAGATTAACACCCATGCAGTGAAAATGAAAATTTACCCCAATATCTCACTCATAAAGAAAACTATTCTATTTACTATTCTAATTATCCACCTTTCAAGCTGACACCATTTCATAAATATGTTCAATTATGCTGTTATGTTATGTATGGTGATTTAGGTTAGCTGCATGAGAGCACAAGGTCCAATTTAATACTTCTGAGATTATTTTAGTTTGACTCGTTATTTCTGAAACAAAACTACTTTCCCTGTCAACTACTTCAAAGGAACTCACAGTATTAAAGGCAGTAGGTATAAATTGACCAATTTCTGATGGCTCAATTGGGCGTTTGACGTAAGTGTGTAATAGTGCTGGTTAACCACACCTCAGACCAAACAGATCAATATATAGAAAAGATTCCTGCTCTTTGGATTTAGCAGGCAAAGGCTATCCGTTGCAAAACTAGCAAACTCACTACATTAGCAACTGATTGAGAAATGATTAAAACTCATTGTGTATACAGTAAGGCTGAAACAAGCATTAAACACAGACATTTAAGGTGAGCATGCTCACTGTGCTAAAGGACTGCCTTACCAACACTCTGTTGGATGTTAAGTGATAATACAATGACTAAATTATTGTATAACTGAATGTAAATGTGCTTAAAAATCTTACCTGCAATAAATGCAAACAAATAGTTGTAGTAATATGATTTAATTACAGTTTAATAAACCATCATTTAATTATGTCACAAGGTTTCAAGAATGTGCAGACTCAATATTATGCATGAACTGGGAAGGAAGCAGTATTGTTAGGTTCTACTACACTATTGAAAAAGCATTGGCTCAAACTATTTATTCAAAAATACAAAAATCTTCTTAGGTCAGGCTTCTCTGATGGTGTAGTGGGTAAATGTATTGATTGGCAAGATGCCTAGCATTAAGACCTGGAAGTCCCAACTTTGATCCCTAGGACTGAAATTATCTCAGGGCAGTGGTAGGGACAGTTAAGAGTGGAGAAATTGGCCATTTTGCCCAGTCTTGGCTGCTATTCAGTGATCTGTGTTTGTCGACATTGGGTGTGAACAGAATTGGTTCGACTCTAATCCCATTCCTTGTCCTTTCTCCATATCCTTTTGTATTCTTCGTGTTCGAATATTTATCCACTTCACTTTTAAATTACGTTGTTAGGAGAGATCTTATGAAGTCGTTGCTTTGGCATAGTTCACCATGGGCACATTTTAGGAATTAGATATTTAGATGAGGCGGTCAGTGGGCCCGACAGAATGCTCAGTCCATTATGGATGGAAAATGCTTTGGGGCCTGCTGAGATGGTCTGATGGTGAAATGTTGCAGCTCCTGTCCTTCTAAGTGGGAGAGGTCACAGGATGGGGCCACGCTGTTGAAGTAAATTTCGTGAGGTGCTGTAGTACAACGGAGTGGCTTAGCCACTTCAGAGGGCATTAAGAGTCAATTTTCTGTTAGTGTGCATATTGGGCGGGTGGTGGGCGAGGTGTGCACTGTGCCCGCCTGAAGGTGTCAGCTTGGGGCCCATCTTCTTCTTCTTAGGCAGTCCCTCGGAACCGAGGATAACTTGCTTCCACGCTAAAAATGAGTTCTCAGGTGACTGATGAGTCCAATGCGGGACCTGAAGCCTCTGTCACAGGTGAGGTAGACGGTGGTTGAAGGGGTGGGTGGGTGGAGTTCTTGGGTTGACGTGCGCTCCTTCCGCTGTTTGTGCTTGGCTTCCGCTTGCTCCCGGTGAAGAGACTCGAGGGGCGCAATCTTGCCAGCCCTGGGGAGGCGGGTATGGAGGCGGGACTGCCGGGAAAATGGCAGAATCTGGGGGCAGGTGCCCATCCCGCTCCAACCCGCCTCCATGCCATCTTGCCAGGAGGCGGGTAGTCGACCCGCGCCGGGTCCCATCTCCTTGGAGGCGAGAAGGGGATTACAGCCACTTAGTGCCTGTTAACAGGTAGTTAACAGGCAGATAAGAGTATTATACCCATTTTACACACACAAGTGCGGGCTTCCCGAAGGCTGCGAACCCTGCCAGGGTCACCGAGGCGAGCAGTGGGTCTGCAGGGGTCGGAGGGGTGCAAAAGTACGCTGTGAAGGTAAGTGATGGGTGCAAGTGTGGAGAGGTGAGTATGTGAGGTAAGTGGAAAGTGTTAGAAAAAGTTTACTTACCTTTGTTTCTTCCTGCAGGCTTCAATCGTTGGGGATGCGGAGAGTCTCGCATCTCCGCGGCAGAGATGACAGATGGCTGCTGCATTCTCCAATGCAACAACCATCTAATTTCTGCTAAAGAAAGAGGTTTGATGAGTCTTGAATTCAAGAACTCATCAAACTACAGAGAGTGTCAGTGTTTGACAGCTTCACAGAGCTGTCAAACGATGACAATTTATCTGTCAAAAGTTTTTGACAGATGAAATGTCATTCGCTGACGTTCTCTGTAACCGGCTTCCCCTTAATTGGCCTGCTAAGCCCGCTGAGCGGGCTTAACAAGGTCAATCAAGGGAATATAGCATGGGTTGGCCAGAAGTCAATGGAGGCGGGACTAAAACCCGACAAGTGGGAGTCCCGCCTCCAAAAGCTCCCCATTGGCAAAATCCAGCCCGAGGTGTTCAGCGCCTTCCCGGATACTTCTCCTCCACTTTGTGCGGTCTTGGGCCAGGGATTCCCAGGTGTCAATGGGGATGTTGAACTTTTTCAAGGAGGCTTTGAAGGTGTCCTTGAAGCATTTCCTCTGCTCACCTAGGGATCTCTTGCCATGTCGGAGCTCCGAGTAGAGCACTTGTTTTGGGAGTCTCGTATCGGGCATGCGGACGATGTTGTCCATCCATCGGAGCTGATCGAGCGTGGTCAAAGCTTCGATGCTGGGGATGTTGGCCTGAGCGAGAACACTGACGTTGGTGCGCCTATCCTGCCAATGGATTTGCAGGATCTTGCGGAGGCAGCGTTGGTGATACCTCTCCAGTGCTTTGAGGTGCCTGCTGTACATGGTCCATGTCTCTGAGGCACACAGCAGGGCGGGTATCACTGCTGCTCTGTAGACCATGAGCTTGATGCTGGGTTTGAGGTCCTGGTCTTCAAACACTCTCTTCCTCAGGCGACCGAAGGCTGCACTGGCACACTGAAGGCGGTGTTGGACTTCGTCATCGACGTCTGCCCTTGTTGACAGTAAGCTCTCGAGGTATGGAAAGTGGTCCACGTTGTCCAAGGCTTCGTCATGTATTTTGATAATCGGAGAGCAGTACTGTGTGGCGGGGGCAGGTTGGTAGAGGACCTTTGTCTTACGGATGTTTAGTGTAAGGCCCATGCTCTCGTACGCTTCGGTGAAGGTGTTGACGATGGTTTGGAGTTTGACCTCTGAGTGTGCGCAGATGCAAGCGTCGTCTGCGCAGATGCAAGCATCGTCTGCATACTGTAATTCAATGACAGAGGATGGGACGACCTTTTGTTCTGTAGATTACCTCCACTCCAGCGGGGAGCTTACTGAGGGTGAGATGGAGCATTGCAGCAAGGAAGATCGAGAAGAGCGTTGGTGCGATGACACAGCCTTGCTTGACCCCGGTCCGTACGTGAATTGGGTCTGTGGTGAATCCGTTGGTCAGGATCACGGCTTGCATGTCGTCGTGAAGCAGGCGGAGGATGGTGACAAACTTTTGAGGTGAGGTGCTGTAGTACAACGGAGTGGCTTAGCCACTTCAGAGGGCACTAAGAGTCAATTTTCTGTTAGTGTGCATATTGGGCGGGTGGTGGGCGAGGTGTGCACTGTGCCCACCTGAAGGTGTCGGCTTGGGGCCCATGCCATTTTTGTGGCTGGGCCTTATTTACATTAATTCAGTGAGCTGCCAGTGAGAAACATGCTCCCTTATAGGCAGCTTGTGGATCTGCAGGGTGGGAAGTCCAGCAGGGCGGGCAAAATATTTTGCAGCACCTACGGCAGAAGCCTCAAAACCTTAAAGTCACTGGCATAAAAATGTATGCCAAACCTGCACCCAGCTTCCCCTGACTGCAGTTGAGGATCCCTTTAATGGATGTTCAAAATGGCTGCCTCCCAGCTTCTACTGCCCATTTTCGGTGACCAAGAGCAGGAACTCTGGCAGTCTGGCAGGCAGAGACAGAAATGGTGTCAGGGGTCATATGACCCCAATTGACATATATTCACAAGGTTCCCGCCTGTTTGCAGTCGGAGCTTTGGATGCCTGGAACCCAAACTGCCGATGAACCGAGCAATATGTTGGCACTTCATCCAGTCGCGTGCTTTTAGTCCTGCTATCGTTCTGTTTTGAAGCACAAACAGTGTGGTAGGGACATGAAAATTACTTACACAATATTCAATATTGTGAATCACAAGTGGCTCTTTCACATTGAATAAAGAAAGAAGAAACTTTTAGAAAGAAACTGCTCTGTACAGAAGGGACCGTATATGAAAAAAAAAGTAGGTAATAAAGAAAACACAAGCTAATTTGCCTGTCACATTATAAAGCATTTAGACATAGACTTTGATGGATCATAAATCTAAGCTAAATTTAGCAACAGTCTGAAGCAAGACTATAATTCACATTCAACTAAATCTCAAATTAAACAACCTGGCCCCCAAAAAAGAACAAAAAGTCATAAAATACCACTTCTTTCCTATTACACTTCTTTCATTTGGGATCAAACTATGAAAAATTATATCAATACCAAATCAATTTGAGGTTCATTAATATTATAATTATATTACGTTTTGTCACTTAATCCCAGTTTTCTTTTTAGATCTTCCTCATTTTTGTTAAAAATAGATGGGGCCACCTTGCCTACATTAAATGCATTGGTTCAATTAGAATCAAATGGTCTTCAGCCCATTGAAATCTGAGTCAACACTGGACTTTATCCTTTTCAGTTTATTAAATGAACACCCCTCTATATAATCCCTGCAAATATCAGACGAACATCACAGAAGAATTAGAAACATGTATAGAACCAAAGGAGCTAGAATAATCCATTTACATACATACCAGATCTGTGTTAAAGTTTAGTAATTTTTTGAGTCAGTGGCAATGGAGCCTTTGCTAACTCGACTGAGCTATGATTCATAATACTACTCAACCAGGCTAATAGCCATTTACATGTATAATTTTGCATCTATGGTCACAGACAGCTGCACATTAAAGGAGTGGAATTTCTTTCTATTTATGAAGGCTGTAGATTAACGTGCTTGTGGATTTTTTTTTATAGAGACTTCAGTTCTCTTTTTATTTGTTCATGAAGGATTGTAAATGTCATTTTCCTGAAAAGATGGCAAATGTGTAGCAGCTGTGAGTTTTGGTTATTTATTAGCATTGCAAAGGCTCCTCAATAGCATTATGAGCTGTAGAGATGGGGTACATCCTTTCTACAGAAAACAGTAGTTGATCATTTTCATCATAAATGTCATGTGCTGCTGGTAACCGGTTACCCTGTCTATCTCCTCTTTCTTCTGGGCACTTTCATTATGATGCAGTAATCGATGGCCTGCCTCTTCTTCCTCTTCACCTTCTATAGGGAGAAGGTTCAATCCCTTCCTAACTGCAAAATTTATATCGCATTCAGTATTCCACTCTAACTCTTGAGACCCTTGCTGGACTATATTGCAGGCTCCTCTCCCACATCTTATCTAGACAATCAAAGCCCGAATTCAGAATCCTGAAGATTAGTTCAACAACGATGCATGCAGCACTAAAGACTTCACTGAGCCTATTGTTGTTCATGGTCCCCGAATAACACAGTGGTGTTATCAGCAATGGTTGAAGTATGTAGCCCAGGTCTCCAAGTAACCATCATGACTCATTGTTCTGGCCAAACAATGCAGATATCTTTGACTGTTGGAGGGTAGCATGCATTCACATACAGAATGATGTGGCCAGCATCACTCATTAGCTGTACATTCACAGAATGAAAACCCTGCTGATGAACTTTTGGGCATCTTCAGTCAGGGCCTTTAATGCCACATGGGTAGCATCCATGACATCCTGTACTTGAGGAAATCCCACCACGTTAACATTCAGTTGCTATCTCTGCTATGGTAGGTTCATGAGGAAGTATATGAAATTTGTGACTTGCTTGAACAAGGTATCTGTTACCTGCTTAATGCAGTGACGCACTGCTGATTGACTTATGTCATCAGATGCTGCCTGGGAACATCTAGTAGCATAAAGATTTAGATCTGTTGTTACCTTGACAGCCACTGTGCCCCTTGTAGAAAGAGGTTTTCGGTCTGGTTCCAACATCTGGCATAACTCACTGACTGCTTCTAATGGAAACTACAGCCTTTTATACACACTGCCTCTGGGAAAAATCAATATAAAACCTCCTTGGCCAACAGACCCTCTGACATAGGTACCAAAAAAGCAGGACAAATCCAATCCGGCCAATTACTGCCCCATCAGTCTACTCTCAATCATCAGCAAAGTGATGGAAGGTGTCGTCAACAGGCTAGGTATTCTGCGGCGAGTGTCTCATCTCCTGACTCCTCAAAGCCTTTTCCACCATCTACAAGGCACAAGTAAGGAGTGTGATGGAATAATCTCCACTTGCCTAGATGAGTGCAGCTCCAACAACGCTCAAGAAGCTCGACACCATCCAGGACAAAGCAGCCTGCTTGATTGGCACCCCATCCACCACCTTAAACATTCACTCCCTCCACCACCGGCGTACCATGACTGCAGTGTGTACCATCTACAAGATGCACGGCAGCACCTCCCAAACCCGCCACCTCTACCACCTTGAAGGACAAGGGCAGCAGGCGCATGGGAACACCATCACCTCCAAGTTCCCCTCCAAGTCACACACTATCCTGACTTGGAAATATATCGCCGATCCTTCATCGTCACTGGGTCAAAATCCTGGAACTCCCTGCCTAACAGCACTGTGGGAGTACCTTCACCACACAGACTGCAGCGGTTCAAGAAGGCGGCTCACCACCACCTTCTCAAGGGCAATTAGGGATGGGCAATAAATGCTGGCCTTACCAGCGACGCCCACATCCCAGGAACAAATTAAAAAATATATATTTTGAGTGGTGCCTACATCCATGACTCCTGACTCTCAGGGTTTCCTCTTCTCATCCTCCTTGTCCTCATCATCTTCTTCCTCAAAGCAAAGGGAGAATAGAATTACGAGGAGAATTCATTATTTTTATACAAGGTTATTCTCCCTTTAACTTCTTTGCAAATAGCAGCAACAACCTTTAAATCTGGATAACTCAGTATTGTAGTGTCATGAAACTGGCTTCTAGTGTTCAAACTCCTGCAGGAATTCTGTTTGCACTGACCTCTGCTCCTCATGATTCTTTCCTACCTCTGGGACACCCTACTTCCCAAAACGCCACCCTATTTATACAGGCAGTGTTCTCGGGGGCAGGACCTCAGCTCAAAGACAGGTACATATTGTGGAGTACTTGGCCACACCCTTCTGCCTTCACCTACACGTGGGATGGACAAATACAGGTAATGTCAGAGTTAGTGGAGGAAATCGGAGCAGCCATTTTTAGGGTGCGAGATCAGTGGATAGCCTTCCCACCCTATTTCCCTTGCCAGACTAGCCCTGTAGCACTCAAAATTGCATGTTTTTGTCAAGGGAAATTTAGGCCATTATGTCACGATGGTCCCATTCATTTTGAGAATAACAGGAGATAATTTCTAGGGATCCACACCCAAGTTGAGGGAGGGAGTAGTAAGCAATTTAATTGGCAGCCCTAATGGGCAATCCCCAGACAGGCGAGGGTCAGAGTTCAGCTGCTAACTTCCTGTTCAGGAGAAAGGGTAAAACAAAAGAGCCACACGTACAGGCAGTCAGGATGATCTGCTGATCTTCCTGACTGATTGTATCTCTGCCGAGGTGGTGTGATGGAGGGCAGTCAGAAACACATTGTTCTCTGTCTATATATGCTTTGTATCTGATTTGTATTCCCTCACTTTACCTGACGAAGGAGCAGCGCTCCGAAAGCTCGTGATTTCAAATAAAACTGTTGGACTATAACCTGGTGTTGTGCGACTTCTCATTTTTGCTGAAAGAAAGACAAGACCTCGCCAATTTATCGTAAGACTAGTGTTGAATAAATTCAGCTAAGCATTGGCTGTTTCAATGCAAAACAGATTAAAAGTAATTGCATGTAGTCCACTAATTGGGATAAGGCTGCGTAGTTTGCTATTTTCTTATTCACGTGAAGTAAAGTGAGGTAAAGTGAAGTAAGTAAGTTGTGATTATCTGCTACTCTACATTAACATTCTGCTTGTAAAATAAAGCAACTTAATGTTTGTATCAGGCCTCGTCTCACTAAAATGGTGTCAGTCCACCTACCGAAAGATTGGAGAAGCGCTCACGAGGAAACGTGCGAATGACACATTATCCAGTTCAGATCACAAAGGGATCCTATTATTATGCCCCCAAGTTATTTGAGTGAATGATTAGATATTGGACAGTATGGGGGCACGTCTGAATGTGTGACATGGGGACTGCTTATAGATGTGACCAGCACTACTGAACCTGAGAGTATATTTAAAGTAGACACAAAATTTGTAACAGTTATCCTTCATTCTTCTATCAATTTAAACTGGTGTTAAATTCTAACTTGGTAATATTTAAATCTGATCTGCTTTAGAGTACTTGCATAAGACAATGAAAAATGATTGTCCAACAAATGCTCTGTGGTCTGTAAACATCAGCCAATTTGCATCTGATTGGAGCAATTTCTTTGGTTTACAGCAGGTTTCAGCAGGAATCATTTTTTAACATTTAATAATGTAGAATATTTTCAAATTTAGCATGAACTGAATGCAATGCTGCAGTATAAATAGGCTATCATTTCCTACTTCTGTTGTTGAAATGCAAAACAAAATGTTGAAACTTACCTCACTGGGCCTGTTCTGGCCCTGGCTGCTGTTCCCGGCAGGTTTGGCCTGGCGGGCACTGCTTCCCCTTTCAGGCCTCAGCTTAAAATGGCCGATCGGGGCCCAACCTGCATATTTAATGAGGACCCTGTGGGTTTGGGGTAGGTGTACTTGCTGCCTACAACTTAAAATTGCAGTTGGACGGGAAAGGAGTGGGTGAGTCTGCCACTCTACTTTAACTGCCTCCCTGCCTGGTTTCCGCCAGACAAGAGGAGTTAAAATCAAGGCTTATGTGTTTGATTGTGTCTTTTGCTATTTTGCATCTCACACATCAGAATTGATTGCATGGAAAGGGCAACTAAACATGTAATTTAAAGAGCCACACTTCCACCACAAAAGAGCAGTCTGCGGCTTACAGGATACTGGATCGGTATGCCTGCTGTAGATTGTTGTTGGAAGGGACTTAAGGAATTACACAGTGTCAAGATCCTGTGAAAGTTAGAGTAGGATATTGTGTGATAAATCTTGATACCAACAGAGTGGAATGTAGGAAAGAAAACTGGCTAACGAACCTAATAAGACAATTATTTGGTTGGGGAGAAGACTTGTACTTTTTATTCATTCTCAGGATGTAGGCGTCATTGGCAAGGCCAACATTTATTACCCAACCCTAACAACCAATGGCTTGTTAGGCCACTTCAGAGAGCAGCTGAGAGTCAACCACATTGCTGTGGGACTGGAGTCACGTAAAGGTCAGACAGGGTAAGGACAACAGGGTTCCTTCCCTGAAAGGCATTAGTGAACCAGTTGGGTTTTACAACAATCTGACAGCTTCATGGCCACTTTTACTGATACCAACTTCTTTTTAGTTCCAGATTTTTTTAACTGAATTCTAATTCTCAAGCTGCCAAGGTGCGATTTGAACTCACATTCTTTGGATAATTAGTCCAGGACTTTGCATTACTGGTCCAGCATTATAACCACTAAAAGATCTCATTGGAATTAGTTCCACTTTTGTAGGCAGGGTGCTAAAAAATTATAATCTCAATCAAACTAGAAGTAGGGCTGAATACATCCATTGTTTCACACTGACCCTTGCTCACAGATATCACATCATTTTTACACCCGTATTGATTTGCTGTGAGTCATTCAACTATAGGACTTCATTATCCCTCACTATGATGCATTACCTGATGCATTATAGTTACTATAATTAATAGTTGATCATTTTAAAATTAAATTTCAGATTTCATTATATGATAGACTTATCATAAATGGGCAATTGCAATATTAACAGAATTACATTTTTCAAGCTGTAATATTTTTTAACAACTTAATTAATTGACATCAGGTAAGTTACAAACATTTAAAAATCAGGACTCAGAAGATAAAAAATCTGCCAAAATTCTGCTTAAACTTAAAGTACTGGACATTAGGTCAACTCTACTGTGCTCTTTTACATACATAAATAAATGTTATTCTGCATTGAGGCAAAGGCACTGAAAACAGAAGTGATGAGCTGTATCCAAAAATAAGGTAATGAAATTATACTGCGTTTGAGAAATTATAAGAAAAAATAAAAGTAGCACTGCCCTTTATTAAAAAATATGTATTAAATTCTTAAGGCATGAAATTGCACGGTACAATATTAGATATTGACATATTAACTTGTTTTTATTAAATTCTATGTTGTCTATTTAAACCAAAGTATAAACCTAAATAAGTGGGTTACCATCTTTGTCCAAATAGTGCAGAATATGGGTCGGAATCTCTGCAGCTTGCTGGTTATGGGAGGGTGGGGGGGAATCAACTGGCTCTGCTCCTGAGCCGGTGGGCATGTTGGGCCTATGGCGAGGTGGGGCGGGGGAGAGGGGGGGCGATGTGTTGGGGCTCGAGCACAGGCCAACAATGGAACAAAGTCTTTTTCTGGTACCATGAGAAGCATGGCTGCTCCTCCAGGCCCCACAAAAGTAAAATGAAAAAAGCTCCAGGGACTTTTTCACTCCTATTCACTCATTAATTCCCTGAACTGGGAATTACCCAGTCATTATCACAGTGCTGTTTGTGGGAGCTTGCTGTGAGCAAATTGGCTGCTGCCTTTCCTGCATTACAACAGTGACTACACTTCAAAATGACTTCATTGGCTGTAAAGCATTTTGAGATGTCCTGAGGTCGTGAAAGTCATCAGATAAATCCAAGCCCTTCTTTTTTGAAGCCTTTTTGTCCATTAATTACAGTCTAGTAATTTATTCAACTACAATATGTGATCCAGGGGATAACGTATAAAAAGTGCCTAAATGGATTAAATTACAGCAGCCTCCTCCACCCCCTCCCACAGAAAAAGGTGTGAATATAAAACAATATTCAAGCTATCGGTAGTACAACTAGCTGAATATTGTACCATACAAATTTCTGGGCCACATCACCCATCAGACGTTTTTGGTATGGGAGGGACATCCAAGTTGGCTCTTAATATCTTCCGATAGTGTTTTCACTGGTTTCGGTTGATTACCTCTTTCAGTTTTCTTAAACCTTTTATGCCATCTGATCAGGGAATCAATGTTTGAAGCTACTTTCAAAGTTAGATGATGACTCACAATATTCAGCATCAAAATTGCACGGACAATCATCCAGAAAGACTCATAATTTACACCAAAAAAGGCAGTTAACACATTCACACAGCGTGCTGAATAGATAGATCACTGTAATGATACGGCTTAATTAAAACTTGGAGTGCGAAGTGCTAGCACTAAAAGATAAGACAATTAGATGAAAACACCAGCATCATTATCATAATTTCATCGGTGTTAGCCTTGGCTCAGTGATGGCGCTCTTGGCTTTGAGACAGAAGGTTGCGGGTTCAAGCCCTACTCCAGAGACTTGAGCACATAATTTAGGTTGACGCTCCAATGATCAACACATTCAGTTCATTGCAGCCTATCTTATCTGCATAGACTATTTATGATCTATCCGTTCCTTTTGGGCAAAAGATTTGAAAGTTATTACTTTCCTGCCATTATCATTACCAATTTTTTTTCTCCAGTTGTCTCTCATCTCCTGAGGGCAATGGCAAGATTTCCCCCCAGTATTGCTCAGTTTTTGGGTGGTACTGGGGCAATCAGATGCGGGATATCGGGAAAAATCCCACTCTGCTAGAAATATGCCAGGTTTGCACTCCAATGCATTTTCTGTTGAGCAGGAATGTTAAAGCAGAAGAGCACCTTATTTTCATATTGATTTGTGAGGCATGTCAGGTTCTCACACTAGTTTCTGCAGTTATGGTGCACAGGATGCCTGATGTTAGAAATATAAACCTTAAATGGATGTTCAGGGTGCTAGGCAATGGTACATAATTGGAAGATCATGGAAAGGACAAAACAATAAGATAAGTGTATTTTTGCTTAACCAACACTTTTGCTTTTTGCTCTTGGAACTTAGGAGGCTCTCTGCCAATTGATGTGAATTACTTTTAATTCCCTAGCATGGCTACAGTATTCAATTGGTTTCCCAGTGGGAATCCCCCTTTCTGATGTGTCTGGGAGAACAGGAGGACCTAGGGAGGGATGACAGTCAGCTAGGGTTGCATGAGAGCTGCTCAGTGCCCACCTGCTGGTAAGTGCACAACTGCAGCTGTAGACAGAGGTGAAATGGCCATGATTTAGCACACATGGTGTTGGTGAAGCACCTGTTCCCATCAAAGGTTGCACCAGCAGACCTTCAATGGCATCACTATGATATGTGAATGTCTAACTAGACACAACTTTGGACACTTCAACAGAAGCAACCTAATCACAGTCGTCCTTTCTGTGGCATTGCATGAAAGAAGGGATTCCAGGGTAATCAGCAGACAGCACTGCCTGATTGACCTCAACCACCAAGGAGCCACCAACCATTTCTTTAGACCCTGGAATACATAAGCGACAACGACTGTGGGGACATCATGCTGAGGAGGGCCGGCTGGTTTGTTGTCTGCCTTGGCCCCTGCCTGCCCGACTCTCGCCAGGAGTTAAAACCGGCCCTTTTAAGTCTTTAGCCTGAACCCAGCTCTTCATGGCATGTGAGAGGAAAAGAGTATGAAATATATAGAAAAGAAAGAGACCTTAAATAGAAAGAAAGTATGTGAGGGACATACAGAGCATTAAAAGCAGCAGAAAGGGCAGCACGGTGGCATAGTGGTTAGCACTGTTACCTCACAGCGCCAGGGACCCGGGTTCGAATCCGGCCTCGGGTGACTGTCTGTGTGGAGTTTGCACATTTTCCCCGTGTCTGCGTGGGTTTCCTCCGGGTGCTCCGGTTTCCTCCCACAGTCCAAAGATGTGCAGGTTAGGTTGATTTGGCTATGATAAATTGACCCTTAGTGTTAGGGGGGATTAAATACGTGGGGTTACAGGGATAGGGTGGGATATGTGTCGGTGCAGGCTCGATGGGCTGAAATGGCCTCCATCTGCACTGTGGGGATTCTGTGAAAAGAGAGAAAGATACAGGAAGAATGACAGAAACTGCATGAGGAGGAGACTTACACAAAGGGAGGGAGAATAACAAAGAGAGTTGGAAATAAACTCAGAAAAGTAGAGATGACAAAAAAAGTATTGAGAGGCAGTCACAGAGAGAGAGGGAGAAAGAAAGAAAGAAACAGGCAGAAAGAGTGGAAGACAAATATAGACTGATAAAGGGAGACCAGAAAGAAGTAAAGCATGGGTGACATGGCAGGGAAACAGTTACAGAAAGAGAGAATCACAGGCCCTAAAACACCTGCAGTCCCTCTCCATCAGTGGAAGTGCATCAGAACAGAAGTCTGGGCCTCCCATGGGGAAAGCTATGGAACTCATCCCAAATTGCTGGAATGGGATCATTAGCATTGCCACGGTGGCTAACTCGCACCTGCAAGGATGAATCAGAAATAATCCATTCCACTGAGGAAGGTCGAAGTGGCATAGAGTCACTCCCCCTAGAAGGAGCCAGAGGCCCTTCCTGGGCCCAAGATCTTAAAAAATTTGACCTTCTGCCATAAGGGTGCAAAAATCCTAATAATTAAAGGTAATCAATCTGGCTACCTTTTGGGGTCTATCCTAGGGCTGGCAAGAATTCCATTGCACCTCACATGGGCATAACAAGCAGGTAGCCCAGGAAATCAGTCACTCGTGCTCCTTGATGGGGTGTGGGTAGAAGACTCACTTCCCCCCCGCCATCCTGGAGTTTTCAGCATTTCTTGCAGAGTAGATGCTCAGCGGATCCAGGCTCTGGCCCCGATTCTGGCCCCTCGGTGAGATATGTACTCTTTCTCTGCCCTACCCGACTCCAAGAGTTTCAGGCACACAATGTTTTCTAATTTCTATCACTGAGCATCGCCATAGGAGCTGAACTAAATTATTTAATAATGCAATAATTATTAATTGGGTATAAAGTACCAGTCACAAAAGCAGCGGTAGATTTTCCACCTCAGTGCTCAGGTAGTAGCTTGCCAGATGGAAGTCTTTATTGCAAAAATTAGGCACAAGCTATTCATGATTTTTGATCTATTAACGCTGGTAGGTCCTGTGTCCCCATCCTCGCAAAGACCAGGTGGATCATCTGTGGCCAGTATGCCAAGTGAAACCACACAACTGTAGAGCAGAGTAGCAAGTTGAGTAAAATCAAGCAGAGTGTGTCAGGAAGGGACAGAGGGGGAAAATTCGTTAGCGACCATTTTGGGGTGCTAACATCGCCTGGGTGCTAAATTTAGCACCCGGCAAAAAATAGTGCTGGTGATCGGTAACTTCAGTTTTAGCGCCCCAAGAGGAAGGTGGAGCACTAATTCAAGAGCTCCACTTCCTTATTAGAGCGCTAACCCCGAATATCGGGGCGGTGCGTCTGCATCGCTACGCACTGAGCCACGTGGCACTGCCACATGGAAGGGCTCTTCCCTTCATTAAAGGGGAGGGCCCAAGCCCACAACTCTGCGGGGCCCTACCTGGACCACCGGGTAGCGGGATGCCGTGCCAGCAGCCCGGCACACAAGAGGAGGGCACTAACGAGAGGCGCAAATGCACTGAATTTCTAGCCCAGAGAGAGTTTAACAAAGGTAATAAGGCATTAGTGAGTAAGTTCACATTAGGGAAAAATATTAAAATGTTAACATTAAAGGCATTATACCTGAATGCACAAAACATTCATAACAAGATAGATGAATTTATTGCACAAATAGAGATAAATGGGTTTGATCCTGTAGCCATTACTGAGACGTGGTTGCAGGGTGACCAAGATAGGGAACTAAATATTCCAGAGTACTTGACTTTTAGAAAAGATAGGCAAAATGGAAAAGGAGGGTAAGCCCTGATAATAAAGGATGAGATAAATACAGTAGTGAGAAAGGATCTTAGCCCAGAAAATCAGGATGGAGAATCAGTATGGGTGGAGATAAGAAGTAACAAACGACAGAAAACACTGGTGGGAGTAATTTATGGGCCCCTTAACAATAGTAACAGTTTTGGACAGAGGTAGATTGGGAAATTAGATTAAAAGATATGATGGTAGATAAGCAATGGCAAATATTTTAAGAAATAATTCATAATTCTCAACAAATATACATTCCCTTGAGGAATAAAAACTCCACAGGAAAAAGTAGTCCAACCGTGGCTAACTAGAGAAGTTAAGAATAGTATTAGATTAAAAGAAAAGCCTTACAATGTTGCCAAAAAGAATAGTAAGCCTGAGGATTGGGAGTGTTTTAGAATCAGCAAAGGATGGCCAAGAAATTGATAAAGAGGGAGAAAATAGAATATGAGAGTAAACTAGCAAGAAATATGAAAACAGATTGTAAGAGTTTCTACAAGGATATAAAAAGGAAGAGATTATTGAAAGTAAATGTGGGTCCGTTAGAGGCAGAGACTGGAGAAATTATAATGGAGAATAGGGAAATGGCAGAGATATTAAACAAATATTTTGCATCTGTCTTCATAGTAGAAAAAACAAAAAGTAAGCAGAGTGTGTCAGGAAGTGAGCCAAGTGTGGGGAACGAAGGGTCCGATGAGAGTGAGGACCTTAAAGTAATTAATATTAGGTAAAGAAAAATTACTGGAGAAATTAATGGGACTAAACATGGCCAACCGGGTTTTACGAAAGGTATATCATGTTTGACAAATCTATTAGAGTTTTTTGAGCGTGCAACTAATAGGGTAGATAACGGGGGAACCAGTAAATGCAGTATATTTGGATTTTCAAAAGGCATTCGATAAGGTGCCACACAAGAGGTTGTTACACAATATTAGGGCTCATGGGATTGGGGGTAATATATTAGCTTGGATTGAGGATTGGCTCACAGACAGAAAACAGAGAATGGCTCATTTTCGGGATGGCAGGTTGTAATGAGTGAGGTGCTGTAAGGATCAGTTCTTGGGCCTCAACTATTTACAATCTATATCAATGACTTAGATGAGGGGACCATGTGTAAGGTATCCAAGTTTGCTGACAATACAAAGCTAGATGGGAAAACAGGCTGTGAGGAGGACGCAAAGAGGTGGCAAAGGGACGTAGACAGGTTAAGCGAGTGGGCAAGAAGGTGGCAGATGGAGTATAATGTGGGGAAATGTGAAATTATCCACTTTGGTAAGAAGAATAGAAAAGCAGAATATTTTTTAAAAGGTGAGAGACTAGTAAACGTTGGTATGCAAAGGGATTTGGGTGTGCTTGTATATGAATTACTGAAAGTTAACATGCAGGTACAGCAAGCAATTCGGAAGGCAAATGGTATGTTAGCCTTTATTGCAAGAGGGTTGGAGTACAACAGTAAGGAAGTCTTGCTACAATTGTACAGGACCTTGGTGAGACCACACCTGGAGCACCGTGCATAGTTTTGGCCTCCTTATCTAAAGAAGGATATACTTGTCTTAGATGTGGTTTAATGAAGGTCCACTAGATTGATTCCTGGGATGAGAGGCTTGTCCTATGAGGAGTGATTCAGTAGATTGGACCTATACTCTCTGGAGTTTAGAAGAATGAGAGGTGATCTCATTGAAACATATAAGATTCTGAGGGGGATTGACAGGGTAGATGCTGAGAGGCTGTTTCCCCTGGCTGGAGAGTCGAGAACTAGGGGGAATAGTCTCAGGATAAGGGGTCGACCATTTAAGACTGAGATGAGGAGGAAT
This sequence comes from Squalus acanthias, assembly GCA_030390025.1. NCBI lineage: Eukaryota > Metazoa > Chordata > Chondrichthyes > Squaliformes > Squalidae > Squalus > Squalus acanthias. The sequence continues at coordinate 89,338,578 of CM059426.1, forward strand.
TTCTTCACTCAGAGGGTTGTGAATCTTGGGAATTCTGTACCCCAAAGGGCTGTGTATGCTGAGTCGTTGAGATTATTCAAGGCTGAGATAGATAGATTTTTGGACTCTAGGGGAATCAAGGGATATGGGGATCAGGCGGGAAAGTGGAGTTGAGGTCGAAGATTAGCCATGATCATAGTGAATGTCGGAGCAGGCTCGAGGAGCTGTATGGCCTACTCCTGCTCTTACTTCTTATGTTCTTATGTTCTTATAAGAGGAAGGAAGTCTTGCTGTAATTATATAGGGCTTTGGTGAGGCCACATTTGAGTACTATGCACAGTTTTGGTCTCCTTACCTAAGAAAGGATATACTTGCCTTTTAGGGGTGCAACAAAGGCTCACTAGATTGATTTCTGGGATGAGTCCCTAGTGGTATAGTAATAAAAAATTTGCCCCTGATTTCACAAACTTTTTCTGGGTCAGTGGTGGATGTCCCGGGCAGGTGCATTCCAACACTTATGCTAGGGTGCATCTGCCATAGTTATTTGGTCCCACTCAGTTTTTGAGACTAGCTGGATTTCCTTAAGTCCAGGGTGCCACTGACAGGACCCACACCTTCATCCCTAAATTGCAGCTGGCATGAGATGTCAGGAATATCACCATATATATGAATGAACATTACCTGGGAAGCTGCCACAATGCCTTTGTGTTAAAACATTCCACCATTCCTACACTGTTCACAGGTAAACTACATCTGTCTGGATGGTTGCTGGATGAAATAAGCTACCCTCTGCACCAATGGCTTATGGCACCACTATGAAACCCAATGACACCTGAACAGACAAGGTTAGCAGGCTGACAGCATGCAGTCAGAGAGTAAAGAGTTACCTGCTGCTGTACAGAGATGAACAGTGGCTCATTGACAACTTCACCTGAATAAGAATTAACAGTCCTACAGTTGTGCTGACCCCATGACAACAGCTGTATCTCAATCACATGCAGCATATCCACCATGTTGAAAGCACACCCATGTTATTTCTCCCAGGCAGTAGGTTCAGAACTGTTGGGCTAATGCACTGCAGAGAGAGCCTCCTGAACTGCTGGGATGTCCCTCTCCTCAAGGCAGCTATGAACCCCAATGGACCAACTGATGGCTGCACCTCCTGTGCCAAAGCAAGTCAACCTGACCCTCACTGATGATTATCACTAAGGAGGCTGGCAGGAGGGCACACTGGCCTCATTGTCCTGAGAGACAGCATCACCCTGCAAGTACGCTGGCTATTCATCTGCTTGCCTTACTCATTGGTGGGCCAGGTGGTAGCATTTAGATCTTGGAAGCTCTGAGACAGTGTCCTCTCCACTCCACTCTCCACGGGCGAAGGTGGGAAGTGGTGTTCCACAGGGATCAGTGCTGGGACCACTGTTGTTCACAATTTACATAAATGATTTGGACTCAGGAATCGGGAGTACAATATCAAAATTTGTGGATGACACCAAATTGGGGGGTATAGTTAAATCTGAGGAAGACTGACAAAATACAAGAAGACATTAACGAACTTGCATAATGGGCATGTAAGTGGCAAATGAATTTCAATATAGATTAGTGTGAGATGGTGCATTTTGGTAGTAGGAATAAGGAGGCCATCTACTCCTTGGAAAATAAGTCTAAATGGGGTGGAGCAGCAAAGATGTGGTCTGAACAGAGCACTGTACGGTTTCAGCATCACACCTTCTGACTTATAGTCCACTGATTTCTATTTGTTTTGATGATAGTTGCTCTGCAGTCAGTGGGCATTCTAAACACTGAATGTACTAAGACCTCTGGATCTCTTTCAACTTTTCCCTTAACTATTTTGACATAATCATGGAGTACTTATATTTTGACTCCAATCTATAGTATTTCACACATAACTATGTTGAATTTCATCTGTCATTGACCTATTCACTTACATACTGGGATAGAGTTTCTGCTTTGGGTGAAATCGGCAATCCGAGCGCAAATTGCACTCAAAATTGCGCTAGTTTTTTGAATTGATTTAATGGCTCAAGTTTCCGCTCCAATTCATTTGCATAATCACAAGCATAAAATCTTCCATGAACCAGCGCAATGGGGCAGCGTTTTAGAATGTCATTTTTTTCTTGCATTAAAAAATAATCCTTGATATATTTAAGAGTGGTAACCTGGTGCAGTTTTATTAATGCAGCTGAAAATGGCTTCATCACAAAAAATAAACATTATTAATAAGAGTGTCTAGTCCTCCAACTGCGAGTAACCTGATTTTAAATAACTGACAATGACTTTAAAAACTATACAGAACCATTTACTAGATTCAGTGGTGTACACTAGTCAGGTTTTTGTTTAGTAAATTAAGTATTTTTAATAATTTTTAATATTTAAAAGCTTTTTAAAGGTGCCTATTAGTGCCCTTGCACCTAAAAAAAGCTTAATTTTAAGAGCCTCCTCGAAGCCCCACAGACAGGCGCAATTGGCGGAAACTCGACGATGTGATTAATTCGATCTGGGGGAGTGGCCAGTTTTGTGGGTGAGGCCGGCTTCTAGCGCATGTTTTTTAAACCAGCACAAAAGATCGCGGAAACTCAATTTGCGCTCGACGTAACATGCACTTGAAATTCCTTGATCTTTGCGCTGGTTTAGCCGACTGCGCTGGAAAACCAGCGGAAACTCTGGGCCATTTTATTTAATTAATTTTGTAGGTCCTTGTCTGCTTCAGTCTTGGCTGATGTGCCTTTCCTCGATTTGGTACAATCTGGAAATCTAACAAGTGTGCATTGACTTGCTTGATCCAGGTCATTAATCTCCTCTTTTAGTAACTTTCAATCTTTCCTTACTAGCAATGCAACAACTCCCCAGTTTATTTTCCAATGCCTTCCAAGGGGGTAAAACTGATGGTTGCAGATCGGCTGCCGGCTATACACCCCGCTCAATTTTCCTTTCCATTAACTTCTGGTGGTAAATACAAACTCAGCTAAAGAAGCCTCATACTCTAGTCCAAATGCAACATATTTCAAGACCTGAAAATGGTGGAACTCATTCCTTCCCTCAGTTTTTCCTTCCTCCTGCAGTCCATTGGTTTTTAAAACTCTTTGTGCCACTTCTTGATTTATCTTTTCTTCTTGCCTGCTCTTCTCAACTTTGGTGGTGTCATGCAATGTCGGCCTTGGTCCCTCACCAAGGTTTCTCAGTCAGAATAACTGACAGAATAAGCAAATGCACACACACAAAGAGAACATCGAATCAGTACATTTTGTTCAGTTCTTTTTTTCCCTTCTTCTCAAATCAATTTCAAATAGACATCAAGCAAGAAAGGCCAACCAAATCATATTGAAGACAACCATTTAGCAATAGTATCAGAGATAAGTAAAGTCTCCAGTACATTAGTATCTAAGGCAAGTATTAAATTCCCACTATTATGCAAAATTATGGGCAATAATTGGGTCTTTAAATTTCTGGTCACAGAAGAAGCCAGCCCTGATTCAGCAAGAACATTAAGATTTGCTGTCTGTGATTTAAAAGCAATTATCTTTTCCTTTTGAAGGTTAACATTATCCCTCAGTGGGTAGTGATGTTGTGAAGAACACAACAGGGCATAAAGAGGTAAACCTTCTGAGGTGTACATTATAATGCGCTACTTGATTTAACCACACACCAAACCATATTTTCAGCATGCTATGTGTTTTTTGATTATGCTTTTGATGGGAATAATACACTTTATCATATCTCTCTTCTGCAGGACTCTGAGGATAAAGCAGTGGAATCATCAGCTCAGCTTTCGGACTGTAATCACAGTTTGTGGAAAAAGACAAGCAGTTGGAAAATAAACTGAGCCCTTGGCTAAAGCAGAAAAGTAAATGGCTTCAGCCATCCTTAGCTAGAGGAAGTCAATAAAGGATATTTACCCATTAGCCAGCCTTGCAAGCTGTGGTCTGTCTTGAATCTTCTGGTCAGCGAAGACTGAGCCAGAATGAGGCTGCAATAATGAGTCTGACAGATTGGGTGAAGATATTTCGATTATCATAGGCTATCTGTATGTTTACAGAACACTTCCTTATTTGTTTGAAGACCAAGATTGTATTATGCAGAGGTGCACGTAGTCCAAATCAATAGCATTTGGGACAGTGCGAACGCCAACATATCTTGTGCCAATCAGTCAAAGTTTCCACTTGTTGCTCTGGGTCTTTAGAAAACAAATGCAGCATTTTCCCACCACAGTCACTGTAAATGTTATCTCAGTGACACAATTGAAAATGGTGGATGGGCAAAGATTCATAATGCCAACATAGGGGCCAAAATACATAAGCAGTATGAACATGAAAGTTATCATATTAATTCTAACTCGCAAACCTGTGCTTATGAATCAACCTTGATTTCCTTTAATAAATTAATGGGGCTAAATTTCCGCGGGAATTTCCTTCCGCTCCACCGCCATACGTTTGATGGAAATCTTGTTTATGCACTAAACTGTGGCGGAGCGGGACAATCCCTGAGGAAACTCTGAACAGATATCTTATTGCCCATGTGCAATCAGTGGGGAATTTGCTCCATTAGTTACTTGTCAGGCCATGATAACAGAATTGGGGTAATAGATTTGCAGAACAGGATAACCTAGATTTGCTGATATGGGTGCAGTTTAGAGCTTAGTGGTTAGAGATGAGTTTTAGACACTCAAATTTCAGTGTGCTGTTTACATGCAGTTTTCCAGAGCCAGTTCATTCGTATAGCTCCAAATGCAGATTTAGACATGGGTAGGGAGCACACGAGTGGTGGTTCTGGAAAATTGTATGTAAGTGAAGTTTAAAGGGATGGAGACAATTAATGGAGGGTGTCAGAATAGGATGACAAAAATTCTGAAAGCTTTTGGTAAGGTTCAAAAGGCATTAGAGCCTATCAGTAGTCTTTGTCTAGCCTGAAGGACAGGGGACATGGCAAAACAAAGTGAAAGGAAACCCAAATTGCAGGCATGAGTCTGTAGGCAAAGAACTGTGCAGTAACAGCATTTGATGCCCTGTTTGATGACTGTTGAAGTGTAGTTGGATGCAAGGAGGGTGTCCCACTTTGCCACTACATGGCACCATCCAAGTTTCACTGAGTAATATCATTAGCTGCTCCTGCCTTAAGCTGCAGGTAGTTCAGATGTCCTAGCAATAGATGGCACAATTCTGCATTTGGCCTTCCGCTGACCTGAACTCTGTGAAGATAATTCTCTGCAGTCGTCACCAAGTAGGTACAACAATGCTTGTAGACGGTTAGTGACACCTTGGTGAGTGCGGCCAATGAGGCTATGCTGGCCGTTGATCACCTTGCCGTTGTTCCTTTCATGCAGAACCACTGAAGATATGGCATACTCTGATTGTGGAGGCTCCCAAAATTATGATTTAGTTGGGAATTTTAAAATAGTGCCATCAGCTTTGCAGTACCAGCTTCCTGTGGGAATAGGAATCTCTACATGCACGAATTGTCAACTGCAGCAAGATATGATTACCTCTCCCTGCAAATGCACAGAGCACCTCTCGTACAACCTGATCTATCTGTCATACTTCCATTGGTGTTCCTCTTCTTCTGTCAAACAGCTCAAATAGAGGTTTCCTATTGAAAAACCCATTGATGCCAGTAATGGAACAATTGGTGCAAATGCTCATGAGAACTTAAGTACCAGCAGAAAAAAAGCAAAGCAAAGCAAAACAAGAAAAAAAGGTTAAGAGATTACCTAAAGTACACCTACCTTAAAATTAGTGTGTCCTTTCCAATGACCTTCTATAGAGGTGCCATTACCTAGCAACCCTGGACACCCATTTCACATGGGCAGAATTACAAATGGACATCCCTCACACTTGAATGTTGGGAAATGGTGTGCAGGGTGTCCACACCCGCAAATTAATATTTAAATGAAGGTCCTGTCTGTTTGATACAGGTGCTTTCAAACTAGCATTTCATAGAATCATAGGGGGCGATTTTCTCAGCCCCGAGGAGGCGGGTTTGAAGGCGGGAAAGGCGGGAAAATCGCAAACAATGAGAGCAGGTTCGGAACCCGCCTCCAACCCGCCTCCGCGCGATTTTGCCGGTGCCGGTTTTGCAGGATGCAGCCTCCAGCTGGCCAGAGAGGTTGTTAAAAGCCTTAAATGGTCGTTAAGGGCCTCTCTAATGCTATTTTGAGAGGCCCTCATTATTTTTCGACATTTTCAGCGTGTTCCACGACCCTCCTAAACCATGCCAGCTAAACCTGGCGGGTTGACAAGTGGGTGGCCTCCTCACAGCTGCAGCTCCACCATTAAAATGGAGCTTTCATCAGGGAGCAGTTGCAGGTGGCAGAACTTTGCTTTAAAAGGTCTTTCAGCACTTTTAGCAGGCCTTCCGAAGTTGGAGGTGCTGCAGCTTGTATCTATCAACTGTGGGACCTCCTTGGAAGACCCTCTCCCCGCTTGCAATGAGCGCTTCCCCATTGGAGGCATCTGCAAGCAGCATGGGAACCATTTGTTTTCTTTCACCATGGACCTCAGATTCGGATGAGGAGCAGCCACGGCAGCAGCAGAACCAGGCAGCTCAGCAGCAACAGCAACAGGAGCCCCAACCTCCTGCTCACCCACCTGATGCTGCACAGGGCAGAAGGCGCCAGCGCATCGAGGCACCTCGCCGCAGGAGATACCCCCGACAGAGGGTTTACAGACAGAGGATGAGCTACCTCAACATGAGTGAGCAGCAGTGTAAAAGGAGGCTGAGACTTTTGCGAGAGGTTGTCCGAGAGATCTGCGGACTGCTACAGCAAGACCTGGTGCCCAGAGGAGCGGGTGGACACCCCTTACCAGTGGCTGTCAAAGTCACCACTGCACTCAACTTCTTTGCCTCAGGCTTCTTCCAGGGATCATCAGCAGACATCAGCGACATCTCCCAGTCGGCCGCCCACAGTTGCATCACCCAGGTTACCGATGCCCTTTTCGCAAAGGCGCACAATTACATCCACTTCTCAATGGATCAAGCAAGTATAACCGCGCGTTCGGTTGGCTTTGCAAATATGGCAGGCATACCAATGGTGCAGGGCGTCATAGACTGCACACATATGGCCCTTAGGGCACCCCATCACAACCCAGCTATCTTTGTCAACCGAAAGGGCTTCCACTCCCTCAACGTAAATCTGGTGTGTAACCACAGGAAGGAGTTTTTGTATGTTTGCACCAAGTTCTGTGGTAGTTGCCATGACTCTTTCATCCTGCGGCACTCTAGTGTTCCTCCGCTTTTCAATCCGCCAAACCAACTTAACGGATGGCTCCTTGATGACAAAGGCTACCCCCTGAAGAAGTGGCAAATGACGCCGATCAGGAGGCCAGCTAATGAGGTTGAAGAGCACTACAACGTCAGCCACACTTCGACCAGGTCCATCATCGAGCAAACCATTGGGTTGTTGAAGATGCGCTTCCAATGCCTTGACCGACCGGGTGGAGCCCTGCAGTATACACCATACAGGGTCTCCAGAATGGTCATGGTCTGCTGTGTACTGCACAACATCGCACAGCGTCGTGGCTTGCAGATTCCTGATGAGCAAGTGGCTCAGTTCCAGGCCTCCTCAGATGAGGAGGAGGAGGAGGATGAGGAGGCTGAGGAGGATGAAAAGGCTGAAGAGGAGGAGGAGCAGGAGGAGGAGGAGCAGGAGGAGGACAGTGCACCGGTCTATCGACCAGCAGCAGCAGCAGCTTGCGAGCACATGGCTGCCCGTGATGCAAGGGATGAACTTATCCTTGCATCACGGCGCCAGATTTGCATAGGTTGCCCATGTTGGCACATGTCCTTGGCTTCATCTTAAGACATCATAGACAATGGACATGACTCTCTGGCCTCCTTTCACTCTGGCCACCAACCTGCCAATGCAAGTGTCGCGGAGCCCGCAATGTGGAGCTGCCTAAGGCGAAAGAACAGATGCCATCACGCCAACATTTTGTCATCAAATCATTTTAATGCTTTCCAACAGGGATGGCATTTCATCAATACACATAAACATTCAGCAATCTGCACACAGATCTGGAGGTTATATCCTTTGCCAGCTGGACCCACAACGCCTTGGTTTCTTTGGGAGGCCTCTTCCTCCCAGATGAGGGGAAGAGGACCTCCCTGCTAGCTCTCACCCCCTCAACCAACATTTGCAGCGCTTCATCCGAGAACCTCGGGAGGCCCTTGCCTTGGAATTGGACATAGTGGTTTCTCAAAATATGTTGCAGGTGGTGCAGCATTGACAGAAATCCAGTGGAATGATCCAAGGCAGCAAGCAGCCCTTAAATGAGGCTGGAAAAGTGATGTCAGCAAAGGCGAGTTTCAGTCCCAAAACACGAATTGACCAAGGGCAACCCACACCTCTCAAAACAACTGGCCAATCAGGGGAAAATCGCAATTTTTTCAAACCTATCAGTGGAGGCGGGTTTGGAACCCACCCAGACCGAAACCCGCCTGCAACCCGCCTCCAGTGGGAAAATCGCCCCCATAGAATGGTTACATCACAGAAGGAGGCCATTCGGCCCGTCGAGCCCGTGCTGTCTCTCTGCAAGAGCACTTCAGCTAGTCCCACTCTCCCGCCCTTTCCCCACAGCCCTGCAAATAAAAAAATGACAGTTCCCACAGGAAATTTTGCATGATATAAAGTCCTGCATTATGGATTACCACACACGATTCCAACTGGGATATCCCAATTTGTGGGCGCAATTGGAAAATCTAGGCTGATGCTTCCTCCTCATTTTCTGTGCACTTTGCTCTGTCTTAATTTGCTCTGTGAAATGAGCCAGCCAAATTGCTTTTTTATTAAAGCAGCAATTACACTTCAGGTATACCTTGTCCTGTTAAGGACTGGAAAAACCAGCCTTTATTAGTGTCTGTGATTAGCACAGAAAAGATGGCTATGAAAATTCTTTATATCACGTAAAGTAACTAGCTATGGCTTCCATTGATGAAGACAAATGTCTGCATTCAAATTTTTTGCATATGACCAGCTGTCGAACTGAAAGGTTTTTTTGTGTCGTGTAAATGCAAAGATGATTTTCCCATTTGTTTATGAAAACTGTTTGGTGAACCCTTTTTCTGTCTTTTCCAGTTACTGCAATGATGCAAATAAGAAAGCAGGAACTCACATTTTAATCGTGTCTTTAGGACATCACAAAGTGGTTCACAATCAATAAAATAATTTTGAAGTGCAGTCTTTGTTATAATATGGGCAAATGTGGTAGCCACTTAGTGCCCAGCCTGGTCCCACAAACAGCAATGAGCAAATGACTGATTAAACTTTTTTATGGTGTTGGTTGAGGAATAAATATTGGAACCGGCAGAACTTCCCTGTTCTTCTTCAAATAGTGTCATAGGATCTTCCACAGCCACCTGAACAGGGGCCTCAGTTTAACATCTCAGGCTGGGGGGATTTTAACTGCCAGCAGGTTTCTGGCAGGAAACCATTGATTTCAGTTAGTTTCCCAGCCACTTGGGGAAGAATGAGGCCAATTGTAACCACCAGGCCTCATTAACAAGCTGCTCATCTACTTCCTGCCTGTAAGAGGTGAGAAGTGGGTGGGAAACAGCTGCCGGCTCTCAGGTAAGGAGATTCTGGATTGGGGGGGGGCGGTGGGAATCTCGTGGTAGGGAAGGTGGGGTTTGGGGCAAGACAGGCCTAACCTTTACTTGTCAGGCCCGGAGGATATCTCCTGGCCCCACAAAGAAGAATATAAAACTTACCTCGAGGGCTTTTCAGTTTCCCGATCCCTACTCGTGGTGGATTCCCCACTCAGGCCAAAGTTAAAATCACTGTCAGGGCCCAATGATGTCATTGGACCTCAATTACATATGTGAATTAGGACCCTGCTGGCTTTGGGCAAGCAGCTTCTTCGCCTGTCTAGAAGCGTTTGTTTAAAACTGAAAATGGCAGATCTGGGTGGCTTCCCAGGGCATTTTAACTGCCCATCCAATGACCCACCCACCAAGGTTAAGGTTAAAAGCCCCCCCCCCCCCCCACCACCGCCCCTTATATCAAAAAGACAGCACTCCTGATGATGCAGCATTCTTTCAGTACTGCACTGAAATTGTATCAAAATTGTCCATTGCATTGTGAGAAACATTGCATGTTGTTGCATGTGATGGCTTCATTATTAAAAGAACATACAGCTGTTCAACTGTTCTTTCTCTTTGATTGCAATGGGGCCAATTTTCATCTGCAGGTGTAAATCTGTTCGAAATGGGTTAGAAATGCTTTTACACTCACCTGAAACTCAAGTGCAAATAGCTCAAAGTTCTCTGATCTAGGCTCATTTGTTTAATTGATCAGAATTCCAGAAGCAAACTTTGATGGGTTTAGGAATGACACAAGGGCTGGGGGAGAAACATTGCATGCTAGAGAATTTCAATGGATGGGGACAATTAAAGGAAAGTGGCATAATGGTGGAACAAAATCCCAGAAAATCTTTGAAAGTCTTTAAATGTATATTAACCCATTGGCAGCCTTTGCCGGGGTCGAAGGGGCAGGGGATTAAGAAGTGCCAAAACGAAGGGAAAGGGAACCCTAGGTGCAGGCATGAGTTTGCAGACAAGTGATGGAGGAGCCTGGTGGCTGCTGAAGCCGAGATGGTGTTGGATAAGATGGTTGCAAAGAGGGTTGCCCTCCATGTTACGCCATCCTATTGTTCAGCCTTACAACAAGCCAGCAAGGAGGTGCAGCCAAGTTTCAAGTCACAGCTGACTGTTGCTGACACTCCATGTGCCAATCCTTTAATAGGTTGCTCTTGGTGTCCTTGCAGCAGATGACACAGCTTTACATTTACCTCTCTGCTGACCCTGCTCCTGATCCTGAGAAGACAGGTCCCGACATAATTCCGAAGCAGTTGTACCAAGGCCTTCAGAAATGGCTTGTGGCATCTTGGCAGATGCGGCCAAATAGTTTCGCTGGCTCTTGATTACCATGCCATGCCCTCTTTCACTTAACACCACGTAAATAATGACATGCTATAGATATGGGGTGGTTCGGAAAAACCTTTCAGCTTAATGGTTCGTCCAGCATTCAGATTTCATAATGATACCATCAGAAGCCTGCTGGTGTAATCCCAGCAGGGATTGTCTGCCAAAGCAAGGAAATGTGACCTATGAGGGAGTGCAGGTGTTGACAGGACAGCATGGAACATCTCTCGGGCAGTCTGACCTGCCAGTATCTGTTCGCAGGTTCCCGTTTCCCTCCAAACATGTCACCCTGACGATCCCCATTGGCAAACACACTCAGGGTAATTTTCACTTACTCTCAATGAAAATGACTGTGTCCTTTCCACTTACCTTCTATAGAGGTACCATTACCTAGCAGCCATGGACACACATTTGACATGGGCAGTTTTCAGCCCTTACTGCCTTTCAAAAAAAAAAATCACCATTAAAAAGAAGTCCCAAATGGGATTCTTCAGCAGTTAAAGCTGAATTTCCTTCCGAACCTCAAAAAATGGGAAAATTGCTTCAGCACTAACACAAATAGCTCAGCAAGCCAGGGTCTCACACACAGCACTCCAGCTTTGTGCAGGGGGTCAACACTGCAAGAGAGGCCCTCTACCCACAGGGACCAGGAGGCCCTCCAGAAAGAAGGATGTGAAAATAGAGCAGATGAATGCGTGGCTGGAGAGATGGTGCAGGAGGGAGGGCTTCAGATTCCTGGGGCATTGGGGCCGGTTCTGGGGGAGGTGGGACCTCTACAGGCCAGACGGGCTGCACCACAACAGGGCCAGGACCAATATCCTCACAGGCGGGTGGGGGGGTTTGCTAGTGCTGTTGGGGAGGGTTTAAACTAGTTTGGCAAGGGGAAGGGAATCTGAGCATAGATTTAGTCGGGAGAGAAGCAAAGCTGGAAATGGAAGGTGGAAAATTAGTAAGTGAGTTTGGAAGGCAGAGGAAGCAAAGGCTAGAAAATAGACAACAAAGGAGTTTGGCAGTGCTTAATGGTATATACTTCAATGCAAGGAGTCTAGTGAACATGGCAGATGAGCTGAATGCACAGATAGAAAAGTGGAAGAATTATATCATTGCTATTACTGAAATATGGCTTAAAGAAGGGCAGGAATGGCAGCTCAACATTCCTGGTTACAGGATTTTCAGACGTGATAGAGAAGGGGATAAAAATGGAGGTGGGTCGCAATATTGATTAAAGAAACAATTACAGCTGTCAGGAGGGATGATATGTTAGAAGGATCATCAAATGAGGCCATATGTGTTGAACTGAAGAACCAAAAATGGACAATCACGATACTGGGAGTGTATTATAGACCCCCAAACAGTCAGAGGGAGATAGAAGAGCAAATATGTCGGCAAATTTCTGAGAAGTGCAAAAACAATAGAGCAGTAATAGTAGGGGATTTCAACTACCCTAATATTAATTTAGATAGAAATAGTGTAAAAGGTATAGAGGGCGCAGAATTCTTAAAATGCATTCAGGAGAACTTTTTAGCCAGGACGTAGCAAGCCCAACAAGAGTGGGGACAGTTCTGGACTTAGTTTTAGGGAATGAAGCTGGGCAGGTGGAAGGGGTATCAGTGGGAGAGCATTTTAATGGTAGTGATGATAATTCAGTTAGATTTAGCGTAGTTATGGAAAGGACAAAGACAGACCAGGAGTAAAAGTTCTCAATTGGGGAAATGTCAATTTTACTAAGCTGAGAAGTGATTTAGCAAAAGTGGACTGGAAACATCTACTTGAAGGTATATCAGTGTCAGAGCAGTGGGAGGCATTCAAGGAAGAGAATGGGCGCGATCTTACCTCTGGAGACGTGCTGGAGGCGGGACTTCTGGTTTCTGGGTTTCAGTCCTGCCCCAGCGACGTCTGACCAACCCACGCTATTTTTCCTTGATTGGATTTGTTAAGCCTGCCCTGCGGGCTTACCGGCCAATTAAGGGAAAGCCGGTGACAGATGATGTCAGCATGTGATGCTTCATCTGTCGAAGATTTTTTGACAGATGAATTGTCAGCGTTTGACAGCTTTGGGAAGCTGTCAAACACTGACAATCTCTGTTCTAAGGTGAGCCCTTGCACACAGGCTCACCAAGACCTCTCTCCTCAGCAGAAAGCAGATGGCTGCTGCATCTGAGAATGCAGCAGCCATTCTGTCATCTCTGCCATTGAGATGAGGCACCTCCGGATCCTCAAAGGCTGAAGCCTGCAGAAAGAAGCAAAGATAAGGAAACTTTTTCCAACACTTTACACTCACCTCTCATACTTACCTCTCCACACTTGCACCCATCACTCACCTCTACAGCTGACATTTCGACCCCTCTCACCCCCACAGACACACTGCTCGCCTCGCTGACCTTGGCGAGGTTTGCAGTCGTCGGGAAGCAGGCGTAAAATGGGGAAAAGCCTCAAAACTGCTGGTTAACTACCGGATAACAGGCAGTTAATTGGCTCTAATCCCCTTCCCGCCTCGAGGAGATGGGTTCCTTCGCGAGTCGGGGACCCGCCTCCTGGGAAGATGGTTCGCAGGCAGATTGGGAGCGGGGTTGGGACCTGCTCCCAATTTTTCCCATTTTACCAGCAGTCCTGCCTCCAAACCCGCCTCCTCAGGGCTGGTAAAATCCAGTCCATAGTGAGGGTTCAGAGCAAATATGTTCCCACAAAGAAAAAGGGTGGGACTCCCAATCTAGAGCCCGCTGGATGTCAAGGAGCATACAGGGTAGGATAAGTAAAAAAAAGGAAGCTTTTGTCAGATACCAAGAGCTCAATACTATGGAAAGTCTAGAGGAGTATAGAAAGTGCAGGGGTGAAATTAAAAAGGAAATTAGGAAAGCAAAGAGAGGGCATGAAAATATATTGGCAAGTTAATTCAAGGAAAATCCAAAGATGTTTTATAAATACGTAAAGAGCAAGAGAATAACTAAGGAAAGAGTAGGACCTATTAGAGACCGAACAGGTAACTTGTGTGTGGAGGAGGAAGAAGTGGGTAGGGTTCTCAATGAATACTTTGCATCTGTCTTCACAAAAGAGAGGGATGGTGCAGACATTGTAGTTAAGGAGGAGGAATGTGAAATATTAGATGAGATAAACATAGTGAGAGAGGAAGTATTAAGGGGTTTAGCATCTTTGAAAGTAGATAAATCACCAGGCCCGGATGAAATGTATCCCAGGCTGTTAAGAGAAGCGAGAGAGGAAATAGCGGAGGCTCTGATCATCATTTTCCAATCCTCTCTGGCTACAGGCATGGTGCCGGAGGACTGGAGGACTGCTAACGTTGTGCCATTGTTTAAAAAGGGAGAAAGGGATAGACCGAGTAATTACAGGCCAGTCAGCCTAACCTCAGTGGTGGGAAAATTACTGGAAAAAATTCTAAGAAACAGTATAAATCGTTATTTAGAAAGTCACGGATTAATCAAGGACAGTCAGCAAGGATTTGTTAAAGGAAGGTCGTGTCTGACTAACTTGATTGAATTTCTTGAGGAGGGAACGAGGATGGTCAATGAGGGTAGTGCATTTGATGTAGTCTACATGGATTTTAGCAAGGCTTTTGACAAGGTCCCACATGGCAGGTTGGTCAGAAACATAAAAGCCCATGGGATCCAAGGGGAAGTGGCAAGTTGGATCCAAAATTAGCTCAGTGGCAGCAAGCAAAGGGTAATGATCGATGGGTGTTTTAGTGACTGGAAGGCTGTTTCCAGTGGGGTTCCGCAGGGTTCAGTACTAGGTCCCTTGCTTTTTGTGGAATATATCAATGATTTAAACTTCAATGTAGGGTGATTGATTAAGAAGTTTGCAAATGTTACAAAAATTGGCCGTGTTGTTGATAGTGAGGAAGATAGCTGCAGACTGCAGGAAGATATCAATGGACTGGTCAGGTGGACAGAAAAGAGGCAAATGGAATTCAATCCGGAGAAGTGTGAGGTAATGCATTTGGGGAGGGCTAACAAGGCAAGGGAATACACAATAAATGGTATCATGCTGAGAAATGTAGAAGAACAGAGGGACCTTGGACTGCATTTTTAAAAAATTCGTTCCTGGGATGTGGGCCAGCATTTATTGCCCATCCCTAACTGCCCTTGAGAAGGTGGTGGTGAGCCTTCTTGAACCGCTGCAGTCTGTGTGGTGAGGGTACTCCCACAGTGCTGTTAGGGAGGAAGTTCCAGGATTTTGACCTAGCGACAATGAATGAAGGAATGGCGACATATTTCCAAGTCAGGGTGGTGTGTAACTTGGAGGAAAATTTACAGGTGATAGTGTTCCCATGTGCCTGCTGCCCTTGTCCTTCTAGGTGGAAGAGGTCGTGGGTTTGGGAGGTGCTGCCGAAGAAGCCTTGGTGAGTTGCTGCAGTGCATCTTGTAGATGGTACACACTTCAGCCACGGTACGCCGATGGTGCAGGGAGTGAATGTTTAAGGTGGTGGATGGGGTGCCAATCAAGTGGGTTGCTTTGTCCTGGATGGTGTCGAGCTTCTTGAGTGTTGTTGGAGCTGCACTTGTTCAAGCAAGTGGAGAGTGTTCCATCACACTCATGACTTGTGCCCTGTAGATGGTGGAAAGGCTTTGGGGAGTCAGGAGGTGAGACACTCGCTGCAGAATACCTAGCCTCTGACCTTCACTTGTTGGAACAATATTTGTGTGGCTGGTCCAGTTAAGTTTCTGGTCAATGATGACCCCCAGGATGTTGATGGTGGGGGATTCAGCGAAGGTAATGCCGTTGAATGACAAGAGGCGGTGGTTATACTCTGGCTCGTTTGAGATAGTCATTGCGTAGCACTTGCATGGCGCGAATGTTACTTTTTAATAATTCGTTTATGGGATGTGGGAGTCGCTGGCAGGGCCAGCATTTATTGCCCATTCCTAATTGCCCTTGAGAAGGTGGTGGGGAGCCACCTTCTTAAACCGCTGCTGTCCATGTGGTGAAGGTACTCTCACAGTGCTGGTAGGTAGGGAGTTCCAGGAGTTTGACCCAGCGACGATGAAGGATCAGCGATATAATTCTAAGTCAGGATGGTGTGTGACTTGGAGGGGAACTTGTAGGTGGTGGTGTTCCCTTGAGCATGCTGCCCTTGTCCTTCTAGATGGTAGAGGTCATGAGTTTGGGAGGTGCTGCTGAAGAAGCCTTGGCGAGTTGCTGCAGTGCATCTTGTAGATGGTGCACACTGCAGCCACATTACGCTGCTGGTGGAGGGAGTGAATGTTTAAGGTGGTGGATGGGGTGCCAATCATGCGGGTTGCTTTGTCCTGGATGGTGTCGAGCTTCGTGAGTGTTATTGGCGATGTACTCATCCAGGCAAGTGGAGAGTATTCCATCACACTCCTTACTTGTGCCTTGTAGATGGTGGAAATGAGTTGGGGAGTCAGGAGGTGAGACCCTCGCTGCAGAATACCCAGCCGCTGACCTGCTCTTGTTGCCATAGTATTTATGTGGCTGGTCCAGGTAAGTTTGTGGTCAATGTTGATCCCCAGGACATTGATGGTGGGGGATTCGGCAATGGTAATGCCGTTGAATGTCAAGGGGCGGTGGTTAGACTCTCGTTTGTTGGAGATAGTCATTGCCTGGCACTTGTGTGGCGCAACTGTTAACTGCCACTTATCAGCCCAAGCCTGAATGTCATCCAGGTCTTGTTGCATGCGGGCATGGACTGCTGCATTATCTGAGGAGTTGTGAATGGTGCTGAACACTGTGCAGTCATCAGCGAACACCCCCATTTCTGACGTTATGGTGGAGGGAAGGTTATTGATGAAGCAGCTGAAGATGGTTAGGCCTAGGACACTGCCCTGAGGAACTCCTGCAGCAATGGCCTGGGGCTGTGATGATTGACCTTCAATCACCACCAACAGCTTCCTTTGTGCTAGGTATGACTCCAGCCAGTGGAGAGATTTCCCCAGATTCCCATTGACTTCAGTTTTACTAGGGCTCCTTGATGCCACACTCAGTCAAATGCAGCCTTGATGTCAAGCGCAGTCACTCTCACCTCACCTCTGCAATTCAGCCCCTTTGTCCATGTTTGGACCAAGGCTGTAATGAGGTCAGGAGCTGAGTGGTCTTGGCGGAACCCAAACTGGGCATCAGTGAGCAGGTTATTGGTGAGTAAGTGCCGCTTGATAGCACTGTTGATGACCCCTTCCATCACTTTGCTGATGATTGAGAGTAGACTGATGGGGCGGTAATTGGCCGGATTGGATTTGTCCTGCTTTTTGTGGACGGGACATACCTGGGCAGTTTTCCACATTGTCGGATAGATGCCAGTGTTGTAGCTGTACTGGAACAGCTTGGCTAGAGGCGCTGCTAGTTCTGGAGCACACGTCTTCAGCACGATAGCCGGGATGTTGTCGGGGCCCATAGCCTTTGTTGTATTCAGTGCGCTCAGCCATTTCTTGATGTCACGTGGAGTGAATCGAATTGGCTGAAGACTGGCTTCTGTGATGGGGCCTCAACTATTTACAATCTACATTAATGACTTGGATGAAGGGACCGAGTGTAATGTAGCCAAGTTTGTGGATGATCCAAAGATGGGTGGGAAAGCAATTGGTGCAGAGGACTTAAAGGGCTGGATTTTGTCAATGGGGACGTGATGGATGCGGGACTCCCACTTTTTGGGTTGTAGTCCCGCCTCCATCGACTTGTGGCCAACCCACTGTATTTTCCCTTGATTGACCTTGTTAAGCCCGCCCAGCGGGCTTAGCAGGCCAGTCAAGGGTCCCTTGGATACAGGTGACGTCAGCCATTGAAATTTCATCTGTCAAGAGCTTTTGACAGATGAAATTTCAGCATTTGACAGCTCTGTGAAGCTGTCAAACATTGACAATATGATTTCTAACGTGAGTCCCTGTACTTAGACTCAGTTAGAAATCAATCCAGCACAGAAAGCAGAGACTGCAGCTTTTGACAGCTCCGCGGCCATTCTGCTTTCTGTGCTGGTGAGATTTCTGACTCCCGAGACCTGAAGGGCTGAAACCTGCAGGAGGAAGTTAAGGTAAGTAAAATTTTTTTCCATACTTTACACTTACCTTACACATTTACCTCTGCACACATGCACCCATCACTCACCCTCCACCGGACATATCGACCCCTCCAACCCCTGCAGACCCACGGTCCGCCTCGCTAAAACGGCGTGGTTTGGAGCCGTCGGCTAACCCACACTTCAGTGCTAAAAATAGGGATTAGGCAACAAACTGACTGTTAACTACCTGTTAACAGGCAGTTAATTGTCACTAATCCCCTTCCCGCCTCGGGGAGGCGGGTCCCAGCACAGGTCGGTTACCCGCCTCCAGCGAAACTGGCATGGCGGCGGGTTGGGGGCGGGATGGGTTCGGGACCCCCGAATCTGCTATTTTAACCCCCCACACGCCTCCAAACCCGACTCCATGGGTCAATGAAAATTCTGCCCAAAAAGTTAGCATGCAGGTACAGCAAATAATCAAAAAGGCAAATGGAATGTTGGCCATTATTTCAAAGGGGTTGGAGTATAAAAGCAGGGAAGTCCTGCTACAACTGTACAGGGTATTGGTGAGACCACACCTTGAGTACTGCATACAGTTTTGGTCTCCTTATTTAAGGAAGGATATACTTACATTGGAGGCTGTTCAGAGATGATTCACTAGGTTAATTCCAGAGATGAGGGTGTTGACTTATGAGGAAAGGTTGAGCAGGCTGGGCCTTTACTCATTGGAATTTAGAAGAATGAGAGGTGATTTTATTGAAATATATAAGATACTGAGGGGGCTCGACAAGGTAGATGCAGAGAGGATGTTTCCCCTCGTGGGGGAATCTAGAACTCGGGGGCATAGTTTCAGAATAAAGGGTCACCCTTTTAGAACTCAGATGAGGAGGAATTTCTTCTCTCAGAGGGTCGTAAATCTGTGGAATTCTCTGCCGCAGAGAGCTGTGGAGGCTGGGTCATTAAATACATTTAAGGTGGAGATAGACAAATTTTTGCAAGATAAGAGAGTGAAGGGTTATGGGGAGCGGGCTGGGAAGTGGCTTTGAGCCCAAGATCAGCCATGATCTTATTGAATGGCGGAGCAGGCTCGAGGGGCCAAGTGGCCTATTCCTGATCCTATTTCTTATGTTCTTATGTTCTGTGATGGTGGGGACCTCAGTAGGAGGCCGATATGGATCATCCACTCGGCACTTATATGGATCATCCACTCGGCACTTCTGTCTGAAGATGTTTGCAAACGCTTCAGCCTTGTCTTTTGCACTCGCGTGCTGGGCTCCACCATCATTGAGGACGGGCATATTCATGGAGTTGTAAGGTTTCCAAAATTTGCAGAACCCCAAAACCTAAGGAAAAGGGACTTTGGAACTACCTCAGAGTGATAATATTGCATTTGGGCCTAACCTAAGAGACTGTAAGACCAAAAACCAAGTTTTGGCATTTTAAAACTATGTCTGGGCCTGTAAAGGAACAAGAGGTGGGTTCAACCTCTGTAAAAGCAGTTTTGGGTATTGCAGTTAATTGCAATGTCTGGGGAACCGGGATGACCTCACTCAAAGCCCCAGCAAGCATTAACATTTTGACAATAGAACCTAGGAGAAGACAGTCCCACCCAAAGACAGGCCCCATCAAACCGATTACAGGACCCATTAAAGACATGCATAAAGCAAATATTCTATAGAAGTCCAAGGACCAGTCAAGAAACCCAAAACATGAGGACAATTCAAACTCCGATTAAACAACAGATCGACAGGATGGAGCTATCCTGAAACCACTTCACACCTTTACAAACCAGTTAACACGCTAGTAAAGTCGTTACTGTTAACGAGGCCTCAAATTGAAAGGCTGTTTTCTCAAGATGGCAGTTCAGCAGGTAAAACAGTTCAAGTTCAACAGAAGGCAGTTCTGCAGTTTCGAGTTCAATTTGAAAGCCTGTTTTCAGCAGAAGTCAGTGCTGGAGTTACAGAGTTCAGGAGAAGCAAAGAGAAAGCAGTTCCACAGTTCTGCAAGAAGACAGTTACAGTTCTGCAAGAAGGCAGTTCCACAGCTCGGAAGAAGACAGTTTAAACAGAGGCAGAGTTCAACAGAAAGAAGTTCAACAAAGAAGGCCAACAGCTCCAGAAGCAGGCCGACACGCAAGAAGAAACCAGAGCGACCGCCTCAGTGACCATCGGACACCTCGTGGCAACAAGGGCCTTACGAAACATTTTACTCAAAAGACTCTAAACCCTAACTCTCAACTGTCAAGGATTCGTTTGGTGAGCATTATCCCTGGTTCTCCAGAGTCCAACCTAGCTAGTGAAGTGGGATTGGGAGGGGTGAAGTATTCTCCTAATGTTATTTCCCTCGCTTGTACCGAAGTGTTCCCCACTTTTAGAGTGTTAAGATTGTTTGTGTTATGTTTTACTTTCTTAAATAAAGATCAAAGTTCTTGCATCAAACTCAATTGTCTGCTGCACTTTTCAACACAACCCCCAAATAAGTCCAGGGTCTGGAACCAAGGGAGTGGGAGCGATTCAAACCGCTCAGAAGTCAGAGGTGAAGCTGACACAAAACACCACCCCCTACAGAGCCTCCTCCTCCCGTTAGTTGTTTAATTGTCCACCTCCATTTACGACTGGTTGTGGCAGGACTGCAGAGCTTTGATCTGATCCATTGGTTGTGGGATCGCTTAGCTCTGTCTATAACATGCTGCTTCTGCTGTTTAGCATGCATATCGTCCTGTGTTGCAGCTTCCCCAGGTTGGTACCTCTTTTTTAGGTACGCCTAGTGCTGCTCCTGGCATTCTCTTCTGCACTCCTCATTGAACTAGGGTTGGTCCCCTGGCTTGATGGTAATGTTAGCGTGAGCGATATGCCAGGCCATGAGGTTACAGATTGTGGTGGAATACAATTCCACTGCTGCTGATGACCCACAATGCCTCATGGATGCCCAGATTTGAACTGTTATATCTGTTCTGAATCTATCCCATTTAGCACGGTGGTAGTGCCACACAACACGATGGGGGGAGTCCTCAATGTGAAGATGGGACTGCTACCAGTGCTGTCATGGACGGATGCATCTGTGACAGGTAGATTGGAGAGGATGAGGTCAAGTAAGTTTTTCCCTCATGTTGGTTCTCTCACCACTTGCCGTATGCCCAGTCTGGCAGCTATGTCCCTCAGGACTCGGCCAGCTCAATCAGTACGGTGCTACCGAGCCACTCTTGGTGATGGACATTGAAGTCCCGAACCCAGAGTTCATTCTATGCCATTGCTACCCTCAGTGTTTTTTTCCAAGTGGTGTTCAACATGGAGTACTGATTCATCAGCTGAGGGAGGGCGGTAGGTGGTAATCAGCAGGAGGTTTCCTTGCCCATGCTTGACCTGAAGCCATGAGACTTCATGGGGTCCGGAGTCAATGTTGAGGACTCCTTGGGCCACTCCCTCCCGACTGTATACCACTTTGCCACCACCTCTGGTGGGTCTGTCCTGCCGGTGGGACAGGACATACCCTGGGATGGTGATGAAGGAGTTTGGGAAATTGGCTGAAAGATATGATTCTGAGAGTATGACTATGTCAGGCTGTTGCTTGACTAGACTGTGAGACAGCTCTCCCAATTTTGGCACAAGTCCCCAGATGTTAGTGAGGAGGACTTTGCAAGGTCGACTGGTCGTGCCGTTGTTGTGTCCGAATCCGGTGCCTAGGTCGATTCTGGGTGATCCGTCCGGTTTTATTCTTCTTATTGCTCTTTGTAGCAGCTTGTTACAGCTACAGACCATGAGCTGGAAAGTGGGATTAGGCTGGATAGCTCTTTTTCAACCGGCACAGACACAATGGGCCGAATGACTTCCTTCTGTGCCATAAATTTCTATGGGGGAAAAATTCAGTTGGTTGCGCCTCCCGTTAGCGCCTTAAGAGGGCGCTAATGGGGCGCAAAGCAACCAGCGCCCGGGCGCGGCGATGTTTGTGCCGCTCGCGAAATTAACTAGACATTTTGCGGCGGCGCTAAACAGTACCGCCACAATCTCCTGCGCCGGCAGATCGTGACGTCAGTCGAGTGCGCAACACCCCGGTAGCTCCCCGGAGCGGATATTGAATGGCGCCCCCTGCCTTACCGCCTGCCGCTAGCAACGACAGGTTGAGGGGAGCATTTTGCTGTCAGGAAGGGACTGGGGGAGCGCTATTTAAAGGCGACCGCTTCCTGCCTTTTTTTGTTGGCGACATTTTTGAACCACGCATTCTGAGAGAGAGAGAGAGAGAGTCTTCTGGAGAGATTCAACGCTGTGTGAAGGAGTTTCGGGTACTGAGCAGCACTTTGCAGGTCCATTTTGATTTGCCCTTCCTTGTATCGATTTAGAAGAGACTGTGGGGGCTGCAGTCTGAGCTCTTTCCCTGGGCCTCTCCATTGTTCTTTCCAGCAGATTTGATGTACAGGTCTCTCCAGGCCGAGATTCAAGGCTGCAATGAGCAGGATGTGGATGGAAAGCAAGATCAACCCTCCCCTTTAAGAACTAGCCGGGGCCATTGTGTCTGTGTTCCATTGCTGACTGACATCACATGAGCTTCGCCAGCGCTCTGAGTTAGCGCCTCGCTCCTCGGCCTTTGTGCCTTAAGACAGATGTGTAGCGCCTGATTTAGCGCTCCAATCCCCTCCAGGGGCGATAAAAGTCAAGTTTGCAGTCGGAGGCGATAATTAGCGCCAGGCGCTAATCTTTGCGCCCGGCCGATAATTGCGCCCCAAACGGGGCGATACTGAATTTTTCCCCCTATGATTCTATGATAAGGCCAGGAGCCAGCTTATCTGGGTTAAAAACAGAAAATGCTGGAAGTACTCAGCAGTTCAGGCAGCATCTGTGGAGAGAGAAACAGAGTTAACGTTTCAGGTTGATGACCTTTTATCAGAACTGGAAAAAGTTAGAGACGTAACAGCTTTTATGCAAGTACAAGGCAGGGGAAGAGGGGGGTGGAGGAAAGAACAAATGGGAAGCTCTGTGATAGAGTGGAAGGCAGGAGTGATTAAATGACCAAAGGGATGATGGTGCAAGGCAGAAGGAGATGGTAATGGGACAAGTTAAGAAACAAAAGATGGGTCTAGAGGAATTGTAAATGGCAACAGAAGATCCATTACCAGCACCTGCTCTCTGGAAAAATGGGAATGGTGGTAATCATCTGAAATTGTGGCACTTGATGTTGAATCCATAAGGCTTTAAAGTGCCTAATCGAAAGATGAGGTGCTGTTCCTCGAGCATCCATTGAGCTTCATTGGAACAGTGTAGGAGGGCGACAACAGAGAGGTCAGAGTGGGAGTGTAGCGGAGAATTAAAACGACAAGCGACCGGAAGCTCAGGGTCATGCTTGTGGACTAAATGGAGCTGTTTAGCAAAGTGATCATCTAATCTGCATTTGGTCTCGCTAATGTAGAGAGTGACCGCATCGTGAGCAGCGAATACAGTATACTAAGTTGAAAGAAGTACAAGTAAATCGTTGTTTCACCTGGAAAGAGTGTTTGGGGACCTGGATGGTAGGAAGAGAGGAGGTGAAAGGCAGGTGGGAAGGTGCCGTGGGAAGGGGCACGGGTGTTGGAGGTGATTGAGGAATGGACCAGGGTGTCGCGGAGGGAGCGGTCCCTTTGGAATGCTGAAAGGGGAGGTGAGGGGAAGATGTGTTTGGTGGTGGAATCACCCTGGTGGTGGCGGAAATGGCTGAGGATGATCCGTTGAATTTGGAGGCTCATGGGGTGGAAGGTAAAGACAAGGGAAACCTATCGTGGTTCTGGGAAGGAGGGGAAGGAGTCATAAAGTCATAGAGTCATAACGGCACAGAAGGAGGCCATTCAGCTCATCGAGTCCGTGCCGGCTCTCTGTAGAGCAATCCAGTCAATCCCATTCCCCCGCTCTATCCCCATAGCCCTGCAAGTTTATTTCCCTCAAGTGCCTATCCAGTTACCCCTTGAAAACATTGAGTGTCTCCGCTTCCACCACTTCCGTCGACAGCGAGTTCCAGGTCCTCACCACTCACTGCGTAAAAAAGTTTTCCCTCACATCCCCCCTGTACCTCTTGCCCAAAACCTTAAATCTGTGTCCCCTAGTCCTTGTACCATCAATTAGTGGGAACAGCCTTTCCCCGTCTAGCCTATCCAAACCCGTCATAATATTGTACACCTCTATCAAATCACCCCGCAACCTCCTTTGCTCTAATGAAAACAAATCCATCTTCTCCAACCTGTCCTTGTAGATAAGATCCCCCATCCCCGGAACCATTCTGGCAAATCTCCTCTGCACCCTCTCAAGGGCCTTCACATCCTTCCTGAGGTGTGGTGTCCAGAACTGGATGCAATACACCAGTTTTAGCCTAACCAGTGCTTTAGAAAGGTTCAGCATAACTTCTCTACTTTTGTACTCAATACCTCTATTTATGAAGCCCAAGATCTCATATGCTTTGCTAACCACTCTCTCAATATGTCCCGCCATCTTCAGGGACCTATGCACATTAACTCCCAGGTCCCTCTGTCCCTGCACACTCTTTAAAACTGTGCCATTAAGTGTATATTGCCTCTCCCTGTTCCTTCTCCCAAAATGCATCACCTCACACTTCTCTGTATTATATTCCATCTGCCACTTGTCTGCCCATCGATTGGTATCATCCTCACTGTTTGCCATACCCCCAAGTTTGGTGTCAGCGGCAAATTTAGAAATTCTACTTTGTATTCCAATATCCAGGTCATTTATATATATCAAAAAAAGCCGTGGTCCCAGCACTCACCCTTGGGGAACACCACTGTCTACCATCCTCCAGTCTGAAAAACAGCCATTTACCACAACTCGCTATTTTCTGTCCTTAAGCCAGTTCCTTATCCAAGCTGCCACTGACCCACCTATTCAAGAGCCTCAATTTTGTTAACCAGCCTTCTATGTGATACTTTGTCAAACACCTTCCTAAAATCCATGTAGACAACAGCTATTGCATTCTCTTCATCGATCCTCCCTGTTGCTTCATCAAAAAATTCAATTCAATTAGTCAAACACGATCTGCCTTTTCCAAATCCATGTTGGCTTTCCTTGATTAGCTTAAACCTCTCCAAGTGCCCATTAATTTTTTCCTTGATTATTGTTTCTAAAACTTTACCCATCATTGATGTTAAACTGTAGTTACTAGGATTGTCCTTATACCCTTATACCCTTACATCATATTGCCACACGGCTAATTGTGCTTGTAGCTCACCAACCTTGTTCACCACACTTTGGGCTGGATTTTGTGAATGGAGATGAGTTGGAGGTGGGACTGCTGCTTGTCGGGTCGATGTCCCGCCTCCATCATCTTCTGGCCAACCAGCGCGATTTTCCCCTGATTGACCTTGTTAAGCCCGCCCTGCGGGCTCAGCAGGCCAATTAGGGGGAAGTCACTGACAGCACGTCAACATCTGACATGTTATCTGTCAAGACTTCTTGAAAGAAGAAATGTCAGCGTTTGACAGCTCTGTTAAGCTGTCAAACACTGACATTCTCTATAGTTTGATGAGACCTTGTGTTCAGGACTCATCAAACCTTTCAACTTTGTAGATTTCAGATGACTGTTGGTTCGGAGGATCCAACAGCCAGTCTGTGAAATCGACAAGGAAGGTGTCGGGACTCCCGATCCAGAGCGGATGAAGGCTGTAGGCAGAAACCAAGGTCAGTGAACATTTTGTAAACTTAACACTCACCTTACATACTTACCACTCCACACTTGCACCCATCACTCACCTCTACATCGCACTTTCAGGCCCCTCCGACCCCCGCAGACCTCCTACTCGACTCCTCCAACCCGGCAGGGTTCTCCGAGGTCGGGAAGCCTTCACCTGAAAAGGTAAAATGGCACTAATCCTTTTTTCTGCCTGTTAACGGGCAGTTAAAAGGATTTAATCCCTTTCCCGCCTCGAGGAGACAGGACCCAAAGCAGGCCATCTTCCCGCCTCCTGGCAAAAGGCTACGGAGGCGAGATGGGGGCGGGTTTGCCATCCGCCCCCACTTTCTGCAACTTTACCACCTCACACGTCTCCAAACCCGCCTCCTCGGGGCTGACAAAATTCAGCCCTTTGTGCGTTTAGGTACATGCATTCTGAACCCATTTTTGAATTTTTCATAGTCTTTCTTAGTCTGCTCCTATCTAATATGGTACTACTTCCGCCTCTAGTACTACTTTCTTCTCTAGTACTATCGAGCACACTCACTCTTTTATGCACCTTATTCCTCTTTTCTACTCCTATATGCTGGTGCCGATCCCCCTGCCAAGCTGGTTTAAACCCTCCCCAACAGCACTAGCAAACCTCCCCGCAAGAATATCGGTCCCGGCTCTGTTGAGGTGTAACCCACCCGACTTGTACAGGTCCCACCTTCCCCCAGAAACAGTCCCAATGCCTCAGGAATCAAAAGCCCTCCCTCCTGCACTATCTCTCCAGCTACACATTCATCTGTTCTATCCTCCTATTCCTGTACTCACTAGCACGTGGCACCGGGAGTAATCCGAAGATTACTATCTTTGAGGTCCTGCTTTTTAATCTCTTTCCTAGCTCTCTATAGTCTGCCTGCAGGACCTCATCCCTCTTTCTGCCTATGTCATTGGTACCGATATGGACAACGACCTCTGGCTGTTCACCCTCAGAGTGTCCTGCAGCCGCTCAGTGACATCCTTGACCCTGGCACCAGGGAGGCAACATACCATCCTGGAGTCACGTCTGCGTCCACAGAATAGAGTCTTTACAGGAAGTGAGGTGGGAGGAAGTGTAATGAAGGTGGGAGGAAGTGTTAGCTATGTCCTGGCTTAGTCTCCAATTGTTTTGGTGGATTCCTCATGAAGTTACAGCAGGAGTACATTACAATGGCTACAGATTTTTGACCAAAGCAATTTTTAATCGTTTGAGTCTGAATCTGAAAGTGAATGGCAAATTAATCTGCATGTATTCTTAGCAATAACATTGCTATTATAAACCAGAATTGAGTTATCAGCCAATCACATTGCACAGTAGAGGCCAAAAATGAATACCTTGAAATTATACTGTTTGAATATTAGCATCTTAATGCAGAAAGCAATTGCAGGAACTTCTTTGGTGTAATTTTATTCGTCCTCACTGCTGCTGTGTGAGACTCCCTGCTGGCAGCACAGATTTGTAAAATGATCCCTCATTTGTCCATTTAAATAATTCATCACTTCTGTTAAGGTAATGGGCAAAGGATGCTTCTATGAATGTGTAAAACTAATAAATTACACTAATATTCACATAACGTAATTTCAAGGTCAAAGTACCAATGCCAATTATGCAGCCTTACTGCAGATTTTTCTTACCCAAATCGTAGACTTTCCATTTAAAAGTTAAAAGGGGCAGGAGCAGTTTAACACAAGGGGGCATGCCCAGAGGCCCCAGCTAAATATGGGGTCCCTGGTCAAACCCACTATAATGCAGAAAAACTGCATACAGCCGCTGGATCAAAATACCCTAACATTTAAAAATACTAACGGAAGAGAGTGAGGCCGAGTTAACAGATTTGTTACAATATAAATACTAACACTCGCCTTGCAGTTTGCAATGTGTTTTAAGGGACTGGGGAGGGAGAGAGGGGCTGCTTGAGGTTCTAGAATCTCCCCGAATTCTTAATATAGCTCTGAAAGGTAATTTTTAACTTCACCACCTGGGTGGTAACCTGGCTGAGTAGATCGTCCATCCATTGTAGAACCCGCCCAACTTTCATTCCATTGATTTCATTGGGGTGGGAATTGGACAGGTCCTGCAATGGGCAAGCGATCTGCTCCGCGAGGTTACCACCGAGGCTTTGAACTTGACAATTAGTCCCAAAATCTCACAGGCCCTGAATGGATATTTAGGATATTGGTGTACAAATGATTCACGTGCTTGTCTGAAATTCCTCTCTCCTCTATTTTAACTTACTTAATTTAAATGGGTGGATATACTTCTGAAAAAGGAATCTGTTTATTTTTTTTGATAAGGGTCCAAACTCAAATTGTCCAAATTAGGCCACTCTCGTCTATTGAGATATTCATTTTTAAATGCTCCAGTTCAGTGTTGGAGCTCTTCCTGAGTACCAAGATCCTAGTAGTAAGCTGTTACAAACATTATTATTATTTATTCCCCAATTAATTAAAATCTGATCATCAAAGACAAGTAACCCTTTGAAGTGTCCATGAACACCACACATAGAGGAATGCTGGAAAACATATGGTGTGCCTGTTTAAATTCAAGAGACATACAGAAACAGGGAATATCCTTACGGAGCCAGTAGATGAAAGCCCAGCTGCACATTCAGACAACCTCTGAACTAACGCGATCAGCAATCTTGGTCTTTGGATCTGTCAAGAGCTCATCTGCTGCAGTTACTGTTCTTGCTGCTCCAGCTGTTAAATTCTATTTTGTCCTTCACTGTCCTTTTCACAGTACTAAATTATTTCAGCACCTCATCACAGCTTCTTCTGTGGGTGGAAGTTGCTTTCATCTGGTAGGTGATCTACTGCCAGACTGCCATATTGATCTCTGAAAAAGGAACAAGTCTGTGGGCTTAAAGACTTTGTTTTTCCTGTTCCCAAAAATGTCTATCTTGTTATATAGGTTTCTTGTGGATTTCATTGCTTGGATTTTCTGAATGGGGGGCATCACTGGCAGGGCAGGATTCCCACCCACCACAGAGATCCCTCCTGGCCCCGGCTGAACTTCTGGCCCTGGAGTCATTAACGTGTTGAAGTTGGACTCCCTGGCCTGTGCCAGAGAATTGCATCAGACTGGAGACAGGTGTTTGCTGCAGGAGGTCCTGGGAGCAGTGTTGCGGTGAGAAGAAAAAGGCCTGACCCTAATGCATCGTCCTAAAAGTAATCGCAGTCCTCTTTGATCTCACCTTTTAGACCCCCTCTGCCAACCTTTGAATGCTGGATGTCGCGGCTTAGCACGTGGCCCCCAAATCGAATGTTTGAACTGGGCAAACAGCAGGAAATAAAGCAAAGACTTTCATTTCCTCATTTAAATGTAATTTATATGTGCCTTCCCACATATGGATGGGTGTATATTAGGCTGCTCGGTCTGCCCACCAGGAAATAGTGTGTGAGGGGTGGGGCGGGGTGGGGGGAGGGGTGGATGCAGCAGGGTATGTCCCCTTGCAAACCACAGATCTGTCAAAACATTTGTGAGGAGGACAAAAAATCTAGTCCATTATATGTTGTTACTAAAATGCAGTTACAAAATGAAAGCATTGTGTATGGTTTTCTATTTAATACAACAATTATATCTTTAGATACTATCTGACTAGATGAATATATCAACGCAAACTAGCTAAGTATTGAAAATAATTCAAAAGGAGTCTGAATGAGAATATATTTAATTAATTATTGTCTTATTCTTCTCAATTCCAGTAGACAATTAAGAACAGTAAACAAAAATCCAAAATTTTATTTTGCTGTGCAGAAAACATACACGTTTGAAGCAATAAGCTTTAATTTGCATCAGCCTTGGCTCAGTGGTAGCACTCTTGCCTCCAAGTGAGAAGGTTGTAGGTTTAAGCCCCACTCCAGAGACTTGAGTACATAATCGCAGCTAATACTTCAGTGCAGTATTGAGGGAGCGCTGCACTGTCGGAGGGGCAGTACTGAGGGAGTGCTGCACTGTCGGAGGGGCAGTACTGAGGGAGTGCTGCACTGTCGGAGGGGCAGTACTGAAGGAGTGCTGCACTGTCAGAGGGGCAGTACTGAGGGAGTGCTGCACTGTCGGAGGGGCAGTACTGAGGGAGTGCTGCACTGTCGGAGGGGCAGTACTGAGGGAGTGCTGCACTGTCGGAGGGGCAGTACTGAGGGAGTGCTGCACTGTCGGAGGGGCAGTACTGAGGGAGTGCTGCACTGTCGGAGGGCCAGTACTGAGGGAGTGCTGCACTGTCGGAGGGGCAGTACTGAGGGAGTGCTGCACTGTCGGAGGGGCAGTACTGAGGGAGT
The DNA here is from genome assembly GCA_030390025.1 of Squalus acanthias. Classification (NCBI taxonomy): domain Eukaryota; kingdom Metazoa; phylum Chordata; class Chondrichthyes; order Squaliformes; family Squalidae; genus Squalus; species Squalus acanthias. The sequence continues at coordinate 89,368,399 of CM059426.1, forward strand.
GCTGCACTGTCGGGGGGCAGTACTGAGGGAGTGCTGCACTGTCGGAGGGGCAGTACTGAGGGAGTGCTGCACTGTCGGAGGGACAGTACTGAGGGAGTGCTGCACTGTCGGAGGGGCAGTACTGAGGGAGTGCTGCACTGTCGGAGGGGCAGTACTGAGGGACTGCTGCACTGTCGGAGGTGCCTTCTTTTGGATGAGATGTTAAATCGAGGCCCCGTCTGTTCTTTTGGGAGGACATAAAAGATCCCATGGCAATATTCGAAGAAGAGCAGGGAAATTCCCTCAGTAAATTCCCCCAGGCTAATACTTATCCCTCAACCAACATCACAAAAACAGATTATCTGATCAATACCTCATTGCTGTTTGTGGGACCTTGCTCTGCGCACAAATTGGTTGCTGCATTTCTTGCACTACAACAGTGACTACACTTTAAAAAGTACATAAAGTTGGCTGTAAAGCTCTTTGAGGCATCCTGAGATTATGAAAGGCACTCTCTAAATGCAAGTATTTCTTTTTTGCAAATCTGTCATGATTTAAAATAAACAAATAAATTCAATGGCACAGTTCTGTGTCGTACTTTGAATAATCCAAATCTCCATTATTCAGTAATGTGCAGGATATATTTTGAACCCGAGGCTGCATGTCTGATAATATGGTGCTAATTGCTGTAAGGCCTGCTTCTTTGTATACAGAGCTTCTAAATAGAAATCACTATGGAATCATTTTAATTTAAAAAAAAACCTTTTTATGGACATTGGATTAATCAATTAAATGGCAACCTAATTTGGGAGAACATTTTCATCTAATTCTCACTGAAACAAAGAAATTAATTTTATGCAAAGGGAATTTCAAACTGATATTTAATCATTTTGATTAGAAATTCTGTAAAGCATATGACATTAGACAACAATAAAAAGAACTTGCTTATTATGGTACATTAGTTGAACAACACTAAAGAATCTTGCTTCAGGTGGTACGCCAGGCTATTTAGGTCTCCTCTCTTTCAAATGTCATTCAAGTTACATAAGGCACTACAACTTCGAGATGAGAATGAGTTTCCATAAACTTCCAGTTTTTCTTTCTTTTGCTCTTAGTTGTTCCAATCAATATGCTCACATCCATTTCATACGCAGGACATTTATTTCTCTTCGCCAAAGGCATCTGTCTTTAGCAAAAGGTTTAAGCACGCTTTCTATTTTGAGCTTCTGTCTTTGTAGGTCTTCTTGTGAAGTCTTAACTGAAAGGCAAAAGGATGCACTACTAACCTAAATCCACTTTGTATCAGGATTAGTGAAGAGGACAATGGAATGGGAAAACTCAAAAATTACAATGACAAGGGCAACGTCCAATGCCTGAACAGATATGTTCTATTATCTCATGAGGCTAAGGAATTGCACAGCTCCCGATTCATTGCTAATTTTGTACCTGGGATTTTGCCATTTAGGATGATTTTCTGAAATCAGAAGAGGCCATTCAAGAATAAACTGCATGAAAGGGTTAACATTTATTGTACATCATTGGGAAAAAAAACTGTGAATAATATCACATTTTCTGACACTCTACACATATGCAATTTGAAAATGCCAGAATGTGCTTCTGTAGAGGGTTTGGAGGCAGCTCCGTCTATCTGCTAATTGCAGCTGCTAATTTTGGCAGTTAGTGGGTGGTTTGTAAAGTTGTTTTCATGATGATTCTTTGCAGACACCGAAGTCTGCATGTTGTGCTGAATCTTAATCAAGAGATTCACAATTTGCACCAAGTTTTCACAAAAAAAACCTAAGTACCACTACGGCCTGCCAATTTCATCCTATTTTAATTATAATAATTATGAAGTCATTGCTATTTGATGATTTGTTTTTATATTTTGCATTAAAAGGACCAGTCATGAACAACCATGTTCTATTTAACTGTTTGAGCACTGAATTACCTTTGCGGTCTGTTGCATTGCTGCAAGTACGTGATCCAGTTCTGATGAATGGTATACATTTGAAAAACATACTTATCTTTCACTTTACAGACGCTGATGGGCCAGCTGTATAGTTTCATAATTTTCTGTGTTTATTTCAGGAAGGGCAGTTAGCATGCTGGAGCTCTGCCTTTTACCAGCTGACCTCTCATCATGACTGCTATTCCTTCCCCACCAGTGCTCAGAGCCTTATCCTGTACTTCTTCCTCAACATCGCTATGCTCCTCTCTCTTAGTGTGTGCACCTGCACAGGTGTCTGTTTCGTATGAGGTTAGTAATGGTTGGTGCTCAGGTGACTGGCTCTGCTCAGATGTGCTAGCTAGATCACTGGCTTCTCTTTGCTCTGTTCAGAGAACATATGAAACATGTTGGCCTGAATTTTAATATTAAAATGTGAGTGGGTTTGGGAACGGGTGGGTAGCTAAAAGCGCTGAAATTGACAGCGTGTCGGGAAGCCCGTTTCAACCCGCCGGCTTCCACCTTTAACTCGAGTGCGTTAGGCTGTGAGTGAGAGACCCCCTCGGGAGAGACAATTTACCAATTTAAACCAATTAAGAGCTAGTTAAGAACCTATTAAGAGCCTTATTTACCTGGCGTTTCAAGTTTTACTGGGTGTCCATGGGATTCTCCAGCTTGCTGAACCTTGCCAGTGAAAGTAAGGCGAGAGCAGAATGGCAATTGAGAGAGCTGAACAAATGACACTCAAAAAATCCCACTCTCACTACATTGGAAGATTCTACATTGGATCTTCACTTTGCATCTGACATATATCAGATCAGCATGGGTGCCGCTTATACTGTTTCACCTTGGACCTCAGATGAGGACCAAAATGAGCACCAGCAGCAACAACACCAGCAGCAACACCGGCACTAGCAGCAGTCTTCTCCTCACTGACCTGCCACTCCACAGGAGAGAAAGGATGAGCACAGGGGTGCAGTTCGCAGGAGGCGATACCCCCAATACAGGGTATGTAGGCAGAGGATCAGCTTCCTGGACATGACTGAACACCAGTGCCTCAGGAGGCTCAGGGTATCACGTCAGGTCGGGGCAGACATTTGTAGCCTGCACCTGGTGGACACGCGTTACCAGTGGCTGTCAAAGTCACCACCACAATCAACTTCTTTGCCTCAGGCTCCTTTCAAGGATCTGCAGGAGACATTTGCAGGATCTCGCATTCGGTCGCCCACAAATGCATCACCCAGGTGACCGATGCCATGTTTGCCAGGTCAGGCACTTATGTTCACTTTACCACTGATGAAGCCAGTCAGACTGAGCGGGCGCTCGGCTTTGTGACTCTGGCTGGCTTCCCACAGGTGCAGAGCGTCATCGACTGCACACAGGTGGCCATCAAGGCACCCCCAGATCACCCAGGAGTGTTTGTGAACCGTAAGGGCTTCCACTCCATCAATGTGCATCTTATCTGCAACCACAAAAAGATCATCCTGCATTCCCAGGGAGCTGTCATGATTCATTCATCCACCCTCCCTCAGTTTTTTACACCTCTGACCAGACCTACCTGATGGCTGCTTGGAGACAGGGGCTATCCACTGAAGACGTGGCTGATGACACCCTTAAGGAGGCCAAGCAATGAGGCCGAAGAGCACTACCATCAAAGCCGATGAGATGTGTAATAGAGCAAGCAATCGGGATGCTGAAGATGCGCTTCAGATTACCTGGACAGATCTGGAGGAGCTCTTCAATACACACCAGCCAGGGTCTCCAGAATAGAAACATAGAAACATAGAAAATAGGTGCAGGAGTAGACCATTCGGTCCTTCGAGCCTGCACCGCCATTCAATGCGTTCATGGCTGAACATGCTACCTCAGTACCCCATTCCTGCTTTCTCGCCATACCCCTTGATCCCCCTAGTTGTGAGTATTATATCTAACTCCCTTTTGAATATATTTAGCGAACTGGCCTCAACAACCTTCTGTGGTAGAGAATTCCACAGATTCACCACTCTCTGGGTGAAGAAGTTCCTCCTCATCTCAGTCTTAAATGGCTTCCCCTTTATCCTTAGACTGTGACCCCTGGTTTTAGTTTTCCCTAACATTGGAAACATTCTGCCCGCATCTAATTTGTCTAAACCAGTCAGGATTTTAAACGTCTCTATAAGATCCCCCCTCATTCTTCTGAACTCCAGAGGATACAAGTTCAGTTGATCCAGTCTTTCTTGATATGTCAGTCTGGCCATCCCAGGAATCAATCTAGTGAACCTTCGTTGCACTCCCTCAATAGCAAGAATGTCCTTCCTCAAGTTAGGAGACCAAAACTGCACACAATACTCCAGGTGTGGCCTCACCAAGGCCCTGTACAACTGTAGCATCACCTCCCTACTCCTGTACTCAAATCCCCTTGCTATGAAGGCCATCATGCCATTTGCTTTCTTGACTGCCTGCTGCACTTGCCTTCCCACCTTCAGTGACTGATGTACCATGACGCCCAGGTCTCGTTGCACCTCCCCTTTCCCTAATCTGCCACCATTCAGGTAATAGTCTGCCTCCCTATTTTTACCACCAAAGTGGATAACCTCACATTTGGTATGCTGCGCTCTGCACAACACAGCGCAGCAGCGAGGAATGGAGCTGCTGGAGGAGCAAGGCACAGAGCGCACAGCCTCTTCAGAGGAGGAACAAGAGAAACAGGAGGAAGAGGGGAAACAGGAGGAGGAGGAGGAACTTGCTGTGGACATGGCGCCAGCAGCAGGGCACATTGCTGCTCTGGAGGTCCAGGATGGCCAAATAATGGCACGATTTAGTTAGGTTGCAACATTGCACCCATATGGCACCCAGATGCTGAACCAACTTCCCCCCACCCCCCCCACCACAAAGCAGTCCTAAAATGACCAAACCATTCCTGTCACACACACACATTGCTCACAATTAAGTCATGTCCTGCCAGTGATTACAACTGACACGGCCACTTGCCAAGCAGCAGGCAAAAATGGGCAAGACAGGAAAGTGGTGCAATGTGCATTCAAATAATGTAAACTTAACAGTGAAACATTGCCTAACACACCCGTGTGCATACACTTGTGCATCTAGAATTCTTTCATCTTTCTCTTCCTGCCACTTATACGTTGTGCACCCCCTGTGGCTCCAGCAGAGCTAGATGAAGGCTGCTCTCTTCCCTGCTCTGACTGCCTAGATGCTTTTGGCAGACGTCCTCTTGGTTTTGGAGCCCGTGAGGGCCCCGCCAAAGACTGCTCCTCCTGCACCTGTGCAGGGGCAGACTCGGTCATTGGGAGACGAGGCAGCATTTGGGCTACTGATTGGGAGGGGAGGGGGGTGCAGTGGGGGGTGGGGGGAAACAGAGGAAAAGTGGTTTGAGCAGAGTCCCCACTTCCATGCCCCTCTCACCATCATCCCTCTCATGGCCCACCTGCCAGCAAGGAGCTGGAGAGCACTTTGCTGCACATCAATGGAGCGATGAACAGCCAAGTCTAGGTTTCTATCCATCCTAGTTAAGGTTGCATTCAGAGTGTGCAAGCTATTGGTCAGAGCAAGCATGCCTTTGTTTGAATGCCGCGTTTGATGTTCCATGCAGGTGGCCACCCTTTCCATGGACGAACACATCATTGCCATGACCTGGGACATCATGCCAGTCATGTTGGAGATGGACTCTTCCATTCGCCCTGCAAGCGAGCACTTCGTGGCTGGAAAAACTGCCAGAGCCTCACACATTTTCTGTTGCTCCTCCAGAATCATCGTCTTTATCGACGGCCCCTGAGATTCAGCATCTTCGTCCAGCTCAGCAATGATTGGAGTGTCCTGCACCCTCCGAGGAGGACTCTCCACTGCTGTCCCTGACTGCACCATCTGCTCTTGCTCACATGTGACATGTGAGACACCATGTGACAAGACTACTTTCTGACGTATTGGTCCCACCGACGTGTGTGTATCTGCGCTGGTGTGCATGGGTCCTGTGACGGTGCACCCTCAGACTCCGCGACCTCCTCTAGCCCTGAACTTGCATCTTTCTCTCCTAATCTCCCCTCATGACCTCTCCACGCAAATCTTGTCCATGAGACACACTTCCTGCTCCCTTGACCCTAATCCCACTAAACCAATGACCACCCAACTTACTTTTCTGGGTCCGAGCTAGCTGATATTGTTAACGGTTCTCTCTCCTTGGGTACTGCACCCTCTCGTCAAATCTGCCGTCATCATCGCTCTTCTCAAAAAAAAAACCCTTGACCCCTCCGTCCTTGCAAACTACCGCCCCATCTCCAACCTCCCTTTCCTCTCCAAAGTCCTTGAATGTGTTGTCGCCTCCCAAATCAGTGCCCATCTTTCTCAAAACTCCATGTTTGAATCCCTCCAATCAGGTTTCCGCCCCGGCAATGTACCGAAATGGCTCTCATCAAAGTCACAAATGACATCCTTTTTGACTGTGACAAAGGTAAACTATCCCTCCTCGTCCTTCTCGACTTGCCTGCAGTCTTTGACACGGTTGACCACTCCATCCTCCTCCAACACCGCTCCACCGTCGTCCAGTTGGGCGGGACTGCACTCGCCTGGTTCCTTCTTATCTATCTAATTGTAGCCAGAGAATCACCTGCAATGATTTCTCTTCCCGCTCCCGCATCATTACCTCTGGTGTCCCCCAAGGATCTATCCTTGGCCCCCTTCTATTTCTCATCTACATGCTGCCCCTTGGCGACATCAGCCAAAAACACAGCGTCAGTTTCCACATGTACGCTGACAACACCCACCACAACTTCTCTCTACTCCTCCGCTGTCTCTAAATTGTCAGACTACTTGTCCAACATCCAGTACTGGATGAGCAGAAATTTTCTCCAATGAAATATTGGGAAGACAGAAGCCATTGTTTTCGGTCCCCACCCCAAACACCGTTCCCTAGCCACCAACTCCATCCCTCTCCGTAACATCTGTCTGAGGCTGAACCAGACTGTTCACAATCTTGGTGTCATATTTGAACCCGAAATGAGCTTCCGACCACATATCCGCACCATAACTAAGACCGCCTATTTCCACCTCCGTAACATCACCCATCTCCGCCCCTGCATCAGCTAATCTACTGCTGAAACCCTCATCCATGCCTTTGTTACCTCTAGACTTGACTATTCCAATGCACCCCTAGTTGGCCTCCCACATTCTACCCTACGTAAACTTGAGGTCATCCAAAACTCAGCTGCCTGTGTCCTAACTCGCACCAAGTCCTGTTCACCCATCACCCCTGTGCTCACTGACCTACATTGGCTCCCGGCTAAGAAATGCCTCGATTTTAAAATTATCATCCTGTTTCCAAATCCCTCCATGCCCTCGCCCCTCCCTATCTCTGTAATCTCCTCCAGCCCCAAAACCCCCCAAGATATCTGCGCTCCTCTAATTCTGGCCTCTTGAGCATCCCTGATTTTCATCGCTCAACCATTGGTGGCCGTGCCTTCAGCTGCCTAGGCCGTAAGCTCTCAATTCCCTCCGTAAACCTCTCTACCTCTCTTTCCTCCTTTAAGACGCATTTTAAAATCTAACTCTTTGACCAAGGTTTTGGTCATCTGCCCTAATTTCTGCTTATGTGGCTCGATGTCAAATTTTGTTTTATAACACTCCTGTGAAGCGCTTTGGGACATTTTACTATGTTAAAAGCGCTATATAAATACAAGTTGTTGTTGTTGTTGCTTTTGTTCGTCATTAAGTCTTTCAATCTAATGCTATCCTTAACTTCTTTTGTAAGCCACGGTTGGATCTATTTTCCTGTGGAGTTTTTGTTTCTCAATGGAATGTATTTTTGTTGCGAATTATGAAATATTTCTTTAAATGCTAGCCACTGCTTATCTACTGCCATACCTTTTAATCTATTTTTCCAATCTACCTTAGCCAACTCGCCCCGCATACCTATGTAATTGGCTTTATTTAAGTTTAAGACTCTAGTTTCGGACTTAGGCAAGTCACTCTCAAAATTAATGTGAAATTCTATCATATTATGATCACTCTGCCCCAGAGGATCCTTTACTATGAGATTGCTAATTAATCCTGTTTCATTACACAATACAAGATCTAAAATAACCTGTTCCCTGGTTGGTTCCATGACATATTGTTCTAGGAAACTGTCCCGAATGCATTCCATGAACTCGTCCTCCAGACTACCTTTTCCAATTTGATTTGTCCAGTCTGTATGAAGATTAAAGTCCCCCAAGATTATTGCATTACCTTTGTTGCAAGCTCCTACTATTTCCTGATTAATATTCTGTCCAATGGTATAGCTACTGTTAGGGGGCCTATATACTGCTCCTACCAGTGTTTTCTGCCCCTTTTTATTCCTTATCTCCACCCATACTGATTCTACTTCCTGATCTTCCAAGCCGAGATCCTTTCTCGCTACTGTCCTCATGTCATTCTTTATTATCAGGGCTACTCCCCCTCCTTTTCCATTCTGCCTGTCTTTTCGAAACGTCAAGTACCCTGGAACATTTAGTTCCCAACTTTGGCCACCTTGCAACCACGTCTCTGTAATGGCTATTAGATCAAACCCATTTATCTCTATTTGTGCCACTAGTTCATCTATCTTGTTATGAATGCTTCATGCATTCAGCTAAAGAGCCTTTAATTTAAATTTTTTACCATTATTCTCTGCTTTGACCTTATTCTCTGTTGCACTGCTATCGTTAAACTCTCTGTCCCTTCCTGTCACACTCTACTTATTTTTACCCAAATCGCTACACTGCTCTATTGCCTTGACCTTTCTCTTTAGATTTCTAAATTTCCCCTCACCTGACCCCTCCCCCCCCTTTTTGTAGTTTAAAGCCCTATCTACAGCCCTAGTTATTCAATTCACCAGGACGCTGGTCCCAGCCTGGTTTAAGTGGAGCCCATCCCGACGGAACAGCTCCCTCTTTCCCCAGTACTGGTGCCAGTGGCCCATGAATTGAAACCCTTTTTTCCCACCCCACTCTTTGAGCCATGCATTTAACTCTCTGATCTGCTTGACCCTATGCCAAATTGCGCGCGGCTCAGGTAGTAATCCAGAGATTATTACTCTTGTGGTTCTGCTTATTAATTTAGAACCCAGTTCCTCAAACTTCCTCAGCAGAACCTCATTCTTAGTTCTACCTATGTCGTTGGTTCCTACATGGACCACGACAACTGGATATACTGGTATCCAGTTCAGAGAAGGTTCACTAGGTTGATTCCTGAGATGAAGGGTTTGTCTTATGAAGAAAGGTTGAGTAGGTTGGGTCTATAATCATTGGAGTTTAGAAGAATGAGAGGTGATCTTATTGAAACATATAAGATTCTGCGGGGGCTTGACAGGGTAGATGCAGAGAAGATGTTTCCCCTCGTGGGGGAATCTAGAACTAGGGGGCATAGTTTCATATAAGGGATCGCCCATTTAAAACAGAGATGAGGAGGAATTTCTTCTTTCAGAGGGTCGTGAATCTTTGGAATTCTCTACCCCAGAGAGCTGTGGAGGCTGAGTCATTGAATTAATTCAAGGCGGAGATAGACAGATTTTTGAGCTACAGGGGAGTCAATGGTTAGGGGAACGGCCGGGAAAGTGGAGTTGAGGCTAAGATCAGATCAGCAATGATCTTATTGAATGGCAGAGCAGGCTCGAGGGGCCAAATGGCCTACTCCTGCTCCTATTTCTTTTGTTCTTATGTTCTTATGAAGTCAATGGGAATTATGGGGAAAACTGTCCACTGGCTGGAGTCATACCTAGCACAAAGGGAGATGGTTGTGGTTGTTGGAGGCCAATCATCTCAGCCCCAGGACATCGCTGCAGGAGTTCCTTAGGGCAGTGCCCTAGGCCCAACCATCTCCAGCTGCTTCAACAATGACTTTCCCTCCATCATAAGGTCAGAAGTGGGGATGTTCGCTGATGATTGCACAGTGTTCAGTGCCATTCGCAACTCCTCAGATAATGAAGCAGTCCGTGCCCTCATGCAGCAAGACCTGGATGACATTCAAGCTTGGGCTGATAAGTGGCAAGTAACAATCGTGTCACCTTCCCTTGACATTCAATGGCATTACCATCGCTGAATCCCCCAGCATCAACAGCCTGGGGGTTACCATTGAAAGGAAACTTAACTGGACCAGCCACATAAATACTGTGGCTACAAGAGCAGGTTAGAGGCTGGGTATTCTGTGGTGAATGACTCACCCCCTGACTCCCCAAAGCCATCTATAAAGCAAAAGACAGGAGTGTGATGGAATACTCTCCACTTGCCTGAATGAGTGCAGCTCCAGCAACACTCAAGAAGCTTGACACCATCCAGGACAAAACAGCCTGCTTGATTGGCACCCCACTCACCACCTTAAACATTCACTCCCTCCACCACTTGCGCACCGTGGCTGCAGTGTGTACCATCTACAAGATGCACTGCAGCAACTCACCAAGGCTACTTCGACAGCACCTCCCAAATCCAGGATCTCTACAACCTAGTAGAACAAGTTTCCCTCCAAGTCACACACCATCCTGACTTGGAAATATATCGCCATTCCTTCATTGTCCCTGGGTCAAAATCCTAGAACTCCCTACCTAACAGCACTGTGGGAGTAACTTCACCACACAGACTGCAGTGGTTCAAGAAGGTGGCTCACCTCCACCTTCTCAAGGACAATTAGGGATGGGCAATAAATGCTGGCCTTGTCAGCAACGCCCACATCCCAGTAACGAATTTTAAAAAATCTTGAATTATTCATATTATCTTTTATTCTTTGTCAGTTTTGACTCAATGGTAGAACTCCTGCCTCTGTATCAGAACGTAGTGGCTTCCAATCCCATCCAGAGACTTGAGCACATAGGCCAGGAATATCATTGGGGTTTCCAACGTATGTCTGACAAAGTTATGGTGGTAGATTGGGAGCACTCTGAGAGCTTTTCCGGCCAGAATCTAGGCTGACGCTTAAGTGCAGTATTGAGCGAATGCTGCTCATTTGGAGGTACCGTATTTCGGGTGAGATGTTAATCCAAGGCCTCATATGCCCTCTCAGGTGGATGTAAAAAATCTCATGGTGTTATTCAAAGAAGAGCAAGGGAGTTCTCCCGGTGTACTGATTAATGACCCGGAATTCGCGGTCAGCAGCAAAGTGACGGCGCTCGCCGCTGACCTCGAAGAAAGCTGCCCACAAAGATCTCCCGACCTTTGTTTGAATCAGCCATCAAATCAAGCAAATGCTCAGCATTCAGCAACAGTGACGTCATCAAGCTGGCTAATCACATTGAAGACCAGGAATTAAAACGCACAGCTTCTAATTTACTTTTTATAAATTTTACAGAGAGTGAAATATAGATTGGGATATACACATATGATTAAGGTAGAAACTGAAATATCATAAACAAACTTTAAAAAAAAAATTAAAAACTTGTAATTCTTAATCCTATCAATGGAAAAATTTGACATTCCACAAATATAAAATTGGTTTTTCAGGGCCAGAATGGTTGTTCAACAGTCAGTACACCATTAAAAACCCAGTTACACCTCTTTCAATGAGGCTTAAAGTTTTAGGGTTTTTTAACAGCAATATTCCATCATAAAAGGGGAACTTTTCATCCTTATATGTGATTTCAACTGGGGAGTTCCACAACACAACCTGTGACGGAGCAGGGAATGACTGACCACAACTTCAGGATTTCCGTGTTTATCTGCGCATACGCTAAATCCTGAAGTTGAGGTCAGATTCACAGGGGTAATGACAGCAAACGCTGACGGTTTCGCTGTCATTACCAGCGGAAAATTCGGGCCAATATTTATCCCTCGAACAGCATCACTAAAACAGATTATCTGGTTATTTATCTTCCTGTTGTTTGTGGGATCTTGCTGTGTGCAAAATTGACTGTCGTATTTCCCTGCATTACAACAGTGACTACATTTCAAAAGTAATTCTTTGGCTATAAAGCACTTGGGACATCCTCTGATTGTGAAAGGTGTGATATAAATGCAACTTCCATCTTTCAATGTTGGTGCTGTCCTGCAGTGTGAGAGTTGGATCTATACTTTACTTTCTCAATAAAAAATGTTAGAAGAATTTAGGAGAATTAGAGTATAGCCAAAAAATGAGTGGAAATGTCCATGACACATTTGCTAATAATAAATGATCTTTCTTGAAGGTCATTGCCTACATAAGCTAACATTTCAACTGTTTAAGTATTAGCACGTCTAAGGAGTAGCTGATAATTTCTGGCATTTTACAATCCAACCCACACTGTCTGATCCCTACCTCCCTACCACCAATAGTGAGGTTTAAACACTCCTTAACTTTTTCTCTGCTCATCTCAACTCTCTCACCCATATGCACCTCAAGCCCTCTCCATTTTCTTTTATTTACCACCCGTAGCCCACCAATGCTCCTGGCATTCCCTTCATATCAATCCAACAATAAAATCAAACTTTCATCTTGACCAGTTGGATTCCACAGTTAATAGACCAATGGACCAGAAAAGGACTGGACCCATACTTCTGTTGAATATTTGATTATCTCTGCTTATAATTATTTCTACAACCTTCAAACTAGACATTTATCCAGCTCCTTTTAAAATAAATAAATAAACTTATCAATTAACTCTGATGGGAGCTTATTCCATACATCAAACACTTAAATTTCTAGTCTCACTTGAGGCCTGCCAATAAGCTCTCACATCTTCTAGAAATGCAGTTAAAGATTACGTTAAATAACTTGTCTATATCCACATTATTCATGTCTTGTAGCATGTTAAATATCGGAATCATTTTCACTTTCTACTTACTGTTATCCACTAAGAACCTTTCATTCCATTACCTCATCCTCCTAATTATTTTGAGTCCTGGGGGGTAAATTTAACTTTTTGCGATAATGTAAAATGAGTGACCTCAGATCAGCCACCCATTATACACCTCTCCCGATTTTCTGCCCATGGAAGTGAATAGAAAGTACAATCGGGAGAGGCTTATAATGGGCAGCCGATCTGATATGGCCAGTTTTACACTATCGGCAAAAGTTAAAATTACCACCTTAATTATTTTTGTTCCAGCTTATTCTTTCCTTCTTACATTCTGCTGAAAATCATCTATCCAAACAGAGTCATTTTAGTGAAAGGTGTTTATTGTGACTTCTTGCTCCCAGTGATGGATTGGTAGGGCTGAACCAAATGTCACGAGCTCCCACCCATCATGACCGGTTTATATGTTCTCTTCTACTGTGCTATTTTTATCATATGCATCTATAGTTTGTTTTTGTGGTCTATTTCCTTCAGTGACTAAAAATACCTTCATGCTCCAATATTTTTTGACTGTGTGTCATCTGGGAGTTCCTTTTAAAATCTTGCAAGGTTGTATTGTCAGTAAAGGTAATTGAAATATGGGAATTATTAAGGAACTTTTTCCACACGGATGGTTATGAGAATATGGAATGCTTTATCACAAGTAGCAATTGAGGCAGAGACTATAATGTCATTTGAAATGGAATTGGATAAGTACTTGAAAAGGAAGAATATAAAAGAATGCAGGGAGTATGCAGAGAAAATGGATTGAAGTAGACAGCTCCAGCTGAACAACTAGCATTAGCATAGAGTTGACAGATCGAATTACCTCTTTCCATGCTCTAATTTCTATGGGGGTAATTTTCACCCTTACTGCCTCTTCCTGAGGTCCCCACCATCACAGAAGCCAGACTTCAGCCAATTTGATTCACTCCACATGCTATCAAGAAACGGCTGAGTGCACTGGATACAGAAAAGGCTGTGGGCCCCGACAACATCCCGGCTATCGTGCTGAAGACTTGTGTCCCAGAACTAGTCGCGTCTCTAGCCAAGGTGTTCCAGTACAGCTACAACACTGGCATCTATCTGACAATGTGGAAAACTGCCCAGGTATGTCCTGTCCACAAAAAGCAGGACAAATCCAATCTGGCCAATTATCGCCCCATCAGTCTACTCTCAATCATCAGCAATGTGATGGAAGGTGTCGTCGACAGTGCTATCAAGCAGCACTTACTCACCAATAACCTGCTCACTGATGCCCAGTTTGGGTTCCGCCAGGACCACTCGGCTCCAGACCTCATTACAGCCTTGGTCCAAACATGGACAAAAGAGCTGAATTCCAGAGGTGAGGTGAGAGTGACTGCCCTTGGCATCAAGGCAGCATTTGACCGAGTGTGGCATCAAGGAGCCCTAGTAAAACTGAAGTCAATGGGAATCGGGGGGGAAATTTTCCACTGGCTGGAGTCATACCTAGCACAAGGTAGGATGGTTGTGATGATTGGAGGTCAATCATCACAGCCCCAGGACATCGCTGCAGGAGTTCCTCAGGGCAGTGTCCTAGGCCCAACAATCTTCAGCTGATTCACCAATGACTTTCCCTCCATCATAAGGTCAGAAGTGGGGATGTTCGCTGATGACTGCACAGTGTTCAGTGCCATTTGCAATTCCTCAGATATTGAAGCAATCCATGCCCGCATGCAGCAAGACCTGGACGACATTCAGGCTTGGGCTGATAAGTGGCAGGTAACATTCGCACCAGGCAATGACTATCTCCAACAAGCGAGCGTCTAACCACCGCCCCTTGACATTCAACGACATTACCATCGCCGAATCCCCCACCATCAACATCCTGGGGGTCACCATTGACCAGAAACTTAACTGGACCAGCCACATAAATACTGTGGCAACAAAAGCAGGTCAGAGACTGGTATTTTGCGGTGAGTGTCTCACCTCCTGACTCCCCAAAGCTTTCCCACCATCTACAAGGCACAAGTCAGGAGTGTGATGGAATACTCTCCACTTGCCTGGGTGAGTGCAGCTCCAACAACATTCAAGAAGCTCGATTGGCACCCCATCCACTACCTTAAACATTCACTCCCTCCACCACCGGCACACCGTGGCTGCAGTGTGTACCATCTACAAGATGCACTGCAGCAACTCGCCTTGGCTTCTTCGGCAGCACCTCCCAAACCCGTGACCTCTACCACCTAGAAGGACAAGGGCAGCAGGCGCATGGGAACACCACCACCTCCAAGATCCCCTCCAAGTCACATACCATCCTGACTGGAAGTATATTGCCGTTCCTTCATCGTCGCTGTGTCAAAATCCTGGAAATCCCTACCTAACAGCACTGTGGGAGTACCTTCACCACACGGACTGCAGTGTTTCAAGAAGGTGGCTCACCACCACCTTCTCAAGGGCAACTAGGGATGGGCAATAAATGTTGGGTTTGCCAGCGATGCCCACATCCCATGAACGAATAAAAAAAAAATCTGGCAGAGTAGATCGCCCATCCATTGTAGAAACCGTCTGATTTTCATCCCATTTATTGCAATCGTTCACCAAGCAAAATCTTAAAAAGCAATCGAATAGCTAACATTATTCATAAAGATGAGATTAAGACTGAATGTACAGGGCTCTAATAAAATTCAGGAGAAGCTTCTTTACCCAGAGAATGGCTAGAATGTGGAACTCACTACTACATGGAGTAGCTGAGATGATTAGTATAGATGCATTGAAGGGGAAGCTACATAAATACGTGAGGGAGAAAGGAATAGAAGAACATGTTGACAGGGTGAGATGAAGTAAGGTGGGAGGAGTCGCGTGTAGAGCATAAACACTGGCATAGACCTGTTGGGCCAAATGGCCTGTTTCTGTGCTGCAAATTTTATGTAATATTATATATTGGGTTCTCTTGAAACCTTAGTGTGGCAATCAGCAGTGTCACTTCCTGTCTCTCTCTCTGCCTTTATCTGAGTTTTTTGTGAGAGAGGATAAGTGATAAATGATTCAGAAGGTTTGGTGATGCAGCTTGCTGGTGGACCCATGTGCAGTGCCACGGCAGAAAGGGAACCCAAGTTTCAGTCCTAACTGCAATGAGCAGATGCAAAGTGGAGGCCAGGCAATTCCCACAGAGGGAGAGAAAATCAGAGGAAATTGCTGGCCACCAGTTGAGTGGTACTCCTGTGCAAATGAGCCTATGCACGGGTCTTGTGAAGGCGGATCGTCGAAACTTCCAAAGAGAGCGAGGAATCTAGCGCATTAAAAACACAAAAGCGAGTTTTCTCTAGCTTTTTTAGCACAATAATGACATAATAATAGATTATGCGCTGAAGATTGAGAGGAAATCCATGGCCCGTAAAAATATATTATACAATAGTGCCTCTTAGCTGCTGAAATGGATCTGAGCCAACAGGCTTTAGAGTTGGACTATTTCAACCAATTTTATGCAATTTTTTAACAGCCTTTTGAACTGAAGACAATATATTTGGGAGGCAGTAGGCTTTTATCATTGTTTTCTCTTTTTCATAGCTGGAAGTTTTCCAAATTTCTAGCTTTGTAATTTAGTATGTGTGACACAGAACAGTGCTCGAAGTTTTGTTTTGTAAGTGAAGCTCGAGGTGACAAGGCTTTGTGTTCTATACAGTGTACATTATTCAAATGTATTTTTGAGTTATATCTCATTGTAGTACTTTAATTTGATTTGTATAATTTTAGAACAATATAAAAGAATAAATATGAACTAAAATCTTTATATTAAAATAAAAAGCTTTTTAAGAAGTTGCGGAATTTCTTTTATTTTGAATGTTGCCTTTTTGTGGTGCTGGGGGTATGAGTTTGTTGGTTCT
This sequence comes from Squalus acanthias, assembly GCA_030390025.1. Taxonomy (NCBI): domain Eukaryota; kingdom Metazoa; phylum Chordata; class Chondrichthyes; order Squaliformes; family Squalidae; genus Squalus; species Squalus acanthias. Next base: position 89,384,915 of record CM059426.1, read on the forward strand.
TCAAATTTTCTTCCTAAACTTTTTAGTTTAACTTTGCCAAGGCTATTTTGAAAATATTCATCTTGAAAACATCTAAGTCATTTTTCGTTGTACCAATTATCATTTATATGTTTTCAAAATAGCAATTTTGATGTGTGTGCTCCACATTACTACTATTAGTAGGTATTAATTTAATATATTCAGTACATTTGTTGAAGTAGTTTACCTTTATCCTAATCACCTTGTACAGCGGTAGTTTTGTAGAAATGTTGGAGGTGATTTTCTTTTTCAGCCAATGGATGTTAAAGATATTTGAGCAGTAATTTCTTGTGCAAGATGGCCAACTATTGCCCACATGGCGATGCAGCAGTTTCTAATCAGTATCATTGTAATTCTTACCTGTCAAGACATTAGGGGGAAAAAATTCAGTTGGTTAGCGTCTCCAGTTAGTGCCTGGCGGGTGTGCTAACGGGGCACTGATGCAGTAACGCCAGGGTGCGGCGAATCCAGTACCGCACGCCAAATCCGGCCCCCCCATAGTACCGCCACTACGAGTTACCGCCAGGGACTTCAGCGCCAGTCAGATCGTGACGTCAGTGAGCATGCAACGCTCACTGGGCGCCCGATCTGCAAAATTCATTGTCGTCCCCTGCCTTACCACGTCGCCCCAACAGCGACAGGGAGAGGAGGTATCAAGCAGGTGGATGCCGGCTCCAGGGGCACTACTTAAAGGGATCCTGAGAGATGAGTTGCAGCTGTCATGTTAGTGATGTTTCACTACTTCCTTGTCAGTTTGACATTGTGCAACAGTTTAATTCAGTTATTTACAGGTTTAGTATCAGGATTGTTGTGGCTACGAATGATTAGTTACATTTATTCTCACAACATATCAAAGTGCTACACTTGATTACATTAATGGGGGCTGTACTGGCAGTCGACCTCGCCCTCCAGGATCTACAACACCGGGAGCGGAGGCAGCGAGAAAGATTGGAACCATCAGGGCTCTCAACAGGAGGCCTTACCCTCCGAGGGTATTCCAAGAGCACTTCTCTGACCTCCAATTAAGTGAGTAGCAGTGTATTAGAAGGCTCCGCTTCAGGAAGGAGGTGGTCACAGAACTCTGCCACCTCCTGCAACCAGACCTCTAGCCTCAGATCAGAGTGACCACAGCGCTCTCAATGGCAGTCAAGATCACTGTCACCCTCAATTTCTTCACCAGCGGATCCTTACAGTCTGCAACAGGAGATATAGCTAACATCTCAGAGTTCGCCGTCCATTGCTGCATCCGGGAGGTCACAGAGGCTCTCTACAGTAGGAGAAGTGGCGATATTTCCTTCTCATAAAGCTAGGCTGACACTCCAGTGCAGTGTTGCGGGAGTGCTGCCCTGTCGGATGTGCCGTCTTTCGGATGAGACACTAAACCGAGGCCCCGTCTGCTCTCTTAGGTGGACGTAAACGATCCCATGGCACTATTTCGAAGAAGAGCAGGGGAGTTACCCCAGTGTCCTGGCCAATATTTATCGCTCAATCAACATAACAAAAACAGATTATCTGGTCATTATCACATTGCTGTTTGTGGGAGCTTGCTATGAGCAAATTGGCTGCCATGATTCCCACATTACAACAGTGACTGAAGGGATTATTACTAGTCCTAGCCCCTTTAGGGCTACCCCAGATCAGGCGTATTCCTCAGACGTTCACTTTCAACTAAAGTTTGAGTTAGCTGAATCCTAAAGACTCTTAATTGGGTCTAAAGGTCTGGACCATCTCTCCCTAAAGGAAAGGAACAACCTGAAAATGTTACCATCCTCCAGATAGCACTTTTAATAAGTTTAGCTAGACTGTAATGTTCCGGATATTATGAGGGTCCGGAAAACTCCCCCAGAATTCTGCAACTCCTCACCAAAGAGTGTACAGAAATTGAGTTCACGAGTTTGATACAGAAGTCTTATGTGAGACAATTCTAAAAATATATAGATTTATTAAAGAACCGACATGTAATTTTCAGTTGGTGAGTCAATCGCAACATTAACAGTTCCAAAAAGAGAAAGCTTAAAATTCTATTATCAGAGATCCTTGTGGTAACACAATACAGCTTCCTGTGACTCAAACTTTATTGCATCACTTCCTGTGATTAGTCCAGGATAAATACTGGACTGATCAGTTGGATCCTGGAGAGGCATAGAGTAAGACCTCTTTTGTATGTAGCACCTTTTTAGTTGATTAAAGCTTACTTTAAGTTCACCACGCGTAAGGCTCATTCTTACGACAATTTAATCAACTTTGGAAAACTTCGCACTCAAACTTTTTGGACGAACTCGGAACTAAGGATCCAGGGAATCACCCATCATGGAAAACATCCTTAAACCATCGCGTCTTGACTTAGACCCAAACACCCCAGCAGCCGGTAAGGTGTGGAAACACTGGTATCGCACGTTTGACAATTTTCTCGAATATTGCAAGGCTGATGATGACTCAAAGTTGCGGATACTCATCAACTGTGTCACCCCGAATGTATTTCAGTATGTGGAGGAATGGGGCAGTTACGAGGAGGCAATTCGGATGCTTAAGAGACTATATACTAAGACACCGAATGAGGTCTATGCCAGACATCTACTAGCTACAGCCCAACAAGGGCCGGAGGAATCCATTGATAAATTCCTCCAAGAGCTTCGCAGATTTAGTATGGACTGTAACTTTCAGGCGGCCTCAGCTGAGCTGTACCGTGAATAAATGATCCGTGATGCTTTCATCTGCGGGCTTGCCTCTCCATTTATACGCCAGCGTCTACTGGAAAGTAAGACACTTGAGCTTCAGAGAGCTTATGACATGGCTTGCTCTCTAGATCTGGCAAAAAGAAATGCATACCTTTATACAGTGCCCAGACCTCGGTCTACTGCCTTAACTACAGTCAGGCAATTTAAGAGGCCACAGGTGAACTCTATTAGGGAGGTCTTTATCCCTGACGATCAATCTGATGACTTCACTGATGAAGAGGATGATGACCCCACTGTGGCAGCCTCTTGGCAATCTAAGAAATGCTTCTTTTGTGGTGATGAGTTTCACCCTCGGAAATTCTGCCCTGCTCGCAATGCGTTTTGCAGTCATTGCAACAAAAAGGGTCATTTTGCTGCCCCGGTAAGGGCCTATCAAGATGTTCCGGCTAAAATCTATCGTGCTTCCTCTTAGGTTTCCTCTCGAAGAAACACACCTAGAGTTTCAGCCACTCTTTGTGCAATGACACCAATTACAGCTGCTTGTCCTCAGAACCTATTCCATGCAGCTACAAAAGCATCAATTAATGGACATACTTTAGATGCCTTAATTGACTCAGGTAGCACTGATAGTTTCATTAGGGAACAGATTGTTGCAGAGTTAAAGCTACATGTTTTCCCATCGGACCAGGCAATTGCGATGGCTCAGTCATCACTTAATACCAGAATTTCTGGCTTTTGTATGGTTGAAATAACACTTAATGGTCACAGGTATCCCTCCACCCGGCTTTCGGTGCTCAAGGACTTATGTAGTGATCTTATCTTAGGGCTGGATTTTCAAAAGCAGCATAAGAACCTGACCCTGAAAGGCTTCGCCCACTCCAAGAACTCCCGCCACCTAAGAATCCGATCTCCTTGAGCCGGGCCCTCGGCCTGTTTGCATACTATGCTAAATGGATTCCTAACTTCTCGGACCGAATCCAACCTCTACTGAAGGCCAGCACATTCCCACCAGACACAGCAGCTGTTGCAGCCTTTAACCTCCTGAAAAAACAGTTGGAGAAAGCGGCTCTTCACTCCATCGATGAGAGTCTTCCTTTTGTTGTTGAGTGTGAAGCCTCGGAGGTGGCGATCTCGGCCACTCTGAATCAGGAAGGTCGTCCGGTGGCATTTTTGTCCAGGACTTTTCAAGGGGCTGAGCTACATTATCCTCCAGTCGAGAAAGAAGCTACAGCCATCATAGAGGCAGTACGGAAGTGGAGTCATCTCCTAGCTCGCCAGCACTTTACCTTAATCACGGACCAGCGATCGGTCGCCTTCATGCTCGATAATCGAAAACGGACCAAAATTAAAAATAATAAAATCCAGCTTTGGCGGCTGGAATTGGCCTCTTTTGGTTGCACCATCCACTATCGACCTGGCAAGGAGAATGTGGCTCCGGATACCCTCACACGAGCATTCTGCTCCGCCATGGCACCCTCTACGCTCGTAGACATCCATGATGGGTTGTGTCATCCGGGCGTTACTCGCATGCTACACTTCGTGCGGTCCCGAAATCTCCCATTCTCTACCGGGGATGTAAAGAAGATGTGCTCGGACTGCAGAGTCTGTGCGGAATTGAAACCTCAGTTTTTCCCCCCCTCGGGTGGTATACTCATACATGCGACCCAGCCAATGCAACGGCTTAGCATCGATTTTAAGGGGCCGTTGCCCTCTTCAACTCGCAACACTTATCTATTGACCATGGTCGATGAGTATTCCCGTTTTCCGTTTGCCTTTCCCTGCCCCAATATGCTGACGACCACGGTTATCAGCTGCCTTGAGCAGGTATTTGCTTTCTGTGGCATGGAATCCTATGTTCATTCAGATCGGGGCCCTTTTATGTCAGGAGAACTCAAGGCCTATCTCTCGGAACGGGGTATTGCTGCCAGCAAAACGACGCCTTATCATCCGGTCGGGAATGGGCAAGTCGAGCATTATAACGCTATCATCTGGAATGCGGTACGTCTGGCTTTGAGATCTCGGGGCCTACCCAACCAGCAATGGGAAGCAGTACTTCCAGACGCATTACACTCCACACGGTCCCTCCTTTCGACCGCCACAAATACGACGCCTCATGAACGGTTCTTCCGATTTCAGCGTCGCTCATCCTATGGGATATCTCTCCCGTCGTGGCTGACTGCACCGGGACCAGTGCTACTCCGAAGATATGTCCGGGCGTCTAAGAATGACCCCCTGGTAGATGAGGTTGAGCTCACTGACGTCAACCCTACCTACGCCTATATTCGGTATCCTGACGGTCGGGAATCTACCGTGTCATTGCGGGATCTGGCTCCCTGCCCGCCGAAACATAGAGGGACACCAGGGGATGATATTGTACCAGGCACATCTCTGGGCTCGCCAGGTGCCTCTCATCATGATCTGGATCTGACGCCGGCTGGTACCTCACTCCAGCGTGCCGACCTGGGGCAGACTGACTATGAGCCCGTCGGGGCTCGCACGCGCAGCCACGATCCACCCCGTACCGTACGCTCGGAAACGGATCTGCCACAGCCCTGCCCGACACCCGTTCGGGCACCAGTACACAGTCAGGATCGTCCTAGTCTCCTCACAGAGCGGGCTGGATCACTCGGACTCTGGTCCACGGCCCGCGGCGGGTAAACGGGCTAGGGGCCCTCTACCGCTACGAGAACCCAAACGGGTGCGGCTCTCCCTCGTCCAGCGGCTACGAAATGGAGGGAGCATCCCAGCCTCCTAATCTTTTGGGGGGGGAGAATGTGGTAACACAATACAGCTTCCTGTGACTCGAACTTTATTGCATCACTTCCTGTGATTAGTCCAGGATAAATACTGGACTGATCAGTTGGATCCTGGAGAGGCACAGAGTAAGACCTCTTTTGTATGTAGCACCTTTTTAGTTGATTAAAGCTTACTTTAAGTTCACCACGCGTAAGGCTCATTCTTACGACAATCCTTACTCTCAAATCTTAACTTCGCTACAATTTTACAGTTCTTAGTTTTATTCAGGATATCCACCAAAATCAAATACAGTACCTTTGATCCCCGAGGTACAAAGAGTTGGAGACTTACAGAGCTGCCACTGAAGCTGAGAATCGCTTTGCCTCTTTACAGCGAGTCTACTATCCCATTTGAGAGTTCAATATTTATACCCTTTTCCAGTGGTATTTCCTTTAAGGTTTTCTGCTGATGTAAGCTAATTATCTCTAGTCATTTTTCTGCTGACCCCTGCAATTCTTACAATCACCTCAGCTGGTAGCATTACAGAATTATGTCTCTTCTCTAGGTGTTCTAAGTTTACCATAAAAAACGGTGTAACAGCAGGTGCGTTTTACTTGATGTCATTTTTACGAAGGCAGATGTTTGTGCTTCTTTACGAAGTGTAAATTAGAACACCTTAACCAGGGTGAACCATTGTCTTGTTCCCAAAGGTCAGCCTGTCAGGAGCCTTTAACCTTCTGTTTCAATAAGGTTATTGATTCAGTGTCAACAACTATCTTATCTCAATAGCCAGAATGCTATCACAGCTTTTTCATAGTTAGGTTTCTAGATTTCCAGACCCAGTTTGTCATGTTTTAATAAGGCCAGAATTCTTTCATAGAATGGTGTATTTTTCTGAATAGGTTATATGGCTTATTCCTTCACATGACTACACTCCAAAAAAAAGTACTTCATTGGCTGTAAAGCACTTTGAGACATCTGGTGGTCGTGAAAAGCAATATATAAATGTAAGTCTTTCTTCTTTTTCTCCATCACCAGAGAGAAGCAGGATGAATGTGCATGTGGCTTTGCCAGGATAGCGGGCTTCCCCATGGTGCAGGACGCCATTGACTGCACCCACATAGCTTTGCGGGCATCGCATAACAATCCTAAGATCTTCCGTAACCGCAAAAGTTACCACTCACTTAATGTGCAGTTGGTGTGCGACCACAGACAGCTTATCCTCAATGTGAATGCCCGCTATCCTGGCAGCAGCCACAATGCCTTCATCCTGCACCAGACCTGTGTGCCAGCACTCTTCCAGCCACCACATCAAGCTCACGGCTGGCTGATCGGAGACAAGGGTTATCCGCTCTCCACCTGGCTCATGACTCCCCTCTGCAACCCCAACACTCCTGCCCAGCACTCATATAATGAGAGCCATGCTGCCACCAGGAACATCATCGAGCAGAACATCGGGGTGCTCAAGCAACAGTTTCACTGCCTTGACCGCTCAGGAGGAGCCCTCCAGTACTCGGCTGAGCAGATGTCCCATTTCGTGGTGGTCTGCTGCATGCTCCACAACTTGGCCATCATGAGGGCCCAGCCCTTGCCACCAGGGATTGCGGGACCACCTCAGGAGGAGGAAGAGGAAGAGGAGGAGGAGGAGGAGGAGGAAGAACAGGAGCGAGGGAGGAGGCAGCCACTCAATCGATCTTCCGTGACCACCTCATCAGACTGCAGTTCTAATAAATTAAACCCCAGATCCCCATTGCTCACCACATCCCAATCAAGCCATCCCTGTTGCAGGCCATATCACAGCGCAAAGCTGAAATGAGAGACACCATAAAATAATGCAAACTGAATTAATACATTTATCAATCATCAGTGAACACATATTTACAACAATAATATTACCTATTCACCCTTGTGCAATCCCTTAGTGCCTCTCGTTACTGTGCCTTTGCCTACTCTAGTGCTCCTACAAAGTGTTGGCCCAGTGGCTGCAGCAGGGCTGGTGGAAGGCTGCTGAGTGTTCGTGCGGGAGACTTCAGATGGCCTTGCAGGACGCCCTCAACCAGCTCTGGGCCTGGAAGGCCTGGCTGTAGACTGTACCACCTCAGCATGGGCGGCGGCAGTCTGGCCTGGCTGGATGACAGGCAGCGATAAGGACAATGGCGGAGTGGCAGTGGTGGGAGCAGGAATGATGTCATCCTGAGAGAGTGTCCATGATGCGGAGATGCCGGTGTTGGACTGGGGTGGACGAAAATGAGAGTCGCACAACACCAGGTTATAGTCCAACAGTTTTATTTGAAATTACGAGCTTTCGGAGCGCTGCTCCTTCGTCAGGTACAGACGAAGGAGCAGCGCTCCGAAAGCTCGTAATTTCAAAGAGAACTGTTGTACTATAACCTGGTGTTGTGCGACTTCTCATTGTTATCCTGAGAGAGGACAGCAGCTTCCTGCTCCACTGAACCACTGCCACTCCCCCGGGGCAGCACCTCAGCATCCCTAGCAATCTATTGCAGCACAAGTTGCTGGCCTGCTGAGACACCGTGAAAGCCCTGGTCGATGGTGGTAGACCCAGCCATGATGGCAGCAGTCAGAGCTTGTGTGGCATCAAGCTGAGACTGCATGAGAGCAGTCTGAGATTGAATGCCACTAAGCATAGACTGCATTACAGCACTAAGACGTTGTGTCGCTTCTGCCTGTGCTGCAATGGAAGCTGCCACATTGCCCATCACACGCGGCATCAGGTCTGGGTCACCACAGTCTATCTGGGAGTCTACCATCCTTTGCAGACTGCAAATGATGGGCTCCATGGTGTGCGCAGAGCTCTGTGCAATGTTGGAGGCGACTCCTCCATGCTCCATACCATTGCCGAGAGGCTCTCGGGCACCTTTGCCATTGCTTCTATCATCTTCGTGTGCAGGCCCATCACCCTTCTTCTAAAGGCCTCCCCATCAAGGTCCTCATCTGATTGCTGTGCAGCAGAACTTGCCCTCTGGGGAGCTGGCCCCCGAGCTACCCTTTCCCCCTGGCCTTGCTGCAGCCCGCTCGTCCCTGGTGCATCACCCTGTGCCGATCCCGCTACTATACTAGCCTCTAAAGAACGTGTTGTACCAGTATAGAGGTGGTGCCTGCGGGTGAGACATTTAGTGACATGGTGTCTTCTTCCTCCTCCTCTTCTTCCACCTCGCTCTCAACGGTACCCTCAGGGACAGGCTGCTCAGGGGCTTGCTCATTATCTGAAAGCATAAAGGCACAAGATTTGGGTTAAGGTGAGGGGAGGGGGCAGGAAGGGAGAAATACATGCATACAGCATGATTAGCTGGAAAGTGTGAAACGCTTGTGGCATGAGGGGGAAGTGGGATGTGAGGAGATTAGGGATGAACATACTGTTGTTGTCCCCAAGGGGGTCAACGTCACCAGTGGCCACGGCGCCCACCACCTGGCACCCAATAATCTGCAGCACTCAAGTCTCTAGCTCAGACAGTGGTTGGATGTCAGCTTGTTCCCCGCCTATTCACTCCTGCTCCCTCCTGTAGTGAGCCACCTTGGCCTGCAAGAGAAAGGAAAATGTGTGAGTGAGAGTGGAGCAATGTGTTTGGGAGATGTGCCTGCCATAGTTGAATAGCTGTCATTGTGTGCAAGGTGTGAGATGTGGGTGTGAGTGTTGGTAGCTAGAGGTTGTTGGTGGGTGAGTGCTGGGGGTGTGGAGCTTTGGGCAGTGTGTGCAGACTGTGGTTCAGATGGTGTACGTAGCATTTGTTGAAGCATTGACACACCCTGACTACCTGAGTGAGGTCGTTAAATTACTTCCTGCACTGTGTGCGGGACCTGGGGTCCACACTGCTGCCCGAGACATGCTGGTCTACCTCCCCCCACGTCGTGCGGAAGACTTGCAGCGAGGGCCTCCTGCCACTTGCTGGGTATAGCACTGCCCTCCATCTTTCCACTGCAAACACCAACACCTCCAATGCATGGTCGCAGAATCTGCGGGCTCTCTCCCTGGGGCATGTATCTGCCATCATTATGGCTGCTCGAATTGTCCGGCTCCTTCTCCTTGACATGCTGCTGCTGGCTGAGACAGCTGCAGAGCCAGCAATGATGAAAATGAGGTTCTGCAGCATCAATGACCCTCCCCTTTAAGAACTGGAAAGAGCCTGTGGCAATGATGATTTGTGATTAGGCTGCACCAGATATTGGTCAGCACTTTGAGTTTAATGCCACTGAGCTAGGCCATTAGCGCTTGATTTAGCGAGCCAATCCTTTCTTTGTGAGTCTGAATTTTGAATGCATTCTGAAGCATTAGTGCCTGGCGCTAATTCTCAAACTTTTCAAAAGTTACCGCCCATTCCTGGGCTATAATGAATTTATCCCCCTTAGGCACCCAGTGATAGTTTAGAACCATAAGATGCAGGAAATAGGGGGGAAAATGGAGTCGCGCCACCTTTGGGGTGCTAACTTCGCTACTTTTAGCGCCCTGAAAAAATTAGCGCCCCCGTGGCCGAAATTCACCGGTAGCACCCCAAGGGGGAAGTGGGGTGCTACTGGAAGCGCCTCGCCTCGCTCTTGGGGCGCTGCAAGTGAATATCATGGCGCTACGTGCCGCGGTACTGCAGGCCTTCCACCCCTTCTTAAAGGGGAGGGGCCTAGCACAGCACGACCTAGGGCCCAGCTGGGCCACCAGGGATTGGAGTGCCGGCAAAAGAGCCTGGCACTCAAGAGAAGTGCCGGGCTCATGGAGCACAGCTGGCACTCCGCGGGGGGGCTGAAGAGGAGGCCGGGGATGGCGGAGGGGGCCAGCAACACAAATGGCTGCCCGGCACCTTCCCTTTAATTAGCGCCGCCATGGCCGCAGTTAGGCCCCCCTGACCCTGTCAGACATAGCGTCCGGCGGTAAGTCAGGGGGCGCTACCGAAGATCGCGGCTGGGGCGTGAGTGGGCCGTTGCGCACAGTGATGACGTCATCGCCAGCGGCGCAGCGCCACGAGGCACTAACGGTTACCGCCGCCACTAACCTCCCGCTGAATTTTGCAGGAGGCGTTGGCGGCGCCACACCCAGGCGCTAGTTGCTTTGCGCCCCGTTAGGGCGCTAACGGGTGACGCAAAGCAACTGAATTTTTAGGCCTAAGCCTCTTGAACATAAAACTGGCAGAAGTGTTGATTGTGGCAACCTAATGATTCAGAAAGCATGAATGATACATTTTACTGACCCAGAGATTTTCTTTATTATTAAATAGAGACTGATGAAAAGTGTAGTTAACTCTGGCACAAGAGTGCATTTGTCAAACCATCTGCCAAGCCTGGGAGGAAATAACAAGGGAGTTCTATGCCAACTCCACCAATCAAAGGACTTAGCAGGAGGTCACAACATTCCCAGCACTTGTAATTTATGTGCAAGCCATGAGATTTGCAGAAGTATTTTTAAATACTCATACTTCACGTAGTTAAATTAAACATAGTTTATTATATTTTAAATGTTCTGAGTAAAGCATGGGCATTCAAAAAAACCTACAAATTTCAAGATGCATGAGTAAACTACAAGTGTTGGCAGCGGTGGATCTGAAGATGTTTCAATAATACAAACAAAGCAAACAGGGAGAAAGTTGCCTTTAACTGCTCGGCTAGGAGGGCCAGTGGGGGATCACCTCAACTATTTTGTCCAAATAGGTTAGAACGTATTAGCAGGCTATTTGACCACAGGGTGTATTACGGTTAAGCCTTATTCACCTAAATATCGTCATATTTTCCAACAGGGATCACTGCATAGCAATCAATGGTAGGAACTCTGGCTGATCTTTCCTCTCACTTGCCTACAGTTGCAGCACCATTTAGTGTGCCCCAGTTACTACATTTATTCATTTGTTTATTTTAATGAATCTGGTAACACTGCAGTAACCCATTATAAATCCTTCCAGTTGCCAAGCAATCAATGGAAGAACGAACAAATGATTGGAACTTGTTAGCTTAAAAACAATACATGGTTATCATGACTCAGCTTCAAGTTGAAACAAGAAGCTTTCTGAAAATTCGATTGAATCCATGTTTAAAAGTTTGTTCTGTATAAATAATTGAAGATGCTGACTGGTTCTGAGTTGCACTGAGTAAACAATCAAATAAAGTGAAAGGCAGGTTGCTTATGATGTGTTATATAATAGCTACCTCTTTATTATCATTCTCAATCTTTTTAATAAACACATTCTTACACAGTACAGTAGAAACACCCTTAAGCATTGAGATGCAAGTGGATTTTTGAGTTTTTAAGAATCTTTATTTTAATTGGCCGGAGACAAGAGGAGAGATTTTCCTGGATTTGTGCTCAGACATTTGGATTGCATGCAGTGAATATTCTACCCAATATTCCAATATTCACTGTGACCAGGCAATCCAATGCACCTGGAAGCAAGTAGTTCTAAACACATTTGCTCATCCTGTTTGATTGACCACCCACCCTCTTCCAACGTCTCTCCTCCGCTGTCCAGATGGGTGTAACTTGTCTGGTTCCATTCCTATCTATCCAGTCATAGCCAGAGAATCACCAGCAATGGCTTCTCTTCCTGCACCTGCACCACTACCTCTGGAGTCCCCCAAGGATCTATCATTGGCCCCCTCCTATTGCTCATCTACATGCTGCCCCTTGGCGACATCATCTGAAAACGCAATGTCAGGTTTCACATGTATGCTGACAACACCCAGCTCTGCCTCACCTCCACCTCTCTCGACCCCTCCACTGCCTTTGATTTGTCACGCTGCTTGTCCGACATCCAGTATTGGATGAGTAGGAATTTTCTCCAATTAAATATTGGGAAGATCAAAGCCATTGGGCTGGATTTTGATACTGGGGCGGGTTGGGGTCGTGTCATCCACTTTTCGTGTTATCCACCTGACTGCAATTGGATGTGGGAGGTTGATGCGATTTTCACCTAACTGGGCAATTGAGTTCCAGCATGTGGGAACCCATGAACCAATTAGTGTTTTCAGTCTGAAAGTCGCCTCTGATGATTTCATCATTGCTGCTGCATTGAAGGTCTGCAAAGACTGCCTGGCCTTTGCTGTGAGAGGACCTGGATGCAAAATGAGCAGCAGCAGCCCTGAGTCTGCTCCCAGATATTTTTGCACCACCACTCCCAGATATGTCTCCCCTCCACCACCACTCCCAGATATGTCATCCATCCACCACCACTCCCAGATATGTCATCCATCCAGCCAGCCAAATGTGCTCCCGGCCGGCCTGCCTGCCTGCTAGTCAGCTATCCAAATGTGCTCCCGCCAGGTTTCACATTCATGGTTCAGAACAGGCGTGCTTCACGTAGAAAGGTGTTAAAATCATGAAGGCCTTTCAAAATGGCATTATAGAGGCAATTTAGTGCTTGTTAAGGGCCTTAACAGCCTATCCCGCCTTTTAGAGGCAAGACGGAGTCGGGACCAGCAGACACGATTTAATGAAAATTGTGTGGAGGCGGGATGGAGGCATGCTTGTGCCCGCCCGCCAGTTTTCACATTTTTAACCCCCCACATGCCTCCAAACCCGCCTCCACGGGTCAATTAAAATCCAGCCCATTGTCTTTGTTCCCCGTCACAAACTCCGTTCCCTAGTCATCGACTCCATCCCTCTCCCTGGCCACTGTCTGACGCTGAACCAGACTGTTCACAACCTTGGGCTCCTATTTGACCTTGAGTTGAGCTTCTGACCCCATATCCTCTCTCATCACCAAGACCACCTACTTCCACCTCCGTAACATCGCCTGACTTTGCCCCTGCCTCAGCTCATCTGCTGCTGAAACCCCCATCAATGCCTTTGTTACCTCTAGACTCGACTATTCCAATCCTCTCCTGGCTGGCCTCCCATTTTCCACCCTCTGTATACTTGAGCTCATCCAAAACGCTGCTGCCCACATCCTATTCGCACCAAGTCCCGTTCACCCATCATCCCTGTGTTCACTGATCTACATTGGCTCATGGTCCGGCAATGCCTTGATTTTAAAAATCTCCTCCTTGCTTTTAAATCCCTCCATGGTCTTGCCCTTTCATAGCTCTATAACCTCCTCCAGCCCTATAACTCTCTGAGATTTCTGTGCTCCTCCAATTCTGGACTCCTGCACATCCCTGATTGGTGGCCGTGCTTTCAGCTGCCAAGGAATTCTCTCCCTAAACCTCTCCGCCTCTCTACCTCTCTCTCCCCTCATTTAAGACACTCCTTAAAACCTACCTCTTTGATCAGACTTTTGGTCATCTGTCCTAATATCTCCTTATGTGGCTTGGTGTCAAATTTTCTTTGATAGTCGGTCCTGTGAAATGCCTTGGGGCATTTTTAAAGGTGCTATATAAATGCAAGTTGTTGTTATTGTTCTTGTAGCCCTTGAATTGTTTTCCTTCATCCACCTATCCAATTTGATCTTGAATGCTAACATCAATTTTGCCTCAATCATTAGCCCTGGAAGTGAATTCTCACAATTCCATATATATTAATCCTTTATTGCCCTTGTAGATTAAGACAGAATTGAATTTGTAACATGAATGACCGATCTTTCTTCTATAGTCAATATTTTAAGGTTATATGGAGTGAGACAATGTTGCTGGTGGTTTACTGGCATCTGGAAAATCCAGTGGAATACCGAGCAAATGTGGTTTATTAATTTGCGGAGGAAAGGTCAAATGGTTCGAGGCTGACACCGATATGGTTTATAGTGGTTATTTTATTGTCAACAAGTAAAAGATCAATACATGTAAGTATTTAAGCGGTAGTTAACAGAACATGGCAGGAATTGATATTACCCTCTCCATTCTGGGTAAGGTCCAATGCCTCGTTCACCAGTCGCCCGTCAAACTGCGCCTTCCTCCGTTGCCTTGACTCCACACTCCATCGACGTGACTCCTAGTTTTGACCTCACAACTTGAACTGTAAACTTGGCTCTCCTTTTAAACCCAAGGAACAAGGAAGCTGCTGACTGCTTTATTGTCCCCTGGAAAGTCAATTACACCTAGCTCATCTCCTGAATCAATCTCCTGAACTATCACAACTGTAGTTAGCACCTCTGTCCAACAGAAAATGATCATCCTGTTTATTTGACTATTGCTCAGTTTAAACTGTTGTTTCCTGCCTGGTACTTCAAAGGAACATGAGGGGAAATTAAAAACATCCCAAATGGTTAATGTGATCCTGGGTGCCTCCATTGTTTTGGCCAATTTGTTATTAACACCTCACATGGGATGTTGCAGCCCCATCTGCTTGTTCCTGCTTCCCCATTGTCCCAACTAATCTCCAATATTAGCATATCTTAATCGGGACAATGACCAGCTGATCAGCTTTTGACCTGTGTCAGCAGTCTCTGGGATTAAACAATATGGCCACGAAATTCGGTATATTGGGACCTCCCGTTAGCGCCTGGCGGGGTGCTAATGGGGTGCGAAGGAGTTAGCGCCCGGGCGCAGCCAATGCAGCAACTCCCCCAAACTTCAGTGCCGGATACAGCCTGGGCCTCTAACGCCTCGCAGATCGTGATGTCATAAAGTGCGCAGCGCCCCGTTATCGCCCCGGATGGAAAATTGACTCTCGCTTCCTGCTTTATTGCCTCGCGCCGACAACGCCAGCTAGAGGAGATGTTGTGAACTCAGCTGGCCGCTTCGGGAGCAGTAATTAAAGGGAATGCTTTTAGCTCGTGCAACCTTTATTATTTGCACCAGTCTGGTGCCTGCGCAAAGTTTTTAATGTTTCATTGGTGCAAGATGTCCAAGCCCTCCACTTTGTGAGAGTGTTTGGGGCTGAAATGGCAGTCGCCCAGGTCACCTTGCAAAACAGAACTGATGACAACTAGCTGAGCAGCATCATTGGCCGTTCCCTTTAAGCGAGGGAAGGAGCCTCTGTGATGAAAGAGTGCCGTTTACAATGCGCTCGAAATTGTTTAGCGCTTTGCCACTACCGCCTCGCTCTCGGACTTTAGCGTCTTAAGAGAAGTGGGTAGCGCTTGATTTAGCGTTCCACTTCCCTCTCGGAGCGCTAAAACTGAATTTCACGGGAGGCGAGAATGATTAATTCCTGAAGCTAATTTTTCAACTTTTAGGGGGAGAAATTAGGTGGCGTCCCCTTTGGGGCGCTAACCTCGCCGGGGCACTACTTTTAGCGCCCCCAAAAAAGTTAGCGATCCTGCACCTTAAATTCAGTGGTAGCGCCCCAAGCAGGAGGCGGGGCGCCACTGGAAGCGCTCCCCCTCATTCCTGGGGAGCTACAAGTGAATATCGCGGTGCTACATGCAACAGTGCCACGTGCGTTGGCACGTAGCGCCGTGGTATTGCAGGCCTCCCTCCCCTGATTAAAGGGGAGGGGCCTAGCGCTGCGTGCACTGGGGTCCTGCTGGACCACCGGGGAGCGGGGTGCCGGGAAAGTAGCCCGTCACTCAAGTGTAGTGCCGGGCTGAGCGATCACGGCCGGCACCCCGAATAAAAAAGGGGAAGGGGGCAGGTGCTGGTTGTCGGCCAAAAAAAAGTGGCCATCTGACATCTGCCCTTTAACTTGCACCGCCACGGCAACAAAAACGCCACTCTGACCCTGTCGGACATATCGTCCGCCGATAGGTCAGGGGGCGCAACTGAAGTTTGTGGCCGGGGCACGAGTGGGGCACTGCGCACAGTGATGACATCATCACCAGAGGTGCAGTGCCACGGGGTGCTTCCAGCAACCGCCACCACTAACCTCCCGCTGAATTTCACAGGAGGCGTTAGCAGTGCAGCGCCCGGGTGCTAGGGGCTTTGCGCCCTGTTATACGGGAGGCGCAAAGCAACCCAATTTTTCCTCCTTAAAGTTTTTGCGCCCCAAACGGGGCTATACCGAATCTCTCCCCCTATAACTTTAGATGATTTGCAATGCAGCATGGTTAATATTGCCAAGCAAAAGATGTTCATTTTGCTCCCATGTGCAATATTCTTACACAAAACAAATGTTCAATGGGGATATAACTTCCCAGTTTCTGACATGGTTTAAAGCAATGGAAATGGTTTCTCAAAAATGCAATGTTGTTACTAGATGCTGGATCCAATTAATTATGACATCACTGCAGTTTCTTAATACTAAAGTGTCCTGCACACATGTTGGCTATAAGTTGAACTCATTGCTTGTTGACAACCACCACCCCACCCACCCCCAGATCCCTGGCCCATGGCAAGCTTCCTGGTGGTTTAGCCATTCACTGTCAGATCTTGCTGGACCACATAAAGCGCTATCGGGTCCTGCTCTCGTCTGCCAAAATTACTCACTATTCCAGGATCATTCTGGAATGCAAAGATAACCCCCGGTTTCTATTCTCTACTGCAAACCGTCTTCTTAAGCACCTCTCCCCTGTCTCCTCCACCCTCACCTCCAACAACAAGTGCGACTGGCCTTTATATCTAGAGGACTAGAGTACAAGGGGGCAGAAGTTATGCTGCAGCTATACAAAGCCCTGGTTAGACCACACCTGGAGTACTGTGAGTAGTTCTGGGCACCACACCTTAGGAAGGATATATTGGCCTTGGAGGGAGTGCAGCGTAGGTTTACCAGAATGATACCCGGACCTCAAGGGTTAAGTTACGAGAAGAGATTACACAAATTAGGGTTGTATTCCCTAGAATTTAGCAGGTTAAGGGGTGATCTGATCGAAGTTTACAGGGTATTAAAGGGAACAGATAGGGTCGATAGAGAGAAACTATTTCCGCTGGTTGGGGATTCTAGGATTAGGGGGCATAGTCTAAAAATTAGAGCCAGACCTTTCAGGATTGAAATTAGGAAACATTTCTACACACAAAAGGTGGTAGAAGTTTGGAACTCTCTTCTGCAAACGGCAATTGATGCTAAATCAATTGTTAATTTTAAATCAGTGATTGATAGCTTTTGTTAACCAAAGGGGCCAAAGGTGGGTATATGGAGTTAGGTCGCAGATCAGCCATGATCTCATTGAATGGCGGAACAGGCTCAGGGGGCTGAATGGTCCACTCCTGCTCCTACGTTATCGCTCTGCGTGTAGCGCCCCGCTCTCTGTGTGTAGCGCCCTAAGTTAGGTGATTAGTGCTTGAGTTAGTGCTCCAGTTCTTTCTTGGAGCGCCAACAATCAATTTAGCGGGAGGTCAGAAGGATTAGCGTCTGCCGCTACTTCTCCAACCGGGGCGAGACCGAATTTCTAGCCCGCGGAATCAAGCTTGTGACTCTTCTCAGCATTGCCTCCAGCGCTTGAATGTTTCCTTTGTTTCTTGGCAACCAGAACTGAACATGTACTCAAGGTGTAGTCTGACCAGAGCAATGTACAGTTTGATCAAAACTACCTCTGACAATATTCTACTGTTTTGGTGATGTAATTCAACATCCTATTGGCTTTGTCAGTTGCTGATTTACATTGGATGTTGAGCATTGAGTCTGCTAAGATTCCTAGGGCTCTTTCAACTTCATCCTTAGCTATTTCAACATAAGTCATGAACGATGCATGTTGCCCATTTTCCCTTCCTATATGCAATACTTTCTGCTTAATAGGAAACTACTGCATTCCTTTCAGTTTTGTAATTTGTAAGATTTACTTGAACAATTCTTCTATTAAGGATTCTAATGCACAACATCCAGAGAATTTGCCCCATAATATCTACACCTTGCTTATCTTTTTTTATTTCCTTCATTCTGCCTTCAAATTTTTTTTTACGTTCAATCTTTTAAGGATGGAATTTTTTAAGAGCCTTTCTCGGTCTCTGTCTTGAATATTGCTCTTTCTCCCTTTATCAGAACAAACTGTTTATTTGGTGTTGTTTGCTTCAATTTGGAGAATTATATGGGCAAATGTTTAAATTCCAGCAGCTGTGAAAATCCTGTACTCAGCAAAGACATTTCCCTTTAACTGCACGGTTGCTAGTGAACAGGAGACCCATGCTCCTGTAGGAATTATTTACGACTTTCACACCTCCCACATTAAGTGTCAGAGTAGGGTTCATAGACCTGAATCCACTTTAACAGAAACACACAGATACACTATCTCCCAGAGATCTTTTATTTAACCACTAACACACGGATTAAATAAGAACTCAACTTAACCTGTCCTGGAGTCTTTAAGTGCCCGGTGGCCAAACCGGCGATCACTTAAAGTCTGTTGAAATCTTTAGACGCTTTCTCTTCATTAGACCAGGATCAATTTATCCTGGCCGACTGCAGTAAAAAAAACTACGTATTGTGCCAGTTCTTATATTTTTTGTGTTCAGATTTTTCTCACGGTGTTCACATGTACACCTCAATGATTGGCTAATTCAAGCATAGCTTTTCCCCTTGTTGTTCATGGTTGGTTCAAAGTTTAGTGGGGTTAATTCATCATGCATGTCACTTGTTGCAATTTAATGAGGGTCTTATCTCAAGACAGTGCTGGTTGGTTCCGCTGGTTCCACAGTAACCCCAGATTTGTCCTTGGCTGCAACTGCTTCTCTTGTTTGAGTAATGTCTGTTAAAAATTGTCCTTCATATTCCTGTTCTCAACTTGCTTTTTAAAGTGGTATAGCCATAATTAAAAGTTCTTTTTTGTATTAAAGTTCTTCTTGTTGTCAGGGATGTTTAAAATAGATTTTGCTTCACTCCTCAATTCGAGCCTGCAACACCATTCAATAAGATCATGGCTGATCTTCTACCTCAACTCCATATTCCTGAACTATCCCCATATCCCTTGGTTCCCTGAGTATCCAAAAATCTATCGATCTCTGTCTTGAATATACTCAATGACTGAGCATCTACAACCCTCTGGGGTAGAGAATTCCAAAGATTCACAACACTTTGAGTGAAGAAGTTTCTCCTCATCTCAGTCCTCAATGGCCGATCCCTTATTCTGAGACTGTGACCCCTAGTTCTAGACTCCCAGTCAGGGGAAACATCCTCCCTGCATCTACTCTGTCACCTTTCATTCTTCTAAACTCTAGGCAATATAGGCCTAGTCCACTCAATCTCTCCTCGTAGGACAATCCTCCCATCCCAGCAATCAGTCTGGTGAACCTTCGTTTCACTCCCTCTAAGGCAAGAATATCCTTCCTTAGGTAAGGAGACCAAAACTGTACACAGTACTCCAGATGTGGTCTCACCAAGGCCCTATATAATTGCAGTAAGACTTCTTTACTCTTATACTCAAATCCGTTTGTAATAAAGCCTAACATACCATCTGCTTTCCTAATTGCTTGCTGTCTCTGCATGTTAACTTTCTGTGCTTTATGTACAAGGACACCCAGGTCTCTCTGAATACCAACATTTCCCAATCTCTCACCACTTAAAAAATATACTGCTTTTCTATTTTTCCTACCAAAGTGGATAACTTCACATTTCTCCACATTATATTCCATCTGCCATGTTCTTGCCCACTCACTTAACCTGTATACAGGAAACTTTCGTTTATCCAGCATCGACGGGACCGGCGTGGTGCCGGTTTATCGAAAGTACCGGATAACAGAGAGTTATATCTACCGAGGCTATTTTTAACAAAGAGACTCCAAGCAGCACGGGAGAATCTACTCATGCTACTGCAATGTTTCGGACTTGCGACAGCGCCAGGAGGCCGAGTAGTGGCACTTTTGAAAAGTACCCCTACTGACTAAATCGGCGTTCGCGGACTCGGACTCGGACTCGGGATCGGCAACATTGCCGGTTATTTGAGAGGATTTTTCGGAGCACTCGGCGTTCGCGGAGACTCGACTGCGACTCGGCAACATTGCCGGTTATTTGAGAGGAGTTTTCGGAGGATGATTTTTGCCGGTTAAGCGAGAATTCCGGATATTTGAGTGCCGGATAAACGAAAGTTTCCTGTATATCCCTTTGCAGCCTCTTTGCGTCCTCCTCACAACTTACATTCCCACCTAGCTTTGTATCATCAGCAAACTTGGATACATTACACTCGGTCCTCTCATCTAAGTCATTGAAATAGATTGTAAATAGCTGAGGCCCAAGCACTGATCCTTGCAGTACCCCACTAGTTACAGCCTGCCAACCTGTTTTCTGTCTGTTAACCAATCCTCAATCCATAATCCAAATATTACCCCCAATCCCATGAGCCCTAATTTTGTTTAATAACCTCTTGTGTGGCACTTATTGAATTCTTTTTGAAAATCCAAATACATTATACCCACTGGTTCCCCCTTATCTACCCTACTAATTACAACCTCAAAAAACTCTAACAGATTTGTCAAACATGATTTCCCTTTCATAAATCCGTGTTGGCTCTGCCCAATCATATTATGATTATAATATTTAAATGACCAACCCGCCTGCCGCAAGTAGATTGGTCGCCCGCCCCCTTTCCCGCCTCCGTTAAAACCGGAAGTGGATGGGGTCGAGGCGGGTTGTGTTCCTGTTTCAGATTGTTTGAATTTTAACCTCTGACATGACCCCAACCCACCCATTTTTGAGAGTTAAGATTCAGCCTGATTTAGTCACTCATGTATTACCACAAACAGTGGGCCCCAAATCTTATAGATTTTTGGAATGCAAAACTAGCAAACTATCTGAATAGGTTGCTGCGCCATTTTCATCTGCAAGGAATTTTTATTGTTTTTATTAATAACTTAATGCCATTGCTTAAAGGCGAAGGGATATCTATGGGCAGCATTTTCTTGGCCAAAGTACTCCCCATTTCATATTGAAAAAAATAGACTGAGAATAAAATGATTACCATTAAAAAAGTCAAATCTTTACTTCCACCCAAGAACAGAAAGTGCTCTCTCTGAACTTTTATTCTATTTAATAATTCATGGTTGAACAATTATAAAGATATTTGCCTGATGTGAGTCTTGCTCACTCCTGAGTTATGAAAAACTAGTGCCAATTGAATATAGAGAAGCCTTAGAACCCCTATATCAAGCCATCAGCCTGGCCTGATAATGGCTTATGGTAGTACTGTCATCTCTGTGTCAGAAGGCCATGAATTTAAGCCCTGCTCCAGGGTATAAGCACATAATCTAAGCTGTCACTTCAATGCAATAGAGGGAGTGAGCATGGTTGGAGGTGCTGTCTTTCAGTTGAGATGTTAAACTAAGGCCCATCTACTGGTTCAGGTGGATATACAGGATCCTGTGGCACTATTCCAAGAACAGGAAGTTTTTCTCATGTCCCGGCTAACATTCATCCTTTAATCAATGCCACCAAAACAGATTAACTGATAACTTCTATTACTTGCTGTTTGTGAGACCTTGCTGTATGCAGATTGGCTGCCATGTTTGCCTGTATAACAATCACTACACTGACGGCTGTGAAGCACTTTAGGCCTTCCTGGCGATGTGAGAGGGATTATATACATGCAAGTTCTTTCTGTGTAATGTATGGAATTATGTTCTGACTGAATTACCTGCTAGTCTAACCACTTGTGCAATAAACTGCTTTAGTTCATTCAGCTGTGTCCTGCATTTCATTTGAACCTGGGGAACAAATTATAGTGAGTCAATGCTGAATGTATAATGCACACCTACAAGATCCATAATAAGATGAGAGAGCCGACTGAAGGCTGCTATTCGGTTCATCTCCCTCCCCATCCCAATTTGATGAAATCAACCTGATTCAGCCCCTTACACATTTAAATAATAGTTTTAGTATGAATTAAATTATGTGCATGGAACTCTAATCATATTCTATTTGCTTTTGTTGTGGTGATTGCTCCAGTAAATAAACTTATATTCCTTACTGCTCTGAGAAGTGCATTATATAAATTCTTATTTCTTAAAATTCTAGAACTCATATCCCACTTTGCACAGCACTCAGTGGCACTGATTACTCCAGCAAATCCACCTTCATAGTTCTATTTCTAGTCTGTCAACTGCACAGCAATGATCCTTACTACTCTGAATCTGTATGTATTCCATGACTCTATGACTCTACTCCCTCCCACTCTGCCTTCTTCACACTGATCACTTAGGCCTCTATATCACCTTTATTCTTTCAGGCTCTTTACGCCACTCAACATTAATTGCAGAAACTCCATCTGTGTTGCAAGCCAAAAGCTGACCTTACACCTTATCAAGACCCAGACCATTAACACAAAAATCAATTGATAATCAGCACACTTGTTCTTTTCACAGTGATGACTGTGCCTGTGGAGCAGTGGGTACCTCTTACACAGGGATAACATTCTACTCATGCACTGTGGCAATGTTTTTGGACAGAAATATTTTGAGTATTTTTTCAGAAGGCTGCAGAGTTTAATCCGTGCACACTTACATTGAACAAAGAGCCAATGAACTGAGCTGTAAACACTTTATTTATACCTGTGGAAATTTGTGCGAGTCAGTTTCTGCTCATCCTTATGCAAATGTCGGTCAAATTTGGTGTTCAACCCAGAGAAGATCTTAGGCCGCGATTTTGCCACAGGAAGCGGGTTGGAGTCGGGTTGGCTGGTGGGCGGGTTCCAGTCCCGCTGCCAGTTTCAGCCGCTACCAAATAACAATTTTCATTTAACTGAGCTCATTAAGCCCGCCGTGCGTGCTACCCGGCCCAATCAGTGGGTCACAGAGTCATAGAGTCACAGAAAAAATTTGGTTGCTTTGTGCCTCCCGTTAACTGGACGCAAAGCAACTAGAACCCGGGCCCGGCGCCGCCAACGCCTCCCACGAAATTCAGTGGGAGGTTAGCGGCGGCGGTAACCGCTAGCACCCTGCAGCGCTGCGCCGCTGGCGATGACATCATCGCCATGCGCAGCGCCCCACTCGTGCCCCAACCGCGATCTTCGGTAGCGCCACCTGACTTACCGCCAGACACTATGTCTGACGGGGTCAAGGGGGCCTACCTGCGACCGGGGCGGTGCTATGTAAAGGCAAGGTGCTGGACAGCCATTTTTGTTGCTGGCCGCCTGCTTCACCTGCCTCCGCTGCCGTCCCCAGCCTCCTGACCTGTCCCCTCCGCGGAGTGCCGGCTGCGCTCCATGAGCCCGGCACTCCTCTTGAGTGCCGGGCTCTTTTGCCGGCACTCCGATCCCGGTGGCCAAGCTGGGCCCCGGGTCGCGCTGCGCAAGGCCCCTCCCCTTTAAGAAGGGGAGGAAGGCCTGCAATACCGCAGCGCGACGTGCCGCGATATTCCCTCGCAGCGCCCCAAGAGGGAGGTGGGGCATTTCCAGTAGCGCCCCGCTTCCTTCTTGGGGCGCTACCACTCAATTTCGGCCGCGGGGGCGCTAATTTTTCCGGGGCGCTAAAAGGGGGCGCGACTCAATTTCTCCCCCATAGAGTCATAACGGCACAGAAAGAGGCCATTCGGCCCATCAAGTCCGTGCTGGCTCTCTGCAGAGCAATCCAGTCAATCCCATTCCCCTGCTCTATCCCCGTAGCCCTGCATGTTTATTTCCCTCAAGTGCCTATCCAGTCGCCCCTTGAAAACATTGAGTGTCTCCGCTTCCACCACTTCCATCGGCAGCGAATTCCAGGTCATCACCACTCACTGTGTAAAACAGTTTTCTCTTGCATCCCCCCTGTATCTCTTGCCCAAAACCTTAAATCTGTGTCCCCTAGTCCTTGTGCCATCAACTAGTGGGAACAGCTTTTCTCCGTCTAGCCCATCGAAACCCGATATAATTTTATACATCTATATCAAATCACCCCTCAACCTCCTTTGCTCTAATGAAAACAAATCCAGCTTCTCCAACCTGTCCTTGTAGCTAAGATCCCCCATCCCCGGAACCATTCTGGTAAATCTCCTCTGCACCCTCTCAAGGGCCTTCACATCCTTCCTAAAGTGTGGTGACCAAACTGGATGCAATACTCCAGTTGTGGCCTAACCAGCGCTTTATAAAGATTCAGCATAACTTCTCTACTTTTGTACACAATACCTCTATTTATGAAGCCCAAGATCCCATATGCTTTGTTAACCACTCTCTCAATATGTCCTGCCACCTTCAGGGACCTATGCACATTAACTCTCAGGTCCCTCTGTCCCTGCACACGCTTTAAAACTGTGCCATTAAGTGTATGTTGCCTCTCCCTGTTCCTTCTGCCAAAATGCATCACCTCACACTTCTCTGTATTAAATTCCATCTGCCACTTGTCTGCTCATTCTGCTAGCCTTTCTATGTCCTGTTGCAGTCGATTGATGTCATCATCACTGCTTGCCACACCCCCAAGTTTGGTGTCATCGGCAAATTTAGAAATTCTACTAAATGCGGATGCGGATCTGCTGCTCGCCTCTGCTGACATCATCGATTCAGGTGGTTTTAAGGGGTCCATGTAGTCTTTGCTTTTCATTTCCTTTGTGCTGCTTCTGAAAACGGCCCACTGCAACATGACTGCTCCAAGATGTAAGGCTGCTCCTCGATTTGATGATGACTCCCTCCATGCTCTTGTGGAGGGAGTAAGAGGGTGCAGGGAGGTTCTGTTCCCTCCCGATGACCGGAGGAAGCCTCTTCAGCAAACAAAGGCAGCCTGGCTGCAAATTGCTGAGGAGGTCAGCGCTAAGTCCTTGTGCTCACACACCTGGGTCCAGTGCCGAGTAAGGTTCAATGATCTGCTACACTCAGAAAAAGAGTATAACATCACACTTACCTTCAATCTGCTGCCCTTCTGTTCTCATCACCAGCACTCTGCATTGTCAATTTACTCCTCCACATCCCAACTTACTTGCTTCCCTTGCACCCTTACCTATCCCTCTCTCTCTATGTACAGATTCACTTCACCATCCTACTATGCACCCCTCACACTTGCTCTCACTGTTATGCAATGACAACAACTAACAACGCACAGGAAGGCACCTTGGTCTTGGCACCTCACCCCATCTTTGTCTCCCTCTAAGCTTCTATGTTATGGATTCTTTACACTCACTCCATCAATCCACTTGTGTCTCTCCTTGCAGGAAAAGAGAGCCCACAATAAGAGGGAGAGGGACAGGAGGAGGCCCACCATCCCTGGCCACTTTAACAAGCACTGAGGAGGCTGCTCTCGACATCGTCGGAGGTGCAGAGGAGCTGGAAGTGGGGGACGGAGAGACAGGCGCAGTAGAGCAAGCTGATGACAGAATAGATTTTCAACCCTTTCATTTAGATTTCAAGAGTGACTGATATGGCATCTGATGTTCATACAGATTGAGTTATGATCATCTGCACAATGGGATGTGTCTGCTACGTTAATATCACATGTCTAACTCATGCCTTTACTCCCCCATAGGACCATCGAGCGCCCCCCTCTCCACTGTCCATGAGGAAGAGCCGGGAGACTCCTCAGAGGAACCTGCAGCCCCTGAGGGAGCAGCGTCAGCAGAGATGAGTGCACCCAGCACCAACGCAGATACACACACCTCGGCGGGGCCTTCGCAACTTAGAGTAGTGTTGTCACCTGGTGTATCACAGCTCACAAGTGAGCATCAGCAGATGGTGGAGATAGCGACAGCAGTGGAGAATCGTTGTTGGAGGTCGCAGGACTCTCCTAGCTCTGCTCAGCTGCATGTGGACGCTGTGCCTCTGGGGCCATCCAGAAGGACAGCGGTTCTGGAACTCCAGGAACAAGTGCAGGAGTCTCTGAGAGGGTTTGCAGCCATGGTAACTGCGAGTATGCAGAGAATGGAGGAGTCCATATCAAACAGGAGCAATGTGGTGGTGGACGCAATGGCGCATGAACGTGCCACCATGGAAAGGATGGCAACCTTCATGGAGGACATAAATCGCCAGACTCAACAGAGAATGGTGACTCTTCTAAATAGATGATCTGCTATGGAGGATAGCTGGGCATCCAATGAGAAGAGGAACCAGAGGTACATGGACGTCCCCGTTATAGAAACATAGAAACATAGGGGGAAAAATTCAGCTGCTTGCGCCTCCCGTTAGCGCCTTAAATGGGCGCTAATGGGGCGTAAAGCAGCTAACGCCCGGGCGCAGCGCCGCCCACGCCTCCCGAAAAATTTAGTGGGAGGTTAGCGGCGGCGGCAGCCGGTAGCGCCCTGTGGCGCTGCGCCGCCGGCGATGACGTCATCGCCGTGCGCAGCGCCCCGCTCGCGCCCCGGCCGTGATCTTCAGTCGCGCCCCCTGATTTACCGCCAGACGCTATGTCCGACGGGTTCAGGGGGGCGTACGTGCGGCCGGGGCGGCGATATTTAAAGGGGAGGTGGCAGGCGGCCATTTTTGTTGCTGGCCGCCTGCCAGCACCTGCCCCCGTTGCTGTCCCCGGCCCCCGTGAAGCCCCCCCACCGTGAAGTGCCGGCTGCGCTCCAAGAGCCCGGCACTTCTCTTGAGTGCCGGGCTCTTTTGCCGGCACTCCCGATCCCTGGGAGCCCAGCTGGGCCCCGGTTCGCGCTGCGCAAGGCCCCTCCCCTTTAAGAAGGGGAGGAAGGCCTGCAATACCGCGGCGCGACGTGCCGCAGCGCGTGGCGCTGCGGCACGTAGCGCCAGGATATTCACTCGCAGCGCCCCAAGAGGGATGCGGGGTGCTTCCAGTTGCGCCCCGCTTCCCTCTTGGGGCGCAACCACTGAAGTTCCGGCGCGGGGCCGCTAATTTTTTCGGGGCGCTAAAAGTCGCGCCCCGGCGAGGTTAGCGCCCCAAATGGGGCGCGACTCAATTTTTACCCCATAGAATCTAGGAGCAGGAGTAGGCCATTCGGCCCATCGAGCCTGCTCCACCATTCAATACGATCATGGCTGATCATTCAAATCCAGTACCCTGTCCCTGCTTTAATCCCCACAGTACACATATCCCACCCTACCCCCGTAACCCCACGTATTTAATTCCCCCTAACATATCCCATCCTATCCCCATAACCCCACATATTTAATACCCCCCTAACACTAAGGGTCAATTTATCATAGCCAAATCAACCTAACCCGCACATTTTTGGACCGTGGGAGGAAACCGGAGCACCCGGAGGAAACCCACGCAGACACGGGGAGAATGTGCAAACTCCACACAGACAGTCACCCAAGGTCAGATTCGAACCCGGGTCCCTGGCGCTGTGAGGCACCAGTGCTAACCACTATGCCACCGTGTTGCCCATTACAGAGACAGGTCCTCATGGCCCCATTGATGTGCAGCAATGTGCTCTCCAGCAACTTGTTAGCAGTGAAGAGCGGGTAACGCATGAAAGGGATGTTGGTGGCCATCAACAAGGAAGTGTGGGCTCCTCTCCAAGTGCTCACATGACCATGCCACTGCGGAGCCCTTGGTCAGAGCCCCAGATTCCTCACCCAACTGAGATGGCCGTCTCAGCCCCTGCACAGCCTCAGGAGGAGCAGATGGTTGCAAAGCCCTCCCAGGCTCCCAAACCCAGAGGACGCCCACAAAGGTGTCTAAGCAGGCACAGCACCAAAGTGAGCAAGGTGCCTCTACATCTGCTGAAGCCACAGGGGAAGCACCACGTAGAAGCACGTGTGAGAGAAAGTCAACACACAAATAGTCACAAGGGTAGTCACTTGGGTGTTTTCTTCTCTTACAAAGTAAAGTTTATCATCCTGATTGTAACTTTATTAAACAAAAGTGATAGCAAAGAATCGAAGAATTGGCCTATGTATGCTCAGAAATGGAAGTTGCACAGTAAGGGGTAAGAGCGCCTTTCATCTGTAATGATGGTGGTGAGAGTGATAGGAAACCACAGTTTATTGTACAGATAATGTATGGTGTGTTAAGAAGGTCAGCCAGACATTAATTTCCATGTGCCAGCCACATGTGGTTGATGCGTAAACTTACGCGAATCTGGCATGGATGAGTGCATCCCTTGCCTCACTGCCAGCAATGTGGTTGCATGCTGGTGGAATTGGCACATCCGCCCCCGCAAGGTGTCCCTCATCTGCCACCTCCTCCTCCTCCTCCTCCTCCTCCTCCTCCTCTTCCGAGGAGGCTGTGTGCTGAGCCACTTGTTCCTCAGGCAGCGCTAAGCCACACTGCTGTGCGATGTTGTGCAGGGCACAGCAGACCATGATGACTCTGGAGACCCTGGCTGGTGAGTACTGTAGGGCTACACCTAATCTGTCGAGGCATCTGAATTGCATTTTGAGCAAGCCGATGGTTTGCTCAATGATGGCTCTGGTGGAAATGTGGCTGACATTGTACCGCTACTCTGCTTCGTTTGATGGCCTCCTCATCGGTGTCATTAGCCACTTTTTCAGGGGATAGCCCTTGTCTCCAAGTAGCCAATAGAAAGTTGGGTTGGCGGATTGAACAGCTGAGGCACAGTAGACTGTCGCAGGATAAACGAGTCATGGCAACTGCCAGGGAACTTGGCGCAAGCATGCATAATGTTCTTCCTGTGGTTACACACCAGCTGAATGTTAAGGGAGTGGAAGCCCTTGCAGTTGACAAATACAGCTGGGTTGTGATGGGGTGCCCTAATGGCCACATGTGTGCAGTCTATGATGCCCTTCACCCTTGCAAAGCCAACTGCATGCGCAGTTACACTTGCTTCATCTGTGGAGAAGTGGATGTAATTGTGCGACTTTGCAAAGAGGCCATCAGTTACCTGCGTGATGCAAGTGTGTGCGGCCAACTGGGAGATTCCGCTGATGTCTGCTGACATTCCCTGGAAGGACCCCGAAGCAAAGAGGTTGAGTGCGGTGGTGACTTTAACAGCCACTGGTAAGGAGTGGCCACCCACTCATCTGGGCTCCAGGTATTGGTGCAGCATTGTGCAGATGTCAGCGACTACCTCTCGCGAAAGTCTCAGCCTCCTTTGGCACTGCTGCTTAGTCATGTTGAGGAAACTCATCCTCGGCCTGTAAACCCTGTGTTGGGGGTATCTCTTGTGGCGAGGTGCAGCCCTGCGCTGACGCCCTCTGCCCTGTGCAGCATCAGGTGGGTGAGGAGGAGGTTGGCATTCCTGTTGTTGCTGCTGCTGGTGTGCCTGGTTCTGCTGCTGCCGCGGCTGCTCTTCCTCCGATTCTGAGGACCAGGATGAGAGGGTATAAATGGTTCCCATTCCTCTGGTATGTATTTCAGTTGAGTAATAGATGTTATTAGCGCTCACTCAATGTGGCCAGAGGGTATTCCAAGGAGGTCACAGTGCATATGGAACTCAGCTTAAACACTGACAAGCTCAGTAGACCTGCAAGATATTTGCCAAAACCTTAAAGCACAAAGTTCTGGCATCTGAAAGTCAGCCATGTTACACGTCCGCTTTTATGCTGCAGGAGCAGCTGTCAACAATTCAGCTAGTTGCTGAACCCGGCACAATCAGCTGGAGTGTTTGTCGCACGGTGGGCAACACGCTGAAAATGTACTAAAATGGGAATAGGTAGTAAAAATGGGATTATCTAAGCAGTTAACAATCTGTTAACTGCCTTAAGTGCCTCTCCCGCCGTTTGATGTCGGGTCTGATCGGGACTCGCAGACCCGACACTTTGCAAAGTTGCGTGGAGGCAGGATGGCAGCGGGTTCGCAACCCTCCAGCAATCATTTTGATTTTAACCCTCGACCCGCCTCCAAACCCGCCTTCTGAGCGCCGGCAAAATCGCGGCCTTAGATGCAGTTCTGATTTTTGGAAGTTTTAGAAAAAAATTGAGCTTTACATTGAAATAAAGTTCACAGTTAAACAAAAAGCAAACTACTGCGGATGCTGGAAATCTGATGGGGAATAAAACCCCTAATTTCAAGACCTGAAATGTTAACCCTACCTTTCTCTCGCCACAGATGCTGCCTGACCTGCTGAGTGTTTCCAGCATTTTGTGTTTTTACTTAAAGTTCATGGTTGTTAGGGTCAGACTGGCCAGCTGAATAAATGTCTACTAGGCACAAGACATTTAATTATATAAATTTGCAACATAGGTTAAACTTTCAGAAATGTTGAACATTCAGTAAAGTTCCTAGTACTTGTAGTGCAACAGGTCATTTATTATCTGGAACTCCCAATCTAAAGCCGTCCACCTCTCCATTTTTCTCTTCTTTATTAACCTTAAAAGCTATCTTTTTGACCAAGCGTTTGGTTACCCCTCTCACTCTCACACTATGGCTTGGCATCATCTTCTTTATCCCTTTTCTCTATTCTTTCTTCTCACTCTAGGTAAAATGTTTTTGATGTTAACAGAACTATATAACTGCAAATTGTTGTTTATTAAACAGATACTTTAGCAATTCATGTTTCCTTAATTTTGACAGTTTTTGGGGTTACACGCTGCATGACTTGTACCAGCAAATCCATATTTAAAAATTGCTCGGTGAAATAAGGTTTTTTTCCCCCCTTTGCTGTGTTTAAACTATATGTTAGTTTATGTCACTTTCCCCATGTTTTTTAGGTTAATTAGCAGTTGACTTGGAAGAATATATCAGTGGCATATGGAGCTTAGCAATAGTTTTCTTTTGATGCGCTGCCATTAAAATGAGAGACTCCATCTTGCTGGCACTTTAAATTTTCATCGTTAAAACATACTTTTCATGCTAAAGCTGATGTGTGTGGGAGAGTTAGTCTGTTTGTGTAAGGCGGTTATAAGTAGCTACTAGTTGCAGACTCTGACCAGAGGATAATTCATAAAGTTTATCCTAACTGAGAGTGAAGAGGCGCGGGGGGAAACCCTATTATTTTTGCTGCCAAATTACTGCAAAGTGGAAAATCGCAGCTCCAATGTGTTTTCTGATATAGATTTTAACAGTGGACTGATGGAACCGATTTTGCCAATTATTAGGGGGAGGATGCAATTAACTTAAGTAGATCTGCTACTTTTGGCAGTCATAAAAAAATTATGCCACTAAGGCTACAGATTACATTGAAACCAGGTATGTGTTACATGGCTTTACTTAGTATTTTTCCACTTTCTCCCTTTAGCCCTCTCCTGAAAGTGATGACTCATGTTGTGGTATAATTCCATGGATTCTCAAAGCCCTCAAGTATCTCATCCAGTTGATCATTCTTTGTGTATTAATCCAGACAATGATGTCAGTATGTTATTCAAGTCTGATGCATCCCAATCAAGACTGATTCCATTTTGCTCGATATCCACGTACTTTCTAGTAGGGGTCACTGGATAGTGATTTTTCCCAATCTTAGCCGAGAGACACTGGTCAGTTGTCAAAACACCCTCCACTCTCTTGCCTGAGATCTGATAAATCAGCAGAGACTAGGGATCACATCTAGAAGCATCCTGGCCAGTCTTTTTTTTTATATAATTTTTTTTCATGGATGTGGGCTTCGCTGGCAAGGCCAGCATTTATTGCCCATCCCTAGTTGCCCTTGAGAAGGTGGTGGTGAGCTGCCTTCTTGAACCGCTGTAGTCCGTGAGGTGAAGGCACTCCCACAGTGCTGTTAGGGAGGGAGTTCCAGGATTTTGACCCAGCGACGATGAAGGATCGGTGATATACTTCCAAGTCAGGATGGTGTGTGACTTGGAGGGGAACTTGGAGGTGGTGGTGTTCCCATGCGCCTGCTGCCCTTGTCCTTCTAGTTGGCAGAGATCGCGGGTTTGGGAGGTGCTGCCGAAGAAGCTTTGGCGAGTTACTGCAATGTATCTTGTAGATGGTACAACCTGCAGCCACATTACGCCGCTGGTGTAGGGAGTGAATGTTTAAAGTTGTGTTTGGGGTGCCAATCTAGCGGGCTGCTTTGTCTTGGATGGTGTCGAGCTTTTTGAGTGTTGTTGGAGCTGCACTCATCCAGGCAAGTGAAGACTATTCAATCACACTCCTGACTTGTGCCTTGTAGATGGTGGAAAAGTTTTGGGGAGTCAGGAGGTGAGACACTCGCCGCAGAATACCCAGCCTCTTACCTGCTCTTGTTGCCAGAGTATTTATGTGGCTGGTCCAGTTAAGTTTCTGGTCAATGGTGACCCCACAGGATGTTGATGGTGGGGGATTTGGCGATGGTAATGCCATTGAATGTCAAGGAGCGGTGGTTAGATGCTCACTTTTTGGAGATAGTCATTGCCTGGCACTTGTGTGGCGCGAATGTTACTTGCCACTTATCAGCCCAAGCCTGAATGTCATCCAGGTCTTGCTGCATGCGGGTATGGACTGCTTCATTATCTGATGAGTTGTGAATGGCACTGAACACTGTGCAGTCATCAGCGAACATCCCCACTTCCGACCTTATGATGAAGGGGAGGTCATTGATGAAGCAGCTGAAGATGGTTGGGCCTAGGACATTGCCCTGAGGAACTCCTGCAGT
The DNA here is from genome assembly GCA_030390025.1 of Squalus acanthias. Classification (NCBI taxonomy): domain Eukaryota; kingdom Metazoa; phylum Chordata; class Chondrichthyes; order Squaliformes; family Squalidae; genus Squalus; species Squalus acanthias. The sequence continues at coordinate 89,417,345 of CM059426.1, forward strand.
GATGTCCTGGGGCTGTGATGATTGACCTCCAACCACTACAACCATCTTCCTTTGTATGACTCCAGCCAGTGGAGAGATTTCCCCCTGATTCCCATTGACTTCAGTTTGACTAGGGTTCCTTGATGCCACACTCGGTCAAATGCTGCCTTGATGTCAAGGGCAGTCACTCTCACCTCACCTCTGGAATTCAGCTCTTTTGTCCATGTTTAGACCAAGGCAGTAATGAGGTCTGGAGCCGAGTGGTCCTGGTGGAACCCAAACTGGGCATCAGTGAACAGGTTATTGGTGAGTAAGTGCTGCTTGATAGCACCGTTGCTGACACCTTCCATCACTTTGCTGATGATTGAGAGTAGTCTGATGGGGCGGTAATTGGCCAGATTGGATTTATCCTGCTTTTTGTGGACAGGACATACCTGGGAAGTTTTCCACATTGTCGGATGGATGCCAGTGTTATAGCTGTACTGGAACAGCTTGGCTAGAGGCGCTGCTAGTTCTGGAGCACAAGTCTTCAGCACGACAGCCAGGAAATTGTCGGGGCCCATAGCCTTTGCTCTCAGTGCGCTCAGCCATTTCTTGATATCACGTGGAGTGAATCGAATTGGCTGAAGACTGGCTTCTGTGATGGTGGAGACCTCAGGAGGCAGCCGATATGGATCATCCACTCGGCATTTCTGGTTGAAGATGGTTGCAAACGCTTCAGCTTTGTCTTTTGCACTCACATGCTGTGCTCCACCATCATTGAGGATGGGGATATTCATGGAGTCTCCTCCTTCCGTTAGTTGTTTAATGGTCCACCACCATTCACGACTGGTTGTGGCAGGACTGCAGAGCTTTGATCTGATCCGTTGATTGTGGGATCGCTTAGCTCTGTCTATAGCATTCTGCTTCCACTTTTTAGCATGCATATAGTCCTGTGTTGCAGCTTCCCCAGCTTGGCACTGCATTTTTAGGTATGCCCGGTGCTGCTTCTGGTATGCTCTTTTGCATTCCTCATTGAACCAGGGTTGGTCCCCTGGCTTGATGGTAATGGTCGAGTGAGGGATATGCCGGGCCATGAGGTTACAGATTGTGGTGGAATACAATCCTGCTGCTGCTGATGACCCACAGCGCCTCATGGATGCCCAATTTTGAGCTGCTAGATCTGTTCTGAATCTATCCCATTTGCCACGGTGGTAAAAGAAAGAAAAAAAACTTGCATTTATATAGCGCATTTCACGACCACCGGACGTCTGAAAGTGCTTTCCAGCCAATGAAGTACTTTTTTAATGTGGGAAACGCGGCAGCCAATTTACACACAGCAAACTCCCACAAACAGCAATATGATAATGCCCAGATAATCTGTTTTTTGCTATGTTGGTTGAGGGATAAATATTGGCCAGGACACCGGGGATAACTCCCCTGCTCTTCTTCGAAATGGTGCCTTGGAATCTTTTACTTCCACCTGAGAGAGCAGACGGGGCCTCGGTTTAACATCTCATGCAAAAGACGGCACCTCTGACAGTACAGCACTCCCTCAGCACTGCACTGGAGTGTCAGCCTAGCTTTATGTGCTTAAGTCCATGGAGTGGGACTTGAACCCACAACCTTCTGACTCAGAGGCAAGTATGCTACCAACTGAGCCACAGCTGACACTGTGTGGTAGTGCCACACAACACGATGGAAGGTGTCCTCAGTGTGAAGACGGGACTTCGTCTCCACAATGACTGTGCGGTAGTCACTGCTACCAATACTGTCATGGACAGATGCATCTGCGACAGGTAGATTGATGAGGACGAGGTCAAGTAGGTTTTTCCCTCGTGTTGGTTCTCTCACCACCTGTCGCAGGCCCAGATTGGCAGCTATGTCCTTCAGGACTCGGCCAGCTCAGTCAGTAGTGGTGCTACCGAGCCACTCTTGGTGATGGGCATTGAAGTCCCCCACCCAGAGTATATTCTGTGTCCTTGCTACTCTCAGTGCTTCTTCCACATGGTGTTCAATATGGACGAGTACTGATTCTGTGAAAGAATAAGCCATATAACCTATTTAGAAAAATACACTATATTATGAAAGAATTCTGGCCTTATTAAAACATGACAAACTGGGTTTGGAAATTTAGAAACCTAACTATGAAATAGCTATGAAAGCATTCTGGCTATTGAGATAAGACAGTTGTTGACCCTGAATAAATAACCTTATTGAAACAGAAGGTGCATGGCTCCGACAGGCTGACCTTTGGGAACAAAAACAATGGTTCACCCTGAATAAGGTGTTCTAATTTAAACTTCATAAAGATGGCACATAAGATAAGGAACATCTGCCCTCGTAAAGATGACATAAAATTAGGAACACCTGCTGTTCACACCGTTTCAATATGGTGACCCTAGAACACCTGGAGATGAGACAAGATTCTGGCTGATGTAACAGTAAGAATTGCCGAGGTCGGCAGAAAAATGACTAGGGATAATTAACTTGCATCAGCAGAAAACCTTGAAGGAAATACCACTGGAAAAGGGTATAAATATTGAACTCTCAAATGGAATATCAGACTCGCTTTAATCGGGCAAAACGATTCTCGGCTTCAGAGGCGGCTCTGTAGTTTCCAACTCTTTGTACCTCGGGGATCAAAGGTATTTTGATATTGATCGATATCCTGTATAAGAGAACTTTAAGAACTGTAATACTGTAGCGAAGTTAAGATTTAAAAGTAATATTCTCTGTTAAAAAGATCATATGTTTTCTCATTTTAGAACTGTTAAAGTTGCGATTGACTGATTCACCAACTGTAAATTGCATGTCGGTTCTTTTAATAAATCTCTCTATATTTTTAGAATTGTCTCACATAAGCCTTCTGTATCAAAAAATCATGAACTCAATTTCTGTACACTCTTTGGTGGAGAGTTACAGAATTCTGCGGGAGTTTGCCGGACCCTCATAATATCTGGGACGTTACAGTCTAGCGAAACTTATTAAAAGCGCTATCTGGAGGACGGTAACATTCTCAGGTTGTTCCTTTCCTTTAGGGAGAGATAGCCCGGACCTTTAGACCTAGACCTAATTAAGCGTCTTTAGGATTTGGCTACCTCAAATTTTAGTTGAAAGTGAACGGCTGAGAAATACGCCTGATCCGGGATAGCCCTAAAGGGGCTAGGACTAGTAAAAATCCCTTCAATTGGTGACCAACGTGTGTGTTAATGAGTTGATACAGAACCCTATACTTATATTTATATCTATATCCATCTCGTAGATTGTTAAATACAGAAGGAGTTTTACTGACAGTGGTACTAAGACCCAGATTTAAGTCTCCAGAGACGACAAGTCCCTGATCAGGCCTTGTAGAACTTAAATCAGAACTCCGTCAATATACCATTGAGGTCTAGAAATTTCTTATAAAGTTCATATTAAATCCTAACCGAGGTTAGGTCCTGACAAAATGGCAAATCCTGTCGGAAATGGCCAAGCCTTTTTATTAAGAAATTCAAACGATTGATACCATCACGTCATTTACTGTGATGGATCGTCAATGACGATTAAAAAAGGGACATACCAACAATCCTCAGCTGGGATGGGGATAGTAGTAGGGACTTATCGAGATTCCTATTCTTTTTATCCAGAAGAATTATTGTCCATACACCTTTTTTTTATTCGTTTATGAGATCAGGGCGTCGCTGGTAATGCCAGCATTTATTGCCCATCCCTAGTTGCCCTTGAGAAGGAGGTGGTGAGCCGTCTTCTTGAACCGCTGCAGTCCGTGTGGTGATGGTACTCCCACAGTGCTGTTAGGTAGGGAGTTCCAGGATTTTGACCCAGCGACGATGAAGGATCGGCAATATACTTCTAAGTCAGGATGGTGTGTGACTTGGAGGGGAACTTAGAGGTGGTGGTGTTCCCATGCGCCTGCTGCCCTTGTCCTTCTAGGTGGAAGAGGTTGTGGGTTTGAGAGGTGCTGCCGAAGAAGCCTTGGCGAGTTGCTGCAGTGCATCTTGTGGATGGTACACACTGTAGCCACGGTACGCCGGTGATGGAGGGAGTGAAAGTTTAAGGTGGTGGATGGGGTGCCAATCAATTGGGCTGCTTTGTCCTGGATGGTGTCGAGCTTCTTGAGTGTTGTTGGAGCTGCACTCATCCAGGCAAGTAGAGAGTAATCCATCACACTCCTTACTTGTGCCTTGTAGATGTTGGAAAGGCTTTGGGGAGTCAGGAGGTGAGACACTCGCCGCAGAATACCTAGCCTCTGACCTGCTCTTGTTGCCACAGTATTTATGTGGCTGGTCCAGTTAAGTTTCTGGTTAATGGTGACCTCTAGGATGTTGATAGTGGGGGATTAAGCAATGGTAATGCCATTGAATGTCAAGGGGAGGTGGTTAGACTCTCGTTTGTTGGAGATAGTCATTGACTGGCACTTCTGTGGCGCGAATGTTACCTGCCACTTATCAGCCCAAGTCTGAATGTCGCCCAGATCTTGTTGCATGCGGGCATGGACTGCTTCATTATCTGTGGAGTTGCGAATGGCGCTGAACACTGTGCAGTCATCAGCGAACATCCCCATTTCCGACCTTATGTTGGAGGGAAGGTCATTGATGAAGCAGCTGAAGATGGTTGGGCCTAGAACACTGCCCTGAGGAACTCCTGCAGCGATGTCCTGGGGCTGTGATGATTGACCTTCAACAACCACAACCATCTTCCTTTGTGCAAGGTATGACTCCAGCCAGTGGAACGTTTCCCCCCCGATTCGCATTGACTTCAGTTTTACTAGGGCTCCTTGATGCCAGACTAGGCCAAATGCTGCCTTGATGTCAAGGGCAGTCACTCTCACCTCACCTCTGGAATTCAACTCCTTTGTCCATGTTTGGACCAAGGCTGTAATGAGGTCGGGAGCCGAGTGGTCTTGGCGGAATCCAAACTGGGCATCAATGAGCAGGTTATTGGTGAGTAAGTGCCGCTTGATAGCACTGTTGATGACACCTTCCATCACTTTGCTGATGATTGAGAGTAGACTGATGGAGCGCTATTTGGCCGAGTGGGATTTGTCCTGCCTTTTGTGGACAGGACATACCTGGGCAGTTTTCCACATTGTCGGATAGATGCCAGTGTTGTAGCTGTACTGGAACAGCTTGGCTAGAGGCGGGGCTGGTTCTGGAGCACAAGTCTTTAGCATGATAGCCGGGATGTTGTCAGGGCCCATAGCCTTTGCTGTATCCAGTGCGCTCAGCCGTTTCTTGATATCACGTGGAGTGAATCGAATTGGCTGAAGAATGGCCTCTGTGATGGTGGGGACCATGGGAGTAGGCCGATATGGATCATCCACTTGGCACTTCTGGCTGAAGTTGTTTGCAAACACTTCAGCCTTGTCTTTTGCACTCACGTGCTGGGCTCCACCAACATTGAGGATGGGGATATTCTTGGAGCCTCCTCCTCCCGTTAGTTGTTTAATGGTCCACCACCATTTCTGACTGGATGTGGCAGGACTGCAGAGCTTTGATCTGATCCGTTGATTGTGGGATCACTTAGCCCTGTCTATAGCATGCTGCTTCCGCTTTTTAGCATGCATGTAGTCTTGTGTTGCAGCTTCCCCAGGTTGGCACCTCATTTTTAGGTACACCTGGTGCTGCTTCTGGCATGCTCTTCTACACTCCTAGTTGAACCAGGGTTGGTGGTAATGGTAGAGTGAGGAATATGCCGGGCCATGAGGTTACAGATTGCGATGGAATACAATTCTGCTGCAGCTGGCCCACAGCGCCTCATGGATGCCCAGTTTTGAGCTGCTAGATCTGTTCTGAATCTATCCCATTTAGCACGGTGGTAGTGCCACACAACACGATGGAGGGTGTTCTCAGTGTGAAGACGGGACTTCGTCTCCACAATGACTGTGCGGTGGTTACTGCTGCCAATGCTGTCATGGACAGATGCATCTGCGACAGGTAGATTGGTGAGAATGAGGTCAAGTAGGTTTTTCCCTTATGTTGGTTCACTCACCACCTGTTGCAGGCCCAGACTGGCAGTTATGTCCTTCAGGACTCGGCCAGCAGTGGTGCTACTGAGCCACTCTTGGTGATGGACATTGAAGTCCCCCACCCAGCGTACATTCTGTGCCCTTGCTACTCTCAGTGCTTCTTCCAAGTGGTGTTCAACATGGAGGAGTACTGATTCATCAGCTGAAGGAGGGCGGTAGGTGGTAATCAGCAGGAGGTTTCCTTGCCCATGCTTGACCTGAAGCCATGAGACTTCATGGGGTCCGGAGTCAATGTTGAGGACTCCCAGGGCCACTCCTTCCTGACTGTATACCACTGTGCCGCCACCCCTGGTGGGTCTGTCCTGCCGGTGTGACAGGACATACCCAGGGATGGTGATGGAGGAGTTTGGGACATTGGCTGAAAGGTATGATTCTGTGAGTATGACTATGTCAGGCTGTTGCTTGACTAGTCTGTGGGACAGCTCTCCCAATTTTGGCACAAGTCCACAGATGTTGGTGAGGAGGACTTTGCAGGGTCGACTGGGCTGGGTGTGCCATTGCCGTGTCCATAGCCGGTGCCGCGGTCGGGTGGACCATCCGGTTTCATTCTTATTATTTTGTTTCGTAGCGGTTAGTTACAACTGAGTGACTTGCTAGGCCATTTCAGAAGGCAGTTAAGAGTCAACCACATTGCTGTGGGTCTGGAGTCACATATAGGCCAGACCAGGTAAGGACGGCAGATTTCCTTTCCGAAAGGACATTAGTGAACCTGATGGGTTTTTACCGATCCGATAGCTTCATGGTTATCATTATTGATACTAGCTTTTTATTCCAGATTTATTTAATTAACTGAATTTAAATTCCCCAGCTGCCATGGTGGGATGTGAACTCACGATCATTAGTCCAGGCCTACTGGATTACTAGCCCAGTGACATTACCACTACGCTACCGTTCCCTCAATTGGAGCTAGGGGTAAAGGTACAGGGAAAATTGGAGCAAGGAAAAAATCTTTCTCTCAGGTTTAAATTTGTATGGTATCTTGGAGAAACAGTGAGAACAGAGTTTCAGCTCAATAGAAAGCTTATACCAAATCATATTTCCTGATTTGGAAAGTTGCTGAGAAGTGGTAAAAATCTCAGAACTTTTACACCCACCAGCTCTGCTCTGCTGGTAGATGTAAACTTCATGGAATTAATCATTTTTTTTTGGCCATGGGCTTATTTAGGGAGGTGATTTTTCTGGTATTAATCAGGGCACCATGCTCTCCTCCTTTTCAGAAAGTGACAGATGAACAGTTCTAGAGTCCTGCCAAGTTAAATCATGTCTTCAACAATGCAGAAGAATAGTTCATCATGCAATAAAATTTTTATGCTATTTGGAAGACAGTACTTTGTATGGTTGACTCTACCTAGGTGGAAATGCTGGTGTTGTTGTACATTAAGGGGTAAAAATTGAGTCGCGCCCCATTTGGGGCGCTAACCTCGCTGGGGCGCGACTTTTAGCGCCCCGAATAAATTAGCGGCCCCACGCCAGAACTTCAGTGGTTGCGCCCCAAGAGGGAAGCGGGGCGCCACTGGAAGCACCCCGCATCCCTCTTGGGGCGCTGCGAGTGAATATCCTGGCGCTACGCGCTGCGGCACGTCGCGCCGCGGTATTGCAGGCCTTCCTCCCCTTCTTAAAGGGGAGGGACCCTGCGCAGCGCGAACCGGGGCCCAGCTGGGCCCCCAGGGATCGGGAGTGCCGGCAAAAGAGCCCGGCACTCAAGAGAAGTGCCGGGCTCTTGGAGCGCAGCCGGCACTTCACGGTGGGGGGGCTTCACGGGGGCCGGGGGCAGGTGCTGGCAGGCGGCCAGCAACAAAAATGGCCGCCTGCCACCTCCCCTTTAAATATCGCCGCCCCGGCCGCACGTACGCCTCCCTGAACCCGTCGGACATAGCGTCTGGCGGTAAATCAGGGGGCGCGACTGAAGATCGCGGCTGGAGCGCGAGCGGGGTGCTGCGCACGGCGATGACGTCATCGCCGGCGGCGCAGCGGCACAGGGCGCTACCGGCTGGCGCCGCCGCTAACCTCCCGCTGAATTTTTCGGGAGGCGTGGGCGGCGCTGCGCCCGGGCGTTAGCTGCTTTACGCCCCATTAGCGCCCTCTTAAGGCGCTAACGGGAGGCGCAAGCAGCTGAATTTTTCCCCCTAACTGTTTTATCAATGGTGGGTGGTATGTGACATTCAGAATTTTTTTTAAATTTGTTCTTGGGATGTGGGCACTGCTGGCAAGGCCATATTTAATGCCTATCCACAGTTGCCCTGAGAAGCTTGGAGTGGACCTTCTCCTTGAACTGCTGCAATGCTTGTGGTGATAGTGTTTTCACAACGGTGTTAGATAAGGAATTCCAGGATATTTAACCAGCAATGAGGTGATGGTGTTCCCACAATGTTGCTGCTTTAGTCTTTCTCAGTGGTAGATGTTGCTGTCGTGCATCCTGTAGATAGAACTTGAGTCCAGTGAAAGGGGCGCCACTCAAGCAAACTGCTTTGTCCTGGATAGTGTTGCGCTCCTTGAGTCCTTTGGTGAATATTCCATCACACTCCTGACTTAAGCCTTGTAGAATACCTCCCTACTGAATCTAAACCTTTGCCTGCATTGTTTCTTATACAAGTTGAGCTAAGTCCACCATTGCCAATAAATGTAGTTAGTGGAATAGTGTCCCAAAGAGTTCTCAGGACTACCCTAGTAATTCTACCCAGCTCACTCCTGACATGCCCAGCTGGACATTAACCTGTTCAGAGCAGGCGTAGGTGCCTTTCTGGGCCTACGGAAGACTCCAACAGTCGCGGACGATGGTAATCGATTAACACTGAATGGATTTTGATAAATGTTATCTCTTAGCTTCTCTTCAGCTCTTTTTGAGCCTCAGTTGCCCCCTTCCAGAGCAGCACAGTGCCACAATATCCACCCCCATCACCGGTGCATTGTGACTGCAGTAAGTACTATCTACAGTGACTTCTGCCTCCTCAGTGGGTCAGACGTTTCTCTTGCGCTACTACAGGTGCGGATAGCTACCTCGAATATTCAAATCAAACGATCTGGGACAGGGTTAAGCAGCAGACAGAAGTCCCACCTTGCCGGCTTTCCATCCTCCTAAGAGTCTGTGAAAATTTTAGCCTACTAAATTTAAATTGCAGCTGTATATTGCTGTCTGCTCCTTTGACTTAACATTTTATGTAGATGCAGCATAGCAACTGCGGAAATGGTCAGAAGTTGTATTGTCGTCATATTTATATCATTATATTATTACAAAGATCACCACCTGTTTCAGGCAGGAGCATCCTGTGCCACACCCGAATCCTACCGAAAACGCACATGATTTGCAAAAGGAGCAGAAACCTGATATTATGATTTCCACTTCCTCATCTGGCCCATTATACACTTTGAATTAGCACACATGGACATAAATGACATGAAAATTGACCCCAACAAATCCAAATATGAGTGGCTCAGCACTCAGTGTACAAGGTTACTGCTGTAAAATGGTCTAAAGTGCTTTTACATCCAACAGTCAAAAAATAGAGTCTCTGAAGGACTCACCGAAAGGACTTTGCAAGACAAAACCACAACTAATTTGGCAGTCTCAGCACCGATAATGAAATCTGCATGCTGCACAAGAAGTAAGTGCTTTATCTGAGGCTACAATTCAGGTCATGTAAGGTTTATGCATACCCTGCTTCTTTATTAACTCCTACTGGCGAAGGCTAGACTTGCCGTGAGTTCCCAAATGAAAAATATTCTGTAGCAGAATAGAATCTCATGCTATAAAAGCACTAAAAATAAAAATAGATTGGGCCCAATTTTCCTCTGCTTTGCATCTGGGGAGTCACTTCTTTGCTGGTGCAGAGCAGAGGGAAAAGGAGTGTAAGACCAATTAAGCCAGGTCTCCCCACCCCCTCCTTCACACTCCACGTGCATTTCTGAAGTGTCCTCAGAGCGTGGGTACAAAGGTCTTGCCTGAAATAGGCAGGCCTTTTTCAAATGTAAATGACTCAGGAGTAGAATCATAGAATTATACAGCACAGAAGGAGGCCATTCGACCCATCATACTTGTGCCAGGTCTTTGAAAGAGCTATCCGATTAGTCCCACTCCCCTGCTCGTTCCCCATCGCCGTGAAAATTTCAAAGTAACATCAGAGTGTCTCCTGCATTATTTCCCTGTTGGAGATTCGGGCACTGCAGTGCCCACTTACAACTTGCCCCCAGCACCTGCAGATTGGGGACTCTGAGAAAGGGCTGCCAGCACCTCCAAACTGGTAAGTGCTTCCTTTTTAGCAGCAACAATGTCACCTCATTGAGCTAGAGGCCTTCTGTTTGCTGTTTTTGGACAGTAGCCAGAAGAACCAGAAGCAAGCAGCCATCATCGCTTTTCACTTTCATACTAATGTCCTGAACCTGGAAATAAGGGCAGGTCCAGGCAGAGTGCACTTCGAACCCGGCCATTGCAGTGAACTCTTGCCCAATTATGGCTGATTTCCAAGACCCCCCTCTCTCCCAAACAGTAACTATGGCTGGATTTTGCCAATGGGGAGCTTTTGGAGGCGGGACACCCACTTGTTGGGTTTTAGTCCCGCCTCCATCGACTTCTGGCCAACCCACGCTATTTTCCCTTGATTGACCTTGTTAAGCCCGCCCTAGCATCGGAGAATGCAGCAGCCATCTGTCATCTCTGCCGGTGAGATGCGGCAGTCTCCGGTTCCCCAACTGTTGAAACCTGCAGGAAGAAACAAAGGTAAGTAAACATTTTCTATCACTTTACACTCACCTCACACACTTACCTCTCCACACTTGCATCCATCACTCACCTCCACAGCGCACTTTTGCACCCCTCCGACCCCCGCAGATCCACTGCTCGCCTCACTGACCCTGGCGGGGTTTCCCGATGTCGGGAAGCCCGCACTTGCAGGGGTAAAATGGGGATAATCCTCTTAACTGCCTGTTAACTACCTGTTAACAGGCAGTTAAGTGGCTGTAATCCCCTTCCCACCTCGGGGAGGCGGCTCCCAGCCCAAGTCAGGTACCCGCCTCCTGGGAAGATGGCACGGAGGCGGGTTGGGGGCGGGATGGGTACCCGCCCCCAGATTCTGCCATTTTCCCGGCAGTCCCACCTCCAAACCCGCCTCCCCAGGGCTGGCAAAATTCCCCCATGATGTTTTCCACTGCCAGCACCAATGGAGATTGGCGCTTAAAAGAACAAAAAATCAGGAAAACAGCATTATCAGCCAGTTTTAATGCAACTTCAAGGTGGGTAAATGCATATTAGGGATTAACTATCAAGTTATTTATTTAAAGGATCTCAAAGCCATATAATGAACTAAGTGTCGTCTTAGAAATAATGGCCTCAATAAGCCATGAATAAAAGGAAGGAAGGAACTTATTTTGCACTCTTATTATGTCATCAAACTGTGTCAAGACCATCAAAGTTGACCAATTTCCAGAGAATTAGTCCAAGACCACTGCACCATCCAGACCAACTACTCAAAAAGATCAGGAGCGTGCCTGGCCTGGGAATGATGGGTGTTCAGTCGGTGCCCAAAGTAGAAAGGGGTTCCGTTCCCCCATCACTGATGCTCCTTAACTTGTGGATCAGAAAAAAATGATCAAAACAAGGTTAGCATTATGTCATTTATTTCTATTATCGATTTCATTCTTTCAATTTGACAATTTACCAATAAAATTTTCACTCAATAGTGAGACTGCTGATACAATGGAACTTCTCTTTTTCCAGTTTCCACATTGACAGTATCAAACACAAAATGGCCAGATGCAATGCAGCCCCTATTCTCCCCCTCATCTTTACAAACATATATTGTTGTGACAATATGCAGAGCAACATCCATATTTGCAACAATAATTCTCCTTTCCCAATATTGTCCTTCTTTATTGTCTTTGTGAGTGGGATCATCCAATTTATATCAATCTGAATACAGATTTAATCTGTCAAATAGCATTCATTCATTACTAAACTGAAATAGCCCTTATAGCTAGAATCTTATTTAATCATTGGACAGCAAAAATTTATCCCATTTGCTAGCTGTATTTTAAACTCAAGTAAAATAGATATCAATTTTACAATCACAAAGAGGTAAAATGAAACAAAGAAAAAGCCAAATAGAATTTACACAGACATTTATTAAAATCTCAATTTTTCTTTCATTTTTATTGTTTGTACAGAGCTACGTTATTTCCTCCAGTTCAATGGTTTCATTTGTAGAACTAAAAGCTGATTCTGTCCATAATATCATAGCTTGTGTCACACTGTGATAAAAGTTTATCACTATGTTGTTCCTTTCACAGTGTGATTGCTTCCCATAGGACTAGCCCAATTAGCTGTCTATGAATGTATCTCATTAAGGGAGTAATTAGTAAAGACATCACTACTGCCCTTTCGGAATGCTGCAGCACCAGGTGATACCAATAAGCGCAAGTGATAATTAGAGATGTTTTTTAAATGTATTGCAAGTGCCAGTGTTCGCGCCCGGGTGTCCCTGGAGATGGAGCATGCCGTGTCCACCGGCACAATTAAGGGCTTCTGCAACCGGTGGGCACCAGAGGGACTGGAGTGCTTCATCACCGCCCAAAACAACATTTTAATTTGATTTGTTAAGTTTACATTAAAAGTTTATTTTTTAAGTTACAGTTTTATTGGTTGTGTCCCTTTAAAAGGGAGCACTTGCTTCCTTTTTTACTGGTGATGGCTGAAATTAAACAAGAGGTTGCAAGCGCTGATCCAACCCTACTCCTGTTAGTTTTATGCCATGGCATAGCCTGCACAGAATAAATTGCAGGCAGAAATTGTTGTGACTTTATAAATTTGATTCTCCTATGGCTTTTAGTTATCGCACATTCAGTTGAAAATATATTTGATCATATTGAATTTTTGATACTACTCCATGTGATTAAGCCAATAATAAGGATCTATAAATATTCTCATATTTAATTACAGATTTTTCTTTTGAAATACTTACGCTCAAATTTTGTTTCATACAATGTTTCATACACCACATTTTTCACTGTTCTCAGACACACAGGCCCTGAAATTCCACATAGCTCCCATGGGAGACCAGCAGACCGCTTCCCCCGCCCCCAAAGAGATGACATAAACAGATGGAAATCACCGTTTATTCTGACCTTTTGATGGGTTGTGCCGGACTGCTGCCAGAATTATGGCGGGTGACTAGGAGAACCCCTGTGGAATTTCAGGTCTAGTAGCTATTGTGTTTTTATTGTCTTTTTCACGGGCGTGGGGGGGGGGGAGGAATTTAGCTTTTATTACCAGGCAGAGAGTAAAACAGTCGGCCAATTGGTAATTGCATTATGTGCTTTTTTTCCTTTCTCTCCTATTCTCACGCACATAAGGCGAGAATTTTTACTTTGCGGGATGCGTATGGGCAGAGAGAGAGGGGGGGATGAGTGCCAAATGTGCCCGGCATCATCATCTGCATGCCACCAGTCAGCTGCCTGCCAAAAATGGTCAGAAAGTGGCAGCTGGCTGGCAGGCGGGAAAGGAAGATTGGGCAGCAGGAAGCCACCAGCCTGCACCAAAGGAAGGCTTGCCAGCTGCAGGGACGGGGCTATATAATATCCCTTCCTCACCACCATCCCCACCAATTTGTCCTGGGTGCTGGACAGGTGTAGCACACCCAAAGTGTACTACGCTTGCCTAGACTTCAGAGCACCCAAATGTGGTGGGAAAGTGAGAAAAGGGGCTGCCGGACTGGCTGCTGTCCTCACAGCCTTCTCGCTACAGCTGAAAAACAGCAGCAGCCAAAAGCTCTTCAAGTCCAAAGGGCTGTAGACGCACTGAAAAAGGTAAGATTAACTGTCTGAGACCATCCCTATTACATCTTGCCTGGCTTCCTTAGACACTCCAATCTGATAGGGTCCCAGTTGCAAAGCCTAACGCCAGCTTCTTTGGGCAGCCGTTAACATTTCTCTAAGAGGAAACTGAAATGGGAGGGCTGGAAACCCATCCCCCACTTAATTTTCAAGGCTGCCCTGATCCAGATATAGACCCGGGTCTGCCTTTATAGAGAAGCACCAGAAGTCCCAGGCAAAGGCCGAATGTAACGTTCCCCAAATGCTACAGAGAGGTAAATTAGAGCCTGGGCCTTTGATGCGAACCTAACATTTTCACTACAGAAAAGCTGCACAACTCCCAAATCTGAACTTTCCCACATGAACTTTTCAATTAACTACAGGTTGATTGTATTTAAATTAGCTTGTGGAATTCTCAGAGCCCATTCTTAATAGCTGTTGCCATTGGTAACTATTTGTGGTGTAATTTGTTGAGAAACGAATTACTTAGAAATGCGCACTAAATGGTTTCTGCTTTATATCTGCTTTTATATCTGCTTTACATCTGCTTTATATCCCACTGACTTACATTTTTCATTTGATTTAGAATTATTTTTGGTGCATCTTTGTTATTATGTTCAAATGTGAAGTAAAATCATTAGAAATATTAGCATTAATCTATATACTTAATAAAAAGTTTTGTGCCTGCAGTTAATGTGTCTGTAACCAATGTTGATAATGCCTGTCAATTTTCTTCTTTCTCGTGGGTTAAATGCAGAAGGCAGAATTTTCCAGGACCCTACACCACCAGCTGGGCCTTAAATGTAATGGGCAGTTTATTGGAAAATCACAGGTGCATGGGCCATGATTTCCATTCATTTGGTGGAGCTCTACCCAGTCTGGCCTACACATGCTTTTATTCCATTTTACGCGGTTGACTCTTAATGCCCTCTGAAGTGTCCTAGCGAGCCACTTAGTTGTACCAACAATCGATATGAAGCACAAAAAAATATATATTGGACAGACCTCTCGCAAACAACCCACACATTGGATCAGGGCAAGACTCGGGCAATCTCATTCCAGCAGACCTGCAACGTGTTCCTCACTAACATCTGGGAACTGGTGCCCAAGTTGGGAGAGCTGTCCCACAGACTAGTCAAGCAACAGCCTAAAGTAGTTACGTAGCCATAATCACAAAATCACATTTATCAGCCAGCATTCTGGAGTCCTCCATCACCATTCAAAATGCCAGTTTGGCTCAGCGATAGCACTCTCATCTTTGATTCATAAGTTTGTTGCTGTCAAGCACTTTGGGACATCCTAAGTGTGGAACTATCACTGTGATAAGTGGGACAGAAAAAGGGCCGATCTAGTAGCCAAAAAATGGATACCCATGAGGTGCTGTGTGCTATCAGCAGCAGCAAAATTGTATACCACCACATACTGTAACCTCTTAGCCTGGCATATCGCTCACTCCTCCATCACCGTCAAGCCAGGTGACTAAGCCTGGTTTCAAGGGGAATATGGAAGAGTATTCAGAAGCAGCACCAGGTATTCCCTAGAATGAAATGCAAACTAGTGAAGCTATGACACAGGGCTGCCTGCACACTAAACACCAAAAGCAACAGACTAGAGACAGAGCAAAGTGGTTACACAACCAACAAATCAGAGCACAGCTCCCTACCCCAACTACATCTAGTTTAGAATGGTAGTCAATCAGGCAACTAACATGAATATCCTCCCTTCAGCCATGGTGCAGTCCAGTACATGAGTGGAAGAGACAAAATCCAAGTGTTTGCAAGCATTTTTAGCCAAAAGTGCCGATTGGGTTGCCCACCCCACCTCCTCCCTGCTCTCCCCCAGGCCTCATGGAGCCCTCAAGGAGGCCAATCCCATTGAGAAAGTAATTGCTTAGTCTTTGAGAATCCAGACTGCTTTCCTGGCTTTAACCTCCCGACCCCAATGGGGCCCACTTCTGCCCACGTAGAAGCTGGTACACTTCAGTTCACTTAGCATATTAGCCTCACATCCGACACCAGTTCCCAACTGAACTGGGGAAGCAGAAACTCCTGGCGTAGAGTGTCTTCACTTCTAGGACTGCCCCCAGCATCCTTTACCTTGTGGCAGGGAAGTTCAATGCCTTACAAGCATGACTGGAAAATCCCAGAAACAGCAAGGACCTGATGCAACCGGATCCTTGCTGTTTTCCTAAGGGTTCAGCCAGACTCTTGCTGGAGTTACGGCAGGAGTCGAGCAGGTTCACTAATGTCCTTTAGGGAAGGAAATCTGCCGTCCTTACCTGGTCTGGCCTATATGTGACTCCAGACCCAAAGCAATGTGGTTGACTCTTAACTGCCCTCTGAAACGGCCTAGCAAGCCACTCAGTTGTAAGTAACCACTACGAAACACAACAATAAGAATGAAACCGGACGGACCACCCGGCATCGACCTTGGCACCGGCTACGGACACGGCAACGGCACACCCAGCCCAGTCGACCCTGCAAAGTCCTCCTCACCAACATCTGGGGACTTGTGCCAAAATTGGGAGAGCTGTTCCACAGACTAGTCAAGCAACAGCCTGACATAGTCATATTCACAGAATCATACCTTTCAGCCAATGTCCCAAACTCCTCCATCACCATCCCTGGGTATGTCCTGTCAAACAGGCAGGACAGACCCACCAGGGGTGGTGGCACAGTGGTACACAGTCAGGAGTGAGTGGCCCTGGGAGTCCTCAACATTGACTCTGGAACCCATGAAGCCTCATGGCTTCAGGTCAAGCATGGGCAAGGAAACCTCCTGCTGATTACCACCTACTGCCCTCCCTCAGCTGATGAATCAGTACTCCTCCATGTTGAACACCACTTGGAAGAAGCACTGAGAGTAGCAAGGGCACAGAATGTACTCTGGGTGGGGGACTTCAATGTCCATCACCAAGAGTAGCTCGGTAGCACCACTACTGACCGAGCTGGCCGAGTCCTGAAGGACATAACTGCCAGACTGGGCCTGCGACAGGTGGTGAGAGAACCAACACGAGGGAAAAACCTACTTGACCTCGTCCTCACCAATCTACCTGTCGCAGATGCATCTGTCCATGACAGCATTGGCAGCAGTGACCACCGCACAGTCATTGTGGAGACGAAGTCCCGTCTTCACACTGAGGACACCCTCCATCGTGTTACATAGATACATAGATACATAGAAGATAGGAGCAGGAGTAGGCCATCCGGCCCTTCGAGCCTGCTCCGCCATTTAATGAGATCATGGCTGATCCTCCAATTCAGTATCCCATCCCCGCCTTCTCTCCGTAACCCTTAACCCCTTTTGCCTGTAGAAATATATCTAATTCCCTCTTAAATATATTTAATGAGCTGGCGTACACTGCCCTCTGTGGCAATGAGTTCCACAGGTTCACCACCCTCTGAGTGAAGAAATTCCCCCTCATTTCTGTCCTAAATGGTTTAGCCCTTATCCTTAAATTATGTCCTCTAGTTCTGTTCTCACCCGCCAAGGGAAACATTCCTTCTGCATCTAGTCTGTCTAGACCTGTCAGAATTTTATACACTTCTATGAGGTCCCCTCTCAATCTTCTAAACTCCAGTGTGTACATCCCTAAACTACATAGTCTCTCCTCATAGGTCAATCCCGCCATTCCTGGTATCAGCCTGGTGAATCGCCGCTGCACCCCCTCCATGGCAAGAACATCTTTCCTCAGATGAGGCGACCAAAACTGTACACAGTACTCGAGGTGTGGTCTCACCAGTGCCCTGTACAGCTGCAGCAAGGTATCCCTGTTCCTGTATTCCAACCCTTTTGCTATGAAGGCCAGCATACTGTTTGCCTTCCTGACCACCTGCTGCACCTGCATGCTCGCCTTCAGTGACTGGTGTACAAGAACACCCAGGTCTCTCTGTACTTCCCCCTCTCCCAATTTATTGCCATTTAAATAATAATTTGCCCTCCCGTTCCTGCACCCAAGGTGGATAACTTCGCACTTGTCCACATTATAGTGCATCTGCCATTTATCCGCCCAATCACCCAGTCTGTCCAAATCGCTCTGGAGCTTCCTGGTCTCCTCCTCTGAGCCCACCCCCCCTCCTAGTTTAGTGTCGTCTGCAAATTTGGAAATGCTGCATCCGACTCCCTGATCCAGGTCATTAATGTAAATTGTGAACAGCTGGGGACCCAGGACAGATCCCTGCGGTACCCCACTTGTTACTGCCTGCCATTCAGAAAATGAGCCATTTATTCCAACTCTCTGTTTTCTATCTGACAGCCAGTTCTCTATCCACGTCAATACTTTCCCCTTTATCCCATGAGCTTCAATTTTCCATGCTAATCTTTGATGTGGGACCTTGTCGAAGGCCTTTTGGAAGTCCAGGTACACCACATCTACTGGCTCTCCCCCATCTATTTTACCAGTTACTCCCTCAAAAAATTCCAATAGATTAGTCAAGCACGATTTACCCTTTGTAAATCCATGTTGACTCTGTCCTATCCTGTCCCCATTTGCTAAGTGCTCCGCTATTTCATCCTTAATGATGGACTCCAGCATTTTGCCCACAACTGATGTAAGGCTTACAGGTCTGTAATTACCTGCTTTTTCCCTACCCCCCTTTTTGAATAGTGGGGTAACGTTAGCTACCCTCCAATCCATGGGCACTGTTCCCGAGTCTAATGAATTCTGAAAAATCATACTTAGTGCATCCGCTATCTCTAGGGCCACCTCCTTCAGTACCCTAGGATGCATGTTATTAGGCCCTGGGGATTTGTCCGCCTTCAATCCCTTTAGCTTCCTTAACACCATATCCTTAGAGATATTGATTTGCGTCAGTTCCTCCTTTGCCAATGTCCCTATTTTTCCCGATATCCCAGGGAGGTTTTTTGTGTCTTCCTTCGTAAAGACTGACCCAAAGTATGCATTTAGTTGGTCTGCCATTTCCTTATTTCCCGTTATATATTCCCCCGTATCTGACTGCAATGGACCAACTTTGGTTTTCACCAGTCTTTTCCTCTTGATATACTTATAAAGGCTTTTGGAGTTAGTTTTTATATTTTCCGCCAGCTTGCTTTCGTAAGCTATTTTGCCCCTCTTGATTAAGCCCTTTGTCCTCCTTTGCTCTATCTTAAACTGTTCCCAATCTTCCGCTCTGGCGCTTTTTTTGGCTATTTTATACGCCCTATCTTTGGATTTTATGCTGTCTCTAATTTCCCCTGTTATCCACGGTTGAGTCACCTTTTTAGATTTCCTTTTATGCCAGATTGGTATAAACAATTTTTGCAATTTTGTCATTCTATCTTTAAATGCTTGCCATTGTTTATCTACCTCCAGTCCTCCCAGGAACGTTGTCCAATCAGACCTACTCAGTTCCCGTCTAATGGCATCATAATTCCCCTTGTTTAAATTCAGGACCTTAGTCTCTGAGTCAATTTCTTCGCTCTCCATTTCGAGTGAGAAATCGATCATGTCACGCTCTGACCCAAGGGTCCCCGTACAACAAGATTACTAATTAGTCCCTTCTCATTGCACAGTACCCAGTCCAATATAGCCTGTTCCCGAGTTGGTTCCTCGACATATTGATCCAGATAACCATCCCTTAAACACTCAAGGAATTCCTCCTCCTCATTATTTTTACTGATTAGGCTAGTCCAATCTATATGTAAGTTAAAGTCACCTATGATGACAGCTGTGCTCTTATTGCACGCTTCTCTAATTTCCCTCGTGATGCCCTCCCCAACCTCTATTTTACTATTTGGAGGCCTATATACCACTAATGTTTTTCGCCCCTCGCTATTTCTTAGCTCCACCCATATAGATTCTGTATTAATTGTGTGGCACTACCACCGTGCTAAATGGGATAGATTCAGAACAGATCTAGCAGCTCAAAACTGGGCATCCATGAGGCGCTGTGGGCAGCAGAATTCTATTCCATCACAATCTGTAACCTCATGGCCCGGCATAACCCTCACTCTACCATTACCACCAAGACAGGGGACCAACCCTGGTTCAACAAGGAGTGTAGAAGAGCATGCCAGGAGCAGCACCAGGTGTACCTAAAAATGTGGGGCCAACCTGGGCAAGCTGCAACACAGGACTACATGCATGCTAAAAAGCGGAAGCAGCATTCTATAGACAGGGCTAGGCGATCCCACAATCAACGGATCAGATCAAAGCTTTGCAGTCTTGCCACATCCAGTCGTGAATGGTGGTGGACCATTAAACAACTAATGGAAGGAGGAGGCTCCAAGAATATCCCCATCCTCAATGATGTTGGAGCCTAGCACGTGAGTGCAAAAGACAAGGCTGAAGCGTTTGCAACCAACTTCAGCCAGAAGTGCCGAGTGGATGAGATATATCCGCCTACTCCCGAGGTCCCCACCATCACAGAAGCCAGTCTTCAGCCAATTCGATTCACTCCACGGGATATCAAGAAACGGCTGAGCGCACTGGATACAGCAAAGGCTATGGGCCCCGACAACATCCCGGCTATCGTGCAGAAGACTTGTGCTCCAGAACTAGCCGCGCCTCTAGCCAAGCAGTTCCAGTACAGCTTCAACACTGGCATCTATCCAACAATGTGGAAAACTGCCCAGGTATGTCCTGTCCACAAAAAGCAGGACAAATCCAACCCGGCCAATTACCGCCCCATCAGTCTACTCTCAATCATCAGCAAAGTGATGGAAGGTGTCATCGACAGTGCTATCAAGCGGCACTTACTCACCAATAACCTGCTCATTGATGCCCAGTTTGGATTCCGCCAAGACCACTCGGCTCCCGACCTCATTACAGCCTTGGTTCAAACATGGACAAAGGAGCTGAATTCCAGGGGTGAGGTGAGAGTGACTGCCCTTGACATCAAGGCAGCATTTGACCGAGTCTGGCATCAAGGAGCCCTAGTAAAACTGAAGTCAATGGGAATCAGGGGGAAAACGCTCCACTGGCTCAAGTCATACCTAGCACAAAGGAAGATGGTTGTGGTGGTTGAAGGTCAATCATCACAGCCCCAGGACATCGCTGCAGGAGTTCCTCAGGGCAGTGTCCTAGGCCTAACCATCTTCAGCTGCTTCATCAATGACCTCCCCTCCAACATAAGGTAAGAAATGGGGATGTTCGCTGATGACTGCACAGTGTTCAGCGTCATTCACAACTCCTCAGATAATGAAGCAGTCCATGCCCGCATGCAACAAGACCTGGACGACGTTTAGGCTTTGGCTGATAAGTGGCAGGTAACATTAGCGCCACAGAAGTGCCAGGCAATGACTATCTCCAACAAGCGAGAGTCTAACCACCGCTCCTTGACATTCAATGGCATTACCATCGCCGAATCCCCCACCATCAACATCCTGGGGGTCACCATTAACCAGAAACTTAACTGAACCAGCCACATAAATACTGTGGCAACAAGAGCAGGTCAGAGGCTAGGTATTCTGCGGCGAGTGTCTCACCTCCTGACTCCCCAAAGCCTTTCCAACATCTACAAGGCACAAGTAAGGAGTGTGATGGAATACTCTCCACTTGCCTGGATGAGTGTAGCTCCAACAACACTCAAGAAGCTCGACACCATCCAGGACAAAGCAGTCCAATTGATTGGCACCCCATCCACCAACTTAAACATTCACTCCCTCCACCACATGCGTATCGTGGCTGCAATGTGTACCATCTACAAGATGCACTGCAGCAACTCACCAAGGCTTCTTCGGCAGCACCTCCCAAACCCACGACCTCTTCCACCTAGAAGGACAAGGGCAGCAGGCGCATGGCAACACCACCACCTCCAAGTTCCCCTTCAAGTCACACACCATCCTGACTTAGAAATATATCGCCGATCCTTCATCGTCACTGGGTCAAAATCCTGGAACTCCCTACCTAACAGCACTGTAGGAGTACCATCACCACACGGACTGCAGCGGTTCAAGAAGGTGGCTCAACACCACCTTCTCAAGGGCAACTAGGGATGGTCAATAAATGCTGGCCTTGCCCGCAATGCCCAGATCCCATAAACGAATAAAAAAAAAGAACCCCCAAGGAAATTCAAGGCCCAGGTGTCAAGGAAAGATACAGGGGGTGATTTTGTCAATGGGGGCGCGTTGGAGGCAGGACTGCTGCTTGTCGGGTTTTAGTCTCACCTCCATCGACGTGGCCAACCCACGCTATTTTCCCTTGATTGACCTTGTTAAACCGCCCAGCGGGCTTAGCAGGTCAATTAAGGGGAAGCCTTAATTTTTGACAGATGAATTGTCATCGTTTGACAGCTTTGAGAAGTTGTCAAACACTGACATTCTCTGTTGTTTGGTGAGTTCTTGTACTCAAGGCTCACCAAACCTATTTTCTGAGCAGAATGCAGATGGCTGTTGCATCGGAGAATGCAGCAGCCATTCTGTCATCTCTGCCGTGGAGATGCCGGAGCCTCCGGATCAACGATTGAAGCCTGCAGGAAGAAACAAAGGTAAGTAAACTTTAACTAACACTTTACACTCACCTCACATTCTTACCTCTCCACACTTGCACCCATCACTCACCTCCACAGCGTACTTTTGGAATCCTCCGACCCCCGCAGGTCCACTGCTCGCCTCGCTGACCCTGGCGGGGTTTCTCGACTTCGGGAAGCCTGCACCTCTGATGGAAAAATGGGGATAATCCTCTTAACTGCCTGTTAACTACCTGTTAACAGACAGTTAAGCGGATGTAATCCCCTTCCCGCCTCCAGGAGACGGGACCTGCCACGGGTCGGGTACCCGCCTCCTGGGCAGATGGGACAGAGGCGGGTTGGGGGCGGGTGGGTACCCGCCCCCAGATTCTGCCATTTTCCCGGCAGTCCCGCCTCCAAACCCACCTCCCCAGGGCTGGCAAAATCGCCCCCACAGTTACAGGAAGAGAGAGACACACTTTGTCCTTGAACAATGACAAGAGCGATCAACTCGTATGTGTCACTTTAACAAAAACTGCAGCATTGAAGAAAAAGGTAAAAGCTTAATGATGCTGATATTTTGAAAGTGAGTTGAATGTTCCCCAAATAAGCAGTCTGTTGAGCTGTTATTGCACTATGGTTTTAGATAGTTTGGGCAATAATATAAGTTTTTATGCTCTTTTTGTGGAGTATGTGGTAAAAACTATGAATTGACTTGATTATTGTGCTGAGACATTATATGGTATTATGTTTATGTTTTAATATATGGCACAAAACCATCAGATTTTACCATTTGAAAAAGAAGTCCCCTAAAGACTTGCAACAAAGTTTGACAAAAGGATTCTGAGCCCAAATATCAGATCCCAGCATGTGGTGGACAGAAGAGAGGGTAAGCTGGCCACCTATAGATCCTCTCCCTCCTTCAGTGGCTTTGGCCCATCCCGCTGCCACATTCGGTGCCACCTCCTCTCTTTTATTCTTACCAGTGGTTGGTGGTACTATGGAAATCGGCCTGTTTCCCTAGCCCCGCCCCTGCCATCACTTAAATGTACCAGGACGATCAAAGGGTGGTCAGCCAAGTTCCTTGCTGGGCTATGGTGAAGGAAAATTCCCTGCAGCCTTGTAAAGGGCAGGGATCTTGCCGTCTATCTTTTGCTCCAATTACCCTGTTCCAGCGACACTACACCACCCAATGCCAGGAAGTATAGTGAAGAAAAATCCAGCCCTGAGTATCAGCTGGTTCCATTCATTAACGTTCTTTTCTCCACTCTGCCAATCTTTTCCCTTCACTCCCCCCTCCTCTCCTGAAGGTACTGACACATTGTTGGTAGTCATTTCCATGGGCAGCAGTCACCCATCTGGTACCTTGTTCAGGTTGAGTGATTTTTCAAGTGTTATTCTATAAATTGAAGCCAGTACCTCCCATCCACATTTGCAAAGTGGGCACCTACCTAGTAGTGAGCTTGCAGAACAGGCTACACAGGCTCCAGCGCAACAGAGCTGTGAAACTTGCTGCAAGTACACCTGCAGTTAACGTATACCATAGGTCTGGTACTGTCAGTGGCCGTAATGTGTAGTTGAGTCTTTTTCCTCTGCCTCCTTCTAAAAAACTCCACAACACACATAAGAACATGTCACTGGTCACACATGAGGTGTTTGGCAACTGCTGCCAGTGTTAGGTCTATGTTGCAATGCTATTCTATGGGAAGTTCCCCTGGAGTGGCAAGGAGACATTAAACAAGCAATGGGAGTGTTGCACCATTCCATCTTTTAACCACAGATTTGCTTTCCTGCCTGCGCAATTATTTTGCAAGCTCTCACCTTTAAGTTGCTACATCCCTCTAAATTTATCCATCCCGTCTTTTAGCACTGCTTAAATGCAGTTTCCCATCCATTCTTTGATGAACTCCCAATGCTTGGGCCCATATGATGCGGAGATGCCGGTGTTGGACTGGGAACTCACCTGCACTGTATCAATAGGTGTGACCCTAGCTCTACCTTTCCCTGACCACCAACTTCAAGGCTGATAACTATGCTTTCTGACTTACTGCTTGGCCTAAACTCCTGAATACATTAATATTTCCTTGATCTCAACAATGACAAAACTGAAGACATCCTGTCACCTCCCATCATATGCTCCTCACTCCAACTTGATTAATTGTCTGTACTTCCCTCTAAGACTGATTCTGGTGGTGTGCAACCTTGGCATCACATTCAACTCTGAGCTGAGCTATTTGTCCAACATCCAGTTTCTCAGGATCATGCTCTTCCAGCTCTGAAACATAACTCATAAATGCTCCTAATTCTTCGCCACTGCCAAGCTCCTAATCGATGTGCTTTCTCTCTCGGGTTAGCTCTGTTATTGACTTTGAATCAGAAGATTATGGGTTCATGCAGTACTCGAAGACTTGAGCAAATAAACTAGGATGACACCTTAGTGCAGTACTGAGGGAGTGCTACATTCTTAGAGGTGCTCTCTTTCACATAAACCACAGTCCATCTGTTGAAGTGGACATTAAAGATCTCATGACACTACTCCTGGTGTCCTGGCCAACATTTTTCTCTCAACCAACACTACTAAAAGCAGATTAACTGGTCATTTACCTCATTCGCTTTTTTTGTGCGATCTTGAAGTATACAAATTAGCTGCAACATTTAACAACATAACAACAGTAACTGCACTTCAAAAGTAATTAATTGAATTGAAGCACTTTAAGATGTGCTAAGAACACAATAAGGTGCTATATTCAAATGATACACATGCCTTTACTAACTGATTGAGAGGTCGCACACACCAGGTTATAGTCCAACAGTTTTATTTGAAATCACAAGCTTTCGGAGCTATCGATTGCTCCTTCCTCAGGTGAAGTAAATTAGATACAGAATCGCCAAAGCATATATAGATAGAGAACAAAGCATGTGTACCTTACAATTGCAGACCACATGCTTTGTTCTCTATCTATATATGCTATATATGCTTTGGCGATTCTGTATCTAATTTACTTCACCTGAGGAAGGAGCAATCGATAGCTCCGAAAGCTTGTGATTTCAAATAAAACTGTTGGACTATAACCTGGTGTTGTGCGACCTCTCAATTTTGTCCACCCCAGTCCAACACCGGCATCTCCGCATCATGTTTACTAACCGATAACAGAGAGAGAACTCAGTAACTAACACACATACCATAACTCACTGATAGCTGTTAGGCAGAAAACCTTGTAACTATACATAGTCTTATTTCTATTAACAGCTAAAGACAGAACCTGGTAACAATATCACATATCCTCACCAACTGATAGCAGCTATAGGAAAAGAAACTTTGTAACAATACTGTAGGAAAAAATGAATTGAAGATCTGATAGGAAGAACTGTATTAACATTCAAGTCTTGGATTTTATATATGCTGTTGACTCAGGGAGTACATCCTACATAAACTGACTCACTTAAAGAAACCGTCAGTCAATGATTAAGGTAAATATAATGCAGTACTGCCAAGATACATTAACACTTACCACAGCTGATAGACCACAAGGACATGGCACAAAATTCAATGTATTGCTAACAACTGGTTTAATTAATGGGCCCGAAATTCTGCAGGAACTGCTCCGCTGGCAGAAGAGTGGTGGCGTGGAACCCCTCACGAACCTTGCAGTAGCTTGTAGACCTTGTCCTAAATTGTGTTGATGGAGTCAATTTCAAGTGGACAGGTGGGGGGAGGGGGCAATGGGGGCTGCTTTAACATTGTGGCCATAAAGTGGAAAAAGGAATAACTCTCTTTGTCATTTGTTGAGTGAGACAGTTCACATTATCTATGTTAATGTTAAGTTATCAATCACAAGACTACTAAAACAAATCTCTTTTATTTTAGTTATCCAACCTATAATTTGAATATCTGCTACAATACATATATCCTTACAACCAAATTTCAGTTACTGAGCTAGGGTACAGTAATCTACTGGTTATAGTACTGGACTAGTAAGAGTTTATGACATCATATCCCATCATGACAATTTGTGAAAGTGAACTCAATAAATCTGGGAATTTGTGGCCTAACACCAGAAACCAAGTGTGAAAGTCGTAGAGTCGTAGAGTCATAATGGCACAGAAGGAGGCCATTCGACCAATCATAGATACATAGATACATAGAAGATAGGAGCAGGAGTAGGCCATCCGGCCCTTCGAGCCTGCTCCGCCATTTAATGAGATCATGGCTGATCCTCCAATTCAGTATCCCGTCCCCGCCTTCTCTCCGTAACCCTTAACCCCTTTTGCCTGTAGAAATATATCTAATTCCCTCTTAAATATATTTAATGAGCTGGCGTACACTGCCCTCTGTGGCAATGAGTTCCACAGGTTCACCACCCTCTGAGTGAAGAAATTCCCCCTCATTTCTGTCCTAAATGGTTTAGCCCTTATCCTTAAATTATGTCCTCTAGTTCTGTTCTCACCCGCCAAGGGAAACATTCCTTCTGCATCTAGTCTGTCTAGACCTGTCAGAATTTTATACACTTCTATGAGGTCCCCTCTCAATCTTCTAAACTCCAGTGTGTACATCCCTAAACTACATAGTCTCTCCTCATAGGTCAATCCCGCCATTCCTGGTATCAGCCTGGTGAATCGCCGCTGCACCCCCTCCATGGCAAGAACATCTTTCCTCAGATGAGGCGACCAAAACTGTACACAGTACTCGAGGTGTGGTCTCACCAGTGCCCTGTACAGCTGCAGCAAGGTATCCCTGTTCCTGTATTCCAACCCTTTTGCTATGAAGGCCAGCATACCGTTTGCCTTCTTGACCGCCTGTTGCACCTGCATGCTCGCCTTCAGTGACTGGTGTACAAGAACACCCAGGTCTCTCTGTACTTCCCCCTCTCCCAATTTATTGCCATTTAAATAATAATTTGCCCTCCCGTTCCTGCACCCAAGGTGGATAACTTCGCACTTGTCCACATTATAGTGCATCTGCCATTTATCCGCCCAATCACCCAGTCTGTCCAAATCGCTCTGGAGCTTCCTGGTCTCCTCCTCTGAGCCCACCCCCCCTCCTAGTTTAGTGTCGTCTGCAAATTTGGAAATGCTGCATCCGACTCCCTGATCCAGGTCATTAATGTAAATTGTGAACAGCTGGGGACCCAGGACAGATCCCTGCGGTACCCCACTTGTTACTGCCTGCCATTCAGAAAATGAGCCGTTTATTCCAACTCTCTGTTTTCTATCTGACAGCCAGTTCTCTATCCACGTCAATACTTTCCCCTTTATCCCATGAGCTTCAATTTTCCCTGCTAATCTTTTATGTGGGACCTTATCGAAGGCCTTTTGGAAGTCCAGGTACACCACATCTACTGGCTCTCCCCCATCTATTTTACCAGTTACTCCCTCAAAAAATTCCAATAGATTAGTCAAGCACGATTTACCCTTTGTAAATCCATGTTGACTCTGTCCTATCCTGTCCCCATTTGCTAAGTGCTCCGCTATTTCATCCTTAATGATGGACTCCAGCATTTTGCCCACAACTGATGTAAGGCTTACAGGTCTGTAATTACCTGCTTTTTCCCTACCCCCCTTTTTGAATAGTGGGGTAACGTTAGCTACCCTCCAATCCATGGGCACTGTTCCCGAGTCTAATGAATTCTGAAAAATCATACTTAGTGCATCCGCTATCTCTAGGGCCACCTACTTCAGCACCCTAGGATGCATGTTATCAGGCCCTGGGGATTTGTCCGCCTTCAATCCCTTTAGCTTCCTTAACACCATATCCTTAGAGATATTGACTTGCGTCAGTTCCTCCTTTGCAAATGTCCCTATTTTTCCCGATATCCCAGGGAGGTTTTTTGTGTCTTCCTTCGTAAAGACTGACCCAAAGTATGCATTTAGTTGGTCTGCCATTTCCTTATTTCCCGTTATATATTCCCCCGTATCTGACTGCAATGGGCCAACTTTGGTTTTCACCAGTCTTTTCCTCTTGATATACTTATAAAAGCTTTTGGAGTTAGTTTTTATATTTTCCGCCAGCTTGCTTTCGTAAGCTATTTTGCCCCTCTTGATTAAGCCCTTTGTCCTCCTTTGCTCTATCTTAAACTGTTCCCAATCTTCCGCTCTGGCGCTTTTTTTGGCTATTTTATACGCCCTATCTTTGGATTTTATGCTGTCTCTAATTTCCCCTGTTATCCACGGTTGAGTCACCTTTTTAGATTTCCTTTTATGCCAGATTGGTATAAACAATTTTTGCAATTTTGTCATTCTATCTTTAAATGCTTGCCATTGTTTATCTACCTCCAGTCCTCCCAGGAACGTTGTCCAATCAGACCTACTCAGTTCCCGTCTAATGGCATCATAATTCCCCTTGTTTAAATTCAGGACCTTAGTATCTGAGTCAATTTCTTCGCTCTCCATTTCGAGTGAGAAATCGATCATGTTATGATCGCTCTGACCCAAGGGTCCCCGTACAACAAGATTACTAATTAGTCCCTTCTCATTGCACAGTACCCAGTCCAATATAGCCTGTTCCCGAGTTGGTTCCTCGACATATTGATCCAGATAACCATCCCTTAAACACTCAAGGAATTCCTCCTCCTCATTATTTTTACTGATTAGGCTATTCCAATCTATATGTAAGTTAAAGTCACCTATGATGACAGCTGTGCTCTTATTGCACGCTTCTCTAATTTCCCTCGTGATGCCCTCCCCAACCTCTATTTTACTATTTGGAGGCCTATATACCACTCCTATTAATGTTTTTCGCCCCTCGCTATTTCTTAGCTCCACCCATATAGATTCTGTATTAACTGAGTTAATATCCTTCCTTTCAATTGCATTTATCCCTTCTTTTACCAGCAATGCTACCCCTCCTCCCTTTCTTTTTTGTCGATCCTTCCTAAATACTGAATACCCCTGTATGTTAAGCTCCCAGCCCTGCTCACCCTGCAACCATGTTTCCGTAATCCCAATTAGATCATAATTATTAACCTCTATTTCCACAGCTAATTCATCTACCTTGTTCCTGATGCTTCTCGCATTAAGGTATAAAACCCTCAGGCTTTTTTTATGCTCACATTTTTTATGAATTAGTTTGGCCCTTTGTTTTTTGTTCCTCACCCTTTTACCATTTATTTCTGTCTGCCTTTCACTTTCCTCTATTTCGCTACATAGGTTTCTAGCCCCCTGCCATACTAGTTTAAATGCTCCCGAACTGCTTTATCAAAAATTACCCCGAGAACATCAGTTCCATCTTTGCACAGGTGTAGACCGTCCCTTTTGTATAGGTCACACCGACCACAAAACTGGTTCCAATGCCTCAAAAATTTAAAACCCTCCCTCTTGCACCAAATCAAGTCCATGCCGGCTCTCTGTAGAGCAATCCAGTCAGTCCCATTCCCCCACTCTATCCCCATAGCCCTGCAAGTTTATTTCCCTCAAGTGCCTATCCAGTCTCCCCTTGAAAGCATTGAGTGTCTCCGCTTCCACCACTTCCGTCGGCAGCGAGTTCCAGGTCCTCACCACTCGCTGCGTAAAAATGTTTATCTTCACGTCACCCCTGTATCTCTTGCCCAAAACCTTAAATCTGTGTCCCCTAGTCCTTGTACCATCAACTAGTGGGAACAGCCTTTCCCCGTCTAGCCTATCCAAACCCGTCATAATCTTGTGCACCTCTATCAAATCACCCCTCAACCTCCTTTGCTCTAATGAAAACAAATCCAGCTTCTCCAACCTGTCCTTGTAGCTAAGGTCCCCCATCCCCGGAACCATTCTGGTAAATCTCCTCTGCACCCTCTCAAGGGCCTTCAAATCCTTCCTAAAGTGTGGTGACCAGAATTGGACGCAATACTCCAGTTGTGGCCTAACCAGCGCTTTATAAAGGTTCAGCATAACTTCTCTACTTTTGTACTCAATACCTCTATTTATGAAGCCCAAGATCTCATATGCTTTGCTAACCACTCTCTCAATATGTCCCGCCACCTTCAGGGACCTATGCACATTAACTCCCAGGTCCCTCTGTCCCTGCACACTCTTTAAAACTGTGCCATTAAGTGTATATTGCCTCTCCCTGTTCCTTCTCCCAAAATGCATCACCTCACACTTCTCTGTATTAAATTCCATCTGCCACTTGTCTGCCCATTCTGCTAGCCTTTCTATGTCCTGTTGCAGCAAAGCTGTTGGATTATGACTAATGTCGTTCAGGGAAGTGAACCTGTCAATTGTGATTCCAGTTCCACAATAAGTGATGAACACTTAATGCCCACGGAAGATAGCCAGACCACCTTCTCACGTCACTTGCATTCTGAGAATAAGTCCAAAAAAAAGTTAGCGAGAGAATATCATAACACTTACCCTGCTACCTGATAAGGAGAGAGATAATTAGGTAACAATACATGGACACTCACTACACATTAAGAGTTAGAGAGAGAAACCTGGTAATAGAGCATATAGTATCACCACCTGACAGCAGCTAGTGAGAAAAATAGAGTCTGACCATTGAGTCATAAATAAAGGGGATAGGTTTTCCAATTACAGTAAATGACCTGTTCTCCGGGTTACATATGTAGATTATCTCATTTTTTTCATTTCTAGATAAAATATTCCATTTCATTTATTGTATAAGTGCCGATTTAAACAAAATACTGAAGCAGGTATAGAAGTCTTCATACGGAATCATTTAAAAATTAAAATAACAAAAAAGAGAAAACACAAGGGCCGATTTTACTCTGCAGGCACACCAGGACTTTGTTGGAATGGAATCATGAACCTTCCATCATTAAAATAAAACAGGCTTACACCAGGCAGACAGGTGGGTGCACTATTGCTGCTTCAGGAGGACAACAGAATTGCATCCACGCAAGAATCTAGGGAAGAGATAGCAGAGGCATTACTACGCATATTTAATAATTCGTTAGAAAAAGGTGTCGTGCTAGAGGACTGGCGGATAGCTAACATAATACCGATATTTAAGAAGGGGGATAGAACATGTCCAGGGAATTATAGACCAGTCAGCTTAACATCGGTGGTAGGAAAAATAATGGAATCCCTACTAAAGGAGAAAATAGAAGAACATCTAGAAACCAGAAATATAATAATGAATAGTCAACATGGATTTCAAAAGGGAAAGTCTTGCTTGACCAACCTTTTTGAATTTTTTGAAGAGGTAACAGAGAGAGTAGACAATGGTAATGCAGTAGATGTAATTTATCTGGATTTTCAAAAGGCCTTCGATAAGATACCCCATAATAGACTGATGAACAAGGTCAGAGAATGCGGAGTCAGGGGACAAGTAGCAGAATGG
Organism: Squalus acanthias; assembly: GCA_030390025.1. Lineage (NCBI taxonomy): Eukaryota > Metazoa > Chordata > Chondrichthyes > Squaliformes > Squalidae > Squalus > Squalus acanthias. The sequence continues at coordinate 89,448,795 of CM059426.1, forward strand.
ATTGCTGGCTGGCTTCAAGACAGAAAGCAGAGAGTGGGAGTAAAGGGTAGCTATTCACAGTGGCAGAAGGTGGGTAGTGGTGTTCCACAAGGATTAGTGCTGGGACCACTGCTGTTCACAATTTACATTAACGATTTAGACTTCGGAATCAAAAACACAATTTCTAAATTTGCGGATGACACCAAATTGGGGGGGATAGTCAATACTGAGGAGGACTGCAACAAGTTACAGGAGGACATTAATAAAATTGCAGAATGGGCACATAATTGGCAAATGAAGTTCAACACAGATAAATGTGAGGTATTACATTTTGGTAGGAAGAATAGGGAGGTCACTTATCACTTGGAGGGTGCGAGTCTAGGTGGGGTAGAGGAAAAAAGGGATCTAGGAGGACAAATCCACAAATCATTAAAAGTTGTGACACAGGTTAGCAAGGCCTTAAAAAAAAGCAAACCAAGCACTAGGGTTTATTTCTAGAGGGATAGAATTGAAAAGTAGGGAAGTTATGCTAAACCTGTATTGAACCTTGGTTAGACCACACTTAAGAGTACTGCGTACAGCTCTGGTCGCCATATTATAAAAAAGGATGTAGAGGCACTGGAGAGGGGGCAGAGAAGATTTACAAGAATGATAACAGAAATGCGAGGGTATACATATCAGGAAAGGATAAACAGGCTGGGTCTCTTTTCTCTTGAAAAAAGAAGGCTGAGGGGTGATAGAGTGGCTACAGAGAGAATGTTTCCACTTGTGGAGAATAGCATAACTAGAGGCCATCAATATAAGATAGTCATCAAGAAATCCAATAGGGAATTCAGAAGAAACTTCTTTACCCAGAGAATGGTGAGAATGTGGAACTCGCTACCACAGGTAGTAGTTGAAGCAAATAGTATAGATGCATTTAAGGGGAGGCTGGACAAGCATATGAGGGAAAAGGGAATAGAGGGTTATGCTGATAAATTTAGATGAGGAAAGATGGGATGAGACTCGTGTGGAGCATAAACGTCGGCATGGGCTGGTTGGGCCGAATGGCCTGTTTCTGTGCCGTATATCCTATGTAATCCTATGTAGTCAGGCATAGCACCAGAAAAGCCACTGAGGAAGTTCAGGTGCAGTGCTATTGAGGAACGAAAGGGGAGCAAGGGAGTAGACTCCCGTATTCCGCTACATTACACTGATTTTTGGCACTATTGGGAACAGCAGAGAGGAAAATCAACCCTTTGACTTTTTCTTTAGTTTTAACATGACAGCAAATAATTATTCTAATTATTGAATTGGCTATTAACCTTAGAGTTTTCTCATGTGGAGGATAAACACCTATACAGACTGGTTGGAACATAATCTGGGCTGACATTATAAGGCACTACTGAAGGAATGAAACACTGTTGGCGGTTCCTCCCTCCAAAAGTGATGTTAAAGCTTCTTATACTGGTTCAGGAGAACATCAGAGATCCCTGGGCAATATTCATAGAAAAGCAGGAAGTTCTAAACGTTTCCTGGTCACCATTTCTTTCTCAATCACGACCACGAAAAGTAATCGTTTTTGTTTGTGGGATGTTATTGGCAGGGAATAACTGCTACATAATGACAGCCACTCCAGTTGTAAAGTAGTTCAAGATGTTTTCATACGATAAGGTGTTATAAAGTGCAAGTAGTGTTATTAATTGTTAGTTTTTTTGCTAGATGGTCAAGCCGTCTGTCAAACTAAATTAAACCCTTTTGATTTTTTTGTCTCCTGCTATCATTTTTCAAGTAATCATCAGGAAGTGTGTTTTGTTTTCATAAGCTTTAAAAAGCCTGAATAGTACAAGATAGGAACATTGCCCTTTTATTTGTGTGACATGGGGTCAAATCCAGATCATAAATTCGGAATTAAATTCTTTCATTGATGTTTGTGGGGCTTCCAAGTAAAATAAGTTTGTGCAATTTCAATCCAGCTCCTAATGGGCATGAGTTAACAGCAAAAAAACAACCACAGAGATAGTTGTGAGTGAAAGGAATGTCGCCCTGGGACAGAATGGGGTGATTTTCTATGGTTTGAGATAAGGTACTTGTTGGAGCAGAATACAAGGTGCTTTATTCCGTATCTAGCTTATACTAAACCTAGCACTGGCTTCATAAAGTACAGAAATGATCCAAATCCAAACACACACATCCCTCACCTTGGTTTAAAGAATCATTTCAAAAAAGCTGTTGTGAATCTTGATGTGTATTGTTTGGAACATTGGCCCAGAAATTAAACATCGATGGTTCCCGCGGGGGTAAGGATTCCCCGCGATATCGCACTCCGCGCCTACCTTTTTGTTTGGGGCCCACACGAACTTTAGTTTCAAAGCCTCTCCCTGTTGCAACCGTGCAGTGCTTGCGTATCCCAGAGGCGCAATTAGTTCGTGCGAGCTCTGGGATCACGTGATTCAGTTAGAGCCAATGGCAGCACACCATCTTTCATTCATAGTTTTAACAGCAAGGGCTGTCAAAGCTATGAATAATACAAACCCCCAAAAGAACAGCTAAACCTCAATTAAATTTAAAAAAAAGCCATCACATTAATAAAATAAGTATAGTTAAATAAATTAACCACTTTAAACAAAAAATTAAATTTTTGAAAAAATTTAAAATCTTTTTAAAAGTTATAAAAATAAACTCACCTTTCTTTAAAGTCTCTAAAAAAGATAAACCTGTTGAAAAATTTTTAAAATAACACTTAATTAACTACTTACCTTGTTAAAAGGGGGTCCTATGCCTGGTTTCTTTATGAGTAAAATCTTCACCACTTACCTGCGCGTTCAAAGCTGAAAAAAAAACTAAGTGCACTGCGTGCGCGCAGCCTGTAGTGCGCACGCGGTTCACTTAGGAACCGCCCCCTTTGCAATTCACGAAGTGCCGGTTTCCCGCGCATGCGCAGTGCATGCAGGAAACCGGCAATTCGGGATCTAATACGCGAGAGTACACAGTGCGTACTCTCGCGTATTAGGTTTAATTTTCGGGCCATTGTGTTGCAATTAAATGGCAGACTAGAAAATATCTTCCTATATCACTGATTATCCACCTATGTATATGATAGCAATAGTCATTTGTTGAGAGGTCTGAGCAATAATAGGGTCCTGCATTTTAATTAAATGCAACAGCTAATATAATAGAAACATAAGAGCAAAAGAGCCTTGTCAGTTGCCAGCAACTGGAGGATATTGCTTAATGTGCACCTGTTTTACACTCTTGTATTAACAAGTGATTTTATTTATTTTCATAATTTGCATATATTATTTGTAGTACCTAACTTTAATATGTCAATGGAAACTTATGTAAAATAGATGCAGACAGCTGGTAATAGTGCACTGTTGACCTCTGCTGCCATTTGAACGCTGAAACAGAGACAGAGCCAGAATTTGCAGTGGGTATGACAGCATACTCTCAAAGTACGCCAGCATAATCACCTTTGAAATGGGCTGCAAGTTCAGGATTCCCGAACGATCATCTGTCATAGAAACATAGAAACATAGAAACTAGGAGCAGGAGTAGGCCATTCGGCCCGTCGAGCCTGCTCCACCATTCAATACGATCATGGCTGATCATCCAAATCCAGTACCCTGTCCCTGCTTTCCCAACTTGACAGATCATCCATTCCGCCTTGGAAATCCCAAACGCTGGCGCAGATTTGGGCTAATTGCCCACCAACTGCCCAATAATTACATCCGAAACGTTTGCTGCTGATGCAAACAGGCACAGGACCTGTTTGCATCAGCGTAAGGGGATTAGATAGAGACAGTTACACATTCTATTAGCTCCGGAATGTGATGTAATAAATTGTAAAACTGTTTGAAACACCTGAAATCATTAATGTACAGTTTTTTCAGATCCAGGCTACTAACGCGATCATATTACTATAACGTCAGTGTAGATTATTATAACATCAGCGCAGAAACCTGTAATCATTATTTCTGTGTTTTTACAATAACTAATCCCACATCTTCAGATCTTTGTTTGGGCTCTGTTGTATTTATGTTTGGATCACTTGTCCATGTTAATACTATCAGATATTTTTGCTTCTTATAGATGTGTTTATATGAAATTTCACAGACCTTGAACAAGTTATCAGAACTCTAATTCCTAAATTATACTTAAGAATTAGAGTCATAGAGTTATACAGCACAGAAAGAGGCCCTTCGGCCCATCGTGTCCGCGCCGGCCATCAAGCCCTGTCTATTCTAATCCCATTTTCCAGCACTTGATCCGCAGCCTTGTATGCTATGACGTTTCAAGTGCTCATCTAAATACTTCTTGAATGTTGTGAGGGTTCCTGCCTCTACCACCCTTTCAGGCAGAGTTCCAGATTCCAACCACCCTCTGGGTGAAAAAGTTTTTCCTCAAATCCCCTCTAAACCTCCTGCTCCTTACCTTGAAACTATGCCCCCTGGTTATTGACCCCTTTACTAAGGGGAAAAGTTCCTTTCTATCTACCCTATCTATGCCCCTCATAATTTTGTACACTTCAATCAGGTCCCCCCTCAGCCTTCTCTGCTCTAAGGAAAACAATCCCAGCCTGTCCAGTTTCTCTTCATAGCTGAAGCGCTCCAGCCCAGGTAACATCCTGGTGAATCTCCTCTGCACCCTCTCCAATGCAATCACATCCCTCCTATAGTGTGGCAACCAGAACTGCACACAGTATTCCAGCTGTGGCCTAACTAGTGTTTTGTACAGCTCCATCATAACCTCCCTGCTCTTATATTCTATGCCTCGGCTAATGAAGGCAAGTATCCCATATGCCTTTTTAACCACCTTATCTACCTGTCCTGCTGCCTTCAGGGATCTATGTACATGCACACCAAGGTCCCTCTGATCCTCTGTCCTTCCTAGGATCCTACCATTCATTGTGTATTCCCTTGCCTTATTAGTCCCTCCAAAATGCATCACCTCACACTTTTCAGGGTTAAATTCGATTTGCCACTGTTCTGCCCATCTAACCATCCCGTCTATATCGTCCTGTAGCCTGAGGCTTCCCTCCTCGCTATTTACCACTCCACCAATTTTCGTGTCATCTGCAAACTTACTGATCATACCTCCTACATTCATATCTAAATCATTAATGTACACTACAAACAGCAAAGGACCCAGCACCGATCCCTGTGGTACACCACTAGACACAGGCTTCCAGTCACAAAAACAACCTTCGACCATCACCCTCTGCCTCCTGCCACTAAGCCAATTTTGGATCCAATGTGCCAAATTGCCCTGGATCCCATGGGCTCTTACCTTCTTGACCAGTCTCCCATGTGGGACTTTGTCAAAAGCCTTACTGAAGTCCATGTAGACTACATCAACTGCACTACCCTCATCCACACACCTAGTCACCCCCTCGGAAAATTCAATCAAATTGGTCGGACATGATCTCCCCCTGACAAAGCCATGCTGACTATCCCTGATTAATCCCTGCCTCTCCAAGTGGAGACTAATTCTGTCCCTCAGAATTTTTTCCAATAATTTCCCTACCACTGATGTTAGGCTCACTGGCCTGGTTTATCCCTACTACCCTTCTTGAACAATGTTACTACGTTAGCTGTTCTCCAGTCCTCTGGCACCTCCCCTGTGGCCAGAGAGGTTCTGAAAATTTGTGTCAGAGCCCCTGCAATCTCCTCCCTTGCCTCACACAGCAGTCTGGGATACATCTCGTCTGGGCCTGGGGATTTATCCACTTTTAAACCCGCTAAAACCGCTAGTACCTCCTCCCTCTCAATACTAATTTATTACAAAATTAATTCCCAAATAATTTTTTTAGGTGGGTCTGTGAGAGAGAGAGAGAGAGAGAGTCATTTTGAAACTATTTATTCTCCTAGTCCTTATAATTATTCTGAAAATACATCCAAAGTGAGAGACGCAATGCAGCATATTTTTAATTTGCGGTCAGTTCTGGGCCTTTAACTCTGCTGTCTATCAATAAAACTTGCTCTTCAATTACAAGAAATGTATTAGTGAATACAAGCATGGTGTCTCTCATAGCCCTTGAACTCAATGTTAAAATAAAAACCAACTGGAAAAATAATATAAAAGATATTCACATTATCTTTGCAGGTAATTCTGTAAAAATATAGGCCGGAATTTTACTGGAGCTGAGAGGACGGGATCGGAGGCGGGTCAGCTGTGAAATTGGAAATGATTGACAGTGGGTCGAGAACCCGCTGTCAGCCGCCTCAACGCTAGTCTCCCAGGTGTCGGGCCTGTCAGCGCTGAACAGACCCGACACCAAGCGGCGGGGGAGGCAATTTAGATTATTAGGAGCTTGTTAACAGGCACATAAAAACTATTCTAAGCTCACCTTCAGAGAGTTCACCAATGGCTTCCCCGCTGCTCGGGGATCACGTCAGGTAAGGAGGTCAGGTGTTGTGTCAGCATGTGATGATTTACTAACTTGACAGCTGCAAATGGTCTATAAAAGCTCCCATTTCATAGATGTTCACTTTAAAGGTTAGAAGCTGTTGCTTACTGCATTTGGAAGAAAGATTGAGCTTTATGCAGGTTGCAAGTGTTTGGAGCAAACTGTCTATCCAGTGTCACCTCATTGGAACAACCTCTCTCACCACTGACAGATCGCTTCTGTTATCTCAACCTCACCTGCCATCTGTACCATCAGCATCGGTGCCCTTGAAAAAATTTCACCTTGGTCCTCAAAATCCCACCACGATCAGCCCCGCCACAAGCATCACTAACAACAACGCCATTCGTTCTCCACAATCAACTGATGCTGCAAAGGACACAGGGCATCAGCACCTGACCATATTGCTGCCCGGGAGACCAGGGATGGCCTCACCATGGCCAGACTTACTTCACTTGAACCTGCACAACCTGGCATTTTTTTTATTCGTTTATGGGATGTGGGCATCGCTGGCAAGGCAAGCATTTATTGCCCATTCCTAATTGCCCTTGAGAAGGTGGTGGTTAGCTGCCTTCTTGAACCACTGCAGTCCATGTGGTGAAGGTACTCCCACAGCACTATTAGGTAGGGTGTTCCAGGATTTTGACCCAGCGACGATGAAGGATCGGTGATATACTTCTAAGTCAGGATGTTGTGTGACTTGGAGGGGAACTTGGAGGTGGTGGTGTTCCCATGCGTTTGCTGCCCTTGTCCTTCTAGGTGGAAGAGGTCGCGGGTTTGGGAGGTGCTGCCGAAGAAGCCTTGGCGAGTTGCTGCAGTGCATCTTGTAGATGGTACACACTGCAGCCACGGTACGCCAGTGGTGTGAATGTCTAAGGTGGTGGATGGGGTACCAATAAAGCAGACTACTTTGTCCTGGATGGTGTCGAGCTTCTTGGAGCTGCACTCATCCAGGCAAGTGGAGAGTATTCCATCACACTCCTTACTTGTGCCTTGTAGATGGTGCAAAGGCTTTGGGGAGTCAGGAGGTGGAGGTGAGACACTTGCCACAGAATACCTAACCTCTGACCTGCACTTGTTGCACAGTATCTATGTGGCTGGTCCAGTTAAGTTTCTGATCAATGGTGACCCCCAGGATGTTGATGGTAGGGGATTCGGCGATGGTAATGCCGTTGAATGTCAAGGGGAGGTGGTTAGACTCTCGCTTGTTGGAGATAGTCATTGCCTGGCACTTCTGTGGCGCGAATGTTACCTGCCACTTATCAGCCCAAGCCTGAACGTCGTCCAGATCTTGTTGCATGCGGGCATGGACTGCTTCATTATCTGAGGAGTGGTGAATGGCGCTGAACACTGTGAAGTCATCAGCGAACATACCCATTTCTGACCTTATGTTGGAGGGACGGTCATTGATGAAGCAGCTGAAGATGGTTGAGCCTAGGACACTGTCCTGAGGAATTCCTGCAGTGATGTCCTGGGGCTGTGATGATTGACCTTCAACTACCACAACCATCTTCCTTTGTTCTAGGTATGACTCCAGACAGTGGAGCATTTTCCCTCCGATTCCCATTGACCTGGCACATGATGCACCAGGTTAGCACCACCCCACACCAACACCATAAAGCATACAATGTCTAAGCCATTCCTTTTCACACTCATCACCATTGCAGTGGGGGCGATGGAGGTGGTACCTTTATGTCTCACCATTCACTGCAACTCACTAAGCCTCCAAAGGTGCACACAAATCTGTCCAAGAACGCAAAGTGTTGAAAATAAAGATTTCAATGTTTGACACCGCATTAACAGAAGCTTTACATGAACATTGGTGAAAACACCCAAGTGCCTACCCTTGTGTATTGTTAGTTGGTATGGTTGGACTAGGATGAGTGATTTCAAATAAAGCTGTTGGACTATATACTGGTGTTGTGCGACTTCTCACATTTGTCCACCCCAGTCCAACACCGGCATCTCCACATCATAGGATGAGGGTGAGTGTGAGGAGTGGCTAGTGAGATGGGGATGTGATAATGTAGATAGAGAGGGACGGGTGGAGGTGCAAGGTAAGTTGGTGTGAGTAAGGATGTGGAAGTAGGGTAGGGAAGGCAGAGTGATGGGGATGTGATGAATGGCACAGCAGGATGAGGTTGAGCATGGCTTTGCAGTAACATTTTGTGATCTACTGAGATCATTGAAAGGTTTGCGCCACTACATCCAGGTCCTCCTGACCACATCCCTGCTTGTGCCCTCCTGTGCAATGTGCAACCAGGCTGTGTTGGTCTCCTGGGGAGGTCTCTTCCACACATTGGAAGGGAAGAGGACCTCCCTGCGTGCTGTGACTCTCTCCATAAGCATGGGAGAACCTGGGTGCACCAATGCACTTCTGTGCAGTCATTGTCAGTGTTTGCAGCACCTCAATGCTGTCGAATACTGACAGCACAACTGTCAAAGTAAATTTGGACATGGCCCCTTTAAGGAAACCGACTAATAATGCGTCATCAAATGACGTCATCAGACCCGCTTCCTTTTAATTGGCCGGGAACCTCGCTGGGCGGGCTTAACAAGCCCAATCATCGTAAAATCACTTCAACAGAGCGGGATGGAGCAGGCAGCGGGCTGGGACCACGCTACCAACCCTGGCTGCCCCAGACCCGCCTCAGTAGGCAAAATCGCGGCCATAATGTCGGGTGAAATGCAATAAACTGATGCAAGAACGTTATCAGTATTGGAGGTAGACACTTTCCCTTCGGTGTACTAATTGGAACACCAGGCCCAGATAATTCCACACATGCTTTGCCCCTGGGATCTGTGGGCCATTACGCTGCCCTCGAGTACACAGCGTCAAAGAGCAAGTTCGCGAAGGAGGGTCACTATCAGGTAAGTTCGTAATCTATTCGGATGCCGGTGGCGTACTCCGTAGGTATGCCGCCGACTGCAAAATCTGCCCCAGAATAAATATTAAACAAAGAGCACCACACCCTTGTGAAATCTCACAGAATGCAAATTCAATCAAGCACCACCTAGTGGAGACAGGCCTAAACATGTACTTCAATCCCCCTGTTGTGCTGTGATAAACCCTTTAAGAGTCAGTCAAGTGACATGTTTCTCCGCATCATGTCCTTTTTATTTGTAATGCTTTCCTTATTTTATTTGCCTCACTGTCAAACTTAGCTCCTCTCATCCAACTATTCTCTTCTGTCAGGAGCCCATGGTTATTTCCTTGCTGTGTGTCAGTGTCACTTGTGTTCACCTTTAACCCCCAGCACTTTCCCTTCCCTCGCCCCAATAACTCAGCTGCGACTAGAGAGGGAATGAACTCACCCTCAAGTGTTTAGTTGAGGCTGATATTTGCAAAAAGTGAATAAATCTGATCACATAGTCAAGAGCACCAGGATTGTAGCTACATAGCAAACCTCTATGTATCAGGTGAAGTGAAATCATAGCCCAGTTTTTTATGTGGGTTTATGATTTTGGATCCCCCAGCACACAGAGGAAAATTTCTTCCATGTTGCATTTAGTTTGACTCTAGCCTAATAATGAAAATGACATTATTGCTGAATATCGCTTGGCTTGGTTTGGCTTCGCTCTGTGGTAGCACTCTCATCTTTGACTTCAAGAATGAAAGGAAGACTTGCATTTATAGAGTGGCTTTCATTGTCCTCAGGACATCCCAAAGTGCTTCACAGCCAGTTAATTGGTTTTGAAGTGTAGTCATTGTTGTTTTGTAGACAAACATGCAGCCAATTTGCAGACAGCAGTTCCCAAGAAAAGCAATGCGAGAAAAGACGAGTTAATCTATTTAGGTGAAAGAGGGAGGAATGTTGGCCAGGCCAGCAGGAGAATTCCAAAATGTCCCAAAGGATCTTTTATGTACATCTGAGCAGGCAGACAGGGTTTCGGTTTAACGTGATCTAAAAGACAGCAACTCTGACAATACAGCACCCCATCAGTATTGCACTAAAGTGCCAGCCTAGATTATGGACTCAAATCCTGGAGTGGTGTTTGCTTGAACCTACAACCTTGACTCAGAGACGAGATAACCCCCAGGACGGGCGCAGGTGAGAAGGGGGAAATTAAATTCTTAAAAATGAGAAACCCGACCCCAACCCACTGCGGGGGTGCCCACTTCCGGTTTAACCAGGATGGGTTGGGGGGCAGGGAGTAACTTGCTCTCAAGCGGCGGATCAGTAATTATAATATGTTAATGAGGCTGCATTCCTCAGATTTTAGCAGCCAATTAGATTTAAGTGGTGCGGGCCAGGTTTTCCCGGGCTTGGGAAACCTGCATCTAAAGGGAGGCGAGAACTGATGGATCCAGTAGATAAGTGCTTTTCCAGCACCGCTTGTGGGCTAGGAGGAGCAGGAGTGCCCTCACCCGGCCCCCCCAAGCTAACCTGCTGCAATCTACCTTCCTCGCTGTGATTGGACGACCTCTTCCCCCCCGGTCTACCGACCCCCTGCCTGCGATCTACCGACCCCCTCCACGCGATCGGTCGAGCCCCTCCACGCGATCGGTCGAGCCCCTCCACGTGATCGGTCGAGCCCCTCCACAAGATTGGCCGACACTTTTCCCGTGAACCGATCTTCTGCCCCCCGTCATGATCCAATCTTCAGCCCCTCCCTTGATCCGATCTTCAGCCTCCCCACAATCTAATCTTCAGCCCATCGCAAAGCCCCCTCATCGATCCGATCTTCAACCCCCCTCATGATACGATCTGCAGTCCCCCTGCGATCTGATCTTAAGCCCCCTGCAATCTCTCCCTCTCTCCCTCCCTCCTCTCCAGTTCCCGGCTGTGACCTTGAACCTCAGACTTTCCTGCACGGCAGCCAGCCAGCCTCTTAATTTGGCCAGCTGCCGGGCGGGAAACTGAGTACAAAAATGCAAATGAGGTTCTGCCATTATATTCGGGTGGACCTCTGCCTTTCCCGTATTTTCAGGTTTCCCGGCTGCTGACAGTCACCCCTACACCCTCCCCATCTCCCCATAAATATTGGGGCCAAACTATCAGGAAAGATTGAACAGGCTGGGGCTTTTTTCTGTAGAAAATTAGGTTACTGAATAGTAGTCTTTAAAATTATGAAGGGGTTTATTAGGGTACATGTAGAGAGGATGGGCCAGATCTTGCTGAAAAAATAATGGCGTCTGAACGACGCACACCGTTATTAATGCACAAATCGGCCAGTAACTTGTAGCGAGGAAGTGATAGCCCGTGAATTGCGAATCACCACAAGTTGCTGGCTGATTTGCGCCACTCCCCCATTAGCTTCATGAAAACGGCATCTTACACTTAAACACCCCATGATTTTCATGAAGTTGCTGCATTTGCACATTAATTGCCCATTAAACTCATCACAAAGTTACGTTTAGTAATTAGCAGTGTAAGTATTCTTTTAACAATATGATAATTATTAATGACTGCCAATGACGGTGGCATAGTGGTTAGCACTGGTGTCTCACAGCGCCAGAGACCCGGGTTCGAATCTGACCTCGGGTGACTGTCTGTGTGGAGTTTGCACATTCTCCCCGTGTCTGCGTGGGTTTCCTCCGGGTGCTCCGGTTTCCTCCCACAGTCCAAAAATGTGCGGGTTAGGTTGATTTGGCTATGATAAATTGACACTTAGTGTTAGGGGGGGATTAAATATGTGGGGTTATGGGGATAGGATGGGATATGTTAGGGGGAATTAAATACGTGGGGTTATGGGGGTAGGGTGGAATATGTGTACTGTGGGGATTAAAGCAGGGACAGGGTACTGGATTTGGATGATCAGCCATGATCGTATTGAATGGTGGAGCAGGCTCGACGGGCCGAATACATAGATACATAGATACATAGAAGATAGGAGCAGGAGTAGGCCATCCGGCCCTTCGAGCCTGCTCCGCCATTTAATGAGATCATGGCTGATCCTCCAATTCAGTATCCCGTCCCCGCCTTCTCTCCGTAACCCTTAACCCCTTTTGCCTGTAGAAATATATCTAATTCCCTCTTAAATATATTTAATGAGCTGGCGTACACTGCCCTCTGTGGCAATGAGTTCCACAGGTTCACCACCCTCTGAGTGAAGAAATTCCCCCTCATTTCTGTCCTAAATGGTTTAGCCCTTATCCTTAAATTATGTCCTCTAGTTCTGTTCTCACCCGCCAAGGGAAACATTCCTTCTGCATCTAGTCTGTCTAGACCTGTCAGAATTTTATACACTTCTATGAGGTCCCCTCTCAATCTTCTAAACTCCAGTGTGTACATCCCTAAACTACATAGTCTCTCCTCATAGGTCAATCCCGCCATTCCTGGTATCAGCCTGGTGAATCGCCGCTGCACCCCCTCCATGGCAAGAACATCTTTCCTCAGATGAGGCGACCAAAACTGTACACAGTACTCGAGGTGTGGTCTCACCAGTGCCCTGTACAGCTGCAGCAAGGTATCCCTGTTCCTGTATTCCAACCCTTTTGCTATGAAGGCCAGCATACCGTTTGCCTTCTTGATCGCCTGTTGCACCTGCATGCTCGCCTTCAGTGACTGGTGTACAAGAACACCCAGGTCTCTCTGTACTTCCCCCTCTCCCAATTTATTGCCATTTAAATAATAATTTGCCCTCCCGTTCCTGCACCCAAGGTGGATAACTTCGCACTTGTCCACATTATAGTGCATCTGCCATTTATCCGCCCAATCACCCAGTCTGTCCAAATCGCTCTGGAGCTTCCTGGTCTCCTCCTCTGAGCCCACCCCCCCTCCTAGTTTAGTGTCGTCTGCAAATTTGGAAATGCTGCATCCGACTCCCTGATCCAGGTCATTAATGTAAATTGTGAACAGCTGGGGACCCAGGACAGATCCCTGTGGTACCCCACTTGTTACTGCCTGCCATTCAGAAAATGAGCCGTTTATTCCAACTCTTGGCCTACTCCTGCTCCTAGATTCTATGTTTCTAATTAACCTCTCTTGCCCAGAAAGTGAACAATTATAAGTGTGGGGTCTCATTCTTTCATGTTGTGAATTGTTTTAGGAGATTTAAAAAATGTTACATTTTAAATTATTTTCTTTCTGTCTCTTTCTTCTCTCTCTCTTAATCCAATATTTCTTTCCTTCTCTTTATTTCTCTTTCTGCATCTGATTTGACACTGAATTCACCCACTCCTAACTCTGTGATCCCTCTTCTGACACCACTGTAAGATTAGGATCACAAGTCACACACAGATTACCCAAAGGGTCTTAGGAGTTGTAAGGCTTTTTGTTAAAGAGCTACAGTTTTAAAGCAAAATCAGATATTACATATGGTTTAAGCTGAGTATAATAGACATACAACCCGTGACAGTAGAGAGCAATCTACGACTCCCGAATCGGAATGCCACGACCGGACGGATGGTGAGGCAGTACGGTGGTCTCGGATTGGGTGGATTCCTGCAGTCTGCTGCAGCGGTCACTTCCGTTGGGTCATCCCTCAAGCTGTTGGAGGTGTTAGGCCGTCAGCCGCCTCAGAGGCTAAATTTGACCAAGGTGTTAGGCCGTAGCCACCTTGGGGAAGCCTTCGCCCCCTAACTGCCTGATTTCCTCTCTCGGTCGTCTATATTTATAGTTATTTCAGTGGGCTGGTGGATACCTGGTGTCAAGCATTCGTACCACATCCTATTGTCCAATTACAAGAGAGAGGCTACCTATGACAGCCCCCTCCCAACCTCATGAGGTCATTTTCCTCCTTATCTCTGTTCTAAACGTCTTGTTGCCCTCTTTGTAGACAGCTTGTTTATCCTACAGCTCTTTGCTACATCCCATATCAGGCCTAGTTATGCCCACTCGAAGGCCTGTTTTTTTGAGTTCTGATCTTGTAATTCAAATGTCTGTACAGCTATTTTTCTGATGTGACTGGAATCTTTCTGTGTCATCAACTTAGGCAAACTGCTAATCTAGGGAACCCGTAACAGATGATTATTTCTTTCAATCCACGATTTCTTACATGTTTATTAGGGTAAACGTAGAGAAGATGGGCCAGATCTTGCTGAAAAAATAATGGCGTCTGAACGACGCATGCCGTTATTAATGCACAAATCGGCCAGCAACTTGTAGCGAGGAAGTGATAGCCCGTGAATTGCGAATCACCACAAGTTGCTGGCTGATTTGCTTCACGAAAACGGCATCTTACGCTTAAACACCCTATGATTTTCATGAAGTTGCTGCATTTGCACATTAATTGCCCATTAAACTCATCACAGAAAGTTAAGTCTAGTAATTAGCAGCGTAAGTATTCTTTTAACAATGTGATAATTATTAATGACTGCCAATTAACCTCTCTTGCCCAGAAAGTGAACAATTATAAGTGTGGGGTTTCATTCTTTCATGTTATGAATTGTTTTAGAGATTTTAAAAATGTTACATTTTAATTTTTTTTCCTTCTGTCTCTTTCTTCTCTCTCTCTTAATCCAATCTTTCTTTCCTTCACTTTATTTCTCTTTCTGTACCTGATTTGACACTGAATTCATCCACTCTAATACACCCTCCTTCTCAATCCTTCCTCTATTTATTTCTCAATCCTTAAATCTCATTGGTTAAGGAGATAGGGGGAAAAATTCGGCTGCTTAGCACCTCCCATTAGCGCCCTAAGAGGGCGCTAATGGGGCGCAACACAACTAGTGCCCGGGTGCGGCGATGGTTGCACCGCTCGGGAAATTGACCAGAGTTTTCGTGGCAGCGCTAAACTCTACCGCACTGATCTCCTGCGCCCGCAGATTGTGACATCAGTCGAGCGTGCAAAGCCCCAGTGGCGCCCCAGACCGGATATTGAGTGGCGCTCCCTTCCTTTCCGCCTGCCACAATCAACGATGGGGAGAGTGGAACATTTTACAGTCGGCAAGAGGCTGGGGGAGCACTATTTAAAGGTGCCCTCTTCCTGCCTTTTTTTGTGGGAGACATTTTTGCACCACTCATTCTGACAGAGAGAGAGATTCTGAGAGAGAGAGAGAGAGACTTCTGCAGAGAGTCAATGCTGTGTGAAGTAGTTTTGGCTACTGAGCAGCACTTTGCAGGTTCTTTTGGATTTGACCTTCATTACTTCGATTGTCAAGAGACTATGGGGGCTGCACTGATTTGGGGTGTCATCCTGCGCCAGCAGAATCAGAGGCATCAGAGACGCAGAGAGAGAGTGGCAATCATGGCCAGACTGAGGAGGGCCAACAGGCCTCTGCACAGGAGATCTCCTACATTCATTTGTCTGAGGAGCAGTGTTTGTGCAGGCTGCACTTCAGCAAGGAGGTGGTCACTGAGCTCTGCCACCTGCTGCAGTCAGAACTGCAGCGTCAACTGAGGACCAGGACGTCTCTGTCGGTGGCAGTGAAGGTCACAGTGGCTCTGAATTTTTATGCTACCGGCTCCTTTCAAGCAGCTACTGGGGACATCGCCAATATCTCCCAGTTCGCGGTCCATTGCTGTATCCGGGAGGTGACAAATGCCCTGTATAAATGGAGACGCCAGTACATCTCTTTCCCGATGACCCGGGCCAAACAGCATCAATGCGCATTGGGCTTTGCTAGGATAGCGGGCTTCCCCATGGTGCAGGGCGCCATTGACTGCACGCATGTGGCATTGCGGGCACCGCATGAGAATGCAGAGGTTTTCCGAAACCGCAAGGGGTTCCATTCCTTAAACGTCCAGTTGGTGTGTGACCACAGACAGCTGATACTCGCTGTCAATGCCCGCTATCCTGGCAGCAGCCACGATGCTTTCATCCTGCGCCAGACTGGTGTGCCAGAGCTTTTCCAGGCAGCGCATCACCCAAGTGGTTGGCTCCTCGGGGACAAGGGTTATCCATTCTGCACCTGGTTGGTGACACCGCTCCGTAACCCCAACACCCCTGCTGAGCTGCAGTACAACGAGAGCCATCTCGACACCAGGAACATCATTGAGCAGACAATCGGCGTGCTCAAGCAACGGTTCCGCTCTCTGGACCACTCAGGAGGAGCCCTGCAGTACTCGCCTGAGCGAGTCTCCCTCTTCATAGTTGTTTGCGGCATTCTTCATAACCTGGCAATCCTCAGGACCTAGCCAACGCCACATGGCCTTGGTGCACCACTGGAGGAGGAGGAGGAAGAAGAGGAGGAGGATGATCAGCAGCAGCACCAAGGCGGGAGGGAGGCCCAGAATGTTGAAACTGCAAGGGCTGTCCATCAAAGACTGATAACAAGCCACTTCTAGGCCCCTACTCAGGAAATGGCTTCTCGCATGGAGAACAACATGATGCAAAGCAACCCGCAACCCCTATAGCCGGCCAAGGCAGCAATTATTCCAAAGGCCAAACATGTACATTTTGAATACAACAACTTTTTTATTTTACAAACTCTGTGTGTGTGTGTCATTTATTCATGACAAGCTAAAAGAAACAATCACAAAAAATCATTAATTAACATAACTGTTTCTCACAACCTGGAGATAATTGCCAAAACACTAAACAAAAGTTGTCACACGAACCTCGGCCTTTAATAAAAACATTCCAAACATTTCTGAGACCTCCTACTTTTTGCCCTTCGATGGTGATCTCCTTCCCTTGCCCACTTGCCCCCTTCCCACCCTACTGCTCCTCTGTAATGGGGCCCCAGTGGCTGCAGCAAGGCTGGTGGAAGGCTGCTGAATGTCAGATCCTGAGACTACAGATCCCCTTGAAGGACGCCCTCGACCAGCTCTGGCCCTGGAGGGCCCGGCTGCAGACTGCACCAATTCTGCATGGGCGGCAGCAGTCTGGGCTACAGGTGGTGGCAAGTGCAATGGGGAAGTGACAGTGGTGGCAGCAGGAATGCTGTCATCTTGAAAGAGGACAGCACCTCCCTGCTCGACCGACACACTGGCACTCCCATGGGGCAGCAATTCAGCATCCGGAGCAATCTGCTGGAGCACAGATTGCTGGCCTGCTGCGGCGCGGTGAGAGCCCCGGGGAAATGTGTCCGAACCAGCGAGAATGGCAGCAGTCAGTGTTTGCGTGACCGCAATCTGAGTCTGCATGAGACCAGTCTGAGATTGGATCACGGCAGCCAGTGACTGAATTGCAGCACTAAGCATTTGTGTGGCGTCCACCTGTGCTGCAGCGTAGTGCTCCCTTCCCACTGCACCCATGAGCTGAGTGTGCATGTCCACCGCCTGGGTGTTCATTTCAACGATGAGCCGCTCCTCCTCTGCATCCAGTGCAGCAGGACTAGCTGGCCTACTCTCCCTCCGGGGGAGAAGGCCCCTGAGCTTCCCTACCCCCATCGCGTTGCTGCAGCCCACTGGGTCCCGGAGCTTCACCCTCATCAGACCCTTCCCCCCTGCTCCCCTCCAGGGATGACGTGGTCCCAGTGTGGGCATAGGCTTCCTCAGGAGAGGGTGGCGCTGATGCTCCAGCTTCCTCTTCCTCCTCGCCTGCGGCTTCACTCCCACTGGCTGCTTGAGGGTCCATCTCCTCAGCTGGTGAATCACCATCTGAAAGCAGGGAGGTACAAGAGTGGCTTTAGCGTCAGGACAGGGGGGCAGTAAGGGAGGAAGGAGTGGTGTGATTTTTCTGTTGTTAGTGCGATTTAGTAAGTTGGATTGAAAGTGTAAAAGGCTGGTTTTGTGAGGGACAAGTGGAATGAGAGAGGAGAGAAAGCTGATGACCTTACCATTGCTGTCCCGAACGGGGTCGGCCTCTCCAGGGGCGACGGGACCGATCACCTGGCTTGCCACAATCCTGTGGACGCGCGCCTCAAGATTGCTGAGGGGTTGCAGCTGAGGCCGCCCTCCACCCGTCTGTTGCTGCTGTCTCCTATTATGAGATAGCTTGGCCTGCAAGAAAAAGGACGGCGTCTGAGTAAATATACAGCCATGGTCTTGTCTGATGTGCCTCCTATAGGTGAATAGCCCTTACTGTATGCAGCCATGGTCTTGCCTGATGTGCCTCCCATAGTTGAATAGCCCTTAATGTATGTAGCCATGTGCTCGCCTGATGTGCCTCCCATAGTTGAATAGCCCTTAATGTATGCAAGGTGTGGAATGTGCGTGTGTGTTTTCTGAGATGGCCATAGGTGTTGGATGAGTGTTGGGCATTGAGGTTTTAAGACCCTCTGGCCATAGAGTGAGGTTGAGATGGAGGGATGGAGAGGTATTGAAAAACAGCCACTCTACCTGATGACCCGAGTGAGGTCGTTGAACTCTTTGCAACATTGCGTATGGGTCCTGGGCACCATGCTCCTGGAGGAGACGCTCTGAGCCACCTCCCTCCACACTCTTCTGTTGTCCCGCGGCAATGGCCTCCTGCCACTCTCAGGGTAGAGTATAGATCTTCTGCGCTCCACCGCGCCAACCAGAGCCTCCAAGGCCCAGTTGCTGAAGTGCTGAGCTCGTTCCCTGACCCTCTCCATAGTCCTTGGCTGAAGATTTCAGGCACAGGTCTGTCCATGACGGGATTCAAGGCTGCAATGAGCAGGGTGTGGCTGGAGAGCAAGATCGACTCTCCCCTTTAAGAACTGGCCGGCGCCAGTGTGTGTGTGTTCCATTGCTAACTGACATCACCTGAGCTTCGCCCGCACTCTGAGTTAGCGCCTCGCTCCTCGTCCTTTGCGCCTTAAGACAGGTATGTAGCACCTGATTTAGCGCTCCAATCACCTCCAGGGGCGATAAAAGCCAAGTTTGCAGTCCGACGCGATAATTAGCGCCAGGCGCTAAACTTTGCGCCCAGCCGATAATTGCGCCCCAAACGGGGCGATACTGAATTTCTCCCCCCTACACTGTTTGTCCCATTGTTTACCAAGGTCCCAGATGCTTTTTGCCCTTGCTGCTCTGTTATAAGATCGCACTTCCTGAAACTTTGCGGCCGAAAAATCTAAAAACCTAAACGTGTAGTTGTAAGTCTAACTAACGGGACATCCCAATGGAGTAGGGTCGGGGGAGGCTCGTGTGGAGCATAAACACCAGCACAGACCAGCTGGGTTGAATGGCCTGTTTCTGTGCTGTAAATTCATTGTAATTCTATGGGTGAGGTACTGGATGACTGCTAGCACCTTGTCAAACTGTATGTCAGCGCTTTCAGGAAAGAAGGGGAAAAAGAAAATAAAGAAAGACTAATGAAACATGAATAAAAATACAAAATAATTGCCTGGGTTTGTGATTCTTCACAATAGTTATACTCCTGACTCGAAACTTTAAATAAAAATGGAATTAGCAACATTTTATCAAGTTATTCTCTTTTCTTTCCTCTTTTCATCAAATTCTCAGAGGAAATCATGGTCCAAAGAATAATGTCACAGGAAAGGTGAAGAGAAAAAGAAATGAAATAAATTAATGGGCAGTATTTGTCCTCGGTATCCTCCTTGCTCCAATATTACAGTGCTGTAAAATGTTTCTCGATGTTTTTGCCATTTTGTCCATTTTTTAAATCAATGATATTGATGACTCAAGCTTGGCTCATTAAAAAGCTTGAAATTCAAAGCAACTCAGTGAAGGATCATTTGCTTTTAAGTTTAAGACTAATAAATTGAACCTACCATGGGTTATATATCTTTCTGTATATAAAGCTAAAGAAGAATTACTTTGTTAAACTATCATAATAAATCACCCCTATTTAGCAATTAAACTTACAGAGAAAAAACATACCTCTATGTGTGTTGTTACTTGATTAGTTTCAAGGGACTGCATTAGTTTATGAGGCTGTTGTGTCCAGATGAGACATCTCAGCCCCAATTTTATCTCGGGGCATAAGTGAGACGTCCGAACACCCCCCAGCGTGAGGCCCGGAAAAACCTGGGACTCATTTAACTCAGATGCTGCCTGAACGTGGCAGGAATTTCTACCTAGGTGGCAGGCAAGAGTGGGATTTCAGGAGGCAGGAGGCCAGTGCCGGAGACCCGTGGGAACGGTCCCTGGCATAAGGAAAGTGTGTAAAGAGGGGTCCTAAGACAATTGCAGTCAGGAGTGGGAAGCCCAGGCATGGGAGGCCCAAGGCTTGCTGTGGGGCCAAGAGGAGCACTCCTGCTCTTCCTGGTCCACAAGGAAACCTTCAACAAATTGAAAATTTAAACTTACCTGGGCCTCTTCTGGCTACGATTCTGCCTGTCACCAGATTTTACAGGCGGGCCGGGCACTGAGCATCATCGCAGCGATCGACAATTAAGATATTTAAATATTCATGAGACCCCTGCTGGCCTGCGGTGGGTGGACTGGACACTGACGGAAACCTGGCATTTAAAACGGCAATGAACACCTAGGGAACACAGCGGGAAGCGCTCCACCGCTATCTTAATGCCCTGGGCACCCCAGGTTAAAATCAAGCCTTTCATGCTTCCCTGAGTAGGAATTTGAATGTCTGTTTCTCGGTTTGCAGTAAGATTTTTGGCATTGTGCATTGCTGGATGAGCAAGACAAACAAGAGATTAGCTGAAACAGTGTAAGAGCTTAACACACACTCAGAATTCGAGACTTACCTCACAGGGTAAAGCTTAATAATGACAGCACTAAATGCCATAAATAAACATGGATCTAACCATTGCTGTTCTGTGGAACTATCCCACACAACAAAGAATAAAATGCATTTGCACAATCATACTTCAAAGTAATATCATTCTTTGGACACTTTGAAATTTCAGCCATCATATTTGCTTGCAGCCCTTTCCAAAGCATGAATACCATACAGTTTGAAGAGGCTGTAAGGCACCAGGCTGACGCTTTACACAGAATGGCTGTTTTTTTCTGCAAAACATTGAGGATTCAGAACAGTGCATGAGCTCTGCATTGATACATCGATCAAGCGTGATGGAAGTGAAGCTGGATTAAAAGTAAGAGAAAAGAAGACAGGCCGCTGTCTGCATTTTCAATTCTCCTGCACACAAGGCACTGTGAATTGGATAGAAAATGCAATTGGACATATAATGAAAGTAGCCATGTTTCATGCTTTGTTGAGCTAATTAAACTGTTCCTACTTTAATTCATATTCCATGAAGATAAGTATGTTATTGCCTATCTTGGGGAGTAATTTTAACTTTTAACGTGGGGCAATAAACAGGTGATAGCGACTGGGCAGTCTGTTTTACACCTTGCCCCGATTTTCTTTTTCATTGACATGGAACAGAAAATCAGGGGAGGGGTAAAACCAGCTGCTGTTTCGCTATCACTCATTTTTCGCCTGGCGATAAAAGTTAAAATTACCCCCGATGCATTAACATACAATATAAAAAATTGTCCATCTTACCTCAGAAGTCCGTCACACTTCAGACACAGTGTACTATTTAATGCAAATTTCTGTGTCACATTTGGAAAAAAAGTATAAAAAACAAAAGCAATGATTTGGAATGTTCAGGCAAGCTGTCCAATGAAACAAAAAAACAGAACCAGAATATTACACAGGGGGAGATTTTTGTCTTCACTGCCTGGTGGAATGGATTGACCGCCCGTCGTACAACCCATCTGATTCCACGGGTTCTACAACAGACGAGTGATCCGCTTGGCAAAATTACCAGGTGGTGAAGACAAAAATTTACCCCAAAGAAATTAAAACATGGAAACATGCCATTTGGTCTAACCAGTCCATGTTGGTATTTATCCTCCACACTAATCCTAAATGCCCGCATTGCTCTCATGTCCCTTTATTCCCCTTCAAACACCTATCTAACCTTGTCTTAAATGTTGACAGGGTCTTCGCTTCAAATAACACTGGTAGAGCATTCCACCGCCTCACAACCCGCTGTTTAAAAGTAGTTTCTCTTGCTTTCTATCCTAAATCTCTTACCTGTATATGTATCGATATTGGATCAGCCGTGGTTATACACCCTGCTCAATTGTCCTTTACATTGGAGTTGATTTTCACTTGTTTCATTCGGCATTAATGGCCTCAAACTGGGGTTGGTAGTGCCTTTAATCCCGATGATGCAGCTGGTGCCATTTTGGAAGGGGCCTACCATCGGGTATCCAAAGTGCCTGCCTGTTTCAGGTGGTTGGCCCTTTGTAGGTGCAAATCAGGGTCTGATGACAGGAATAGAACACCAAATGCCATTTTAGGTTGGAACTGGTGTCTCTTGCAGGCACCAATCAGTCTCATGGGCGATGGAGCCGAAAAGATCCAGCAAAGGTATGCTTGGAATTATTAGCAGGTGCAGTCTTCTGAGCCCCGGAAAAATAATCTGGGCAGTTGCCACCCCCGCCCCCCCATGATCGCGACCTCCCCTGAACTTATCTTGCTTGCAGCCAGGGCCGCCTGATAGTGGTAGACCTCAATCTGGCGAGCTTCAGCAGGGCACCCACCTGGCACACCAAAGCTCACCAGCCCGATGTAAATGAGGCCAGGACTTCAAATTCTCGGCCGCCTCTTTGCTTGGAGTGCGAGAAACTGGTCGGCATGTTCCCCTGGTCGGTTGCCCAAAAATCAAAATCAAACCCATTGATTTCAATGTAAAGGAAAATCAGGCAGGGTGCATAATGGGCGGCCGGGTTGATAGCGCCCGTTTTACACCACCACCGTGAAAAGCTAAAATCAACTCCCAATGAATGAGATGTGATTTGATCTATTGAGCTAAGGTGTGCGTTTATTGATTGTCAAAGGAAGGAGCTATCAACTCATAATAATCTACTATTAAACAGTCCTAAGCTTGCTCTGAAAACTGAGCGTGCAGCAGACTGACAGAGATACTGCCGGCAGCTCTTAAAGGGACACACACATCTTTCAGGTAAGTTTGCATTTAAGCTTTTAGACTGGATTTTAAAATTTTATTGAAGTAGTGGCTTGGTACAATACATGTTAAAAGTTTTTTAAGTGTGCAGGGAGTCCTGCTGGACACTTGCAAGGCCTCGGCTGGTAAAGGAAGACCTCTGAGAAGACAAAAAATGCTGGAAATATTCAGCAGGTCAGGCAGCCTCCGTGGAGAGAGAAACAGAGTTTACGTCTCAGGTCGAAATGCTGTCTGACCTGCTGAGTATTTCCAGCATTTTATGCTTTTATTTCAGATTTACAGCAATGGCTCGCAGAGGAAAGAGGAAGATGCAGAAGAGGAAGATGCAGAAGAGGAAGAAGCAGAAGAGGAGGAAGCAGAAGGAAGGATGCAACCCAGATAGCCCCTTTCTGGCCAGGATATCCAGGATTGAATCATCCACCTGCGGTACCAATGACCACAACCCCAATTCCCTGTTCAACATTTGTCCCACACCTTACCTTCCCTCTGTTACTGACCATCACAGTGTCCTCTTAGCCACAATGCTGAAATAAAAGCCACCACAAAGCAAACGTTCCAATTCAATTTTATACATCTATCCATTCAATATGACATCAAGAAATCAACTCATCACCCTTATACATTCACTAGTGACTGTCTTGTGTGCGCCTTTGCCTATCCTTATGATGTCACGCAGTGCTACCCCAGTGGCTGCAACATGGCTGGTGGAAGGCTGCTGACTTTCAGTGGGGGACACTGCAGATGGCCTTGCTGGTCAACCTTGAGGAGCTGGTGGCTGGGAGTGTGAAAGCAATCTTCTTCTTCTTCTTCTTCTTCTTCTTCTTCTTCTTCTTCTTCTCCTTCTCCTTCTTCTCCTCCTCCTCCTCCTCCTCCTCCTCCTCCTCCTCCTCCTCCTCCTCCTCCTTCTCCTCCTCCTTCTCCTTCTCCTCCTCCTTCTCCTTCTCCTTCTCCTTCTCCTTCTCCTTCTCCCTCTCCATCTTCTTGGTCAACCACTGCCTGGGCAGGCTGCATTTCTCGAGTGTGTGAAATAAGAAAGGCACAAGGGTGGAGTTGTGGTGAGGGGAGGATGGAAAAGCAAGAGGTGCATGTGAGAAGGAGGATAACGTATGAGGATACCAGCATCTTGTATCCTTTCAGCCCCACCACTGGCCAAGGGCTCTGCCATGCCCCTGCCAAGAATGGCCAGCACCGTCTCCTCCAAGGGGGTGAGGTGAAGTTAGGAATGGGAAGTGTGCCTCGTGTTTGGTACAGGTTGGTGGTAGGTGAGTGATTGGCAGAGGTGGGTGGGGAGTGCATTGAACAGTGTGTGAGGCTAGTGGTGCAGTTGGTAGGAGATGACTCTTGAAGATGCATTCACTGACCTTGACCACTGGTCTGAGGTCATGAAGCTTCCTTGGGCACTGGAGCTAGGTGGTGGGGGCAACATTGCTGGCAGTGACAGCCTCTGTGATGTGGGCCCACATTGTTCTTTCTGGAGGGCCTCCTGGTTCCTGTGGGTTGAGATCCTCTCTTGCAGTGTTGACCCCTTGCACAAAGTTGGAGTGCTGTGTGCGAGACCCTGGGTGCCCCTTCCCTGGGTGCCCCTTCCCTGGGTGCCCCTTCCCTGGCTTGCTGAGCCATTTGTGTTAGTGCTGAAGCACTTTTCCCATTTTTTTAGTTGCGGAAGGGAATTTTGCTTTAAGAGCTGAAGATTCCCATTCGAGAATTCTTTTTAATGTTAATATTTTTCAGAAGGCAGTTGAGCTATAAGTGCTAAAAACTGCCTATTTTTCAATTTTTTTTTCATTTTAGAAGGCAGTTTCCACTTGAGAAATTGACACTGCTTTATGAAATGACAGCCTTGTTTTCAGAGCAGGCTGTTCTAGCTGCAATGACACTGTGGCCACGCTACATTAGGGCCTCCTGCTGGGACCAATGCCACCAGGACGGCTTTGCACAGTGAGTTAAGTGCTGGGCTAATGTTAATTAGTCCCCAGCACCAATTTGTCGGTCCTGCCAGCGCCACCATTTTCGGCGGGCATTAACATTCGCCTGCGGTGGCACAGGCAGCTTTTGTGGCATTCACAAATTTCTATGCCTGAATTTTCAGTTTTAGGACCTGGTTGAAATCCAGCTCAGACTGTTAGGATGAGTCTCCTCTCTCTACTGGCTATAAACATCTTGCATGAAAGAGGGGACTGTCGCAGTTCCAATTGGGCATGAACCCACAGCCCAAAAATGGCCGAAATTAAAGAGGCATCAACGATTCATGTTGCGGGTAATACTGGCTTTCCTAACCTCCCATATTCTGTGAGTGCTGTGCATGCATGATTGCCATCTCATGCCAATCGAAGGCCCTGTGTGAAAAGTTTTTGCTCATGTACACATTTTCCGTCAACTGGGGGCATGGATGCAATGAAAAGATTTCCTGATTGTAGTAGTTGTAGAGGATTCTATAATTAGGGGGATGGAAAGCAACCCTTGTCAGCAAGATCGAGAGTCCCACATGGTATGTTGCCTACATAGATACATAGATACATAGAAGATAGGAGCAGGAGTAGGCCATCCAGCCCTTCGAGCCTGCTCCGCCATTTAATGAGATCATGGCTGATCCTCCAATTCAGTATCCCGTCCCCGCCTTCTCTCCGTAACCCTTAACCCCTTTTGCCTGTAGAAATATATCTAATTCCCTCTTAAATATATTTAATGAGCTGGCGTACACTGCCCTCTGTGGCAATGAGTTCCACAGGTTCACCACCCTCTGAGTGAAGAAATTCCCCCTCATTTCTGTCCTAAATGGTTTAGCCCTTATCCTTAAATTATGTCCTCTAGTTCTGTTCTCACCCGCCAAGGGAAACATTCCTTCTGCATCTAGTCTGTCTAGACCTGTCAGAATTTTATACACTTCTATGAGGTCCCCTCTCAATCTTCTAAACTCCAGTGTGTACATCCCTAAACTACATAGTCTCTCCTCATAGGTCAATCCCGCTATTCCTGGTATCAGCCTGGTGAATCGCCGCTGCACCCCCTCCATGGCAAGAACATCTTTCCTCAGATGAGGCGACCAAAACTGTACACAGTACTCGAGGTGTGGTCTCACCAGTGCCCTGTACAGCTGCAGCAAGGTATCCCTGTTCCTGTATTCCAACCCTTTTGCTATGAAGGCCAGCATACCGTTTGCCTTCTTGACCGCCTGTTGCACCTGCATGCTCGCCTTCAGTGACTGGTGTACAAGAACACCCAGGTCTCTCTGTACTTCCCCCTCTCCCAATTTATTGCCATTTAAATAATAATTTGCCCTCCCGTTCCTGCACCCAAGGTGGATAACTTCGCACTTGTCCACATTATAGTGCATCTGCCATTTATCCGCCCAATCACCCAGTCTGTCCAAATCGCTCTGGAGCTTCCTGGTCTCCTCCTCTGAGCCCACCCCCCCTCCTAGTTTAGTGTCGTCTGCAAATTTGGAAATGCTGCATCCGACTCCCTGATCCAGGTCATTAATGTAAATTGTAAACAGCTGGGGACCCAGGACAGATCCCTGTGGTACCCCACTTGTTACTGCCTGCCATTCAGAAAATGAGCCGTTTATTCCAACTCTCTGTTTTCTATCTGACAGCCAGTTCTCTATCCACGTCAATACTTTCCCCTTTATCCCATGAGCTTCAATTTTCCATGCTAATCTTTTATGTGGGACCTTGTCGAAGGCCTTTTGGAAGTCCAGGTACACCACATCTACTGGCTCTCCCCCATCTATTTTACCAGTTACTCCCTCAAAAAATTCCAATAGATTAGTCAAGCACGATTTACCCTTTGTAAATCCATGTTGACTCTGTCCTATCCTGTCCCCATTTGCTAAGTGCTCCGCTATTTCATCCTTAATGATGGACTCCAGCATTTTGCCCACAACTGATGTAAGGCTTACAGGTCTGTAATTACCTGCTTTTTCCCTACCCCCCTTTTTGAATAGTGGGGTAACGTTAGCTACCCTCCAATCCATGGGCACTGTTCCCGAGTCTAATGAATTCTGAAAAATCATACTTAGTGCATCTGCTATCTCTAGGGCCACCTCCTTCAGTACCCTAGGATACATGTTATCAGGCCCTGGGGATTTGTCCGCCTTCAATCCCTTTAGTTTCCTTAACACCATATCCTTAGAGATATTGATTTGCGTCAGTTCCTCCTTTGCCAATGTCCCTATTTTTCCCGATATCCCAGGGAGGTTTTTTGTGTCTTCCTTCGTAAAGACTGACCCAAAGTATGCATTTAGTTGGTCTGCCATTTCCTTATTTCCCGTTATATATTCCCCCGTATCTGACTGCAATGGACCAACTTTGGTTTTAACCAGTCTTTTCCTCTTGATATACTTATAAAAGCTTTTGGAGTTAGTTTTTATATTTTCCGCCAGCTTGCTTTCGTAAGCTATTTTGCCCCTCTTGATTAAGCCCTTTGTCCTCCTTTGCTCTATCTTAAACTGTTCCCGATCTTCCGCTCTTGCGCTTATTTTGGCTATTTTATACGCCCTATCTTTGGATTTTATGCTGTCTCCAATTTCCCCTGTTATCCACGGTTGAGTCACCTTTTTAGATTTCCTTTTATGCCAGATTGGTATAAACAATTTTTGCAATTTTGTCATTCTATCTTTAAATGGTGCCAGGGTGCGGGACATCCCGAACCGGCTTGAAAGGATATTGGAGAGGGAGGGGGAGGATCCAGTCGCTGTGGTCCATGTTGGGATCAACAATATAGGGAAGAGTAGGCAAGAGGTCCTGTTTGGGGAGTATCAGGAACTAGGAGCTAAATTAAAGAACAGGACCTCAAGAGTTATAGGGGGAAAAATTCAGTTGGTTTGCGCCTCCCGTTAGCGCCTTAAGAGGGCGCTAATGGGGCGCAAAGCGACTAGTGCCCAGGCGCGGCGATATCTGCGCCGCTCGCAAAATTGACCAGACATTTTGCGGCGGCTCTAAACAATACCGCCCCGATCTCCTGCGCACGCAGATCTTGACGTCATTCGAGTGTGCAACGCCCTTGTGGCGCCCCGGAGCGGATATTGAGTGGCGCCCCCCTCCTTTCCGCCTGGCGCAAGCAACGACAGGTAGACTGGAACGTTTCCCAGTCGCTGTGGGGCTGGGGGGGGGGGGGCGCTATTTAAACACGGCCTCTTCCTGGCTATTTCTGTGGTAGACATTTTTGCACCACTCGTTCTGACAGAGAGAGAGATTGTGAGAGAGAGAAGGAGAGACTTCTGCATAGAATCAACGCTGTGTGAAGTAGTTTTGGCTACTGAGCATCACTTTGCAGGTACTTTTGTTTTTGACCTTCATTACTTTGATTACCAAGAGACTTTGGGGGCTGCACTGATTGGGGGCATCGTCCTGCGCCGGCAGATTCGGAGGCCACAGAGATGCAGAGAGAGTGGCAATCATGGCCAGACGGAGGAAGGCCAACAGGCCTCTGTACAGGAGGCCTTACCCTCCCAGGGTATTTCGCCAACAATTCTCCTACATTAATATGTCTGAGGAGCAGTGTTTGCGAAGGCTGCGATTCAGCAAGGAGGTGGTCACTGAGCTCTGCCACCTGCTGCAGCCAGATCTGCAGCCTCTACTGAGGTTCAGGACGTCTCTGTTGGTGGCAGTGAAGATCACAGTGGCTCTGAACTTTTATGCCATCGGCTCCTTTCAAGCAGCTACTGGGGACATCGCCAATATCTCCCAGTTCACGGTCCATTGCTGCATCCGTCAGGTCACAAATGCCCTCTATAAAAGGAGACGACAGTACAGCATGAACGCGCATTGGGCTTTGCGAGGATAGCGGGCCTCCCCATGGTGCAGGGCCCCATTGACTGCACACATGTGGCATTGCGTGAACCGCATGAGAATGCAGAGGATTTCCGCAACCGTTAGGGGTTCCATTCCCTAAACGTCTAGTTGGTCTGTGACCACAGACAGCTGATACTCGCTGTCAATGCCCACTATCCTAGCAGCAGCCACGATGCATTCATCCTATGCCAGACTACTGTGGCAGAGCTTTTCCATGCACCGCATCACCCAAGTGGTTGGCTTCTTGGGGACAAGGGTTATCCACTGTGCACCTGGCTGATGACACCGCTCCGTTCCCCTAACACCCCTGCTGAGCTGCGGTACAACAAGAACCATCTCACCACCAGGAACATCATTGAGCAGACAATCGGCGTGCTCAAGCAACGGTTCCGCTGTCTGGACCACTCAGGAGGAGCCCTGCAGTACTCGCCTGAGCGAGTTTCCCTCTTCATAGTTGTGTGCTGCATACTGCATAACCTGGCAATCCTCAGGACCCAGCCGATGCCACCAGGCCTTGGAGCACCACCGGAGGAGGAGGAGGAAGAGGAGGAGGAAGAGGAGGAGGATGATCATCAGCAGCACCAAGGCGGGAGGGAGGCCCACAATGTAGAAACTGGAAGGGCCGTCCGTCAACGGCTGATAGTGAGCCGCTTCCAGGCCCCTGCTGAGGAAATGGCTTCTGCCATTGAGAACAACATGAATGAAACCAATCCGCAACCCCTAAGCTGGCCAAGGCAACAATGATTCCAAAGGCCAAACATGTACATTTTGAATAGAAAAATTATTTATTTTACAAACTCTGTGTGTGTCATTTCTTCATGACAAACTAATAGAAAGAAACACAAAAAAACAGTCATTAACATAACTGGTTCTCACAACCTGGAGATAATGTCCAAAACACTAAACAAAAGTTTGACCACGAACTTCGGCCTTTAATAAAAAATTGACAAACATTTTGTCACACCTCCTACTTTTTGCCCTTCGAGGGTGATCTCCTTCCCTTGCGCACTTCCCCCCTTCCCACCCTACTGCTCCTCCGTAATGGGGCCCCAGTGGCTGCAGCAAGGCTGGTGGAAGGCTGCTGATTGTCAGAACCTGAGACTGCAGATGCCCTTGAAGGACGGCCTCGACCAGCTCTGGGCCTGGAGGGCCCGGCTGCAGACTGCACCAACTCTGCATGGGCGGCAGCAGTCTGGCCTACAGGCGGTGGCAAGTGCAATGGAGAAGTGACAGTGGTGGCAACAGGAATGCTGTCATCTTGAGAGAGGACAGCAACTCCCTGCTCGACCGACATACTGGCACTCCCAAGGGGCAGCACTTCAGCATCCAGAGTAATCTGCTGGAGCACAGATTGCTGGCCTGCTGCGGTGCGGTGAGAGCCCCGGGGAAATGTGTCCGAACCAGCGAGAATGGCAGCAGTCAGTGCTTGCGTGACCTCAATCTGAGTCTGCATGAGAGCAGTCAGAGATGGGGTCACGGCAGCCAGTGACTGAATTGCAGCACTAAGCTTTAGCGTGGCATCCGCCTGTGCTACAGCGAAGTGCTCCACACTCCTTGCCAGTGATTCAATGCATTCGGGCACTCTTCCCACTGTACCCATGAGCTCAGTGTGCATGTCCACCGCCTGGATGTTCATTTCAGCGATGAGCCGCAATTCCTCTACGTCCAGTGCAGCAGAACTCGCTGGCCTACTCTCCCTCCGGGGAGAAGACCCCCAAGCTTCCCTACCCCCATCGCATTGCTGCAGCCCGCTGGGTCCTGGAGCTTCACCCTCATCAGAACCTTCCCCCCTGCTCCCCTCCAGGGCAGGCGTGTTCCCAGTGTGGGAATGGGCTTCCTTGGGAGAGGGTGGCGCTGATGCTCCGGCTTCATCTTCCTCCTCGCCTGCAGCTTTTCTCCCACTGGCAGCTTGAGGGCCCGTCTCCTCAGCTGGTGAATCACCATCTGAAAGCAGGGAGGTACAAGAGTGGCTTTAGCGTGAGGACAGGGGGGCAGTAAGGGAAGAATGAGTGCAGCGATTTAGTAAGTTGGATTGAAAGTGCCAAAGACTGGTGTTGTGAGGGACAAGTGGAAGGAGAGAGGAGAAAAAGGTGATCACCTTACCATTGCTGTCCAGAATGGGGTCGGCCACTCCAGGGGCGACGGGACCGATCACCTGGCTTGCCACATTCCTGTGGACACGCGCCTCAAGATCGCTGAGGGGTTGCAGCTGAGGCCGCCCTCTACCCGTCCGTTGCTGCTGTCTCCTATTATGAGATAGCTTGGCCTGCAAGAAAAAGGACGGCGTCTGAGTGAATATACAGCCATGGTCTTGTCTGATGTGCCGCCCATAATTGAATAGCCCTTACTGTATGCAGCCATGGTCTTGCCTGATGTGCCTCCCATAGGTGAATAGCCCTTACTGTATGCAGCCATGGTCTTGCCTGATGTGCCTCCCATAGTTGAATAGCCCTTACTGTATGCAAAGTGTGGAATGTGCGTGTGTGTTTCATGAGAGGGCCATAGTTGTTGGATGAGTGTTGGGCATTGGGGTTTTAAGACCCTCTGGCCATAGAGTGAGGTTGAGATGGAGGGATGAAGAGGTATTGAAAAAGAGCCACTCACCCTGACGACCCGAGTGAGGTTGTTGAACTTTTTGCGACATTGAGTATGGGGCCTGGGCACCATGCTCCTGGAGGAGACGTTCTGAGCCACCTCCCTCCACACTCTTCTTTACTCGCGCAGCAAAGGCCTCCTGCCACTCTCAGGGAAGAGTATAGATCTTCTGCGCTCCACCGCACCAACCAGCGCATCCAAGGCCCGCTTGCTGAAGCACTGAGCTCGTTCTCTCACCCTCTCCATAGTCCTTGGCTGGAAGATTTAGGCACAGGTCTCTCCAGGCCGAGATTCAAGGCTCCAAGAACTGTCCGGCGCCAGTGTGTCTGTGTTCCATCGGTAACTGACAGCACCTGCGCTGCGCCCGCACTCTGAGTTAGCGCCTCGCTCCTCGGCCTTTGCGCCTTAAGACAGGTGTGTAGCACCTGATTTAGCGCTCCAATCACCTCCAGGGGCGATAAAAGTCAAGTTTGCAGTCGGAGGCGATAATTAGTGCCGGGCGCTAAACTTTGCGCACGGCCGATAATGGCGCCCCAAACGGGGCGATACTGAATTTTTCCCCCATAATCTCCTGATTATTACCTGATTCACGTGCAAATTGGCGTAGGGATAAACTGATTCGGGAAGTGAACACGTGGCTAAAGGAGTGGTGTGGGAAAGAGGGGTTCTATTTCATGGGGCACTGGCACCAGTATTGGGACAGGAAGGAACTGTACCATTGGGACAGGCTCCACCTAAACTGGTCTGGCACCAGGGTCCGAGTGGAAAGGATAAATAGGGCAGTCACAAGGACTTTAAACTAGTAAATGGGGGAGAGAGCTCAGGGGAGAATTGTAGTACAAATAATAGTTGAAAAACAAATGAAACGGAAGAGAGTAGTGTAACATTCAGAAATTGTGCTTTAGGCACTACAGGTAAAGGGAAAACTAAAAGCTGTAAAGCAATTAAACCAGGAGCGAGAAATAAGAAACATGAGAGTAAACATTAGAGCTGAAGGACAGACTAGGGTAAATGGGTAAAATGACAGAAGATCAGTGGGAGATGTTTAAAAAAGAATTTAATGTGATACATCACTAGTTTATACCCCTGAGGGGCAAGAGCTGTACTTGCCTAAAAAAAAGCCATGGACTACTAAAGAGATAAGTGACAACATAAAACTAAAAGAAAAAGCGTACAAAAATGCAAAAAAAAAGCACAGATCCTGGCGAATGGGAAAGATACAAAGAACAGCAAAGGGTCACAAAACAGATAGTAAGAACTAAAAAAAGGGAGTATGAAAAGAAACTTGCAAAGGATATCAAAATCAATACAAAGCATTTTTACAATTACATTAGGAAAAAGAGGGTACTCAGGAGCAATGTTGGCCCCTTAAAAACTGAAAGTGGTGAGATTGTCAATGATAATAAGGAAATGGCGGACATGTTGAATAATTACTTTGCGTCAGTATTTACAGTAGAAGAAGAGGATAGCGTGCCAGAAATCCCAAGGAAACTAATATTGAATCGGGGACAGGGACTCAATAAAATTAACGTAAGTAAAATAACAGTAATGAAGAAAATAATGGCACTAAAGAATGACAAATCCCCAGGACCAGATGGTTTCCATCCCAGGGTTTTAAAGGAAGTAGGTGAGCACATTGCAGATGCCCTAACTATAATCTTCCAAAGTTCTCTCGATTCAGGAACCGTCCCTTTAGTTTGGAAAATTGCCCATGTCACTCTGTTATTTAAAAATGACGAGAGAGGGAAACCAGGGAATTATAGACCATTTGGCCGAAATATGTTTGCAGAAATAGTGCAGAGGAAGAGTTCATGGAATGCATTCAAGAAAGTTTTCTGGATCAGTATGCCAAGGGACTTATGAGGGAATTGGTTAGTTTAGATCTAGTACAGTGCAATGAGACAGGGTTAATTAATAATCTTATAGTAAAGGAGCCTCTGGGGACCAGTGATCATAATATGATCGAATTTTATATTGAGTTTGAGAGTGATTTAGTTAAGTCCGAAACTAGGGTCCTAAACCTGAACAAAGCAAACTACAAAGGTATGAGAGGTGAGTTGGCTAAGGTGGGTAGTAAGCCTGAGGATTCGGTGGATTTTAGAATTCAGCAAGGGAGGACCAAGAAATTGATAAAGAAAGGGAAAATAGAATATGAGAGTAAACTAGCGTGAGACATAAAAACAGACTGCAAAAGCTTCTATAGGTATGTAAAAGGAAAAGATTAGCGAAAGTAAACATGGGTTCCTTACAGGCTGAGACAAGAGAAATTATACTGGGGAATAAGGAAATGGCAGAGAAATTAAACAAATACTTTGGTCTCAATTTTAATGGACCTCAGAGGGCAGGTTTGGAGGTGGGTCAGCAGCAAAAGTCGGAAAAAATACCGGTTGGCTGCGAACCCGCCTCCAACCCGCCCCCACACTAATTTTGTAAGTGTCAGGTCAGCCGCTCCTGAACTGACCCGACGCCAAACGGTGGGACAGGCAGTTAAGGCAGTTAACAGCCTGTTAAGTGCCTTGCTAATTCTATTTTAATCTGCGATTCTGATTTTGGTGCTTTTGGCTCCTGTTTCCCATCTTCCGAGAAACATGCCAGCTGCAATAGTTGGGTTTCTCGAGGACATGATTTGTTGTCATTTGCTGCAGTTGCTTAAAAGTTGCCCTGCAACATGGCTAACATTCAAATGCCACAACTTTGTTGTTGGAGGTTTGGGATAAGATTTTGCAACTCTACTGACCCTGTTACTGTTCAAGCTGACAGCCTTCTGAAGTGTGACCTGATTGGAATAATCTCAGGCCACTTTGACTGTGCGCTTGCAGGCTTCTTGCCTCAACTGAAATCTATAGCAACGGTATGGGAACCATTTATATCCTCTAATCTTGGTCGTCAGATTCGGAGGAAGAGCAGCCGCGGCAGCAGCACCAGCACCAGGAGCGCCAACCTCCTTCTCACCTACCTGGTGCTGCACAGGGTGGAGGGCGTCAGCACAAAGCTGCACCTCGCCACAGGAGATACCCCCAAAACAGGGTTTACAGGCAGAGGATCAGCTTCCTCAGCATGACTGAGCAGCAGTGCCAAAGGAAGCAGTGATTTTAGAGAGACGTAGTTACTGACGTCTGCGCAACACCTGGAGCCCAGAGGAGCGGGTGGACACTCCTTACCAGTGACTGTCAAAGTCACCATCGCACTCAACTTCTTTGCTTCGGGCTCCTTCCAGGGATCATCTGCAGACATCAGCAGCATCTCCCAGTCGGCCGCACACACCTGCATCACGCAGGTCACCGATGCCCTCTTTGCAAAGGCCCACAATTACATCCACTTCTCCACGGATGACCCAAGTGTGACCGCGCATGCGGCTGGCTTTGCCGATATGGCAGGCTTGCCAATGGTGCAGGGTGTCATAGACTGCACGCATGTAGCCATTAGGGCACCCCATCACAACCCAGCTGTATTTGTCAATCGCAAGGGATTCCACTCCCTGATCGTCCAGCTGGTGTGTAACCACAGGAAGATCATCATGCATGTTTGCGCTAAGTACCCTGGCAGTTGCCATGACTCCTTCATCCTGTGCCAGCCTACTGTGCCTCAGCTCTTCCATCTGCCAACCCAACTTTGCAGATGGCTACTTGACGACAAGGGCTATCCCCTGAAAAAGTGGCTTATGACACCGATGAGGAGGCCAACAAACGAGGCTGAGGAGTGCTACAATCTGAATCAATTATCCACCAGAAGCATCATCGAGCAAACCATCGGCTTGCTCAAAATGCGCTTCTGATGCCTGGACAGATCTGGTGGAGCCCTGCAGTATGCACCAGCCAGGGTGTCCAGAATCATCGTAGTCTGCTGTGCCCTGCACAACATTGCACAGCAGTGCGGCTTAGTGCTGCTGAATGAATAAGTGGCTCAGCACACACACTCCTTGGAAGAAGAGGAAGAGGACGAGGAAGAGGAAAAGGAGGAGGACGAGGAAGAGGACAAGGAGGAGGACGAGGAAGAGGACGAGAAGGAGGACGAGGAGGAGGATGAGGAGGAGCATGAGGAGGAGGATGAGGAGGAGGACGGGGAGCTACGCATTGCGTGGCGGATGTGGCCAATGCAGCCGCACGCGACTATATTGCTGGCCGTCTGGCAAGGAGACCACTCATCCATGCCAGATTCGCGTAAGCTTACGCTTCAAACACAGGTGGCTGGCAGATGGAGATGAATATAAGGCCGACATTCTCACAACCTCATGCATCATCTGTCCAATAAACAGTGGTGACCGCTCACTCTGACCACCATCATTATAAATGGAATTAGCCCTGAGCCCTCACTCTTGAACTTTCATTTTCTAGAACACATAGGCCAGAACCTCAACTCTTTGCCATTACTTCTGTTTAATTACATCACAAAAGGATGACACTCGATATTTAACAACTCTATAAACACCCAAGTGACTACCCTTCTGACTATTAGGGGTAAAAATTCAGTTGGTTGCGCCTCCCGTTAGCGCCTTAAGAGGGCGCTAATGGGGCGCAAAGCCGCTAACGCCTGGAACTTAACTAGAGATTGTGCGGCGGCGCTAAACTTTACCGCTGCGACCACCTGCGCGCGCAGATTGTGACGTCATTCCATGGTGCAACGCCCTTGTGGCGCCTCGGAGCGGAAATTGAGTGGCGCCCCCTGCCTTACCGCCTGGCGCATCCAACGACCGGAAGACTGGAACGCTATCAATCGCTGTGGGGCTGGGGGGGGCGCTATTTAAAGGGGGCCTCTTCCTGTCTTTTTCTGTGGTTGACATTTTTGCACCACTCGTTCTGAGAGAGAGAGAGAGATTCGGAGAGAGAGAAAGAGAGACTTCTGCATTGACTCAACGCTTTGTGAGGTAGTTTTGCCTACTGATCCTAACTTCGCTAGTACTTTAGTTGCTGTCCTTCATTACTTTGCTTGCAAAGAGACTATGGGGGCTGCACTGATTGGGGGCGTCGTCCTGCTCCAGCTGAATCGGAGGACACAGAGACGCAGAGAGAGAGTGGCAATGATGGCCAGACGGAGGAGGGCCAACAGGCGTATGTACAGGAGAGCTTACCCTCCCAGGGTATATCGTGAACAGCTCTCCTACATTCATATGTTTGAGTAGCTGTGTTTGCGAAGGCTGCGATTCAGCAAGGAGGTGGTCACTGAGCTCTGCCACCTGCTGCAGCCAGATCTGCAGCCTCAACTGAGGTCCAGGACGTCTCTGTCGGTGGCAGTGAAGGTCACAGTGGCTCTCAACCTCTACGCTACTGGCTCATTTCAAGCTGCTGCTGGGGATCTCGCCAATATCTCCCAGTTCGCGGTGCATTGCTGCATCCGGCAGGTCACAAATGCCCTCTTTAAAAGGAGACGAGAGTTCATCTCTTTCCCCATGACCCCAGACAAGCAGCGTGACCGCGCTCTGGGCTTTGCGAGGATAGCGGGCTTCCCCATGGTGCAGGGCGCCATTGACTGCACGCATGTGGCTTTGCGTGCTCCGCATGAGAATGCCGAGGAATTCCGGAACAGAAAGGGGTTCCATTCCTTGAATGTTCAGTTGGTCTGTGACCACAGACAGCTGATACTCGCTGTCAATGCCCACTATCCTGGCAGCTGCCACGATGCTTTTATCCTGCGCCAGACTACTGTGGCAGAACTTTTCGAGGCACCGCATCAGCCAGTTGGTTGGCTTCTCGGGGACAAGGGGTATGCATTGAGCACCTGGCTGATGACACTGCTCCGTACGCCCAACACCACTGCTGAGCTGCGGTACAATGAGAGCCATCAAGCTACCAGGAACATAATTGAGCGCACAATCGGCGTGCTGAAGCAACGGTTCCGCTGTCTCGACCATTCTGGAGGAGCCCTGCAGTACTCGCCTGAGCGAGTATCCAACTTCGTAGTTGTGTGCTGCATGTTGCATAACATGGCAATCGTCAGGACCCAGCCAATGCCACCAGGCCTTGGAGCACCACCAGAGGAGGAGGAGGAGGAGGAGGAAGAGGACGAGGAGGATGATCATCAGCAGCACCAAGGCGGGAGGGCGGCCCACAATGGTGAAACTGCAGGGGCCGTCCGTCAACGGCTAATAGCAAGCCGCTTCTAGGGCCCCTGCTGTGGAAATGGCTTCTGCCATTGCTAACAACATCAATGAACCCAGCACGCAACCCCTAAGCCGGCCAAGGCACCAATAATTCCAAACACCAACCATGTATATTTTGAATACAGAAACTTATTTATTTTACAAACCATGTGTGTGTCAATTCCTCATGACAAACTCATAGAAATAAACACAAAAAAACAGTCAATAACATAACTGGTTCTCACAACCTGGAAATAATGTCCAAAACACTAAACAAAAGTTGGACCATGAACCTCGACCTTTAATAAAAAAATGACCAGCATTTTGTCACACCTCCTACTTTTTGCCCTTCGTGGGTGATCTCCTTCCCTTGCGCACTTCCCCCCTTCTAACCCTACTGCTCCTCCGTAATGGGACCTCAGTGGCTGCAGCAAGGCTGGTGGAAGGCTGCTGCTCGTCAGACCCTGACACTGCAGATGCCCCTGAAGGACGGCCTCGACCAGTTCTGGGCCTGGAGGGCCCGGCTGCAGACTGCACCAACTCTGCATGGGCGGCAGCAGTCTGTCCTACAGGCGGTGGCAAGTGCAGTGGAGAAGTGACAGTGATGGCAGCAGGAATGCTGTCATCGTGAGAGAGGACAGCAACTCCCTGCTCGCCCGACACACTGGCACTCCCACGGGGCAGCACTTCAGCATCCGGAGCAATCTGCTGGAGAACAGATTGCTGGCCTGCTGCGGCGCGGTGAGAGCCCCGGGGACATGTGAACGAACCATCGAGGTTGGCAGCAGTCTGTGCTCGCGTGGCCTCAATCTGAGTCTGCATGAGAGCAGTCAGAGATGGGATCACGGCAGCCAGTGACTGAATTGCAGCACTAAGCGTTAGTGTGGCATCCGCCTGTGCTACAGCGAAGTGCTCCACACTCCTTGCCAGTGACTCTCAATGCATTCGGGCACCCTTCCCACTGCACCCATGAGCTCAGTGTGCATGCCCACCGCCTGGGTGTTCATTTCTGCGATCAGCCGCTCCTCCTCTGCGTCCATTGCAGTAGGAGTCTCTGGCCTACTCTCCCTCTGGGGAGAAGGCCCCCGTTCTACACTACCCCCATGGCATTGCTGCAGCCCGCTGGGTCCTGGAGCTTCACCCTCATCAGACCCTTCCCCCCTGCTCCCCTCCAGGGAAGGCGTGTTCCCAGTGTCGGCATGGGCTTCCTCGGGAGAGGGTGGCACTGATGCTCCGGCTTCCTCTTCCTCCTCGGCTGCAGCTTCACTCCCAGTGGCAGCTTCAGGGCCCGTCTCCTCAGCTGGCCTTTGCGCCTTAAGACAGGTGTGCAGCGCCTGATTTAGCGCTCCACTCACATCCCGGGGCGGTAAAAGTGAAGTTTCCAGTCAGTGGCGATAATTAGCGCCAGGCGCTAATATTTGCGTCCAGACGATATTTGCGCCCCAAATGGGGCGCGACCTAATTTTTCCCCCTTAGTGCTTTAACTTCCTCTTATGAGTGCTCCTAAGTGGTGCTTCCCCTGTGGCTTCAGCAGATGTAGAGGCACCTTGCTCACTTTGGTGCTGCGCCTGCTTAGACGTCTTTGGCGGGTGTCCTCTGGGTTTGGAAGACTGTGAGGGCTCCGCAACAGTCTGCTCCTCCTGCGGCTGTGCAGGTGCTGAGACGGCCATCTCAGTTGGGTGAGGAACCTGGGGCTCTGACCGAGAGCTCCGCAGTGGTATGGGAGTTTGAGCACTTGGAGAGGAGCCCGCACTTCCTTGTTGTCTGCCACCAACATCCCTCTCATGGGTCACCCACACTTCACTGCTAGCAAGTGGCTGGAGAGCAACATGCTGCACCTCAGTGGGGCCATGAGGACCCGTCTCTGTACTGACAGTCCTCATAACGGGACGTCCATGTACCTCTGGTGTCTATCCTCAACAGATGCCCATCTATCCTCCATAGCAGACCATCTATTTTGAAGAGTCACCATGCTCTGTTGAGTTTGGCGACTTATGTCCTCCAAGGAGGTTGCCACCCTCTTTTTGGCGGCACATTCATGCGCCATTGTCTCCACAAAGGCAGTGCTCATGTTTGAGATGGACTCCTCGATTCTCTCCACACTCGCAGTTACCCTGGATGCAAACCCTGTCAGAGACTCCTGTACTTGTTCCTGGAGTTCCAGAACTGCTCTCTTTCTGGATGGCTCCAGTGGCACAGCGTCTACATGCAGCAGAACTGAGCTAGGAGAGTCCTGCGACCTCCGACGAGGACTCTCCACTGCTGTTGCTGTCTCCACCATCTGCCGATGCTCACTTGTGAGTTGTGATACACCAAGTGACAACACTACTCTATGTGGCGAAGGACACGCCGAGGTGTGCTTATCTGCGCTAGTGCTAGGTGTGCTGAGTAATGGTAACGCTGCTCCCTCAGAGGCTGCAGGCTCCTCTGAGGAGTCGTCTGGCTCTTCTTCCTGGACAGTGGGGAGGGGGGCTCTCGATGGTCCTGTGGGAGAGTAAAGGCATGAGTTAGACATCAGATTAGGAGGTAGCAGACACATCCTATTGTGCAGATGATCAGAAGTCAATCTCTGAGCAATATATGCCATTGCAGTCAATCAGGAATTGTAAAAGCGAGGGATGAAAATGCATTCTGTCACCAGCTCCCTCCAGTGCGCCCGTCTCTCCGTCCGCCACTTCCAGCTCCTCGCCACCTCCCATGATGTCTCGAGCAGCCTCCTCAGCGTGAGTTAATGTGGCGAGTGGTTGTATGTCTCCTCCTGTCTTGGCTCTCTCCCTCTTATTGTGGGCTATCTTTTCCTGCAAGGAGGGACACAAGTGGAGTTTCAGCGAGAGTGATGGAGTGAGTGTGAAGAATCCATAAGGTCGAATCTTAGAGGGAGGCCAGGATGGAGTGAGGTGGCAAGAGGAAGGAGCCTCCCTATGCGTTGTTAGTTGTTGTCATTGCATAACAGTGAGAGCGAGTGTGAGGGCTGAATAGCAGGATGGTGAAGTAATTCAGTACAGAGAGAGAGATAGAGAGGTAAGGGTGCAAGGGAAGTAAGGGTAAGGTGAGATGTGGAGGAGCAGACTGACAATGCAGAGTGCTGGTGATGAAAAGTGAAGGGAAGCAGAGTGAAGGTAAGTGTGATGTGAAACTCACTTTTGATGTTCGGACAAGATCATTGAAGCGTTTGCGGCACTGGAGCCAGGTGCGTCCACACAGCGACCTTGCGCTGACCTCCTCAGCTATCTCCAGCCAGGCTGCCTTCATCTGTTGAGGAGGCTTCCTGCGGCCATCGGCAGGGAACAGAATGTCCCTGCACCCGCTTACTCCCTCTACAAGAGCGTGCAGGGAGTCATCATTGAACCTAGGAGCAGCCTTCTTGCCTGTGGCAGCACTGATGGTGATCCTGGCCCTTTCCAGCAGCAGCAGCAACGAGAAATGAGTGGCTGAGGCTACATGGGGCCCTTAAAAACAAGCGC
Source organism: Squalus acanthias (assembly GCA_030390025.1). Lineage (NCBI taxonomy): Eukaryota > Metazoa > Chordata > Chondrichthyes > Squaliformes > Squalidae > Squalus > Squalus acanthias. The sequence goes on from CM059426.1 coordinate 89,489,731, forward strand.
AGCAAAGACCTCATCAGTGCAGACCAACAGACCCGCTGCAACTCATTGCAGCAGGCAGCGCGCACAACGGGACTAATTGGACCAATTAAGTCAAAATGGGACACCGGGAGTGGCTGAAACCGGCAGCGGGTCCGAAAGCCGCCCACTGGGCAACCCGACTCCATCCCGCCTCCTCCACTAAAATTGAGGCCTTTGTGTATGTCTTCACGGAAGAAGACACAAAAAACATCCTGGAAATAACGGAGAACCAAGGGTCTAGCGAGAATGAGGAACTGAAATAAATCAGTATTAGTAAAAAAATAGTACTGCAGAAATGAATGGGACTGAAAGCTAATAAATCCCCTGGACTTGATGGCCTGCATTCTAGGGTTTTGAAAGAGGTGGCTATAGAGATAGTGATTGCATTGGGTGTCATCTTCCAAAATTCCATAGATTGTAGAATGGTTCCCACAGATTGGAAGGTAGCAAATGTAACCCCACTATTTAAGAAAGGAGGGAGAGAGAAAACAGGGAATTACAGGCCAGTTAGCCTAACAGCAGTAGTAGGGAAAATGCTGGAATCTATTATTAAGGACGTGGTAACAGGGTACTTAGAAAATAATAATAGGATTGGACAGAGTCAACATGAATTTATGAAAGGGAAATCTTGTTTGACAAAACTGTTTAGAGTTTTTTGAGGTTTTAACTAGCAGAATAGATGAGGGGGAACCAGTGGATGTGGTGTATTTGGATTTTTAGAAGGCATTCGATAAGGTGCCACACAAGAGGTTATTAAAAAAAATTAGGGCTCATGGGATTGGGGGTAATATATTAGCATGGATTGAGGATTGGTTAACGGACAGAAAACAGAGAGTAGGAATGAACGGGTCATTTTCGGTTTGGCAGGCTGTAACTGGTGGGGTAACACAAGGATCAGTGCTTGGGCCTCAGCTATTCACAATCTATATCAAGGACTTGGATGAGGGGACCAAATGTAATATATCCAAGTTTGCTGATGATAAAAAGCTAGGTGGGAATGTAAGTTGTGAGGAGGATGCAAAGAGGCTTCAAGGGGGTATAGACAAGCTAAGTGAGTGGGCAAGAACATGGCAAATGGAATATAATGTGGAGAAATGTGAAGTTATTCACTTTGGTAGGAAAAATAGAAAGGCAGAGTATTTTTTAAATGGTGAGAGATTGGGAAATGTTGGTGTTCAGAGGGACCTGGTTGTCCTTGTACACGAATCACTGAAAGTTAACATGCAGGTACAGCAAGCAATTAGGAAAGCAAATGATATGTTGGCCTTCATTACAAGAGGATTTGAGTATAAGAGTAAAGGCGTCTTACTGCAATGATATAGGGCCCTTGTGAGACCACACCTGAGGTTTTGTGTCCAGTTTTGGTCTCCTTACCTAAGGAAGGATATACTTGTCATAGAAGGAGTGCAATGAAGGTTCACCAGACTGATTCCTGGGATGGGGGGACTGTGCTATGAGGAGAGATTGAGTAGACTATATTCTCTAGAGTTTAGAAGAATAAGAAGAGATCTCATTGAAACATACAAAATTCTTACAGGGCTTGACAGGGTAGATGCAGGGAGGATGTTTCCGTTGACTGGGAAGTCTAGAACCAGGGGTCACAGTCTCAGAATAAGGGGTTGGCCATTTAGGATGGAGATGAGCAGAAATTTCTTCACTCAGAGGGAGGTGAATCTTTGGAATTCTCTTCTCCAGAGGACTGTGGCGGCTCAGTCATTGAGTAAATTCAGGACAGAGATCGCTAGCTTTTTGGATATTAAGCGAATCAAGGCATATGGGGACAGTGCAGGAAAGTGGAGTTTTTCTTTGGTTATTTTAATTTGTTTATGGGATGTGGGTGTCGCTGGCAATGCCAGCATTTATTGCCCATACCTAATTGCCCTTGAGAAGGTGGTGGTGAGCCGCCTTCTTGAACCGCTGCAGTCCATGTGGTGAAAGTATTGCCACATTGCTGTTCGGGAGGGATTTCCAGGATTTTGACCCAGCGATGATGAAGGATCGGCGATATACTTCTAAGTCAGGATGGTGTGTGACTTGGAGGGGAACTTGGCAGTGGTGGTGTTCCCATGCGCCTGCTGCCCTTGTCTTTCTAGGTGGAAGAGGTCGCGGGTTTGGGATGTGCTGCCGAAGAAGCCTTGGTGAGTTGCTGCAGTGCATCTTGTAGATGGTACACACTGCAGCCACGGTACGCCGGTGGTGGAGGGAGTGAGTGTTTAAGGTGATGGATGGGGTGCCAATCAAATGGGCTGCTTTGTCCTGGATGGTGTCGAGCTGCTTGAGTGTTGTTGGAGCTGCACTCATCCATCACACTCCTTAATTGTGCCTTGTAGATGTAGGAAAGGCTTTGGGGAGTCAGGAATTGAGACACTCGCCACAGAATACCTAGCCTCTGACCTGCTCTTGTTGCCACAGTTAAATTTCTGGTCAATGGTGACCCCCAGGATGTTGATGGTGGGGGATTCAGCGATGGTAATGCCGTTGAATGTCAAGGGGTGGTGGTTCGACTCTCGCATGTTGGAGATAGTCATTGCATGGCACTTCTGTGGCGCGTATGTTACCTGCCAGTTATCAGCCCAAGCCTGAACATCGCCCAGGTCTTGTTCCATGCGGGCATGGACTGCTTCATTATCTGAGGAGTGTTGAATAGTGCTGAACACTGTGAAGTCATTAGCGAAAATCCCCACTTCTGACCTTATGTTGGAGTGAAGGTCATTGATGATGGTTGGGCCTAGGACACTGCCTTGAGGAACTCCTGCAGCGATGTCCTGGGACTGTGATGATTGACCTTCAGCCACCACAACCATCTTCCTTTGTGCTAGGTATGACTCCAGCCAGTGGAGAGTTTCCCCGCCCCCCCCACCGAGTCCTAGTGACTTCAGTTTTACTAGGGCTCCTTGATGCCATACTCGGTCAAATGCTGCCTTGATGTCAAAGGCAGTCACTCTGACCTCACCTCTAAAATTCAGCTCCTTTGTCCATGTTTGGACCAAGGTTGTAATGGGGTCGGGAGCCGAGTGGTCCTGGCGGAACCCAAACTGGGCATCAGTGAGCAGGTTATTGGTGAGTAAGTGCTGCTTGATAGCACTGGTGATGACACCTTCCAACACCTTGCTGATGATTGAGAGTAGACTGATGGGGCGGTAATTGGTCAGATTGGACTTGTCCTGCTTTTTGTGGACAGGACATACCTGGGCAGTTTTCCACATTGTCGGATAGATGCCAGTGTTATAGCTGTACTGGAACAGATTGGCTAGAGGTACGGCTAGTTCTGGAGCACAAATCTTCTGCACGATAGCTGGGATGTTGTCGGGGCCCATAGCCTTTGTTGTATCCAGTGCGCTCAGCCGTTTCTTGATATCACGTGGAGCGAATCCAATTGGCTGGTGATTGGCTTCTGTGATCGTGGTGACCTCAGGAGTAGGCCGATATAGATCATCCACTCGGCACTTCTGGCTGAAGATGGTTACAAACGCTTCAGCCTTGTCTTTTGCACTCACGTGCTGGGCTCCACCGTCGTTGAGGATGGGGATATTCATGGAGCCTCCTCCTCCCGTTAGTTGTTAATGGTCCACCGCCGTTCATGACTGGATGTGGCAGGACTGCAGAGCTTTGATCTGATCCGTTGCTTGTAGGATCGCTTAGCCCTGTCTATAGCATGCTGCTCCTACTTTTTAGCATGCATGTAATCCTGTGTTGCAGATTCCCCAGGTTGGCACTTCATTTTTAGGTACGCCTGGTGCTGCTCCTGGCATCCTCTTCTACAATCCTTATTGAACCAGGGTTGGTCCCCTGGCTTGATTGTAATGGTAGAGTCAGGGATATGCCGGGCCATGAGGTTACAGATTGTGCTGGAATACAATTCTGCTGCTGCTGATGGCTCACAGTGCCTCATGGATGCCCAGTTTTGAGCTGCTTGATCTGTTCTGAATCTATCCCATTTAGCACGGTGGTAGTGCCACACAACACAATGGAGGGTGTCCTCAGTGTGAAGACGGGACTTCATCTCCACAATGACTGTGCGGTGGTCACTGCTACCAATACTGTCATGGACAGATGCATCTGCAACAGGTAGATTGGTGAGGACGAGGTCAAGTAGGTTTTTCCCTCGTGTTGGTTCTCTCACCACCTGTCGCAGGCCCAGTCTGGCAGCTATGTCTCTCAGGACTCAGCCAGCTCGGTCAGCAGTAGTGCTACCGAGCCACTTTTGGTGATGGACATTGAAGTCCCCCACCCAGAGTGCATTTTGTGCCCTTGCTACTCTCAGCATGGAGGAGTACTGATTCATCAGCTGAGGGAGGGCGGTAGGTGGTAATCAGCAGGAGGTTTCCTTGCCCATGCTTGACCTGAAGCCATGAGGCTTCATGGGGTCCAGAGTCAATGTTGAGGACTCCCAGGGCTACTCCTTCCAGACTGTATACCACTGTGCCACCACCCCTGGTGGGTCTGTCCTGACAGGACATACCCAGGGATGGTGATGGAGGAGTTTGGGACATTGGCTGAAAGGTATGATTCTGTGAGTATGACTATGTCAGGCTGTTGCAACAGCTCTCCCAATTTTGGCACAAGTCCCCAGATGTTGGTGAGGAGGACTTTGCAGCGTCGACTGTGGGGTGTGCCGTTGCCGTGTCTGTAGCCGATGCCGGGCTGTCCATCCGGTTTCATTCTCATTATTGTGTTTCATAGCGGTTTGTTACAATTGAGTGGCTTGCTAGGCCATTTCAGAGGGCAATTAAAAGTCAACCACATTGCTGTGGGTCTGGAGTCACATATAGGCCAGACCAGGTAAGGACAGCAGATTTCCTTCCCTTAGCCAATTTCGTATCTATGCTGCCACTGTTCCTGTTATTCCATGAGCTTCAACTTTGCTGGCAAGCCTATTATGTGGCATTTTATCAAATGCCTTTTGGAAGTCCATGTACACCACATCAACTGTATTGCCCTCATTAAACCTCTCTATTACCTCATCAAAAAACTCAATCAAGTTAGTTAAACACGAGTTGCCTTTAACAAATCTGTGCTGGCTTTCCTTAATTAATCCACACTTGTCCAAATGACTGTTAACTTTGTCCCTGATTATCATTTCTAAAAGCTTCCCCACTACCAAGGTTAAACTGACTGGCCTGAGTTGCTGGGTTTATCCTTACACCCTTTTTTGAACAAGGGTGTAACATTTGCAATTCTCCAGTCCTCTGCCACCACCCCCGTCTCTAAGGAGGATTGGAAGATTATGGCCAGTATCTCCGCAATTTCCTCCTTAACTTCCGTCAGCATCCTAGGATGCATCCCATCCGGCCCTGGTGACTTATCAACTTTAAGTACAGAGGGCCTTTCTCGTACCTCCTCTTTATCAATTTTTTTTTATCTCATCCAGTATTTCCACTACCTTCTCTTTCACTATGATTTTGGCGGCATCTTCTTCCTTGGTAAAGACAAATGCAAAGTACTCATTTAGTACCTCAGCCATGCCCTCTGCCTCCATGCGTAGGTCTCCATTTTGTTCCCTAATCAGCCCCACCCCTCCTCTTACTACCCGTTTAATATTTATGTGCCTATAGAAGACTTTTGAATTTCCTTTTATGTTAGCTGCCAATTTATTCTCATATTCTCTCTTTGCCCCTCTTATTTTCTTTTTCACTTCCCCTCTGAACTTTCTATTTCTCTGAAATTGACAGTGTAGTGTAGGATCGCCCTTGGGCCATGCAAATATCCCTAATAAGAAGAATTCCACTACCAAGCTTATATTTTTATAAATTGTTCTGGAGAATTCCCAACTTGACTGGATGTCAACAGCAACTTCAAGAGAGGCAGGAAAGGAAACGCACTGGAATTCCCTTCAGATTGAATAGCAAAGCGGCTGAGCTTCCTACCATCATCAGTAGAGAAGGAGATAAAAAAAGTGAAGACAAAGTAAAGAGGAAGATAAATACAGAGAAAAGATGAGAGAAAAGTGAAAAAGAATATATTATGGCCTTATTTATACTGCACTGAAGGCTGAGGTATTAGTTGCAATTTCAGATCAATGCAAGTGGAAGCCACATTTTCACTGACTGCTGGGGCTGTTATCAAGTTGGTAAGACAGAGCTTCAGGAATGTGAACTCAAAGGCATTCAGAAAGTGTTGAATGCTGGCCTCCCACTACCTGTGCACCTCCTTCTGTAGTTACCAGGAGACACAACTCAGTCACTCTGAAGATAACTGAAGAATATCTAACTTGGAGCAACTGTATTCATACAAACAGGGCATAAAACTTGGATTCAAGGATAGACAGGGCTTTTGCTGAGGATCATGTGATGGACACAGATGGTCACTTATGTTTTTTCTGTAATGTAATGCCTTAAGTATATGGCTGACATGATTGAACATCTCATTCAGGTTTTGTCTAATAATAGCAGCCCTGGGAAAATAGAAACTTCACACAGTAGGGATCGCTCATTTTGTGGCTACGCTGAGGCACATTTTTGGCACTCAGTAGTTGGAAATTTTAGTTTGTAGCTTGTTGTATTACACTTGACTTGGGAGTACTTGAGACCAACACCATAGGGTAATTCCACGGTCTGCACTGACAGTGAGGAGCCACAGAAATATGGTTATAACCAGGGGTGGGCTGGTGGTATGAGCGCCACTGTGAATGGTTCCATATTGTTGTATTATCAGCGCCCTTCCCACCTCATTTTTTCTATGAAAATCCCAAAGAATCCTGTGCCCTCTCAGAGGGCCAATCCGCCCCTGGCTATAACATAATAACCCTGATTGTCTGACCTATGTTCCTCATAAATGCAGATTCCTGTTGGGAGGGCAAGAGCATGAAATTATCTGTAATGTGTCTGAAATGGGAATATGTTCCATTCTCCAACAGGAACGTGACTTGCTTTCATCAGCACATAAATTCACAAAATACAGATATTTTTAATAATAGATTCCCCTATGGCATAGTGGGTAAATTAATTACTTAATGTGCTACTGAGACATCCAAGTGTTGAGGTCCAAGGATCAATCCCTGCTTTAGGCTGAGTTAGCTGATCTTATCTTGGGCAGCAGTGGGGTGCTACAGTTACAGAGGAACAGGAGTAGGCCATTCAGCCCCTAGAGCCTGTTCTGCCATGGCTGATCTGTACCTCAACTCAATTTACCCACCTTTGCTCCATATCCTTTGATATCTTTAACCTAAAAAAACCTCTTGGCAGTGATGCTTCTCATGACTGAATAATCCACAGCACTCACTTTCTATACTTAGACAAGGGCAAGGTTTCAGTGGGTTTTACGTGCCTGTGGAATTTAAGCTCAGGATGATTCAGTGCCTTTTGGGGAGGAGGGAGGAAAGGGGAAAAATGTTCAGTTCAACTTCCTCGCAATTAAAATGTTCTGCCATATAAGATTGCTGTGTACTTACATTCGATTAATGAGAGATTTGTAATAAAAATCCACCAATATCCTTGTGTAGACAGCATGAAAAATCTATTTTTAATTTGATAGTTAATATTTGCTGCTAAAAATCAGTTATTAAAGACTTTGGGGGAAAAATTCAGTTGGTTGCGCCTCCCGTTAGCGCCTTAAGAGGGCGCTAATGGAGCGCAAAGCATCTAGCGCCCAGGCGCGGCAAAGTTTGCGCCACTCGTGAAATTAACTAGACATTTTGCGGTGGCGCTAAACAGTACCGCCACGATCTCCTGCGCCGGCAGATCGTGACGTCAGTCGAGTGCGCAACGCCCCGGTATCGCCCCAGAGCGGATATTGAGTGGCGCCCCCTGCCTTACCGCCTGACGCTAGCAACGACAGTTTGAGTGGAGCGTTCTGCAGTCATGAAGGGAAAGGGGGAGCGCTATTTAAAGGTGACCGCTTCCTGCCTTTTATTGTTGGTGCCATTTTTGAACTACGCATTCTGAGAGAGAGAGAGAGACTTCTGGAGAGTTTCAACGTTGTGTGAAGGAGTTTTGGGTACTGAGCAGCACTTTGCAGGTTCATTTTGATTTGCCATTCCTTGTATGGATTTAGAAGAGACTGTGGGGGCTGCACTCTGAGCTCTTTGCCTGGTACTCTCCATTGTTCTTTCCAGCAGATTTGATGTGCAGGTCTCTCCAGGCCAAGATTCAAGGCTGCAATTAGCAGGATGTGGATGGAAAGTGAGATTAACCATCCCCTTTAAGAACTGGCCCGTGCCATTGTGTGTGTGTTCCATTGCTGACTGACATTACATGAGCTTCGCCAGTGCTCTGAGGTAGCGCCTCGCTCCTCGGCCTTTGCGCCTTAAGACAGGTGTGAAGCGCCTGATTTAGCGCTCCAATCACCTCCAGGGGCGATAAAAGTCAAGTTTGCAGTCGGTGGCGATAATTAGTGCCAGGCGCTAATCTTTGCGCCCGGCCGATAATTGCGCCCCAAATGGGGCAATACTGAATTTCTCCCCCTTTATTCATAATAAACTCAGAATGTATTTATTTCTGTTTCATGTAACTGAATGAATGGGGGTAATTTTCACTTTGACTTTTGACTGCAATGAAATTTTGACCTTAATGGAAACATAAATCGGGAGAGATGTATAATGGGCAGCTGAATCAATATCACCCGTTTTGCACATCCAAAGTCATATTACCCCCAATTTGTGAAAACAGCTGAGCACTGTTTAAATGTCATTAATTAATATATTAAAAGATCATGCTTACCCGCTCCTGTATTGCACTACACAGTGGTATATTTATGATTAGGGGATTAAATGGTGGAAGTCTGCAATGCAATGAAAAAGCATTAGGCAGGATTTTGCTCTCAGCGATGAACAAACGGCGCCAGCCATTCACTACACTTGCGCTTGCCCACAGACATTCGATGGGATTCTGCATTGGACCTTACTGTGACCGGGGATCTGGGGCCTGTGTGTCTCCTTAACCAATCAGATTGACGATCGTTAATGAGCAACGCAGAGTCTGAATCAGGAAGTGTCAGTTGGAATAGTTCATTCAATGTCAAATCAGGTACAGAAAGCAAAATTAAAGAAAGATGGGATTAAGAGAAAGAAAAAAATTTAAATTATTTTATTTTTTTAAATCTCCAACAATAATTAAAATCTGAAGGAATGAGACTCCACACTTGTAAAAGTTAATTTTTAGTGCCAGTGAGGTTGTTTGGCAGTAATTAAGACTTATCACACCGTTAAAAGGGTACTTACACTGGAATAAGCAAGCCCTAACCTTTTCTGGCATGTTTAGTGGGTATATCACACAAGTATAGCAACATCACGCCCTTCCATGTATTTTAATGGTGAGTCTTTCGACGAGATACTGCTGCCACACAACCTTTGGAGGAGCAGGGCATCTCGGACAGCAACTTCCTGATTTACGCATTTAACTGCGCATGTGAGGTTGCTGTCCGATTTACACTTTAATAGCGGTGAGTGATGTTAGCCTCACTATTATGTCTGCAGCAAAATCCGGCCCAATAAATTTTTCATCACAGTGACTATTGCTGCCCTTATAGAATATCATTTAGGAATATCGATTCTACTATTTTCACTGCAAATCCCATCTCAACTTCTACACAGCTGCCGTTTCAAATCGGCAATGCATACAAGGCAATATAAAAGTGGTGTTTCTGAATTGTCAGTCATTCTATCTGCTCTGAATCAATGCTTCCTGTCACTCTGGGCAGTAAACTACTGAAAACAATCTGCCTCAAAAATAGAAGTTATACCGCCTCTGTGATTAAATAGAGAATGCTTAAGCATCGATTGGAAGTTTCTATGGACTCGAGCTGGTCACAGTACCTGCTAGGGATGGAAATGTTTGGCATTAAAATAGTTCCTGTAGCTTCCAAATATTATATTCAGATATCATATCTCCACATCATTTTTTGAAATCCTCACAAGTAATCTGTTGATAAAAGAGATCCCTTTTGATTTATCTGATGCTGCAACAGAAAATATTTTCTTGCAATCAAAATGTAAATGAAAGAAAATGCTATGAAGTGAATATAATAGTGCATATATTATGATTTGTTTCCCCCATTTTCTGTCTTTAATGCAGAACCAAACTATGCATATCAACAAAAGCAAAATACTGCGGATGCTGGAAATTTGAAATAAAAACAGAAAATGCTGGAAATACTCAGCAGGTCAGGCAGCATCTGTGGAGCGAGAAACAGGGAAATAGAATATAGAAACATTATAATTCAGATGTCTGATGAAAGTTCATCGACGTGAAACGTTAACTCTGTTTCTCTCTCCACAGATGCTGCCTGACCTGATGAGTGTTTCCAACATTTTCTGTTTTATTATACATATCAGCATGTTAATAAAATGGAGAATGGGTTGCCAGGTTGTGATTAAGACTCTTCATGTAGGTATTTGTCAGTAAATGTCTTAATTACTGTCTACGCAGTAACATGGTACTTTCTGATGAGGAGCAGTCTCACTCACCACTGGCAGTAAATTAAGACATCCAATGAATGCTTAGTGACAATATTCACAGTTCAGCACCTTCATGAGCAGGAAATGAGCAGCTAGACCCCTATAAGACATTGTAATATACTTGGATAGAACAAATGAAGGACAGAGACATGATGAGTTGCTAGTCCATGTGCTTGTTTATTAGGCCAGAGCGAATTGAGCATGCTCATACCAAACCACATGATAATACGTTACAGACATGAAGTGGGCAGTGAATCTAATAGTGTGAAGGCAAAGTTTACTAAGGAAGTACTGTCGAGAAGGGTGGCAATCTTTGGTCTCCCCAATGCACACTCCAAGAGAAAAGCTTTGGTGGTGGGGGAGGGGAAATAATAAGACAGTTATTTCAAACCAAAGAGGACTTGGCAGGAGGTCAGAAAAATATGATAGCAAACAAGCTACTAATCGGAGGGAAGAAATTCAGTGAGTCCTGGATAGTGCTGCAGTCCTAGAAAGATCACCACAATGTAATAGCATATGTAGTGCTCATTCAACAATTAACTTAAATTACCACTTACTAAAAAAAGTTGTCTAAATATTTTGATTCCTTTTAGAACCCTTAACTTTAACCTCTCAGTCCTCAGATCCTGTTCCTGACACAAGAACTGTCCTGGAACTAATTTCTCCATACCCGTGAAAAGATTAAAGACGTCTATGAAGGTCTTTCCCCATATACTTACCTTCTTGAGAGTAACATCCCAAGGATGACAATAGCTCAGCGCTCTTAGTTTAAGAATCAATGCTGTAGCTAACCCTCTAATTACCCTACAGGTTAAAGTTAGTGAGGCTCCGCATCCATGTAAATCGTAAAATCTCAAGTGAGCTGTCCCCAATGTTCCTTCTATTGACAGCATATAGCAGGCGTCATGCCCGTAATTTGCGGTGGCTGCATGTGAGAGAGGGCTTCGCAAACTTTAAACTTTACACTTCTTTCTGTAATAAGGTCAAAACTGAGCAAATGATTTATACAGAACAGGAAAGTCCCAAATTAAATCCCAGCCCACACTATTTACTCAGCTCAGCCAGGCCAGTAAATTGTTAAGAAGAAAATGGCCTTAGAGGTTCAGGATTAGGAAGGAGAAAATTGGCCAAGTTTTCTGCTTTTTATCACTGTCCAGGACCTCCTGTTGGAAGGGCATCTGTATGAATGTCAGGTAAGGACAAGATTGGGTTTGGTTGTGATGCTTTGATGGTGGAATAGCCTGTGTCTAGTTACTGTCAAGGCTCAGAAATGAATAAGGGCCACTTGGATGAGGTACCTGAAAGCAGATGTGGACTTGTGCCGCAGCAAGGAGTCAATGTTTGCAGTAAAGGAGGGGAGGAGAGGAAAGGTACATTGGCAAGGTAGAAAAATTCAATATTTAAAAAGAAACAACTGCTTTCATTTCTTGCCATCATCTCAATACTTTCATATTCATGAAGGGTATCGAGAGATTTTCCAAGTACTGATTTGCATTAGAATACCTTAGGGAAATTCTACGCTCAGTATATTAAAATGTCTTATATATATTTTACACCATTTTGACATTTGAACATGGGGTACAAATAGCCAACTTGGGAGTGATGAACTGCACAAAATTAATGTAAGTTATGATATGGCTTTACCTGGTAAATTATTTTTTACATATCCCCATCAGGTTAATCCATCATTGTTTAAAGTTGTATTGCCAGAATATAGGTTTGTATAGTTGCAATGCCATTATTTTGTTGTCTAAATGTGCTCTGTTTTCTATTGTTAGCAATGTTCTCATTATAATTCGGATGTCTGTAATGCCAAGGTACTTCACAATATATAATGGTTCATTTTCTTAACAATCATTTCCCTGTTTCATAAAGGAAGTTTAAATGAGGGAAGTAATAATCTGCACTGCCTACAATGCATTGTTAGCATATTGGTGACAATAGCATACCGCCAACATAACAGAATAACAGATCTGATAAATCTACTTCAGACTGGAATGTGAGTTGGAAAACAAATGAATGTGCGTCACACTATTTAAACCACTGTTTTTTTATGTATAAACAGGTCACATAACAATAACCTGATCCAATTATTCACAGCTAGTCACAGATGTGTGTAAAATATAAATGCTCTGCATCAAAATAAATGGGAAGTGGAGACTTGCTAATGCCTGCATGCTTTTGATGTGATGAAGGAGGCAGTATGCTAAAGGCAAATCCAGGCAGTGGGAGTTGATGCCTTTTCTATTAATAATTGTCGTTAATACAGTATTGCTATAATTTATTAGTATTTGAAGGTTCCGAGGGACTGCCTAAGAAGAAGAGAGATTGCTATAATATAAAAGACAAAATCCAATGAGATTCTATAATTTCAGTCATACAAAAATCTACAATATGAAAGCAAATGCACAATTTAAAAATGTCTAATATGATATGAATGTGTTGTGTTTATGATACAACTTTAAAGTGGGAAAACTGGATGCATGTTGTACAAGAAGAGATTTGGATAATGAATTAAATACACAGTGCAAGCAAAGAATTATCCTTCACATATTAAAAATGCAATAATTACAGCTAATTTTTGTCCCTTTTTAATACTATCTGATAACAACAACGTTACTCTGTATGTTTTCCGAGGAATCAGGCGAGTTATAACATATGGTACAACTGAGTAGCTAATCACAATATCAGACTTGGACAATGCAATTGTGAAGTGTGCACTATTTTGTGTGGTCATGGTACAAGAATACAGATCACTAAACTCAGCCTATTATCGGCAGCATGAAGGCCCGGTGAATTATTCCTTTCAAGCTGGACGGAAAACCAACTAAAAAGCAAAGTATAGCAGGGATGGGAGGTAATCACGCAAGTCTCATACCCCACACGTAGAAAGAAATGCACAAGAAAGTGCACTTGAAGAAAATTCCAAAGACAAGCAGTGAGGATAGTGTTGTGGAGTCTACTACCCAGTTATGCACTGTTGTTCAGCAGCTGTTGTCTGCTCTGCAGGCTGCCACCAAGCAGTATCATTATCCCTCACCTCCTCAAAATGTCCACCTTCCATGTTGGATTCTCCTCCTAGTGCTGCCTGATTCCATCAAGGTTCCATCCTTGGCCTCCACCTTTTACTAAAATGAAAGACAGGAATAGACCAGCTGGTCCATTGAGCCTGTTTTTTTTACTTCCGAACATTGTGACCCCCATCCACCCAATCAAACACCTGGGAGAAGCAAAAAAATTGGAGAAAAAATCATAAGCCTCTTGCAAATTCTTCTCTGACCTCCAAAGTTGATCAAACAAGTTCCAGGAGATCGTGGCGACTGGAGACATGTCCCTCAATATCCACCTACCTTCTATACACAGTTGGCCACATTCAGCAACTTGTCCAGTTCCCTTTTCAATCCTTGTAGCGATTCCAAACTCACTTCAAATACCAGCAACTTGTTCCACTCTCTGCGAAAAGAAATACCTCCTGACAGAAAACCTAGTTCTATGCTTACATATCTATTACACATGCTCCTGCTCCTCCTTAACCTGTCTAACTCAAATAGCCTATAAAAGACTAAATCTAACCCTTTCATTATTTTAAAAATCTCAATCAAATCTCCTCAAAATCTATGCTTTACTAGAGTGGAAAGCCCCAGCTCTCTAAGCCCATCATACTAACTGAGAGCCTTTAGACTGGCTATCAACTTAGTGGCCCTCTTCTGCAACTTTTTTACTGCCATTATATCATCCAACATGTGAGGGGACCAAAACTGAACGCAGTGGCCAACGTTTTTACGAACCTCGGCAGGTCCGTGACGGGCGATGTCGGTGGCGGGTCCCGACTTGGCTGCTGTCTCCATCCCGGCCTCTGAAATGAATTTCCCTCAATGGGGCTTGTTAAGACTGCCCAGTGCGTTTGCCAGCCAATTAGAGGAAGCGGGTCTGGTGACGTCATTTGATGATGCATCAACAGCTGGTTTCCTTAAAGGGGCTATGGCCAAATTTATTTTGACATTTGTGCTGACAGTGATCTACAGCATTGAGGTGCTGCAAACACTGACAATCACTGCACAGAGGTGCAGGGCTGCACCCAGGCTTCCCCATGACTCCCTCCATATGCTTATGGAGGGAGTCACAGCACGCAGGGAGGCTCTCTTCCCTTCCAATGGGCGGAAGAGACCTCCTCAGGAGATCAGCACAGCCTGGTTGCACATTGCAGAGGACACAAGCAGGGATGTGGTCAGGAGGACCTGAGTGCAGTGGCGCAAACATTTCTATGATCTCAGTGGACTACGAAACGTTACTGCAAAGCCACACTCAACCTCATCCTGCTGTGCCTCTCATCACATCCCCATCACTCTGCCTTCCCTACCCTACTCCTACACATCCTTACTCACACCAACTTACCTTGTACCTCCACCCATCCCTCTCTATCTACATTATCACATCCCCATCTCACTAGCCACCCCTCATACTCACCCACATCCTAGTGTAATCATACCAACTAACAACACAAGGGTAGGCACTTGGGTGTTTTATCCAATGTTCATGTAAAGTTTCTGTTAATGTGGTGTCAAACATTGAAACCTTTATTTTCAACACTTTGCATTCTTGGACAGATTTATGTGCACCTTTGGAAGTGGCTTAGTGAGTTGCAGTGAATGGCGAGACATAATGGTACCCCCCACAACGGTGATGAGTGTGAAAGGAATGGCTTGGGTATTGTAGGGATGATTTATGGTGTTGGTGTGGGATGGTGCCAACCTGGCGCATCATGTGGCAGCCAGGGTGTACACTGTCAAGTGAAGTAAATCTGGCCATGGTGAGGCCATCCCTGGCCTCCTGGGCAGCAATGTGGTCGGGTGCTGATGCCCTGTGTCCTGTGCAGCATCAGTTGATTGTGGAGAAGGTTGGTGTTGTTGTTGGTGCTGCTGGTGTGCCTGGTGCTGCTGGTGTGTCTGGTGATGCTGGTGTTGGGGCTGATTGTGGTGGGATTCTGAGGACCAAGGTGAGAGAGTTTCAAGGGCATGCATGCTGATGGAATAGATGGCAGGTGAAGTAGAGATGACAGAAGTGATCTGTCAATGGTGGGAGAGTTAATGAGGTCAGACTGGATGGAGACTTGTGTAAAGACTTGCAGCATCCTGAATCTATAGTGGAAATGCAGTTTAGAGAAGCTAGTGGTTAAGGGAACATTTCTCAATCAGCTAGGAGCATTAACTTGACATTTGAAGCTGTCAACTCATCAGCTGATTCAATGACCACTGACCTCCCGCCTCAGCTTCACAGACGAGGTCTAGGCACAGCGGGAAACCAGTGGGCAACCTGTCAAATCCAAAAAGCTGGGAAAAAACCATTGATAAGTGGCTGTAAACAAGCCACAAATGATTTTAATTGCCTCCCCCACCGCTGTGTGTCGGGTCTGCTCAGCGCTGATAGACCCGACATTTGGGAAAGGTGCCTGGCGGCGGGTTCACAGCGGTGTCCCGATCCGTTGGGGAAAAAGACACATCTCTAGCTCTGCCTGTAATCTATTTTCTTATCTGAGGTCTTTACACCTGCAAATATCTTTGTATCATCCACAAACTTGTTGATAGTTTCCCAACACCATCATCCAGATCATTAATAAAGATTGTGACGAGCAATGGTCCTAATACCAATCACTTCAGAACTCCATTGGTAACCCATTCCCACATAAAACCACTGCCATTGATAATTGCCTTCTGTCTACGAGAATACAAGCAGTTCCTTGACCAACCCAAGATCTGGCCGCTAATCTCACGGGATGCAACCTTAATTAGTTGCATGTTGCCACCGGGTAATATTACCTATAGGCATTTAATCAGCTTTCATATAATATGCGAATGCCACCCATTTCTACCACTCCTCCATCGCCCTCGACTCCACAACAACAACAATCCTCCTGATTGTTTGATATCAATGGAATGAAAATCAGGTGGGTTCTAAAAGGGGTGGCTGATCTTATCTGCCATATCACTGTCCAGGCGGTGAAGATGAAAATCTGTCCCATAGAATCATAGCACATTGCAGCACAGAAACGGACCACTTGACCCATCAAGTCTGCAGTACTGTTTTATTCTGTGTGAGCCACCTAGTCTGATCCTACTCTCCTGGTTTCTCCATGTACTCTCTAATATTCTTTTCTAAGCAAGTATCAAATTCCCTTTTCAAACAATTTGTGGACTCCCCTCTAACATTGAGTTCAAAATCAATCACAGAGCCATTCACAGGCTCACCCCTCCCCAGTCTTGCCTATCAGTGTATCTCCTCTACTCTTCTGACTCTAGTCTCCTTTGCATCCTCCCTCCACTTCACCATCAGAGCAGAGTCTTCAGTCAACTTGGAACTCTCTCTAAACATCTCCAGCTTACTGTCCTCCCATCATCTTCAAAAGCCTCCTCAAAAGCTATCTGTTTGATGATGCCTTTGGCCACAACTCCATACTCTACTGCCAATGTTGCTCAGCATCCATTTTTGCTTTGACATGTTTTATTTATGTTAAAGGCACATACAAATATAAGTTGCGGTTGTTGCTGGAGCCAACATTTTTTAATGACTCGTAAAGTAAAGCATGAACATTTTCAACTTCCTTCAGTTTGTCCTGATCCCCGCTGCAATAGCCCCAAGAAAAGAACTCCTCAATCAAAGCGTGCTACATTTGTAGTGCATTATTAATGGTCATCACTGTCCTCCTCCTCCTCCTCCTCCTCCTGTGGTATAGCTTGGTGCTGCTCATACGGCACCCCAGAGGAGTCCAAACAGTGGAACCATTATTTAAGCAAATGTTAATTTGCGCTTTCTTTAATCGAAGTTGTGCTGTTACGTTTTGCTGTCCTCCATATTCTGATTTTTAAGATATCAAAAATCTATTGCAGAAAGCATAACTCATTCTTCAGGTGCAGACTTGATAAAGTAATATGTGATAACGTCAATTGATCAGTTCAAGTCATAAATCTATTAAAGCCTTGATTTAATTTTTGTTGAATACTGTTGGAATCCTGGATATCTACAAATTTAGGCTTGGGGGCAAAAATTGGGTTGCTTTGCGCCTCTCGTTAGCGCCCTTGGGGTTGCTAATGGGGTGCAAATCCCCTAGTGCCCGGACGGGGCGCCGCTAATGCCTCCCGAGAAATTCAGAGGGAGGTTAGCAGCGGTGGTAGTTGGTAGCGCCCCGCGGTGCTGCACCACCTGCGATGACGTCATCACCATGCGCAGCACCCTGCTTGTGCCCCGGCCGCAAACTTCCCTTGCGCGCCCTGACCTATCGCTGGACGATATGTTTTCAGGGACAGGGGGCATTTTTGCAGTGGCGGCGGCAGTAGTTAAAGGGGCAGGTGTCAGGTGGCCATTTTTTTTGGCCTGACTGCCAGCACCTGCCCCCTTGCTCTTTTTTTTCGGGGTGCCGACCGCGATTGCTCAGCCCGGCAATCAAGAGTTTTCACGGCACCCCTCCCCCCAGTGGTCTGGCAGGGCCCCGGTGCGCGCAGCACTAGGCCCCTCCCCTTTAATCAGGGGAGGAGGCCTGTAATGACGTGGCACTGGGCCACCATGCATGGCGCTGTTGCACATAGAGCCGCGATCTTCAGTAGTAGCGCTCCAAGAAGGAGGTGGAGTGCTTCCAGTAGCGCTCCACCTCCTGCTTGGGGCGCTACTACTGAATTTCCGGCGGAGGGTTACTAACTTTTTTTGGGGCGCTAATTAGTGTCGCGGTGACGTTAGCGCGCAAAAGAGGTGCCACCCAATTTTTCCCCCTTGGATTTTAACTGCCAGTGGGTTTCTGGCAGGAAACCCCACTGGCGAGTAAAATTCCTACCTGCAGAATGAGGCTTGGCCGATTTTAATGGCCAGCCTTCATAGAGATAGGGCTTTAAGCTAAATAAGGGGGGGGGGGGGGGGGGGAGGTGGTCCCGTTGGAGAGAAATCTAGAATGCTAAAGAGAAAAGACAAGGAAGCAGTGCAGGAAAGTGATTGGGGTAAGGATAACCAGATTGTGTCAGGAAGGGACAGAGCGTACAAACAAAGGAGTGCACTAACAAATAGGGTCCGGGTAAGAAAAGCTGATAATAAGACAAATAGGGCTATAGTACAAAAACATTTTAAGATGTCTAAAAATGTTCAAAAGAAAAATCTAAAGGCACTGTATCTGAATGCACGAAGCATTCGTAATAAGGTAGACGAATTAACAACGCAAATAGATGTAAATGGATATGATATAATTGCGATTACAGAGACATGGCTGCAGGGTGACCAAGGCTAGGAGCTGAATATCCAAGGATATTCGATATTTAGGAAGGACAGGCAAAAAGGAAAAGGAGGTGGGGTGGCGTTGTTAGTAAAGGATGAAATCAGAGCAATAGTGAGAAAGGATATTGGCTCAGAAAATCAAGATGTAGAATCAGTCTGAGTGGAGCTAAGAAGCACCAAGGGGCAGAAAACATTGGTGGGAGTTGTCTATCGGCTTCCAAACAATAGTGGTAATGTAGGGGATGGCGTCAAACAGGAAATTAGAGATGCATGTAACAAGGGTACTACAGTAATCATGGGTGACTTTAATGTACATATAGACTGGCCAAACCAAATTAGCAATAATACTGTGGAGGATGAATTCCTGGAGTGTGCACGAGATGGTTTTTTAGACCAGTACGTTGATGAGCCAACTAGGGAACAGGTGGTGTGTGTCAGCTTCACCTCTGACTTCTGAGCGGTTCGAATCGCTCCCACTCCCTTGGTTCTAGACCTTGGACTTATTTGGGGGTTGTGACAAAAAGTGCAGCAGACAACTGGTTTTGATGCAAGAACTTTTGATCTTTATTCAAGAGAGAAAAACATAACACAACAATCTTAACACTCTAATAAAATGGGGAACACTTTGGTACAAATGAGGGAAATAACATTAGAAGAATACCTCACCCCTCCCAATCCCACTTTACTAGCTAAGTTGGGCTCTAGAGAACCAGGGATAATGCTCACCAAACGAATCCTTGACAGTTGAGCTGGTTCGCGGTTTCGGGGTTCGCTGGATTGGATTTATCGGGTGAGTACCCACGTTTCTTTGGTTAGAGGTACGGTTTCGAGTCTTTTTAAGTAAAAAGTTTCGTAAGGCCCTTGTTGCCGCGAGGTGTCCGACGATCACTGAGGCGGTCGCTCTGGTCTCTTCTTGTGTGTCGGCCTACTTCTGGAGCTGTTGGCCTCCTTTGTTGAACGGTCTTGTTTTCGAGCTGTCGACCTCCTGGCTGGACACGTAACTGCTGAACGGTTGTACTGGAGAGCTGCTTCCTTGCTGCTTCCTGAACTTCTTGCTGCTTGCTTGTTGAACTTGTTTCTGTTGAACTGTGTACGGTTGTACTCGAGAACTCCTTTCTGTTGTAACTGTGTAACTGCTCCACCCTTGAACTTGTAGAGAACTTGTTGTAACTGCTGAACTGCCTTCTTGAGAAAACAGGCCCTCAATTATACTAATTGGGGCCTCCCAATCAGTCCCAGTTTATTGTAAGATTTTGGCGGGCTCGTTAGCAGTAACCTGTTTGTAAATGTGTGAAGTGGTTTCGGGATGGCTCCATCCTGTCGATCTGCTTGCTTGATTGTAGCTGATAGTTCTCACGTTGTGAGTTTCTTGACTGGGCCTGGGATTTCTATAGAGTGGGTCAAAGTGATCTGTTTTATGCATGTTTTGATGGGTCCTGTAAATTTGGGTGGAGACTGCTCTTCCTCGGGTCTATTGTTAGGATGTTAATGTCTGATAGGAGCCGATTAACTCCAAGCGAGGTCATGCGGTTCCCAGACAGTTTCCATTAACTCCAATATCCAAACTGTCTTTACAGAGGTTGAACCCAACTTCCTTTACAGCCTTTTCTCCCTTACAAGTCCAGACATGTCTTTTAAAATACCAAATCTTGGTTTTTGCTCTAAAATGTCCTTCAGTTAGGCCCAATGCATTTCACCACCCTGAAATAGTTAGAAAAGAGTCCAAAGTCTTTTTCCTTAGGGTTTGTCTTCGAGTTTTGGGGGATCTGTGAATTTTGAGAATCTTACACAGGCTATCCTAGATTGGGTATTGTGCAATGAGAAGGGGTTAATTAATAATCTTGTTTTGCAGGGTCCTTCAGGTAAGAGTGACCATCACATGATAGAATTCCTCATTAAGATGGAAAGTGAAGAAGTCCAATCCAAAACTAGGGTCCTAAATCGAAACAAAGGAAATTACGAAGGTATGAGGAGTGAGTTGGCTATGATAGATTGGGGAGCTTCATTAAAAGGCATGATGGTGGATAGGCAATGGCTAACATTTAAGGAACAAATGCATGAATTGCAACAGTTATACATTCCTTTCTGGCGCTAAAACACAAAAGGAAAAGTGGCTCAACCATGGCTAACAAAAGAAATTAAGGATAGTATTAGATCCAAAGAGGAGTCATATAAAGTTGCCAGAAAAAGTAGCAAGCCCGAGGATTGGGAGCAGTTTAGAGTTCAGCAAAACAGACCAAGAGATTGATTAAGAGGGGAAAAATAGAGTATGAGAGTAAACTTGCAAGGAACATAAAAGTAGACTGTAAAAGCTTCTACAAGTATGTAAAAAGAAAAAGATTAGTGAAGACAAATGTAGGTCCCTTACAGTCAGAAACGGGAGAATTTATAATGGGGAACAAGGAAATGGCAGAGCAATTAAACAAATACTTTGGTTCTGTCTTCACGGAAGAGGACACAAATAACTTGCCAGAAATGCTGGGGAACCAAGGGTCTAGTGAGAACGAGGAATTAAAGGAAATTAGTATTAGTAAAAAAATAGTGCTGGAGAAATTAATGGGATGGAAAGCTGATAAATCCCCAGGGCATCTGCATCCCAGAGTACTAAAAGAAGTAGCCATGAAAATAGTGGATGCATTGGTAGTCATCTTCCAAAATTCTATAGATTATGGAACAGTTCCTGCAGATTGGAGGGTGGCAAATGTAACCCCACTATTGTAAAAAAGGAAGGAGAGAGAAAACCGGGAACTATAGACCGGTTAGCCTAACATCAGTAGTAGGGAAAATGCTAGAGTCTATTATAAAGGATGTGATAACAGGACACTTAGAAAATATCAACGGGATTAGACAAAGTCAACATGGATTTATGAAAGGGAAATTGTGTTTGACAAACCTACTGGAGTTTTTTGAGGATGTAACTGGTAGAATAGATAAGGGAGAACCAGTGGATGTGGTGTATTTGGATTTTCAGAAGGCCTTTGATAAAGTCCCACATAAGAGGTTAGTGTGCAAAATTAAAGCACATGGGATTGGGGGTAATATACTGGCATGGATTGAAAATTGGTTAACAGACAGGAAATAGAGAGTAGGAATAAATGGCTCTTTTTCGGGGTGGCAGGCGGTGACTAGTGGAGTACCGCAGGTATCAGTGCTTGGGCCCAAGCTATTCACAATATATATCAATGATTTGGATGAGGGAACCAAATGTAACATTTCCAAGTTTGCTGATGACACAAAACTAGGTGGGATTGTGAGTTGTGAGGAGGATGCAAAGAGGCTTCAAGGCGATTTAGACAAGTTGAGTGAGTGGGCACATACATGGCAGATGCAGTATAACATGGATAAATGTGAAGTTATCCACTTCGGTAGGAAAAACAGAAAACAAAAAGGCAGAGTATTATTTAAATGGTGATAGATTGGGAAATGTTGATGTACAAAGGGACCTGGGTGTTCTTGTACACCAGTCACTGAAAGCAAACATTCATGTGCAGCAAGCAGTTATGAAGGCAAATGGTATGTTGGCCTTCATTGCAAGAGAATTTGAGTATAGGAGCAAGGATGTCTTACTACAGTAATGAGAAGTCGCACAACACCAGGTTATAGTCCAACAGTTTTATTTAAAATTACGACCTTTCGGAGCTCCGCTCCTTCTTCAGGTAAAGGTACAGTGAGTGAACCTCTTACACAGTATATATACACAGAGAACAATTTGTCTGCAGAGATACAATCTGTTAGGGAGGCATTACACCAAAGACACATCAGAGTACAGCTAAGACAATGAGGTGGGTCACAGGGGGTCCAACGTGTCAAATGCTGCCGTCTGCAGTTAAGCTTTTAACTTTTTTTTGTGTTTTTTTTTAAAAACTGGAAAGACAGACAACGATGTTTAGTCACGTTCTGTAGCGTGACATGAACCCTAGATCCCTATTGAGGCCGTCCTCATGGGTGCGCAACTTGGCTATCAGTTTCTGCTCGATGATTTTGCGTTGTCGTGTGTCTCGAAGGCCGCCTTTGGAGAATGCTAACCAGCAGATCCGAGGCTGAATGTCCTTGACTGCTGAAGTGTTCCCCGACTGGGAGGTAACAATCCTGCCTGGCGATTGTTGCGCGGTGTCCGTTCATACGTTGTCTCAGTGTCTGCATGGTCTCGCCGATGTACCATGCCGCGGTGCATTCTTTCCTGCAACGTATGAGGTAGACAACGTTGGCCGAGTCACATGAGTATGTACCGTGTACCTGGTGGGTAGTGTCCTCACGTGTGATGATGGTATCTGTGTTGATGATCTGGCATGTCTTGCAGAGGTTGCCGTGGCAGGGTTGTGTGGTGTCGTGGTCGCTGTTCTCCTGACAGCTGGGTAATTTGCTGTGAACGATGGTACTTTTGAGGTTAGGCGGCTGCTTGAAGGCGAGTAGTGGAGGCGTGGGGAAGGCCTTAGCAAGGTGTTCGTCGTCATCGATGACATGTTGAAGGCTGCGAAGAACATTGGCGTAGTTTCTCCGCTCTGGGGAAGTACTGGACGACGTAGGGTACTCTGTTGGTTGTGTCCCGTGTTCATCTTCTGAGGAGGTCTATGCGGTTTTTCGCTGTGGCCCGTCGGAACTATCGATCGACGAGTCGAGCATCATATCCCATTCTTACAGGGCGTCTTTCAGCGTCCGTAGGTGTCCATCGCGTTCCTCCTCATCTGAGCAGATCCTGTGTATTCGCAGGGCTTGTCCATAGGGGATGGCTTCTTTAACGTGGTTAGGGTGGAAGTTGGAGAAGTGGAGCATCGTGAGGTTGTCCGTGGGCTTGTGGTAGAGTGAAGTGCTGAGGTGTCCGTCTTTGATGGAGATTCGTGTGTCCAAGAATGAAACCGATTCTGAGGAATGGTCCATGGTGAGTTTGATGGTGGGATGGAACCTGTTGATGTTATCGTGTAGTCCTTTCAGTGATCCTTCGCCGTGGGTCCAAAGGAAGAAGATGTCGTCGATGTATCTGGTGTACAGCGTTGGTTGGAGGTCCTGTGTAGCGAAGAAGTCTTGCTCGAACTTGTGCATGAAGATGTTGGCATATTGGGGTGCAAATGTGGTCCCCATGGCTGTTCCGTGTGTTTGTGTAAAAAACTGGTTGTCGAAGGTGAAGACATTGTGGTCAAGGATGAAGCGGATGAGTTGTAGGATGGCGTCTGGAGATTGGCTGTTGTTGGTGTTGAGTACTGAGGCTGTCGCAGCGATGCCGTCATCGTGGGGGATATTGGTGTAGAGTGCCGATACGTCTATCGTGACGAGGAGTGTTCCTGGTTCAACTGGTCCATGGGTGCTGAGTTTCTGCAAGAAGTCTGTAGTGTCGTGACAGAAGCTGGGGGTTCCCTGTACGATGGGTTTCAGACACTGAGACAACGTATGAACGGACACCGCGCAACAATCGCCAGGCAGGATTGTTACCTCCCAGTTGGGGAACACTTCAGCAGTCAAGGACATTCAGCCTCGGATCTGCTGGTTAGCGTTCTCCAAAGGCGGCCTTCGAGACACACGACAACGCAAAATCATCGAGCAGAAACTGATAGCCAAGTTCCGCACTAATGAGGACGGCCTCAATAGGGATCTCGGGTTCATGTCACGCTACAGAACGTGACTCGACATCGTTGTCTGTCTTTCCAGTTTTTAAAAAAAAACACAAAAAAAAAGTTAAAAGCTTAACTGCAGACAGCAGCATTTGACACGTTGGACCCCCTGTGACCCACCTCATTGTCTTAGCTGTACTCTGATGTGTCTTTGATGTAATGCCTCCCTAACAGATTGTATCTCTGCAGACAAATTGTTCTCTGTGTATATATACTGTGTAATAGATTCCCTCACTGTACCTTTACCTGAAGAAGGAGCGGAGCTCCGAAAGCTCGTAATTTTAAATAAAACTGTTGGACTATAACCTGGTGTTGTGCGACTTCTCATTTTTGTCCACCCCAGTCCAACACCGGCATCTCCGCATCATTACTACAGTTATACAGAGCCTTGGTGAGACCACACCTGGAGTACTGTGTGCAGTTTTGGTCTCCTTACCTAAGAAAGGATATACTTGCCATAGGGAGTACAGCGAAGGTTCACCAGACTGATTCCTGGGATGGCAGGACTGTCGTATGAGGAGACATTGGGTCGACTAGGCCTGTATTCACTAGAGTTTAGAAGAATGAGAGGGATCTCATTGAAACGTATAAAATTCTGACAGGGCTAGACAGACTGGATGCAGGGAGGATGTTTCCTCTGGCTGGGGGGTCTAGAACGAGGGGTCACAGTCTCAGGATACGGGGTAGGACATTTAGGACTGAGATGAGGAGAAATTTCTTCACTCAGAGGAGGGTGAACCTGTGGAATTCTCTACCTAGGAAGGCTGTGGAGGCCAAGTCACTGAATATATTTAAGAAGGAGATAGATAGATTTCTAGACACAAAAGGCATCAAGGGTATGGGGAGAGAGCGGGAATATGGTATTGAGATAGAGGATCAGCCATGATCATATTGAATGGCGGAGCAGGCTCGAAGGGCCAAATGGCCTACTCCTGCTCCTATTTTTCTATGTTTCTATTTAAATCTCACTGGCAAACTTCCTTACCTGTTCTGGGCAGGAAATCAGTGGAACGGTGGAAAATTGTATGGCCCAGAGGCCGCCTGCCAACACTGGCTGACAAGATCAGGCTACGGAGGCGTATCGCGTGAATCTCATGTTCAGGAAGGGGGAAAGAGATCTCCGGGGTGGGGAGGCCTAAGCTTTCCTTGTGGGGCCTGGTGACGCACTCCTGCACTTCATAGAACATAGAACAGTACAGCACAGTACAGGCCCTTCGGCCCTCGATGTTGTGCCGAGCATTGTCCGAGACCAAGATCAAGCTATCACACTCCCTATCACTCTGGTGTGCTCCATGTGCTTATCCAATAACCGCTTGAATGTTCCTAAAGTGTCCGACTCCACTATCACAGCAGGCAGTCCATTCCACACCCCAACCACTCTCTGAGTAAAGAATCTACCTCGGACATCCCTTCTATATCTCCCCCCATGCACCTTATAGTTATGCCCCCTTGTAACAGCTGCCTCTACCCGAGGAAATAGTCTCTGAACATCCACTCTATCTATCCCCCTCATCATCTTATAAACCTCTATTAAGTCGCCTCTCATCCTCCTCCGCTCTAAAGAGAAAAGCCCCAACTCCCTCAATCTTTCCTCATAAGACCTCCCCCCCAAACCAGGCAGCATCCTGGTAAATCTCCTTTGCACTCTTTCCAATGCTTCTACGTCCTTCCTATAGTGAGGTGACCAGAACTGCACACAATATTCCAAATGTGGTCTCACCAAGGTCCTGTACAGTTGCAGCATAACCTCACGGTTCTTAAACTCAAACCCTCTGTTAATAAACGTCAACACACCATAGGCCTTCTTTACTGCTCTATCCACTTGAGTGGCAACCTTCAGAGATCTGTGGATATGAACCCCCAGATCCCTCTGCTCCTCCACGTTCCTCAGAACCCTGCCGTTGACCCTGTAATCCTTATTCAAATTTGCCCTACCAAAACGAATCACCTCGCACTTATCAGGGTTAAATTCCATCTGCCATTTTTCGGCCCAGCTCTGCATCCTATCAATGTCTCTTTGCAGCCTACAACTGCCCTCCACCTCATCCACTACTCCACCAATCTTGGTGTCATCAGCAAATTTACTGATCCACCCTTCAGTCCCCTCCTCCAAGTCATTGATAAAAATCACAAACAGCAGAGGACCCAGCACCGACCCCTGTGGCACACCGCTGGTAACTGGTCTCCAGTTCGAAAATGTTCCATCCACCACCACCCTCTGCCTTCTATGAGATAGCCAGTTACTTATCCAATCGGCCAAATTTCCCTCTATCCCACAACTCCTTACTTTCTTCATGAGACGACCATGGGGAACCTTATCAAACGCCTTACTAAAATCCATGTATACGACATCAACTGCTCTACCTTCATCTACACACTTAGTTACCTCCTCAAAGAATTCAATCAAATTTGTTAGGCAAGACTTACCCTTCACGAATCCGTGTTGACTATCCCTGATTAAGTTGCCCCTTTCCAAATGGTCATAAATCCTATCCCTCAGGACCTTTTCCACTATCATACCAACCACCGAAGTAAGACTAACTGGCCTATAATTACCAGGGTCATTCCTATTTCCTTTCTTGAAGAGAGGAACAACATTCGCCACTCTCCAGTCCTCTGGCACCATCCCCGTGGACAGTGAGGACCCAAAGATCAAAGCCAGAGGCTCTGCAATCTCCTCCCTTGCCTCCCAAAGAATCCTAGGATATATCCCATCTGGCCCAGGGGACTTATCGACCCTCAGGTTCTTCAAAATTGCTAAAACATCTTCCCTCAGAACATCTACCACCTCCAGCCTATCCACCTTTATCACACTCTCATCCTCAAGAACATGGCCCCTCTCCTCGGTGAACACTGACGAAAAGTATTCATTCATCACCTCTCCTATCTCTTCTGACTCCATGCACAAGTTCCCACTACTGTCCTTGACCGGCCCTACCCTCACCCTGGTCATTCTTTTATTTCTCACATAAGAGTAAAAAGCCTTGGGGTTTTTCTTGATCCGACCCGCCAAGGACTTCTCATGCCCCCTCCTAGCTCTCCTAAGCTCTTTTTTTAGCTCATTCCTTGCTACCTTGTACCCCTCAATCGACCCAACTGAACCTTGTTTTCTCATCATTACATACGCTTCCTTTTTCCTCTTGACTAGACATTCAACCTCTTTTGTGAACCATGGTTCTCTCACTCGGCCATTTCCTCCCTGCCTGACAGGGACATACCTATCAAGGACACGCAGTAATTGCTCCATGAAAAAGCTCCACTTTTCGTTTGTGCCTTTCCCTGATAGTTTCTGTTCCCATCTTATACACCCTAATTCTTGCCTAATCGCATCATAATTACCCCTCCCCCAATTATAAACCCTGCCCTGCCGTATGGCCCTATCCCTCTCCATTGCAATAGTGAAAGTTACCGAATTGTGGTTCTATAAAGGAGAGAAAAAAACACACACCCTTTTTGGCCTCTCCTGAAGCTGATCCTCTTCTGTCCTGGGTTGGCCTAGTGGGAAAAATGCAGCGGCTTCCCCATTCTTGCCTGAGTTGTAATTGCAGTTGGGTCATGGTGATGTCATTGGAATCCAACATGCGTATGTAAAGAAGGACCCCAGTGGCTTTGGGCGGGTGTCGTTGCCGCCTGCTCGGCAGCGCAGATTAAGATCACGGAAATCGGGATCCTGGCGGTCTCAGGGTGGATAAGTAACAATATAATGGCCTACCTTTCCGGTTTTCACCTGGTAGGTAAGATTAAAAGCGCCCTATTTGGTTTTTAAGAACTCTGTGACAAAGCTAATGTCGATGATAATAGTGCAAGTGTTTGAGGTCTCTGCAGTTGTAAGTCAACAGAAAAAGTCAATTGGCAATTTATAATAATTGGAAACATGTATGCTGATAAAAAAGACTATTTCAAGTTTTGTAAATCCTCACTATCTTATTGATTTAGTTAGAAAAAGAATAATGCAAGTAAAATACATGAAGCACACAATGATTTTTTGAAGAAAAAGACCAATAAATCATAAGAATGTCATTTTGTTGTGAGTGGAGAGCTTTGCCATGAATAGTTTATTGAACAGCAAATCAAGCATAATCTTGATTATCACAGGTTGACTCAAGGATGCTGTCATATGCCATGAACTTTGATACTTGGCTAGTCAATCAAAGTTTAATCTAGTGTCATTTAACAATATTTTATTCCTTTTTTTCTAAATTGCAATTACATTTAGATTTTAGTACAATATAAAAACAGTGAAACATCTGCTGTTAGAACTTGCATCTAGAAAATACTCGAGATTGCCATAATCACCAGATGGTGCTCCTGATTCCTACCTAGTTGCTATGTTTGATTCTTCAGCAATGATTGTGTTAATCAAAAATAAAGTGGCATGTACACAAATCCTGAGCTGTGGTGACTAAATGGCCAATCTCTTTACTTCATAAAATGACAAAACAACTCAGTTAAAGAGATAACATAGAAAAATAGAAATCTTTCCAAACTACACAATTAACATTATAGATAAAAATTACTTTTGGTGATATTAGCAGATGAATATCTCGTGCTTGTACAACATTCCTCTACTCACTACTTTAAATAGCTCAATGCCTCTGTTAAAATAATGAACAGAGGAATGTCACGAGAACCCATCGTGTTCATCCGCCTCATTCTAGCCTCAAATTTAAGCCACCTAATAGCCTGCAGACAGAGTTAAAAAACCACAATGCTGGATGTAACATCTAATTTTTAGTGTATCGGTGAATTTTTTTTATTCATTCCCGGGATGTGAGCGTCACTGGCAAGACCAGCATTTCTTGTCCTTCCCTAGTTGCCCTTGAGAAGGTGGTGGTGAGCCAGCTTCTTGAACCGCTGCAGTCCTTGTGGTGAAGGTACTCCCACAGTGCTGTTAGGGAGTTCCAGCCTTGGCAAGTTGCTTCAGTGCATCTTGTAGATGGTACACACTGCAGCCACGGTGCACCAGTGATGGAGGGAGTGAATGTTTAAGGTGGTGGATTGAGTGCCAATCAGGTGGGCTGCTTTGTCCTGGATGGTGTCAAGCTTCTTGAGTGTTGTTGGAGCTGCACTCATCCAGGCAAGTGGAGAGTATTCCATCAAGGCTACAATGAGGTCTGGAGCCTAGTGGTTTTGGCGGAACCCAAACTGAGCATTGGTGAGCAGTTTATTGGTGAGTAAGTGCCGCTTGATAGCACTGTTGACGACACCTTCTATCACTTTGCTGATGATTGAGAGTAGACTGATGGGGCAGTAATTGGCCAGATTGGATTTGTCCTGCTTTTTGTGGACAGGACATGCCTGGGCAATTTTCTACTTTGTCGGGTAGGTGCCAATGTTGTAGCTGTACTGGAACAGCTTGGCTAGAGGTGCAGCTAGTTCGGGAGCACAAGTCTTCAGCTCTACAGCCGGGATGTTGTCGGGGCCCACAGCCTCTGCTGTATCCAGTGCGCTCAGCCATTTCTTGATATCACATGGATTGAATTGAATTGGCTGAAGACTGGCTTCTCTGATGGTGGGGACCTCAGGAGGAGGCCGAGATGATTCATCCACTCGGCACTTTGTAAACCATCTTCAGCCATGTCTTTTGCACTCACGTTCTGGGCTCAGCCATCAATGAGGATGGTGATGCTCATGGAGCTTCCTCCTCCCATTAGTTGTTTAATTGTCCACCACCATTCACGACTGGATGTGGCAGGACTGCAGAGCATTGATCTGATTCATTGCTTGTGGAATCGCTTAGTTCTGTATAACATGCTGCTTCCGCTGTTCAGCATGCATGTCGTCCTGTATTCACCAGGTCCAGTTTCAACCTTCACCAGGTTGGCACTCATTTTTAGCTATCCCTGGTGCTGCTTCTGGCAGGCTCTTCTACACTCTTCATTGAACCAGTGCTGGTCCCCTGGCTTGATATTAATGATAGAGTGAGGAATATGCTGGGTCATGAGATTACAGATTGTGGTGGAATATAATTCTGCTCCTACTGATGGCACAGCGCCTCATGGTGCCCAGTTTTGAGTTGCTAGATCTGTTCTGAATCTATCCCATTTAGCACGGTGGTAGTGCCACACAGCATGATGGAGGGTGTCATAAGTGTGAAGACGGGATTTTGTCTCCACAAGGACTGTGCGGTTGTCACTCCTACCAATATTCACATGGACAAATGCATCTGCAACAGGCAGATTGGTGAGGCCGAGGTCAAGTAGGTTTTTCCCTCGTGTTGGTTCTCTCACCACCCAGCAGCTATGTTCTTCAGTGGTGCTATCAAGCCACTCTTGGTGCTGGACATTGAATTCCCCCACCCATAGTACGTTCTGTGCCCTTGCTACCCTCAGTGCTTCTCCATGTTCAACTTGGAGGAGTACTGATTCATCAGTTAAGGGTAATGGTAATCAGCAGGAGGTTCCCTTGCGCATGATGCCATGCAATTTCATGAGGTCCAGAGTCAATGTTGAGGACTCCTTCCCGACTGTATACCACTGTCCTGGGATGGTGATGGAAGGAGTCACATATAGGCCAGATCGGGTAAGGAAGGCAGATTTCCTTCCTTAAAGGACATTAGTGAACTAGATGTGTTTTTACGACAATCCGGTAGTATCATTGTCACCGTTACTGATACTAGCTTTTTATTCCAGCTGCTGTGGTGGGATTTGAACTCATCGTATTCCGGACTCATTAGTCCAGGCCTCTGGATTGCTAATCCAGTAGCATAACCACAGTGCTACCGTACCCCTAATGTGACATAATCACTAAAGGTACCAAGAGATAATCTCGATTTGAATAACAAAAGTTACTGTATATGTAACAGCATAACAATAGTGTATTTCCACAGGTATAAAAATGCTATATTATACCATAACTATTTTAATTTAACAAACACAATGAAAATTAACCAGCATTGCTATCTTGAAATAGTTCTGTCCTCAATGAAACTACAAAATGTAATTTTGCTGCTGCATAGAATTAAAAAACGAAACCTCAGTTACTTGGAGCATGCTAAATTGTCCTCTGGTTACATTAAATGTTATGGGGGAGAAATTCAGTATCGCCCCATTTGGGGCGCAATTATCGGCCGGGCGCAAAGATTAGCGCCTGACGCTAATTATCACCTCTGACTGCAAACTTGACTTTTATCGCCCCTGGAGGTGATTGGAGCGCTAAATCAGGCGCTTCACACCTGTCTTAAGGCGCAAAGGCCGAGGAGCGAGGCGCTACCTCAGAGCGCTGGCGAAGCTCATGTGATGTCAGTCAGCAATGGAACACACACACAATGGCGCCGGCCAGTTCTTAAAGGGGAGGGTAGATCTTGCTTTCCATCCACATCCTGCTCATTGCAGCCTTGAATCTCGGCCTGGAGAGACCTGCACATCAAATCTGCTGGAAAGAACAATGGAGAGGCCATGGGAAAGAGCTCAGAGTACAGCCCCCACACTCTCTTCTAAATCGATACAAGGAAGGGCAAATCAAAATGAACCTGCAAAGTGCTGCTCAGTACCCAAAACTCCTTCATACAGCGTTGAATCTCTCCAGAAGTCTCTCTCTCTCTCTTTCAGAATGCGTGGTTCAAAAATGTCACCAACAATAAAAGGCAGGAAGCGGTCGCCTTTAAATAGCGCTCCCCCAGTCCCTTCCTGACTGCAAAACGCTCCCCTCAACCTGTCGTTGCTAGCGGCAGGCGGTAAGGCAGGGGGCGCCACTCAATATCCGCTCCGGGACGCTACCGGGGCGTTGCGCACTCGACTGACGTCACGATATGCCAGCGCAGGAGATCGTGGCGGTAGTGTTTAGCGCCGCTGTAAAATGTCTAGTTAATTTCGCGAGCGGCGCAAACATCGCTGCTCCCGGGCGCTAGTTGCTTTGCGCCCCATTAGCGCCCTCTTAAGGCGCTAACGGGAGGCGCAACCAACTGAATTTTTCCCCCTATAAGTTTTAAGCTCTTTCTGTATTCATACTAATTTCAGAGAAAAATAGCTTTAATAAGGAAAATTAAAATAAATCTTGAGAACCTGAGCATTTACTAATACACGTACTGCGACTGATTGCATGCTGTAGGTTCAAGGACGTAATGAATTCTGAGCCATTAAATGGTGTGGTCATTTGGAGATGTTTTGGTGCTTACAAATCATTGAGATCAATAGTGTACAAGTTGGAATTGTATAAACCATTGGAATGCATTATCTTAGTTAAATAGCCTTCTTGTGCTTATTGCATATCTTAGTGTATTGAGGTCACACTAATAATTGCTTTACATTGTAAAATGCAAAGGTTGAACAGAATTCACATAAAAACAGAGAATTTTTTGCAAAACCATCTTTAAAACAGAAACAACATTTATTGTCCCTCTTATTTCATTCTTTCCTCTTTTCATTCCCTCCAAATGGTTTCCCTCCCCTGCTCACCTGAAGGCATTGATACTTGAAGGCTGGAGTATGGTTGAGCAGATGCTGGGTGCCATATGGTATTGCAGCTGACTGGCCATTTTTCAGGCTTGTCAATGAATATTGGCAGACTATTCTACCATAGAGTGCACCACAGTTGATCCAATCCTGTCCCTACTCAATGACCCTAGATACGCAACAAGAGTTGTTGGAACCCTAGTTAAATTTTTTCTCCCTAACCCCAACTGTAAACAGTTCTGGTCGCCATATTATAAAAATGATATAGAGGCGCTGGAGAAGATGCAAAAAAGATTTACTAGAATGATACCAAAACTGAGAGGTTATACCTATCAGGAACGATTAAACAGGCTGGGGCTCTTTTCTCTAGAAAAGGGAAGACAGAGGGGTGACCTGATAGAGGTCTTCAAGATTATTAAGGGGTTTGATAGGGTAGATGTAGACAAGATGTTTCCACTTGCGGGAAAGACCAGAACTAGGGGCCATAAATATAAGATAGTCACTAATAAATCTAACAGGGAATTCAGGAGAAACTTCTTTACCAAGAGAGTGGTTATAATATGGAACTCGCTACCACAAGGAGTAGTTGAGGCGACTGGCATAGATGCATTCAAGGGGAAGCTAGATAAATACATGAGGGAGAAAGGAATAGATGGGGTTAGAGGAAGAAGGGTGGGAGGAGGCTCGTGTAGAGCATAAACACCGGCATGGACCTGTTGGGCCAAATGGCCTGTTTCTGTGTTGCAAATACTATGTAGGATTATTTAACCAACTGAGGCCAATTGTGTAATGTCTAACATATTGGTAATGGTGTTTCAAGGAAGCTCTGGGATCATTACGTCCTATCTAGATGCACGTGAGTAAACGCAGAGAACAGGATGAAACAAATTTTAAAGGGAGTGCATGCAATGACAAGATCCAACCTGCAAAAGTTGCAGTCTCTGTGTTTCTTTGTTAATATGTCTTTAATAAAAATACCGACACACATGTTAAAAATTGTAGCCAGCAGAGATTAACTGACTCAGCACAGACTGTGGAACATGAGGCAACCCTAGTTTGTATGGCTCAACTACCCACTGGATAAACTCACATCGGAGACAGCCCACATATTTACTGTTTCTAATTGAAGTGGATCTAAATATTAAAGTCATGTATTGAAAGACTAACTGAGGTTGTCCAAAGAGTTGATGTATACGTATAAAAATAATTTTCAATAATTTAAACAGGTAATTGTCTTCAGTGTATGGCATCATCAGGCAACCAGAATAGAAACTATCATCAACTTATGATGCAAAACTAAAGATGAAAAGATTCACATTTAAAATGTTTATTTGTCACTGCATCTGTGATTGTTTACTCAGAGACAGCTACAGTTTACTCTGCAACAGTTGAAAACTTGCCAATATCCAATAAGCATAATGTCTAGTCATCAAACTACTTTTATAAATGAAACACTTAGAGGCTTTACAAGGCCAGGGAGCTCATTATACTGAATGGGCTAACCGAGGTTCTCCATCACATGGGGAATTCCCAGGTCAGCATCTGTCTTAGACATTTTTCCTGTGCTTCTCTCCAAGCTCTGCAGTTCCACTGCTGTAATTTGCTGTTTTCTGCCTAGGGCCAAGTCCATCAACATTCTCTTCTTGGTGTTTCCAGGCTCCAATCTAACTGCTGGCAATGACAACAAATAAACTTAAGGCTAAAAATAAATGTCAGATCAGGATTTAATAAAACGGACACTGATTACAGCTTTCAGTAAGATACTGACTGCAGTTAATGGTTATAGTGATGAAGAACAGGTCCAAAGTTGAATGCAAGGGGTACTATTTCATATTATTGGTCACTACTGTAATGGCAGCATCATAGCCTTATGCTCTTCTTTTATTACCAATTTTGGATGGCTTGCCAAGCATATTTCAGTAAAACAAGAGCAGTACATTGAAACAAAGGCATAGGTTAGTAATCCTTGCAGTTGGAATCAAACCCCAACAAAGTATGTAAACCAGCCAGCTTTGCATATTGTGTAGGATATAAAACTTACAAATCAATGGAAATCATTCACACAGTGACAGATTCAGCTAACAGGCAATCTATTTTGCAACTGAGTTGCCCATCTGGGAGCAATATACATGTTCCGACTATCTCAGGGAAGTAGGAGGGGCAGGCAGATTAGAGCAGTTTACTTCTGAATTTGAATCAGAAATGAAAGAGAAGCTGACTTACAGATTGCTCTGATATATATCTATATCTATACAGAAAATGCTGGAAATACTCAGCAGGTCAGGCAGCATCTGTGGGGAGAGAAACAGAGTTAACGTTTCAGGTCGATGACCTGACGCAAGGTGACAGACCTGAAATGTTAACTCTGTTTCTCTCCCCACAGATGCTGCCTGACCTGCTGAGTATTTCCAGCATTTTCTGTTTATATTTCAGATTTCCAGCATCCGCAGTATTCTGCTTTTGTAATATATATCCATATCTATACATATTTCTATATCTATATCTTTATATTTATATATACATCAGACTGTGATGTTAACTGTCAAACTCTACCAGCACAATCCAAAAGATGTTTTTATCCCTCACTAAAGCCCCTACAGCTTCCACTCTTATAATCTATAATAGTTTCTTCAACCTATTCCTGACATTTTTATATTGGTGAAGGGCTAATCAAGACCTTATTCCAGTTATTAGCTTTGTCACCAGATAGAGACGATTCATCAGCTTCATCTGCTGCTTCTCCCTTCCCCTCGTCCACCAAGCCAAACCTCCCTGCAGACTCCTCTACTCTAACCTGCCTGCCTATTTCAAGCTTTTTTCTCATCTTTCCCCATGCTTACACTGAGTGCATCATGTCCATGAGAGCCACCTCCTGCTCCCTTGACTCTATTATCATTTAACCGCTGACTGCACAAATTCCCTTCCTGCCCTCCCCCCGCCACCCCCACCATCCTCTATGCTAGCTGACGTTGTGAATGGTTCCCTACCCTCAGGCACTGTCCCCCTCCTTTTCAAAACCATCATTATTACCCACCCTCGATTCCTCTGTCCTTTCAAACTACTGTCCCATCTCCAACCTCCCTTTTCTTTCCATAGTCCTTGAACTCATTGTCACCTCCCAGACCTACACCCATCTCTCCTGCAACCCACTGTATGTTCATCTCTATTGGGCCATCAATGTAAGGAAGAGCTGAAGCCCTGTACAGGGCCTCCCCAGGTCAGCTGTTTCTGCGCCCCGACCCTCAGTTGAGACACAGCATAGCATCAGCACAGGTACGACTGGTCTTACCTGGCCAAAAGCAACAGAAGTGGGGCCCACCTGGCACTCCATGCTAGGATCGGGGCGAGGGCATCTGAAGTTGAAGGTAGTTAGAATTATTTTTCAATGAGGCCTCCTTTATAAAAGGTCATGTGGCCAGCCAGATTGTTTTTCTGGGGGAAGGAGAGGATCAAGCACCCCACACAAGGCGAACTGCTTCTGCTGGAATTTCAAGCGTTTTTGGCATGGGTTGCCACAGATGCACCACAAAGCTGCTGAAAGACTGCTCCTGGAGGCCCCTCCCTCCTGACCACAATGATGGAACTCCATAGCGTGCATGATCTCAATGTAACAGCAGGAATCGTGCCCCCATGGATCTCCTGGGCCTGTTTCACTTAGTCAACCGGCCTGATTGAGACTGAAATCAGAACTCTGAAGATGGAGTTTGTATGCAGAGGCTAAATTATTGAATACTGTTGTATAATGTTATTTTCACAACATTACAAAATAATTATTGATGAGGAAGATCATTCATCCCACAGTAGTTCATCCTCCCAGAAGCAGCATAAAGTCCTCCCAAGTTTACTGTATCCTAAATGATTCCACCACTCTACCCAGAAGTTCATTTCAAGTGTTGATTACTCTCTGTATGAAGAACTTGTTGATATAATTTTTAAAGTTACATTTTACTAGTTTGAACCTAGCTCCTTCTCTGCACTGCTTACAATGCTCAAAGTCTCCTTTGTCACTCGTAGACCAGAACCGGACACAGTACCCAAGGTGTGGTCTGACCAAAGCTCTGTACAGAATGATCATGATTTCCTCCGACTTATATTCTATGTTTAGGCTATATAGTTCAACATTCTATTAGCAATGTTAATTGCTGGTCTGCTTTGGTTGAATATGTTTAGCGTAGTATCTACTAAGACTCCTAGGTCTCTTTCCACTTCATCCTTAGCTATTTCAACACTATTCATAGAGTACGTGTGTTGCTTATTTTTCCATCAGTCCTTTGCATTTGTCTGCATTAAATTTAATCTGCTTTTTACCTGTCCACATATTTATTTTGTCCAACTCACTCAGTAATATTTGAGTTCCTCTGATTCCAATGCCTCTCCCAGTTTGGTATTGTCAGCAAATCTGACACTTTGCATTGAATTTCTGAAGCTAGGGCCGAGAATTTGCTGGACCAGAGCATCTCGGGGCATGCCCTGTTAGTTAGACTTTTTCCCTCATCCTTCAGCTCGAAAACTTTTTGTGCTACAAATTGCTGGAAATGTGAGCTGATAACAGAGGGCAACAGAGCATCTGGGACCTTGGTGAATCTCCTTAACCAATGAGATTTAAGGATTGAGAAAGAACCAGAGTAACGACGAAAAAGGAAATAGGGTGAATTAGAGTCAAATCAGGTACAAAAACAGAAATAAAGAGAGAAAAAGATTGGATTAAGAGAGAGAGAAAAAGTGACATAAAGGAAAAGTAAGAAAAAAATGAAAATGTAAAAATTTTAAATTTAAAAATCTCTAAAAGTACCGGAGGAATGAGATTCCACAGTTTCAATTGTTCCCCTTCGGGTCCGGAGAGGTTGAGTGGCATTGCAGGAACATAAATCTCATCATTAAAAAGGTACTTACGCTGTGAAGTACCAGCCATAACTTTCTGCGGCAAGTTTAATTGGCAATTAATGTGCAAATGCAGCAATTTCTTGAAACGCATGGGGAGGTTGAGGGCGAGCTGCTGTTTTTGCGAGGCTTACAGTAGGGCGGTGCAAATCTTCCAGCAACTTGTGGCGATTCACAATACACCATGTTGCTTCTTGCTGAAAATGACATGAAGAACAACAAGGACCCAGTACATCCAGCCCTGCCGGCACTCCATTGCATGTACCATCACTCACTCTCTCACTCGCAAGCACCAATCTAGAGACCATCTACAATGGTGGAATTAGAGAGTGAGCCAGAGGGGACTGCATCAGCAGCTGCAAGGGGGCATATGAGGAGGAAGATATTGCAGACTAGAGTGTCAGAATATATTGTCCTTCAGCTGAAGATGCTTGGGATCCAAATCTCAGGGGTCCTACTTTTGAAAGCACGATATTTGTAGAGCATCAAATGTATGTTTAATCACTGGGGACCATGCCAGACAGCATGATGTAAATGGAAGATCTAGCACAGGAGTCCATTGCCTGCATGTGCAGTATCATGCTGGATGGCTTCACAGCACTGCAGTCCCTGCAATGATACCTCCAGTAGAGGGCCTAAGGGTAGTCTGTGTATTTTCCATTTATACTTAGCTCCTGCTATAGAGGCTTCGAGTACCGACATTGAGGTACAATAATGAGGACTCCCAGGACCACTCCCCAGGACTGTATAACCACTGTGCCTTCACCTCTGGTAGATTTGTCCTGCCAGTGGTACAGGACATGCCCAGGAATGGTGATGGTGGAGTCTGGGATGTTGACTGATAGATATGATTTTGTCAGTACAAATGTGTTAGGCTGTTACTTGACTAGTCTGTGGGGCAGCTCTCTAACTTTGGCACCAGTCCACAGATGGTGTGATAATTGGCAAAACATCCAGAGGCGAGATAAGGAGAAGTATTTTTACTCAGCAATTTGTTATGATCTGGAATGCACTGCCTGAAAGAGTGGTGGAAGCAGATTCAACAATAAGTTTCAAAAGGGAATTGGATAAATACTTGAAAGGGAAACATTTGTAGGGTTATGGGGAAAAGACAGGGGAGTGGGACTTATTGGATAGCTCTTTCAAAGAGCCGGCACAGGCACGATTGGCCTCTTTCTGTGCTGTATCATTCTATGATTCTATGAGTACTGTGCAGGGTTGATTGAGCTGGATGTGCCTTTATTGTGTCCTGATTCGATGCCTAGGTCACAGCCAAATAGTCCATCTGGATTTTTATTTATTTTTGTTATTCTTTGTAGCAATTTGATACAACTGAGCGGCTTGCTAGGCCACTTCAGATGTGGCCAACCTCGTTGATGTGGGACGGGAGTCACGTATAGGCCAGAATGGTAGGTTTCCTTCCCTAAAGGACAATAATGAAGCAGTTGGGTTTTTATGACAATTTGACAGCTTCATGACTATTTTTACCAGCTATTTATTTCCAGATTTTTTTAACCTGAAATCAAATTCTCAAACTGCGATGGTAGGATTTGAATTCACTTTCTCTGAATTATTAGTCCAGACATCTGGATTACTATTCTAGTAAAATAGCCACTACACTAGGTGGAGGTAGGTTTGAGATTGCACCTGACCATTACTGTCATTGCCTGTAGCAGTGCTGTGTTGGATATTAGCTGTAGGTGACCTAGTAGCACATGACACAATTATGTATCTAGCTCTCTGTTAGCCCAGAGCCCATGAAGTCAGTTCCCTACAATTGTTGCCAGGTAGATGTGCTACGGGCCTACAGATATGGTTGGTGGCATCTTGCTGGGTGTGGCCAATCAGGCGATGATCACTGTTGATCACTCTGACATATCTTCTCTCATACAGTACCACTGTGAGCATGCCATATTGTGATTAGATGCTTCAGAAGGCACATTCAACAATTCACTTCAACAAGCCTCCAGAAACCATCTTTGTGCCTTCAGATTTGCTGTTACCTCCTCCTTTGAGAAATGAAGTATGCACTAATCCGCTGCCAAAGTGAGGTCTGTGCAGCATTATCTGTAAATGTGAGTTTGAAGGCACAGCACCAGAGGACAGAACACTTTAGATGCAGCCTGACCAGACCTGGCCTGACCTGACTCGAATCCCTCCATAGGCCCTCCTTTTTCTCCTCCAAAAAGCTCAGATATATAGGGATTCCAAATGGGATATCCAATGATGGCACTTAATGCAGTTGTGGGACAATAACACAACAGAATAATTACCACAAAGACTCATCATCAAAGTCTAAGTGGCAGCGGATTTTTTTTTCTACGAAGATGGCTTTAAAGCTGCTAACTGAATGTTCTCACTATGCCCTTTCAATTAACTTATGTCTACAGCTGATTTCCCCTGCAACAGTGGATGGTCCTTATTTATGAGTGTGCTATGCATCTGGCATTCTTATAGTTGAATATTGAAAAATAACAGGCAGGATGAAATGATGGTGTCCACTTTCATTTTAGTATTTTAATTAAGACTGTGCCTGTTTCAGTCTGGAATGCTGGTAAAAATGGATGCAATGTGCAAATGGGACAGCCCCTTTTTTCTTTCCATTATACCCCATATGCACCAGTTTATTGGACATAGCAAAATAAAAATTGGGGCACTGTATCAGTTCAGCATCCTAGCACCTCTGTGTTCATTCTGGCCTATCCCAGTATCACTGATCCTTCCTGCTGGGAATTTATGCCAATTACCCTACTGTTGAATAGCTAGTCAGATATTTGCAGATGTTGTCTTTGTTCTGACATCAATAGCACAGGCTCTAAATTTCCAGGAGGGTTCTCCCAATCTCCTGCTGTATCTTTGGCAGGAGATTGGTGGAACCCCTGGAGAAACAGAGTAACCGGCCATTTTCCTTGCTCCCTGCTCTAGCCCCAGATTGGAATTTTGTGGCTCAAGATTGCATTTTATTTAGGAGTAGAAGAGAGGTATTGGAAGAACCTCTCCAGATTCTCCTCCTACAGTCTCCTAACACAGTCACTATGGGGCCAATAATATGATGAAAGCACTTTCTCCCCATATCATTAGGCATACAGGCCTGAGGCCTATTGTGTGCTTGAGACAGTTAGTATGCCCCAAGTGGGAGACGAGCACAAATAGGCCTTGGATCTTGCACAAAAGCAGTGAGCTAGGCTCATCAGGCCCTGATGTAAGTTAATGCGACTGCAGCACCTGAGCTGATGTACAGCATCCATTCCAAATGTTTTGGAATGTGCACTAAAGGAGAGGCCGTGTTTTTAAAGCAATAAGCTTTGCCACCCATGCCCCCTGGCACCCCATGCCCCAAGTCCCATAGCTAGTGCCCTTCCATCCCATGCTGCAGAATTGCCTGGCGACAATGGGAAGCTAGCAGCTATCCCTGGCTGCTGGTGTCTAAAATTGTGACCTTGGAACTCCTGGCATGTCATGAGTGATGTGCCAAATGAGCAGAAAATTATACAAAGGAGTAGCTCTGACATTATCTAGCAAGGTAAGTTCATTTGTGCACAGGCAGCTATGTCTACTCAAATATTTTCTTCTCAATTTACAACTTCATCTGTAAGCAGAAGTTCAACCTCCACAGCTCTATCTTTATACTCCACTAGCCATGGCAAGGCTGTTACTATACTTTCTGATTGCCTGTCTGATATTGAGTTCTGGAGGAATCAAAATTTCCTTCAGAACTCAAAATTTCCTTCAGCTCAGCATTGACAAAACTGAAACCATCTTATTTTGTCTCATGACTGCACCTGAGTCAATCCACCTCCCTGGTATCTCTGTCAGGCTAAAATACAGGTAAGCAACTTCAGCATCCTGTTCAATTCCAAGCTGAGTTTCAACTTGACTTCCAGTCTGTTGCCAAGACTGCTTCCTTCCACCTCAAAAGCATTGTCCGCTTATATTCCTATCTCTTCCCTGACAGCTACTGAAACTCCTATCCATGTCTCATCAGCTTAAAGATTAACTTATCCAACATGCTACCTAATGGCTTACCCACCTCCACCCCAAGTCAAACTCCACAGCCTGCGTCTTCTCCCACATTAAGCCTTTCATACCTATTACCCCAGTCCTTGACAAGTTTCACTGGTTCTGTGTGTAAATTCACTTCAAGACGTTCATCGTCATCTTCCATTCCTTTCACAGCTTTGATCTAATCTATCTGAGCAATCTTCTATATCTGTATATCCCTTTATGAATCCTCTACTCTTCTGACACCAGATTGTTACTCCACTATTGGAGGCTTATCTTTCAGCAAATGTGCTCCAGGAATTGTCACCTCTCTGGCTCCAAATGCTTCCTAAAAGCCCTTTTATTTGTTCATGCTTTTGATCTCCTCCCCCGCCCTCTAAATTTTGGTCTTCTTTCCAACTCGTGTTCACCTTTCCACCTTGTTGAGCACGCTAAGACATTTTATGTGAGGGGCATTATCTAAATACAAGCTTTACACTGTTGAGCTCTCTTCTCAACCATACTGTCACCTGAAAGTCTGTCTCCAATGCAATCATTCAAATGTAGAGTTAATCAGTTATATTTTTGGAGTGATTATAAAGCTATGAAAAGGTTTTGGGCATGTCTCCTTTTTCAACAGCTGGATATCTGGCATGTACAG
This sequence comes from Squalus acanthias, assembly GCA_030390025.1. Lineage (NCBI taxonomy): Eukaryota > Metazoa > Chordata > Chondrichthyes > Squaliformes > Squalidae > Squalus > Squalus acanthias. The sequence continues at coordinate 89,531,917 of CM059426.1, forward strand.
AAGCCCATCATAGTGCTTAATATTGTCCAAATCAAGCTACTTTGCCTAGAATGAAATACACACTATTTCCCCATAGGAATGCATCCCACTTCATTAAGCCCAAGGAATTTAGCTACACATTAACAAGGCTTAGGATTTCCCAAATGTGCATAGAGATACTGCTGGAATTTAATCAGCTAAAATTATGCAATTTACCAGCAAAAAGCACAGGTAAACTTCCCACTACTTGTTTAGCTGGACTATACATTAGGGCATTGGCTGGAGTAATCCCAACCTCCAGTTTATCCCTTGAGACCCCACGAATGAACCATGCTGGGTGGTCAATCATCATTAGTGGAGACTGGTCGATCTCCCAGGCTCAGATATTGGATTATCTTCCAGTCTCCCATCATCAGGCAGGTCGCCTTAGAGCCAATTTAATCCAAAAGAAACCCTGCTCAATCCCCCTTCCAAGAACGATAACCACTAGCTGATCATTGGACAACTGATCAACTAGTAACACTCTGCCTTAGCATCCCAGTACAAATTATCTGGGCTTTTCTTTTTGATTTCAGCAACCATTCGGGCCATAAAGCCTGCCCACAGTTGCCTCCAACTGTATTCTGTTGATATGCTGTCTCAAATTAAAAAATCCCAGTTTTTCTTCTCTCAGAAAACACAGCTATGGCACCTAGATTAATTTTTCAAAGGAGGTAAATAGGTGGATTGTGAATATCAGTTTGCAATATCTGTATTTTCACACTTCTCCTGGTACTTCTGGACAATGAGTCTACAGAAATTGGTCTTCTCTCTAATGTAAGAACTAAAGTTGTGGAGGCATTCAGCTTTAATATATCTTCCTAAGTTTTTGCTAGACTAATGAAATAAAAAGTAATAATAATTATGCTATTACAGAACTTGAAGTTCTTCCAGCATGAAGGAACAGCACCCCTGGGATATTTCATGCCAAAATGAATTCAGAGGTGTTAAGTTGTAAACCATTGCTGATCGCAAAGTCAGCATCTCTATTCTAACACTTTCTTTGAGATATTTACTTATATTTAGAAGCTTCCTATGTTATCTGTCTATTAACGTGGTAATTTTAACCCAAGTGCACATAGATACAACCACTGTGCAACTTTTTTACCAAATCACTTAATACTAACAGTAAGATTTAAATTAAACTTAAAACCAAAATTGTCTCAAATTGGCAGAGTTAATTTTGTTGTAATGCCCTCACCCTTATTCAATTAAATTATAGTTGGGTTTATGGTCATCTGTCTATTTAAAATGACATTATAGATGTACACAACAACAACAACTTGCATTTATATAGCACATTTAACATAGTTAAACGTCCCAAGGCACTTCACAGGAGCAATTATCAAACAAAATTTGACACCGAGCCACATAAAGAGATATTAGGACAGGTGACCAAAAGCTTTGTCAAAGAAGTAGGATTTAAGGAGCATCTTATAGGAGGAGAGTGAGGTAGAGAGGCAGAGAAGTTTAGGGAGGGAATTCCAGAGCTTAAGAGCTTGGCAGCTGAAGGCACGGCCACCAATGGTGGAGCAAAGAAAATCGGGAATGCACAGAGGCCAGAATTGGAGGAGCGCAGAGATCTCGGGAGGAACGTAGGGCTGGAGAAGGTTACAGAGATAGGGAGGGACGAGGCTATGGAGTGACTTGAAAACAAGGATGAGAATTTTAAAATCGAGGCGTTGCCGGACCGGGAGCCAATGAAGCGCAGCTAGCACAGGGTGATGGGTGAATGGGACTTGGTGCGAGTTAGGATATGATCAGCAGAGTTTTGGATGAGCTCAAGTTTACGGAGGGTTGAAGGTGGGAGGCCAGCCAGGAGAACATTGAAATAGTTGAGTCTAGAGGTAACAAAGCACGTGGGAGGGTTTCAGCAGCTATGAGCTGAGGCAGGGGGAAGTAAGCGGTCTTGGTGATGGAGAGGATATGGGGTCGGAAGCTCAGCTCAGGGTCAAGTAGGACGCCAAGGTTGCGAATAGTTTGGTTCAGCCTCAAATAGTGGCCAGGGAGAGGGATGGAGTCAATGGCTAGGGAACAGAGTTTGTGGCGGGGACTGAAGACAATGGCTTACGTCTTCCCAATATTTAATTGGAGGCAATTTCTACTCATCCAATACTGGATATCGGACAAGCAGCGTGACAAATCAGATGCAGTGGAGGTGTCGAGAGAGGTGGTAGTGAGGTAGAGCTGGGTGTCGTCAGCGTATATGTGAAACCTGATATTGTGTTTTCAGATGATGTTGCCAAGGGGCAGCATGTAGATGAGAAATAGGAGGTGTAGAATTCGCAATATATCGCGATTTTATTAATAAGGAGAAAACACAGAGTTTCGTTCAAACAGCTTTTATTTCAGCAGAATGCTGACAGGTTTAAAGTGGACACAAGCAGCCTGTAAAATGGCCGCCGCACCTCGTGACAGAACATTCTAGACTTTTCAACAGGCAGACAAGATGGCGTTCCAATAAACATTTGTGCAAGATCGATTAAGATTCAGCACAGTGAAGATAATACACGAGACATTATGGGTTTGCAGTATACACATAAATACTGAAATCGGTCTACCAGGTACAAAGGAAAGCCATTGTACCAAGTAATCGAGGGCCCACCCAAAAGACATTAATATGTAAAATCCCAACGACTCTACGATGAGAGAGCCGTTAGCAGGTAGTTATACAGGACACTTGGAAGCCCCAAAACCCCTCCAGGGAGAACACCGACCGATTTAACAATGGGAGAAATATTAACAGGTACTCAGACATTTACGAGTAGCCCCGAAACCCATTAAGAACGGAGATCACCCATACAAGACATTTGAGCGCCAGACCCTAAACAAAAGAATGGACATTATAGTTGGGCGGGAAACGGAAGATTTTGCACTATAATTGCAGGCTCCAAACCGTCCATCTTTCTCTTATCATCGTGGCTGCTCCTGTGTACTCGTAGTTGGGCTCGCTCCTGCTTGCCTGTTGCCTCTTTTGAAAAGGACTGTTGAACTTTCTGATCCGTTCGGATCTACCTCGTGTCGCGTAACGAAGACCTATGTTGGTAACTGGCAGCGGAACCAAAGGCCCGAGATGAGATGAGATGAGATGAGATGAGATGAGATGAGATGAGATGAGAAGAGAGGAAGACCATATCCATCGCCACGGTCAGTAAATCCCGACCGCGCCTGTGGGTCGTTTAGCCAAGTTTTCCTTGCCAGGAAGATTTCTTCGAACTTGTAACGAAACATATCGCATCGATGATATAACTGGGCTGTGCTCGAAAGTACCTGTTAAACCAACCAACACAGGTCTTCATCACAGCAGACGTTCCAGCCTGCTAGCCGGAGCAGCAGAAGCAAGTAAACAAGTGGGACCAGGAGATCTCCTGACCGACACGTGGGTGCTGCGGTGAAAAACATCCGATCAGCTATTCGGAATTTCTCCGAGTTATCACGAGTGGTGAGCATGAGTCTCGAAATCCTACGAATCTAGTTTAGGATAGATATTGATAGGGGAGGGTTTAAGGATTAAGGATATTTGTAATGTGTGCCCCTATTTACTATGTGCCGTTCGTTCCTCGTTTCCCTAAGATCGACTATATAACTGTTTGTAAGATTGTACTGTCATTAATCTGTGCTTATGACATGTATTTCATAATCTTAAGTATCATGCAATAAAGATTTTCCATTTCGTACCATTCAAACCGAGTCTACATGAGTTTCATCTCCATTACTGCTCTCGCATCTAAGTCCAGTGTCTAGAACCGTAAGGGAGAGTGATTCGAACCACTCACAGGTGTGTCTAGTGTTCCCAGACTGGCTGGAGACCAGAACAGGCAACAAGGCCTAGACCCGCACTGACATACAGGCTGCACAGAGCCGCGTGAACCTCACAGGCTGCGAGACACGCAGGGTCGGAATCCCTTACAGAGGGGGCCAAGGATAGATCCTTGGGGGACTCCAGAGGTAATGGTGCAGGAGCGGGAAGAGAAGCCATTGCAGGTGATTCTCTGTCTACAACAGGATAGATAGGAATGGAACCAGGCGAGGGCAGTCCCACCCAGCTAGACAACGAAGGAAAGGCATTGGATGATGTGTCCAACTATGTCAAAGGCTGCAGACAGTTTGAAAATAATAAGGAGGGTTAGTTTACCACATAGGATGTCATTTGTGACTTTGATAAAGGCCGTTACGGTGCTGTGGCAGGGGCGGAAACCTGAATGAACTTGGCTCATGTGCACTGATAATTTGAATCCCACCATAGGTTTTCCCACTGCAGTAAAGGATAGGAGACAGTAGCTTATGTATGTGGCTGGAGCTAGTGAAAAAGATCTATTTTTTAGTTGTTGAAGTTAAAAAGTGACAAACTTGCAACTAATGTTACAATGGGAATGCCTGATTCCTGCAGTATAAACCTAGTCCCTAGTACTTTAGTTGGAATGGTGTGCAGCCTCTTACTGAAGAATCCAAGAAATTCTTAGTAATATAGTGGACTGGGTGGTACCTAGTCTCTGAGTGAATGCATCCATCCAATCCATCGATGCAATGCAAAGTAGCAGTAGGGAGTTCTGATTATATTTCATAAATAGTTAAAACGTGGACCTTCTAAGCCAAATTTAAACCCAAAGTCTGAAGAAAATTGAATTCTTGCTACTTATAAATGCTATGCTGCATTTTTTCAAGCTGCAATTGAAATGCCTGTGGCAATCAATGGGCACTTAATCAATACTTACAACATATCACTATTTATGTTTGGTCTTGATTGACAGATAGAAAGGCGCTCATTTTGGAAACTTGTGTTGGATGAATCCCACACAATATGCTATTGATCCATGCTATTATTAGCCTACCGTAGGACACAGCAAAATATAATTGTTGGTCCAAATATTTATTTTGATATATTCACCATATCTTAGGCTCCCACTAGCTTTTGTTCAGATTCTGGTGCCAAAAGCTATTTTTTCCCCTTTTACCCAAGGTCAGCAACTATGTAATATGCAATCTATGTAATATTTTCAAAATCTTAACTGAAAGTGATATAAGTAGCACAGTCTGTCATATCATTATTTTCTAATTTGCAGGGCAATTAGAATGTAGCACAATGCCACTTAAAGTACCAGTTTCAAGAGTGGATGTACAGTTTGAGAGTTGTGCCTCACCTGCAGCTATCCAACATGCATGTAATACCTATCATTAAAAATTGGGCCTAAGTCATCAATATCTGCACAGGAAAAGCAACAGCCAATAACATTTCCTTCTTTTTTGAGAAAAGTTGTCATATCCAAGGGTTCAACTGTTTGTTGGGGAAACAAAGTAAGTCATTTGGTGTTAAATTACTGTAAAGTAAAATTATTTAAGAAAGGTGAGGGAAACCAGGAAATGATTGTCATAAGAATGAGCCTTACGCGTGGTGAACTTAAAGTAAGCTTTAATCAACTAAAAAGGTGCTACATACAAAAGAGGTCTTACTCTATGCCTCTCCAGGATCCAACTGATCAGTCCAGTATTTATCCTGGACTAATCACAGGAAGTGATGCAATAAAGTTCGAGTCACAGGAAGCTGTATTGTGTTACCACATTCTCCCCCCCCCAAAAGATTAGGAGGCCGGGATGCTCCATCCATTTCGTAGCCGCTGGATGAGGGAGAGCCGCACCCGTTTGGGTTCTCGTAGCGGTAGAGGGCCCCTAGCCCATTTACCCGCCGCGGGCCGTGGACCAGAGTCCGAGTGATCCAGCCCGCTCTGTGAGGGGTCAGGACGATCCTGACTGTGTACTGGTGCCCGAACGGGTGTCGGGCAGGGCTGTGGCAGATCCGTTTCTGAGCGTACGGTACGGGTGGATCGTGGCTGCGCGTGCGAGCCCCGACGGGCTCATAGTCAGTCTGCCCCAGGTCAGCACGCTGGAGTGAGGTACCAGCCTGCGTCAGATCCAGATCATGATGAGAGGCACCTGGCGAGCCCAGAGATGTGCCTGGTACAATATCATCCCCTGGTGTCCCTCTATGTTTCGGCGGGCAGGAAGCCAGATCCCGCAATGACACGGTAGATTCCCGACCGTCAGGATACCGAATATAGGCGTAGGTAGGGTTGACGTCAGTGAGCTCAACCTCATCTACCAGGGGGTCATTCTTAGACGCCCGGACAAATCTTCGGAGTAGCACTGGTCCCGGTGCAGTCAGCCACGACGGGAGAGATATCCCATAGGATGAGCGACGCTGAAATCGGAAGAACCGTTCATGAGGCGTCGTATTTGTGGCGGTCGAAAGGAGGGACCGTGTGGAGTGTAATGCGTCTGGAAGTACTGCTTCCCATTGCTGGTTGGGTAGGCCCCGAGATCTCAAAGCCAGACGTACCGCATTCCAGATGATAGCGTTAAAACGCTCGACTTGCCCATTCCCGACCGGATGATAAGGCGTCGTTTTGCTGGCAGCAATACCCCGTTCCGAGAGATAGGCCTTGAGTTCTCCTGACATAAAAGAAGGGCCCCGATCTGAATGAACATAGGATGCCATGCCACAGAAAGCAAATACCTGCTCAAGGCAGCTGATAACCGTGGTCGTCAGCATATTGGGGTAGGGAAAGGCAAACGGAAAACGGGAATACTCATCGACCATGGTCAATAGATAAGTGTTGCGAGTTGAAGAGGGCAACGGCCCCTTAAAATCGATGCTAAGCCGTTGCATTGGCTGGGTCGCATGTATGAGTATACCACCCGAGGGGCGGAAAAACCGAGGTTTCAATTCCGCACAGACTCTGCAGTCCGAGCACATCTTCTTTACATCCCCGGTAGAGAATGGGAGATTTCGGGACCGCACGAAGTGTAGCATGCGAGTAACGCCCGGATGACACAACCCATCATGGATGTCTACGAGCGTAGAGGGTGCCATGGCGGAGCAGAATGCTCGTGTGAGGGTATCTGGAGCCACATTCTCCTTGCCAGGTCGATAGTGGATGGTGTAACCAAAAGAGGCCAATTCCAGCCGCCAAAGCTGGATTTTATTATTTTTAATTTTGGTCCGTTTTCGATTATCGAGCATGAAGGCGACCGATCGCTGGTCCGTGATTAAGGTAAAGTGCTGGCGAGCTAGGAGATGACTCCACTTCCGTACTGCCTCTATGATGGCTGTAGCTTCTTTCTCGACTGGAGGATAATGCAGCTCAGCCCCTTGAAAAGTCCTGGACAAAAATGCCACCGGACGACCTTCCTGATTCAGAGTGGCCGAGATCGCCACCTCCGAGGCATCACACTCAACAACAAAAGGAAGACTCTCATCGATGGAGTGAAGAGCCGCTTTCTCCAACTGTTTTTTTTAGGAGGTTAAAGGCTGCAACAGCCGCTGTGTCTAGTGGAAATGTGCTGGCCTTCAGTAGAGGTTCGATTCGGTCCGAGAAGTTAGGAATCCATTTAGCATAGTATGCAAACAGGCCGAGGGCCCAGCGCAAGGAGGCCGGATTCTTAGGTGGCGGGAGTTCTTGGAGTGGGCGAAGCCTTTCAGGGTCAGGTTTAATGATGCCATTGCCCACACAATAGCCAAGGATGTTGATGGTTGGTTGTGACTCAATGGATTTAGCCGCATTTAATGTCAAATTACGGTGCTGGAGTGCATCCCAAAATCGTTGGAGATTGGCGTCATGTTCCCGCTGATTGCGACCTGCGACAGTAATATTGTCCAGATAAGGAAACGTATCCTTCAAGTCTTCCTGTTTGACCAGGTCATCCATTATTCGCTGGAAGACAGCCACTCCATTAGTGACCCCAAAGGGGAGGCGACGAAATTGATACAGCCGTCCATTGGCTTCAAAGGCCGTATACTGCTTGTCTGAGACCTTCAAGGGTACCTGATGATAGGCACTTTTCAGATCATATGTTGAGAACACCGTGTACTCAGCCAGTTTATTAACCATATCATCGATGCGCGGCAATGGGTATGCGTCCAAGTCCGTATATTGATTGATGGTCTGTGAATAGTCAATGCACAGCCGTTTCTTGTGAGGTTGTAGAGGGTTCTTAACAATAACGATCTGGGCGCGCCATGGCGACGAACAAGGCTCGATGATATCCTCTGCTAAAAGCCGAGAAATCTCAGCCGCAATAAAAGACTGGTCTTCCTGACTGAAACGTCGTGACTTTGTTATAATCGGTTTGCATCGAGGAGGGATACTGGTAAACAGTGAGGGGGAAAAATTAGGTCGCGCCCCATTTGGGGCGCAAATATCGTCCGGACGCAAATATTTGCGCCTGGCGCTAATTATCGGCACTGACGGGAAACTTCACTTTTACCGCCCCGGGAGGTGAGTGGAGCGCTAAAGCAGGCGCTGCACACCTCTCTTAAGGCGCAAAGGCCGAGCAGTGAGGCGCTAACTCGGAGCGCTGGCGAAGCTCATGTAATGTCAGTCAGCAATGGAACACACACACAATGGCACGGGCCAGTTCTTAAAGGGGATGGTTAATCTTGCTTTCCATCCACATCCTGTTCATTGCTGCCTTGAATCTCGGCCTGGAGAGACTTGCACATCAAATGTGCTGGAAAGAACAATGGAGAGCACCAGGCAAAGAGCTCAGAGTGCAGCTCCCACGGTCTCTGCTAAATCGATACAAGGAATGGCAAATCAAAATGAACCTGCAAAGTGCTGCTCAGTACCCAAAACTCCTTCACACAACGTTGAATCTCTCCAGAAGTCTCTCCCTCTCTCTCTCAGAATGCGTAGTTCAAAAATGCCACCAACAATAAAAGACAGGAAGAGGCCCCCTTTAAATAGCGCCCCCCCCAGCCCCACAGCGATTGATAGCGTTCCAGTCTTCTGGTCGTTGGAAGCGCCAGGCGGTAAGGCAGGGGGCGCCACTCAATTTCCGCTACGGGGCGCCCCAAGGGTGTTGCACCATGGAATGACGTCACAATCTGCGCGCGCAGGTGGTCGCAGCGGTAAGCTTTAGCGCCGCCGCACAATCTCAAGTTAAGTTCTCGAGCGGCGCAAACATCGCTGCGCCCGGGCGTTAGCGGCTTTGCGCCCCATTAGCGCCCTCTTAAGGCGCTAACGGGTGGCGCAACCAAGTGAATTTTTACCCCTGAGGGTTCATCCAGTGAAGCTGCTGACAATGCACAGAACGGTAATCGAGGTCGTATATTAGAAATAGTGAGTTCAGGTTTGGATCCGCCAAACTCAATGGTGAGCTTCTTACGCTGCTTTTGAAAATCCAGCCCTAAGATAAGATCACTACATAAGTCCTTGAGCACCGAAAGCCGGGTGGAGGGATACCTGTGACCATTAAGTGTTATTTCAACCATACAAAAGCCAGAAATTCTGGTATTAAGTGATGACTGAGCCATCGCAATTGCCTGGTCCGATGGGAAAACATGTAGCTTTAACTCTGCAACAATCTGTTCCCTAATGAAACTATCAGTGCTACCTGAGTCAATTAAGGCATCTAAAGTATGTCCATTAATTGATGCTTTTGTAGCTGCATGGAATAGGTTCTGAGGACAAGCAGCTGTAATTGGTGTCATTGCACAAAGAGTGGCTGAAACTCTAGGTGTGTTTCTTCGAGAGGAAACCCGAGAGGAAGCACGATAGATTCTAGCCGGAACGTCTTGATAGGCCCTTACCGGGGCAGTTCGGTAGGACTTAGCTTGATAAGCCCTCGTAGAGGCTCTTGATAGGCAAACCTTTGCAAAATGACCCTTTTTGTTGCAATGACTGCAAAACGCATTGCGAGCAGGGCAGAATTTCCGAGGGTGAAACTCATCACCACAAAAGAAGCATTTCTTAGATTGCCAAGAGGCTGCCACAGTGGGGTCATCATCCTCTTCATCAGTGAAGTCATCAGATTGATTGTCAGGGATAAAGTCCTCCCTAATAGAGTTCACCTGTGGCCTCTTAAATTGCCTGACTGTAGTTAAGGCAGCAGACCGAGGTCTGGGCACTGTATAAAGGTCTGCATTTCTTTTTGCCAGATCTAGAGAGCAAGCCATGTCATAAGCTCTCTGAAGCTCAAGTGTCTTACTTTCCAGTAGACGCTGGCGTATAAATGGGGAGGCAAGCCCGCAGATGAAAGCATCACGGAGCATTTCTTCACGGTACAGCTCAGCTGAGACCGCCTGAAAGTTACAGTCCATACTAAGTCTGCGAAGCTCTTGGAAGAATTTATCAATGGATTCCTCCGGCCCTTGTTGGGCTGTAGCTAGTAGATGTCTGGCATAGACCTCATTCGGTGTCTTAGTATATAGTCTCTTAAGCATCCGAATTGCCTCCTCGTAACTGCCCCATTCCTCCACATACTGAAATACATTCGGGGTGACACAGTTGATGAGTATCCGCAACTTTGAGTCATCATCAGCCTTGCAATATTCGAGAAAATTGTCAAATGTGCGATACCAGTGTTTCCACACCTTACCGGCTGCTGGGGTGTTTGGGTCCAAGTCAAGACACGATGGTTTAAGGATGTTTTCCATGATGGGTGATTCCCTGGATCCTTAGTTCCGAGTTCGTCCAAAAAGTTTGAGTGCGAAGTTTTCCAAAGTTGATTAAATTGTCGTAAGAATGAGCCTTACGCGTGGTGAACTTAAAGTAAGCTTTAATCAACTAAAAAGGTGCTACATACAAAAGAGGTCTTACTCTATGCCTCTCCAGGATCCAACTGATCAGTCCAGTATTTATCCTGGACTAATCACAGGAAGTGATGCAATAAAGTTCGAGTCACAGGAAGCTGTATTGTGTTACCACAATGATAAACCTATTAGTCTAACATCTATTGTGAGGAAGTTATTTGAATTTATCATAGAATCTTACAGCACAGAAGGAGGCCTTTCGGCTCATCCGCCTGCGCCGGCTCTTTGAAAGAGCTGTCCAATTTAGTCCCACACCCCAGCTTTTTCCCCATAACCCTGCAAATTAGTACTCTTCAAGTACATGTCCAATTACCTTTTAAAAGTTCCTATGTAATCTGATTCCACCACTCTTTCAGGTTGTGTGTTCCAGATATTAACAACCCTCTGTGTGAATAAATTTCTCCTCAGTTCTCCTATAGTTCTTTTACCAATTATTATAAACCCAATGCCCCTATTTACAAAGCCAAGAATCCCATACGCTTTCTTAACCGCCTTCTCAACTTGCCCTCATTTCAATGCCGAGTCGATCGCCGAGGACTGCAATTGCGCACCCTGTGGAGGAGCAGGGTATCTCTGACAGCAACTTCTGGATTCCACGGTTAACTGCGCACGTGTGTACTCCAGAAGTTGCTGTCAGACTTCCTCCATTATAATGGTAAGCGCTGATAGCCTCACCATTATTCTCATCGCAAATTGCCCACTTGCAGAATGGGCATATAATTTGCAAATGAATTTCAACATAGATAAATGTGAAGTATTACATTATAGTAGGAAGAATAGGGAGGTCACTTATTACTTGGAGGGGGTGAGTCTGGGTGGGGTAGAGGAGCAAAGGGATCTCGGCGTACAAATACACGAATCACTAAAAGTAGTGACATAGGTTAACAAAGCCATAAAAAGAGCAAACCAAACACTAGGGTTTATTTCTAGAGGGATAGAATTGATAAGTAGTGAAGTTATGCTAAACTTGTATCGAACCTTGTTCAAACCACACTTGGAGAACTGCATACAATTCTGGTCGCCATATTATATAAAAAGGATATAGAGGCACTGGAGAGGGAGCAGAGAAGATTTATAAGGATGATACCAGAAATGCGAGGGTATACCTATCAGGAAAGGATGAACAGGCTGGGTCTCATTTCTCTTGAAAAGAGAAGGCTGAGGGGTGACCTAATAGAGGTCTTTAAAATTATGAAAGATTGTGATAGAGTAGATACAGAAGCTGCGATTTTGCCAACCGAGGCGGGCCCAGGGTGGCTGGTGTCAGTAGCGCGGTCCCAGCCCACTGCCTGCTCTAGCCTGCACTCTCCAAGTGATTTTATGTTGATTGGCTTGTTAAGCCCACCCAGTGAGGTTCCCAGCCAATTAAAAGGAAGTGGGTCTGATGACATCATCTGATGACGCGTCATCAGCCGGTTTCCTTAAAGGGGCCATGTCCAAATTGATTTTGACAGTTGTGCTGTCAGTGTTCTACAGCACTGAAGTGCTGCAAACAATGGCCCAAAAATTAGTGCCGCTACGCGAGAGTACGCACTGTGTACTCTCGCGTATTCTGTCTCCAATTGCCGGTTTTCTGCATGCACTGCGCATGTGCTGAAAACCGGCACTTGGTGAATTCAAAAGGGGGCGGTTCCTAGGTGAACCGCGTGCGCGCTACAGGCTGCGCGCACGCAGTGCACTTAGTGCTTTGAACGCGCAGGTAAGCATGGAACATTTTAGACATAAAGAAAGGAGGCGTAAGACCCTCTTTTAACAAGGTAAGTAGTTAATTAAGTATTTTTTTGAATTTTTTTTAACAGGTATATCTTTTTTAGAGACTTTAAAGACAGGTAAGTTTATTTTTATAACTTTTTAAAAGATTTTAAATTTTTTCAAAAATTTAATTTTTTGTTTAAAATGGTTAATTTATTTAACTATACTTATTTTATTAATGTGATGGTTTTTTTTTAAATTTAATTGAGGTTTAGCTGTTCTTTTGGGGGGGTATAGATTCATAGCTTTCACAGCACTAATGTGAAAGCTATGAATGAAAGATGGTGTGCTGCCATTGGCTCTAACTGAGTCACGTGATCCCACAGCTCGCACGAATTAACTACGCCTGTGGGATACGGAAGCCCTGCACAGCTGCTGTCCAGAACATCAAGTTCGTGCGAGCTCGGACTGAAAAAGCCAGCGCGCAGTGAGAGATCGCGGGGAAGCCTTACCCTCGCACGAAGGCTCCCTCACGAATTTTTGGGCCATTGACAAGCACTGCACAAAGGTGCACGGCTGCACCCAAGTTCTCCCATGACTCCCTCTATATGCTTATGGAGGAAGTCACAGCACGCAGGGAGGTTCTCTTCCCTTCCAATGGGCGGAAGACACCTCCCCAGGAGACCAACGCAACCTGGTTGCACATTGCACAGGGGGGCACAAGCAGGGATGATGACAGGAGGACCAGGCTGCAGTGGCGCAAACCTTTCAATGATCTCAGTAGATCACAAAACGTTACTGCCAAGCCACACTCAACCTCATCCTGATGTGCCACTCATCACATCCCCATCACTCTGCCTACTCCTGCACATCTATACTCACACTTACCTTGCACCTCCACCCATCCCTCTCTATCTATATTATCACTTCCCCATCTCACTAACCACCCCCCACACTCACCCTCATCCTACTGCAAGCATACCAACTAACAACACACAAGGGTGGTTTAGCCAAATTTCAGGTGAAGTTTCTGGTAATGAGCTGTCAAACATTGAAATCTTTATTTTCAACACTTCGCGTTCTTGGACAGATTTGTGTGCACCTTTGGAAGTGGCTTAGTGAGATGCTGTGAATGGTGAGACATAAGGGTAACCCCCCTCCCCCCGCAATGGTGATGAGTGTGAAAGGAATGGCTTGGGCATTGTAGGGATGCTTTATGGTGTTGGTGTGGGGTGGTGCCAACCTGGCGCATCATGTGGCAGCCAGGGTGTGCAGCGTCAAGTGAAATAAATCTGGCTATGGTGAGGCCATCCCTGGCATGTGGTTGGGTGCTGGTGTCCTGTGTCCTGTGCAGCATCAATTGATTGTGGAGAAGGTTGGTGTTGATGTCGGTTCTGCTGGTGTGCCTGGTGATGCTGGTGTTGGGGCTGATCGTGGAGGGATTCTGAGGACCAAGGTGACATTTTTTCAAGGGCACCGATGCTGACGGTACAGATGGCAGGTGAGGTTGAGATGACAGAAGCGATCTGTCAATGGTGAGAGAGGTTGTTCCAACGAGGTGACACTGGATAGAGAGTTTGCTCCAAATACTTGCAAGCTGCATAAAGCTCAATCTGTCTTCCAAATGCAGTAAGCAAGAGCTTCTAACCTTGGAAAGTGAAGACCTATGAAATGGGAGCTTTTATAGACCATTTGCAGCTGTCAAGTTAGTAAATCATCCCATGCTGACACAACACCCGACCTCCTTACCTGACGTGATCCTCGAGCAGCAGGGAAGCCGTTGGCAAACTCTAAAAATCTACAAGTAAGCTTAAAATAAGACTTAATTGCCTTTAACAATGTATTTAATGATCTAAATTGTCTCCCCTGCCACTTGGTGTCGGATCCGTTCAGCGCTGACAGACCCGACACCTGGGAGACTCGCGTGGAGGTGGCTTGACAGTGGGTTCCTGACCCGCTGTCAATCTTTTCTATTTTGACAGCTGACCCGCCTCCGATCCCGCCCTCTCAATGCCGGTAAAATTCCAGCCAGAGAGAGTGTTTCCATTGTGGGGAAGAGCAAAATCAGAGGCCATCAATATGAGATAGTCACCAAAAAATCAAACAGGGAATTCAGAAGAAACTTCTTTAACCAGAGAGTGGTGAGAATGTGGAACTCGCTACCAAAGGGAGTGGTTGAAGTTAATAGTATAGATGCATTTAAGGGGCGGTTAGATAAGCATATGAGGGAGAAGGGAATAGAGAGTTATGCTGATAGAGTTAGATGAGGAAAAACGGGAGGAGGCTCGAGTGGAGCATAAATGCCGGCATGGACTGGTTGGGCTGATAGGCCTGTTTCTGTGCTGTATATCCTATGTTATCCTATGTAAATTTCGAGCCAATATCAGTTATCTGTGAGCAGGTTTCCACACGTTCTCTTGGCTGCAGGAAATGCAAAGCCAGGGAAAAACAAGGGAGATTATGGAGACAAATGCGAAGAAAATAAGCTAAGTTCCCCTCCCTCCAAAATACCCAATGTAATGAATGCTAGTTCTGTGGGATAAAACAATAGTCACTTTTGGTATCTAGTGCTGAGTTCAAGTTATTTCAAGATAGGCATAATATAGGCTAGGTGCAAGGTAAAGCTTCTCCGCTGTTCCTCAGGAAGTACACCACTTGTAGAACCAGTGTGACATGTTCATTTCCCACATCATGGCCAGAATTTTACCGGTGCTCAGACTGCGGGTTTGGAGGCGGGTCCGCTGTCAAAATCACAAAGATTGACAGCGTGTCGGTATCCCGCTGTAAACCCACCTCCTTGTCAGTTTCCCAAGTGTCGGGTCTGTCATCCCTGAACAGACCCAACACCGAGCGGCTTGTCAGCCAATTTAGATAGTTAAAAGCTTATTAAAAGGTAGTTAAGACCATTTTCCCATGTACGTACTATTTTACCAGGTTTTCAATGAGGTTCCCGGAGAGCGGCTATCATGTCAGGTAAGTATGTTGGGTTCTCAATGACTGTGGATTGCTGTGAATAGGTGACCGCTGCAAAAGTGGTATAAAACCTACCATCTCACAGCTGTTCACTTCCCAATCTGAGAAGCTGGAGCATTAATGATTTGGAACCCACTTTTGGGCTTTATGCACTTTTGAAGTGTTTGGAGTAATCTCTCTATCCACTGTCACCTCCTTGGAACAATCTATCTCAACATTGACAGATTACTTCTGTCATCTCAACCTCACCTGCCATCTATACCGTCAGCATCAGTGCCCTTGAAAAAAACCTCACCTTGGTCCTCAGAATCCCAACACAATCAGCCCCAACACCAGCATCACCGGGCACAGCAGCAGCATCAATATCCACACCAGCCTTCACAATCAACTGATGCTGCACTGGACACAGGGCATCATCGCCCATGCACATTGCTGCCCGGGACGCCAGCGATGGTCCAGATATGCTTCACTTAACACTGTACACCCTGGCTGCCACATGATGCACCAGGTTGGCACCATCCCACACGAGCACCATAAAGCATCCCTGCAATGTCCAAGCCATTCCTTTCACACTCATTACCATTGGTTGGGGGAGGGGGACATTATGTCTCACCATTCACTGGAACTCACTAAGACACTTTCAAAGGTGCACACAAATCTGTCCAAGAAGGCAAAGTGGTGAAAATAAAGATTTCAATGCTTGACAACACATTAATAGAAAGTTTACACGAACATTGGCTAAAACACCCAAGTGCCTACCCTTGTGTGTTGTTAGTTGGTATGATTGGACTAGGATGAGGGTGAATGTGAGGGGTGGCTAGTGAGATGGGGAAGTGATAATATAGATAGAGAGGGATGGGTGGAGGTGCAAGGTAAGTTGGTGTGAGTAAGGATGTGCAGGAGTAGGGTATGGAAGGCAAAGTGATGGGGATGTGATGAGTGGCACATGAGGATGAGGTTGACTGTGGCTTTGCAGTAATGTTTCGTGATCTACTGTGATCATTAAAAGGTTTACGCCATTGCACCCAGGTCCTCCTGACAACATCCCTGCTTGTGTCCTCCTATGCAATGTGCAACCAGGCTGCGTTGGTGTCCTGGGGAGGTCTCTTCCACCCATTGGAAGGGAAGAGAACCTCCCTGTGTGCTGTGACTCCCTCCATAAGCATATGGAGGGAGTCATGGGAGAGCCTGGTTACAGCAGTGTAACTTTGTGCAGTGGTTGTCAGTGTTTGCAGCACCTCAATGCCAAAATGAATGTGGACATGGTCCCTTTAAGGAAACTGGCTGATGATGCGTCATCAGATGAGGTCATCAGACCTGCTTCCTTTTAATTGGCTGGGAACCTCACAGGGGGGGCTTAACAAGCCCAATCAGGGCAAAATCACTTGGAGGAGGTGGGATGAAGACGGGAGCAGGGTTTGAGGCCGCTCCGTACTCCGGCCACACTGGACGCACCACGGCTGACGAAATCACGGCCCATGTGTTGTTATGGCTCCTTTGTTTGAGATTTCCAAATTTTTGCAATTATTGGAGAATTATGGACATTTTTATGATGTTGAATTGCACCATAGAAATAAACTTTTAACCCATCGTTCTTGTTTAGATTCAAATTCCGGCTCAACACAAATTATTGTAATTCACTATGGCACCATGTCACTAAATTGAACTTTATTGTTATTTTTTAATCTTAATTTGCCTTTGGAGCTATAAGTGTTGGTGTGTGATCATTTGACCTCGAATACTGATGTGCATGTATCTTTAAACCATCCAACTACCTCAGCTTTATTTATAGTTTATAGAATCATAGAAGATAGGAGCAGGAGTAGGCCATTCGGCCCCTCGAGCCTGCTCCACCATTCAATGAGATCATGGCTGATCATCCAAATTCAGTATCCTGTCCCTGCCTTCTCCCCATATCCCTTGATCCCTTTAGCCTTAAGAAATATATCTAACTCCTTCTTGAATATATTTAATGAGTTGGCCTCAGCTGCCTTCTATGGTAGAGAATTCCACAGGTTCACCACTCTTTGGGTGAAGAAATTCCTCCTCATCTCTGTCCTAAATGGCTTACCCCTTATCCTTAGACTGTGACCCCTGGTTCTGAACTCCCCGGCCATCGGGAACATCCTTCCTGCATCTAGTCTGTCTAGTCCTGTTAGAATTTTATAAGTTTCAATGAGATCCCCTCTCATTCTTCTGAACTCCAGCGAGTATAAGCCCAATCGACCCAATCTCTCCTCATACGTCATTCCTGCTATCCCAGGTATCAGTCTGGTGAATCTTCGCTGCACTCCCTCCATGGCAAGAACATCCTTCCTCAGATAAGGCAACCAAAACTGCACACAGTACTCAAGATGTGGTCTCACCAAGGCTCTGTACAACTGCAGCAAGACATCCTTGTTCCTGTACTCGAACCCTCTCGCTACGAAGGCCAACATACCATTTGCCTTCTTAACCGCTTGCTGCACCTGCATGCTTACCTTCAGCGACTGGTGCACAAGGACACCCAGGTCTCGTTGCACTCCCCCTTCTCCCAATCTATTGCCGTTCAAATAATAATCTGCCTTCCTGTTTTTGCCACCAAAGTGGATAACCTCGCATTTATTCACATTGTACTGCATTTGCCATGCATCTGCCCAATCACCCAACCTATCCAAATCATACTGGAGTTTCTCTGCATCCTCCTCACAGCACACACGCCCACCCAGCTTTGTGTCATCTGCAATCTTGGAGATATTACATCTAGTTCCCTCGTCTAGATCATTAATATATATTGTGAATAGCTGGGGTCCTAGGACCGATCCCTGCGGTACCCCACTAGTCACTGCCTGCCACTCGGAAAAAGACCCGTTTATTCCAACTCTTTGCTTCCTGTCTGCCAACCAGTTCTCTATCCAAGTCAGTACCCTGCCCCCAATCCCATGTGCCTTAACTTTGCACGCTAATCTCTTATGCGGGACCTTATCGAAAGCCTTCTGAAAGTCCAAATACACCACATCCACTGGTTCTCCCTTATCTATTTTACCAGTTACATCCTCAAAAAATTCCAGTAGATCAGTCAAGCACGATTTACCTTTTGTAAATCCATGTTGACTTTGACCGATCCTGTCATTGTTTTCCAAGTGCTCTGCTATTACATCTTTTATAATGGACTCTAGCATTTTCCCCACTACCGATGTCAGGCTTACCGGTCTATAATTCCCCGTTTTCTCTCGACCACCTTTTTTGAATAGTGGGGTAACATTAGCTACCCTCCAATCTATGGGAACTGTTCCAGAGTCTATAGAATTTTGGAAGATGACCAGTAATGCATCTACTATTTCTAGGGGCACTTCCTTAAGTACCCTAGGATGTAGATTATCAGGCCCTGGGGATTTATCGGCCTTCAATCCCTTCAATTTCCCTAACACCATTTCCCTACAAATACTGATTTCTTTCAGTTCCTCCCTCTCATTAGACCCTATGTTCCCCGACATCTCTGGGAGGTTATTTGTGTCCTCCTTTGTGAAGACAGAACCAAAGTATGTATTTAATTGGCTGCCATTTCTTTGTTCCCCATTATAAATTCCCCTGATTCTGACTGCAAGGGACCTGCGCTTGACTTCACCAATCTTTTTCTCTTCACATATCTATAGAAGCTTTTACAGTCAGTTTTTATGTTCCCTGAAAGCTTACTCTCATACTCTATTTTCCCCCTCTTAATTAATCCCTTTGTCCTCCTTTGCTGAATCCTAAACTGCTCCCAATCCTCAGGTTTGCTGCTTTTTCTGGCCAATTTATATGTCCTCTCCTTGGATCTTATGCTATCCCTAATTTCCCTTGTTAGCCACGGTTGATTCACATTTTTTGTTTTATTTTTATGCCAAACAGGGATGAACAAATTCTGTAGTTCATCCATGCGATCTTTAAATGTTTAGTGTCTATAAGCTGAAAACAAATTCAGTTGTATGACATAGATTTTGTGTGCCTCTGCTTCAAATGTACTGATTCAATCCTTGTTATCACAATGGAACAGGGAAGTTCTAAATCACCAAGAAATCAGTGCAGCATATTTGTATTGCTTCCTCATATATGGTACTGTCCACATTCAGATTAAGATTCTCAACATATTTCTTTTTGTCCAAACTTTTCCATGTTTAAGTAAACAAATTACTGATCATGACATTAATTACTTTCTGTGCAATTCTTGTCAAGCAAATTGAAAAAAAAACCAATCCATTCGATTTAAGGGAAAGGAAATTCCAGTGGCAGGGGATGGAATATTTTTGTTCCAAATATTCACCCAATACCTCTGTATAATTATAAAAATATTAGTTACTGATTTACATAAGAACATAAGAAATAGGAGCAGGAGTAGGCCATTCGGCCCTTCGAGCCTGCTCTGCCATTTAATGACATCATGGCTGATCTTCTACCTCAATTCCATTCACCGGCCCTATCGCCATATCCCTTGATGCCCTTATTAGTTAGAAATCTATCGACTTCTGTTTTGAATATAACCAATGACTGAGCCTCCTCAGCCCTCTGGGGTAGAGAATTCCAAAGATTCACTACCCTCTGTGTGAAGAAATTTCTTCTTATCTCAGTCCTGAATGGCCTACCTTTTATCTTGAGGCTGTGGCCACTGGTTCTAGACTCCTCAGCTAAGGGAAACATTCTCACAGCATCCATCTTATCAAGCCCTGTAATAATTTTGTATGCTTCAATGAGATCTCATTCTTCTGAATTCAAGAGAATACAGGCATAATTTACTCGACAGCCCCACCATCCCAGGAATCAATCTCGTGAACCTTTATTGCACTCCCTCTATGGCAAGTATATCCTTCCTTAGTTAAGGAGACCAAAATTGTACACAGTACTCCAGGTGTGGTCTCACCAAGGCCCTGTATAATTGGAGTAAGACTTCTTTACTCCTGTACTCAAATCCTCTTGTAATGAAGGCCAGAATACCATTTGCCTTCCTAATGTCTTGCTGCACCTACACATTCGCTTTCAGTGACTCATGTACAAGGACACCCAGGACCCTTTGAGCATCTGCATTCCCCAATCTTTCACCATTTAGGAAATACTCTGCCTTTCTGTTTTTTCTACCAAAGTGGATAACTTCACATTTATCCACATTATATTCCATCTGCCATGTTCTCACCCACTCACTGAGCCTGTCAAGATCCCCTTGAAGCCTCTTCACATCCTCTTCGCAACTGACACTGCCACCTAGCTTTCTATCATCAGCAAATTTGGAAATGTTACATTTAGTCCCCTCATCCAAATCAATGATATAGATTGTGAATAGCTGGGGCCCATGCACCGATCGTTGTGGTACCCCACTAGTCACAGCCTGCCATCCTGAAAAAGACTCGTTTATCCCTACTCTTTGTTTTCTGTCTGTTAACCAATTTTCAATCCATGCTAGTATATTACCCCCAATTCCATGTGCCCTAATTTTGTTCACCATCCTCTTGTGTGGGACCTTATCGAAGGCCTTCTGAAAATCCAGATACACCACATCTACCGGTTCCCCTTTGTCTACTCCACTAGTTACATCCTCAAAGAACTCCAATAGTTTTGTCAAACAGGATTTCCCTTTCATAAACCCATGTTGACTCTGCCCAATCTTACTATTAGTTTCTAAGTGCCCAGTTATTGCATCCTTTATAATAGATTCCAGCATTTTCCCAATTACTGATGTGTGGCTAACAGGTCTGTAGTTCACCATTTTCTTTCTCCCTCCTTTCTTAAATAGCGGGGTTACATTTGCTATCCTCCAATCTGCAGGAACCGTTCCAGAATCTATAGAATTTTGGAAGATGACAACCAATGCGTCCACTATTCCAATGCCCACCTCTTTCAAAACCCTAGGATGTAGGTCATCTGGTCCTTGGGATTTGTCGACTTTTAGTCCCATTAATTTTGCTAGTACTTTTTTTTTACTAATAATGGCCCAGAAATTAAACATCGATGGTTCCCGCGGGGGTAAGGATTCCCCGCGATATCGCACTCCACGCCTACCTTTTTGTTTGGGGCCCACACGAACTTTAGTTTCAGAGCCTCTCCCTGTTGCAACCGTGCAGTGCTTGCGTATCCCAGAGGCGCAATTAGTTCGTGCGAGCTCTGGGATCACGTGATTCAGTTAGAGCCAATGGCAGCACACCATCTTTCATTCATAGTTTTGACAGCAAGGGCTGTCAAAGCTATGAATACTACAAACCCCCAAAAGAACAGCTAAACCTCAATTAAATTTAAAAAAAAGCCATCACATTAATAAAATAAGTATAGTTAAATAAATTAACCACTTTAAACAAATTAAATTTTTGAAAAAAATTAAAATCTTTTTAAAAGTTATAAAAATAAACTTACCTTTCTTTAAAGTCTCTAAAAAAGATAAACCTGTTGAAAATTTTTTAAAATAACACTTAATTAACTACTTACCTTGTTAAAAGGGGGTCCTACGCCTGCTTTCTTTATGTGTAAAATCTTCACCACTTACCTGCGCGTTCAAACCTGAAAAAAAACTAAGTGCACTGCGTGCGCACAACCTGTAGTGCGCACACGGTTCACTTAGGAACCGCCCCCTTTGCAATTCACGAAGTGCCGGTTTCCCGCGCATGCGCAGTGCATGCAGGAAACTGGCAATTCGGGACCTAATACGCGAGAGTACACAATGCGTACTCTCGCGTATTAGGTTTAATTTTCGGGCCAATAATTTCTTTAAGTTCCTCATTCTCGTCACACCCTTGGTTTTCTCGTATTTTTGGGAGGTTTTTTGTGTCTTCCTCCGTGAAGACAGAAACAAAGTATTTATTTAATTTCTCAGCCATTTCCTTATTCCCCATTATAAATTCTCCCGTCTCTGACTGTAAAGGACCTACATTTACCTTCGCCAGTCTTTTCCTTTTTACATACCTATCGAAGCTTTTACAATTCGTTTTTATATTTTTCACTAGTTTGTGCTCATATTCCATTTTCCCTTTCTTTATCAATTTCTTGGTCCCCCTTTGCTGATTTCTAAAAAGATCCCAATCCTCAGGCTGACCGCCTTACAAAAACATCAGATAATGAAAAAGACTTACATTTATACAGTGCCTTTCATGACCTCAGCACATCCCAAATGAAGTACTTTTGAAGTGTAGTCACTGTTTTAATGAAGGAACAGTGGCAGCCAATTTGCACATAGCAAGCTCCCACAAACAGCAATGATGACTTACTCTTCTTCTCTTTGTCCTTCCAGGGCACTCCTAGTTATATCACAGACAGGCAGGACCCAGCTGCATCTTGGAGCAGCTCCATTCATGTTAATAGTGGCTGTAAATTTGAATCATCCTGGGAACCAATCCACCCTGTCCCAGGAAAACACCATAAGCCAGGGTTTCCATCCTGGTTCACTATCTCGTGACATTTGCTTGAAAGTGTGCATGCATGGATGTCAGATCAGGATAGGTTTGGGTTTGGCTCCAATGCCTTTCATGGTCAATAGACTAATGGTTGTGTAGGCTCACATAAGGAGAATGAACACCTGGGTGAGGTAATAGAGGGAAGCTGGGACCTGTGCAACAATGCTTCAGCAAGGAATCGGCACCTTCAGATAAAGAGAGAAACTTGGCTACAAAAATTGAAAAAAAAACTTTTTTCTGGAATTCCCATGCTACATGGCTTGGTTTGAGATTGTGTATATATGTATATATATATATATATATATATAAAACTGTTAATGCACAAAAAAGAACAATAGTTTACTACCAGAAACTGTGAAATCTTAAAAACTCATTAAAAATGACACAACATTTTTCTTAAAACAAATCACAGATTAGACAACATCCAATTGTGTGATTATTTACATAGAAACTTGAATCTGGGAACACTGAAAGGCCTTGCACATGGGCATAAAATTCTGAGAGGCTTTGCGTTCAGATATGGAATGGGGGGAAAGACCCTTTATCCACTTGCATTTGTTGTATTGTAGTTAACAATAATTTTAGATGTATAAATTCTGTTTCAGTGAATACACATTTGCCTATTGATTACAATGTTTGTCACGTTTAAAGCTCACATTTTCCATAGTTGCCATGGGCACCATGCTCTGTGTGGCTGCTGCAATGTTTGTCTTCTCACCAAAATGTAGCAAAACAGACTGTAACATTATATAAAGTTTATTTCTGACATCTTTAAATTTAATATGAGAAGCATCTCAGAAAAACTGCTGTGAAAGAGCAATGCACACTGAAATACTATGAGTGTTTCTTTTTGTTGAATGCAACAAATTATTTAATAGTGATCTATAGGAATGTACCAAAAAGACAAACATTATTTAACTAAATTTTTTAAAATGTAAAACATTTATGGTTCTATTAATTTGGTTTAATAAAACGTAACATTTCTGTGCTCATTTTCTGCAATTCAGACATAATGCAACTACAAAGAGATATTCAACTCATAATAACAAAGGTAAACTGCATTCAATGAATTGAAAATATAAAATCTATCTAATATCCACACAGCAATGGAAACTATCCCAGGAATAAAGAACAAGAAACAGACGTGGAGCATGTAAGTGTTGTAATAACAGTCAACGCATTCACAATTTGTGTCTGTTCTCCTTTTCTCCTGCAGTTTCTCTATCTTCCTTGTCAAGGGAGGCTGTGAAAATACAGGCATTTAATTATTCATGGAAAGTGTACATAGGCAGAATATAAATGACTGATCTGTATAACTTGAAGTGCTTTATACTGGCGTTAAGTGCTGTAAATCAGATTATAAAGTGGGTTTAAAAAAAACACCGAATCACTTTATTGACTAGTACGTTTTGCATATCAGGTTACTCGCATTACTGATTATAACTGACCAGTTATTTCATTGTCATTCATGCTTTCCACACAAGATTAAACCAAGCAGAGTATAAATACAAAGTGCTCGATCATAACTGGCGGCGTAAAATACGGACAAATACATAAACAAAAATTACACTCAAATATCACACAAACACATGTACAACAATATATTAGTTACAATAATGTCCCTATTCAATTTGTAAACAATCTACAAATTAAAACATATATAATTGCCTATTAAAGCCTTTTTAAATGTAATGAAAAAAACAAGGCATTGTAAGTAAACGAAGTGGCAGTTGATGCAACAGAAACGATTAAAGGTCCCCTGGACTATTACTCGGGAAATGAAAACGGGAAGGCTGAGAATAGGGAACAGAGTGACAGGGAGTGGAAGGAATACTAAAAGAATCATACTGAGATTCTAGTATCTGTCGTGTGTTTGCGGATGAGGAGCGGTGGATGTACGGATCGGAGTCCACCAGAAGCACATCATGAAAAGCACACACACTATTGTATTTAATTTTTTTTTAAAAGCCCACAATAAGCTGTTTCTAGCATAACACCGCCGAACCCAGCATACCGCGGCACAACGGCAACACTGATGCCAAAAGACAATTGAAGAAATATTAGTGCTTATCGAATATTAACAGTAGAAGAAGCCGAGAGGCGATTGACCGTTCGCGTTGGCTGTGTGTGGGTGGGAAGGGAAGGTGTGTTTAGCTGGGGTGGGTGTGTTTATGTGGTGGGTGAGTGAGTGGGTGGGTGGGTGAATGGGGGGGTGCAGTTGGACATGCAGCTCGGCAGGCTCTAGGACCCCGAAGAGACCCCGTGGTGTTGGAGTGACAGCCCAGTGTGGCTTTTTGCGATGGGCCGGGACTCGTCTGTCAGAGCCGATCCTCCAGCAATTTGACGCAGGCTATGGATAGTGTACGGTCATCACTCGGGTGCCGCTCTGGATCAGCATAAATTTGGCGGCGCCGGAGGTTGTGTCAGCGTAGAGGCGCGCTCCCGCGGCGCGCCCCGGCCCTGCCCGGCGCGCACTCGCCCGGCGCGAGCACTCGGCTGTCGCCCGCTGCCGCTGCAGCATCGCAGTGCGAGCAGCACAACTTTCCCGTCTCGGGGCTTCTTCTTCCAGCGGACTGCAGCTCGCGAGCCCTTCAGCAGGAGGTTCCGAGACCCCCCTCCCCCCGCCCCCCCTCGGGCACCCAGGTAAGAGTTCCGAGCGCACCAGCCCTTCTCGTGTGAACCAGCACTCGCTCCTGCCATGCCCGCCCGCCTGCCTGCCCTCAAATGAGGAATCCCGAAAGGATGGGAAACTATCTCATCCTTTGCAAAATGACCAGTCTGCCGTGCGCTCGCCCCTTGCACACTGGGGTCGTGTTTTGAGGCAAATACTTCCAAACTGTAACCGTTCCAGCTTTTGCATGGCGCCCTGTTACTGATTTCTAAACCCGGGCTGTTTAGATTGCGATTACACAAATGTGTAGTGCAGGTTCTAAATTGTCCGAAAGTCTTTTATGTCACTGCCGACACTGGCCTTTTTTACTTTAATATCGGATCGGCTATACAACAATAGTGCTCTAAAATAGTGTGAGATACTTCAAAAAGAAATCTCTGCATATGTAAATGTGGTTTGCACACATCTGATTTAAAATGCACGCTTTCTAATTATTCTGAATGCACCACTTCAACGAGAAAAAAAAGCTACATTACTTTGTGGATCATACAGCTGAATTATGGTAAAGTAGGCTCTGTCACGTCAATTATCGTTTGGTACTGAAGTCAGTGAAAGCTAACGAGCATGATTCTGACACTTGTAGAGGTTTATGCAGCCTGGATGTTTTCCTTATGCTTTAGCTGTGCTGTGTTTAACTTTTTTTTAAAGGAGCAACCATGAAGAGAAATCTGACCATGAACAAATTTCTGCCTTCAGCCCTTATTAGTCTGGTGTTGGTGGTCTCCTGGCTAGTAGGGTGAGTAGAGGAGTGCTGAATATTAAACCATTTTCACCCATGGCTTCCTACTAACCTTTTATAAACTTCAATTGTGTCAGGCAGGAGGGAACGTGCCCAGCTTCGGATTTAAGCAATTACCACCACAAATTTATAAAATACATGCGTGGTGTTGCTTTCCACTGTGAGCAGTTCAGTGAGAATCTGAGACAAATTCTTGTTTTTAAATGCACTCTCTGTTCACTGGACCTGCATGCTTTTCTCAATTCAGTGTTCAACCTGCTTATTGGGAAGGGAGAGAAAAATGCCAACGGAACTGTAGGCGTATAGCCACAAAATGTCATTTATTTTAAGCAACTGTATTTCTTCCTGATACATAATATGCTTTAAATAAAAGCTATTGACATAACTAGTTAATCAAGAGAGATACTGAAATCTGAAAAGTAGGAAGGTGGGCATACTTTTATAAATAACTGAATTGTGCTTTTCTGTACAGGGGAAATGGCCATTAATGTGGCATGCATCTTGCATGAAAAGTAAGAATAGACCTAACTCATACAAAGGCTTATAATATGACTGTTAATTGTAATGTACTGTATTAATGTGTAAATGACAGTAGACTGGGTTGTTTATATGTTTCAACAAAAATAGAAAATATTGGTGGACTTGAGGTAGAAGACGCTGTTTAACAGCTGCCATGTTGAAAATTTCCCAGTTTCAAAATGGCTGGTGTGAATAAAACTTGTGGTTACTTCAAGACAGTGAAAAAAAGTAAATTTTAATTGAGCGTATTTGCTAAATATTCTGATATTAATAACTATAGTTTATGGAAAAATAATCAGGTGATTTTCACCTAGCTCACTCAGAAATGAAAAGCTACTACTAATTTAAAACCTCTAGGTGGAGTCAGCACACAACCTCAGCAAAAAACAGCAGTTATAGCTGTCTGAATGAGCAAGGGACTTACTGTTTAAAATTGTAAAACCTGTCTGCTTGGTTATAGATATTTACAAATGTATGGTTAAGGTAAAACAATTTGAACAGATGCACATATCAGTAGAATAGTGCAATAGTGTTACAGAAGATGTCTTGTAGTGTTTATTAAAAACTCTTTTGAGGGCCCACAAGAATGACCTTTGACACTACCAGTTAGTGTTGATGTTTTAACATAGGCTGAGCAACACTGGTCCTAGATAAGCAAGGATACTCAAAAGGGGATAGTCAGTCATTCAGGTAATTTCTAAATTTCATAAACATTTTAGGTCAAGTCATCAAAATCTGTGCTAAAATATGATCTTTCAAAACTTACCTTATGAGTCATGTAAATGGAACAATCTAAAGATCACTATTTTAAGAACAACGGGGGAAGAATTCTTGTTTTGTATGTGTTAGGGATTGTATATATAGCGGAGAGATTTCCTCTGATTGTCATTTCTAGCAAAATCATAAATGTATTCCTTTAGAAATAAAGGTAAGAGGTCATCTTCTGCTCATCTAAACTATTTTTAAATTGCTGTTTCTGCTTCTTTAGGTTTGAGCAGCTCAGTTTTTTGTGATTTCTCACACAATACCATTGAAATGTTTCTAGTATCAATGAGACAATAATAGCATGGCTGACCATTTTTACAATAGGCAATAAGGCAGGGATATCCCAACTATGGCCTGTAGGCCACATGAGGTCCACAGGCCCTGCCAATGTAGGTAACTCAGTTTTATTTACACTTGTATTTCTTACCTTTGATTTGTCCCATTTTAATTTTGTGGGCTTGGAAGTTTCGAAAGAGCTGCTCTTCGTGCTAGTGCCTCATTGACAGATAAATCCTAAATCAGATACCCAAAATCTGTTAGTATATGGAGCTGGAGATATTTATAAATTTAGGTAAATATTGCTTGAAATTATACATGTGGGCCATGAGGCTCCATTGTATGTACCTAAACTTGGACATTGCTGCAAAGACAATATCACTACATACTATATGTTTAATAAAATAAGCCTTTTACAATGAGCAATGTTTATCATTTTCATTGCTAATTGATAACACATATAGTTGTCAGTCTTCCAAATACAACTATTTCAGTAGGAGTATCTATCCAGAATGTCAGTTAGCTATGTATCATAATCATAGATATATTTTCCCTGTAACTTATATAAATAATTCAAGCACCAGCAGTGGAATTGTAAAATAAAAACAGAAAATGCTTTAAATGCATAGCAGGTCAGTCAGCACCTGAAAGTGAAAGACGGGCTAATGCTTTGCTGGGATGCTTTGTCAGAACTGATGCAGAGGAATCATGTTAGATTTCTCACAGTAGCAGGATTTCTGATATATAGCATATCATAATTAGCAGCCTGAATTACTGGTGACATTTAGGTCTGTTGAATGTACAACAGGACTAGTATGTGCTGTGAGTTTTTCACTCACAATTACCATTGTAAGATAAAAGACCTGCATTAGGACTTCAATTATATTGAATGTTGTGCAAAAACCCCTGATGTAAAACCCATAGTGAATAATGTTTTTGCCATGATAAACAGCATCAATTAAGTTTTATTATAAATTTTGCCAACGTTTTATGGAATATAATAAATGCATAATTAGTTAAATTATAATACCTACCAGAATGGTGGTTGCAATATGAGGCTAAAAAGCAACCAGAATAATCAAAATTTGTTAATATAAGAGCCAAAATTATTGTCTTGTGGAACTCTGCTGCAGTCGTTCATGCCCGACATAAGGCATCCACCCACTGAACCTGTGGGCGAAGTGAGCCTGTGTCTTGGCATACATCGGTGCCATGCCAAGCAGCACTCTCCATTCTTTTTCCCTTTAGAACCTTTATAACATACAGCTTGAGATCAATACGAACAAGATCTTACAAATATTCCACAAGCATTTGTCATTGTTATGCTTTCCAGGTGTTCGTCATTACTTTCTTTGCAAGCAGAAGATCCATAAGCAGCAGTCTAGAGTTAAAATCTGGAGTACACAATAGTGTCCATTCATATAACATGAACAAATTGGGTTAATAAAAAGAGTTTAACATATTGTACAAAAATACATCTTGCAGGTGCCGGTTAAAATTAATTCCAAACTTATTTACAATTTAACTTTAAGTGGACTATGATGACTGTGGTATGACTGGTAATCATGTGTCAAAAAGAATTATTGACACATGCTGGTCGATGGTATTTTCTCGAAGCCATGAGCTCACTACTGAATGTCACTGAGCAATGAGAAAAAAACTAATGCTATTAAGTTTATAAGATATGTGGTGCCCTTCTTTCAATCTGGCTTTGAAAGAAATCATTTCCTTTTGGTGGATTGATAGGTGGTGAACCACAAGTATCGAAAGTCAAAGCAAGTCCTCGTTTGTCAAGATGATTGCATTCATTGGTGACAATTTATATAATTCGATTATTTTGAGCCCTCCTTTCAAAAGAAACAAGTGCCAGACATTTTTAGTAGCATTAGTATATCAAATGTAACTTGGAACTGGGTGTTATAAGGATGCAGTGTAATTGTTATCAAACAAAATCAATTTGCATTTATATAGCTCTCTTACCAGAGGATTACACTTGGACTTCTCTTTCTTTTCACACATGTTGTTACAGAAAAACTAATTCAGATAGATTTGAAGATATAGGATCAAAATTAAAAAAATACATCTAATGCATCCTCAGTGTATTTAGCTGCCAGTTATCACTATAGCATGTCTTTAATGAATGTGAGCTGTTGGGGGTCCTGAGGGGTATAATCAAGGCCATTGATTTGCAGTTTTCTTAAAAAATGGTTGGAATTGTGATATAATCCCAAAACACTTGTAAAAGGCCAGAAAATCTCGTAATTCTATGTAATAAAAATGGAATTTGATTTATTCAGTCACCATAAAAGGAGTAGACCTAATTATAAATGGAGAGAAGCACCAAATGCTATTTCTGAAACACTGGTAAAAATTCCCAAATTCTATGTAATAAAAACAGAATTTGACTTATTCAGTCACTTTAAAAAAAAAGTGGCCCTGTATATAGTCCAGTAATACATGGGTCAGGGCTTTTTTTTGTAATTCCTATCAGTAAAAGCCAGATATCCTGTGAGATCTTGTACTATAACTGTTTCAAATGCTTTGAGATTCTTGCATTGTAAAAGTTAAAAACTTGAAAGTCTTATTCACTGGGCACTAATTTAACATCAAACTTACAACATCAAATGAAGTAGTCACAAAGTGACGATACAGTTGTTAAAAAATATCGAATTCACTAGCCTGTAAATATTGGATGCCTGTCAGTGAATTATAATAATCGGTGATGAAGGTAAACCACTTGAGTTTCACTTTCACAGTTTATGATGACATTTAAACCCCTTGATTAGATTACTATCTCATAATTCACTAACAGATACCCTGTATTCTCTGCTGAATGTATTCAAATGAATGTGTCCTGAAATAATACCTAGATTGTACAGTACATCTGTAGAACACTGAAAATCCATACATTGCTGATCCAAACATTTGAACCAGGCATTTAAACCTTGCACGTGCCTGTTCAGCAATTGCAAGAATAAACAAAGAACACAGGCACAGTAACTGTACAAAATAATATCACAACCCAATCTCCATTCCACGTCGTCTGTGCTGGACACTTCCTGCATTCAGAGCTGTGAAAATGGTGAACGCAAGTGTTGAGAACAGTAAAAGTAAACCTCCAATATAAGCTGGGTATCTGTGAAAAACAGACAGAGGTAACAAATAAAAATAGTGAATGTGTATGATACTGTTGACAAGAATACCATGGCAAACTACAGTAAATTTTTCCAAATCACAGAATCTAGCACTACAACGAAACACAAGACGTCATGACCAATTGTTGATGTAGCATCAGGTCAATCATTATGGTCCTGTTCTATATAAGAGAGATTGCATGGCACACCAGCCTGTGCTGTCATTATTTGTGAAAGAGCCAAAATCCTTGATGAGAAACGGTATTGTTTTGAGCCCACTATTGTTTTGCCTTCACTGCTTATATGGGTTGTTTCAGTGTATCAGAGAATACTTCAAAATTCATGAGCCATAGTTTGATTGGGATAATTTTGTGGACACTGCAGACATTTGAATTTTTCCTCTGTAAATTGAAGGTATGACTGAAGCAGCATCGACTGACACTACAGTGGGCCTATAATGTATATAAAACAGGTCTAGAAAGAAAGACTTGCATTTATATAGTGCTTTTCACAACCACCGGATGTCCCAAAGCGCTTTACAGCCAATGAAGTACTTTTTTGAAGTGTAGTCACTGTTGTAATGTAGGAAACGCGGCAGCCAATTTGTGCACAGCAAGCTCCTACAAACAGCAATGTGATAATGACTGGATAATCTGTTTTTTTAGTGATGCTGATTGAGGGATAAATATTGGCCAGGACACCGGGGATAACTCCCCTGCTCTTCTTTGAAATAGTGCCATAGAATCTTTTACGTCCATCTAAGAGAGCAGACGGGGCCTCGGTTTAACGTCTCCTCCGAAAGGCGGCACCTTCGACAGTGCAGCACTCCGTCAGTACTACACTGGAGTGTAAGCCTAGATTTCTGTGCTCAAGTCTCTGGAGTGGGACTTGAACTCACAACCTTCTGACTCGGAGGAGAGGGTGCTACCCACTGAGCCACGGCTGACATTTTGTTCTTATTTGGTCTTTATTTGAAAATGTTGCTAAATAAAAATGACTTGTACACATGACCTTAAATTTGGTGTGAAAACTTGTACTCATGGTTGTTTGGATTTGCCATAGGTTATTGACTAGCACATAGTCTTGTAGTTGCAGACATTATTTTACAGTAGGTCTTTCAGTGGTGTTTTTTTAAAATATAAATACTGAAACTGTACATATAATACACTATTCATTTTGTATTTGTTTGCATTACTTGTTAAATATATGTTTTGTAAGTGTTGGTAGGACTACTGCTTTTGAATGTTTCAGAATTTGTTTTTTTTAAAACTATGCATTTTCATCACAAGTACCAAGATATCCCTGTGAATGTGCTGGGATTGCACTGTCCACTGATTCCTTCCTGTGTGTGTCTCCCTGTTGTCTATGGGGTACTCTCAAGCATGCACAATATAAAATGCGTTATAATACTACATATCACTAATTGATAAAAGGCTTACCTTTGTATGACAGTGATTCAACTGCTGTAGAAAAGTAGTTATTGCCTTTTTTCTATTAAATGAATTGTTTTATAAGATCTTTGTTAGTTCATCTTTTCAGGTTTTCTAGTAGGTTAAGTCCAAGACAAGTACAACAGTTTTCTTATCTAATGAACATTGCATATATTGCACATTGTACATAGATAATTTGATTAACAAAGTCGTCAGTATAAAACAGAAGTTGGTTAGATGGAAAATATTATTAATCTTCTTCTGTTTTCTTATTAAATGAATCAATCAACTGCACCCTTTTTTTGGTCACTTGCCTTTTTTAAGTCTCCATCGCCTGGTTTTCCAAATACGGACAGCACAATGTGCATGTTATCCATTTTACTCAGTGAATAGGACACATTTCATATAGGAAAGAAAGTACAAACACAGCAATCTAGGTTGAATGCTGAAGAGAACCTGTTTTAATCCCTTCTGTCTCTCCATCCGCAAGCATTTTAAAAAATCTACAGACTTTACTTCCAATTTGCATTTGACTTGGATTATTCTTTCATGATGCACTCCATGGGGTAGTAAAAAATGGTTTCCTGTCACATGTATGATAAAAAAAAACTCTGCTGCTGCCTGTATTTTTGAGCACTCCTTGTCATTTGAGAAAGTAAGGGGTAGATTTTCGTCTTCAACGCCTGGGTGGTGATCTGATGGAGCAGATCACTCACCCATTGTAGAGCCTGTCTGATTTTCATTCCTTTGAAATCAATGGGTGATATAATGAGTGGGCGATCATGAAAAATCATAGATCTTGGCCAAGATTTTGCGCTCCCGATGACGTGTCATAAGCCTTCAGAAAGGCCCCGCAAGTTCCGGGTTTCTGCATGTGCTGCGCATGCGCAAAAACCTGGAACTTGCGATCTGTCAAGGTTTGCCTTGACAGATCATCTGCACCAACTGTTAGAAACTAGGGGTGCCTAAAAATGTATATGGCTACATGAATAATACTGTGTTTAAATGTTTGTATGTTTCTGCTCGAGACAAGTAAGGGGATTGCATAAGTTTCGTTTCCCTGGAAAACTTGCATTAGAATTTGAGAGTCTTTTTAATTAGTTAGATTAGGTGAGGCATAAACATTCCACACGGGGGCCCATAGGATCACCCTGCCAGGCTAGCTGTCTGTTGTTTGTAAGTTAGGATTTTGACTTTGTTAATGTATCTTTAATTTGACCAGTGAAGGCCCAACCTCTGTTTCTTCCATTATTACTAATAACCATATTATAATCTCTACAGATAGAATTTTAGCTTGCGAAGATAATTAAAAGTTAATTAGGAAAAGACATAGAATGAAAGGAATTTGAGGAGGCTAAGGTATCCATCTTAGAATTGGCCATTTGCTAGATGAAAGTCAGATAGCGACTGGCTAAAGTGCGACAGCTCTGGCTTGGGCTTCCTCATTAGAAAGGGACAAGGTCGGGCCTTGTACTTGCTGGGTCAAGGAGGATAGAGAGTACCTTCAGAAAGATTAAACAATAAGACAAATTGGATGAAGTAATGCAACCCCCTTTTGGGGAGGGCTTTCATCCAAGAATCGAGATAAAGAACTTGATGTGCCATTGGGTGATGAGGTTTTAGAGGAACCTCTATAGGTTAAATGGTCTTGTTAATAATTTGGCCTCAGGCCCACCCCTAAAATGAAAATAAAAGTGACACCCCGAGTGCTTGCCCAAACAGACGGTGGAGGGGAGAGCCAAGCAGAAGTTGGGCTGGTCGAACGCTCTTTTGAGAGTGATCCCACGCTCACCATTGAAGGCCCTAAAGAGAGAGAGAGGCCGGAAGCCAGAGAACTGTTCACGCACGCCAGCCGTCTGTCCGATCGGGACCGGTACCAACTGCTTGTCACGGTCGTATGTTTTTGCTGTATAACTAGCATGTTATATTCCGTCTTAAACTCTGATTAAACACAATATACCCACTATATTGGTTTGCAGTCGATCCTGATTATTTGAAAGACTAGAGATAAGCTACTAATTGGCCTAATCGCTACACGACTCAAAAATCACTTTCGCTGGCGCAGGGTCGGGCTATTTGCCCAGCAAATGCCCACGAAGCCCTTACACCCGGTAAAAGCAGGCGTAGGACCTACTTTCACCAGTGTAAGGGTTAATATAAATCTTAAATTAAAAAATCATGCACAAACATTTAAAATTAATTTATGTAAATGTTGTAAATTATGTAAAATATATAATTATTTTTCAAAAAATTAATTTTTAGTGTATATGCTCAATTGAAGGGACCTTTAAGTAAATTTGAAAATGGGATCATTTATTTTTATTGCAGTTATATTAATTATTTGGGGATTCCTAATATGCTTATGGGGAATCCATTCGTAAATGGCATCCCCATAAGCATTTTAGGAATCCTCCTTTCTGATTGCAGGACCATGCCCACGTGATCTCGGGGACGCTTCCGAACCACCTGCGTCCCTGGAATCCGTGGGCCTTTATGCAGTTCCCAGTTCCCTGGCAGTTGCCATGACTCGTTCATCCTGCGGCAGTCTACTGTGCCTCAGCTCTTCAATCTGCCAACCCAACTTTTCGGATGGCTACTTGGAGATGAGGGTTATCCCCTGAAAAAGTGGCTAATGACACCGATGAGGAGGCCATCAAATGAAGCTGAGGATCGGTACAATGTGAGCCACATTTCCACCAGAAGCATCATAGAGCAAACCATTGGCTTGCTCAAAATGCAATTCAGATGCCTCGACAGATCAGGTGGAGCACTACAGTACGCACCAGCCAGGGTCTCCAGAATCATCGTGGTCTGCTGTGCCCTGCACAACATCGCACAGCAGTGTGGCTTAGCGCTGCCTGAGGAACAAGTGGCTCAGCGCACAGCCTCCTCCTAGGAGGAGGAGGAGGAGGTGGTGGAGGAGGAGGAGGCAGCAGATGAGGGACACCTTGCGGAGGCGGATATGCCAATTCCACCAGCACGCGACCACATTGCTGGCCGTGAGGCAAGGGATACACTAATCCATGCCAGATTCGCATAACTTTATGCATCAACCACATGTGGCTGGCACATGGAAATGAATGTCTGGCCGACCTTCTTGACACACCATACAGCATCTGTACAATAAACTGTGGTTTCCTATCACTCTCCCCACCATCATTACAGATGAAAGGTGCCCTGACCCCTCACTGTGCAACTTCCCTTTCTGAGCACATATAGGCCAACTCTTTGCATCTTTGCCATCGCATTTCTTTAATACATTTAAAATCACGATGACAAGCGTTACTTTGTATGAGATCAAAACACCCAAGTGACTACCCTTGTGACTATTTGTGTGTTAACTTTCTCTTACGCATGCTTCTACGTGGTGCTTCCCCTGTGGCTTCAGCAGATGTAGAGGCACCTTGCTCACGTCTATGCTGCGCTTGCTTAGACACCTTTGGCAGGTGTCCTCTGGGTTTGGAAGCCTGGGAGGGCTCTGCAACAGTCTGTTCCTCCTGCGGCTGTGCAGGAGCTGAGACGGCCATCTCAGTTGGGTGAGGAATCTGGGGCTCTGACCGAGGGCTCCGCAGTGGCATGGGAGTGTGAGCACTTGGAGAGGTGCCCACACTTCCTTGTTGTGGACCACCAACATCCCTCTCATGGGTCACCCGCACTTCACTGCTAGCAAGTGGCTGGAGAGCATCTTGCTGCACATCAGTGGGGCCATGAGGACCCGTCTCTGTACTGACAGTCCTCATAATGGGGACGTCCATGTACATCTGGTGTCTCTCCTCTATAGATGCCCATCTATCCTCCATAGCACACCATCTATTTAGATGAGTCACCATATTCATTTGAGTCTGGCGATTTATGTCCTCCATGGAGGTTGCCATACTTTCCATGGCGGCAGCTACATTCGCCATTGCGTGCACCACGGCATTGCTCATGTTTGAGATGGACTCCTCCATTCTCTGCACACTCGCAGTTACCGTGGATGCAAAACCTGTCAGAGACTCCTGCACTTGTTCCTGAAGCTCCAGCACCACTCTTTCTGGATGGCCTCAGAGGCACTGCGTCTACATGCAGCTGAGCAGAGCTAGGAGTGTCCTGCGACCTCTGACAAGGACTCTCCACTGCTGTCCCTGTCGCCACCATCTGCTGATGCTCACCTGTGAGCTGTGATACACCAGGTGACAACACTAATCTATCTCGCGAATGACCCACCGAGGTGTGTGTCTCTGCGCTGGTGCTGGGTGCGCTCAATTCTGCTGATACTGCGCCCTCGGAGGTTGCAGCTTCCTCCTGAGGAGTCTACCGGCTCTTCCTCCTGGACAGTGGGGTGGGGGGGCTCTCGATGGTCCTGTGGGGGAGGAAAGGCATGAGTTAGACATGTGATATTTAGGTAGCAGACACATCCTATTGTGCAGATGATCAGAAGTCAATCTGTATGAACATCAGATGGCATCTCAGTCACTCATGAAATCTAAATGAGAGGGTTGCAAATCTATTGTCACCAGCTTGCTCTATTACACCTGTCTCTCCGTCCCCCACTTCCAGCTCCTCTGCACCTCCAACGATGTTGAGAGCAGCCTCCTCAGCGTTTGTTAAATGCGCCATCGAAGGTGGGCCTCCTCCTGTCCTGTCCCTCTCCCTCTTATTGTGGGCTCTCTTTTCCTGCAGCAAGGGACACAAGTGGAGTTTCAGCGAGATTGATGGAGTGCGTGTAAAGAATCCATAACATAGATGCTTAGAGGGAGAAAAAAAGATGGAGTGAAGTGCCAAAACCAAGGTGCCTTCCCTGTGTGTTGTCAGTTGTTATTGCATAACAGTGAGAGCGATAGTGAGGGGTGCATAGTAGGATGGTGAAGTGATTCTGTACATAGAGAGAGAGGGATAGTTAAGGGTGCAAGGGATGTAAGGATAGGTTAGGATGTGGAGGAGTAGATTGACAATGCAGAGTTCTGGTGATGAGAAGAGATGGAAAGCAGATTGAAGGTAATTGTGATGTTATACTCACTTTTGCTGAGCATAGCAGATCATTGAACTGTTTTCGGCACTGGACCCAGGTGCGTGACCATATGGACCTAGCGCTGACCTCCTCAGCAATGTGCAGCTAGACTGCCTTTTGTGTGCTGAGGAGGCTGCCTCTGGCCATCGGGGGGGAACAGAACCTCCCTGCGCCCTCTTACTCCCTCCACAAGAGCATGGAGGCAGTCATTATCAAATCGAGGAGCAGCCTTTGCTCTTGCAGCAGTCATCTTCCAAAGACCAGTTATCAGGAGCATCAGAAAGGAAATGAAATCCAAAGGCTACATGGGCCCCTTAAATGCACTTGAATCGAAGACATCAGCAGAGGCGAGCAGCACACCCGCACCCACTGATCGGGCCGGGTAGCGTGCACGGCGGGCTTAATAAGCCCAGTTAAATGAAAATCGTTATTTCGGAGCGGCTGAAACCAGCAGTGGGACCGGAACTCGCCGACCAGCCAACCCGACTACAACCCGACTACAATCCGCCTCCACTGGGAAAATCGCGGCCGAAGTCTCCGAAGCCCGGGAGCCTGAAGGTAAGGGCGGATTTTTTTACCAGGTCGGAGACGTACTCCGGAGGTACGCCTCCGACCGCAAATTCTGGGCCATTAATAGTGTACAGCAGCTGATATCAACCCCCAATTAATGAACAACAATGGATAAGGAATTGGCTTAAGGACAGAAAACAGCGAGTTGTGGTAAATGGCTGTTTTTCAGACTGGAGGATGGTAGACCGTGGTGTTCCCCAAGGGTCAGTGCTGGGGCCACTGCTTTTTTTGACATATATAAATGACCTGGATATTGGAATAAAGAGCAGAATTTCTAAATTTGCTGTTGACACTAAACTTGGGGGTGTGGCAAACAGTGAGGATGATAACAATCGACTGCAACAGGACATAGAAAGGCTAGCAGAATGGGCAGACAAGTGGCAGATGGAATTTAATACAGAGAAGTGTGAAGTGATGCATTTTGGCAGAAGGAACAGGGAGAGGCAAAAACACTTAATGGCACAGTTTTAAATAGTGTGCAGGGACAGAGGGACCTGGGAGTTAATGTGCATAGGTCCCTGAAGGTGGCAGGACATATTGAGAGAGTGATTAAGAGCATGTGAGATCTTGGGCTTCATAAATAGAGGTATTGAGTACAAAAGTAGAGAAGTTATGCTGAACCTTTATAAAGCGCTGGTTAGGCCACAACTGGAGTACTGCGTCCAGTTCTGGTCACCACACTTTAGGAAGGATGTGAAGGCCCTTGAGAGTATGCAGAGAAGATTTACCAGAATGGTTCCGGGGATGGGGGAATCTTAGCTACAAGGACAGGTTGGAGAAGATGGATTTGTTTTCATTAGAGCAAAGCAGGTTGAGGGGTGATTTGATAGAGCTGCACAAGATTATTACGGGTTTGGATAGGCTAGACGGGGAAAGGCTGTTCCCACTAGTTGATGGTACAAGGACTAGGGGACACAGATTTAAGGTTTTGGGCAAAAGATACAGGGGAGACAAGAGGAAACACTTTTTTACACAGCGAGTGGCGAGGACCTGGAACTCGCTGCCGACGGAAGTGGTGGAAGCGGAGACACTCAATGTTTTCAAGGGGAGACTGGATAGGCACTTGAGGGAAATAAACTTGCAGGGCTACGGGGATAGAGCGGGGTAATGGGACTGACTGGATTGCTCTATAGAGAGCTTGCAGGGATTCGATGGGCCGAATCGCCTCCTTCTGTGCTGTTATGACTCTATGGGGGAAAAATTCAGCCTTAAGAGGGCGCTAATGGGGCGCAAAGCAACTAGTGCCCGGGCGTGGCGATGTTTGCGCCGCTCGCAAAATTAACTAGACATTTTGCGGCGGCGCTAAACACTACCGCCACAATCTCCTGCGCCGGCAGATCGTGACGTCAGTCGAGTGCGCAACGCCCCGGAGCGGATATTGAGTGGCGCCCCCTGCCTTACCGCTTGCCACTAGCCACGACAGGTTGAGGGGAGCGTTTTGCAGTCAGGAAGGGACTGGGGGAGCGCTATTTAAAGGCGACCGCTTCCTGCCTTTTATTGTTGGTGACATTTTTGAACCACGCATTCTGAGAGAGAGAGAGAGAGAGACTTCTGGAGAGATTCAACGCTGTGTGAAGGAGTTTTGGGTACTGAGCAGCACTTTGCAGGTTCATTTTGATTTGCCCTTCCTTGTATTGATTTAGAAGAGAATGTGGGGGCTGCACTCTGAGCTCTTTTCCTGGGACTCTCCATTGTTCTTTCCAGCAGATTTGATGTACAGGTCTCTCCAGGCCGAGATTCAAGGCTGCAATGAGCAGGATGTGGATGGAAAGCAAGATCTACCCTCCCCTTTAAGAACTGGCCGGCGCCATTGTGTGTGTGTTCCATTGCTGACTGACATCACATGAGCTTCGCCAGCGCTCTGAGGTAGCGCCTCGCTCCTCGGCCTTTGCGCCTTAAGACAGGTGTGAAGCGCCTGATTTAGCGCTCCAATCACCTCAGTGGCGATAAAAGTCAAGTTTGCAGTCGGAGGTGATAATTAGCGCCAGGCGCTAATCTTTACGCCCGGCCGATAATTGCGCCCCAAATGGGGCGATACTGAATTTCTCCCCCTATGACTCTATAACAGACTAAATATTCCACTTGTGCGTATATATATATATATATATTTATTTTCTTACTCAATTTTTTTCATTTATTTTCCATATCATTTGCTAACATTCTCCAAGCACCATTTTTCTTCAATTTCCTTTCATTTATTTTAGTTGTCCACATTACTGAAGTTTTATTTGATCTTTTTTTCCAACATTCTGTTTGTTTAGAGATTTGTGTTAAATATCTAGAACAGTGTGCATTTTTTGAGCAGAAGTATCTTTATTCAACAAGTTTGTCCTTCCAAATGTATTCACCTTGATGGATTAATTCACCAACTTATTAAATCAAATGTAGGATGACACATCCATAGAAAATACCATTTAAAGCAATGGCATGTCTCCTGGTTACTTTTCTTTTGGATTAAATTTCCCGAATGCCCTTTTTAACATTAGCAGGCTTCATATAAGAAAGCAACAGTTTTGGTAATAGTCATACATAAAAGGAATGTAATTCTGAAAACACGGAAAAATCAGTCTCTACATTTATATTGTTCTATTGTAATCCTATGTCAAAGTATCTATTTTGAAATACTTTTGTTGGGAATGCTTGACAGTATCATTCATTTTAACTGATCAAACCAGATAGAATAAAAGATTTTTTTGCCACTATTGTGAATATTTACAATGATAAAGTGATAGAAGCTGATTTGCAAAAACATGCTCTGAAATTGGTAAGTGCTTTAAACTGCATCCAGATTTAAGTTTATTTAACAACATTTACTTAAATAATTGGTTGATATTTTAAGACCCTAGGAGAAATGAGTACAACATGACTACATAAATATCGGTGATCAGTTCTAACAGTTTTAAGAATTTTTTTTTCTGAGTGCTTTTTAAATAAATTATTACACCAAAATTGTAACATATTTCTGAGAAGCCAGTGTTGTATTAAAAATACCATTGAAAAATGTGACGCAACTGACAAGCGACCAAATGAATTGTCACCTCTTCAAGTGGTATTTTAGAAATTTCTCAGTAATATTAAAAAAAACTACTGATAACATGAACCGAGTCCACTTCAGAATGAACTGGAGCTTTGAAGCAGGTGAAGTAGTTGAATGTGTATAAAATACGGGCCTGCTTCTTATAGTTTGCTGCTACTCCCCGCAGTCTTCTGGAGTATTTATTGAAAGATAATTATTCCAAGTGGCGCATTAGTTTCTAGTGAGTCAGGGGTAAATCTGAGATGTTTTGGCAGCATATTTTAGTGAATTTACTTGTCTATTTTGAACGGTTCTGGAGCAAACACTGTCTCTGATGCTTCAGGATGCTCTTTGGAGAGGCTAAACCTTGATATAGGGACTAATATTCTGACCATTTTTATCCTGCTCAGTTATTTTGTTCAAAATGTATAAGCATGGCTTTTTTATGTTTTTATTTTTTCCACAGGAGTTATTTGTACAACATTTGTAGCCGTGCATTTGTTGTTGTCAGTGGGTTTCTGAGATTTTTCAGTACACATGCAGAATTGCAATGAGCTGCATGCATACATTTTATCAATAATTAGTGATTTATTTCAGGGAACTACCATGCCTTAAAATGATACAATCAATCATAGATGAAATGTCCTGTGTGAATCAGCCTCTCTGTTACAAATTCCATCTTACGGTTTCCAATGAAACTTGAATCACAGACATGTTGGGGTGGGAAAGGACAGCTTAGAGTAGCAGAAGGATAGAGACTCTTTCATGCCTGTTTAGTAGGTCTTAAGCATTCCTGTCTAACCAGGTGTCTATTATGTTTACCGGGAACTAAGCTTGATCCACTAGATTTATTTGACTTATAGCTCAAGATTCATCAATTTTAACTGATGTATTTAGTCATCATTTCTCGAATGGATTAATAATTAGTTCTTCAGAGGTGATGGGCAGTGCGTGAGCCCACTGTCTATGCTCAATTGAATCATTCTGATTCAAAGCATATCATACATTTCAATAAATATGATAATTTTTTTTGTCTGTGTGCCACACCATGTATAGGTCACTGCTGGTAATTGCTTTCTGTTACGTGTAATAGTTCATGTCTATACAGTTAGACCAGGTTTTTATGAGGGTACAGGGAGGAGTGAAATGTAAATGTCAGCAGTCTCTTGGGTATATGTAATTGGCTTCCAGAAGTGTTTTTCCTTTAACAATGTAATGATACATAAAATATTGTGCTGCATATTAAATAACACAACATGTTACTTAGTTTTATTACTGAATAACTTTTGCAGAAAATGAACCCACGTAGGTTTCTGACTTTCACTTTAACTCTTCATATAACCTGCTGAAATAGTCAGCGTGATGCTCAGAGACTTAGACCGGAGGTTTCTGGGGGGTCAGCGGGTGGGATCGGTGGCGGGTCGGGTGGGAAAGTGTTTTTATTTGACAGTGGGTCACAACCCCGCTGTCAACCCGCCGCCACGCGCCTTTCCCAATGTCGGGTCAGTCAACACTGAGCAGACCCGATAGGCAGCGGCGGGGGACCCAATTAAACTGATTAGTGCCTTACCTTCTCTGTTTAACAGCTCGCCCACAGGGTCCACGCTTCTCGGGGGATCACGTCTGGTAAGCTGAGGCAGAAGTTAAATTGCCATTGAATCAGCTGATTACTTGACAGCTTGAAATGTGCTATAAAAGCTCCCACCTCACAGCTGTTCACTTTCCAAGCTCAGAAGCTGTTGCTTACTGCATTTGGAATACAGATTGAGCTTTATGCAGGTTGCAAGTGTTTGGAGCAAACTCTCTTTCCAGTGTCATCTCATTGGAATAACCTTTCCCGCCATTGACAGCTTGCTTCTGTCATCTCAACTTCACCTGCCATCTATTCCATCAGCATGGGTACCATTTATACTGTTTCACCTTGGTCCTCAGAATCTGACCACGATCAGCCCCAACACCAGCAGAACCAGGCACACCAGCAGCACCAACAACACCACCACTGCCAATCTTCTCCTCAACCACCTGATGCTGCACAGGACAGAGGGCATCAGCACCCCAGTACATTGCTGCCCAGGAGGCCAGATTTACATCACTTGACGCTGTACACCCTGGCTGCCACATGATGCGCCAGGTTGGCACCACCCCGCACCAACATCATAAAACATCCCTATAATGTCCAAGCCATTCCTTTCACACTCATCGCCGTTGTGGGGGGTACCGTTATGTCTCACCATTCACTGCAAATCACTAAGCCACTTCCAAAGGTGCACACAAATCTGTCCAAGAACACAAAGTGTTGAAAATAAAGGTTTCAATGTTTGACAGCACATTAACAGAAACTTTACATGAACATTGGATAAAACACCCAAGTGTATTATTAGTTGGTATGATTGCACTAGGATGTGGGTGAGTGAGGGGTGGCTAGTGAGATGGGGATGTGATAATGTAGATAGAGAGGGATGGGTGGAGGTGCAAGGT
The DNA here is from genome assembly GCA_030390025.1 of Squalus acanthias. NCBI lineage: Eukaryota > Metazoa > Chordata > Chondrichthyes > Squaliformes > Squalidae > Squalus > Squalus acanthias. Next base: position 89,575,167 of record CM059426.1, read on the forward strand.
AAGTTGGTGTGAGTAAGGATGTGCAGGAGTAGGGAAGGCAGGGCCTCCGATGGCTCACACTCACTACCATTGCTGGAAGGTAAGAGAGATGAACTATGAAACTATAGGCCTATTTGTCTTAACGCCAGTTGTGGGGAAGTTACTATAATCTGTTGTTGGGGACTGAGATATTGAACATTTGGATAAATATGAGCAAATCAGAGGGAGCCAGCATGGATTTGTAAAGGGTATGTCATCTCTGATGAACCTAGTTGAATTTTTTCAGGAGGTAACTAACGTGGTAGGTAAGGGAGTGTCTATGGATGTTATTTATATGGAATTCCAGGAGGCATTTGACATGGTTTCACATAAAAGACTGTTAACAAAAATTAGAGCATATGGAATTGGAAGCAATCAATTGGCTTTCATAGGGAATTGGTTAGGAGGTAGGACACCGAGAGTGACTAGGCAGAATGTGACTAGTGGTGCGCCCCAGGGATCTGTACTCGGGCCACAGCTTTTCACTATATTTATAACTGACTTGGATGAAGGAATAGAGAGCTGTGTATCTAAGTTTGCAGATGATACTAAGTGAGGTGGCACAGTAAGTAGTGTAGATGGGAGCAAAAAGTTGCAAAAGGACATTGATAGATTAAGTGGGAACCACTGCGGCAGATGGAGTTTAATGTGTGAAAGTATGAGGCCATCTACTTTGGACCTAATACAAATAGATCAGAGTATTTTGTAAATAGCGAGAAGTTAGCAACTGTGGATGAGGAGGGAGATTCAGGGGTCCAAGTACAGAAATCACTAAAAGCCAATGGACAGGTACAAAAAATAATTTAAAAGGCTAATGGAATGTTAGCGTCTATCACAAGAAGGTTGGAATACAAAGGAGTGGAAGTTATGATACAGCTGTACAGAGCTCTGATTAGACCCTATCTGGAGTACTGCATTCAGCTCTGGGCACTGCACCTCAGGAAGGATATATTGGCCTTGGAGGGGGTGCAGTACAGATTCACCAGAATGATACCGGGGCTAAAAGGGGTAAATTATGAGGACAGATTGCATAGACTAGGCTTGTATTCCCATGAATATAGAAGATTAGGGGGTAATCTAATGAAGTGTTTAATATAATTAAAGGATTTGATAGGGTAGATATTCGGCTTCTTTGCGCCTGCTGTTGGCGCCACCGGGGGGCGCTAACTGGGCGCAAAGGGCTTATCGCCTGGGGGGGAGGGCCTCCTGAGAAATTCGGCAGAACGTTGCTGAGGCGCTGCCTGACAGCGCAGCGCCCTGGGCCGCTGCGATGACAGGGATGTAGGGAAATGTCAGGTTATTCACTTTGGTAGGAAGAATAGAAAAACAGAATATTTTTTAAATGGTGCGAAACTTTCAAATGTTGGTGTTCAGAGAGATTTGGGTGTCCTCGTGCAAGAAACACAGAAAGCTAGCATGCAGGTACAGTAAGCAATAAGGAAGGCAAATGGCATGTTGGCCTTTATTGCAAGGGGGTTGTATAAGAGTAAGGAAGTCTTGCTACAATTGTACAGGGCCTTGGTGAGACCACACCTCGAGTACTGTGCACAGTTTTGGTCTCCTTATCTAAGGAAGGATATATTTGCCTTGGAGGCGGTGCAACGAAGGTTCACTAGATTGATTCCTGGGATAAGAGGGCTGTCCTATGAGTGTCCTAAAGTTGCCGGAAAAAGTAGCAAGCCCGAGGATTGGGAGCAGTTTAGAGTTCAGCAAAAAAGGACCAAGAGATTGATTAAGAGGGGAAAAATAGAGTATGAGAGTAAACTTGCAAGGAACATAAAAGCGGATTGTAAAAGCTTCTACAAGTATGTAAAAAGAAAAAGATTAGTGAAGACAAATGTAGGTCCCTTACAGTTAGAAACGGGAGAATTTATAATGGGGAACAAGGAAATGGCAGAGCAATTAAACAAATACTTTGGTTCTGTCTTCACGGAAGAGGACACAAATAACTTCCCAGAAATGTTAGGGAACCAAGGGTCTAGTGAGAATGAGGAATTAAAGGAAATTAGTATTAGTAAAAAAATAGTGCTGGAGAAATTAATGGGATTGAAAGCTGATAAATCCCCAGGGCATCTGCATCCCAGAGTACTAAAAGAGGTAGCCATGGAAATAGTGGATCATTGATTGTCATCTTCCAAAATTCTATAGATTATGGAACAGTTCCTGCAGATTGGAGGGTGGCAAATGTAACCCCACTATTTAAAAAAGGAAGGAGAGAGAAAACCGGGAACTATAGACCGGTTAGCCTAACATCAGTAGTAGGAAAAATGCTAGAGTCTATTATAAAGGATGTGATAACAGGACACTTAGAAAATATCAACGGGATTAGACAAAGTCAATATGGATTTATGAAAGGGAAATTGTGTTTGACAAACCTACTGGAGTTTTTTGAGGATGTAACTGGTAGAATAGATAAGGGAGAACCAGTGGATGTGGTGTATTTGGATTTTCAGAAGGCCTTTGATAAAGTCCCACATAAGAGGTTAGTGTGCAAAATTAAAGCACATGGGGTTGGGGGTAATATACTGGCATGGATTGAAAATTGGTTAACAGACAGGAAACAGAGAGTAGGAATAAATGGGTCTTTTTCGGGGTGGCAGGCGGTGACTGGTGGGGTACTGCAGGGATCAGTGCTTGGGCCCCAGCTATTCACAATATATATCAATGATTTGGATGAGGGAACCAAATGTAATATTTCCAAGTTTGCTGATGACACAAAACTAGGTGGGATTGTGAGTTGTGAGGAGGATGCAAAGAGGCTTCAAGGCGATTTAGACAAGTTGAGTGAGTGGGCAAATACATGGCAGATGCAGTATAATGTGAAGTTATCCACTTTGGTAGGAAAAACAGAAAGGCAGAGTATTATTTAAATGGTGATAGATTAGGAAATGTTGATGTACAAAGGGACCTGGGTGTCCTTGTACACCAGTCACTGAAAGCAGACATGCAGGTGCAGCAAGCAGTTAGGAAGGCAAAAGGTATGTTGACCTTCATCGCAAGAGGATTTGAGTACAGGAGCAAGGATGTCTTACTACAATTATACAGGGCCTTGGTGAGACCACACCTGGAGTACTGTGTGCAGTTTTGGTCTCCTTACCCAAGAAAGGATATACTTGCCAAAGAGGGAGTGCAGCGAAGGTTCACCACACTGATTCCTGGGATGGCAGGACTGTCGCATGAGGAGAGATTGGGTGGACTAGGCCTGTATTCACTAGAGTTTAGAAGAATGAGAGGGGATCTCATTGAAACATATGGATGCAGGGAGGATGTTTCCCCTGGCTGGGGGGTCTAGAACGAGGGGTCACAGTCTCAGGATACGGGGTAGGACATTTAAGACTGAGATGAGGAGAAATTTCTTCACTCAGAGGATGGTGAACCTGTGAAATTCTCTACCACAGACAGCTGTGGAGGCCAAGTCACTGAATATATTTAAGAAGGAGATAGATAGATTTCTAGACACAAAAGGCATCAAGGGGTATGGGGAGAGAGCGGGAATATGGTATTGAGATAGAGGATCAGCCACGATCATATTGAATGGTGGAGCAGGCTCGAAGGGCCGAATGGCCTCCTCCGGCTCCTATTTTTCTATGTTCTATGTTTCTATGATGAGAGATTGTGTAGAATGGGCCTATACTCTCTGGAGTTTAGAAGAATGAGAGGTGATCGCATTGAAACATACAAGATTCTGAAGGGGATTGACAGGGTAGATGCTGAGAGGTTGTTTCCCCTGGCTGGAGTGTCGAGAACTAGGGGGCATAGTCTCAGGATAAGAGGTAGGCCATTTAAGACCGAGGTGAGGAGGAATTTCTTCACGCAGAGGGTTGTGAATCTTTGGAATTTTCTGCCACAGAGGGCTGTGAATGCTGTGTCTTTGAGTATATTCAAGGCTGAGATAGATAGATTTTTGGTCTCTAGGGGAATCAAGGGATATGGAGATTAGGCGGGAAAGTGGAGTTGAGGTCGATTATCAGCCATGATCTTATTGAATGTCAGAGCAGGCTCGAGGGGCCGTATGGCCTACTCCTGCTCCTATTTCTTACGTTCTTATATTATGTTTCAAGGCCTTGATATCCTTCCTAAAGTGCGGTGCTCAGAATTGGACATAATGGCCCAGAAATTGATCTCGCTCTGTTCCTGCGGGGGTAAGCCTTCCCCGCGATGTCTCACCTTGCTTGTGCTTTTTCAGATCCAGCTCGCACGAACTTGATGTTCCAGACATCAGCTGGGCAGTGCTTGCGTATCCCACCGGCGTAGTGAATTCGTGCGAGCTGTGGGATCACGTGACTCAGTTAGAGCCAATGGCAGCACACCATCTTCCATTCATAAGTTTCACAGACCTGCAGTGAAATCTATGAATCTTACACCCCCCCAAAATAACAGCTAAACCTCAATTAAATAAAAAAAAAAAACCATCACATTAATAAAATAAGTATAGTTAATTAAATTAACCATTTTAAATAAAAAATTAAATTTTTGAAAAAATTTAAAATCTTTTAAAAAGTTATAAAAATAAACTTACCTGTCTTTAAAGTCTCTAAAAAAGATATACCTGTAAAAAAAAATTCAAAAAAATACTTAATTCACTACTTACCTTCTTAAAAGCGGGTCTTACTCCTCCTTTTTACATTTCCAAAATCTTCAGTACTTACCTGCGCGTCCAAAGCATGAAGTGCACAGCGTGCGCGCAGCCTGTAGCGCGCACGCGATGCACCCAGGACCCTGCCCCCTTTTCAGAAGAGCAATTGCCGGTTTTCAGCGCATGCGCAGGGCATGCAGAAAACCGGCAATTGGAGTGGGAATACGCGAGAGTACGCAGTGCGTACTCTCGCGTCCCGGGATCAATTTTCGGCCCAATAGTCTAGCTGAGGCCTAACGAGTGATTTATAAAGGTTTACCATAACTTATTTGCTTTTGTACGCTATGGCCGGAATATTCCGGGGTGGTAGCAGGCGGGATCGGAGAGGGGGCGGGTGGGAAAGTTGTTATTTTTGGGAGCGGGTCGGGAACCTGCTGTCCTCCCGCTCCCACGTGCCTTTCCCCCAGGCGCGTCTGTCAGCATGGACCCGACCCGACCGGCAGAGGTGGGCAACCCAATTTAAATTATTAGTAGCTAGTTATCAGACCCTTAAGAGTGGTTTTAACCTTACCTTTTAAATTTGTCTGGATGGCCACGGGAAACATGCTGCTCAGGAACCACATCTTGTCAACCTGAGGCGGGAGTTCAGTGGCCATTGCTCCAGCTGATTAATTGACAGCATCAAATGTACAGTAAAAGCTCCCATCTGGCAGCTGATCACTTTCCTCAGCAGAAGCTGTTTCTCACTGCATTCCTAGCACAGATTCTGCAGGCTGCAGTCTTTCCAGCAAAGTCTCCATCCAGTTTCACCTCATTGGAAGAACCTCTCTCACCATTGACAGATTGCTTGTGTCATCTCTACTTCACCTGCCATCTATTCCATCAGCATAGACGCCGTTTATACTGTCTCACCTTGGTCCACAGAATCTGACCACGATGAGCGCCCACACCAGCAGCACCAACAACAAAAACACCAACACCAACCTTCTCTGCAATCACCTGATGCTGCACAGGACAGAGTGTGTCAGCACTGGAGCACATTGCTGCCCAGGAGACCAGGGATGGCCTCATCATGGCCAGATTTACTCCCCTTGATGCTGTACACCCATGTGGCTGCCACATGATGTGCCAGGTTGGCACCACCCCACAGCAACACCATAAATCATCCCTGCAATGACCAAGCCATTCCTTTCACACACACTACCATTGATGGAGGTACCGTTCTGTCTCACCATTCACTGCAACTCACTAAGTCACTTACAAAGGTGCACACAAATCTGTCCAAGACCGGAAAGTGTTGAAAATAAAGATTTTTATGTTTGACAGCACATTAACGGAAACTTGACATAAACATTGGATAAAACACCCAAGTGGCTTCCCTTGTGAATCTACTTCTGTGTCATTTTTCTCTTCTGCGTGCTTCAGCAGAGGTAGAGGCAGCCTGCTCACTTCCCTGATGCCAAGGAGCTGGAGAGCACCTTGCTGCACATCAGTGGGGCCATGAGAACCCACGTCTACACTGACATCCCTCCTAGAGAGGAGGTCTATGAGCTTCTGCCATCTATTCTCCATACATAGCCATCTATCTTCCATAGATAGCCATCTATTCTCCAAAGAGACCATGTGCTCCTGTGAGTGGCGCATTAGCTGCTCCATGTAGGTGGCCATCCTATCCATGGAGGAGCCTACAGTCGCCATCACCTGCGACACAGTGGTGCTCATGTTGGGGATGGACTCCTCCATTCTCTGAACATTTGCAGACATTGCGCTCGCAAAACCTGTCAGAGCCTCCTGCACCTCCAGGATCGCCCACTTACTTGATGGCCCGAGGCTCAGCGTCTGCATGCAGCGGAGAGCGCCCTGCGCCCTCTGGCGAGGAGTCTCCACTGCTGTCCCTGTCTCCACCATCTGCTCTTGCTCACTTGTGAGTTGTGAGACACCAGGTGACAACACTACTCTATCTCGCGTGGCACCCACCGAGGTGTGCGTATCTGTGCTGGTGCTGGGTGCACTTATGTCTGGTGATGGTGCACCCTCAGAGGCTGGAGGCTCCTTTGAGGAGTCATCTTCCTCTTCATCCTGGACAGTTGGGGGGAGGGGGGGAACCTCTTGATGGACCTGTGGGAGAGTAAAGAGATGAGCTAGATATGTCATGTGAAGAATGGGTCCAGATACCATTATGCACATGATGACCAGCTGAGCAGAGCTGGGAGCATCCTGCGCCCTCCAGCGAGGAGTCTCCACTGCTGTCCCTGTCTCCACCATCTGCTCTTGCTCACTTTTGAGTTGTGAGACACCAGGTGACAACCCTACTCTATCTCGCGTATGAGGGACTGATGTATGCCATGTAGCTGTATGATATGTAATTCTGTCACCAGGTTGCTGAGATGTTCCCCTCTCTCCGTCTCCCACCTTCAGCTGCTCGGTGACTCCAGATATTTCTAAAGCAACCTCCTCTGCTGTTGTAAGGTTTGCAAATGATGGAGGGCCATCGCCGGTTCTCCCCCTCTCTCTTATTTTGGACTCTCTTTTCCTGTAAGGAGGGAAAGAAAAGGTTGAGTGAGAGTGATGGAATGAGTGTAAGGAATGGATGGGTTAGATCTTTAGAGGGTGACTATAATGGAGTGGGTTGCCAAAGCTAAGTGGCCTCCTTGTGTGTTGTTAGTTGGTATGATTACACTAGGATGAGGGTGAGTGTGAGGGGTGGCTAGTGAGATGGGGATGTGATAATGTAGATAGAGAGGGATGGGTGGACGCGCAAGGTATGTTGGTGTAAGGATGTGCAGGGGTAGGCTTGGGAAGGCAGCGTGATGGGGATGTGATGAAGGCGAGTGTGGCTTTGTACTCACATTTTCTGATCTAATGAGATAATTGAAACATTTGCGGCACTGCACCCAGGTCCTCCTGACCACATCCCTGCTGGTGACCTCCTCTGCAATCTCCAACCAGGGTGTTTTGGTGTCCTGGGGTGGTCTCTTACGCCCATTAGAAGGGAAGAGGAACGCCCTGCGTGCTCTGACTCCCTCCATAAGCATATGGAGGGAGTCATCGGAGAACCTGGGTGCCGCTCTCTGCCTCTGTGCAGTCATTGTCAGTATTTGCAGCACTCCAATGTTGTAGTGCACTGACAGCACTATGTTACATTGACCTTCAAACACAATGTGGCCATGGCCCCTTTAAAGATCCCAGCTGAAAATACGTCATTGATAACGTCACCAGACCTGCACCATTTTATTGGGCCGGGTAAAGCACAGGGTGGGCTTGATAGGCCCCATTAAGGGGAAGTCATTTTCAGCAGCGGGATGGAGCCAGCAGTGGGGTCGCGACCCCCCCCCCCCATGGCCACCGTCTGCACCGGACCCTTCCAGGTAGGCAAAATTCCAGCCTGTGCCTCTATTTATAAAGCCAAGGATCATGTATGCTTTTTGAACAGCCTTATCAACTTGTCCTGCTATCTTCAAAGATTTGTGTTTGTGAACCCCCAGGTCTCTCTGTTCTTGCACCCCTTTTAAAATTGTGCCATTTAATTTATATTGCCTGTATTGTACAGAGAGGGTGCCTTTACTTCTAAGCCATTGAAGGAATTCTAAGCAATACAAAGCTAGATGTTCCACTCAATGGGGGAAAAATTCGTGTTTGCCAGCAAAGTTGCTGTGACACCGGCAACTGCACTTAACGGCCGCAACACTAAGCAAGTGAAATTGGTCTGGTGGGTATGGAGATAGGTGGCGCAGTGCTCACCTGAAGGGATAATTACAAGTCCTAGCCCTTTTTGGGCTACCCCAGATCAGGCGTATTCCCTAGACGTTCACCTTCAACTAAAGTTAGCGGTAGCCGAATCCTAGAGACGCTTAATTGGGTCTAAAGGTTCAGACTATCTCTCCCTAAAGGAAAGGAACGGCCTGAAGATGTTACCGACCTCCGGATAGCACTTTTAACAAGTTTAACTAGACTGTAACCTTCCGGATATTATGAGGGTCCGGAAAACCCCCCAGAATTCTGCAACTCCTCTCTGATGAATGTACAGAAATTGAGTTCGCGAGATTGATACAGAAATACTCTTTGAGACAATTTTAAAAATATATAGATTAAAGAACCGACATCTAGTTAACAGCTGGTATGGCAATCGCAACTTTAACCGTTCAAAATACAAATAGCTTACATTTCTTATCAGAGATCCTTATTCTCAAATCTTAACTTCGTTACATTTCCACACTTCTACTTATTTTTAATCCAGAATATCCACCAAAATCAAATATCTTGATTACCCGAGACGCAATGTTAAAAACTTACAGAGCTTGCCTGTGAAGTTGAGAAACGCTTGCCCTTCCAGCGACTTCTGTTTTCTCATTTGAAAAGCTCTATTTTTATACCTTTTTTTAGTGGTATTTTCTTTGAAGTTTCCTGCTGATGTAAGCTAATTATCTCTAGTGATTCTTTATTGAATTCTTTTCTATTCTTACTGTCATTTCAGCTGCCAACTTTTAGAATTTTGTCTCTACCTTTAGGTGTTTCAAAAACTTATCATTTTTATGGTTATTGTCGATTTATCTATTTGATGCTATTCTTAGGAAGTCTTTTTATTGAATTCTTAATATCACTTAACTGCTTGTAAGCCAGACGTCGTGACTCCGTGGTGTTCCAAGTTCAATACAAACACAATGTAATTGCTTGGTGTCATCTATTGATATTATATCTTCAAAGCCTCTCTGTAGGTATCTTTTACAACTTATAAATTGAAAACACTTCTCTTAGGGTGTTTACTTGTTTTCTTGCTATCTCAATTGGTTGCATATTTAATTGTGTTTCCTGTTTCTATTTGATGTTACTTTATGAAGGCATATGGTTGTTTAATGTTCTAAGTTTCTGTTTCCCTGAGTGTTAGCTTATAACACTTTACTTGGGTCATTCCATTGTATTTCGCCCAAACTCCAGACCTTCTGGAAGCGCCAATGGTTTGCTTCAATAGGGGCATTGTTTTTGTGTTTACAACCCAATTCCCATTTCAAAGCTTGTGGTGTTTTACAGCTTTTGTTAACACTTCACCTTATCTCAGAAGCCTGTATTGTGTTTGCAGCCTGTGTCGCCGAGGCTTTCCAGACTTTTAAACTCAGTATGTCTTGTATTAATATCAAAATCTGTTCATAGGATGATGTATTTCTTGGAATATGGCTTATTCCATTACACACTTTCCATGCAACGTCGTCCTGGTGGTGTTGCTGGAGGGATCTGGGACGAAGTTTCTGTCCAGGTGTGGCATTGGAGTGAAGTTGTGGAGCTCGCAAGGAATTGTGGGCAATGAAGAGGTCTGAGAGTCAAAGGGGCCATGCACACTGAAGCAATACAAAATAAAATGAAGGGAATCAATACATTTTTCAGCTCTTTCTGCCTTTTAAAAAATATTCCTTTAAAACAAGTTCCAAATGTGAATATTCGGCTCTTAAAGCTGACTTACCTTCCCAACCACAACAAATGGGAAAACTGCCTCAGCACTAACACAAATGGCTCAGCAAGCAAGGGAAGGGACACCCAGGGTCTCGCACGCAGCACTCCAGCTTTGTGCAGAGGGTCAACACTGCAACACAGGCCCTCTACCCACAAGGGCCAGGAGACCCTCCAGAAAGAAGGGTGTGGGAGTACATTACCGAGGCCGTCATTGACAGCAGTGTCGCCTTCACCATCTGGCTCCAGTGCCCAAAGAAGCTTCATGACCTCAGACCACTGGTCAAGGTCAGTGAATGCATCTTCAAAAGCCATCTACCAACTGCACCACTAGCCTCACACACTGCTCAATGCACGAGCCCCAATCACTCACCTACCAAGAATCTGCACCAATGACGAGGCACATCTCCCATTCCTAGCCTCACCTCACCCCCTTGGAGGAGACGGTGCAGGCCATTCTTGGCAGAGGTATGGCTGAGTCCTTGGCCAGCGGCGGGACTGAAAGGATACAAGCAGGCAGCGGACCTGAGCGGGAGCAAGAGCAGAAGTGGAGCAAATAAAAAGCGCGGCAGAGGAAGGCCCAAGAGCGCAGGCAGCGGAACGGAAGCAACTCAACAAAGGCAGAATTTGAAAGAGTGACGTCAGAATTAAAAAGTGACGTCGGCACAAGGGAAGGAGCTGATTGGTGAGTAGCTGATAAGTGTTTCTAGTTAATATTCTATAAAGTAAAGGCATGGCAGGGCAGCTCAGTCCCGTGGAATGCTCATCCTGTGCCATGTGGGAAATCCTGGACGCTTCTAGTGGCCTGGACGACCATATGTGCGGGAAGTGTCGCCAGCTCCAGCAGCTCGAGGTTTCGGAGCTGGAGCGGCGGCTGGAGTCACAGCAGTGCATCCGCGAGGCTGAGAGTGACGTGGATCGCACATTTCTGGAGGTGGTCACCCCACAGCTTAAGAGTGTGCAGGCAGAGAGGGAATGGGTGACCGCCAGACAGAAGAAGACGACCAGGCAGGTAGTGCAGGAGTCCCCTGAGTGCATCGCGCTCTCCAACCAGTATTCAGTTCTAGATACCGGTGAGGGTGATGGTTCCTCTGGGGAATGCAGCCAGAACCAACTCCACGGCACCATGGGTGGCTCAACTGCACAGGTGGGGAGGAAGAAGAGTGGAAGAGCAATAGTGGTAGAGGATTCGATAGGGGAATAGACAGCCGTTTCTCTGGCTGCAGACGTGACTCCAGGATGGTATGTTGCCTCCCTGGTGCCAGGGTTAAGGATGTCACTTAACGGCTGCAGGATATTCTGAGGGGGGAGGGTGAACAGCCAGAGGTCGTGGTCCACATCGGTACCAACGACATAGGTAGAAGGAGGGATGAGGTCCTGCAGCAGATTTTAGGGAGCTAGGAAAGAGATTAAAAAACATATGGGTTGAACTGAAAAACAAAAAAGGGGCAATCACACTGCTGGGAGTGTACTCTAGACCTCCGAACAGTCATAGGGAGATAGAAGAGCAAATATGTAGGCAAATTTTTAAGACGTGCAAAAATAGGGCAGTAATAGTAGGGTATTTCAACTTCCCTAATATTAACTGGGATAAAATTAACGTGAAAGGTATAGAGGGAGCAGAATTCTTAAAATGCATTCAGTAGAACTTTTTTATCCAGTACGTAGCAAGCCCAACAAGAGAGGGGACGGTTCTGGACCTAGTTTTAGGGAATGAAGCTGGGCAGGTGGCAAGGGAATCAGTGGGAGAGCATATTGGTGATAGTGATCATAATTCAGTTACATTTAGGATAGTTATGGAAAAGGACAAGGACAGACCAGGAATAAAAGTTCTCAATTGGGGAAAAGCTAATTTTACTAAGCTGAGATGTGATTTAGCCAAAGTGGATTGGAGACAGAAACTTGAAGGTAAATCAGTGTCAGAGCAGTGGGAGGCATTCAAGGAGAAGATAGTGAGGGTTAAGAGCAAGTATGTTCCCTTAAATAAAAAGGGTGGGACTAACAAATCTAGAACCCCCTGGATGTTTTTTTTTAATTCACTTATGGGATCTAGGCGTCGCTGGTAAGGCCAGCATTTATTGCCCATCCCTAGTTGCCCTTGAGAAGGTGGTGGTGAGCTGCCTTCTTGAACCGCTGCAGTCCGTGTGGTGAAGGTACTCCCACAGTGCTGTTAGGGAGTTCCAGGATTTTGACCCAGCGATGATGAAGGATCGGCGATATACTTCTAAGTCAGGATGGTGTGTGACTTGGAGGGGAACTTGGAGGTGGTGGTGTTCCCATGCGCCTGCTGCCCTTGTCCTTCTAGGTGGAAGAGGTCGCGGGTTTGGGAGGTGCTGCTGAAGAAGCCTTGGCGAGTTGCTGCAATGCATCTTGTAGATGGTACACACTGCAGCCACCGTACGTCGGTGGTGGAGGGAGTGAATGTTTAAGGTGGTGGATGGGGGTGCCAATCAAGTGGGCTGCTTTGTCCTGGATGGTGTCGAGCTTCGAGGGTTGGAGCTGCACTCATCCAGGCAAGTGGAGAGTATTCCATCACACTCCTTACTTGTGCCTTGCAGATGGTGGAAAGGCTTTGGGGAGTCAGGAGGTGAGACACGCGCCGCAAAATACCTAGCCTCTGACCTGCTTTTGTTGCTACAGTATTTATGTGGCTGGTCCAGTTAAGTTTCTGGATGTTGATAGTGGGGGATTCAGGCGATGGTAATGCCATTTAATGTCAAGGGGAGGTGGTTAGACTCTCGCTTGTTGGAGATAGTCATTGCCTGGCACTTCTGTGGTGCGAATGTTACCTGCCACTTATCAGTCCAAGCCTGAACGTCGTCCAGGTCTTGTTGCATGCGGGCATGTACTGCTTCATTATCTGAGGAGTTGTGAATGGCGCTGTACACTGCAGTCATCAGCGAACATCCCCATTTCTGACCTTATGTTGAAGGGAAGGACATTGATGAAGCAGCTGAAGATGGTTGGGCCTACGACACTGCCCTGAAGAACTCCTGCAGCGATGTCCTGGGGCTGTGATGATTGACCTTCAACAACCACCTTCCTTTGTGCTAGGTATGACTCCAGCCAGTGGAGCGTTTTCCCCCCTGATTCCCATTGACTTCAGTTTTACTAGGGCTCCTTGATGCCAAACTCGGTCAAATGCTGCCTTGATGTCAAGGGCAGTCACTCTCACCTCACCTTTGGAATTCAGCTCCTTTGTCCATGTTTGGACCAAGGCTGTAATGAGGTTGGGAGCCGAGTGGTCTTGGCGGAACCCAAACTGGGCATCAATGAGCAGGTTATTGGTGAGTAAGTGCCACTTGATAGCGCTGTCAATGACACCTTCCATCACTTTGCTGATGATTGAGAGTAGACTGTTGGGGCGGTAATTGGCCGGGTTGGATTTGTCCTGTTTTTTGTGGACAGGACATACCTGGGCAGTTTTCCACATTGTCGGATAGATGCCAGTGTTGTAGCTGTACTGGAACAGCTTGGTTAGAGACACGGCTAGTTCTGGAGCACAAGTCTTCAGCACGATAGCCGGGATGCTGTCGGGGCCCATAGCCTTTGCTGTATCCAGTGCGCTCTGCCGTTTCTTGATATAATTGAGAGGTCGCACAACACCAGGTTATAGTCCAACAGTTTTATTTTAAATCACAAGCTTTCGGAGTTACAACTCCTTCGTCGGGTGAAGTGAGGAGATACAGAATCGTGATATCACATGGAGTGAATTGAATTGGCTGAAGACTGGCTTCTGTGATGGTGGGGACCTCGGGAGTAGGCCAACGTGGATCATCCACCCGGCACTTCTGGCTGAAGATGGTTGCAAATGCTTCAGCCTTGTCTTTTGCACTCACGTGCTGGGCTCCACCATCATTGAGGATGGGGATATTCTTGGAGCCTCCTCCTCCCGTTAGTTGTTTAATGGTCCACCACCATTCACGACTGGATGTGGCAGGACTGCAGAGCTTTGATCTGATCCGTTGATTGTGGGATCGCTTAGCCCTGTTTATAGCATGCTGCTTCCGCTTTTTAGCATTCATGTAGTCCTGTGTTGCAGCTTCCCCAGGTTGGCACCTCATTTTTATGTACAACTGGTGCTGCCCCTGGCATGCTCTTCTACACTCCTTGTTGAACCAGGGTTGGTCCCCTGGCTTGATGGTAATGGTAGAGTGAGGGATATGCCGGGCCATGAGGTTACAGGTTGTGGCGGAATGCAATTCTGCTGCCGTTGATGGCCCACAGCACCTTATGGATGCCCAGATTTCAGCTGCTAGATCTGTTCTGAATCAATCCCATTTAGCACGGTGGTAGTGCCACACAACATGATGGAGGGTGTCCTCAGCGTGAAGTCGGGACGTCTTCTCCGCAGTGACTGTGCGGTGGTCACTGCTGCCAATGCTGTCATGGACAGATGCATCTGCGACAGGTAGATTGGTGAGAACGAGGTCAAGTAGGTTTTTCCCTTGTGTTGGTTCTCTTGCCACATGTCGCAGGCCCAGACTGGCAGTTATGTCCTTCAGGACTCGGCCAGCTCGGTCAGTAGTGGTGCTACCGAGCCACTCTTGGTGATGGACATTGAAGTCCCCCACCCAGAGTACATTCTGTGCCCTTGCTACTCTCAATGCTTCTTCCAATTGGTGTTCAACATGGAGGAGTACTGATTCATCAGCTGAGGGAGGGCGGTAATCAGCAGGAGGTTTCCTTGCCCAAGCTTGACCTGAAGCCATGAGACTTCATGGGGTCCGGAGTCAATGTTGAGGACTCCCAGGGTCACTCCTTCCCGACTGTATACTACTGTGCCGGTGGGACAGGACATACCCAGGGATGGTGATGGAGGAGTTTGGGACATTGGCTGAAAGGTATGATTCTGTGAGTATGTCAAGGGGCATACAGGGTAGGATAAAGAAAAAAATGGAAGCTTGTAACAGATATCGAGGACTCAATACTGCAGAAAGCGTAGAGGAGTATAGAAAGTGCAGGGGTGAAATTAAAAAGGAAATTAGGGAAGCAAAGAGAGGGCATGAAAAAATATTGGCAAGTAAAATCAAGTAAAATCCAAAGATGTTTTATAAATACATTAAGCGCAAGAGGATAACTAAAGTAAGAGTAGGGCCTATTAGGGACCATAAAGGTAACCTGTGCATGGAAGCGGAAGACATGGGTATGGTTCTTAATGAATACTTTGCGTCTGTTTTCACAAAAGAGAGGGACAATGCAGACATAGCAATCAGGGGGGAGGAGGAGTGTGAAATATTAGATGAAATAAACATAGTGAAAGAGGAAGTATTAAGGGGTTTAGTCTCTTTGAAAGTGTATAAATCCCCAGGCCTGGATGAAATTTATCCCAGACTGTTAAGAGAAGTAAGAGAGGAAATAGCAGAGGCTCTGACCATCATTTTCCAATCCTCTCTGGCTACAGGTCTGGTCATGATGCGGAGATGCCGGTGTTGGACTGGGGTGGACAAAATTGAGAGGTCGCACAACACCAGGTTATAGTCCAACAGTTTTATTTGAAATCACAAGCTTTCGGAGCTATCGATCGCCCCTTCTTCACCTGAGGAAGGGCGATCGATAGCTCCGAAAGCTTGTGATTTCAAACAAAACTGTTGGACTATAACCTGGTGTTGTGCGACCTCTCAATTTTGTACAGGTCTGGTGCCAGAGGACTGGAGGACTGCTAATGTGGTACTGTTATTTAAAAAGGGAGAAAGGGATAGAGTGAGTAATTACAGGCCAGTCAGCCTAACCTCGATTGTGGGAAAATTATTGGAAAAAAAATTGAGACACGCGGGATAAATCTTCATTTAGAAAGACATGGATTAATCAGGGACAGTCAGCATGGATTTGTTCAGGGAAGGTCGTGTCTGACTAACTTGATTGAATTTGTTGAGGAGGTAACAAGGAGGGTCGATGAGGGTAGTGCGTTTGATGTAGTCATATGGATTTTAGCAAGGCTTTTGATGAGGTCCCGCATGGCAGACTCGTCACGAAAGTAAAAGCTCATGGGATCCAAGGCAAAGTGGCAAGTTGAATCCAAAATTGGCTCAGAAGGCAGGAAACAAAGGGTTATGGTTGATGGGTGTTTGTGACTGGAAGGCGGTTTCCAGTGGAGTTCCGTAGGGCTCAGTACTGGGTCCTTTGCTTTTTGTGGTATATATCAATGATTTGGACTTGAATGTAGGAAGTGTGATTAACAAGTTTGCAGATGATACAAAAATTGGCCGTGTGGTTGATAATGAAGAAAACTGCAGGAAGATATCAATGGACTGGTCAGGTGGGCAGAACAGTGGCAAATGGAATTCAATCTGGAGAAGTGTGAGGTAATGCATTTGGGGAGAGCTAACAAGGCAAAGGAATACAGTATAAATGGTAGGACACTGAGAAGTGCAGAAGATCAGAGGGACCTTAGAGTGCATGTCCATAGATCCCTGAAAGTAGCAGGACAGGTAGATAAGGTGGTTAAGAAGGCATACAGGATACTTGCCTTTATTAGCTGAGGCATAGAATACAAGAGCAGGGAGATTATGCCTGAACTGTATAAAACACTCGTTAGGCCGCAGCTAGAATACTGCGTGCAGTTCTAGTCACCACATTACAGGAAGGATGTGATTACACTCGAGGGGGTGCAGAGGAGATTTACGAGGCTGTTGCCTGGGCTGGGAAATTTTAGCTATGAGGAAAGATTGGATAGGCTGGGGTTGTTTTCTTTGGAACAGAGGAGGCTGAGGGGAGACCTAATTGAGGTGTATAAAATTATGAGGGGCCTAGATAGAGTGGATAGGAAGGACCGATTTCCCTTAGCAGAAGGGTCAATAACCAGGGGGCATAGATTTAAAGTAATTGGTCAGAGGTTTAGAGGGGATTAGAGGAGAAATTCTTTCAGCCAGATGATGGTGGGGGTCTAGAACTCACTGCCTGAAAGGGTGGTCGAGGCAGAGACCCTTATCACATTTAAAAAGTACTTGGATATACACTTGAAGTGCCATAACCTACAAGGCTATGGACCAAGTGCTGGAAAGTGGGATTAGGGTGGATAGCTCTGTCAGCCGGCATGGACAAGATGGGCCGAATGGCCTCCTTCTGTGTTGTAATTTTCTATGATTCAATGAAGATGCTGGTATCCTCCTTTCTTGCATGCACTTCTTGCTTTCCTGCCCCTCACTGAAAGTTTGCAGCCTTCCACCAGCTATGCTGCAGCCACTGGGGTAGCAGTGCGTGACATCAGTAGGATAGGCAAAGGCACACACAAGACAATCACTAGGAGAATGCATACGGGTGATGAGTTGATTCCTTGATGTCACATTGGATGGATAGACGTATATGGGTGAATTGGAAAGTTTGCTTTGTGGTGCCTTTTATTTCAGTATCGTGGCCAAGTGGACATTGTGATGGTCAGGAACAGGTGGATGGTAAAGTGTAGGACTAATGTTGAAAGGGGAATTGGGGTTGTGGTCACTGGGATCGCAGGCGGATGATTCCATCCCGGATATCCCGGCCACAAAGGGGCTGTCTGGGATGCATCCTTCCATCTGATTCCTCCTCTTCTGATTCCTCCTCTGCTGCGCCTTCCTCTTCCCTCTGCAAGCGAATGCTGTAAATGTGAAATGACAGCATAAAATGCTGGAAATACTCAGTTGGTCAGGCAGCATGTCGACCTGAAACGTGAACTGTTTTTCTCTCCACGAATGTTGCGTGACCTGCTGAGTAATCACAGCATGTGCTGTCTTCTCAAAGGCCTTCATTTACCATCCGAGCCCTTGCAAGCGTCCAGCAGCACTCCCTACACACTTAAAAAAAAAACTTTTCACATCTATTGCAGCAAGCCACCACTTCAATAAAATTAAAAAAAAACCAGTCCAAACCCTTAAATTCAAACTTACCTGAATGATGTGTGTCTCCCTTTAAGAGGTCCGGACATCGCCACTGTCAGCCTGCTTGTACGCCAGGTTAACCTGGTGTGCTTAGGACCCAGCACTGAATTCAGCGCTAAGGTTGAAGTTCGCGCTTGTGACGTAAAGTCGATGTTGCATGGCGATTTACGTCACAAAGCTGCTATTTTGTCCAGCAAGGCAAGGACGAAAACGGCGGCCACCGTCAGCAGCTGGCGAAAGAGTGGCGGCCGCCATTTTAGTGCCATTTAATGGCGCTAAGGCATCGAATTTCTAGCTCAATAACTCTAAAAATATTCCCAAACTTTTCCTCTCTGTGAATAGCCCTTAATTTGTACAATTTAACAGACCAAAAATCAAGATCCCAGGCGTATGTCATTTTGCTGATGAATTTTTTCTGCAATCCAATCCATTAATGTTAAGAGGATATGCTGCTTTCACACTTCACAAGTACTTAAATTGGCACATAAATTGTCATAAATGACAAATATTTTGATTACGCAGCTGTTAACTGCAAAGCTTAATCAAATTGTTCAATAAAGGTTTCCATAAAGCTCATTTTAGAGACCTGGACATGGAGCAAAGGAAGAAAAACAGAACTTGCATTTATACAGCGTCTTTCACAACCTCTACAATTAAATATTTTTGAAGTGTAGTCACTGTTGTAATGTAGAAAACACAACAGCCACTTTGCACACAGCAAGGTTCCACAAACAGCAATGAGATTAATGACCAATCTGTTTTAGTGATGTTGGTTGAGAGATGAATGTCATGCAGGACACCAGGAGAATTCCTCTGTGCTTCTATTATGTCCACTTGAAAGGGCAGACAGGGGCCTTTGTTTGACAACTTATCCAAAAGATGGCACCTCTTACAGTGCATCACTCAAATGTCAGCCTAGATATTATGTTCAAGTCTCAGGAGTGGGGCTTGAACCCACAACCTTCTGATTCAGCGGCGAATGCTACTACTGAGCCAAGGCTGACACATAGGGGGGAATTTTCCCAGCCCTGGGGAGGCGGGTATGGAGGCAGTGAAAGGATATTTACTAGTCCTAGCCCTTTGGGGCTATCCCAGATCAGGCGTATTTCTCAGATGTTCACTTTCAACTAAAGTTTGAGGTAGCCGAATCCTAAAGACGCTTAACTGGGTCTAAAGGTCTGGGCTATCTCTCCCTAAAGGAAAGGAACAACCCAAGAATGTTACTGTCCTCCAGATAGCACTTTAAATAAGTTTAGCCAGACTGTAACATCCTGGATATTATGAGGGTCCGGCGATCTCCTTCAGAAATGTACCTCTCCACCAAAGAGTGTACAGAGATTGGGTTCGCGAGTTATTGATACAGAAGACTATGTGAGACAATTCTAAAAATATATAGAGATTTATTAAAAGAATCGACATGCAATTTACAGTTGGTGAATCAGTCAATCGCAACGTTAACAGTTCTAAAAAGAGAAAAAATACGATCTTATTTTTAACAGAATCTTACTTTTAAATCTTAACTTCGCTACAATATTACAGATCTTAAAATTTTCTATACAGGATATCCATCAATATCAAATTATCTTCGATCCCCGAGGTACAAAGAGTGAAGGACTACAGAGCGGCCTCTGTAGTCAAGAATCGCTTTGCCCAATTAAAGCGAGTCTGATATCCCATTTGAAACTTCAATATTTATACCCTTTTTCAGTTGTATCCCATAAGGTTTCTGCTGAGCCAAGTTAATTATCACTATTCATCTTTCTGCTGACTTTTGCAATTCTTACTGCTACATCGGCAATAGTTATTGGGGATTTTTACCATTTAGGTGTGAAGGCAGATGTCCCTTATTTCATGTCATCTTTACGAGGGCAGATGTTCCTTACCTTATGTACCATCTTTAAGAGGTTTAATTTATATCACTTATCCAGAGTTGACCATTGTTCTGATCCAGGGTTGACCATTGT
Organism: Squalus acanthias; assembly: GCA_030390025.1. Lineage (NCBI taxonomy): Eukaryota > Metazoa > Chordata > Chondrichthyes > Squaliformes > Squalidae > Squalus > Squalus acanthias. Next base: position 89,595,023 of record CM059426.1, read on the forward strand.
TCTGTTCCCAAAAGGCCAGCCACTCAGAGCCACCCATTCTTCTGTTTCAATAAGGTTATTTATTCAGGGTCAACAACTTGTCCTGTTTCAACAGCCAGAATTCTTTCATAGCTATTTCATAGTTAGGTTTCTAAATTTCCAAACCCAGTTTGTCATGTTTTAAAGAATTTATAAGGTAGAGTTCCTTATAAGGTACTCTTCAGGGTCAACCACTCTTATCTCAACAAGGCCAGAATTCTTTCATAAGATAGTGTATTTTTCTAAAAAGGCTATATAGTATATTTTTCTATAAAGGTTATATAGTATATTCCTTCACAGCAGGACTGCCGGGAAAATGGCAGAAACTGGGAGCGGGTACCGACCCCGCTCCCAACCTGCCTCCGAGCTTCTCAAAGCAGTCAAATGCTGACAATTCATCTGTCAAAAAATAACAGATGAAGCGTCATACGCTGACGTCATCTGTCACCAGCTTTCCCTTAATTGGCCGGTAAAGGCCAATCAAAGAAAAATAGCATGGGTTGGTCAGACGTCACTGGGGGCGGGACTGAAACCCAGAAACCAGAAGACCCGTCTCCAGCACGTCTCCATTGAGAAAATCCAGCCCATAGTGGCCCTGTTCCTAGCATAGTCAAAATGCACAGTGTACCTTTTTGGGTTGGGGAATCAATTGACAATTACAGGATGCAAAGAGAGTGGTAGCAAATCATCAGTCAACACATGGTCCATGACTGAGAAGAGATTCACAACTTGAACAATAAAATCAGCCTGTCTTAATATGGAGAGGAAGAAAATGCATGCAAATTGAAGTAATAAGTGGCACTTTTTTTTTAAGATAAGAATTAGTCTTACTAATTTGTTAGAATATTTTGACAAAGTTACTAGGGTGAGGATATCCCTTCAGAAAGCCTTTGAAAGGCATCTGACAGAATCTTGTTGAATTGGTAGAAAGTTGCTGCAATAGATTAAGAATTGGTGACATTCCCATTGGCAGAAAATTGTTATTCATGGCTGTGGATCTGCTTGGAAGCCATTTACCAGTGGTGTCCTGCAGGGATTGGTGATTTTCATAAATAACTAGATATAGGTGTGAGAATGGTCCGCATGTCTGCAGATGATACAAACATTTGTGCAAGTGTTAGGACTGTGGAGGAGAACAAATCTATGCAAACAGATTTAGATGCACTGAGGGAATGGGCCAAACTCTGGCAAATGGTATTTTAGATAAATGCAGTGTTCTGCATTTGGGTAGGAGCAACACGAAGTATATTTACACATTACAGTACATGGAACAGAATTGAAATTGGTTGTGAGAGAAAAGGACCTTGGAGTTATAGTCCGTAATTCACTAAAAGTTCAGCACCAATTCCATGAAGCCGTAGCCAAAGCAAATTGGATTTTAGTTTATATTAATAGGATGATTCAACATAAAACAAAGCACACCATCGTGCCCTTGTACAAGACCACACTGTGTCCAATTTTGGTCCCCTCATATGGTGGGTGGCATAGAGAGGTTCAGAGAAAGTCCACAAGAATAAATCCCAGCTTAAAAAAAAAAGTAGTTATTCTGAGGCTTAAAAAGCCGAGTCTATTCACTTTAGAGATGTGTAGATTTATGGAGATTTGATACAAAATAAAAAAGTTAAAGGACTTGATTATGCTCCTATTGATGGATTATTTCAATTTGATAGATTGGGGAAGACCAAAGGTCATGTGTATAAGTTACGCAAGGGTAGGGATAGGTTAGATGTTAGGCGGTACTTCTTTTCCCAGCGAATAGGAGACCTTTGGAACAAGTTGTTGGCTCATGCTCGGAGTGCTGACTCTCTGCAAACCTTCAGTAGAGAGCTGGACCAATTCCTGGCTGCTCTCCTGGACTAGTTTTCGATCGCCTGAGGGGGTTGGAGAGGAATCTTCCAGATTTCTTCCCCCTAATTGGTCTTTATCTTTTTTTAACCTCACCCATGACAGCGGATGGGTAGGGTGTGTCTAATCATGACGCTTCATGCATCATGACTTTATGGGGCAGGCCTGATGGACCAGATGATCTTTTCCTGTCTGTCATTTTCGTATGTTCAAATGAATCAAGTAAATAAAATACTGATACACTGAAAGGAATGGACTTCTAGCTGACAAGTCAACCAGTCCGAAATGGAGAGAATGGACATATATGGGGGATTAGATTATAACTGACACCTTTATAAAAATAATTAGATAAATGAAACATTTACACATTCAAATGAATGCAAAGTTGAGTGATAAATTGGCCAATCATATCAATTAACACTACTCTTATATTTAAAGCAAAAGCTTACTGTGAACAGGAAGGCAACTGCACGAATAGCTGGCGGGCGGACCTTATTTTGAAAGGTCTCTGATAACACATGAGCAGCAAAAGTAAAGTTTGTAGGGAGCTTCCTCAGAAGGTTTGAGATGAGTACAGACTACCTGGTAGGTATATATTAATCATATATCCTGTGCTGTGTTCCATATATTACATCAAACTGTTTATATGTACTGATTGTGCACAGGTGCTTCATAGTTCATGTAATGAAAACATAATTCTCAAATGGATAATGTGTTTAGTCACTAATAATAGCTCATCTGCTCTCTTCACAGAGCATGGAGAATCCAGTGGCCATTAGGAAGAACATTCACAAACTATCATCACCAACACTTGCAGCCTAGCTACAGCTATTCCACATATTATTTATTTATGAAGTAGCACAGGGTGAAGTACAAATGGGCTTATAAAGATTTACGGTGAAGGTTTAACAAGGGTGGTGGCTAATGAGGGGGCAGCAGGTTTAGACAGGAGAATCAGTATGTAGTATGCCCCTCATCAATGTCCTTGGGATGCAGAATCTTAAGGGACTTGCTTTCCAACAAAGGATGTTACAATACATGGACGATGTTGGCCTGGCACTTCCTGCATGCCTGAAGTAGTGTAAGATACGGAGAAATAGTTGTATATGCTCCAAGCTGAAGCTGAATAAGGAACAACATAAGTGGCAACTGTAATGGCAGCCACTTTTACAGAAACCATAGATAGAGTAGTATGAGCATCTCATGAATACTTTCATAGCTGCTATATATATTTTGGAGTCTTAAAATCCAAAAATCAGTCAAGGTCGGCTTCAACTTACTTGGGCAATGCTTATAGATGGCCATCAGGAAGGGATTCAGGGACCTTGTAGAAGCCCAGTATTGCATATTCAAACAGAGCAGTGGCATTATGAGGAAATTAGTGACCTGTGTGGAGAAGCAAGGGAAAAATCAAGTGACAGACAGTGAACATCACCAGCAGTTCTGGCCCACCACATAACCCTACACAAGTAACTCTGGGCACCACCTCAAAAAGTAGTTAGTCCCATTGACTATAGTGCAGAGAAATCCTGGAACTGTGGCAGATACAACAGATTTCAGGTAATGGGTCTTCTAACTGATAAGCTACCTAGGATTCAGATCAGTAGTCAACCATCACAGCTACTCCCTCAGCCAAGGTAACACCTCGGAGTAGTGATCATGCACAAGCAGTACCTAGAAGTGCAAGAGTCTTGACGGGTAATTTAAAATATCTTAGAAAGCACACTAAAGACTCACACCTCATTCACTCATGCAGTAAATAAAATTGTTACCTTGAATATTTTGAAATGTGTCAGTCCCTTATTGTGAAGAAAAGAAAGTGTTATTCTTCCAAAAGTCAATCAGACTCAACATGCAAGGGGAGATTTTCCTGGATCTGCACCTGGTTAATTGGATCACCTGGGTGCAGTGAGTATCGGCATGTCGGAGCGCACACCTGCAAAGCCCTTAAGTTCCTGCTGCCCTATCAGATAATTGGTAATCGCTGTTGCACCCTTGTCGCGGGAATGAAAACCATACTATTCACTTCTGTGTGATGACAAATTTATAAATTACTGAAGGATGACTTGAGAGCTGAAGGTGCAAGAATTATTTTCTAGGGGGGTCTGGAGTCTGGATTAGGGCCACAAATGGAAGTTGGGTTAGGGCGACCAACTAGAGTTAGGTCAGGGCCAGATTTAAGTTGAGTAGCAGTTAGAGTCAGGATAATAAGGGATGTGGCCACAACTTCCACAATTTTACCACTGCTTCTATCAGTTGTTAGTGGAAACCTAGACATTTTGGCCTTTGTACAGATCTGACTGGTCTGACTATGAGCGACAAACATGTTTTTTATATCTTTTGTATTTTGTATTAGCTTGCAATGAAAATGCAGCTAATTCAGGCTGTGACTCAGTTTCAGAAAAATATTGGGCCGTATTTTCCGATCGGAGGCTTCCCACGTGCGGAGGCCTCGGATCTGGAAAAAATCTACGCACTTACCTGAGGGCTCCTGAGGTGCGTATAGTTCCGATGCTGGGCCTCTCCAACTCCAAGTGCTCAGTGCCTACGTATCCCAGGGGCGCATACGGTTCGCAAGCGTCCCTGGGATCACGTGGGCCATGGGGAGCCAATCAAAGAAGGGAATCTCCCTTCATACACTTGTCAAATATATGAATGGAGATCACCCCAAAAACACTTTGGGCCAAAAATTCATCCCGCTGCGCGAGAGTACGCAGTGCGTACTCTCGCGTATTCTCTCTCCAATTGCCGGTTTTCTGCATGCCCTGCGCATGCGCTGAAAACCGGCACTTGGTCTTTTGAAAAGGGGGCGGTTCCTCGGTGCATCGCGTGCGCGCTACAGGCTGCGCGCACGCTGTGCACTTCGTGCTTTGGACGCGCAGGTAAGTACAGAAGATTTTAGAAATGGAAAAAGGAGGAGTAAGACCCACTTTTAACAAGGTAAGTAGTGAATTAAGTATTTTTTTGAATTTTTTTAACAGGTGTATCTTTTTTAGAGACTTTAAAGACAGGTAAGTTTATTTTTATAACTTTTTAAAAGATTTTAAATTTTTTCAAAAATGTAATTTTTTATTTAAAATGGTTAATTTATTTAACTATACTTATTTTATTAATGTGATGGTTTTTTTTTTAAATTTAATTGAGGTTTAGCTGTTATTTTGGGGGGGTGTAAGATTCATAGATTTCATAGCATGTATGTGAAACTTATGAATGGAAGATGGTGTGCTGCCATTGGCTCTAACTGAGTCACGTGATCCCACAGCTCGCACGAATTCACTACGCCGGTGGGATACGCAAGCACTGCCCAGCTGATGTCTGGAACATCAAGTTCGTGCGAGCTGGATCTGAAAAAGCACACGCGGAGTGAGAGATCGCGGGGAAGCCTTACCCCCGCGGGAACAGAGCGAGATCAATTTCTGGGCCTTTAAAACATTAAATAAATTTTAAAAAATCACTTAAAATTAGTTGAAATTACAATAAATTAAATATTTTAAACAAATTTAATTTTTTGAAAAAAAGAATTAAATTTTTTTACAGGGCTAAAAATAAACTTACCTTTTTTTTAAAAAAAAAGTATTTTTAAATGATAAATGAGTGGAATTTTTTTTTTCAACTCTTATCCTGGTAAAAGCAGGCCTTACGCCTGCTTTTACCAGGCGTAAGAATTTTAAGGGTTTTCTGCGGGTGGAGGGTCTCCAGAAAGCGGAACTATCCGCCCGCAGAGGCCCTTCTCCAGGGCAGGCGTCCGATCTGTCAAGAGCATTCTTGACAGATCGGAAATGCCGGTTTTCAGCGCATGTGCTGTGCATGCCTGAAACCGGCATTTCCGATGTCCCTACGGGTGTGTACACAGTGCGTACACACCCGTAAGGAATCGGAATATCCGGCCCATGATTAGGGAAGCAGACTCAGGGAGGGCAGTGTCCTGATATGTGTTGTTGCTGTATTGACTGTTCCTGTTCTGCTGGTCACCACAGACTACTTGATTCTCTTTGAAGAGAGCCAAGGGGATATTATGGGGGTGAATTTTTGTGGGAGTTCTCCCATTTGTCCGGTTCTAACTTTGGCAAAAGGGCTGCAGAAACCCTGAAAAAAAACAGCGTACTGGGACTGCAGACAATCAGCAGAACATGCACGAAAATTCACCCTCTACCAGTACATAAGCATACTTATCTATTTGGGCATTTTATTATTGAATGAACTGCTAAGCATTTTGCATAATCATTTTGTATGGACATAATAATGTAATATATGGAGCAAATCATAGAATATGATCTATACCACTTGGTTTGTACGTCTATTTATATGCATCTCCAAACTCATCAGACCGAATGCCTTTGAAAGCCACCCAGCCAATTGGTTGAGGTTCTGTGCAGTTAATGGAATTTCCTGGGTGACTTCATAACTTGTTGCAGTTATTGGTCTTTGACTATTTTTCACTTTTGCATTTAACATATTTAAATAGGAATATGGATTAAGATGGGGCAAATGACAGTTTTTACATTTCAAATATATCTCGGTGTCATTGAAATCTATCCTATTGATTTTATAAGGTATGATGGCCTAGACATTCGACATGGTTTAACCGGCAAAAAACGGGCATCTAAGCATCCCAGAAGGCTAGCTGGAATCGCGCGCATTTCTGGCCAGAAGTGCACTGCTCTTCATATCGGTGAAGAGAAAAATGGACTCACCTGAAACGGGCGTTTGGCTCCTTGCATATGCAAATAGGGGACCAAACAGCTATTTGAGGCCCCTTATGCAAAATTCGGCTGCCCTAAACGTAGCCAGCTCAGTGCCGGCTGCAATAAGGCAAACGTGTTCTACATCAGTTTCAAAGGGACCACTTGACGCCGCCACCAAAAAGTTAAAGTTTAAAAAAAATAACTGAACGTGTAGCTGGGAGGATCAACAGTGCTCCTCCTGGGTCCACCACAGTGCCGAAGACCGTTACTGACCCCTGCTCAACCCCTTGCCCTCTCTTGGTCGCCTCCTGTCAGCTTCCTCCACTCTCCCGGTCGCCAACCTGCCTCCCGCTGATCCCCCCCCGCCCGGACCGCTGCCGGCGACGCATTGGACTGAAATTTAAATCCGCTTCGCCGATGCGCTGACTGGGGATGTCCAACAGGTTTCTGAAGCTTAACGGTCCCATGTAAATGAGGCCCGAGGCCCATTATCAGATGAATCTGAAAGCCACAAGCTGAATGGTTACACTGACTTTAGAAAATAAAGTGCTTTTCCTTAATCTGTTCTAATAAGGGCCTGAGCGACATTTTGCCAGCTAAGTTTAAAAGTTGTTAATAGACTCGTATGCATACTATTAGGGAAATTTATTGGAGACAATGGAGTATTTTTTTCCTCTGTAAATTTACAAAAATATTTTTACTGCCTGTTTATAATAGTTAAGTGAAATAGTTTATTAACTTTACAGACAGTGCAAATATATCATGAAATGCAATGTGTTGACACTAACCTGGGTGTTTCAAATAGTATGGTAAATGCAGGGGAAGAATGAAGCTGACTCAAGTCAAAGAACGCTGAGACTGGTCAATTACAATGTTAACTTGCAGCTGCAAAAAGAAATGCTGTTGGAAGTGAGAGAATATCAATAATCTCTCCACTGCCTTAATGGTTCAATCTATAACATTGTTCATCAGAACAGCTTGTGTTTTGAGCAGGACAAATCTTGACAATAAAATATGAGTGGCCAATTGGAATTTTGAGAGAGCCAGAGCCATTGGCTCTCAGAATTAAAAAATTGTCCTTATAGTCTGTTGATTCATGTTAATTTGGCTGCTCATTCGTTAAATTATTCAATATGTAGACTATGCTACCTTTTTAATAAGCAAGTTACAGTGTCAGCTGAAAAATTCACGTTGCACAATATCTGCTTTGTGATGATCACCCACGTCTATAATGCAGTATCATTTTTATGTACTTAAACAACAGTTTAGAAACCACAGCTTATTAAATAGGATAGAGCATGAAAAAGATGTTGCTGGATAGAGAATGCTATTAGAATATAGACAATCTCCATTTTAAATGGGTAAAAGACCCCATAAATGTTGCAAATGTGAAATTAAAAACAGAAAATGGAAATACACAGCAGTGTATTAGTTATCATCTGAAAGAGGAAAGACAGACTAAAGTTCCAGAGCTGATGAGGGTTTCCGCACAAGAATTCACCTGTTTTTCTATTCCGTGATACTGATGAATTTGATGGCTATTTCCTGAATTTTTTTTGTTTTACTTCAATTTGATTGATGTACCTTTGCAATAAATGTCATAACAAAATACAATTGATCTCACATCATTCGACATCAGAGACTAACATGTATTTTAGTCATACTAGTAACAGATACAGTGTAGTACATTTCCTTCATTTGTGAACAGGGAATATGATGGGCTGGGGTTGAGGGGCTTGGGAAATTTGTGCTGAGTGGTTGCCCTGAAAGTGCACTGCGAGCATTTTCCAACTACACTGCTGGGTGCCCAAGAGGCTCATGCTGCTGGATTGCACGGGCCTCATTAAAGCTTTGAAAATTATGTAAGTGCGGGCACGGCTTACCTCTATTGTATTTTGTGTGATTTGTTTAAACCTGGCACACTTCCACATACTGAACTTTAAAACGAAGGCTCTCAACGGTGTGTGTTTGCTGATCTTCCAAATTACAGTAAAATACCTGTGTTTGGCTTACTGCTGTTGCATATATGGTTTATTTTTTCATTTTTACATTTGAAAGTTTAATTTCATATCTTACTTTTTTTTGCATTTTTTCCACTTTATTTTTTTCACTTTCAGGAAAGTTCACTGCAACAGCCTCCACTGGTAAGGTGGACATGCCTCTGGGAATTCCTCTTGTCCTCATAGAACTAGAGGAAGGGGAGGAGTTCCACAAGAATGAGCAGTAGCAGGTGTTCCTGCATCAGAGGCAGTCAAGCCTGACCAGCTCTTACCTAGGGAGACGAGTGTTTTTTAAAATTTGTTTATGGGATGTGGACGTCATTGGCAAGGCTAGCATTTATTGCCCATCCCTAATTGCCCTTGAGAAGGTGGTGGTAAGCCGCCTTCTTGAACCGCTGCAGTCCGTGTGGCGAAGGTACTCCCACAGTGCTGTTAGGTAGGGAGTTCCAGGATTTTGACACAGCGACGATGAAGGAACGGCAATAGACTTCTAAGTCAGGATGGTGTGTGACTTGGAGGGGAACTTGAAGGTAGTGGTGTTCCCATGCGTCTTCTGCCCTTGTCCTTCTAGGTGGAAGAGGTCGCGGGTTTGGGAGGTGCTGCCGAAGAAGTCTTGGCGAGTTGCTGCAGTGCATCTTGTAGATGGTACACACTATGGCCACGGTACGGCGGTGGTGGAGGGAGTGAATGTTTAAGGTGGTGGAAAGGGTGCCAATCAAACGAGCTGCTTTGTCCTGGATGGTGTCGAGCTTCCTGAATGTTGTTGGAGCTGCATTCATCCAGGCAAGTGGAGAGTATTCCATCACAATCCTTACTTGTGCCTTGTAGATGGTGGAAAGACTTTCGGGAGTCAGGAGGTGAGACACTCGCCGCAGAATACCTAGCCTCTGACCTGCTCTTGTTGCCACACTTCATGTGGCTGGTCCAGTTAAGTTTCTGGTCAATGGTGACCCCCATGATGTTGATGGTGGGGGATTCGGTGATGGTAATGCTGTTGAATGTCAAGGGGATGTTGTTGGAGATAGTAATTGCCTGGCACATCTGTGGCGCGAATGTTACCTGCCAATTATCAGTCCAAGCCTGAACGTCGTCCAGGTCTTGTTGCATGTGGGCATGGACTGCTTCATTATCTGAGGAGTTGTGAATGCCGCTGAACACTGTGCAGTCATCAGCGAACATCCCCATTTCTGACCTTATGTTGGAGCGAAGGTCATTGATGAAGCAGCTGAAGATGGTTGGGCCTAGGACACTGCCCTGAGGTACTCCTGCAGCGATGTACTGAGGCTGTGATGATTGACCTTCAACCATCACAACCATCTTCCTTTGTGTTAGGTATGACTCCAGCCAGTGGAGAGTTTTCTCCCTGATTCCCATTGACTTCAGTTTTACTAGGGCTCCTTGATGCTACACTCGGTCAAATGCTGCATTGATGTCAAGGGCAGTCACTCTCACCTCACCTCTGGAATTCAGCTCCTTTGTCCATGTTTGGACCAAGGCTGTAATGAAGTCAGGAGCTGAGTGGTCTTGGCAGAACCCAAAGTGGGCATCAGTGAGCAGGTTATTGGTGAGTAAGTGCCGCATGATAGCACTGTTGATGACACCTTCCATCACTTTGCTGATGATTGAGTGTAGACTGATGGGGCGGTAATTGGCCGGATTGGATTTGTCATGCTTTTTGTGGACAGAACATACCTGGGCAGTTTTCCACATTGTCGGATAGATGTCAGTGTTGTAGCTGTACTGGAACAGCTTGGCTAGAGGCGCGGCTAGTTCTGGAGCACAAGTCTTCAGCACGATAAACGGGATGTTGTCGGGGCCCATAGCCTTTGCTGTATCCAGTGCACTCAGCCGTTTCTTGATATCACGTGGAGTGAATCGAATTGGCTGAAGACTGGCTTCTGTGATGGTGGGGTCCTCAGGCGTAGGCTGATATGGATCATCCACTCAGCACTTCTGGCTGAAGATGGTTGCAAACGCTTCAGCCTTGTCTTTTGCACTCACGTGCTGGGCTCCACCATCATTGAGGATGGGGATATTCATGGAGCCTCCTCCCGTTAGTTGTTTAATGGTCCACCACCATTCACGACTGGTTGTGGCAGGACTGCAGAGCTTTGATCTGTTCCGTTGATTGTGGGATCGCTTAGCCCTGTCTATAGCATGCTGCTTCCGCTTTTTAGCATGCATGTAGTCCTGTGTTGCAGCTTCCCCAGGCTGGCACCTCATTTTTAGGTACGCCTGGTGCTGTTCCTGGCATGCTCTTCTGCACTCCTTATTGAACCAGGATTGGTCCCCTGGCTAGATGGTAATGGTGGAGTGAGGGATATGCCGGGCCATGAGGTTACAGATTGTGGTGGAATACAATTCTGCTGCTGCTGATGGCCCATAGCGCCTCATGGATGCCCAGTTTTGAGCTGCTAGATCAGTTCTAAATCTATCCCATTTAACACAATGGTATTGCCACACAACTCGATGGAGGGTGTCCTCAGTGTGAAGACGGGACTTTGTCTCCACAATGTCGGTAGCAGTGACCACCGCACAAATACTGTCAAGGACAGATGCATCTGTGACAGGTAGATTGGTGAGGACGAAGTCAAGTAGGTTTTTCCCTTGTGTTGGTTCTCTCACCACCTGTCGCAGGCCCAGACTGGCAGCTATGTCCTTCAGGGCTCGGCCAGTAGTGGTTCTACGAGCCACTCTTGGTGATAGACATTGAAGTCCCCAACCCAGAGTACATTCTGTGCCCTTGCTACTCTCAGTGCTTCTTCCAGGTGTTGTTCAACATGGAGGAGTATTGATTCATCAGCTGAGGGAGGGCAATAGGCGATAATCAGCAGAAGGTTTCCTTGCCCATGCTTGACCTGAAGCCATGAGACTTCATGGGGTCCGGAGTCAATTTTGAGGATTCCCAGGGCCACTCCTGCCCGTCTGTATACCACTGTGCCGCCACCCCAGGGATGGTGATGGAGGAGTTTGGGACATTGGCTGAAAGGTATGATTCTGAGAGTATGACTATGTCAGGCTGTTGCTTGACTAGTCTGTGGGACAGCTCTCCCAATTTTGGCACAAGTCCCCAGATGTTGGTGAGGAGGACTTTGCAGTGTCGACTGGGCCGGATGTGCCGTTGCCGTGTTCGTAGCCGGTGCCGGGTGATCCGTCCGGTTTCATTCTTATTACTGTGTTTCGTAGTGGTTTGTTACAACTGAGTGACTTGCTAGGCCATTTCAGAGGGCAGTTAACAGTCAACCACATTGCTGTGGGTCTGGAGTCACATATAGGCCAGACCAGGTAAGGACGGCAGATTTCCTTCCCTAAAGGGCATTAGTGAACCATTTGGGTTTTTACGACAGTCCGATAGTTTCATGGTTACCATTACTGATACTAGCTTTTTATTCCAGATTTATTTAATTAACTGAATTTAAAGTGAAAATAAAGTGGAATTTGAACTCTCGATGGATCATTCGTCCAGGCCTCTGGATTTACTAGCCCAGTGACATTACCACTATGCTACCGTTCCCGCGGGTGTATTTTTCGCCAGAATTACTTGGATATGTTTGAGAAACTCTGTTTTCCCTCCTTACATTCCACGTTGCCATTTCCTGTAGTCCAATCTTGTAACTTTGTCCATGGCTGTGTCAGTGAAAGTCAATATTGCCTTTTTATTATATGGAACCGTTTCTTTTGAAGCTGCCTCAGGTGGCATAAGTCAATTTATGTTCTACCACTGTGCATATCAGGTCACTAATGCATTGTTTACCAGGGCGAAGGACTTGCTCACTTTTCCAAAGGAAATCAACCAACAACAACAGAGGGCTCTTCACTTAGGTAGCCATGTTCAGAAGAGTACAGGGCCAAAAGAGCAACTTTTAAGAATGCTACAGCATTTATAAATAGGAAGAGGTTCCATTCAATTAATATACATATTGAATGTGGATACTCAGGAAATTGCCAGAACACATTTATCCTACAACGGTCGAGTGTGCCACCATTAATTAATGAACTTTCAAGACTAAATGATGGATCTTGTAGAGTTGTAGCTCATGAAGTCAGTCTTAAATCCATGAACTGCAGCTGAAAGAAAATATAGGCACATAAATTAGGTATTTTTGTTGAGTGTTGGTTTAGCGGTGGCCTCTTTAATCCAGTAACAATACTTTGAGAAGCTACAGAATTGCCGTGGTCTCCTTCTGCCTGTGTCTGGCAGGAAATCAACTTGCCGAAGCAGATTCCCACCAGAAACCTGCTCCAAGTTAAAATGCGCCCAAGGAACATTAAGTACACACTTACCGTGGCAAACTTCCTCAACATATTAAACTCTCGCATATGAGCTGATGCAATGATTATTGAAATTACATTCAATTGCCTTGCCATCTCTTTCCATGCAACGCAGACAACTGCTTCAGAGGAAGCCTCCCTTGGACCTGTAGTAGGAACACTCTTTTGCTGCAACTCTGACAGCATTTTCTTCAGGGCTCTGTTGGTAATCCTGAAGACAATGCTGAGGGGTTGCAGCAAAGACTTATTTGGAAAATAAAAGCACATGATATTAAAGGGATGGTAGTAACTTGGGTTTGACATTAGCTAAGGGATAAGAGGCAGAAAGTAGTGGTGAACGGATGTTTTTCTGACTGGAGGGAAGTATGCAGTGGGGTCCCTGGGGGTCGGTATTAGGACTATTGCTTTTCTTCTTATATATGAATGACTCTGATTTGGGTATAGGGAATACAGTTTGCGGGTGATACAAAGCTTGGCAACGTAGTAAATAGTCAACGGGATAGTAGCATACTTCAGGAGGACATAGACAGACTGGTGAAATGGGCAGACATATGGATATTGACTCGCAGCGCCCCAAGAGGGATGTGGGGCGCTTCCAGTAGCACCCTGCTTCCCTCTTGGGGCGCAACCACTGAATTTTCGGCGCGGGGGCGCTAAATTTTCCGAAGTTAGCGTCCCGAATGGAGTCACATTTAGGGGAGACTAGGTAAGGATGGCAGATTTCCTTCCCTAAAGGGCATTAGTGAACCAAATTGTTTTTTACGACATTGGTTTTCATGGTCACCATTACTGATACTAGCTTTTTATTCCAGATTTATTTAATTAGCTGAATATAAATTCCCCAGCTGCCATGGTGGGATTTGAGCTCATGGGCTCGATTTTGCCATTGGGGTCGGGCTGGGGCGTGTCAGGTGGTTTTTATGTCAGGACCCCGACTCCGATGTGAAGTGGGAAAAAAGTGCGATTTTCCCCTAATTGGGCACTTGATTTCCAGCGTGTGGGAACCCCTGGCCCAATTAGTCTTTCCATCCTGAAAGTTGCCTCCGATGACGTCATCAGTGCTGCTGGACTTAAGGCCTGCAAGCAGCCTTGCTTCTTCTGGAGACTGCAAACTTTATGCCCATTGTTGTGATCGCTTCATTCAGCAAATATATCCAGCAGTAGGCCAAAGTGTGCTCCACGGTTTGATGACGGCGCCCTGCAAGCTCTGGTGGAGGGAGCAAGATCAAATAAGAGGTGCTCTTCCCTTCCTCAGGGAGGAAAAAGCCTCCCCAGCAGACTAAAGCTGTGTGGATGCAAGTGGCCCAGGAGGTCAACTCAATGTCTGTGTGCCGCAGAACCTGGCTGCAGTGCAGGAAGAGGTTTCATGACCTTCTCCGCACAGGAAAAGTGAGTATGCCTTTCCCATCACCCTCAATCTGATCCCCATCGCCTCTCCTCACCAGCACTCAGCTTTGCCAACCTCTTCCTCCACATCCCACTTGACACTGACATCCCTGCACCCTTACCCATTCTCTCTCTCTGTATGTTCACATTCACTTAACTATTCGACTATGCAGCCCTCACACTCCCTATCGCTGTGATGCTATGACAACAACTTACAAAATTGAGAGGTCGCACAACACCAGGTTATAGTCCAACAGTTTTATTTGAAATCACAAGCTTTCGGAGCTATCGATTTGCTCCTTAGCTCCGAAAGCTTGTGATTTCAAATAAAACTGTTGGACTATAACCTGGTGTTGTGCGACCTCTCAATTTTGTCCACCCCAGTCCAACACCGGCATCTCCGCATCATAACAACTTACAACACATAGGGAGGGCCCTTGTTCTTGGCACCTCACTCCATCTTTGTCTGCTTCTAAGCATCTATGCTATGGAATCTCTACACTCACTCCTTCATTTTCAATCAAACTCCACTTGTGTCCCTCATTACAGGAAAAGAGAGCCCACAATAAGAGGGAGAGGGCGAGGACAGTAGGAGGGCCACCCTCAGTAGCCCAGCTCACCACTGCGGAGGAGGCGGCCCTGGAGATTGTGGGAGTGGAGGAGGATGCGCAAGTGGGGGACGGACAGACGGGTGCATCACAGCAAGCTGGTGACAGAATAGCTTTGCATCTCTCTCATTGACATTGCATGAGTAACTGATAATGATTCTGAAGGTCTAACAGATTGACTTATGATCATCTGCACAATTCAATGTGCATGCAAACTTTACCTCACATCTCCAACTCTTTCCTTTACTCCCCCAAAGGACCATCGACAGCCCCCGTCCCCACTGTCCAAGAGGAAGAGCCTGAGCTTCAAGACTCCTCAGAGGAAGCTGCAACCTTTGAAGGCGTAGCGTCAGCAGAATTCAGCGCACCCAGTACCATCGCAGACACTCACAACTCGGTGGGAACTGCGCGAGATAGTGTAGTGTTGTCACCTGGTGTATCACAGCTCACAAGTGAGCATCAGCAGATGGTGGAGACAGGGACAGCAGTGGAGAGTCCTCATCGGAGGGCGCAGGACTCTGCCAGCTCGGCTCAGCTGCATGTCGACCCTGTGCCTCCGGGTCCATCCAGAAGAAGAGTGGTGCTGGAACTCCAGGAGCAGGTGCAGGAGACTCTGGCAGGTTTAGTCTCCAGGGTCGCTGCGAGTGTGGAGCGAATGGAGGAGTCCATCGCTAACATGAGCAGAGCCTTTGTGGAGGCGTTGGCGCATGAACGCATCACCACGGAAAGGATGGCAACCTCCGTGGAAAGGATGGCTACCGTAGAGGAGAGGATGGCTACGGCCATGGAGGAGCTTAGTCGCCAGGGTCGTGAAAACATGGTCATTGTTCAGAATAGACTGACATCTCTTGAGGAGCGATGGTCAGCTATTGAGCAGAGAAACCAGACTTTCATGGAAGTCCTCTGAGTAGGACTTCCAGCGCAGAAACGGGTCCTCATGGCCCCCCTGACGTGTAGAAAGGGGCTGTCCAGCCACTTGCTAGCTCTGATGTGGGGCTGACCCATGAGAGGGATGTTGGTGGCAGACAACAAGGAAGTGGGGACTCCTCTGCAAGCGCTCACACGACCATGCCACTGCAGAGCTCTCGGTCAGAGCCCCACCATAGTCCCCACCCAACTGAGATCGGCGTCTCAACCCCTGCACAGCCGCAGGAGTAGCAGACTGTTCCTGAGCCCTCACAGGTTCGCAACCCCAGAGGACGCCCGCCAAAGGTGTCGAGACAGGAGCAGCAAGAAAGTGAGCAAGGGGCCTCCACATCTGCTGAAGCCACAGAGGAATACCACGTAGGAGCACGCGTAAGAGGAAGATAAAGCACAAGTAGTCACAAGGGTAGTCACTTGGGTGTAATGTTGTGTTTAATTTTGAAAAGCCATCAGTTGCTTATTGTCATAAAAATTCTGATGGCAAACTGTTGCAGTTGTGGCGTGTGTCATTTCGCTAATGGAACTTCCACTTCCACTTCCACATTGAGGGCTTAGGGCGACTTGCAATTGTCAGTATGGTGGTCAGAGTGATAGGAATCCGCAGGTTCTTGGCCATTGTTGATGGTCTGATAAGAAGGTGCAAGGCAAAAGTGTTTGATTGTGCAGGCTAAGCAAATCTGGCCAAGATGAGCGAGTCCCTTGCATCCCGGGCAGCAATGTGGTCGCGCGCTGGCGCCTTCTGGCCTGTGCAGCTTCAGGTGGGTGAGCAGCATCTTGGTGCTGCTGTTGGTGGTGCTGTTGTTCATGGTTCTGCTGCTGCCATGGCTGGTCTTCGTCCGAATCTGATGTCCAGGAGGAAAGGAAATAAATGGTTCCCATGCTTCTGGTATATGCCTCACTTCAGGAAGCGCTCAGTCAAGGTGGCGAGAGGGGTTTCCCAGGAGGTCGCACTGGAGATGGGTGTCAGGCTCCAAACTTCCACAACAATGAGTATGCCTGCTAAAAGTTACCCAGACCTGATACAACAACGTTCTGCCACCTGCAAATGATGATTGGTGAAAACTCCTTTTTAATGGTGGAGCTGCAGCTGTTAGTAAGGAATCCACTTGTGAGGCCGCCAGGATTCACTGGCGTGTTCCAGAGGAGACGTGCAGGACGGGGGAAATGTGTTTAAATCAGAAAGGCCTCTCAAAATGGGATTATAGAGGCACTTAACTGGTCCTTAAGGGCCTATCCCGCCTCTTGGAGGCGGGATGGAAACGGGTTCAGAAAATACACATTTGGGAAAATTGCATGGAGGGGGGATCGGGCCCGCCCGCCATATTTTGCGATTTTACCACCTCACTCGCCTCCAATCCCGCCTCCTCGGGCCTGGCACAATCGAGCCCCATGTCTCCAGATCATTGTAATCCAGTAACATAACCACTATGCTACCGTACCCGTGTCCTGGACTTTTATTTTCCAAGTAGTATGTGGCCTTCTTATTCTTTCTACCAAAATGCACCACCTCACACTTACCTATATTGAAATTAATTTGCCAATTACATGCCCATTCTGCAAGTTTACTAACGTCTTCTTGTATTTTAAACCACTTGTGATCTGAACTGGATATCATGTCTTTCACACTTGCCCTCACATGTGTGCCAATCATTCTGAAAGCAGCTGAAATACTTCAGTGAGACAAAGCTGGATACGAATCATTAAGCTGCCTAATTTTACAGATGGCAAGTGAACGTACAATGTAATAGATGCAATCAAATCTCACCTTGATTCAAGTACAACAGAACCCTCTTTGAGAACAAGAAAAATAATAAACATATGCCATACAATGCCTATTAGTGGATTTGGCTAACTGCTGAAGGTTAGCCTGCTAAATCTGACTGTTTTTGGGCTTGCGATGAGCAAGTTTCCCCTCGCTGGGCATAACTCTCTCCCCAGACCTCACTTGCTGACTGATTACTCCTGTGCCCATTTGTTCTTTCCTTTCTCCAGCAAGTGGGAGGGCTGTACCTCTGACTTCTTCCCCATTCAATGGGCTCGATTTTCATGGGGAAAGTGGGTTGGGGGCGGGGGGGCTCTGATACAGGCGGGAAACCAGGGAGAATGGGTTTCCCACAGGCCCTGCCAACTTTAACGGCAGGGCCTGATTTGCATCTAAAGCCTTTGTTTCCCACCCGCAGCCAGCCAGATGGAGAGGCTGGCTGGCTGTGGGCGGGTAGGCCTGCGGCACTAGGCCACATAGAGGAGGGAGGGGGGGATCGGGTGGGGGCTGGTGCCGGCGTCCGGAGGATCGGGAGGGGTGGGTAGAAGGAAAATCGGGGTTGTCGAGGGATCGGGGTGGGGGGGGATGAAGGAAGATCGGGGCTGACGAGGGATCGGGGTGGGGGGGGACGAAGGAAGATCAGGGGCTGACGAGGGATCGGGGTGTGGGGGGACGAAGGAAGATCGGGGCCTTTGAGAACGGGGGGGAAGGGAAGAGAAGATCGGGGCTGGCCACTGGAGGATCATGGCCAGCCTCAGAATTATCGGGGCAGCGTCCAGGAAGGTGATCGGAGGCCTCGTGAGGGGGGTCTCTGATCACAGTGGGTGTATTAGGCAGGAACCCTGGATCCAGGAGGTAGGTTTAATGACACTTACTTCCTGGATGCAGCAGTCCTCGCCTTGCTGTAACTGCTGGGTTTTAAGGGGTGCGTAAAACCTGTCCAGCCGCAATTAAAAACAAAATGGAGGTTAAAGAAGAGGCTTCCAGCCTCATTAAAATATTTAAATTGACATCCCGTCTCCTGGCAGCGGGTTGGCTGCCCCCCCTCCCCCCCCCGTCCCTTTCCCCATTCCGGCTCCGTTAAAACCGGAAGTGGGTGGGTTGGAGGCAAGTTCAGGTTGGGATTCTGATTTTTAACAATTTAACTACCCCCACTCTCCAAACCCACCCTTTATTTTAGGTTAAAATCCCCCCCCTATATTTCACCAATAGGTCTGCTTCCTCTCCTCCTCTCTTAGG
This sequence comes from Squalus acanthias, assembly GCA_030390025.1. Classification (NCBI taxonomy): domain Eukaryota; kingdom Metazoa; phylum Chordata; class Chondrichthyes; order Squaliformes; family Squalidae; genus Squalus; species Squalus acanthias. The sequence continues at coordinate 89,613,762 of CM059426.1, forward strand.
GTGTGGGTTTAACAAAACCATCCCCTGAGCCTGTACCCCCTTCGGAACGCAGTTATTTTTGCCAGTTCCTAATTGGACAGAGACCTGGTGGGTCCAGGTTCCGTTCCAAATTACAGCCCCCCCCTCACCTGAATAATCCAGAATTGTGCTCCTTGGATCATGCAATTTCTGGGTTGGTGTATTTACATTAATTTTATACACCTTACTTTCCTTCATAATATATCAAAACAACAAACATGCTCCCTGAGTCATCTTTCAACATAACTAAATTGCTGAAAATGGTTGTTAATTTCTTATAAATAAAGAACTTGCATTTATATAGCGTCTTTCATAACCTCTGGTCATCCCACAGACTTTCACTGCCAAAGAAGTAGTTTTGAAATGTAGTCACTGTTGTTATGTTTGTATCCAGAAAGGCCCCGTAAACAACAAGGAGATAAATGACCAGATAAACTGTTTTAATGATGTGGGTTGAGGGATAAATATTGAGCAGGACACTGGAAGAACTCTCCTGATCTTATTTGAATAGTATCAGGGGATCTTTTACATCCACCTGATATAATAAAGTATTTACAGCACAGAAACAAACCATTCGGCCCAACAGGTCTATGCCAGTGTTTATGCTCCACACGAGCTTCCTCCCACCCCTATTCATCTAACCCTATCAGCATAACCTTCTATTTCTTTCTCCCTCATGTCTTTATCTAGCTTCCCCTTGAATGCATCAATGCTATAAGAACATAAGAAATAGGAGCAGGAATAGGCCACTTGGCTCCTCGAGCCTGTTCCACCATTCAATAAGATCATGGCTGATCTTGGGCTCAAAGCCACTTTCCTGCCCGCTCCCCATAACCCTTCACTCCCTTATCTTGCAAAAGTCTGTCTATCTCCACCTTAAATGTATTTAATGACCCAGCCTCCACGGCTCTCTGGGGCAGAGAATTCCACAGATTTACGACCCTCTGAGAGAAGAAATTTCTCCTCAGCTCAGTTTTAAATGGGCGACCCTTTATTCTGAAACTATGCCCCCGAGTTCTAGTTTTCCCCACGAGGGGAAACATCCTCTCTGCATCTACCTTGTTGAGCCCCCTCAGTATCTTATATGTTTCAATACGATCACCTCTCATTCTTCTAAATTCCAATGAGTATAGGCCCAACCTGCTCAACCTTTCTTCATAAGCCAACCCCGTCATCTCAGGAATCAATCGAGTGACTCGTCTCTGAACTGCCTCCAATGTGCCTCAACTACTCCTTGTGGTAGCGAGGTCAACATTCTGACCACTCTCTGGGTAAAAAAGTTTCTCCTGAATTCCGTATTGGATTTATTAATGACTATCTGATATTTATGGCCCCTAGTTCTGGTCTCACCCGCAAGTAGAAACATCTTCTCTACGTCTACCCTATCAAACCATTTCAGAATCTTAAAGACCTCTATAAGGTCACCCCTGTCTTTTTTCTAGAGAAAAGAGCCCCAGCCTGTTCAATCTTTCCTGATAGGTATAAACTCTCAGTTGTGGTATCATTCTATTAAATCTTATTTGCACCCTCTCCAGTGCTTCTATATCCTTTTTATAATATGGAGACCAGAACTGTTCACACTACTCCAAGTGTTGTCTAACCAAGGTTCTATGCAAATTTAACATAAGTTCTCTGCTTTTCAATTCTATCCCACTAGAAACGAACCCCAGTGCTTTGTTTGCTTTTTTATGGCCTTATTAACCTGCATCACTACTTTTAGTGATCTGTGTATCTGTTCCACCAAATCCCTCTCTTCCTCTATCCCATTTAGACACGTATTTTCCAAGGAGTATGTGGTCTCCTTATTCTTCCTACCAAAATGTATACCTCGCACTTATCTATATTGAAATTCATTTGCCAATTACACTCTGCAAGTTTATTAATGTCTTCCTGTATTTTGTCGCAGTCCTCCTCTGTATTAACTACACCACCCAATTTGGTGTTATCTGCAAATTTTGAAATTGTACTTCCGATTCCCGAGTCCAAATCGTTCATGTAAATGATGAACAATAGTGGTCCTAGCACCGAGCCTTGTGGAACATCACATCCCACCATTTGCCAATTTGAGTAACTACCTTTAACTCCTACTCTCTGTTTTCTGTTTTATAGCCAGCTTGCTATCCATTCTGCTACTTGTCCCGACTCCACATGTTCTGACCTTAGTCATGAATCCACTTTGTGGTAGCTTATCGAAGGCTTTTTGGAAATCCAAATATATTACATCTACAGCATTACCCTTATCTACCCTTTCTGTTACTTCTTCAAAGAATTCATTAAAGTTGGTCAAGCATGACCTTCCCTTTTGGAATCCGCGCTGACTACTCTTTATTATATTTTCAGTTTCTAGATGTTTTTCTATTACATCTTTGAGTAAAAAGTCCATTATCTTTCCTACCACTGACGTTAAGGTAATTGGTCGATAGTTCCCTGGACTTGTTCTATCTTTTTTTATATGGGCAGAATTACTGCACTGAAGTGTCAGCCTAGATTATGTGCTCAACTCCCTGAGTGGGGATTTAACCCACAACCTTCTGTCTCAGAAGTGAGAGTGCTACTCTCATGAGCCAAGGCTGATGAACATTAGAGTCTGTTATCTGGCAGGAATCACCTCTTGAAGCACTAATTTACATCTGGATAACTCCATTGAGGTCCATACAAACAACTCATCTAAGTTTATCTGTTGTATATTGAAATTGCCCTGTCATTTTCTGTATAAACCCAGGTTTGTAACCCCTTGCGTGGTTACTAGTATTAAAGGAATTAAAATTAATATTGGTACAACTTTAAAAGTGGGTGCCGGAACAGAGAAACCTGTGGGTTCACATACACAAATCTTTGAAGGTGGCAGGACAAGTTGATAAGACTGTTTAAAAGAAAAAGCACACGGGATCCTGGGCCTTATAAAAAAAAACATAAAGTACAAAAGCAAAGAGGTTATGCTAAACATTTATAAATCACTGGTTAGGCCTCAGCTGGAGTCTTAAGTCACATTCTGGGCACCACACTATAGGATGGATGTGCAGAGGAGATTTACTAGAATTAGACCAGGGATAAGGGACATGAGTTATGTGGAGAGACTAGAGAAGCCGGGATTGTTCTCCTTAACAGAGAAGGTTAAGAGGAGATTTAAAAGAGGTGTTTAAAATTATAAAGGGTTTTGATAGAGTAGATAGGGAGATACTGTTTCCACTGGCAGGAGAGTCGGTAACCAGAGGACACATTTAAGATCATTGGCAAAAGAACCAGGGGGGGAGATGAGCAGAGATGTTTTCGGAACATAGGAACAGGGGTAGGCCACTAAGCCCCTCGAGCCTGTTCCGCCACTCAATGAGATCATGGCTGATCTGTGACCTAACTCATACCCGCCTTTGGCCCATATCCCTTAATACCTTTGGTTAACAAAAATCTATCAATCTCAGATTTAAAATTAACAATGGATTTAGCATCAATTGCCATTTGCGGAAGAGAGTTCCAAACTTCTACCACTCTTTGTGTGTAGAAGTGTTTCTTAATTACACTCTTGAAAGTTCTGGCTCTAATTTTTAGACTATGCCCTAGACTCCTCAACCAGTGGAAATAGTTTCTCTCTATCTACTCTATCTGTTCCCCTTAATATCTTGAAAACTTCGATCAGATCACCCCTTATCCTTCTAAATTCTAAGGAATACAACCCTAAATTGTGTAATCTCTCCTTGTAATTTAACCCTTGGTTTTAGCACAACATTTTGTTAAGATCTGGAATGCACGGCCTGAAAGGGTGGTGGAAGCAGATTCTATTGTAACTTTCAAAAGGGAATTGGATATATACTTGAAAAAGAAAAATTTGCAGGGCTATAGGGAAGAAACAGGGGAGTGGAACTAATTGGATAGCTCTTTTAAATAGCTGGCACAGGCATGATTGTCTGAATGACCTCCTTCTGTGCTGTAAGATTCTATGATTCTATTATAATTTAATACATGCAAAAGTCACACATAGGGAACCCACTGTATATAACATTTATTTTCTTTTAAAATTTCAAATATAAATTAAAATAATAATCACCTGAAGGTTCCGATGACCTAAAGCCAGTCACCACAGTGCCACCTAGGCAGAAGATAGAGGTAGTCTCAGGATAAGGGTTTGGCCATTAAAGACTGAGATGAGGAAGAATTTCTTCACTCAGAGGACTATAAATCTTTGGAATTCTCTACCCCAAAGGGCTGTGGATGCTGAATCGTTGAGTATATTCAAGGCTGAGTTAGATAGATTTTTGGACTCTAGAGGAATCAAGGGATATGGAGATCGGGCGGGAAAGTGGAGTTGAAGTCGAAGACCAGCCATGATCTTATTGAATGGCGGAGCAAGCTCGAAGGGCTATATGGCCCACTCGTGCTCCTGCTTCTTATGTTCTTGTGTAGATGAACTCAAAGATAAGTATGTAACAGTGCCACCTGTCTAGGAGACCAAATAATGCAGGACTCAGAAAGTTAAGTATGTGACAGAAACAGACTGACAGATAGCTTGATGCAAGTGTGACTGTGACAGAAAAAAAAGATTGAAAAAACATTGAGATAAAATGTGTTAGAGGAATCAAGTGTTACGCAACAGGAAGAATGTACAACTGTAAAACTTTTCATATATAACAGATATATATTCTATACTTGTGTAAACATATTTTTGCCAAGTGCACAGCTCTATATTTTTTTCAATATTAAAGGTTACATGTCATTAATCTTAGATTCCCTGCATCTCTGTGATATTTCATACCCCATGCTGCCTGATTTCTGTAAAGTTTAATAACAACTTACATCAATCACAGTAAGTCTAGGAAGTCTTGTAAAAGCCATTTTAGGAAATTGTATTCCTATTGTGGAGCTTTGCCACAGACATTGCATATTAGGAATGTAGGTGTGTGCTCCTCAATTATCTGTCCATTAAAATATAGATGGAAAATCATGGGAAATGTGAGCCCAAATTCACAATATATGCTCCCTGTGGGTGAGCATGAATTTTTAAGATTACCCTTCATATCTGTAATATGTGTGATATGCTAAGTACTCCCCTAGTATACGATCAATGATGACGCAGGTATTTTAGGAAGAAATGTGATATGCTTTTATGTAAAATTCCAATGTACTGTTAAACAAAGCCAAACTTTTTTTTTAATTATTCGTTCCTGGGATGTGGGTGTCAATGGCAAGGCCAGCATTTATTGCCCATCCCTAGTTGTCCTTGAGAAGGTGGTGGTGAGCCGCCTTCTTGAACCTCTGCAGTCCGTGTGGTGAAGGTACTCCCACAGTGCTGTTAGGGAGGGAGTTCCAGGATTTTGATCCAGCGACGATGAAGGAATGGTGATACACCATCCTGACTTGGAAATATGTGACTTGGAGGGGAACTTGCAGGTGATCGTGTTCCCATGTGCCTGCTGCCCTTGTCCTTCTAGGTGGTAGAGGTTGCGGGTTTGGGAGGTGCTGTCGAAGAAGCCTTGGTGAGTTGCTGCAGTGCATCTTGTAGATGGTACACGCTGCAGTCATGGTACGCCGGTGGTGGAGGGAGTGAATGTTTAAGGTGGCGGATGGGGTGCCAATCAAGAGGGCAGCTTTGTCCTGAGTATTGTTTAAGTTGCACTCACCCAGGCAAGTGGAGAGTATACCATCATACTCCAGACTTGTGCCTTGTAGATGGTGGAAAGTCTTTGGGGAGTCAGGAGGTGAGACACTCGCCGCACAATACCCAGCCTCTGACCTGCTCTTGTTGCCACAGTATTTATGTGGCTGGTCCAGTTAAGTTTCTGGTCAATGGTTACCCCCAGGATGTTGATGGTGGGGGATTCAGCGATGGTAATGTCATTGAATATCAAAGGGAGGTGCTTAGACTCTCACTTGTTGGAGATAGTCATTGCCTGGCACTTGTGTGGCGCAAAAGTTACTCGCCACTTATCAGCCCAAGCCTGAATGTCATCCAGCATATGGGCATGGACTGCTTTATTATCTGAGGAGTTGCGAATGGAACTGCACACTGTGCAATCATCAGCGAGCATCCCCACTTCTAACCTTATGATGGAGGGAAGGTCATTGATGAAGCAGCTGAAGATGGTTGGGCCTAGGACAGTGCTCTGAGGAACTCCTGCAGCAATGTCCTGGGGCTGAGATGATTGATTTCCAACAACCACAACCATCTTCCTTTGTGTTAGCTATGACTCCAGCCAGTGGAGAGTTTTCCCCCTGATTCCCATTGACTTCAATTTTACTAGGGCTCCTTGATGCCACACTCAGTCAAATGCTGCCTTGATGTCAAGGGCAGTCACTATCACCTCACCTCTGGACTTCAGCTCTTTTGTCCATGTTTGGACCAAGGCTCTAATGAGGTGTGGAGCCGAGTGGTCCTGGCAGAACCCAAACTGAGCATCAATGAGCAGGTTGTTGGTGAGTAAGTGCCACTTGATAGCACAGTTTTCCACATTGTCGGATAGATGCCAGTGTTGTAGCTGTACTGGAACAGCTTGGCTAGAGATGCGGCTAGTTCTGGAGCACAAGTCTTGAGTATGATAGCCGGGATGTTGTCGGGGCCCATAACCTTTGCTGTATGCAGTGCGCTCAGCCGTTTCTTGATATCATGTGGAGTGAAACGAATTGGCTGAAGACTGGCTTCTGTGATGGTGGTGACCTCAGGAAGAGGCCGGCATGTCTGGCTGAAGGTGCTTGCAAACAATTCGCCTTGTCTTTTGCACTTATGTGCTGGGTTCTGCTATCATTGAGGATGGGGCTGTTGATGGAGCCTCCTCCTCCCGTTAGTTCCTTAATTGTCCACCACCATTCACGACTGGATGTGGCAGGACTGCAGAGCTTTGATCTGATCTATTGATTGTCTGTCTATAGCATGCTGCTTCCGCTGTTTAGCATGCTTGTAGTCCTATATTGCAGCTTTCCCAGGTTGGCACTTCATTTTTAGGTACGCCTGGTGCTGTTCCTGGCATGTTCTTCTGCACTCCTCATTGAACCAGGGTTGGTCCCCTGGCCTGATGGTAATGGTAGAGAGAGTGATATGCTGTGTCATGAGGTTACAAATTGTGGTGGAATGCAATTCTACTGCTGCTGATGGCCCACGGCGTCTCATAGATGTCTCCACAAGGACTTTGCGGTGGTCACTGCTACCAATACTGTCATGGTCGAATGCATCTGCAATAGGTAGATTGGTGAGGACGAGGTCAAGTAGGTGTTTCCCTCGTGTTGGTTCTCTCACCACCTGCCGCAGGCCCAGTCTGGCAGCAATGTCCTTCAGGACTCAGCCAGCTCGGTCAGTAGTGATACTACTGAGCCACTCTCGGTGATGGACATTGAAGTCCACCACCCAGAGTGCATTCTGTGCCCTTGCTACTCTCATTGCTTATTCCAAGTGGTGTTTAACATAGAGGAGTACTGATTCATCAGCTGAGGGATGGTGGGAGGTTGTGTTCAGCAGGAGGTTCCCTTGCCCATGCTTGACCTGAAGCCATGAGACTTGTTGGTGTCCGGAGTCAATGATGTGACTCCAGGATGGGACGTTTCCTCCCTGATGCCAGGGTCAAGAATGTCACTGAGTGACTGCAGGACATTGTGAGGGGGGAGGGGGGAGTGGTCCATATCGGTGCCAACGACATAGGTAGAAAGAGGGATGAGGTCCTGCATGCAGATTTTAGGGAGCTAGGAAAGAGATTAAAAAGCAGGACCTCAAAGGTAGTAACTCTGGATTACTCCCGGTGCCACGTGCTAGTGAGTACAGAAATAGGAGGATAGAGCAGATGAATGCGTGGCTGGAGAGATGGTGCAGGAGGGAGGGCTTTAGATTCCTGAGGCATTGGGACCGTTTCTGGGGGAGGTGGGACCTGTACAAGCCGGACAGGTTGCACCTCAACAGCACCAGGACGAATATCCTCGCCGGGGGGTTGCTAATGCTGTTGGGGAGGGTTTAAACTAGCTTGGTAGGGGGATGGGAACCTGAGAGTGGATTCAGAAGGGAGAAAAGCAAAGCTGGAAATGGAAGGCAGAAAATTAGTAAGCGAGTTTGGAAGGCAGAGGAAACAAAAGCTAGAAAATAGACAACAAGGGAGTTTGGCAGTGCTAAATGGTATATACTTCAATGCAAGGAGTCTAGGGAATAAAGCAGATGAGCTGAGGGCACAGAGAGACACGTGGGAGTATGATATTTTAGCTATTACTGAGACATGGCTGAAAGAAGGGCAGGAATGGCAGCTCAACATTCCTGATTACAGGGTTTTCAGACGAGATAGAGAGGGGGATAAAAAAGGAGGGGGGGGTCGCAATATTGATTAAAGAAACAATTACAGCTGTGAGGGGGGATGATATCTTAGAAGGATCATCCAATGAGGCCATATGGGTTGAATTGAAAAACTAAAAAGAGGCAATCACAAAGTTGGGAGTGTACTATAGACCCCCAAACAGTCAGAGGGAGATAGAAGAGCAAATATGTAGGCAAATATCTAAGATGTGCAAAAATAAGGCAGTAATAGTAGGGGATTTCAACTTCCCTAATATTAACTGGGATACAATTAGTGGAAAAGGTATAAAGGGAGCAGAATTCTTAAAATGCATTTAGGAGAATTTTTTTAGCTAGTACATAGCAAGCCCAACAAGAGAGGGGACAGTTCTGGACCTAGTTTTAGGAAATGAAGCTGGGCAGGTGGCAAGGGTATCAGTGGGAGTGCATATTGGTGGTAGTGAACATAATTCAGTTAGATTTAGGGTTGTTTTGGAAAAGGACAAGGACAGACCAGGAATAAAAGTTCTCAATTGGGGAAAAGCTAATTTTACTAAGCTGAGATGTGATTTAGCCAAAGTGGACTAGAGACAGAAACTTGAAGGTAAATCAGTGTCAGAGCAGTGGAAGGCATTCAAGGAGGAGATAGTGAGGGTTCAGAGCAAGTATGTTCCCTTAAAGAAAAAGGGTGGGACTAACAAATCTAGAGCTCCCTGGATGTCAAGGGGCATACAGGGTAGGATAAAGAAAAAAAGGGAAGTTTATGACAGATACCGAGGGCTCAATACTGTAGAAAGTCTAGAGGAGTATAGAAAGTGCAGGGGTGAAATTAAAAAGGAAATTAGGAAAGCAAAGAGAGGGCATGAAAAAACATTGGCAAGTAAAATCAAGGAAAACCCAAAGACGTTTTATAAATACATTAAGAGCAAGAGGATAACTAAAGTAAGAGTAGGGCCTATTAGAGACCAAAAAGGTAACCTGTGTGTGCAGGCGGAAGACATGGGTATGGTTCTTAATGAATACTTTGCATCTGTTTTCACAAAAGAGAGGGACAATGCAGACATTGCAATCAGGTAGGAGGAGTGTGAAATATTAGATGAAATAAACATAGTGAAAGAGGAAGTATTAAGGGGTTTAGCATCATTGAAAGTGGCTAAATCCCCAGGCCCGGATGAAATGTATCCCAGACTGTTAAGAGAAGTAAGAGAGGAAATAGCAGAGGCTCTGACCATCATTTTACAATCCTCTCTGACTACTGGTGTGGTGTCGGAGGACTGGAGGACTGCTAACGTGGTACCGTTGTTTAAAAAGGGAGAAAGAGATAGACCGAGTAATTACAGGCCAGTCAGCCTAACCTCGGTGGTGGGAAAATTATTGGAAAAAATTCTGGGGGACAGGATAAATCTTCATTTAGAAAGACTCTGATTAATCAGGGACAGTGAGCATGGATTTGTTAAGGGAAGGTCGTGTCTGACTAACTTGATTGAATTTTTTGAGGAGGTAACAAGGAGGGTCGATGAGGGTAGTGCATTTGATGTAGTCTATACGGATTCTATCAAGGCTTTTGATAAGGTTCCGCATGGCAGACTGATCATGACAGTGAAAGCCCATGGGATCCAAGGCAAAGTGGCAAGTTAGATCCAAAATTGGCTCAGAGGCAGGAAACAAAGGGTAATAGTCGAAGGGTGTTTTTGTGACTGGAAGGCTGTTTCCAGTGGAGTTCCGCAGGGCTCAGTACTGGGTCCTTTGCTTTTTGTGGTATATATCAATGATATGGACTTGAATGTAGGAAGTATGATTAAGAGGTTTGCAGATGATACAAAAATTGGCCGTGTGGTTGATAATGAAGAAGAAAGCTGTCGACTGCAGGAAGATATCAATGGACTGGTCAGGTGGGCAGAACAGTGGCAAATGGAATTCAATCCAGAGAACTGTGAGGTAATGCATTTGGGGAGGGCTAACAAGGCAAGGGAATACACAATAAATGGTAGGACACTGAGAAGTGCAGAGGATCAGAGGGTCCTTGGAGTGCATGTCCACAGATCCCTGAAGGTAGCAGGACAGGTAGATAAGGTGGTTAAGAAGGTATACGAGATACTTGCCTTTATTAGCCGAGGCACAGAATATAAGAGCAGGGAGGTTTTGCTTGAACTGCATAAAACACTAGTTAGGCCGCAGCTAGAATACTGCGTGCAGTTCTGGTCACCACATTACAGTAAGGATGTGATTGCACTAGAGGGGGTGCAGAGGAGATTTACGAGGATGTTGCCTGGGCTGGGGAATTTTAGCTATGAGGAAAGATTGGATAGGCTGGGTTTGTTTTCTTTGGAACAGAGGAGGCTGAGGGGAGACCTAATTGAGATATATAAAATTATGAGGGCCTAGATAGAGTGGATAGGAAGGACCTATTTCCCTTAGCAGAAGGGTCAATAACCAGGGGGCATAGATTTAAAGTAATTGGTTTAAAGTAGGAGTTTTATAGGGGATTTGAAGAGATTTCTTTTGACCCAGAGGGTGGTGCGGGTCTGGAACTCACTGCCTGAAAGGGTGGTAGAGGCAAAAACCATCATCACATTTAAAAAGTACTTGGATATGTACTTGAAGTGCTGTAACCTACAAGGCTACAGACCAAGTGCTGGAAAGTGGGATTAGGGTGGATAGCCGAATGGCCTCCCTCCATGCTGTAAATTTCTATGATAATGTTGAGGACTCTCAGGGCCACTCCCTCTGACTGTTTACCACTGTGCCGCCACCTCTGGTGGATCTGTCTTACCGGCGGGACAGGACATACCCAGGGATGATGGTGGAGGATTCTGGGACATTGACTGAAAGGTATGATTCTGTGATATGACTTCTTCAGGCTGTCAGTCTGTGGGACAGCTCTCCCAATTTTGGCACAAATCCCCAGATGGTAGATGGACTTTACAGGGTCACCTAGGCTGGGTGTGCCTAGGTTGATGCCAGGTGGTTCATCCGATTTCATTCTTATTACTGCTTTTCGTAGCAGTTTGTTACAACTGAGTGGCTTGCTAGGCCCTTTCAGAGGGCAGTTAAGAGTCAACCACATTGCTGTGGGTCTGGAGTCACATATAGGCCAGACCAGACAGCAGATTTTCTTCCTAAAGGACATTAATGAACCAGATGTGATTTTTACGACAATGACTATCACTGGTACTAGCTTTTTATTCCAGATTTATTTAATTTACTGAATTTAAATTCCCCAGTAGCCATGGTGGGATTTGAATTCATGTCTGCCAGGTCTGTAGCCCAGGCCTCTGGATTACTAGTCCAGTAACATAACCAGTATGCTACCATTCCTGGCCTCAAATATATGACAACTTTATTTAAGAATGTTTTGATGTACAGTATTACTTGGAAGGTTTGCTGAAGTTTCCAGAATTAACCAAATTGTGGAGCTTCTGGAGTATAACGTGATACACAAAGAGGACCACAGACCAATGAATGAAGGGTCACAGACCTGAAACGTTAACTCTGTTTCTCTCTCCACGGATGCTGCCTGGCCTGCTGAGTGTTTCCAGCATTTTCTGTTGTCATGTTGGATCAATTTTTTTTGTCTTTCAGAATTTTTCTTAGAAATAGGTTCTTCTGAACCCTGGTGACTTGTTGATTCCTTCAGTACATCTTTGTGAGGATACTGTGGGATACAAACATATTGGCTACAAAACACAATCTCCTTCACCAACTTCAGATGAACCAAGCCTGCTGTAGGTTTGATTACTGCTTCCATATTTGGATGCTCTTTCAGCACCTTTTGAACTCCTGAACAGAATAGAAGGAAAAGCTTGTCATCTGCTAGCTGATCCCTCTCTCACCTCTAGCTTTCTATTATTCTCTTTCCATTGCAACTTTTTTTTGCATTTTCTTGATCCTACCACATTCAGTGCTTCTCTGAACTTTCCTCTCGTGTTCCTTCTAAGCTCCAAATATATTATCCTACACATCCCTTCCTCTTTCTAGTTACCACCGTGTTGAGATCAAGACTCATCACACAGCCTTCTATTTTAACCCATTCTTTGCAAGGACCTCAAATCCTACTTGCCTCATACAATCTTCAGGCTTTTAAATACCATGCTTGAATTCAGTTAATCATGACTCCCTGCTATATCTTTTTTATTTTGTACTTTTCAACCTTGGTGGTTTCCTGCACTATGACTTTTGGCTGTTCAGTTTGGTTTCTTAATTTAAAAGAAAACTTGTACGGTGCTTCTTTGGGATTACATTTTATGATATTGCATACCTGTTCAAGATCACATCATTGGTAAAATGGAAGAAAAACTTCTAGGGGTAAAAATTCACTTGGTTGCGCCTCCCGCTAGCGCCTTAAGAGGGCTCTAATGGGGCGCAAAGCCGCTAACGCCCGGGCGCAGCGATGTTTGCGCCGCTCGAGAACTTAACTTGAGATTGTGCGGCGGCGCTAAAACTTACCGCTGCGACCACCTGCGCGCGCAGATTGTGACGTCATTCCATGGTGCAACGCCCTTGTGGCGCCCCGTAGCGGAAATTGAGTGGCGCCCCCTGCCTTACCGCCTGGCGCTTCCAACGACCAGAAGACTGGAACGCTATCAATCGCTGTGGGGCTGGGGGGGGCGCTATTTAAAGGGGGCCTCTTCCTGTCTTTTATTGTTGGTGGCATTTTTGAACTACGCATTCTGAGAGAGAGAGGGAGAGACTTCTGGAGAGATTCAACGTTGTGTGAAGGAGTTTTGGGTACTGAGCAGCACTTTGCAGGTTCATTTTGATTTGCCATTCCTTGTATCGATTTAGCAGAGACTGTGGGAGCTGCACTCTGAGCTCTTTGCCTGGTACTCTCCATTGTTCTTTCCAGCACATTTGATGTGCAAGTCTCTCCAGGCCGAGATTCAAGGCAGCAATGAACAGGATGTGGATGGAAAGCAAGATTAACCATCCCCTTTAAGAACTGGCCCGTGCCATTGTGTGTGTGTTCCATTGCTGACTGACATTACATGAGCTTCGCCAGCGCTCCGAGTTAGCGCCTCACTGCTCGGCCTTTGCGCCTTAAGAGAGGTGTGCAGCGCCTGCTTTAGCGCTCCACTCACCTCCCGGGGCGGTAAAAGTGAAGTTTCCTGTCAGTGCCGATAATTAGCGCCAGGCGCTAATATTTGCGTCCGGACGATATTTGCGCCCCAAATGGGGCGCGACCAAATTTCTACCCCCTATACTTTCATCATCTTATGTCCCAAGTAGTGATAATTTCTAAGTTCACTCCTATCCACACCCCACATCTGCTTACTGGAGTCAAGTACACAGTTGGGCTTTACAAGTATAGCAGCAGACTTCTGAACAAACTCGCTGTTAGATCTCCCCAGAACGTTGTAGTATTCAGATAGATTTCATGCAATTTGATACAGAGTGGCATTCTGGACCTCCCTTCAGATTTTTCTCTGCCACAATGCAAGACATCTTTTATCTGTTTCTTTACCATTCCACAGGCATTGATTTACATAGAAACATAGAAGATAGGAGCAGGAGTAGGCCATTCCGCCCCTCGAGCCTGCTCCGCCATTTAATGAGATCATGGCTGATCATCCAAATTCAGTACCCTGTCCCTACTTTCTCCCCATATCCCTTGATCCCTTAGCCTTAAGAAATATATCTAACTCCTTCTTGAATATATTTAATGAATTGGCCTCTACTGCCTTCTGTGGTAGAGAATTCCACTATGTGCAGAGCTTCAAAAGGGTTCTTCTTTGGGAAGTTTGACCCCTGTAAGGTCAGCACCAGATTGTTCATTATCACTTTCACCAGTATATTTTCAGATGTGTTGCTACTTTGAGCTTCACATATATATATTTTTACTCAAACTTACATTGTCTTGTAGCTATATACTATTTGTGGTATGTTTACTTTTCATGACATAGTTGCCTTATCTAGTGAGATATTTTGATTTGGGATATTCTCTTATTTACACCTTTGTAGATAGTGTTCTGGAGACACACATTAAAATTGCAATGGACCAAGGTTTCATGCTTTGGCTGTTTTCTTCTCCTTTCCTCAGTTTTTTTAATAATATAAGGGAACTTCCAAGGCAATTGGAATTGCATTTTGGAAAATTATGTGCCAAAAAATGGAGTTTCAAGACAATCGTCCATAGTCCATTACTCTACTAGCTTGGGCTTCTTCACAAGATTCATACGAGTTATGACTGAGAAGAATTTTTTCATTTCCACCAGATCAATGTGCTCTCAGTCACATAAATGGGAGACAGTGGAAGGTCATCAGCAAGCCTTATTTCAAAGAGTGAGACAAACACTTATTTGTACAATCTGCACCCAGCCTCATGACATCCCAATGAGGTAGAAGAACAGCAAAACTAAGGGCATTGTTGGCATATCTAGTGACAAATTCAGTGTACCAGGGCATTTATAAAGCTTTGTTATATAAGCAATGAACATGATAAAAATCAGGGAGGAGAAAAGCAAGTTCAGTCAATTGAAGCTCGCCCCTCTTGTACAGAATTCTCTGAGTGCCAATCATTGGTGTGGAAGTCAGATTTTATGTGCATTAGTCATATTTCAACCCCTACAGCAAGCTTTTCTGCTTCTATAATTCCTTCTATTCTTCATTCTGACTCCTCTTACTGAAGTTGCATCTTTCCTCTGCTTCTTCCCCATCCTTACAAACACAAGTTAAGAGCTCTCTTAGAAATACATCACACCCTTCCATGCACACACACAGAACAATACAGATAGATACCTTCCATCACAAAGGTGTGCACACTGGATTATGCAAATGCACATAGTCAGGTGTAGACATAGTTCTATGTACAGATCCAAACATTACCAAATATACACATATGTAGTAGAGTACAGTAGTGTAGTGGTTATGTTACTGGATTAGTAATCCAAAAACCTGCACTAATAATCCAGGGAATGTGAGTTCAATTCCCATGATGACAATTTGAAAATTTGAATTCAGTTTATAAAAATCTGATAACAGTAAAAGCTTTTGGATTGTCATTAAAAACCCAACTGGTTAGTGTCCCAGGAGTGGACATATCAGTACCTTTTACAGGCTTAGTACCACTTCCCAAATTTGTACTGTATCCCTCTGGTTTAGAGCCCAAGATCTGGTGTGCTGCCACACACTATCCACCCTCGTCCCTCTCCTGTAGCCTAGAACCATTTAATTTATATTCCTGCTGTTGATTTCCCTTTCCTAGTCTCATTACCTTGCATTTATTCACATGAAATAACATTTGCTCCTTATCAGCCAATCTTCCTGATCTATCTAGATCCTTTTGTATTTGGTTTGCCTCTTCTCTATTGTATGAACTGCTTCTCCCCCCAAATTGGTATAATTTGCAAATGCAGACAGCTTTTTTTGACCCCAGCATCAAATCATTTATATATACTGTAAACAGCAATGGCCTCAACACCACCCTGCTACTAACCCCTTGCCATGCCAACGTAGCTCCAGTCACAACCATTCTGTTTTTTCTAGTTTAACTAATTTTCAAAGCATTTCAGAAGCTTGCTTCTTATTCCATGCCTTTCTACATTGTCAACGAATTGCTTATGTGGTATGGTATCAAAAGCCATCACTTACACAGAATTTCCATTGTCAATAAGATTTGTCATTTCCTAGAAATAACAATTTATTAGGCAAGAGCTTCCCATGAATCCACGATGAATCCCCCTTATCATACCGTACCTATCTAGAAGATGTCATTATTCCCTCTTTCAGATGCCTTCCAGTACATTACCCACAACAGATTAAGCTAATTGGCCTGTAGTTTTCTGGGTCTTCGCTACGCCCTTTTAAAAAAATTGGTATTATTGAAATCCACCATTCTTCTTTATTTGTTCAGACTCTTATCCAAATAGGGACTTTGGTCATCTCATAAAGAAGAATCACCTGTGGAAACGACCCCTTTAAAAATGTCATACAGGGGCCGATATTAGTTTAAGGTGGACAACAGGCGGTCGGCAGGTATAGTGTGCCTGCTGCCTGCCCGTTGTTACTGCCGCAAGGCTTGTGCCATTTTGAGGCTTAGGACTCATTTACATGCTGGATGCAAGTTGCCAGTGCCAAACCAGCATTCCATGGCTACTCTTCAGATAGGGATGTCAGGAAATCAGCAGGCTCCTACATGGAGCTGGCCCACTGTTGAAGACTGATAGGGGGGTGGGAAGCACTTCTGAGATGAGGGAGTGGGGAGTTCGAACAGTTCAGCAGCAGTCTGGAGTTTTTTTGGTGGGCCCAAGATGAGCACTCATGCTCCTCCTGGCCCCACAAGTTAAAAGAAAACTTTAGCCGTTTTCTGAGGACCACTTGTTAGGCCGCTCAATGAAGGTACAAATGGACAGAGCACGCATGGCACACCCTCCACCCATTTATACCTCAAAATTACAATCATCGTCCTATGTCAAATTACAAATGGCCTCCCACCCAAGGTGGCCCTACCTAAGATGGCGGCAGCCAGAACGCTAGCGTAAACTGGGCGGTAAGTGGCCTGATGTGATTTTCAGGTCACTACTGCCCTATTTATGCCAGGTGGGGGCACTTAAAAATCGGCCCCACCATGTGCAGTTTTCTTTGTTGTCCCCTCCTCTTGCTGTATTTAAGGTCTTGTTCTAAGTTGCTACTTTATTTCTTTTTCTCCTCTCATCAGGAGGAAATCTCTGTTTTTCATATCAGAAAAGTTTAAATTGTTGTTTATTGGTTTCTGTTCATTCTCATTTGACAGTCCAAGATCTTCTCTGCTGTCAATTTCAATTCTGTAATGGAATCTTTTTCTAGATTAATTACTTTAAAATGTCCCCTTAGAATTGAGGGAATTAGTTTTCGCGGTAAAGTTGTTGGCATATAGACAAGCAACCTTTAAACAGCAAGACACAGGAATTGTTGTTCACTGTATTATAGAAAAGATTCCATCAAGTCAGGGCTTTGCTCAGGTTGATTTGTAGTTTCCAAAAGTGTGGGGATGCTTCTGACTGATCAGAGACCTCAGGGTTTTGATCTCTTGCAAAGAAGGTCAAACAAATTGTCCTTCTGGCCTGTAGTCAATCGGTACAGTTTGGGGACAGGTTCACTGCACTGTACAATCTGAAGTGTACTTACAGGGGTTTGGAAGTATCTGACCTTCATCAACAGAATGTACAATCAGTACAAAATGCTATTATTTGGCCTGACATCGTACCCAGCAGGCAGAGCACATCTACCCACTCCCAGCGGACTGGTTGATATAGGCAGGATGGTGGAGAAAGCTACAATACCACTAGTATAGTTGATGTTCTGATTAGTTAGCAAAAATAACAATTTTGACCAAAAGAGAATCTGTTGTCCATAGGTTTCTATTTCCAGACTGAGTAGGGTGTAGTCTCACTTTCACTGAACAGATTCACAGCATCTTATGCAGAGTGCTGTACAGTTCAGGTGGCATGCAGGTTATGAGGACAGTATTACTTTTACAGTGTGAAATTGCTTCTGAGGCCCTACTACTGAACCTTCTTACACATTGGTCTCTTTCACACTCTCCACTATACTGCGAAGTCATTACAGATCAAGAGGCATTTAACACCTTACAGTGGTAGTCACAAGACACAGGTGTTCTTATTAGACTACAACTGAAGTCTCCATTCTTGGTGAGCCCATGTGGAGGGAGCTTGGTTCCAGGGCACTGACCAGAGAAAATCTGCTAGTAAATCACACTTTAAGTAGTTATGGCTGGTTGGGAACTGTTTTGAAACATAAGTCTCAATCTTCCATCATGATTGAGAACCAGAGGATTATGGGATTTTTGCTCCAAATTCATAGAAGACAGAATCCCTGATAGCCTATCAATCTATTAGTTGGGAGAGGAGAAAGTCCTGTGGGTTGTTATGCCATTAACTTGTTTCCCAATTATGGCATGATTTGTTCACAAAATTCAGGTGAAGGAAATAACGATCAGTTTTTTGACTCCATATCGCCCAAGGAAGATGGAATTCTCAAACCTTTTGACCCTCAGCATTTATCAACCCATCAGAATCTGTACAGCAATGGAAAATGAGATTTGGTATAACGACTGACAGCATGGCTTTTGAGTGGACTGGCTCAATGAAACAGTGGATCTGGTAAGCATTGGCTGCTACATTATTGGCAAGCAGGAAGGGGTGCAATGTTAATTGATAACATTTCATCCACCGATGAAAATGCCTGTAGCATCAATCTGCTGTGATATGTTGCACCAATAATTTTATCATATTGCTGCTGGATTAGGGACTGTGTCCAAGCTGCTGCTTTTTCTGCCGACCACCTGACTTTGGTAGATTTGACAACTGATGAACACAAGTGCAGGTCTGATTCATGAAAGGTGCCTGCAAAATGTAGCCTTTTATACCTCAGGTAGTCCTCAGTTGGGATGTAAATTTTTTGCTAACACATTGTTACAAATGGTTAGCAAATTGCATACATTAGTGGTGGGTCCAGCTTATCTTATTTGACAGCTGATAGGACAGTTTTTGTGCTTTATCCACGTCTCTTCCTAAACATTGTATCTTGAGTTTCATTCGTCTCAGGAAATTTAAGTCAAAATCTTTGTTTTTCCATTGAATGGATGCTCATAGAACAAGAGCTGAAGTCTGACATATAAAAGGGAGGCAGGCCAGCAGGGTGAAGTCATCTGCTGGAATTCTTGCTGCTCCTGACTTCTCTGCCCCAAACAAATTGGATGCTGGCAAGATAACGGTGTTCAGTTGAGTGGAGTGGCTTATTGGGAGCTTGGCCTGAAGCACTACACAAGATGAATTTCTACTCAAGTAAAATAGGCCCTCTTATTAAAGGGGGCCGATTTCAAACATGATCAGTTGTTTTAAGACGGCCCTACCGGCTTTGTCCTCCTATTGCTGGCAAGAGCCATATTTTGCTCCCCTTCCCAAGTGACCAGCAGGGTACCATTCCTGCTCTGCCATATTTACAGTGGGAGAGTGGAATTATGGACTTTCAGCCCCAATCTGTGATTTGTCAGCCACTGCAAGGCTGTAGGGAGGGGGCAAAAGTGCAGGCAAAAATGAAGTGAAAGGTGGAAGCACGAAACAGGGTCTGTGGACAAGTGATAGCACAGTGATCACATCTGACTCCTAGTTTGATAGCTAGCAAACTCGATATGCAACTGCATGAAGTGGGTGAGAGGAAGGATGCTCTGTTTGGCATTCAAGGGTACCTTCCCCAGAGGACAGCAATCCACTTTGCCTATCAGCAGATTGCAGTTAGATTCAACTGTCTGCACAGTGCCATCTTCAATGCTCTGCATTTTTGGCAACTTTGCCACTGGGAATACATTCTGTGCCCTGTTGAGCTGATGCTCCTTTGCACAGGGCAAATGATGAACATGTTGTCCCATTCAAGCAAGTTCTTTGCCAATTTCCTAATGTATCTGTGGACAAGCAACTTACTGATTTGGTGTAAGTCTCCAGTGGTGGCTTGGAAGGATCTGGTGGTGCAGATGTTTAATGCAGAAGTGACTTGCATATTCACAGGAAGCACCATCGCTGCGTTACCGGTGGCATGCAGATCGGGCTCGTGAGTTAAAATCGTCCAGGTTTCAAGTTGCTGACGTCTGGCACATTTGGTTCCCAAATCCCCCTCCCAGTTAGTTCCAATCTTTAAAAAGGTGGAAAAGGCAGATCCAAGTAACGATAGGTCTATTGGCCCGGAATTTGCAGTCCATTTTTTTTTTCTTTGTTTCTGGGATGTGGGCATCGCTGGCAAGGCCAGCATTTATTGCCCATCCCTAATTGCCCTTGAGAAGGTGGTGGTGAGCCACCGCCTTGAACTGCTGCAGTCTGTGTGGTGAAGGTACTCCCACAGTGCTGTTAGGGAGGGAGTTCCAGGATTTTGACCCAGCGATGCTGAAGGATCGGCGATATATTTCCAAGTCAGGATGGTGTGTGACTTGGAGGGCAATTTGGAGGTGGTGGTGTTCCCATGCGCCTGCTGCCCTTGTCCTTCTGGGTGGTAGAGGTCGCGGGTTTGGGAGGTGCTGCCGAAGAAGCCTTGGCGAGTTGCTGCAGTGCATCTTGTAGATGGACACTCTGCAGCCACGGTGCGTCGGTGGTGGAGGGAGTGAATGTTTAAGGTGGTGGATGGGATGCCAATCAAGCGAGCTGCTTTGTCCTGGATGATGTCGAGCTTCTTGAGTGTTGTTGGGACTGCACTCATCCAGGCAAGTGGAGAGTATTCCGCCACACACCTGACTTGTGCCCTGTAGATGGTGGAAAGGCTTTGTGAAGTCAGGACGTGAGACACTCACCACAGAATACCTAGCCTCTGACCTGCTCTTGTTGCCACAGTATTTATGTGGCTGGTCCAGTTAAGTGTGTGGTCAATCGTGACCCTCAGGATGTTGACAGTGAGGGATTTGGCGATGGCGTTGAATGTCAGGGGGCAGTGGTTAGACTCTCGCTTGTTGGAGATAGTCATTGCCTGGCACTTGTGTGGCGCGAAAGTTACTTGCCATTTATCAGCCCAAGCCTGAATGTCATCTGGGTCTTGCTGCATGCGGGCATGAACTGCTTCATTATCTGAGGAGTTGCGAATGGAACTGAACACTGTGCAATCATCAGCGAACATCCCCACTTCTGAACTTATGATGGAGGGAAGGTCATTGATGAAGTAGCTAAAGATGGTTGGGCCTTGGACACTGCCCTGAGGAACTCTTACAGCGATGTCCTGGGGCTGGGATAATTGACCTGCAACAACCACAACCATCTTCCTTTGTGTTAGGTATGACTCCAGCTAGTGGAGAGTTTTCCCCCTGATTCCCATTGACCACAATTTATATAGGGCTCTTTGATGCCACAGTAGGTCAAATGCTGCCTTGATGTCAAGGGCAGTCACTCTCACCTCACCTCTGGAATTCAGCTCCTTTGTCCATGTTTGGACCAAGGCTGTAATGAGGTCTGGAGTGGTGCTGGCGGAACCCAAACTGAGCATCAGTGAGCAGGTTATTGGTGACTTAGTGCTGCTTGATAGCACTGTTGACGACACATTCCATCGCTTTGCTGATGATTGAGAGTAGACTGATAGAGTGGTAATTGGCCGAATTGGATTTGTGCTGCTTTTTGTGGACAGGACATACCTGGGCAGTTTTCCACATTGTCGGGTAAATGCCAGTGTTGTAGCTGTACTGGAACGGCTTGGCTAGAGGCGCGGCTAGTTCTGGAGCACAAGTCTTCAGCATGATAGCCGGGATGTTGTCGGGGCCCATAGCCTTTGCTGTATCCTGTGCGCTCAGCTGTTTCTTGATATTACATGGAGTGAATCGAATTGGCTGAAGACTGGCTTTTGTGATAGTGGGGACCTCCAGAGGAGGCCAATATGGATCATCCACTAGGCACTTCTGGCTGAAGATGGTTGCAAACGCTTCAGCCTTGTCTTTTGCACTCGCGTGCTGGGATTCACCATCATTGAGGATGGAGATATTCATGGAGCCTCCTCCTCCTGTTAGTTGTTTAATTGTCCACCACCATTCACGACTAGATATGGCAGGACTGCAGAGCTTTGATCTGATCCATTGATTGTGGGATTGCTTAGCTCTGTCTATAGCATGCTGCTTCCACTGTTTAGCATGCATGTAGTCCTGTATTGAAGCTTCCCCAGGTTGGCACTTCATTTTTAGGTACTCCTGGTGCTGTTCCTGACAAGCTCTCTCATTGAACCAGGGTTGGTCCTGGAGTGAGGGATATGCTGGACCATGAGGTTACAGATTGTGGTGGAATACAATACTGCTGCTGCTGATGGCCCATGGTGCCTCATGGATGCCTAGTTTTGAGCTGCTAGATCTGTTCTGAATCTATCCCATTTAGCACGGTGGTAGTGCCACACAACCCAATGAAGGGTGTCCTCAGTGTGAAGACGGGACTTCATCTCCACAAGGACTGTACGGTGGTCACTGCTACCAATACTGCCATGGACAGATGTATCTGTGACAGGTAGATTGGTGAGGATGAGGTCAAGTAGGTTTTCCCCTCGTGTTGGTTCTCTTGCCACATGTCGCAGGCCCAGACTGGCAGCTATGTCCGTCAGGACTCGGCCAGCTCGGTCAGCAGTGGTGCTACCGAGCCAGTCTTGGTGATGGACATTGAAGTCCCCCACCCAGAGTACATTCTATGCCCTTGCTACTCTCTGCTTCTTCCAAGTGGTGTTCAACATGGCGGAGTACTGATTCATCAGCTGAGGGAGGGCGGTAGGTGGTAATCAGCAGGAGATTTCCTTGCCCATGCTTGACCTGAAGCCATGAGACTTGATGGGGTCCGGAGTCAATGTTGAGGACTCCCAGGGTCACTCCTTCCCGACTGTATATCACTGTGCCACCACCCCTGGTGGGTCAGACATTGACTGAAAGGTATAATTCTGTGAGTATGATTATGTCAGGCTGTTGCTTGACTAGTCTGTGGGACAGCTCTTCCAATTTTGACAGAAGTCCCCTGATGTTAGTGAGGACTTTGCAGAGTGGTCTGAGCTGGGTGTGCCATTGTCATGTCCGAAGCTGGTGCCTAGGTTGATGCCGGGATGATGGTGAACTGGCAGCTTTCACCGTCATTCCGCCATTGAAACTGACCGCAGGATTGTGATTTGACACAGGCGCATACGGAAATCCCGAAGTTGCGGTCTGTCAATGACGGCGCCGAAACAGGCTCCACCGTGCGCCCCCCCGCCCCCTCACCTCCATAGAGCCGGCAGTCAGTGAAATCTCGTAAATTGTTGATACTGACGAAAACTTTGCCTCTTCCGCAATAAATAAGCTGCTAAATTCCCCAGTAAAAGTTAGACCCAAGGGATTAGGTGTAACTGGGGTTTTAACAGCGTATTGACTGCTAAACAAATGTTAAGGGCCTGAAAACGAATTTTAATTTTGTACAGTGTGAAATTTGTCCATTTTAAATTTAAATTTGAAGAAAGTTTTCAAAAAAGAATTTCTTCAATTTTTTTAAGCTTGTCCATCTTTATTCCAGGTTTCCTTTTTCCCCATGTGAGCCCTCCAATATTTGTTTTGCTCTCTCTAACTATTTTAAAAAGTTAGAATTTTAAGAGCTTACTCACTTCCTTGTTTGCTGTCTGTGAGAATTCTGCATTTTGATTGGCTGCTTAGACAGCCTGTTGACATCACAGCAGTTCGAACAAGGGAATCCCCACTAAACTCTCTTCAATTGAATTGAAGGTCGGAAAGCCTGAACTTCTCAACACAGGGATTGCGAGATCCTTGTGCGGAGCGTACTTCGGGGCCAGCAGTGAATGCCTTTGCTTTGCTGCTGACTGCAAATTCCAGACCAATAGCTTGATGTTAGTAATAGAAAAGAGGTTTGAGGGCATCATTAGGGATGCACCATATGACTATTTAGACAGAGGACATATCAGGGACATCCAACATGACTTCCGAAAAACACAGTCCTTACTTACCAATTTGATTGTATTTTTTGAAGAAGTCACCAGGATATTTGAGGATGAAAACCTGGTAGATATTGACTAACTGACTTTCAGAAAGCTTTTGATAAGAGACTTAGAATTATAGAATGATAAAGCACAGAAGGAAGCCATTCAGCCCATTGTGCCTGTGCTGGCTCTTTGAAAGAGCTATCCAATTAGTACTACTCCCTGGCACTGTCCCCTTAGCCCTGTAAATTTTTTCCCTACAAGTATTTATCCAATTCTCTTTAGAAATCTGCTTTCATCACTCTTTCAGGCAATGTATTCCCGGATCACAACAACTTGCTGCATAAAATAAAATGTCCTCATGACGCCTATCACCTCAAATCTCTGGTTACCGACCATTCTGCCACTGGAAACAGTTTCTCTTTATTTACTCTATCAAAACCGTTCATGTTTTTGAACACCTCCATCAAATCTCCTCTTAACCTTCTCTGCTCTAAGGAGAACATCCCCAGCTTCTCCAGTCTCTCCACATAACTGAAGTCCCTCATCCCAGGTGCCATGCTAGTAAATCTCTTCTGCACCCTCACCAAGGCCTTGACATCCTCCCTAAAAGTTTGGTGCCTAGAATTGAACACAAGTCTGCAGCTGAGGCCTAACCAGCATTTTATAATGGTTAAGCATAACTTCCTTGCTTTTGTACTCTATGGCCTAGAAATTCGATATTGGTAAAAACCTGTCGGTGCCACTGTTAACGGCCGCCAAAAATGATGTGCTGGCAGGACCGGTAAATTGGGGCTGGTGGCTAATTAACATTCTGGTGGTGTTAGTCCCAGCAGGAGGCCCAATATAGCGTGGTCATAGCCTCATTGCAGCAAGAACAGCCTTCTCTTAAAGCAAGACTGTCATTTCAGAAAGCAGTGAGGTCCCTTAAAAGGGAACTGCCATCTGAAATGAAAAAAATAAAAATAATGTAAAAATAGGCAGTTTTTAGCTCTTGCAGCTCAACTGCCTTCTGAAAAGAAAAATTAACATTAAAAAGAATTCCCTAATGGGAATCTTCAGCTCATAAAGCTGAATTGCCTTCCGCAACTAAAAAAATGCTAAAAGTGCTTCAGCACTAACACAAATGGCTCAGCAAGCCACGGACGGGCACCCAGGGTCTCGCACGCAGCACTCTAGCTTTGTGCAGGGGGTCAACACTGCAAGAGAGATCCTCTACCTACAGGGCCAGGAGGCGCTCCAGAAAGAACGATGTGGGACCACATCACCGAGGCCGTCACTGCCAGCAGTTTCGCCCCCTCGACCTGGCTCCAGTGCCCAAAGAAGCTTCATGACCTCAGACCAGTGGTCAGGTCAGTGAATACATCTTCAAAAGCCATCTCCTACCAACTGCATCACTAACCTCACACACTTCTCAATGCACAACACCACCCCCGCCCTCCAATCACTCACCTACCAATAATCTGTACCAAGCATGAAGCACATCTCCCATTCCTAGCTTTACCTTACCCTTTGTTACTGACCATCACAATGTCCTCTTGGCCACAATGCTACAATAAAAGCCGCCACAAAACAAACATTCCAAACCAACTTTATACATCAATCCATCCAATATTACATAACAAAGTCAACTAATCACCCTTGTGCATTCCCTTAGTGCCTGTCTTCCATATGCCTTTGCCTGTCCTAGTGCTCCTACGCAGTGCTATCCCAATGGCTGCAGCATGGCTGGTGGAAGGTTGCTGCCTTTCAGTGGAGGAGACTGCAGATGGCTTTGCAGGACGACCTCAAGCAGCTCTGAGCCTAATAGGCCCAGCTTCGGACTGCACCACCTCAGCATAGACGCCAGTCGTCTGTGCTGGCTGGCTAACAGGCAACAGCAAGGGCACTGACTGGGTGGGAGGATGAATGCTGTCATCCTGAGAGAGGACAGCATGTTTGTGCTCCATGGAGCCACTGCCACTCCCCTAGGGCGGCGCCTCAGCAATGGAAGCTGAGAGATCGGCCATCAGATGCTGCATCATGGTTGGGTCCACAAGTGCGCTAATGTAGTTTCACATCACTTCTATGCTGGAAAGGATGAGCTCCAGGGTCTGCACAAAGCCCCATGCAATGTTGGAGCCGGACATCTAACCTATTCTCTAAAGTATAGAGTGTCAGTATCTGAGCTGGTGGCTGCGACTGTGAAATCGAGTGACGGTCGTCTTCTGCATCAATTCCTTCTTCCTTTTGCACATCCTGCTCCTCCACCACTGCCTGGCCAGGTTGCAGTTCTTGGCTATCTGAAAGGAGAAAGGCACAAGGGTAGGTTTGCAGTGGGAGGTGGGGGGGGGGGGATGCGGGGGTTGGCGGGGCGGAAGCAAGAGGTGCATTCTTACACCATCTGCAGCTTGCAAATCAGAAGAGATTGTAGGATGAGGGGAAAGTGGGATGTGAGGAGGAGGACTTGGTATGAGGATGCCGTCATCTTGTATTGTTTAAGCCCCACCGCTGGCCACGGGCTCAGTGATGGCCGCTACAATTATCTCCAGCACTGTCTCCTCCATGGGAG
Source organism: Squalus acanthias (assembly GCA_030390025.1). Taxonomy (NCBI): domain Eukaryota; kingdom Metazoa; phylum Chordata; class Chondrichthyes; order Squaliformes; family Squalidae; genus Squalus; species Squalus acanthias. The sequence continues at coordinate 89,639,963 of CM059426.1, forward strand.
TCAGCTTTTGCAGGCCCGCTTGTCCCCCTCCGGTTAGGTCCTGCTGCTGCCAGTTGTGAGGCACCTCATCCTGCAAGAAAAAGGAAAATGTGTCAGTGAGTGTGGTGCATTGCGTTTGGGTGTTGTGCCTGTCATGGTTGAATAGCTGAGAGTGTGTGCAAGCTATGAGATGTGGGTGTGAGGCTTGCAGCAGTGGTAAACATGTGAGGGTCAGTTGAAGTTACGAATGTGAGGTCTGAGTCATATTTGATAGAGATTGTTGGTAGTTGAGTGATGAAGATGTGGTGCATTGAGCAGTGTGTGAGGCTAGTGGTGCAGATGGTGGGATATGGCATTTAAAGATGAATTCACTGACCTTGACCACTCGTGTGAGGCCATTAAACGTCTTCCTGCACTGTATCCAGGTCCTCGGGGCTACACTGCTTGCATTAACAGCGACAGCTATCTGCTCCTATTCCTTTCTTAGCGTGTGTCTGGAGGGCCTCCTGGACCCCTGTGGATTGGCAACACTTCTTCTCTCCTCCTGTCTCCCTCCTGCACCAGGGCCTTGAGTGCCACATCTGAAAATCTGGGAGCCCTCTCTCTGCTATGTTGCGCCATCTTCACTCTTCCTGCAGGTCACACACTCTTCAATGACTTCCAGTACCTGCTGCAGCCAGAATGCACCTCCCCTTTAAGAGGTGCAGGCTAGCTTTAATTGGTCCTAACCTCGCACGAACTTGGTTCCCCTGCTGAGATAGAACGAAGTCTGCGTGCTGCCTGCATTTGAAGGAATGGGTGTGGGGTAGCCGCGCATCATCAGGCAGCATCTGTGGAGAGAGAAACAGAGTTAACGTTTCAGGTCGATGACCTTTCGTCAGAACTGGAAAAAGTTAGAGGCGTAACAGATTTTAAGCAAGTGCAGGGGCAGGGAAAAGGGGGAGGGTAGGAAAAAACAAAAGGGAAGGTCTGTGATAGGGTGGAAGGCAGGAGTGATTAAATGACAAAAGGTATGATTGTACAAAGGAAAAGGAGATGGTAATGGGACAAGTAAAGAAACAAAAGAAGAGGTGTAAATGGGATTGGTAGAATCATCAACAGGTGCCGTCCGAAAAAATGGGGGCAGAGGTTATGATCTGAAATTGTTGAACTCGATGTTGAGTCCAGAAGGCTGTAAAGTGCCTCATTGAACGATGAGGTGCTGTTCCTCGAGCTTACGTTGAGCTTCGTTGGAACAGTTTAAGAGGCCGAGGATAGAAAGGCCAGAATGGGAGTGGAGCAGAGAATTAAAATGACAGGCGACCGGAAGATCGGGGTCACTCTTGCAGACTGAACGGAGGTGTTCCGCAAAGCGATCACCCAATCTGCGTTTTTTCTCCCCAATGTAGAGGAGACTTTATCGTGAGCAGCGAATACAGTTACTCAATTAAAAGAAGTACAAGTAAATTGCTGTTTCACCTGAAAGGAGTGTTTGGGGCCCTGGACAGTGGGAACGGAGGAGGTAAAAGGGCAGGTGTTGCATCTCCTGCGCTTGCATGGGAACGTGCATGGGAAGGGGAGGGGGTGTTGGGGGTGATTAAGGAGAGGACCAGGGTGTTGCGGAGGGAATGGTCCCTTCGGAATGCTGAAAGGGGAGGAGGGGAAGATGTGTTTGGTGGTGGGATCACACTGGAGGTGGTGGAAATTGTGGAGGATGATCTGTTGAATGTGGAGGCTGATGGGGTGAAAGGTGAGGACAAGGGGAACCTATCATGGTTCTGGGAGGGAGGGGAAGGGGTGAGAGCAGAAGTGTGCAAAATGGAGCCGACACGGTCGAGGGCCCTGTCATCCATGGTAGAGGGGAATCCTCGGTTGAGGAAAAAGAAAGACCTATTGGAAGCCCTAGTATGAAGATGACATCCATCAGGACAGATGCGATGGAGATGAAAAAACTGGGGGAATGGATTAGAGTTCTTGCAGGAAGTGGGGTGGGAGGAAATGTCGTTGAGGTAGCTGTGGGAGTACATACCTATAGAAGCTTTTACAGTCTGTTTTTATGTCTCTTGCTAGTTTACTCTCAAAATGAATGACATTTTCTAGTTCAGGGCAAGAGCAGGAAACGGCATCGATACAGTCATCAGTGTACTGGAAAAAGAGGTGAGGGAGGGGACCTGAGTAGGTCTGGAACAAAGAGTGTTCCACATGTCCCACGAAAAGGCAGGGATAGCTAGGACCCATGCGGGTTCCCATAGCAACACCTTTTATTTGGAGGAAGTGAGTGGAGTCAAAGGAGAAGTTGTTCAATGTGAGAGCATGCTCAGCCATGCGGAGGAGGGTAGTGGTGGGCCTCTGTTGGGCCTCTGTTTAAGGAATAAGCAGAACGCATGCAGGCCGTCCTGGTGGGGGATGGAGGTGTAGAGGGATTGGACATCCATAGTGAAAAGGAGACAGTTCGCGCCAGGAAACTGGAAACTGTTAAAGTGGCGGAGGGAGTTGGAAGAGTTGTGGATGGAGATGGGAAGGGACTGCACAAGGGGACAAAAAATAGAGTCGAGATAGGAAGAAATCAGTTCCGTGGGGCAAGAACAAGCTGAAACGATGGGTCTACCAGGGCAGTCCTGTGTGTGGATCTTGGGAAGGAAGTAGAAGCAATCAGTGCGGGTTTGGGGGACTATGAAGTTGGCGGCCATGGAGGGAAGATCTCCAGAGGAAATTAGGTCAGTGACAGTCTTGGAAACGATGGCTTGATGTTGGGTACTGGGGTCATGGTCCGGGGGGAGGTACGAGGAGGTGTCTTGAGAGTTGGGGCTGGATTTTGTCAATGGGGACGTGATGGCGGCGGGACTCCCACTTTTTGGGTTGTAGTCCCGCCTCCATCGACTTGTGGCCAACCCACTGTATTTTCTCTTGATTGACCTTGTTAAGCCCGCCAATCAAGGGTCCCTTGGATACAGGTGACGTCAGCCATTGAAATTTCATCTGTCAAGAGCTGTTGACAGATGAAATATCAGCGTTTGACAGCTCTGTGAAGCTGTCAAACACTGACAATATGATTTCTAACTTGAGTTCCTGTACTTAGACTGAGTTAGAAATCAATCCAGCACAGAAAGCAGAGACTGCAGCTTTTGACAGCTCCGCGGCCATTCTGCTTTCTGTGCCGGTGAGCTGAGGGACTCCCGAGAACTGAAGGAAGGAAGTCTGCAGGACAAAGTTAAGGTAAGTACAAGTTCTTAAAACATTTTACACACACCAAACACACTTACCTCTGCACTCATGCACCCATTGCACACCGGACATCTCGACCCCTCCAAGCCCTCCAGACCGACGGTCCACCTCGCTAAATCAGCGTGGTTCGGACCTGTCGGGAAGCCCACACTTCAGGGCTAAAAATAGAGATTAGGCAAAAAACTGCCTGTTAACTACCTGTTAACAGGCAGTTTATTGGCACTAATCCCCTTCCCGCCTCGGGGAGGCGGGTCCCAGCACAGGTCTGGTACCCACCTCCTGTGACACTGGCATGGAGGCGGGTTGGGGGCGGGATGGGTTCGGGACCCCCGAATCTGCTATTTTCCCACCCCACACGCCTCCAAACCCGCCTCCACGGGCCGGTGAAAATTGAGCCCCTGGCGTTCAGCCTCCGCAAGGTTGAGGTCAGTTCGCCAAACAACAACAGTGCCACCTTTGTCAGCAGGTTTAATGACAATGTTAGGGTTGGATCTGAGAGAACGGAGTGCTGCAAGTTCAGAGGGAGGTCGGTTGGAGTGAGTGAGGGGAGCAGAGAAATTGAGACGACTGATGTCATGCCGGCAGTTCGCAATGAAACGATTAAGAGGCCAGAGGGAGGGGTCCAGGTAGAACGAGAATTCTGAAAATGGGAGAAAGGGTCCGCTGTGCGGGGGGAAGACTCCTGGCCATAGAAGTGGGATGGAGATGAAGGCGACGAAAAGAGAGCTCAGCGTCGTGCCGAGCTCAAAATTCATTGAGGTGGGGACGTAAGGAAATGAAGCTCAGGCCTTTGCTGAGGACTGATCGTTCAAGGTCAGAGGGGGGTAGGTCAGAAGGGATAGTGAAAACACGGCAGGGGGTGAGATTGGAAGAAGGGATATGGTCAGAGGAAAGTAAAGGGGAAGAGGGTTCCAGAGGTGCGTTGGTATCTAAGAGTTGTTGAAGCTTGCGATCCTACGCAAATACTGTCCAGGTCAGGCTTGGCTTAGGCATGTGGGATAAGTTTTATTTGTCTCAGGGCTACATAAGTGCAGACAAGGTCCAGCAAGGAACTTATTCAGCCCATTTATAACCATTCATTGTGGATCTGCTCAGACAGACATACAAACAATAGATGCTGCTATGTTGCTATCTCTCTACCTTGAAAGCAGCAGCGACAACTTCTTTAGTTATCCTTTCATGGGAAAGGTATTTTAACATTCAGCTGCATGCAGGTTAACTGGAGGCTCATGTTGCTGGCATGCTTGGGCCTCATTGAGGGTGCAAAAATTATACCAATCAGAGTACAACTTTCACACCCTGCCTTTTTTGTTCTCTGCTCTAGAAATGTGATGATATTGCTGAAGGTCCATTTTAAATGAAAACTCTCGCTGGCATTTGACATTCAGGGGGAAAAATTCGTTAGCGACCATTTTGGGTCGCTAACATTGCTTTAGTGCCTGGCAAAAAATAGCGCCAGCGGTCGCTAACTTCAGTTTTAGCGCCCCAAGCGCTTTACTTCCTTCTTAGAGCGCTAACCCCAAATATCGGGGCGGTGCGTTCTGCAGCGCTACGCACTGAGCCACGTGGTGCTGCCGCATAGAAGGGCTCTTCCCCTCATTAAAGGGGCGGGCCCAAGCCCATAACTCTGCGGGGCCCTACCTGGACCACCGGGGAGCAGGGTGCCGTGCCAGCAACCCAGTACTCGAGGAGTGCCGGGCTGCCGGATTGCGGCATGGATCCCGCGTTCAAAGACGCAACGGGCCGTGACAAGTAAGTTGGATGATTTTTTTTTCCCCGCCCGCCACCTCCCCTTTAGTTATCGCCCCGTGAGCCTCCTGCCACTCAGTTCCCGCCCCCTGAATCGGTCGCTGTCATCGCCCGGCGCAGATTCATGGGGCGCGGGCCAATTTTGCAGGTGAGGCAAAAACGGGGCGCTGCGAACAGTGATGATGTTGTCATCGCCTGCCCCCGGGGGCGCTAATGAGAGGCGCAAATGCAGTGAAATTCTAGCCTTCAGTTTCTTAAGGCTGTTTTCAGTTTGTTTAAGAGTGAGTGTGAGATAGTAATGTACTTTCTTGGAGCTTTTGGTTTTCTTTTGTTCCATTTTGTTTAGTGTATGATTTTTAGCCATTTTACCTTGACTTTTTGCACTTTTGTAATGCTTTAATTTCTTTCATTTATTCATTGTCTACTACTGAAGAGAGTTTGACTCTCAATGCAAAAACTCTACACTGGTAGGGCCTGCAAACAAGGCTAGTTCCGCCTATGGCAGTTAATGCCATGACTATCTGGAAATTCAATGCACTTTCAAGCTGCCTCGGGTGACATCTGTCAGACCAGCCAGTCTGCAGTGCACTGCTGATGTTTTGTTTGCCAGGGCTAATGGCTTCATCATTTTAATGAAGGAAAGCTACCGGCAGCACAAGAGGGTTCTGCACTTTTTTAGAGTGGCCATGATGTAAAGAGTACTGCACTTCATTCAGAGAATCCTGGTTCCTTTCAACAATGCTGTGGTATTCATTAGTAGGAAGGGGTTCCGTTCAATTAACATACAGCTTGTAGGGGACCATCAGCACCACATCATGCAGTTGGATGCCAGGTATCCTAAAAGCTGCCACAATACGTTTATACTGTGGCGGTTGACGGTGTCTCCATTAGTTAATACAGATAGTAAGAGCTTCTACAGGTATATAAAAAGGAAGAGAGTAGCTAAAGTAAACATTGGTCCCCTAGAGGATGAGTCTGGGGAATTAATAATGGGAAACAGGGAAATGGCGGAGACTTTGAACAAATATTTTGTATCGGTCTTCACAGTAGAAGACACTAAAAGCATCCCAATAATGAATAACCAAGGAGCTATTGGGGTGGGGATCTTAAAACAATCACTATCACTAGAGAAAAAGTACTAGGCAAACTAATGGGACTAAAGGTGGACAAGTCACCTGGACCCGATGGCCTGCATCCTAGGGTCTTAAAAGAGGTGGCTGCAGAGATAGCGGATGCATTGGTTGTAATCTACCAAAATTCCCTGGATTCTGGAGAGGTCGCAGCGGGCTGGAAAACTGCAAATGTAACGCCCCTATTTAAGAAAGGAGGGAGACAGAAAGCAGGCAACTATCGACCAGTTAGCCTAACATCTGTCATTGGGAAAATGCTGGAGTCCATCATTAACGAAGTGGTAGCAGGACATTTAGAAAATCATAATATCGTCAAGCAGAGTCAGCATGGTTTTATGAAAGGGAAATCATGTTTGACAAATTTGCTGGAGTTCTTTGAGGATGTAACGAGCAGGGTGGATAAAGGGGAACCAGTAGATGTCATGTGTTTGGATTTCCAGAAGGCATTCGATAAGGTGCCACATAAAAGGTTACTGCACAAGTTGCGCCTCTAGCCAAGCTGTTCCAGTACAGCTACAACACTGGCATCTATCCAACAATGTGGAAAACTGCCCAGGTATGTCCTGTCCACAAAAAGCAGGACAAATCCAACCTGGCCAATTACCGCCCCATCAGTCTACTCTCAATCATCAGCAAAGTGATGGAAGGTGTCATCAACAGTGCTATCAAGCAGCACTTACGCACGAATAGCCTGCTCACTGATGCCCAGTTTGGGTTCCGCCAAGACCACTCGGCTCCCGACCTCATTACAGCCTTGGTCCAAACATGGACAAAGGAGCTGAATTCCAGAGGTGAGGTGAGACTGACTGCCCTTGACATCAAGGCAGCATTTGACTGAGTGTGGCATCAAGGAGCCCTAATAAAACTGAAGTCAATGGGAATCAGGGGGAAAACGCTCCACTGGCTGGAGTCATACCTAGCACAAAGGAAGATGGTGGTGGTGATTGACGGTCAATCATCACAGCCCCAGGACATCGCTGCAGGTGTTCCCCAGGGCAGTGTCCTAGGCCCAACTATCTTCAGCTGCTTCATCAATGACCTTCCCTCCAACATAAGGTCAGAAATGGGGATGTTCGCTGATGACTGCACAGTGTTCAGCGCCATTTGCAAATCCTCAGATATTGAAGCAATCCATGCCCGCATGCAACAAGACCTGGACGACGTTCAGGCTTGGGCTGATAAGTAGCAGGTAACATTTGCGCCACAGAAGTGCCAGGCAATGACTATCTCCAACAAGCGAGAGTCTAACCACCTCCTCTTGACATTCAACGGCATTACGATCGCTGAATCCCCCACCATCAACATCCTGGGAGTCACCATCGCCGATCCTTCATCATCGCTGGGTCAAAATCCTGGAACTCCCTACCTAACAGCACTGTGGGAGTACCTTCACCACACGGACTGCAGCGGTTCAAGAAGGCAGCTCATCACCACCTTCTCAAGGGCAACTAAGGATGGGCAATAAATGCTGGCCTTGCCAGCGACGCCCAGATCCCATAAACAATTTTTTTTTAAAAGAGCTCACAGGGTTGGGGGGTAATATATTAGCATGGATAGAGGATTGGCTAACTAACAGAAAACAGAGAGTCGGGATAAATGGATCATTTTCAGGTTGGCAAACTATAACTAGTGGGGTGCCGCAGGGATCAGTGCTGGGGCCTCAACTATTTACAATCTATATTAATGACTTGGATGACGGGACCAAGTGTAATGTAGCCAAATTTGCTGATGATACAAGGATAGGTGGGAAAGCAAATTGTGTGGAGGGCGCAAAGAATCTCCTAAGGGATATAGATAGGCTAAGTGAGTGGGCAAAAATCTGGCAGATGGAGTATAATGTGGGAAAATGCGAGGTTATCCACTTTGGTAGGAAAAATAAAAAAGCAAATTATTATTTAAATGGGGAGAGATTACAAAATGCTGAGGTACAGAGGGATCTGGGGGTCCTTGTACATGAATCACAAAAAGTTAGGATGTAGGTACAGCAAGTAATTAGGAAGGCAAATGTCATGTTGGCCTTTATTGCAAAGGGAACCAAGTATAAAAGTAGGGAAGTCCTGTTACAACTGTGCAGGGCGTTGGTGAGACCACACCTGGAGTACTGCGTACAGTTTTGGTCTCCATATTTAAGGAAGGATATACTTGCATTGGAGGCAGTTCAGAGAAGGTTCACGAGGTTGATTCCGGAGATGAAGGGGTTGTCTTATGAAGAAAGGTTGAGCAGGTTGGGCCTATACTCATTGGAGTTTAGAAGAATGAGAGTGGATCTTATTGAAGCATATAAGATTCTGAAGGGGCTTGACAGGGTAGATACAGAGAGGATGTTTCCCCTCATGGGGGAGTCTAGAACTAGGGGGCATAATTTCAGAATAAGGGGGCCCCATTTAAAACAGAAATCAGGAGGAATTTCTTCTCTGAGGGTTGTGAATATTTGGAATTCTCTTCCCCAGAGAGCTGTGGAGGCTGGGTCATTGAATATATTTAAGGTGGAGATACACAGATTTTTGAATGGTAAGGGAGTGAAGGGTTATGGGGAGTGGGCAGGGAAGTGGAGTTGAGGCCAAGATCAGATCAGCCATGATCTTATTGAATGGCAGAGCAGGCTCGAGGGGCCAAATGACCTACTCCTGCTCCTACGTCTTATGTCTATGAATAAAATAGCAACAGTAGATAGATAGATCCTGGGGGTGGGGGGGAGGGATATGCATTTGAAGCATGACTTATGATACCTGGATGAAATCCATGAACCGCAGCTTAAAGAAAATATAACGAGGCTCATGCTTCCACCATAATACAAATAGACCATACAATAAACATAGTGAAGCAAAGATTGCACTGTTCAGACTAGGCTGGGCTGACCTACTGTAGAGCCCTGAAAAGGTATCCAAAATAAAATGCTGCACAATTATCTTCTTAGAACCATCAGATGGAAGAGGACGGTCGGACAGATCCTGAAAAGGATACTGTTTAAGGTTAAACAGTTCCCCGCTTCACTACAGCTCCAGCTAGGAAGACAAATCCAGCAATCTTTAATGAACAACCATTTCAATTAAAATTCAAAGTCACCTCAGCAGAAGCAATCTTCCCAATTACTGGCCCACCAAACCCCATGCCCATCATTATCTTCTGTTTGACCTCAGTCTGTGCCTACTCCTACATGTCCCTGCTGCTGGGCATTCCCCCAGAATGTCCTCTAAGATGCATATGAGTAGACTGCAGGGCTGCCATAGGTTGTTGAAGTCTCACATCAGCATACTACCCTGCCAATTCACCACGATGGCAAATCCAGATAGGACAGACTCATGCCCAAAGTTGTCATATTCTCAAGAGAACCCACTGCTGCGCTTAGAACCTTAGTTGATCTGGCTCCACTGAAGATCACCTTAACACATTCCAGAGTGGACTGTAATTCTGTGAAGTGGCCAAACACTACTGTACAGATAATGGCTAGTGATCGCCTACATACTCGAAAGATTCCATGAATTGAAGGTGTTCAAAAATCAGAATTATTTTGTAGGCAGACCCTGGATATCACTAATCCTGGATCTCTGCACCTGAAGGTAACTTGGAGCTGGCCTTCTGGCCTACTTCTTCCTTCTCCTGTACTGCCACTTGCACTTGCTCCCCCTCACTCCATTCAACCTGTCCTCACTGCTCTAAATATAAATTGGAATCTCCATTCCTATGCTGGTGCTCGCTATGTGTGGAGTGAGGTGGTGGGCTCGGCATCCTCCAGTCTTGCAGCTTGTGGTTCCTCAGTGACCCTTAGAAACGCAAGAGGATTAAGCATTAGATTATATCAGCAACACACACTTTGAAATAATTGTCATTTGCTAAAACCCACTGGATTATGATGTTGTGGTGTCTACAAAGTTTATGATTGACAGAGTGCTGGAGTGTGAAAGTTTAGTGGGACATACAATAAAGGAGCAATGATGGGTAGTAGGCTAGAGATGTGGCATGATCCTATCCAATGGGCTGTGCTATCTATTTGAAGGAAACTTTCCTGAACTTAAGATACTGAGCAGACTTCAGATAAATAAATCTCCAGGATCTGATGGTTTCCACACTAGGCTATTGAAAGAAATAGAGGAGGAAATTGTAGATGCATTAGTCTTAATTTTCTAAACTTCTCTAAATTCAAGAATTGTGCTTTTGGATTTGAAAATTGTAAATATCATTCCAGTTTTAATAAGGGAAGGAGGGAGAAACCAGGTAACTACAGATCTGCCAGTTTAACACCAGTTGTCTGTAAATTACTGGAATCTAGCATCCTAGAGTGACAGAACACTTGGACAGCCGATCAAAGAAAGTCAGCGTGGATTTGTGAAGGGTAGGTCATTTCTGAATAATTTCATAGAATCACAGTAGGTAATTTTAACTACAAAAAATGTGTGGGTTGAGGATGGGTGGGGTGTTAAAATTTTAAGGGGGAAAAATTCAGCTGCTTGCGCCTCCCGTTAGCGCCTTAAGAGGGCGCTAATGGGGCGTAAAGCAGCTAACGCCCGGGCGCAGCGCCGCCCACGCCTCCCGAAAAATTTAGTGGGAGGTTAGCGGCGGCGGCAGCCGGTAGCGCCCTGTGGCGCTGCGCCGCCGGCGATGACGTCATCGCCGTGCGCAGCACCCCGCTCGCGCCCCGGCCGTGATCTTCAGTCGCGCCCCCTGATTTACCGCCAGACACTATGTCCGACGGGTTCAGGGAGGCGTACGTGCGGCCGGGGCGGCGATATTTAAAGGGGAGGTGGCAGGCGGCCATTTTTGTTGCTGGCCGCCTGCCAGCACCTGCCCCCGTTGCTGTCCCCGGCCCCCGTGAAGCCCCCCCACCGTGAAGTGCCGGCTGCGCTCCAAGAGCCCGGCACTTCTCTTGAGTGCCGGGCTCTTTTGCCGGCACTCCCGATCCCTGGGGGCCCAGCTGGGCCCCGGTTCGCGCTGCGCAGGGTCCCTCCCCATTAAGAAGGGGAGGAAGGCCTGCAATACCGCGGCGCGACGTGCCGCAGCGCACTCGCAGCGCCCCAAGAGGGATGCGGGGTGCTTCCAGTGGCGCCCCGCTTCCCTCTTGGGGCGCAACCACTGAAGTTCCGGCACGGGGCCGCTAATTTTTTCGGGGCGCTAAAAGTCGCGCCCCGGCGAGGTTAGCGCCCCAAATGGGGCGCGACTCAATTTTTACCCCTAAAAATCTAAAACCGGACCCCAACCTGGCCACTTGCGATTTTAACGCAGGCGGGACGGGGAGGGGATGAGCAACCAATCTGCTCCCAGTGGCGGGTTGGGCATTTAGGTATTATAATGAGGCTATGTGCCTAATATTTAACCTGTGTTCCAGGTTTAACCCATCTCGGGCCAAGCTACCTTCTTCCCTACTTGTCATCGGACCCCCCCCCTCCCCCACCCCATTCCAAAGTCCCCCTCTCCTTACGCAGACTTCCTGGGATTGGGGGTCAGACACCCATGCTCTCTACCACCCCCCCCCCCCCCGACGCAATCAGCCCCCACCCTCCCGGTGTCAGACCACCCCGTGGATCGATGACCACCAGCTCCCCCCCCACCCAAGATTCGGACCCCCACGCTCCCAGTAACTCAGCTGCAGGCTCCCTACCTGCCTGCAGCCTCCTTTGGAACGTTCCCCGCCTGACGGGGATCCAAGCCTGTCAATCATACTTGCTTCCGGGCGGGGAACTTGTTTGAAATAAAAGACGCACGCAGTGGAGTCAAAACTCCACAGCATGCCAAACAAAACTCCTACCCCCACCCCCCCGACCCCGCTCACAAAACCCACCCCAGTCAAAATCAGGGCCATAGAAGGAGGCCATTCGGCCTATTGTACTTGTGCCAGCTCTTTGAGGAGCTATCCAATTACTCCCATTCCCTTGCACTTTCCTCCATATTTTTCCTTTTCAATTATTTATCCAATTCCCTTTTGAAAGTTAGTATTGAATCTGCTTCCACCACTCTTTCAAGCACTGCATTCCAGATCATAACAACTCGCTGCGTAAAAAAAGTTCTCCTCATCTCCCTCTTGGTTCTTGTACCAGTTATCTTAAATCTTTATCCTCTGGTTATTGACTCATCTGCCAGTGGGAAAAGTTTCGCCCTATCTACTCAATCAAAACCCTTCATAATTTGAACACTTCTATTAAGTCTCTCCACATAACTAAAGTCCTTCATTCCTGGTACCGTTCTAGTAAATCTCCTCTGCATATCTCCAAGGCCTTCACATCCTTCCTATAGTGTGGTGCCCAGAATTGGACACAATATTCCAGCTGAGGCCCAACCAGTAAAGGTTTAGCATAACTTATTTGGTTTTGTACTCTATGCCTCTATTTATCAAAATTGAGAGGTCGCACAACACCAGGTTATAGTCCAAGGGGTAAAAATTCAGTTGGTTGCGCCTCCCGTTAGCGCCTTAAATGGGCGCTAATGGGGCGTTAAGGCGCTAACGCCCGGGCGCAGCGCTGTTTGCGCCGCTCGAGAACTTAACTTGAGATTGTGCGGCGGCGCTAAAACTTACCGCTGCGACCACCTGCGCGCGCAGATTGTGACGTCAGTCCGTGGTGCAACGCCCTTGGGGCGCCCCGGAGCGGAAATTGAGTGGCGCCCCCTGCCTTACCGCCTGGCGCTTCCAACGACCGGAAGACTGGAACGTTATCAATCGGTCTGGGGCTGGGGGGGGCGCTATTTAAAGGGGGCCTCTTCCTGTCTTTTTCTGTGGTCGACATTTATGCACCACTCGTTCTGAGAGAGAGAGAGAGATTCGGAGAGAGAGAGAGAGAGACTTCTACATTGACTCAACGCTTTGTGAGGTAGTTTTGCCTAGTTCATCCTAACTTTGCTGCTACTTTCGTTGCTGTACCTCATTACTTTTCTGGCAAAGAGAAGATGGGGGCTGCAATGATTGGGGGCGTCGTCCTGCTCCAGCTCAATCGGAGCAGAGTGAGACGCAGACAGAGAGTGGCAATGATGGCCAGACGGAGGAGGCCCATCAGGCGCATGTACAGGAGAGCTTACCCTCCCAGGGTATATCGTGAACAGCTCTCCTACATCCACATGTCCGAGGAGCTGTGTTTGCGAAGGCTGCGATTCAGCAAGGAGGTGGTCACTGAGCTCTGCCACCTGCTGCAGCCAGATCTGCAGCCTCAGCTGAGGTCCAGGACGTCTCTGTCGGTGGCAGTGAAGGTCACAGTGGCCTTGAACTTCTACGCCACTGGCTCATTCCAAGCTGCTGTTGGGGACCTCGCCAATATCTCCCAGTTTGCGGTGCATCGCTGCATCCGGCAGGTCACCAATGCCCTCTTCACAAGGAGACGAGACTTCATCTCCTTCCCTATGACCCCAGACAAGCAGCATGACCGTGCTATGGGCTTTGCGAGGGTAGCGGGCTTCCCCATGGTGCAGGGCGCCATTGACTGCACGCATGTGGCTTTGCGTGCTCCGCGAGAGAATGCAGAGGAGTTCCGGAACAGAAAGGGGTTCCATTCCTTGAATGTGCAGTTGGTCTGTGACCACAGACAGGTGATTCTCGCTGTCAATGCCCACTATCCGGGCAGCTGCCACGATGCTTTCATCCTGCGCCAGAGTACTGTGGCAGAAATTTTCGAGGCACCGCATCAGCCAGTCGGTTGGCTTCTGGGGGACAAGGGGTACGCATTGAGCACCTGGCTGATGACACCGCTCCGTGCGCCAAACACCCCTGCTGAGCTGCGGTACCAGGAAAGCCAACAAGCAACGAGGAACATTATTGAGCGCACAATCGGCGTGCTCAAACAACGATTCCGCTGTCTGGACCATTCCGGAGGAGCCCTGCAGTACTCGCCTGAGCAAGTTTCCAAATTCGTAGTGGTGTGCTGCATGTTGCACAACATGGCAATCCTCAGGACGCAGCCAATGCCACCAGGCCTTGCAGCACCACAAGAGGAGGAGGAGGAAGAGGAGGAACAGGCCGAGGACGATGATCAGCAGCAGCACCAAGGCAGGAGGGCGGCCCACAATGGTCAAACTGCAAGGGCCGTCCGTCAACGACTAATAGCAAGCCGCTTCTAGGGCCCCTGCCAGTGCTACAAACACGAATCAACCCAGCACGCAACCCCTAAGCCGGCCAAGGCACCAATAATTCCAACCACCAGCCATGTATATTTTGAATACAGAAACTTATTTATTGTACAAACTCTGTGTGTGTCAATTCCTCATGACAAACTCATAGAAATAAACACAAAAAAACAGTCAATAACATAACTGGTTCTCACAACCTGGAGATAATGTCCAAAACACTAAACAAAAGTTGGGCCATGAACCTCGGCCTTTAATAAAAAAATGACCAGCATTTTGGCACACCTCCTACTTTTTGCCCTTCGAGGGTGATCTCCTTCCCTTGCGCACTTCCCCCCTTCTAACCCTACTGCTCCTCCGTAATGGGACCTCAGTGGCTGCAGCAAGGCTGGTGGAAGGCTGCTGCTTGTCAGACCCTGACACTGCAGATGCCCCTGAAGGCCGGCCTCGACCACTTCTGGGCCTGGAGGGCCCGGCTGCAGACTGCACCAACTCTGCATGGGCGGCAGCAGTCTGTCCTACAGGCGGTGGCAAGTGCAGTGGAGAAGTGACAGTGTTGGCAGCAGGAATGCTGTCATCGTGAGAGAGGACAGCAACTCCCTGCTCGCCCGACACACTGGCACTCCCACGGGGCAGCACTTCAGCATCCGGAGCAATTTGCCTGAGAACAGATTGCTGGCCTGCTGCGGCGCGGTGACAGCCCCGGGGACATGTGCACGAACCATCGAGGATGGCAGCAGTCAGTGCTCGCGTGGCCTCAATCTGAGTCTGCATGAGAGCAGGCTCAGATGGGTTCCTGGCAGCCAGTGACTGAATTGCAGCAGTAAGCTTTAGTGTGGCATCCGCCTGTGCTACAGCGAAGTGCTCCACACTCCTTGCCAGTGCCTCAATGCATTCGGGCACCCTTCCCACTGCACCCATGAGCTCAGTGTGCATGACCACCGCCTGGCTGTTCATTTCTGCAATCATCCGCTCCTCCTCTGCGTCCATTGCATTAGGAGTGTCTGGCATACTCTCCCTCTGGGGAGAAGGCTCCCGTTCTTCCCTCCCCCCCCCATGGCGTTGCTGCAGCCCGCTGGGTCCTGGAACTTCACCATCATCAGCCCCTTCCCCCCTGCTCCCCCGTTCTTCCCTCCCCCCCCCCATGGCGTTGCTGCAGCCCGCTGGGTCCTGGAACTTCACCATCATCAGCCCCTTCCCCCCTGCTCCCCTCCGGGGAAGGCGTGTTCCCAGTGTGGCCATGGGCTTCCTCGGGAGAGGGTGGCACTGATGCTCCGGCTTCCTCTTCCTCCTCAGCTGCAGCATCACTCCCAGTGGCAGCTTCAGGGACCATCTCCTCAGCTGGTGAATCACCATCTGAAAGCAGGGAGGTACAAGAGTGGCTTTAGCGTGAGGACAGGGTGGCAGTAAGGGAGGAATAAGTGCAGCGAGTTAGCAAGTTGGATTGAAAGTGTCAAAGGCTGGTATTGTGAGGGACAAGTGGAAGGACAGAGGACAAAAAGGTGATGACCTTACCATTGCTGTCCACAACGGGGTCGGCGTCTCCAGTGGCGACGGGACCGATCACCCGGCTTGCCACAATCCTGTGGACGCGCTCCTCCAGATCGCTGAGGGGTTGCAGCTGAAGCCGCCCTCCACCCGTCCGTTGCTGCTGTCTCCGATTATGAGCCAGCTTAGCCTGCAAGAAAAAGGACAGCATCTGAGTCAATATACAGCCATGGTCTTGCCTGATGTGCCTCCCATAGGTGAATAGCCCTTACAATATGCAGCCATGGTCTTGCCTGATGTGCCTCCCATAGGTGAATAGCCCTTACAATATGCAGCCATGGTCTTGCCTGATGTGCCTCCCATAGGTGAATAGCCCTTACAATATGCAGCCATGGTCTTGCCTGATGTGCCTCCCATAGGTGAATAGCCCTTACTGTATGCAAAGTGTGGAATGTGTGTGTGTGTTTGATGAAAGGGCCATAGGTGTTGGATGAGTGTTGTGCATTGGGGTTTTAAGACCCTCTGGCCATAGAGTGAGGTTGAGATGGAGGGATGGAGAGGTATTGAGAAAAAGCCACTCACCCTGACGACCCGAGTGAGGTCGTTGAACTTTTTGCGGCACTGGACATGGGTCCTGGGCACCATGCTCCTGGAGGAGACGCTCTGAGCCACCTCCCTCCACACTCTTCTGAACTCGCGTGGCAAAGGCCTCCTGCCACTCTCTGGGAACAGCATGCATCGTCTGCGCTCCACTGCGTCAACCAGAGCATCCAAGGCCCGCTCGGTGAAGCGATGAGCGCGTTCTCTCACCCTCTCCATTCTTGGCAGCAAAATGGATTACAGGTCTCTCCAGGCTGAGATTCAAGGCTGCAATGAGCAGGGTGTGGCTGGGGAGCAAGTGGCCCCCCCCGCTTTAAGAAGTGTCCGGCGCCAGTGTGTCTGTGTTACCGCGCTAACTGGCAGCAGCTGCGCTGCGCTCGTGCGCTGAGTTAGCGCCTCACTCCTAGGCCTTTGCGCCTTAAGAGAGGTGTGCAGCGCCTAATTTAGCGCTCCACTCACCTCCCGGGGCGGTAAAAGTGAAGTTTCCTGTCAGTGCCGATAATTAGCGCCAGGCGCTAATATTTGCGCGCGGACGATATTTGCGCCCCAAATGGGGCGCGACCTAATTTCTACCCCCAACAGTTTTATTTGAAATCACAAGCTTTCGGAGCTTACTACTCCTTCGTCGGGTGAAGTAAAAAGATACAGAATCGCCAAAGCATATATAGATAGAGAACAATGCATGTGTACCTTACAATTGCAGACAACTAAATTAAATCATCCTGACTATCTGCCGAGGTGTGATAAAGTTAATCAGGTCAGCCAGGAAGGTACCACATCAAAGACATAGCAAGATACAACTGAAACAATGAGGTGGAGTCGCAGGGGGTCTAACGTGTCAAAAGCTGCCGTCTGTATGTAAAACGATAAGCTTTAAAATTTTTACTTTTTTACTGGGAATCACATCTGTGAACAAGCCAACGACGACTCGAGTCCGGATCACGTCATGTATCGTGACATAAACCCAAGATCCCGGTTGAGACCGTCTTCATGAGTGCGGAACTTGGCTATCAGTTTCTGCTCGATGATTTTGCGTTGTCGTGTGTTCCTAAGGTTGCCTTGGAGAACGCTTACCCGCAGATCCGAGGCTGAATGTCCTTGACTGCTGAAGTGTTCCCCGACTGGGAGGTAACAATCCTGCCTGGCGATTGTTGCGCGGTGCTCGTTCATACGTTGTCTCAGTGTCTGCATGGTCTCGCCGATGTACCATGCCGCGGTGCATTCTTTTCTGCAACGTATGAGGTAGACCACGTTGGCCGAGTCACATGAGTATGTACCATGTACCTGGTGGGTAGTGTCCTCACGTGTGATGGTGGTATCTGTGTTGATGATCTGGCATGTCTTGCAGAGTTTGCCGTGGCAGGGTTGTGTGGTGTCGTGGTCGCTGTTATCCTGAAAGCTGGGTAATTTGCTGCGAACGATGGTACTTCTGAGGTTAGGCGGCTGTTTGAAGGCAAGTAGTGGAGGCGTGGGGATGGCCTTAGCGAGGTGTTTGTCGTCATCGATGACATGTTGAAGGCTGCGAAGAACATGGCGTAGTTTCTCCGCTCCGGGGAAGTACTGGACGACGTAGGGTACCCTGTTGGTTGTGTCCCGTGTTTGCCTTCTGAGGAGGTCTATGCGATTTTTCGCTGTGGCCCGTCGGAACTGTCGATCGATGAGTCGAGCGTCATATACCGTTCTTACGAGGGCATTTTTCAGCGTCCGTAGGTGTCCATCGCGTTCCTCCTCGTCTGAGCAGATCCTGTGTATTCGCAGGGCTTGTCCATAGGGGATGGCTTCTTTAACGTGGTTAGGGTGGAAGCTGGAGAAGTGGAGCATCGTGAGGTTGTCCGTGGATCTTGTGTGCTTTTTTTAACAGCAAGATAAACTTGTCCTGCCACCTTCAAAGATTTATGTATGTGAACCCCCCAGGTCTCTCCGTTCCTTTTAAAATTGTACTAATTAGTTTATATTGCCTCTCCTCATTCTTGCTTCCAAAATGCATCACTTTACACTTCTTTGCATTAAATTTGATCTGCCTTGTGTCTGACCATTTCCCTGTCCTCCTGAAGTCTGCTACTATCCTCCTCACTGTTTACTACATTTCTGAGTTTTGTGTCATCTGCAAACTTCAAATCTTACCTCCTATACCCAAGTCCAGGTTTCAGTTGGATTTTTTGAGGCGGTCAGTAGTACGATTGATGGGGGAGTGTCTATGGATGTTGTCTATATGGACTTCCAGAAAGCATTTGATAAGGTTCTGCACAAGAAATTATTAGCAAAAATGAAAGTGCACAGAATTAGAGGTAACCTTGTGACATGGGTCAGTAATTGGTCAAGAGGTTGGAGACAGAGAGTAAGTATAAAGGGTTCAATCTCTGATTGGTGGAACATGTCAAGTGGTGTTCCTTAGGGATCGGTACTGGGGCCATGTATTTTCACCGCATATATTAATGACTTGGATGAAGGAATAGAGAATTGTATATCTAAGGAGAGACAACAAGTTGTGTGGATGGGAGCAAGAAATTACAAAGGGACATAGGCTAAGTGAGTGGGCAAGACTATGGAAGATGGAGTTCACTGTGGGCAAATGTGAGGTCATCCACTGTGGAGGAGTAAAAGTATTTAGGTGTCCCCATACGCAGACCATTAAAAGCTAGTTCATTGGTAATCAAAAAGGCTAATGGAATGTTGGCTATTATCTCAAGGGGGTTGTAATTCTAAACTGAATAAGTGATGCTTCAGTTGTTACAGAGCCTTGGTCAGACCCCAGTACTACATTCAGTTTTGGCCATTTGCCTTGTTTCAGTTTTGGTCAACAAACCTCAGGAAGAATATATTGGCCTTGGAAGGGGTACAGCGCAGATTCACCAGAATGATAACAGGTCATTTATATATAACAATAAAAGCAATGGTCCTAATACTAACCCCTGGGGGACCCCACTGCATACTTCTCTCCAGTCAGAAAAACATCCGTTCACCACTACAGTCTGCCTCCGATCCCTTCACAAATTATATGCCAAGTTATCACCGTCCCTTTAATACCATGTGTTTCTACTTTCTGAACAAGTCTGTTATGAGGTACTTTATCAAATGCCTCACATCAGCTCAATCAGGTTAGTCAGACACAATTTTCCTTCAACAAATCCACGCTGGCAGTCCCTTATTAACCCATGCTTCTCCAAGTGAGAATTAATTTTGTCCTTGAAAATGGTCTCTAGTAGTTTTTCCACCACTGACGTTAGACTGTAGTTATTGGGTTTATCCCTCTCCCATTTTTTCAGTAGGGGTGTAACATTTCCAATCCTCCAGTCCTCTGGCATCACTCCCATATCTAAGGAGGATTTAAAGATTGTAGTCAGATCTTCTGCTATCTCCACCCTTGCTTCCCTCAGCAACCTAGGATGCATCCCATCTGGATCGAGTGACTTGTTAACTTTGAGTGATACCAACCTATTTAGGGCCTCCTTTCTATCTATTTTTATCCTATCCAATATCTCTACTCTCTCCTCCTCTACTGCAACATTAAATTCATCCTCTTTTGTGATTGATGATTCATTGTGCAGAGTAAACAGATTGGGGCTGTAAATCCATGGCCCTTCTGATGTTCTCTCACTGTAATGTCGGTGGATATTGGACGGAAGAGCAGCAAATTAGGAGACCTGGTATACCTACCACCAAATGGCAGAGATGGGGCCACCTGCGGGTCCAAGCTGGGATTGTGGCTTGGGTCCCCAAATAAATATTTCTATTTTAAAAAAATAAATAATTTTAAAGAAGCCCCCTTATAAAGGGTTCACCTATAATTTCTTTCCAGAGGCAACTTGGTACCTCTCTCCCTAGAACCGGCTACTTACACCAAATGTTCTGGCCTCTCCACAATGGCAGGTGCCCTAGATATGCCCCTGGTGATGCAGGCATCTGCCATTCCCAAGTATAACCTTCCCCTGACCCCACAAACTTCGGCAGGATCTGCATCGGTGGTTCCGGGTGGGAGCATTCTGACACTTACACCGTGATGTGATTTTTTACTGCCGCACTGTTAGAAAATACTAATTTTCTCAGCAACCGAAAAATCATAGATATTAACGAATCTGCTTTACAATTCCATTCATGAGTCCCGCATAGCTGGAGGTACAAAATACAAAGTTCTGAACAAAATTAATACAAATTACACTACATTTTTAGGGAGAAGAATTAATTCACCCTTTATCTACAATTAGTTAATGAACTGACTCTTCCATTATGGTAGTGGAAGGAATTTATATTGAGCTCGAAAACCCAAACCTAAGAAATTGTTAACCTTATTTGCTTCTTTCCTTCTTCACCAAACATGTCGGCAGTAGGTTACCCGTACCAAAAGACATCCTGCTTAAATACCATAACTGGGTTTGTTTACTCAGGTGGAATCCGGAGAAATGCAGAGGAGTGGGCTTTGTGTCTGCCCGATGGCTGTACCCCTGAAACTGGCTGATTTTCAGAGGTCAGGCTAATTTGTATTTTTTCTATGGATTCCTGGCAAAATTTTCACCTCCAGCAGGAAGCCTGCCATTTTGGCAGGGTGGGTGCGAGGAAACTGGCTGTGAGATGCTTCAGGTATTTGCTGGCTGCAAGTAAATTCCGTCTTGACCAATGAAGCCAGCCATTTTGGGAATTGGTTCCACCAGGCAAAACAGCTCTTTACCTTTATATCCCCCCCCCCCCCCCCCCACTGCAACCTGTGTATAGTATATAACACTATATACTCGTGTAGTGCCAAGCCAAGCCATGCTGTGGCCTGATATATATCATATGACATATATGTACCTTTTGATTATGTCCACCCATATTAGATCTGATGTTTTCTGTCACTTTCAGCAGAAAACCTTGGAAATGATGCGGGGCATGTGGGAAGCCAATGGCTACTTTGGGCAGTATTGGCTCTGGTTCACATATTTTGATACAGATTTAACACAGAGGAAAATGTGTTACACTGGGGCTGAAAGCGCACCAGTTTTACCCACCACCTGCTAGAGTTGTACAGGAGCCAGCTTAACTCTAGTTGAAAATTCGGACTCATGTCTAAATTCATATTTTATTTTATCAAGATGTTGCCTCCTTACACGAATGGTGGTACAGTCCTTTCTTTAAGCTAACCCATTTTCTACCGTCCTGGTTTTATTTTTGCATTTTCTCTCGAGGGGATAAATTTCTGCGGGGTTTGCACCATATTTCTGGGACGTCCACAGCTCTTCCGCCAAAGTTAAGGCAGACAAGCGAGAGACGCCCTGCAGAAATTCACCTCCATAAATGAAGGAGATTCAACTTTCCAAAATTCCAAAATAAACAAGCAATGCAAAGTTTCAAATGCAAAGTTTCACTTGTCACATTAGTAGATAATTATCTGTAATTTTTTTTAAATTTGCAAAACATAGGTTGGGAGCCCAGCGGAAAGAAACCATACAAATGGTCTAAAAAGTAAATCCTGCAATGCAATTGGGCTTATTTGAGCACAACACCCCCACTATCAAATGGCGAATACTAAAAATGGATCTAAATGTAGCTCTGGATACTTCCGATGTGTCTGCCTGAAGTGGAATTACTTGATTAATTATGATTTTTTGGGGGTTTAGATGCTTGACAGGTTATTGATATCATGTAAATTGATCCATGCTACAAATAATTACTAAATAGATCGTTGGATCCTTGTGATTCAATTGGCTGAGAGAACAGGAATTGCTGTGTGCTAAAAGTCCATAAGGTCTGTTTTTACATTGATGTACCAATTGGTAATTGGCAGTTCAGGTATAAAAGCAACTTTGGGCAGTATTAACGCCAGTTTCATATTCTGATGTAGATTTAATACAGAGGTAAATGTTTTAAGCTGGTACTGAAATAACGCCATTTTAGCCAATTATTGGGGCAGAGGGTTGCATGTCTACTTACTCATGTTGCACATTGTGAATCTTAAAACATGTAGCCTATCAGTGCTTAGAACAAATTTTATTCTCACTGGCAAACTTCAGTCGAAGCAATTCAGTGTAGTGGACTTCTGAATTACATTAGATTAGTGCATTATTCTGAATACACACATTGGACACAGATGCATGTTCAACCTTTATGTGGACGAATTGATTTCTCTTTTGCAACTGGCGCAGGATAAGTTGGCTTCTACCTGAATATGCTAAAGCTGGTGGGACATATAAAGGATAAAAGAATGTTACATGATTAAACATTACAGAAACTTTAACAATTCTATCCAGAAGAGTGACGAGCTAGCACATTGAATGCTAAGAAAGTGCATATGAAATGGACTGAAAAACTATAATGGAAGCGGAAAAGCAACAATGGAGACAGAAGTAAGAAAAATAAGCTCTTTATTTCATGGGACAGATAAGTATTAACTAGATAGCCACTTGAACTGTTAAACCTATATAATTATCAGTGTAATTACCTTTAGTGCAATCAGTATTTTTTAAGTTGAATATCTTATGTTTAGTCTAGTTCTACATGAAGGATATCTATAACAATAACAGATTAACATGCTATATGTCATTAATGTATAATGTTTTAAAATGATGCATAGTCTAATAATATGTGAACTTGTTCTATTCACAGATTTACAAAGTTGCCAAACATCATTGGCACTATTCATTTGAAGGATCCTTCACAGGGTGGCATCTGATCAGAGGTCATCTTAGTCACAGAACAAGATGCTGGTCACAGAACCCCTAAAAAAAAGGCCATGATGGGGCTGTTAATGGCAGAAATTCAAAGCACAGCAGAGGAGAGTGCGAGTTTCATACCAACGTGATGAGTAACTTGATGAGAGAACCAACATTCTTTGTCAAATGTGCCCAATATGATTGCATAATGTTTTGCAAATCAACTATACTATGTGTGCATCTGGGTGTTTCCTGCCTGCCTACTAGCATGGGAATTGCCAATGTGCTGATGAAGCAGGTTATTGGATGGTGGTTGGGATGTCGAAAGACCAGCATCTGCCTCACGTGGCTAATGTGTTCCCTGCTATGGTTTATACAGTGTCACCCTGAGAGAGCCATTCGAGGTCTAACTGACAGGAAAAAGGTTTACCTGAATGGTACATCTACATCAAAGTAGCTGCTGTTGGTGCCCCAATTTGATTTACATTCTCCTCAGTGTTATTACTGAGTTGTCTGATCAATTTGCTCATTACACTGCTGTAAAACCAGCATTCTTCCATGTTTCATGAAGGCATCACTCCAGAGACATTAGCACATAATCTAGTCTGACATTTCAATAGTGTACTGAGGCAGTGCTGCAATGTTGGAGTTGCCATCCTTCGGATGAAATGTGAAACCGAGGCCCCATCTTCCCTCTCAGGAGGTTGTAAAAGATCCCATTGTACTACTATTTGACAAAAAGCAAGGGAATACTCCTGGTATCCTGGCTAGTATTTATTCCTTAACCAAACACTAAAAAATACAGATTATCTGGTCATTAACTCTGTGTGCGCAAATGGCTGTCACATTGAAGGGATAATTGCAAGTCCTAGCCCTTTTCGGGCTACCCCAGATCAGGCGTATTCCCCAGACGTTCACCTTCAACTAAAGTTAGCGGTAGCCGAATCCTAGAGACGCTTAATTGGGTCTAAAGGTTCAGACTATCTCTCCCTAAAGGAAAGGAACGGCCTGAAGATGTTACCGTCCTCCGGATAGCACTTTTAACAAGTTTAACTAGACTGTAACCTTCCGGATATTATGAGGGTCCGGAAAACCCCCCAGAATTCTGCAACTCCTCTCTGAAGAGTGTACAGAAATTGAGTTTGCGAGATTGATACAGAAATACTCTTTTGAGACAATTTTAAAAATATATAGATTTATTAAAGAATCAACATCTAGTTAACAGCTAGTATGGCAATTGCAACTTTAACCATTCAAAATACAAATAGCTTACATTTCTTATCAGAGATCCTTATTCTCAAATCTTAACTTCGTTACATTTCCACACTTCTACTTATTTCTTAATCCAGAATATCCACCAAAATCAAATACCTTGATTACCCGAAACTCAGAGTTGTAGGCCTACAGAGTGGTTCTGAAGGCGAGAATCGCTCTGCCCCTTCCCAGTGACTTCTGTTTTCTCATTTGAAAAGCTCTTATTTTTATACTCTTTTTTAGTGGTATATTCTTTGAAGTTTTCTTTTGATGTAAGCTAATTGTCTCTAGTGATACTCTATTGAATTCTTTTCTATTCTTACTGTCATTTCAGCTGCCAACTTTTAGAATTCTGTCTCTACCTTTAGGTGTTTCAAAAACTTATCATAAAATGGTTATTACAGATTTTTCTTTTGATGCTATTCTTAGGAAGTCTTTCTATTGAATTCTTAATATCACTTAACTGCTTGTAAGCCAGACGTCGTGACTCCATGGTGTTCCAAGTTTAACACAAACACAATGTAATTGCTTGGTGTCATCTATTGATATTATATTTTCAAAGCCTCTCTGTAGGTAACTTTTACAATATGTAAATTGAAAACACTTCAACTGTGGTGTTTGCTTGTTTTCTAGCTACTTCAATTGGTTTTATATTTAATCGTGTTTCCTGTCTTATTTGATGTTACTTTATGAAGGCATATGGTTGTTTAATGTTCTAAGTTTCTGTTTCCCTGAGTGTTAGCTTATAACACTTTACTTGGGTCATTCCATTGTGTTTCTCCCAAACTCCAGACCTTCTGGAAGCGCCAATGGTTTGCTTCAATAGGGGCATTGTTTTTGTGTTTACAACCCAATTCCCATTTCATAGCTTGTGGTGTTTTACAGCTTTTGTTAACACTTCACCTTATCTCAGAAGCCTGTGTTGTGTTTGCAGCCTGTGTCGCCGAGGCTTTCCAGACTTTTAAACTCAGTATGTCTTGTATTAATAATATCAAAATCTGTTCATAGGATGATGTATTTCTTGGAATATGGCTTATTCCATTACAACATTTCCTATGTTACAACAGTGACTATACTTCAAAAGTACTCCATTGGCTGTAAAGCGATTTGGGATGTCCTGAGGTTGTGAAAGGTGCTATATAAATGCAAGTCTTTCTTTTTTCTTTTCACTCAGAGATTGCTCAAGTCCTTTGTGTATCTTTTTTAATTGTGTCACAAAGCCAGCATCCAATTTCTCTGTGAATAAGTTCAGTTATCCTGATGAAGAGAACTCACTTGTGAAAACATGAAGGATGTTAATTTGGCCTAAATGGGCACTTGCAATGCAAAAGGACTTCTGCAGATACCAACAAAGCACAAAATGATTAAATGGCTCAATTGTAGCAAAGTAATATGGGCATAGAACCTTTATAGCTTTATAAGCTAATATTTAGCAATGATGTAAAGCAAACATTGTTAATAGAGCTTTCTGTTGCTACTGTATTGGACAGTTATTAAAAATATTATTGTGAACATTTTTTGACTTCATACTGCTTGCTGGTGATGTGCTGGAAGGGAATTTTAATCCCTAAATGTCTTAAACTGCCTCCAACATTAAGATGCTGTTTATTGGGACATGAATATGGGTTTCCCACTGCATAACTTTCCATGTGTCTTCTGAGACAATTATTTGAAAATAGATCCCGCATTCCCAGAGCAACTACAGCGGGGCTTCTGGCACACTTCTGATGAAGTTACGGCGGCGGAGCGGGAGCAGCTCTGAAGAAATTGTCGCCCTTAATGCCACAATTTATCTACTAGTTTTCTCAACGAATGTTCCAGTTTTATGCTGGATTAATGCTCCTGAAGTTGATTACAGCACGTGGCACAACCTTGCTTTAATCAGATGTTGTAATTACATAGTTGTGAAACTGTAACTGTATATCCATTGATCTAATTGATTTGTTTTGTGGTGGTGTGGTTAAGATGAGCAATCAGGGGCAAATATTTCCTGTGTAGTATTTGTAGAAAATTCAGAAACACATTTGCAAAAGCGCATGTTTATGATTTTGTTACAGTAAACGGAAGAAATGTTCTCATTATTATTTTATTATGTAATATATTCGCATTGAGTAGAGAGATAGTACTCTTCTCTCATGATCCCTGACCCTTATGTTAGTGATAACAGAGCTGTATTGCAGAGCTTTATTGCATTGGCAGTCAACCATTTTGCATACATATTAGTTAAACACATCTTATTGTGTATGATTGTTGTAATATGACTGCAGGAATTGCTGGCCAAAGCATGCATTTTATCGTGTACAATTTTAAATTCAGAACAGGGCAGCCTGGCTCAGTGGAAGATGAAGCAAGGGACAACATCACCATCTTTACCAGAATTCTTGACCGACTCCTGGATGGCTATGACAACCGATTGAGACCAGGATTAGGAGGTCAGTAAATGAAAAGTATTTTGAATTTCATTTGTGTTATTTAGAAAACTTACCTTATTCTGAACAAAATATTTGTGTCTTCCTGAAAAGAAAAATACAAATGTAAAGGTCCAGTAATCACTGGTATGGTGTTGCAGTAAAATAGTGAAGCAGTACAGTCTACCTGGTTTAATCCGGAATTTTTTTATCCGTAATCCTCATAGATTAGGGAACGGTTCAGAGCAGTGCATTTATCACTCGATTACCTGGAAACCTCATACTCTGATTCTACCACACCGGTCTGGGAAAAAACAGTTTTGGTAAGTGCAGATTTACTTTATAAACTGACAAACCTCGTCAAAATTCAAGATATCTGAAGTGGAACAATTCATATAGAGATTGCACCACGAATGAAGAAAGAAATCAACAACATCAACAATAACAACTTGCATTTATATAGCACCTTTAACATAGAAAACTGTACCAAAGCAGATGGGTAATTAGAAAAAATTGGGTAAGAAGGAGACATTAGGAAGGGTGAACAAAAGCTTGGTCAAATAAGTAGGTTTTGAGGGTCTTAGAAAAGGAGAGGGAGATGGAGAGCTGGAGGGATTTAGAGATAGAATTCCAGAACATGGAGCTTTGGTGACTATGGCGGGACAAGGGGGATGAGATGTGACTACGCCAGAATTAGAAGACCAGAGAGTTTGGTGGGGGGAGAGGGGATTTGTAGGGCTATAGGAGGTTACAAAGTTAGGGATGCTCTGGCTACAATCGAATAGTTAAGAGTGGAACCAGGTCAGGGCAGTCCCACTGAGCTGGATAATGGAGGAGAGGTGTTGGAGGGGAATGGTGTGGTCGACCAAGTCAAAAGCTGCAGCGAGGTTGGAGACAATGAGGATCAATATTGCACCATGGCCATTTTCATTTGTGACTTTGGTTCGGTTGTTTCAGTGCCATGGCTGGGGTGAAACCTGATTAGAGAGATTCAAACATGGAGTTGCGAGAAGGGTGAGCACAGATTTGGGAGGCAACAACTTGTTCAAAGACTTTAGAGAGGAAGGGGAGGTTGGATATGGGGTGGTAGTTTTTCAAGGACAAAGGAGTGGGTTTTTTCAGAAAGGGTTGATGATGGCAATTTTGAAAGAGAGACTTGAGGAGATGAAACCGTTTACAATGTCAGCTATTTTGGGGGCCAGAATGGGAAGATAGGCGGTTAGCATTTTACTGGGATTGGAGTAAAGGGAGCAGGAGATGGGTCTCTTAGACAAGATAAGCTTGGATATGGCAAGAGGGAAGAAAGGAAAGCAAGTAGAGAAAGAGAGGATAAAGGGTGCTGAGATGGAGATTGAAATCAACAAGGAAGAAGAGTCACTGAGTGCAGAGGCTGAGGGACAGAGGATATCTCAGTGAAAAACTGCTGGGTCTTGGGGGGCAGAAGGCAAAGATTTTAAAAAGGTGAGAGGTTTGGAACAAGGTGAGATGCTCGAAGGAGGAGGAGAAGGTTTCAGAGGACTAGGAGGAGAGACCAAGGTGTGATTTAGTGATACGGACCACACCACCACTCCAGCAGTTTGGGTGGGGCAGGTAGTGGAAAGTACAGCCGAGCAGGGTGGCTTCAGTAAGGGGCAAGGTATCACCACCCGTAAGCCAATTTTCAGTTAGAGCCAGGATATCAATGCAATCATTCACAATAAGGTTGTGGATGGCAAAGGACTTGTTTGTGAGTGAACAAACATTCTGGTAGGAAATGCGGAGAGGAGCGTTGATTGGTGAGCTGCTTGATGAGTTCAAGGGAGCAATGCTGGCTGTGGTGAGCGGGATGGGAAGGAGATTGCCGAGGTTAGCTCCCAGCGAGCATGCTGGGTGTTTAAGTCGTTGAGAGAGGAAGATAGGGCAGTTGGGGTGGCTGCTTGTAAGGAGGTAGCAATGTGTCTTTCAGCGGACCCTTTGGAGAATGCCAAGAGGGGCACAGAGGATAGCTATGAGTTTATTGAAGGAGGATTCAAGCCTGCAATGTTGGCAGGAGAGCAGGAAGGCAGAACGTTCATTTTGAGAAACAGAAAATCCCTTCAGTGACGTTGGCAGTTCTGTTTGCCGTTGTAGAAAAAACATTTGGAATAAAGATTGGATATTATCCTAGGGAGTTCAAAATAGCTGAACACTGTCAACAATGCCAAAGCAACATGGGACCAGAAGCTGTGAGTGGAAGAGCTGAAGGAAGCCCTTTTGGTTTACCAATATGAGACTCTGCATCTTCAGTCAACTGTGAAAAGTTGCAATTACAGGCAGAAGTTTCGGGAGAGAAACTGAATGTGACGAATATCACCTAAAGCAACAGATGGCTAGTAAATAGAATCAAGAACTGAAAAATTCATGTCAGAGTGGTATCTGCAAACTCCACTAATTTTGCTGCACAACTTCAGAAGATATCTGCATAGTCCTGCTCCACTAACATGTATCACTGAGATGAAACTGGCTTGTTTTCAGGATGGAACCAAGTTGTAGAACCATGTAAGACAGAAAGCAATTTATAAAGTACACAGCCACAAGAGATAGCAAGTAATTCCTAACAACTTTTCAAAACAAGAATGGTATTGAAATGTTTAAAATGTTAGTGTTAAAAGTTATAAGTTAATTGTTTAAGTAAATAAATGCTTATTAAAATGTTAAATGTTGCCTAGTATTTTGTGTTCTGATTTGTTATGACAGTAATAGAATTGTACAGTGTATAGCAATATGCACATGCACCTCAGATAGCCAGCTTGGAATTTGCTAGTCTGACACACTGGCTAATATCACAGATTTTGCAGCAATTTTTTATCTGGATTAAAGAAGGTAGACTATTTAATATCTAAGAATAAAAATGCTTCTTAGCTCTGAAAATGCATTGACCCAGAATTTTCTGGAAAGTTTTGGCGTAACTATGATGTAAGAGTGGAGTTGCACCATTTTTTCCTGAGGAAATTCATGTGTAACTGATGTACACCGGTTTTACACTGAAACATTGCTGCGTGTAAATTTCCTCGATCATTTGCACCACTACCGAGTTACTTCCACCGCAACTCCACCGCAACTCCACTTGCCTCATTAATATAGCTCCACCCAATGCAAAAGACCAGAGAATGTGAGCCTCCTGCATTTACACCCATTCTGAACGGACATAAATTTACACTAAAAGTTCCAGGTGCAACAGAACCCGTAGACAACGGTCCGGAACTTGCGGTCCTGATGATGGCGTACTGACAGAGTTTGCGTCATTTCGCCTTTAAAACTGACTGCAACTTTATGATTTAGCGCATGCGCAGCCTAACACGGAAATCCTGAAGTTGCGGTCTGTCATTCACTGCTCTGACACAGGCTGCGCTGTGGCAGCCCCCACCTTCTCCCCCCCAAGCTGGCAATCAGTGAAATCACTGATCTGACAAAAATTTCCCCTTTTCTCCCGTTGTTAGAAACCCCATTAAAAGTTAGATCCATTCAACTGAGGTGTAACTGGGTTTTTAACGGCGGTCTTTTAAAAAATTCGTTATGGGGATGTGGGCGTCGCTGGCAAGGCCGGCATTTATTGCCCATCCTAATTGCCCTTGAGAAGGTGTTGGTGAGCAGCCTTCTTAGACTGCAGAGGGCAGTTAAGAGTCAACCACATTGCTGTGGGTCTGGAGTCACGGTCTGAGTAATAACTACTGATAAACAACCGTTCTGGCCCTGAAAAACTAATTTTATATTGATGGAGTGTAAAATTTCTCCATTAAGTTAAAAATTATTGGACTTTAAAATTAATTTAAAAATATATTTTTTTTAAAGTTTGTTCATGATATTTTAGCTTCTACCTTAACCCAATGTGTATGCCCCAATCTTTATTTTGTTCTCTAAATTTTTTAAAAAGTGATTTGATTATTAATGCTTTCTATTTCCTGGTTCCCTGTCTGTGAGAATTCTGCAATGTGATTGCTGCTTAGACAGCTTGTTGACGTCACAGCAGCTCACATTATGGGATTCCCACTAAATGACGATGATTTCAACTGCACGTCGGAAAAGCTGAACTTGTTGCCACAGAAATCGTGAGATCTTTGTGGGAAGCTTACTTCGGGGCCAACGGCGAACACCTTTGCTTCGCCGCTGACCGCAAATTACGGGCCACTATTTCTGGTGTTTTGTAGTGATTTTATTTTGAGACCTGCACTGTATTTCCTTTATGTTTGTATGTTTTTTTTATGGCATCAGAATCTGTTACGTTAAGTAGAGAAAAACTTCCACAATTGCACTTTCTTAAACATGATATGGTAAATGTGCATAAATGATGGCTTGATGGCAAAAAACTTTAATTTTCATCATATCAATAAGATAAAGCGGGACTTAGAGAAGGAAGATGGCGTTTGTTCCGTGCTTTCCTCAGGCCCGATTGTTTATGCTGATTTCCACTTGTTTTATGCCAGTTTTTACATTTTGGCTTCTGCTAATACAATTTTCAGAAAATTTGGGCGTAAATTCCCGTCGGCAAGATTGGTATAGAGACCTGCGTAAATTTTGGCATAATTTCTGCGTAAGTACGATCTAGGAGATTAAGGCAATTAAGTTTGTCCATTTATACTACATCTGCAAAATTTATTTTCCACACAGTTCTAACAACAAAGTGGAATATATTAAATGTAAATCTAAGAGTGTAACTTTAATTTTAAATGTGTTTTAAATGTGAGTATAATATTTTCCCCATTCCTTCTGAAAAACATGACATGCCATCTTAATGTGGGAGCCGAAATAATGAGGATAGCAAGCTATTGAACTGTGGGAGGTATCGTAGCCAAGCATCATCCTGTCCTCATTAAACAGCAACATGTGCATTATTTAGTAGTAGTCACTGGATTGAGAGCAATAGTAAGGGTTCTGCTAAATTCTTTATGGCCTGTTTTCCTTCTCCTCCTGACTCCACATTAAGATAAGTGTAAAATAAAACTTACCTTTTGGTGGCAGCCTGCAGGGATCCCTTTAAGCTGCCTCTGCACTGTTGAATTTACATATTCAAGACTCCTGACTTCTGTTTCAGGCGAGCGCCACAGACGCCTGGGAAAGCACCTTCACCAATATGAAAGTGCCTGCATACCAGGTGCTGATAGAGTGCAGGACATTACACCCGGAAATTGGACTTTGCTGCCCTTGTTTTACATCTGGAAAACTGGCACAATGAGGAGCAATTTCCACCCACCGCCCGCCCCCCCCGGCTCAGGACTCAGGAATGCCTTGGCCTATTATTGCCTACATCAGTCCCTACTATAAAAGCAAAATACTGCGGATGCTGGAAATCTGCACTAAAAACAGAAAATGCTGGAAATATTCAGCAGGTCAGGCAGCATCTGTGGAGAGAGAAACAGAGTTAACGTTTCAGGTCGATGAAAGCCCACTGATTCCCACAGCTACCTGGACTACACTTCCTCCGACCCTGCTTCCTGTAAGGACTCTATTCCATTCTCCCAGTTTCTCCGTCTCCGCCGCATCTGCTCTGACGATACCACCTTCCATACCAGTGCTTCCGACATGTCTTCCTTTTTCCTCAACCGAGGATTCCCCATTACCGTAGTTGACACGGCCCTTGACCGTGTCCGTTCTATCTCCCGCACTTCTGTTCTCACCCCTTCCCCTCCCTCCCGGAACCGCAATAGGGTTACCCTTGTCCTCACCTTTCACCCCACCAGCCTCCACATTCAACGGATCATCCTCCGCCATTTCCGCCACCTCCAGCATGATCCCACCACCAAACACATCTTTCCCTCACCTCCCCTTTCAGCATTCTGAAGGGACCGCTCCCTCCGCGACACCCTGGTCCAATTGTCTATCACGCCCAGCACCTTCCCGTGCAAGCGCAGGAGATGCAACACCTGCCCTTTTACCTCCTCCCTTCCCACTGTCCAGGGCCCCAAACACTCCTTTCAGGTGAAACAGCAATTTACTTGTACTTCTTGCAATTTAGTATACTGTATTCGCTGCTCACGATGCGGTCTCCTCTACATTGGGGAGACCAAACGCAGATTGGGTGACCGCTTTGCGGAACACCTCCGTTCAGTCCATAAGGGTGACCCCGAGCTTCCGGTCGCCTGTCACTTTAATTCTCCGCTCCACTCTGACCTCTCCATCCTCGGCCTCTTACACTGTTCCAATGAAGCTCAATGTAAGCTCGAGGAACAGCACCTCATCTTTCGATTAGGCACTTTACAGCCTTCTGGACTCAACATCGAGTTCAACAATTTCAGACCATAACCTCTGCCCCTATCATTTTTTTTCTCTCTCTCACATGGCAGCTGTTGATCATTCTGCCATTGCCATTTACACTTCATCTAGAGTCATCTTTTGTTTCTTAACTTGTCCCACTACCAGCTTCTTTTGCCTTGCACCATCATCCCTTTTGTCTCTTAATCTCTCCTGCCTTCCATCCAATCACAGACCTGCCCTTTTGTTCTTTCCTCCCCTGCCCCCTCTCCCTGCCCCTACACTTGCTTAAAAACCTGTTACATCTCCAACTTTTTCCAGTTCTGACGAAGGGTCATCGACCTGAAACATTGGGTTGGATTTTCAATGACCCGTGGAGTCGGGTTTGGAGGCGTGTGGGGGGTTAAAGTTGCAGATTCGGGGGTCCCGACCCCATCCCAACTCCATCCCGCCTCCACGCAATTTTGACAAAATCGGTCGCGGGGTTCCCGACTCCGTCCTGCCTCCAAGAGGCGGGAGAGGCCATTAACGCCCTTAACAAGCCCTAAATTGGCTCTGTAATGCCATTTTGAAACGTTTTAGCTAGTTTAACCCTTTTCCGACGTGAAGTACACCTGATGTGAAACACTCCAGTGAAACCTGGCAGGAGCACAAGTGGATAGCTGACTATCAGCTGCAGGTCCACTATTACTACTACTACCTTCATCACATCTCCGTTGTATTAGGTCTGAAAGTCGCCTCTGATGCTGCTGCATTGAATGTCTTCACAGGCTGCCTGGCCTTGCTGTGAGAGGACCTGGATGGAAAAAAAATTCTCTCGCTTGCTCGCTGCTGCTGCTGCTGCTGCTGCTGCTCATTTTGCATCCAGGTCCACTCACAGCAAAGACCAGGCAGTCATTTTCTGACCTCTAATGATGACATCATCAGAGGCGACTTTCAGACTGAAACCACTAATTGGTTCATGGGTTCCCACATGCTGGAACTCAATTGCCCAATTAAGTGAAAATTGCATCATTCATCCACATTAATCTGGAGTGGGGGGGGCAACACGAAATGCGGATGACACGACCCCAACCCGACCCCAAGACAAAATCCAGCCCATTAACTCTGTTTCTCTCTCTCAACAGATGCTGCCTGACCTGCTGAGTATTTCCAGCATTTTCTGTTTTTATTTCAGTCCCTACTATGATCAAATACCTCAGCACAAATCAGGGATTAAAATTGGAACCTTCCTGTCTGTATTGCTCAGTAAATCCTGAAAACTAGGAGGAAGGAAAGACTGAGGGAAGTAAGGAGTTTCATTGCTTTGACATTCTGGGAAAGAATTAGAATAGGATGTGGTGGGGAAAGAGTTGAGTCCTAAAATTCCTGATGGGCTGCTGTGAAGTTGGATGTAAAGCAGGGAAGGACTTTTGCCCACTGACTGATCCTGTTGTTGATCCTATAAGAAATCCTGGGATCAGGTTAATCTCCATTTTTTGGGCAGATGCCTGCACTGTTTCAGCATAACTGTCCCAATAAGTGGGAGAGGGATTTTGTTGTGGCACTTTGCTGTATTGTTCTAGAGACAGCTAAGCTGACCAAAGTCCAAAGAAGCTGGTGGGCCCTTCCACCAGGATTTAGTTCTAGCACACAATGTATACATGCAGACAATGCAGGGTTGAATTTCCACTTTTACTGCTGGGCGGAAAACGGGCTGCAGCAGATCAGCTGCTCATTTTACACACCCTCCCGATGGAAACAAAAATCGGTGAGGTGTAAAACAGATGGCTGATCAGCTATCAACTGTTTTTCACCTGGCGGTTCCAAGATTTTGGATGGCTGACATCATCTTGCAAGTCCCACCTCTTCCAGTGACACCATCATGGAATTTTGGATTAGCCGAGGAAAGGGGTGGAAATCTGATGGAACTGGGTCCTGTCCCAATTTTCTCCACCCCCCCCCCCATCTCCCGCCCACATTGCGTGAGTTGCACTCTACTAAACGTGAGGAATTTTAGGGCTTTCATTTCAACATTGGCAGTGGCCAAGGAGTAAGTTAACCATCTGCCCTCTCAGTCAAGGAATGGTGCATGATGGGTAGGGACCTAAAAGAGAGAATAAGATATAAATATTTTCTTTAGAACTCATCCAATTAAAGGAAGCTCATCCAATTAAAGGAAGCAAGTCTGAGTGACAGGCAACAGAAGTTGAACTTATAACTACCTGGTTAAGGTTCCAAGCATTCAGCTGTTTAATATGTTGCATCTCTATATTGAAAAATACACAGAAATCACCAAAATGAGGCATTTATTAATTACAAATAAAGAGTTATTTCTTCACATAGCGACAGTTTTTAAAAATTATGTCATTCAGTTCTTCCTCATAATTAAGCCTTTGAAAAATTGTATACCAGAAATAAACCATGGCCCAGAAATTAAACATCGATGGTTGCCGCGGGGGTAAGGAGCCCCCGCGATATCGCACTCCGCGTCTACCTTTATGGTTCGGGCCCACACGAACTTCAGTTCGAGGGCCTCTCCCTGGTGCCGGCGCGCAGTGCTTGCGTGTCCCAGAGGCGCAATTAGTTCGTGCGACCTCTGGGATCACGTGGGCCAGTTAGAGCCAATGGCAGCACACCATCTTTCATTCATAGTTTTGACAGGAAGACCTGTCAAAGCTATGAATACAACAAGCCCCCAAAAGAACAGCTAAACCTCAATTAAATTTAAAAAAAAGCCATCACATTAATAAAATAACTATAGTTAAATAAATTAACCACTTTAAACAAAAAATTAAATTTTTGAAAAAATTTAAATTCTTTTTAAAAGTTATAAAAATAAACTTACCTTTCTTTAAAGTCTCTAAAAAAGATAAACCTGTTGAAAAAAATTTAAAATAACACTTAATTAACTACTTACCTTGTTAAAAGGGGGTCTTATGCCTGCTTTCTTCATGTGTAAAATATCCAACACTTACCTGCGCGTTCAAACCTGAAAAAAAAACTAAGTGCACTGCGTGCGCGCAACCTGTAGTGCGCACGCGGTTCACTTAGGAACCGCCCCCTTCGTCATACACGAAGTGCCGGTTTCCCGCGCATGCGCAGTGCATGCAGGAAACCGGCACTTCAGGACCTAATACGCGAGAGTACACAGTGCGTACTCTCCCGCATTAGGTCTAATTTTCGGGCCCATGTTTTCAGTTTATGGAGAGAGTTTTGCTGCATGTGAATTGTTCTACGGTTCTATTTGTGAACACTGAGAAAAGTTTAGATGTGAGGTTTTTAGCTGTCAGTCAGGGGCACCAGGGGCATGACCTCATGCCAAATAAGTATCCCCTTCATATTCCCCAACAATCACTTTTAGAGCTGGAGAAATTTTAGGACTGACATTTAATTATGATCATAGAATGTTATATATGCGTTTTTCTCCACATAAGCCTTCTAGTCTAATCCCACTCTCATGCTTGCTCCCTAGACACCCTTTAATATTCGCCTTTTTCAGGCAATATCTAATTCTCTTTTTAAAGAATTTATCATCGCTGCCTCAAGTACTCCTTGTGGTAAAGCATTCCATGCTCTGACAATTCTTTACATTAAAAAAAATTCCTGCTCTCTCGCCTCACTCTCTGAGAGACAATTTTAAATTACTGACTCCCCAACCAAAGGAAATAATCCTTCCCTAGTCATCCTATCAAAGATTCCCTCGGAATTAAAAAAAAACTATTAAACATCCTCAGCATTCTCTGCTCCAGTGGATTTAGTCCCAGTATCTCAAGTCTCCCCCCCCATAACTATATTTTCCTGATTCCTAGCATCATCCTGGTAAATCTATGCTGTATGCTCTCTCAAGATTTAATGTCCTTTCAAAACAGGTTGCCAAAAACTACACATAGACCTAGAAATTCGGGGGTTTAGCGCCAGCCGTTAAGGCCCGAATCGGGAAAAAAAACGGCCGCCGCCGCACTAACAGCCGGCTGTCAGTGGGTCCCATGGCAGCCGCCATTTTTGGCTGGGCGGCAGCATTGCCGATGTCTGCACTTGGTATCATTATGGAGATTATGCAGATTGTGACGTCAGTGACGCTCGATCTGCCATTTTTGAGTACGGCTCTCCACTTACCGGCCTGTCTTAATTGCGACCAGCTGAGCAAGCGTTGACAAGAAGGAAGTCAATCAGTCAGTCTGTCTGGTGTGCCAGCAATCTTCCAGCCACCAGCTCAAACCTGAGGGTGGCTGCTTGGAGACGAGGGCTATCCGCTCTGCACCTGGCTGATGACTTCCCTCCGCAACCCCACCACTTGTGCCTAGCACTCATATAATGAGAGCCAGGCTGCCACCAGGAACATCATCGAGCAGACCATGGGCTGCTAAAGCAACGGTTCCGCTGCCTTGATGGCTCGGAAGGAGCCCTCCAGTACCGGGCAGAGCTTCACAACTTGGTCAAGAGGGCGCAACCCTTGTGAGGAGGGATTTCTAGGCCATAGTACTTTAAAAGTGGCCTAGCCATTGCCTTGTAAAATTTATCATTACCTCTTTGCTCCTCTCCCTAAGTGCCCTGTTTAAAAAAAACCAAAATGCTATTGGCCCTTTTTTAATGGTTTTATCTATCTGAAAACACACTTTCAATAAATGATGTATTTAACCCCTAGATCTCTCTGTTGATCAGCATCATCCCATTGAGTGTATACTCCCATTCTTTGTTTTTCCTCCCAAAATGTGTTAGGTCACACTTCTCCACATTTAATTGCCTCTGCCACCTACCTGGTATTCCACTAATAGATCTGTACAGA
Source organism: Squalus acanthias (assembly GCA_030390025.1). Classification (NCBI taxonomy): domain Eukaryota; kingdom Metazoa; phylum Chordata; class Chondrichthyes; order Squaliformes; family Squalidae; genus Squalus; species Squalus acanthias. Next base: position 89,677,419 of record CM059426.1, read on the forward strand.
TCTCTTTGCTGTTTGCCAAACCCCCCAATTTTGTGTCATCAGGAAATGTAGACATCATGCTCCCAGATCCCAAGTCCATATCATCTATATATACCAAGAAAAAAGTGGACCCAGTGCTGACCCCTGGGTACATCACTTCCAACCCTTCTCCAATCTGAGCAACAGCCATTTACTCTAACCCTTTGTTTCCTGTCTATCCACCAACTTTCTATCCATGCTACTACATCTCCTCTTGTAGCATATGCCTGACTTGTTTTTATAAGCCTCTTGTGAGACACCTTATCCAATGACAAATGAACATTATTTATACTACATCCGTTGCAATCCCTTTGTCTATCCAATTGATCACTTCAAAAAACTCTTATTAAATGACTTGCCTTTAACAATTCTGTGCTAGATTATCTCTCCATCTCTAAATACTTACTAATTTTATCTTGAATTATGTGGTATAAGAGCTTCCCCACACTGATGTTCGACTACCTGGTCTAAGTACCCAGTTTATCCTATTCATAGAATCATAAGCATAGAAGAAAGCTATTCTACTCATCTTGCCTGTGCCGGCTCTTTGAAAGAGCTATCCAATTAGTCCCGCTCCCCTGCTCTTCTAATAGCCCAGTAAATGTTTTCCTTTTCAAGTGTATATATCCAATTCCTTTTTTAAATTTACCATTGAATCTGCTTCCACCACCCTTTCAGATCATAACAACTTGCTGCATAAAAAAATCTCCTCATTTAGCTCTCTGGTTCTTTTGTCAATGACCATAAATCTGTGTCCTCTGGTTACCGACCCTTCTGCCAGTGGAAACAGTTTCTCCTTATTTACTCTATCAAACACTTCATAATTTTGAACAACTCTATTAAATCTCCCTTAACCTTCTCTGCTCTAAGGCGAACAATCCCAGCTTCTCTAGTTTCTCCACATAACTGAAGTCCCTCATCCCTGGTATCATTCTAGTAAATCTCCTCTGCCCCCTCTCCAAAGCCTTGATATCCTTCCAAAAGTGCGGTGCCCAGAATGGGACACAATACTCCAGCTGAGACCTAACCAGTGATCAATAAAGGTTTAGCATAACTTCCTTGCTTTTCTACTCTTTGCCACTATTTATAAAGCCCAGGATCTCGTATGCTTTTTTAACAGTCTTGTCCTGCCACTTTCACTTGACCCCTGCGAACCCCCTGGTCTCTCTGTTCCTGAACCACTTTAAAATTGTACCATTTAGTTCATATTGCCTCTCCTCATTCTTCTTTCACTTCACACCCCTCTGCATTAGATTTCATCTGCCATATGTCTGCCCATTTCACCTGTCTATCTACGGTCTTCTGAAGTCTGTTGCTATCCTCCTCACTGTTAACTACATTTCAGAGTTTTGTGTCTCTGCAAACTTAGAAATTATGCCCTTTATACCCAAGTCCAGGTCATTAATATATATCAAAAAGACCAGTGACACCACTGTATACTTCCTTCCAGTCTGAAAAACAACCGTTCACTACTACGCTCTGCTTTCTGACACTTTGCCAATTTTGTATCCATGCTGCCATTGCACATTTAATCCCATGAGCTTCAATTTTGTTAACAAGTCTATTATGGGGTACTTTATCAAACGCCTCTTGAAAGTCCATATACACAACATCAACCGCACTACCCTCAATAACCGTCTCCATTACTTCATCGAAGAACTCAAAATCAAGTTTGTTAGTCATGATTTACCTTTAACAAATCCACACTGGCTGTCATTACCCATGTTTTTCCAAGTGACAATTAATTTTGTCCCGGATTATGGTCTCTCAAAGTTTCCTTGCCACTGATTTTATGATGACTGGCCTGTAGTTACCGGGTTTATCCTGCTCTCCTTTTTTTGAACAGGGGTGTAACATTTGCAACCCTCCAATGTTCTGGCATCACTCCTATATCTAAGGAGGATTGAAAGATTCTGCAATTTCCACCCTTACTTCCCTCAGAAACCTAGGATGCATTCCATCTGGACCGGGTGACTTTTTTATTTTGAGCACTGCCAACCTTTTGAGTACCTCATCTTTATCTCTGTTTTATCCTATCCAATTTATCTACCCGCTTCTCCTTTACTGTGATATCGGCACCCTTCAGCAGAGATGTTACATTGACTACTCTACAGTTTCCTGGCCCAATTTTCAAATCTAAGGATAGAAAAATTGTTGTCAAAGCCTCTGCTATCTCCTATCTGACTTCCTTCAATATCCTTGGGTGCATGCCAGCAGGGCCTGATGACTTAACCATTTTAAATTTTGTTCATTTTTACAGAATCAATTCCTCTTCCACTGTTACCTCTAACAATTGTATCATATACTTCTCTACTGCACCTACATTGTCACTTCCACCATCATTTGTAAAAACTGACACAAAATATTGAATTAATATCTCTGCTATAGCTTTGTCTTCCACAACTAGATTCTGTCCTTCATCCCTTAATGATCATAGTCTCTCTTTAACTATTCTTCTATTTTTTAAATTTGTTTTTTAAAGCCCTTATTATTTCATTTTATATTATCTATCAGTCTGTTTGGTTATTCCTTTCAGCCCTTCTAATTTCCCTTTAATCTTTCCTATACCTTTTGTGTTTCTCATAATTTTCTTTAATATTATTCATCAGATTTTTTAAATCGTTCATGGGATGTGGGCGTCGCTGGCAAGGCCAGCATTAATTGCCCTTGAGAAGGTGGTGGTGAGCCACCTTCTTGAACCGCTGCAGTCCGTGAGGTTAAGGTACTCCCACATTGCGGTTAGGGAGGGAGTTCCAGGATTTTGACCCACCGGCTATGAAGGAATGGTGATATATTTCCAAGTCAGGATGGTGTGTGACTTGGAGGAGAACTTGGAGGTGATGGTGTTCCCATGTGCCTGCTGCTGTTGTCCTTCTAGGTGGTAGAGGTCGCGCGTTTTGGAGGTGCTGTCGAAGAAGCCTTGGTGAGTTGTTGTAGTGCATCTTGTAGATGGTACACATTGCAGCCACGGTGCGCCGGTGATGGAGGGAGTGAATGTTTAAGGTGGTGGACTGGGTGCCAATCAAGCGAGCTGCTTTGTCCTGGATGGTGTCGAGCTTCTTGAATGTTGTTGGAGCTGCATGCATCCAGGCAAGTGGAGAGTATTCCTTCACACTCCTGACTTGTGCCTTGTAGATGGTGGAAAAACTTTGTGGACTCAGGAGGTGAGACATTCGCTGCAGAATACCTAGCCTCTGACCTGCTCTGGTAGCCACAGTATTTATGTGGCTGGTCAATAGTGACCCCCCAGGATGTTGATGGGGAATTTGGCGATGGTAATCCCGTTGAATGTCAAGGGGATTGATTCTTTCTTGTTGGAGATAGTCATTGCCTGGCACTTGTGTGGCACAAATGTTACTTGCCACTTATCAGCCCAGGCCATAAAGTTGTCCAGGTCTTGCTGCATGCAGGCATGGACTGCTTCATTATCTGAGGAGTTGCGAATGGAACTGAATACTGCGTAATCATCAGCGAACATCCCCACTTCTGACCCTATGATGGAGGAAGGTCATTGATGAAGCAGCTGAAGATGGTTGGCCCTGAGGAATTCCTGCAGCGATGTCCTGGGGCTGAGATGATTGACCTCGAACAAGCACAACCACCTTCCTTTGTGCTAGTATGACTCCAGCCAGTGGTGAGTTTCCCCCCAGATTCCCATTGACTTCAATTTTACTGGGGTTCCTTGATGCCACACTCGGTTAAATGCTGCCTTGATGTCGAGGGAAGTCACTCTCACCTCACCTCTGGAATTCAGCTCTTTTGTCCATGTTTGGACCAAGGCTGTAATGAGGTCTGGAGCTGAGTGGTCCTGGCGGAACCAAAACTGAGCAGCAGTGAGCAGGTTATTGGTGAGTAAGTGCCACTTGATAGCACTGTTGACCACGCCTTCTATCATTTTGCTGATGATTGAGAGTAGGCTGATGGGCGGTAATTGGCTGGATTGGATTTGTCCTGCTTTTTGTGGACAGGACATACCTGGGCAATTTTCCATATTGCCGGGTAGATGCCAGTATTTTAGCTGTACTGGAATAGCTTGACTAGAGGCGCGGCTGGTTCTGGAGCACAAGTCTTCAGTTCGACAGCCGGGATGTTGTCAGGGCCAATAACCTTTGCTGTATCCAGTGCATTCAGCCGTTTCTTGATATCACGTGGAGTGAATCGAATTGGCTGAAGACTGGCTTCTGTGATGGTGGAGACATCAAGAGGAGACCGAGATGGATCATCCACTCGCCACTTCTGGCTGAAGATGGTTGCAAACGTTTCAGCCTTGTCTTTTGAACTTGCGTGCTGGGCTCCGCCATCATTCAGGATGGGGATGTTCATGGAGCCTCCTCCTCCCGTTAGTTGTTTAATTGTCCACCACCATTCACGACTGGATGTGGCAGGACTGCAGAGCTTTGATCTGATCCGTTGGTTGTGGGCTTGCTTAGCTCTGTTTATAGCATGCTGTTTCCGCTGATTAGCATCTATGTAGTCCTGTGTTGTAGCTTCACCAGGTTGACACTTCATTTTTAGGTATGCCTGGTGCTGCTCCTGGCATGCACTTCTACGCTCCTCATTTGAACCAGAGTTAGTTCCCTGGCTTGATGGTAATGATGGAGTGAGGGCCATTAGGTTACAGATTGTGGTGGACTACAATTCTGCTGCTGCTGATGGCCCACAGCACCTCATGGATGCTCAGTTTTGAGCTGCTAGATCTGTTATGAATCTGTCCCATTTAGCACGATGGTAGTGCCACACAACACGATGGAGGGTGTCTTCAATGTGAAGACGGGACTTTGTCTCCACAAGGGCTGTGCGGTGGTCACTCCTACCAATACTGTCATGGACAGATGCATCTGCGACAGGTAGACTGTCAAGAACGAGGTCAAGTAGGTTTTTCCCTCATGTCGGTTCTCTCACCACCTGCAGCAGGTCTAGTCTGGCAGCTATGTCCTTCAGGACTTGGCCAGCTCTGTCAGTAGTGGTGCTACTGAGCCACTCTTGGTGATGGACATTGAAGTCCCCCACCCAGAGTACATTCTGTGCCCTTGCTACCCTCAGTGCTTCTTCCAAGTGGTGTTCAACATGGAGGAGTACTGATTCATCAGCTGAGGGAGGGCGGTAGGTGGTAATCGGCAGGAAGTTTTCTTGCCCATGTTTGACCTGATGCCAAGAGACTTCATGCGGTCCGGAGTCAATGTTGCGGACTCCCAGGGCCACTCCCTCCTGACTGTATACCACTGTGCCGCCACCTCTGGTGGGTCTGTCCTGCCAGTGGGACAGGACATACGCAGGGATCGTGATGGAGGAGCGTGCGACGTTGGCTGAAAGGTACGATTCTGATTCTTCAGATGCGTCCTGTTTAATTTTCAGTTTAGTTTTAATCTCTCTATTTATCCCGGAAACTGTATCATTTGATGCGTATACCTTTTACCTGCTAGGAATATATCTATTATTACTTTATTCGTTTCATATTTGAAGATTCCCAACTGGCAATTTTTGTCCTATCCGTTAACTTTTCTGCCCAGTTAATTTGGGCTAGTCTCCTACTTATCTTGCTGAAGTTGCCTTTTTTCACATCAGCATCCTTATTTTTAATTCGTCATTATTTTCGCAATGAGCCGAAGTATGTCATGGCTGCTGCTTTCCAATTGTTATCCTATTCTCACAGAATGTATTTGCCCACTTCATTACCCTAAAGTAAATCAAGCATTCAATTATCTAAAACATAGAAAAGTGCGTGTAAAAATCAGCAGAAATATTAGACAACAAGGCTTCAATACAAAGAATTGATATCAGCGACTCTGTCATCGCATTGCAGGTGTAAAGTAGAAACATTGCTCACTTTCAAACTTCAAAACCATTGCATGTAATTTTTTAAAATGTAGGTACTGTAACTCTGCCCAGTAGGATATACTAGGATAAAGAGTTAACAGTTGGTCAGCTTAGCTGTGCATCGTAGCCTGACACAGAAAAAACCCTGCGAAGAAAATTATAAAATGTAACAAGGTGGCCTTAGAATGCTTGCCTAACCTTGGCTGAGATTAGAAAGAAACAGCTTTACAACATAGCTATCCATGTAATTTACATTTTGCAAATACCTTGGCCTCTCTATGAGAAAATACATTTATGAATCACAAGGATTTCTGGTTAATTAATTCCATTTTAAACTCTGATTGTAGTAGGATCTGTGAGTTTTAATAGAAGCCCTTGTGTTAGATTAAATTTTGTTCAGTCAGTGGAGTACCTGACGGACAGGCTGAATTTGTCTCTTCTAAAGCCAGTGATGTTCACCATTTCACACTTTTCGAAGTTAATTCATTAAAAATTTGATGCAACAAAGGGAGCAAACTTATTACTTCACACAATATATTGTGCTTCTACCAGAGGTATGAGATACATTTGTTTAAAAACTAAAAAAAATTGATTTTTAATATTTGCGAACATGCATACAAACAACAATGTTGGCTAGGTAAAGACTATCTAGCCTGTCCCATGCAGACATGATGCCTTATGCTTTACGATTAAAACATTTCCTACCCACCCGGGTCCATGAAAAACCAGATTAAAAGCCAAGGCCAATTAGGGAAAAATAAATATGAGAAATTCCTCTCCGCCCCCCACCCCCAATGGTGATTACAACTTTTCTAGGAGACGGCAGTGACCATGACTTATGTCATTTGGTACCTACTTCTTGTATGACATGATATCCGCTCCAGCCAGGAACCAATCCAGCTCTCTTTTGAAGATATGCTGCAAATCAGCACTCACCGCACGAGCCAACAACTTGTTCCATAGGTCTATTATTCTCTGGGAAAAGAAGAACTGTCTAATATCTAACCTAGTTCTACCCTTGCGTAATTTATATGCATAACCCCATGTCCTCCCCAACCTATCTAATTGAAGTAATCTGTCAGCATGCACACAATCTAGTCCATCATTATTTTATAGACCTTGATCAAATTGCCATTGTGTCTACACTTTAAAATATATAGACCCAGCTCTTTAAGCCTATCAGGATTGCTAAGGTGTTTTAAACTGAGAATCATTCTTGTGGCTCTCATCTGAACCTTTTACTAAGCCCCTATATTACCCACCATGTGAGGGAACCAAAATGGACACCGTATTCTAAATGAGGCCTCACAAAAGTGTTGAACAAGGACAAAATGCGATGTTTCATTTTATACTGAATATTCCTGTAGATGCAGCCCAGTACTCTATTTGCTTTAGATATAGCCTCACTGCATTGGTCGTGAACCGTTCAAGAGTTATGGTTTTCTTTCACCACTGGCTTCCGTTCCACTCCCTGTAAGGTGTATTTATATTTACCATTAGTCTTGCTGACGTATATAACACTGTCTTAAGTTAATTGCCAAACACCAACACATTCCCCAACATTTCTAAATCTGCTTGCAATAGTTTGGTCTCCTCTATAATCTTAACACTTGCACATATCTTAGTATCATCTGCAAACTTGTGGGTCATTCCCCCAACACTTACATCTAGGTTATTCATAAAGGTAGTAAACAGAAAAGGTTCTAACATTGATCCCTGCAGGACACCACTGGTAGCTGGTCTCCAAATAGATTCACAGCCATTGACAACAACTTTCTGCCTAAGGGCATGTGGACAATTCTAAAGCCATTGTATTAGCTTCCCACTAATTCCACAACATTTGGGGGAATTTTAACCCCAAAAAATGGGTGTGTTTGGGTCGGGTGGGAAGTTAAAGTTTAAAAAATCTGAATCGCGACCCCAACCCGCCTCCAACCTGCCCTTTTCCGGTTTCCGAGGCAGGACGGGGGACGGGCAGCCAACCCGCTCCCAGGAGGCGTGTCGCTCATTTAAATATTATAATGAGGCTGGCATGCCTCAGATTTAACCACCATTTTAAATTTAACTGTGGCTGGTCTGGTTTTGCTGGCCTCGTGAAACTTGACATCTAATGGAAGGTGAGGTCTGCTGGATACAGGAAGTAACCGCCTTTACACTTACCTCCTGGATCCAGCGTCCCTGCCTAACCCAGCACCCGCGATCGGAGACCTCCCCATGAGGCCTCCGATTTCCCCCCCCCCAGGCCTCTGATCGCCTTCCCGGCCTACACCATCCCCCACCGATGATCTTCAGGCTGCCCCCGATGTTTTCTGCCTCCACCCCCACCACCGTGCTCCTCCGGCTCCCTGATGTTTTCTGCCTGCTGCCCCCCCGCCCCCCCCCACCCCCCCGCGATGCTTGTCTGGCCCCCCAATCATCCTCCAGCCGCCTTTCGTGTCTTTACCTCCTGTTAGGTTATTTGGCTATGCTGGTACCTGAGATATAGCAAACTACGCCCAACTGCTACGGAGCTGCATTGTTGAAGCGGGCAGTATGTGTGATTTAGAAAGTGATTTCACAGAGTGCAATGGTTAGGAACTCGGTTCTGGATTGCTGTTCCCAGAATTCCCTTGTGGGTACCCCGTGGCTTCTTCAAATCGGCTGTAGACTTGTAACCTCTCGACCCGCATCACCTCCAGATTCGCAGTCTGGGTTTTAAAGGTCATGGGTTGATTTGGGATCTTAGCGGAGGGTGGCGACACTTTTCTTTCAGCTTTCCTTCTGGCTCTTTTTATCATTCGTATGCACTAAATTGTGAAATTGCACATAAAACACATTCTTATCCTATGTTTTTGGGAAGGTGGAGAGCTACGTTCTTGTGCACGCGTTGCTTTTACATTCTATTGTAGTAAAGGTGGGATTGTAAATATAATGAGAAATACGTTATTAGTATGTGTCCTCATACTCTAGTAATTAGATAATTAGTGCCAGGAGAATTAATTAAGAACTTCTCATTTCTGACACGGGCAATAGAAAACTTATAATTGGTAAATTGTAGAAATTATTTTCAGTAATTATTTTTCAAGTATGTTATTTTTATCAGTCATGTTAGACATTATTTCACAAACCGAGGTTTCTCTAACATAAAAATAAAAGCAAAATACTTGGATGCCCCTCGAACATCCTCTGCTCCCCCCCCCCCCCCCGCCAATCATCCTCCTCTCTGCGGCCTAGTGCTGTAGGCCTACCCACCTGCAGCCAGCCAGCCTCTCCATCTCCATGGGAAACAGAGGATTCAAATGCAAATCAGGCCCTGCTGTTAAATTCGGCAGGGCCTGCGGGAAACCCGTTCTCCCGCTCCCAACCCGCCAAAGGATTAAAATTCAGGCCATTATATCTCGTAGAGTAACATAATGTGAGATACCTTATCAAAGGCTTTCTGAATAACCAGGTAGATAGTGTAGACTGGGTAATTCTCATCCACTAACCTAGTGACTTTTTCAAAAAAATTCAATCAAATTAATACAGCGCAACCTTCTTTTCCAGAAGCCGTGTTGAGTGACCCTGATGATTCCATCTCTGTCTAGGTGATATATCGTATATAGCATCTCATTATTTCTTCAAGCATCTTACCTCTTACTGAACTTAAACGAATGGACTTATAGTTCCCTGGTTCTGCCTTGTCACTCTTTTTAACATTTAGAACTACATTAGCATCTTTCTAATCTGAGTGAACAGTCCCTGTATCTAGTGAGCTGTAAAAGATACGAGCAAGGAGCTCGCAAAGTTCATCTCTTTAAGGACCCTTGGGTGGATGTCATCTGGTCTGGGAGCCTGATCTGTTTTGAGGTTCTTTACTCTGTTGGTAACCTCATCTATTTTAATATTTTTAATTTTACTGTTAACAGTGCAACTTATTGCTGATAGTTGAGCATTATCTTCATGAGCAAAGACTGATGTCTCTGCCATACCCTGGGAGTCCATTCATATCTGTCCCAGGGATTATTTCAATGGCCGTATAGAGTCTTTAACGGCCCTCTGACTCCCAACACATCTACAACAGCTTTTACCATTTCTACTGCAATTATTCACTATCTTCTTCTCCATTTATCTTATTGCTGCTCTCATAGCAGCTTTTGTTTCATTTAATTGTACATTATACTTGGCTTTGTTTTCCTGTTACATTAACAGGGTTTATTGTAACTACATAGGATGCGTTATGTTCCTGATTATACCATACAAACTTATTCTCTTCAAATGGAAGTGGCCACTCTGGTGCTGGTCATTTTAAATCATCATGGACCATAATTGGGAGCAATAAGATAACTTAAATATTTTGGATATCTCTACTACTATAAAATATTAAAAACAACTTTAATTACTTTATTTAAGGATGTGGGACACACAATTAGAGACAACAGAGCACTTATGTATACTATCTCCATTCCCTAGCCACCGACTCCATCCCTCTCACTAGCATCTGTCTAAGGCTAAACCAGACTGTTTGAAACCTTGGTGTCATAGTTGACCTTGAAATGAGTTTCCGACCACATATCCGCGCCATTACTAAGACCGCCTATTTCCACCACCGTAACATCGCCTGACTGCCCCTGCCTCAGCTCATCTGCTGCTGAAACCCTCATCCATGCCTTTATTACGTCTAAACTTGACTATTCCAACGTACTCCTGGCTGGCCTCCCACATTCTACCCTCCGTAAACTTGAGGTTATCCAAAACTCGGCTGCCCGTGTCCTAACTCGCACCAAGTCCCGTTCACCCATCACCCCTGTGCTCGCTGACCTACATTGGCTCCCGGTTAAGCAACGTCTCGATTTTAAAGTCCTCATCCTTGTTTTCAAATCCCTCCATGGCCTCACCTCTTCCTATCTCTGTAATCTCCTCCAGTCCCACAACCCCTCGAGATATCTGTGCTCCTCAACTTCTGGCCTCTTGAGCATCCCTGATTTTAATCACTCAACCATTGATGACCGTGCTTTCAGCTGCCAAGTCCCTAAGCTCCGGAATTCCCTCCCTAAACCTCTCCTCCTCGCTACCTCTCTTTCCTCCTTTAAGACTCTCCTTAAAACCTGCCTCTTTGACCAAGCTTTTGGTCACCTGGCCTAATTTATCCTTAGGTGGCTCGGTGTCAAATTTTGTTGTATGACGCTCTTGTGAAGCACCTTGGGATGTTTTACTATGTTAAAGGCGCTATATAAATACAAGTTGTTGGTGCTGTTGTTATCTTTGAGGAACATCTTCATATCCTTCTTTTGAGTTGTGAGATCTTTGTCTCTTGTGGAAAAAGTTCTATATTCCATTGTAGCTCATTGTGTAGCCTCTGACTATTTGGAAAATTGCAAAGGAAATTAACCATGCACAACATAAATGCAATATAAAACATTTTCTACTCTTAAATGTAAGGTAATCAATGCCTAAAAGTAAGCTACTCTACAGTAATTCAATTAGATGGTTTTGATTAAGCTTCAGCAAAATTTGAAAGTCAGCAAACTCCAATATTGAATTACTGCTTAAAACTCACTGCTAGATGTTTACTGTACGTTTAAAAAAAAATAGTGAATATTTGTGCTTATTAGAGAGAGGGGTAGAAATTGCTGTAAGTGCCTTTTCGTGCGCAGAATGGACGCCATGCTCGCAGCATTCGCCCGATTACGTGGCCGCAAAGAAGGCCCCAAATTCGTGCATTTCATTCATTTACTCGTGTTCTTCATTGGCAGCCCGCCTAATTAGGGCCATCAATTTTGTGTGTTGCTAAAGGCAGCCTGCACCTCTTACAGGGGAAGTGCACGTTGGCTACAAGCAACTGAAAATTCTGCACAATGGTAGGCACAGCAGAAGTTGCAAGGTCCCCCATTTGTGGATGTTGTGTTGGACGTTTTAGTGGCGGGGTCGGCAGGAAGAGGAGGGATATCCAGGCAAGCTGCCTGGCACGAGTGGACAGAGATAGCAGAGCTCATCAGTGCCAGACGATTTGCCCCCAGGACATGGGTGCAATGCCGAAAAAGTTATAATGCTGTGCAGGCATAATCCATTAAAAAAAATAGCAAGTGTAAAGAGGTATTCCAGTTGAACACATGAAGTATTCATTATTAGTCCACGGTCTCATTTCAAGGCCAACATATAAGGGCCAATCCTGTACTCCCAGGGAGCACATAGTGGGAAATTGCAGGCGCACAGCCTGTGATTTTCTGCCAAGATGGTAAGTCATAGCCTGTGCAGTATACTCGTGGTGCAGCATGGGAGTGCAGATTGACCCCTTTTTTAGCTCGTATGCATCAAGATACATTGAGCATTATGGAGGCAGAATGTCACAAGTGGGAAAGCATTAATGATAATGACCTATGAGCTAACGGTGTAAAGTTTCATTTGTTTGACTGAGGCTCAGCCACACAGGAAGCAACATTTTGATGTCTCTGTTCTTTGTAAGGCTTATAACCTCGTTTCAGCTGGTAATCATCAGCTCTGCATCTTTCTCAATCTCGCTTCTCCAAGTTAGGCATTGTCCTTCCCTCTGTCTGCTGCCCACCACCACCCAGTCTAGTACCTTCTATGGATATCTTGTGAAAGTTTCTTCATGATGTGTCCCTAATATTCTTTCTTTGACAATGTTGCTGTTTGGCCTGTTCCCCAACTAGTGCAGCACTATGACATTCCTTATCTGGCATCGCCATCTTATCTTCATTATTCTTTCTAAGCAATGTTTACTTTGTATCTTGTGGTGTCAGATTTGACTGCCATAGAGAAAGCCAGATAGTACTGAGTTCTTCAAGATCTTTGGTGGTCCTGTTAATATTCCAGATTTTAGCAGCTGAAAAGCACCAGCACCCTTTCCGGCTCGGTGATTCATGTCCTTTTCGAGTTCTCTATCAGCTGTTATTATGCTTCCAGGACCTCCCCCTGAAGACTGCAGTTGCTTGTTCTTTTTGGTAACTAACCTTTATGGTCTGTTCTTCATTGTATGAATAAATGTCTGGTATGATTGGAATACCAAGTTACTTTTCTGACAAAATACAGCTGAATACACTCAACACAATTTGTGCAATGGAAGAATATTTATGGTATGAATCATAGAATAGTACATAATTCAAGGCGCCTTGTATTCTTTAACATCCATGAAACAAGCCTTCTTTTCATAACACATACTGTGATTTCTTTCAAAGGATTTTCTCGTTGATTTATATTAACTTAGAACTATGCTCTTTTGCTAGTCAAAGAAAGTCACTGCTGGGTTATTCCTGTGAAAGTACGATTTGTTTTGAGTTGCACAGCAATGCCTTAGGTTTGATTATGTTATCTTTTCGAGACAAGTGCCTTAGTTCATCAAGGACTGAAAATGGCAAATGCAAGAAATGTCAGTAAAAACACACAGTATCTGCTCTATCCATTTTTAATGGACCTACCTTGCAATTAACTTGTTAAGACTGCCGCTGAATGAACTGTAATGTGGTTGAACAAAGTGCACCTTGTAAAAGAGAAAACAGAACTCTGGAATGTTTCTGCCATATTAATAGCTCCTCCACCTATTATTATGGACTTTATATCCAAACATTGGAGCTGAAAATCTTCGGGAACCTCTGTCGCTGAACCCAAAAGACTTTCTGGGGTCAGGAGGAGGTTCCCTCGTTTGCATGATAGACATGGTCAGATGTGCCACTAGGGCACATCTGGGGCACTGGTCTGCTGAAGGAGGCTTTGTAAAGGAACTGAAATTTTCTGAAAATATTTGGTTTCTTCGGCAGTCCACACCCCAGTTCCACTATTCAGATCTCACCCAGTGTACTGAAATCTAAAATCAAGGCTGAGACTCCAGTGCAATACTGAAAGAGTGCTGCATTGTCAGAGGTGCTGTCTTTTGGATGAGACATTATACTGAGGCCCCGTCTGCTCTCTCAGATGGACGTAAAAGATCCCACGGCACTATTCGAAGAAGAGCAGGTGAGTTCTCCGTGGTGTCCTGGTCAATATTTATCCCTCAACCAACATCACTGAAACAGATTATCTAGTCATTGCTATGTGTGGGACCTTGTTATGTGCGAACTGGCTGCTGCGTTTCCTACATTACTACAGTGTCTACACTTCAAAGTATTTCATCGGCTGTAAAGCACTTTGGGACATCCTGAGGTTGTGAAAGGCGCTATTTAAATGCAAGTTCTTTTTTTCTTTTTACTGGCCACTGATGATCTATCTGGCTACTGAGATGCCAGGGGTGTGGGAACACTTGGTGTCACCTGGTGGCCCTTGCCTCCTCCTATACCGTTGGCCTTGTTTGGGCTGCATGGAGGCTCTGTCCCTTAATAGGCTCAGGAATTCCCAACATAAGGCTGGGACCTGACTGATCTGGGTCCCGGCCTAATATGCGACCATTCTGGGGTGGGAGTGTGCAAGAAGGGCTGCGGATTTTAGCCCCATTGTTCTAAACAGTAGCGGATTAATGCATGGGGTCATGCCCAGGAACCCCAGCCAAATATGGAACCCCGTGATCTCCCAGGCATTGCTGCGAACAAGCAACCAGGAAGATAATCCAGAAGTACAGTTCATGCATCGCACCTTTGGTTTGTTCGCGCCTATCATTTGCGCACGCCTCCCGGTTCACGGAACATCTCGCGGGAGGCACGGCAGTTTCAGGCGCCAAACCCTTCCTGCTCCCAGTCTCATGAAAATTACTGAGGTGGATTTATTCCTTTTCTTCCTTATCCTCCTTACTTCCCAGTTGCTCTGCGGGTAAATAACTTCTTCCAGGACCCCAAGAATTCAAAATTAGGCTCTGGTTCCTTGCAATCTTTCCAAGCACAACTCTGGGACTACACTCACAAATTGTATATTTAAGCAAAGCAGCATAAAAGAAAACTGTACGGCATTTAAATATCAAAATGGAGCTTACTTATTTTAATTCCATGAATACTGGTTACTTTGTATTACATATGCATAAAAATAGGTTCCTTGGTAATTAATACATGCCTGGAAGGCATGAAAACAAGGGGATTGACATCTGTTCAGTTTTACTATGTATAATAATCGACCAGTGGGGTCTCATGAGAAAGAAACATGCTTGATGAATAGAAAACCAATATTGACCTCTGATACTGACTTGCAATACTAAATTATATCTCCAGGGTATTCAAAGAAGCCAAAAATGCCTGCAGCCAAAATGCTATAGGGTTTAATTTACAAAATAACAGTTGCAACAGAAAATTTCAGTCCCATACAAGAGCTACTAGCTGCATGGCATGGCTCTCCATCGCAAACCTACAGACTGTCACATTCTCAGCGGGCCTCATGATAATAAATGGTTAGGTTTCAGGTAAAAGTACTGTGACTAAACAGGACAATAAATCATTATCTGACTCAAAGACCTGTAGTTTTTACTATTCACGAAATAATGTTTAAACAAAAAGAATAGACAAGGTGAACTGAAATATAATCTTATATTGATTTCATTTAACTGTATGGAAAGGGTGAGTGCAAAACCTGTCCCCAAGCATAAAAAATACAAACCTTTTCTGGTTGTGTCATTGCCAGGAAGCATCTAGCTTAACCGATCACATTTCTTGAAAAACAGCACTTTAGGCTGGCTGTTGTGCAAACTGATCATGCACACTTAACACTGATAAATGTGAAGTATTACACTAGGTTGCAAAAAAAAGTGCAATAAAGTATAAAATGAGTGGAATTGGACTAGCAGAGGGAGACTTAGAAAAGCATTTGGGAATAATAGTTGATCAAGATCACTTTGAACACTTTAGGGGAAAAAAAATGTCGCAAAGTAATTATAAAAGCTGCTAAAAATTATATATAGCCAGAACTGTAGAATATAAATCTACAGAAGGTTTTACAATAGCTGGCAAGACCACCGGTTTTACAGTGCACTGGTCAGATCACACATAGACAATCCTGTGTTCAGAAAAACGATTTACTTGAGTGAAGAAAAGAGTTGTCCAACTAATCCCAAATGTAAAAGGGATGGGTTAGGAAGGCTTTATGGTCTAGCAGTATATAAAATATTAAATGGTATAGATAAAGTTATCCCAGATTGTTATTTCAAAGTGGGATGCTAAGAAACAACAGAAATCAAGAAAACCGCCTTTATTTTGAGAGTGAACTCATTTGGAACTCTGCCAAATAAAGCAATAAAGGAATTGGTGTTATTCAAAACATAATTAGATGCCATGATGGGAGAATGAATGTACTAGAGGGATGAGCTTCAGTGGAATGCATGCCCTTTTCATCCTTGATTTTTTCTATGTTCACACTATTACAAAATTTGGCAATAATCCAGCTTGAAATCAGTACTGTTAGTCTACAGTTTGGATGGTCCTGATCCTAGTAAAGGTAATTTGCTGAACCCTACTTCAGTTAAGCATGATGGGAAAAATGGAAATGAG
This sequence comes from Squalus acanthias, assembly GCA_030390025.1. NCBI lineage: Eukaryota > Metazoa > Chordata > Chondrichthyes > Squaliformes > Squalidae > Squalus > Squalus acanthias. The sequence goes on from CM059426.1 coordinate 89,693,633, forward strand.
TTGATTTTCATAAATTAAGTATCCCCTGATTCTGCCAAGCCCCAAATTATAACTTCACATGCAAAATCAGAAATTACTTTTTATAATGTGTATATCTCACACAACAACAACTTGCATTTATATAGCACCTTTAACGTAGTAAATGGTCCCAAGGTGCTTCACAGGAGCTTTATCAAACAAAATTTGACAACAAGCTACATAAGGAGATATAGGGACAGGTGACCAAAAGCTTGACCAAAGAGAAAGCTTTTAAGGAGCGTCTTGAAGGAGGAGAGACAAGTGGAGATGCCAGAATTGGAGGAGCGCAGAGATCTCGGAAGGTTGTAGGTCTGGAGGAGGTTACAAAGATAGGGAGGGGCGAGGCCATGGAGGGATTTGAAAACCGACATCAAATGGTAGCTATATGCCCTTTTTATAGGTGGCGTACATTGTGAAGATGTCTGCTATTTATATAACTGCTGTATCTACCTCCTATGTTGGATAATTAGTACCAGCTCCTCTATCACCAACATGTTGTGCTCTACTTGCAGAAATTCGTTTTCATTACTCTGGGGGATTCACAACTTAGCTAGCATACAGATTGTAATGTCTTTGGCAGTATTTTGTTTAGTCAAAGATATTAGCCATGGAACGCAGAATGGCGATATTTGTGTTATTGGATGTCAGTACATTGCTTGCATATGACATAATAATGCACAATATTCCAGACAGGAGTGATTATTAGTTATGCACTTCTGGAAATCTGCTCTTGAAAACTTTGATGAATCATCTGTCATTGCCTTAGATGTCTCAATACATTAGACAGAGTCTAATACCATGCATTTCTGAACAACTTACTGACGTATGACCTCCCCCAAAGCTATGTCTATGAGTATCTAGTTTCTTTTCAGATTGCTTTCTTTTTCTAGTAACAACTCAGGGTTCGCCTAGGGGTGTGAACTCTATTCCATTCTCTAACAACAACAACAACTTGCATTTATAGAGTGTCTTTGACATAGTAAAACGTCCCAAGGCATTCACAGGAGCAATATCAAAAGAAAATTAACAATGATCTACATAAGGAGACATTAGACAGGTAAGTTTTAAGGAGAATCTTAAAGGAGGAGAGAGGTGTAAAGAAGCGGAGAGGTTTAGGGAGGGAATTGCAGAGTCTAGGGCTCAGGCAGCTGAAGGCAGGGCTGCCAATGGTGGAGCGATTAAAATTGGGGATGCGCAAGAGGCCAGAATTAGAGGAGCGCAGAGATCTCAGTGGGTTGTAGGGCTGGAGGAGGTTACAGAGATTGGGAGGGGCGAGGCCATGGAGGGATTTGAAAACAAGGATGAGAATTTTAAAATCAAGGTTTTGCCAGACCGGGAGCCAATGTAGGTCAGCGAGCACAGGGGTGAATGTTGAACAGGACTTAGTACGAGTTTGGATATGGGCAGTAGAGTTTTGAATGAGTTCAGGTTTATGGAGGGTGGGAGATGGGAGGCCAGCCAGGAGGCATTTGAACAGTCAAAGTCTAAAAGGTAACAAGGCATGGAGGAGTGATTCTTTTTTTTATTTGTTCTTTGGGATGTGGGTGTTGCTGGCAAGGCCAGCATATATTGCCCATCCGTAATTGCCCTTGAGAAGGTGGTGGTGAGCTTCCTTCTTGAACCGCTGCAGTCCCTGTGGTAACTGAGTGGCTTGCTAGGCTATTTCAGAGAGCAGTGAAGAGTCAACTACATTGCTGTGGGTCTGGAGTCACATGTAGGTCAGACCAGGTAAGGACGGCAGATCCCTAAAGGGCATTAGTGAACCAGATGGGTTTTTACGACAGTCCGGTAATTTCATGGTCACCATTACTGATACTAGCTTTTTAATTCCAGATTTATTTAATGAACTGAATTTAAATTCCCCAGCTGCCATGGTGGGATTTGAACTCACAGGTTGCGATTTCCCCTACCTCGGCAGGTCCGAGGCGGATGATGTCGGTGGCGGGTCTCGGCCCTGCTGCTGGCTCCATCCCGACCTCCGAAATGACTTTCCGATGATTAGACCGCCCAGCGTGTTTCCCAGCCAATTGAAGGAAGCGGGTCTGATGACGTAATTCCGTCATCAGCTGGTTTCATTAAAGGGACCATGCCAAATTTAATTTGACATTTGTGCTGTAAGTGTTCCACAGCATTGAGGTGCTGCAAACACTGACAATTACTGAACAGAGGTGCAGGGCTGCACCCAGGTTCTCCCATGACTCCCTCCATATGCTTACGGAGGGAGTCACAGCACACAGGGAGGTCCTCTTCCCTTCCCATGGGCAGAAGAGACCTTCCCAGGACACCAACGCAGCCTGGTTGCACTTTGCACAGGAGGTCACAAGCAGGGATGGTGTCAGGAGGACCAGGCTGAGTGGCACAAACCTTTCAATGATCTCAGCAGATCACGAAATGTTACTGCAAAGCCACGCTCAACCTCATCCTGCTGTGCCACTCATCACATCCCCATCACTCTGCCTTCCCTACTCCACTCCTGCACATTCTTACTCACACCAACTTACCTTGCACCTCCACCCATCCCTCCCTATCTATATTATCACATCCCGATCTCACTATCCAGCCCTCATACTCACCCACATCCTGGCGCAATCATAGCAACTAACAACACACAATGGTAGGCACTTGGGTGTTTTAGCCAATGTTCATGTAAATTTTCTGTTAATGTGCTGTCAAACATTGAAATCTTTATTTTCAACACTTTGCGTTCTTGGACAGATTTGTGTGCACCTTTGGAAGTGGCTTAGTGAGTTGCAGTGAATGGTGAAACATAACGGTACCCCCCGCAATGGTGATGAGTGTGAAAGGAATGGCTTGGGTATTGTAGGGATGCTTTATGTTGTAGGTGTGTGATGGTGCCAACCTGGCGCATCATGCAGCAGCCAGGGTGTACAGTGTCACGTGAAGTAAATGTGGCCATGGTGAGGCCATCCCTGGCCGGGTGCTGATGCCCTGTGTCCTGTGCAGCATCAGGTGATTGCGGAGAAGGTTGGTGTTGTTGTTGGTGCTGCTGGTGTGCCTGGTGATGCTGGTGTTGGGGCTGATCGTGGTGGGATTCTGAGAACCAAGGTGAGACAGTATAAAGGGCACCCATGCTGATGAAATAGATGGCAGGTGAAGTAGAGATGACCGAAGCGATCTGTCAATGGTGGGAGGTAATGAGGTCAGACTGGATGGAGACTTGTGTAAAGACTTGCAGCATCCTGAATCTATAGTGGAAATGCAGTTTAGAGAAGCTAGTGGTTAAGGGAACATTTCTTAATCAGCTAGAAGCATTGACTTGACATTTGAAGCTGTCAACTCATCAGCTGATTCAATGGCCACTGAGCTCCCACCTCAGCTTCACAGACGAGGTCCAGGCACAGCGGGAAACCAGTGGGCGACCTGTCAAATCCAAAAAGCTGGGAAAAAACCATCGATAAGTGGCTGTAAACAAGCCACTAATGATTTTAATTGCCTCCCCTGCCACTGCCTGTCGGGTCTTCTCAACACTCGCAGACCCGACATCGGGAAAGCCCAGTGTGCACGTTTTGACAGTGGGTTCCCGACCCGCTGTCAATCATTTTAAATTTAGCAGCTGATCCGGCACCCATCCCGTCCGCTGAGTGCTGGCAAAATTCCGGCCATAGTCTCCAGATCATTAGTCCAGGCCTCTGGATTACTAGTCCAGTAAAAAACCACTATGCTACCATTCCCTGTGTCATCAACAGCTGAGCTGAGGCAGGGGTGGAGACGGGCGATGTTACGGAGGTGGAAGTAGGCGGTCTTAGCGATGGCAGGGTTTTGTGGTCAGAAGCTCATCTCGGGGTCAAATAGGATGCCAAGATTGCGAATGGTCTGGTTTAGCCTCAGACAGTGACCATGAAAGGGGATGGAGTCTGTTGCTAGGGAATGAAGGGATGGAGTTTATGGCGGGGACCGAAGGCAATGGCTTCGAACTTCCCGATATTTAGTTGGAGGAAATGTCTGCTTATCCAGGACTGGATGTCGGACAAGCAGCGTGACAAATCAGAGACTGCGGAGGTGTCGAGAGAGGTGGACGTGAGGTAGAGCTGGGGGTCACCAGCGTACATGTGGAACCTGACGTGTTTTCAGATGATGTCGCCGAGGTGCAGCATGTAGATGAGAAATAGGAGGGGGCCAAGGATAGATCCTTGGGGAACTCCAGAGGTAATGGTGCAGGAGTGGGAAGAGAAGCCACTGCAGGTGATTCTCTGGCTACGACTGGATAGATAGGAATGGAACCAGGCGAGGGCAGTCCCACCCAGCTGGACAATAGAGGAGAGATGTTGGAGGAGGATGGTGTGGTCAACCATGTCAAACACTGCAGACAGGTCAAGAAGGGTGAGGAGGGATAGTTTAGCATGGTCTCAGTCACATAAAATGTCATTTATGATTTTGATAAGGGCCATTTCAGTACGGTGGCAGGTGCGGAAACCTGATTGGAGGCATTCAAACATGGAGTTGTGGGAAAGATGGGCACGGACTTTGGAGGCTACAACACATTCAAGGACGTTGGAAAGAAAAGGGAGGTTGGATATGGGGCAATAGTTTGCAAGGCCAGAGGGGTGAATGATGAGTTTTCTGAGTAGGGGGGTGTTGACGGCAGATTTGAAGGGGAAGGGGACAGTACGTGAGGAGAGGGAACTATTAGCAATATCAGCTAACATGGGGGCCAGGAACAAAATTTAGTTGGTAAGCAGTTTGGTGGGAATAGGGGTGAGTGAGCAGCTGGTGGGCCTCATGGACATGATGAGCTCGGAGAGGGCATGAAGAGAGATAGGAGACAAACTAGAGAAAGATGCGAGTTCAACGCTAGGGCAGAGGGGAACCTGGGGGGATGTCTGGCTTGGTGGACTAGGGAAAGGGAGGGAAGCAGAAGAGGCAGATGAACGGATGGTCTCAATCTTAGTGACAAAGAAGTCCATGAGCTCCTCACACTTGGTGGAGGAGGCAGAGGAGAGCATTTTAAGAAGAAAGTTTGTAGTGGAGAAGAGAAGCTGGGAGTTATCTTTGCATTTCAGGATGATTCTGGAATAGTGAGCAGTTTTGGCAGACGAAAGCAAGACCCGATAGTGTTTTATGTGCTCTAACCAGATCTGGTGATGAATGGCTAAATCAGTTTTCTGCCCCAAATGTTGAAGTCTGCGTTCCTTGGACTGAAGGGAGCGGAGATGAGGGTCATCCAGGGGGAATGATCAGGGTGAGAGAGAGTAATGGTTATAGTGGGAACAAGGGTATCAGAGGTGGAGGTGAGGGTGTGGTTGAGCAGATTGATAACTGCAGAAATGTCATGGTGAATGGAGGGCCAAAGGCTGGATAGTTGGGAATCTGAAAGAGCTGTTGTAAGTGACCTGGGGCGAATTTTTTCCAGGGGGCAGACACAAAAGGAAGTGAGGTTGGGAGGGGGAAGGGGGATGTGAGTGGAGCAGGATACAAGGAAGTGATCAGAGATGGCCTTATCTGTGAATAACACAATGGGAGTAGGGAGGATAGGAGGGCAGTGAACTCAGAGGAGAGTGGGCATGATGAGTTGAGATGGAGGTTTAAATCACCGAGGATGAGAAATTGCTCAGTGCAGAGGCTGAGGGATAAAAGCAGTAAAGATATCTTCGTGAGAAACTTGGCATGGTATTTGGGTGGGCAGTAGAGAACAAGAATTTTAAATCTCTTTCGTATGGTAGTAGCAAAGCAAATCAAATGTCAATATCTAAGTCAGATATCCAGGCCAAAGCTTCCGGTGTAACAGTATGGATATCTTGTAGGCTGCCTGCGAATTTCCTCTGAGGGCAGTGCTCAGTGATGTGCTCCAGGATCTGATCAGGAGCTCCACAGTCGCATGATGGGGATGCTTTAATCTTCCATCTATGGAGAAGGTGGCAGCATCTACCGCGACCGGTTCTGAGTCGGTTGATGGTTGTTCACTGTTTACGAGGAAGGTTTGATCCTTCAGATTGTACTGTGGGGTCCTCTATAAGGAACCCATTTAGTATGTCACAGTTCTTCCAAGCATTTTGCCATCGATCATCGGATTTTAAATGAGAGGTGAGAGCGGTGGAACAAGGCGAGATGCTCAAAGGGAGGAAAAGGTGTCAGAGGAGTAGGGGGACAGAACAAGGTGTTATTTGGTGATAAGGGCCACACCGCCACCACAACGGTCTAGGCGGGGCAAGTGGTGAAAGGTATAGCCAGGCGGGATGGTTTCATTAAGGGGGAAGGTGTCATCACCCGTCAGCCAAGTTTCCGTCAAGGCCATGATGTCGATGCAGTCATCCACAATAAGCTCATGAATGGCAAGGGCCTTGCTCACAAGTGAATGGACATTCTGGAGGGAGATGCGGAGAGGGATGGTGGTAGCTGATCCGCTGGCAGAGTTCACAGGGTCAGCATTCGGAGGGGTTAGTGGGACGGGAAAGAGGTAGGAAAAATTAGCCCTCAGCGGGTACGCTAGGCGGGAAGGTTGGTGAGAGAGTGGGATGGGGAAGTTGGCGTTGCTACCCTTAAGCGATGAGTGCCTCAGTGGGCCCTTCGCGGATGCCAAGATTGGCGGGAGGATGTAGGCTTATCTAGGATGGAGTCAAGCCTGGGGCAACAGCAGGAGAGTAGGAAGGTCAAGGAGTACTGATGGGTTAGGATAGGAATTTGGGGGAGCAGAGTAGCTGAGAGGGAAGAAATGAAAGGAGGCATGATGATAGAAGAGAGGGGCCTAGGAGGGGTAAAGAGAAAAGGAGAAAAAAAGGGGAGTAAAGAAAATAGAAGTGATGGGTTCAGTTTTGAGTTTTGACTTTTTCTGAATTCAAATACATAGCTAGTTGTGACCATTTGTGATTATATTAATTTAGGTGATCATGAAAACCAATTAGAGATTGGTGTGCTCTTGTCTTGTACATGAGTGAATAAATTCTGCAAATAAGTTTGCTGAAACTGTATACAACAGTTGTGAAAGGATTTAGGAATTCTGTCATTGCATGTTATAAAATGACACTTCATTACATAGACACAAGGGAATGGGCTGGCCATGCTGCCATTTTGGAGTTACGATTTATCAGGGGATTAGTATTTAATCCTTTGTACAGATATGGACTAAAACCCATGACTAGCTGTTCAGACGTCATTATCATCAGTGCCTTCACTGCCATTCCTTTGCAGAATGAGTAGCCCCTCTCGGAATTCAGTGTGCTCCATAAAATGTAAAATGTTCATGTTTCTAACGTGTGCAAAAATAATTGCTCTGTCTAATGCTGAATATTCACAGCATACTTCATTGTCACTATAGCAAAGTTCTTTTGAGCTAATCATTTAGTGTGTTAGAACATGTATTATAAAGTGAATTTAGAATAGTGTAACATGAAAAAAATAAGGAGCCCGTGCCTTATGATAGGGATAGCACCATAAACTGAAAAGGTTATACTTACTGTAGGATGTCGTATGTAAAGATGTTTTTTTGAGTTGGTTGGGAGGGGGTATGCTTAAAATTATTTTGATTATCTATTGAAAAATATCAGGCTTTTATATTTTCTTATTTTATTAGAGAGAATAACAGAAGTCAAGACGGACATCTATGTCACAAGCTTTGGACCTGTTTCAGACACTGACATGGTAAGTACAAATATATTTTTGAAATGTAGTCATGTTAATTGTTTATTCATTGTTTTGTAATGCATATAACAGAAATAACAATACGGCAGTATTTTTATTTTATGCAATATTATAGAGACACATGAAAGAAAGTCATTGCTGAACAATAAAAGTGTTACAGAGCACACACATCCTTTTAAAATTAATTTGTAGATTTATGATTTCTGCTTTTCTTGCAGCATACTAATTCAAATGGTAGATTCAAAAGTTGTCATCTTCAAAAGTGTTCACTCTTTAGGTACAAATGAAGTGGATGTTCAGGTGGATATAAAAGATTTGTGGCAGTATCGAAAGAAGAGCAGGGGAGTTCTCCTGGTTTCCTGCCTAACCTGCATCCCTCAACCAACACCACTAAAACAGATTAACTAGTTATTCATTTCATTGCTATTTGTGGGACCTTGCTGCGCCAAAATTAGCTACCGCGTTTGCCAATATGACAACAATAACTACATTTGAAAAGTAATTTATTGGCTGTGAAGTGCTTTGGGATGTCCTGAAGATGTAAAAGGCGCTTTATAAATGCTAATTTTTTTTAACTTAAAAAGGCACACTCAAGTCCAACAATTTATGGGTGGACTAAAATGCCAGAGGTCAGTTTTTTTAATGTGTGCTGAAAACTATACTAATGAATCTTCCAAGCCAATGATAAAGATAAAGTTTGCATGGAGGCTTGTTGGATAGTGCAGGAGTCCAAAGATGCAGAAGTCAGTGTGGGAATGGGAGGAGGAGTTAAAATGGTTAGCCTTGGGGAGGTCAGCTTCACACTGGTAGATAGAACTTTGGTGTTTGGCAAAGCAGCCACTTAATCTGGTTTTCTCACTGTATAGGAGAGTGCACTATGAGCAGTAAATGGTGGAAGTACATGTAAATTGAAGTAGAGTTTGGCATCCTGGACAGTGGTGTGGAAGAGAGTAAATAGACAGATGTTGCAGCACCTGTAGTTGTACGGAAAGATACTAGCGAGAAGACAGGTGGAAGTAGTGTTTGTGGAAGAGTGAAAAGGGTACCCTGGAAGTAAAAGGATCCCTCCAGAAAGCAGCAAGGCAAGGGGAGATATTTGGGGGGTGAAATTCGGCTCCTTAGCGCCTGCCATTAGCGCCTCCGGGAGCGCTAACGGGGCACAAAGGGGTTATCATCGGGGGAGGAGAAAAAAGCGCCTCCTGTGAAATTCGGCGGCTCATTGCTGAGGCGCTACCCGATAGCGCCCCGCCCCCGCCGGTAGCGCCCCAGGCCGCAGCGCCTCCGGCGATGACATCATCGCTGTGTGTGGCAACCCCTTAGCGCCCCGCCGCATCCCCTTACTGCCTCGCGGCAGAAATTCAGATGTACCCTGCGAGACCTTCGCAGGCGGTGTCAGTGCCAGCCTCGTGGGTCACGAGCCAGGCCGACCTCCGCTCGCGGGGCGGTAGTTAAAGGGGAGTTGCAGCTGTGACCCGTGCTGCCTTTTTATTTGGCCGACCTCCAAGTCGGCCCTCCATGGTGTGCCGTGGTACTGGCCGCCATCGTGCAGCCCGGCACCGCATCTCGCCGCCGGGCTGCTGCCATGGCACCACGCCGCCCTGGTGGCCTAGTTGGGGGCATTGGAAGCCCTACAGAGTGCGCAGCGGCCCTCCCCTTTAACTGAAGGGGAGGGGCATTGAAACGCAGCAGCGCTCCCGATCGTGCCCTGAAATCACCTCGGTTACTGCCCCACCAGGAAGTGGAGCGCCCGACATTGCGATCCACTTCCTGGGCGGGGCGATAAGGCAAATTTTGCAGCCGGGGCGACAATAAGGGATAGGTGGAAATTGAAAACCTGGGAATAAATTTCAACTTTGTCACCTAGGCAGTAATCACGCGAAGTGGATCGTCCGCCCATTGAAATCAGGCCGATTCTATAAAAGGTGGACAATCGGCTCCGAAATTGAAAATTTTCCCCATAATTAATGAAATTCTCAAGATCAGGATAAGAGCAGAAAAGAACACCAACACAGTTATCAATGTAATGAGGAAGAGGTCAGAGAGGAATCCTGAGTGGGTTTGGAGCAAAGAGTGTTTAGCACCTCTTACAAAAGGACAGGCAGAGCTGGGACCTTGGTAGTTTCCATAGTGACATCTTTTATCTGGAGCAAGTAAGTGAGTTAAAAGAGAAGTTTCTCAAAATGAAAGAAAGTACATCCAAGGAGGCTTGCAATGGATGGAGATTGGTTGGGCCACTGTTCAAGGAAGAAGTTCACCCATCACTCTTGTGCTTGGTGACCTACATTTGCTCCAGGTCCAGCAACACCTTGCTTTCAAAATTCTCATTTTTGTTTTCAAATCCCTCCATGGCCACGTCCCTCCATATCTCTGTAATCTTCACCAGTCCTACAACCTTCCGAGATATCTGCGCTCCTCCAAATCTGGCCTCTTGCCCTGATTTGCATTGCTCCACAATCGGTGGCCGTGCCTTCAGCTGTCTAGTCCCTCAGCTCTGGAATTCCCTCCCTAAACCTCTCAGCTTCTCTACCTCTCCTCCTTTAAGACGTTTCTTCAAACCTACATCTTTGACCAAGGTTTTGGTCACCTGTCCTAATATCTCCTTATGTGGTTTGTGTCAAATTTTGTTTGATAATCACTGCTGTGAAGCACCTTGGACCACATTAAAGACAGCATATAAATGTAAGTTGTTGTTGAAGTGGGAGGCCCAGAATCCATGCTGCTAATGATGGAGGTGTAGAGGAACCGTATGTCCATGGTGAAGTGGAGATGATTGGGCCAAATAATCTGAAATCTTTAGAGACAGAACAACAACAACAACAACAACAACTTGTGTTTATATAGCGCCTTTAATGTAGTAAAACATCCCAAGGCACTTCACTGGAGTATTATAGGACAAAAAAAATTGACACCAAGCCACATAAGGAGAAATTAGGGCTGAGAAAGAGGTAGGTTTTAAGGAGCGTCTTAAAGGAGGAAAGAGAAGTAGAGAGGCGGAGAAGTTTAGGCAGGGAATTCCAGAGCTTAGGGCTAGTTGTAATCTACCAAAATTCCCTGGATTCTGGAGAGGTCCCAGCGGATTGGAAAACTGCAAATGTAACTTCCTTATTCAAGAAAGGAGGGAGACAGAAAGCAGGAAACTGTAGGCTAGTTAGCCTAACATCTGTCATTGGGAAAATGCTGGAATCCATATTAAGGAAGGAACATTTAGAAAATCATAATACAATCAAGCAGAGTCAACATGGTTTTATGAAAGGGAAATTGTGTTTGACAAATTTACTAGAGTTCTTTGAGGATGTAACGAGCAGGGTGGATAAAAGGGAACCAGTAGATGTGGTGTATTTGGATTTCCAGAAGGCATTCGATAAGGTGCCACATAAAGGTTACTGCACAAGATGAGAGCGCACGGGGTTAGGGGTAATATATTAGCATGAATAGAGGATTGGCGAGCTAACAGAAAACAGAGTCGGGATAAATGGGTCATTTTCAGGTTGGCAAACTAGAACTAGTGGGGTGCCACAGGGATCAGTGCTGGGGCCTCAACTATTTACAATTTATATTAATGATTGGATGACGGGACCAAGTGTACTGTAGCCAAATTTGCTGATGATACAATGATAGATGGGAAAGCAAGTTGTGAGGAGGACACAAAGGGCAGAATTTTCATTGACCCGTGGAGGTGGGTTTGGAGGCGTGTGGGGGGTTAAAATTGCGAAAACTGGCGGGCGGGCACAAGCCCGCCTCCACGCAATTTTCATTAAATCGTGTCTGCTGGTCCCGACTCCGTCCCGCCTGCAAGAGGCGGGATAGGCTGTTAAGGCCTTTAACAAGCACTAAATTGCCTCTATAATGACATTTTGAAAGGCTTTTGTGATTTTAACCCTTTTTCTACGTGAAGCACGCCTGTTCTGAACCATGAATGTGAAACCTGGCGGGAGCACATTTGGATTGCTGAATATCAGCTGCAGGTCCACTATTACAATGGAGATTTGATGAATTATTGGTGGTGGTGGTGGTGGTGGTACAATATCTGGGAGCAGACTTGGGGCTGCTGTTCATTTTGCGTCCAAGTCCTCTCACAGCATAGGCCAGGCAGTCTTTACAGACCTTCAATGCAGCAGCAATGATGACATCATCAGAGGCGACTGTCAGACTGAAAACACTAATTCGGTCATGGGTTCCCACATGCTGGAACTCAATTGCCCAATTAGGTGAAAATCGCATCAATCTCCCACATCCAATTGGAGTCGGTGGATAACACGAAAAGTGGATGACACGACCCCAGCCCGCCCCAGTATCAAAATCCAGCCCAAAGAGTCTGCAAAGGGATGTAGATAATAGGTTAAGTGAGCAGGCAAAAATTTAGCAGATGGAGTATAATGTGGGAAAATGTGATGTTATACACTTTGCTAGGAAGAATAAAAAAGCAAATTATTATTTAAATGGAAAGAGACTACAAAATGCTGCAGTACAGAGGGATCTGGGGGTCCTCGTACATGAAACACAAAAAGTTAGCATGCGGGTACAGCAAGTAATTAGGAAGGCAAATGGAATGTTGGCCCTTATTGCAAGGGGGATGGAGTATAAAAGTAGGGAAGTCTTGCTACAACTGTACAGGGCGCTGGTGAGACCACATCTGGAGTACTGTGTGCAGTTTTGGTCTCCTTATTTAAGGAGGGATATACTTGCATTCAGAGAAGGTTCACTAGGTTGATTCCTGAGTTGAAGGGGTTGTCTTATGAGGAAAGGTTGAACAGGTTGGGCCTATATTCATTGGCGTTTAGAAGAATGAGAGGTGATCTTATTGAAACATAAAATATTCTGAGGGGGGTTGACAGGGTAGGTGCAGGGAGGATGTTTTCTCTCGTGGGGGAATACAGAACTGGGGGCATAGTTTCAGAATAAAGGGTCGCCCATTTAAAACGGAGATGAGATGAGGAGGAATTTCTTCTCTGAGGGTCGTGAATCTTTGGAATTCTCTACCCCAGAGAGCTGTGGAGGCGGAGTCATTAAATATATTCAAGGCAGAGATAGACAGATATTTGAGCTACAGGGGAGTCAAGGGTTATGGGGAGCGGGCGGGAAAGTGGAGTTGAGGCCAAAATCAGATCAGCCATGATCTTATTGAATGGTGGAGCAGGCTCGAGGGGCCAAATGGCCTACTCCTGCTCCTATTTCTTATGTTCTTAGGGCCTAGGCAACAGAAGGCACGGCCACGAATGGTTGAATGATTATAATCAGGGATGCTCAAGAGGGCAGAATTAGAGGAGCGTAGATATCTCGGGGGGCGGGGGGGTTTAGGGCTGAAGGAGATTACAGAGATAGGGCGAGGCGAGACCACGGAAGGATTTGAAAACAAGGATGAGAATTTTGAAATCGAGGCATTGCTTACCAGGAACCAATGTAGGTCAGTGAGCACAGGGGTGATGGGTGAACGGGACTTGGTGCGAGTCAGGACATGGGCAGCCGAGTTTTTGATGACCTCAAGTTTACGTAGGGTAGAATGAGGGAGGCCAGTCAGGAATGCATTGGAATAGTCAAGTCTAGAGGTAACAAAGGCATGGATAAAGGTTTCAGCAGTGGATGAGCTGAGGCAAGGGCGGAGACGGGCGATGTTACGGAGCTGGAAATAGGTGGTGTTAGTTATGCCGCGGATATGTGGTCAGAAGCTCATTTCAGGGTCAAATATGACACCAAGGTTGTGAACAGTGTGGTTCAGCCTCAGACACATGTTAGGGAGAGGGATGGAGTCAGTGGTTAGGGAACGGAGTTTGTGGCGGTGACTAAAAACAATGGCTTCGGTCTTCCCAATATTTAATTGGAGAAAATTTCTGCTCATCCAGAACTGGATGTCGGACAAGCAGTCTGACAATTTAGAGACCGTGGAGGGGTCGAGAGAAGTGGTGGTGAGATAAAGCTAGGTGTCGTCAGCATACATGTGGAAACTGACACTGTGTTTTCGGATGATGTCACCAAGGGGCAGCATATAGAGGAGAAATAGGAGGGAGCCAAGGATTGATTCTTGGGGGACACCAGAGGTAACAATGCGAGAGTGGGAAGAGAAGCTGTTTCAGATGATTCTCTGACTACGATTAGATAGATAAGAATGGAACCAGGCGAATGCAGTCCCACCCATCTGGATGACGGTGGAGAGGCGTTGGAGAAGAATGGAGTGGTCAACTGTGTCAAAGGCTGCAGACAAGTCAAGAAGGACGAGGAGGGCTAGTTTACCTTTGTCAGTCACAAAGGATGTCATTTGTGACTTTGATGAGAGCTGTTTCGGTACTGTGGCGGGGCGGAAACCTGATTGGAGGGATTCAAAAATGGAGTTGCGGGAAAGATGGGCACGTATTTGGGAGGTGACAACATGTTCAAGGACTTTGGAGAGGAAAGGGAGGTTGGATATGGGGCGGTAGTTTGCAAGGATGGAGGGGTCATTTCACATACCCAAGAAATGCAGCCTGCCCAGCCAATGGTTGACCAAGAAAAGGGAGAGGAGAGTGAAGAACATGAAACACCATCACTCGATTTCACACTCCCAGACACCAGCTCCTCAAGGGTGACCAGCAAGGACGTTTGAAGTGTTCCCCACTGAAAGTCAGCAGCCTTCCACCAGCCATGCTGCAGCCACTGGGGTAGCACTGCGTGACATCAGTAGGATAGGCAAAGGCACACACAAGACAGTCACTAAGGGAATGCATAAGGATGATGAGTTCTTGATGTCATATTGGATGGATAGATGTCTAAAGTTGAATTGGAAATTTTGCTTTGTGGTGGCTTTTATTTCTGCATTGTGGCCTAGAGGACACAGTGATGGTCAGTAACAGAGGGAAGGTAAGGTGTTGGACAAATGCTAAAGAGGAATTGGGGTTGTGATCACTGGTACCGCAGGCAGATCATTCCATCCCGGATATCCCGGCCAGAAAGGGGCTGCCTGGGTTGCATCCTTCATTCTGTTTCCTCCTCTTCTGCTTCCTCCTCTCTCCTCTGCGAGCAGGTGCTGTAAATCTGAAATAAACGTATAAAATGCTGGAAATACTCAGCAGATCAGGCAGCATCTTGACCTGAGACGTGAACTCTGTTTCTCTCTCCTTGGCTGCTGCCTAACCTGCTGAGTATTTCCAGCATTTTCTGGCTTCTCAGAGGCCTTCCTTTACCACCCAAGGCCTTGCAAGCACCCAGCAGCACTCCCTCCATTCCCTGCACACTTAAAAAAACTTTTAACATGTATTGCACCAAGCCACTACTTCAATAAAATTTAAAAAATCCAGTCCAGAAGTTTAAATGCAAACTTACCTGAAGATGTGTGTGTCCCTTTAAGAGGTGCTCACAGCGTCTCTGTCAGTCTGCTGAACGCTGGGTTTACATGGCATGCTTAAGACCCAGTGCTGAACTTAGTGCTAAAGTTGAAGTTCGCTGAGGTGATGTTAAGTTGGCGTGCATGTCACCCTCTCTTCATTTACATTTCCAGGGCCAGCGCTGCTATCAACAGTGCTAAGGCCCTCACCAAAATGGCAGCCGTCGAGTCCTGTGCCAGAGAAGGGCGCTAGAGTGACGGTTGCCATTTTTAGCCAGGATCGCAGTGGTAACACATGGCGGTAAGTGACCCAATTTCTAGGCCTGTGTCTTTATACTAATGTAGACTAGATTAACTGTACATTCATAGTCAGCAAGTCTCACCAGGCACGCTGCCACTGAGGATGCACCCAGCTGATGGGAGCTTTGGGAACTCTCAGCATTGGGAATCCTTGCATCCCAGTGCCATCCTCTTCTATGCTACTCGCCTTGTTAAGGGAGAGCAGAGGAATTTGGGACAGAGTCAACCCTAGGGTGTCGGCTGGAAGTCCCTCACTGCCTCATTTTGGGAAACAGACCGGGGCTGAACGAATGTCAGGGCCAAAACATCCATTTTCATCCCAGGGACCTTTTACAAATGGTTTCTATAAGTATATAATATCAACTGTATTTCCCTTGTTCACCATGTCAGCAATATCTTCAAACAATATCCAGCAGGTTAGTTGAACGTGACCTTCCTTTCCTGAATCAATGCTGACTGCCCTTCGACAAGTTATGATTTTCCAAGCTAGGGCTACATTTTCCTCCAGGCGTTAAGTTTAACAATAACATATATATGAAGAAACAGGATGCATGATGCGTGGAAAGTGGCAATCCAGCCTGGGCAACCCTGGGTTCCTTGAGTTGCTACTAACCACCAGTCTCTAAAACATGTCCATGAAAATTAGCCAAATAAAAGACTACTGAAGCAGAATTGTTCAGGCAGCGAGTGGGAACAATGGAAACAAAAATTGTGTTCTGAGCTCACAGTCAGACTTTAGTCAATGATATGAAATAAGGGCTGAATTTCAAAGTGTTACAGCTAATACATACAGGCCTAGAAATTCGTCTCGGTTGGCAGCACAAGACGCCCAGTATCGGATCGGCCGCCCGTTATACACAGCGCCTGATATTCAGTTCCATTGACTGCAGTGGAGCTGAATATCAGACGTTACGTGTAATGGGCGGCCGATCCGATATGACCCTCTTTGTGTCGTTGCCCGAGACGAATTTCTAGGCCACAATGTTTAAAAATAATCTAACTGTAGCACTGCCCAATAACAATGCAATTGTGTTTTTTATTCAAATGTTATTATAACCAAAATAATTTATTGGCAATACTTTATTAAGCATGCAATGTAGGTTTATTGTGCCCGATACATTGTGAAACTTCAATTATAGTTGGAAGAAAATATATAAATGAATCAATGGCATGAGCGTGTCACACTATTGATTAAATAGAGTGATATGATTTAGTAATAGATTGATTGCACCAAATGTGATTAGAATTTCTAAACATTTCAAAATCAATATTTCTTATAAATATATAATATTTTTAGCAGTACCAAACACTTTAGAAAGAGTTGCACCTGAACTTTTACATTATTAGTGATTTTATATGCTCTTTAATTATTTTAATCAAATAAATTAGACATCTGGAAAATTGCTGCAGGGGTTGTTGAGGGACTGAGTGAGTCACAAGCACAATAGCTTTGAACACGTTCATATACCACATAGCCGTTTTAGATTTTCTTTTCCATCTGGTGTTTGACCATATCCTGATGGGTACTAACTGAATCCAAAATGAGAATCCAACTTTTGATATTAAATATGGATGCTGTGAATAAAATTGTTTTGGCATCAAACTAGAGTGAGGTTTCTTTATGGGATGACAGCGTGATTTCTATCATAAAGTGATCTTCCTTTGCTGTCAGGATCTCTTACCAGAGCACTAATGCCCATTCTCTTAGGGGCCAATTTTTAATCCCCCGCACCTGACGAGAATGGAGCATGCAGGGCTTAAAATAGAGGCAGAGTCCTGCCCTCTGGCTTGGCGCCACACACTCGCTGGCCGTAACTTTAACTTTTGGGTTTCGGGAGGCGTGTGAGGCTTCCGGTTTCCTAAATGTTCAAAAGTTAAGGTCCAATGGCTTTAATCCATCCCCGGCCAGTTTTGAATGTGCCGGCCTTGCTAGGAAATCATGGGGCTTCACGGGAGCAGGCCCAGAAGGGGGCTGATAAGGAAAGTTATTTCAAATGTTTTAAGTTTCCTTATGGGCTAGGAGGAGCGATCCCTGTTGGACCACACCCCGACATGCTTACCTGACTGCTGGGGATTATTTCCTTAGGTCCCCAGCAGCGGCCTGCAGCTGCGTGATTTCCCTGTCCAGCCCGAACAGAGATATATACATATAGTAATGAGGCCTGGGGGTTAACGTGGTTCAGGCTTCATGCCGGCGATTGGGGCGAGCCTGCCGCTTGCTCTGCCGGCCCCACGCTCGCCCCTCGCCCCTGGTTTAAATCGGAGCTTTAGTCTCTTCAGCAGACTACAGGACTGCTGATCTGCGCTGAGTTTAGGAAGATCTGCCAGTTCTTGGAAGAGTGTGCAATCTCAAGTGTTCAGCAAAGCAACAGCCTTCACGCATCTCTATCTGCAGCCTGATAAAGAAGAGAAAGACTTGGTCAGAACATGATTCTGGAACAAGACCCTGACAGCAAGTGCGAAAGGAGCATTACAGCTGTGTACTGATAAGTCACTTTTCCTTTCATTCCCACTAACAAATATGGTTTTCACTAAATCAACTGCAGCAAGATCACACTCACCACTTATTTGAATAGTAATTGTTACATTCTACAGGAAAATGGTAATTGATCCTTTCCTTGTAAATTAAAAATACCCCTTAAGCTCTTAAAATCATTTCAAATACTTTATCTACCATAGATATTAAATGTACTGGTCTACAGTTTCCAGACTGTCAGAAGATGTTGATGCAGCAAGTCACAGAACTAGAGTAGAATGTTATATGGCCTTCTACTAAAACTTCCTAAAAATGTCGGAGATCAGAACTGGAGCAGTAATATCTTTTAACGCTATCCCATGGCCGAACTCTGATTTTAACAATCAGTTTATTTTTTCTTTTGTCTTAATATTGAGTGACAGATGTGTGACCATCATAGTTCTATGAGTCACCAGTGGACTATATTCCAGATGATCCTGCAAATTTAATTTTGAATACCCGCCTGGAGATTTTTGAGATGCTGGTTGAGACTGCATTGTGATGTTCTGCCACAACAGGTGGAACTGAAATACTTCTAGTCATCATGTTGTCTCAAGAATAGAGAAAATGTCTAGATTTTATGTATGAGATATACAGGTTGAGCGTCCCAAATCCGGAGTTCTGGAATCCGGAATGTTCCGGAATCCGGACTCCGGGACGATTGGTGGCAGGGGTCCGGAATCCGTAAAATGTTCTGGAATCCGGACACCCTGAGGGAGGCTTACCAAAAACCGGAAATAGCGCAACCTGGGCCCAGGCATTTCCGGACTCGGCACGTGTTTCTGATGTCCGAAGTCCGGAAATATCGCAACCTGGGCTCGGGCGTTTCCAGACTTCGGACATCAGAAACACGTTCCGAAGTCCGGAAAACCCGAAAACAGGCTCGGCCTCGGTCCCGAGGTTGCCGGATTCGGGACGCTCATCCTGTAATAGATTCTTGTATACATTTAATGCCTATATATGGGATATCATTTGTGTTTATTCGGCCATGATCAGTGTACCAACCTATAAAAACCTGTAAGATTATAAGTCATTGGAAGAGGGTGAAATTTTGATCTGCTTTACTTCCCCAAGGCAGATCGAATAAAAAGTAATTTGTGCTGTTTTAGGAACATAGGAACAGGAGTAGGCCATTGAGCCCCTCGAGCTTGTTCCTCCATTCAATGAGATCATGGCTGATCTGCAATCTAAATCCACATACCCGGCTTTGGCCCATATCTCTTGATAGCTTTGGTTAACAAAAAGCTATCAATCTCCGATTTAAAATTAACAATTGATTTAGCATCAATTGCAGTTTGCGGAAGAGAGTCCCAAACTTCTACCACCTGTTGTGTGTAGAAGTAAAAAATGAGAAGTCGCACAACACCAGGTTATAGTCCAACAGTTTTATTTGAAATCACGAGCTTTCGGAGCGCTACTCCTTCGTCAGGTTACCTGACGAAGGAGCAGCGCTCCGAAAGCTCGTGATTTCAAATAAAACTGTTGGGGGTAAAAATTCAGTTGGTTGCGCCTCCCGTTAGTGCCTTAAGAGGGCGCTAATGGGGCGCAAAGCCGCTAACGCCCGGGTGCAGCGATGTTTGCGCCGCTCGGGAACTTAACTAGAGATTGTGCGGCGGCGCTAAAACTTACCGCTGCGACCACCTGCGCGCGCAGATTGTGACGTCATTCCATGGTGCAACGCCCTTGTGGCGCCCCGGAGCAGAAATTGAGTGGCGCCCCCTGCCTTACCGCCTGGCGCTTCCAACGACCGGAAGACTGGAACGCTATCAATCGCTGTGGGGCTGGGGGGGGCGCTATTTAAAGGGGGCCTCTTCCTGTCTTTTTCTGTGGTCGACATTTTTGCACCACTCGTTCTGAGAGAGAGAGAGAGAGATTCGGAGAGAGAGAAAGAGAGACTTCTACATTGACTCAACGCTTTGTGAGGTAGTTTTGCCTATTGATCCTAACTTCGCTGGTACTTTAGTTGCTGTCCTTCATTACTTTGCTTGCAAAGAGAATATGGGGGCTGCACTGATTGGGGGCGTCGTCCTGCTCCAGCTGAATCGGAGGATACAGAGACGCAGAGAGAGAGTGGCAATGATGGCCAGACGGAGGAGGGCCATCAGGCGTATGTACAGGAGAGCTTACCCTCCCATGGTATATCGTGAACAGCTCTCCTACATCCATAAGTCTGAGGAGCTGTGTTTGCGAAGGCTGCGATTCAGCAAGGAGGTGGTCACTGAGCTCTGCCACCTGCTGCAGCCAGATCTGCAGCCTCAACTGAGGTCCAGGACGTCTCTGTCGGTGGCAGTGAAGGTCACAGTGGCTCTCAACTTTTACGCTACTGGCTCATTTCAAGCTGCTGCTGGGGACCTCGCCAATATCTCCCAGTTCGCGGTGCATTGCTGCATCTGGCAGGTCACAAATGCCCTCTTTAAAAGGAGACGAGAGTTCATCTCTTTCCCCATGACCCCAGACAAGCAGTGTGACCGCGCTCTGGGCTTTGCGAGGGTAGCGGGCTTCCCCATGGTGCATGTGGCTTTGCGTGCTCCGCATGAGAATGCCGAGGAATTCCGGAACAGAAAGGGGTTCCATTCCTTGAATGTCCAGTTGGTCTGTGACCACAGACAGCTGATACTCGCTGTCAATGCCCAGTATCCTGGCAGCTGCCACGATGCTTTTATCCTGCGCCAGACTACTGTGGCAGAACTTTTCGAGGCACTGCATCAGCCAGTTGGTTGGCTTCTCGGGGACAAGGGGTATGCATTGAGCACCTGGCTGATGACACCGCTCCGTACGCCCAACACCCCTGCTGAGCTGCGGTACAATGAGAGGAACATAATTGAGCGCACAATCAGCGTGCTGAAGCAACGGTTCCGCTGTCTCGACCATTCCGGAGGAGCCCTGCAGTACTCGCCTGAGCGAGTATCGAACTTCGTAGTCGTGTGCTGCATGTTGCATAACATGGCAATCCTCAGGACCCAGCCAATGCCACCAGGCCTTGGAGCACCACCAGAGGAGGAGGAGGAAGAGGACGAGGAGGATGATCATCAGCAGCACCAAGGCCGGAGGGCGGCCCACAATGGTCAAACTGCAAGGGCCGTCCGTCAACGGCTAATAGCAAGCCGCTTCTGGGGCCCCTGCCATTGCTAACAACATTAATGAACCCAGCACGCAACGCCTAAGCCGGCCAAGGCACCAATAATTCCAACCACCAACCATGTATATTTTGAATACAGAAACTTATTTATTTTACAAACTCTGTGTGTGTCAATTCCTCATGACAAACTCATAGAAATAAACACAAAAAAACAGTCAATAACATAACTGGTTCTCACAACCTGGAGATAATGTCCAAAACACTAAACAAAAGTTGGACCATGAACCTCGACCTTTAATAAAAAAATGACCAGCATTTTGTCACACCTCCTACTTTTTGCCCTTCGAGGGTGATCTCCTTCCCTTGCGCACTTCCCCCCTTCTAACCCTACTGCTCCTCCGTAATGGGACCTCAGTGGCTGCAGCAAGGCTGGTGGAAGGCTGCTGCTCGTCAGACCCTGACACTGCAGATGCCCCTGAAGGACGGCCTCGACCAGTTCTGGGCCTGGAGGGCCCGGCTGCAGACTGCACCAACTCTGCATGGGCGGCAGCAGTCTGTCCTACAGGCGGTGGCAAGTGCAGTGGAGAAGTGACAGTGTTGGCAGCAGGAATGCTGTCATCGTGAGAGAGGACAGCAACTCCCTGCTCGCCCGACACACTGGCACTCCCACGGGGCAGCACTTCAGCATCCGGAGCAATCTGCCGGAGAACAGATTGCTGGCCTGCTGCGGCGCGGTGACAGCCCCGGGGACATGTGCACGAACCATCGAGGTTGGCAGCAGTCTGTGCTCGCGTGGCCTCAATCTGAGTCTGTATGAGAGCAAAAATGAGAAGTCGCACAACACCAGGTTATAGTCCAACAGATTTATTTAATTTTACAAGCTTTCGAAGCAGTTCGCTCCTTCGTCAGGTAAGTTTGGGGAGAAGGCCCCCGTTCTTCCCTACCCCCCCCATGGCGTTGCTGCAGCCCGCTGGGTCCTGGAGCTTCACCCTCATCAGACCCTTCCCCCCTGCTCCCCTCCAGGGAAGGCGTGTTCCCAGTGTGGGCATGGGCTTCCTCGGGAGAGGGTGGCACTGATGCTCCGGCTTCCTCTTCCTCCTCAGCTGCAGCATCACTCCTGACGAAGGAGCGAACTGCTTCGAAAGCTTGTAAAATTAAATAAATCTGTTGGACTATAACCTGGTGTTGTGCGACTTCTCATTTTTGTCCACCCCAGTCCAACGCCGGCATCTCCACATCATGACCTGTATGAGAGCAGTCAGAGATGGGATCACGGCAGCCAGTGACTGAATTGCAGCACTAAGCGTTAGTGTGGCATCCGCCTGTGCTACAGCGAAGTGCTCCACACTCCTTGCCAGTGACTCAATGCATTCGGGCACCCTTCCCACTGCACCCATGAGCTCAGTGTGCATGCCCACCGCCTGGGTGTTCATTTCTGCGATCAGTCGCTCCTCCTCTGCGTCCATTGCAGTAGGAGTGTCTGGCATACTCTCCCTCTGGGGAGAAGGCCCCCGTTCTTCCCTACCCCCCCCATGGCGTTGCTGCAGCCCGCTGGGTCCTGGAGCTTCACCCTCATCAGACCCTTCCCCCCTGCTCCCCTCCAGGGAAGGCGTGTTCCCAGTGTGGGCATGGGCTTCCTCGGGAGAGGGTGGCACTGATGCTCCGGCTTCCTCTTCCTCCTCAGCTGCAGCATCACTCCCAGTGGCAGCTTCAGGGCCCGTCTCCTCAGCTGGTGAATCACCATCTGAAAGCAGGGAGGTACAAGAGTGGCTTTAGCGTGAGGACAGGGTGGCAGTAAGGGAGGAATAAGTGCAGCGAGTTAGCAAGTTGGATTGAAAGTGTCAAAGGCTGGTGTTGTGAGGGACAAGTGGAAGGACAGAGGACAAAAAGGTGATGACCTTACCATTGCTGTCCAGAACGGGGTCGGCGTCTCCAGTGGCGACGGGACCGATCACCCGGCTTGCCACAATCCTGTGGACGCGCTCCTCAAGATCGCTGAGGGGTTGCAGCTGAGGCCGCCCTCCACCTGTCCATTGCTGCTGTCTCCGATTATGCGCCAGCTTGGCCTGTAAGAAAAAGGACAGCATCTGAGTAAATATACAGCCATGGTCTTGCCTGATGTGCCTCCCATAGGTGAATAGCCCTTACTGTATGCAGCCATGGTCTTGCCTGATGTGCCTCCCATAGGTGAATAGCCCTTACTGTATACAGCCATGGTCTTGCCTGATGTGCCTCCCATAGGTGAATAGCCCTTACTGTATGCAGCCATGGTCTTGCCTGATGTGCCTCCCATAGGTGAATAGCCCTTACTGTATGCAGCCATGGTCTTGCCTGATGTGCCTCCCATAGGTGAATAGCCCTTACTGTATACAGCCATGGTGTTGCCTGATGTGCCTCCCATAGGTGAATAGCCCTTACTGTATACAGCCATGGTGTTGCCTGATGTGCCTCCCATAGGTGAATAGCCCTTACTGTATGCAGCCATGGTCTTGCCTGATGTGCCTCCCATCGGTGAATAGCCCTTACTGTATACAGCCATGGTGTTGCCTGATGTGCCTCCCATAGGTGAATAGCCCTTACTGTATGCAAAGTGTGGAATGTGTGTGTGTGTTTCATGAAAGGGCCATAGGTGTTGGATGAGTGTTGTGCATTGGGGTTTTAAGACCCTCTGGCCATAGAGTGAGGTTGAGATGGAGGGATGGAGAGGTATTGAGAAAAAGCCACTCACCCTGACGACCCGAGTGAGGTCGTTGAACTTTTTGCGGCATTGAGTATGGGTCCTGGGCACCATGCTCCTGGAGGAGACGCTCTGAGCCACCTCCCTCCACACTCTTCTGAACTCGCGTGGCAAAGGCCTCCTGCCACTCTCAGGGAAGAGCATACATCTTCTGCGCTCCACCGCGCCAACCAGAGCATCCAAGGCCCGCTCGGTGAAGCGATGAGCGCGTTCTCTCACCCTCTCCATGCTTGGCAGCAAAATGGATTCACAGGTCTCTCCAGGCCGAGATTCAAGGTTGCAATGAGCAGGGTGTGGCTGGGGAGCAAGTTGGCCCCCCCCGCTTTAAGAAGTGGCCGGCGCCAGTGTGTCTGTGTTCCCTCGCTAACTGGCAGCAGCTGCGCTGCGCTCGCGCGCTGAGTTAGCGCCTCACTCCTTGGCCTTTGCGCCTTAAGACAGGTGTGCAGCGCCTGATTTAGCGCTCCACTCACCTCCCGGGGCGGTAAAAGTGAAGTTTCCAGTCAGTGCCGATAATTAGCGCCAGGCGCTAATATTTGCGTCCAGACGATATTTGCGCCCCAAATGGGGCGCGACCTAATTTTTACCCCTTGGACTATAACCTGGTGTTGTGCGACTTCTCATTTTTGTCCACCCCAGTCCAACACCAGCATCTACACATCGTGTGTAGAAGTGTTTC
The DNA here is from genome assembly GCA_030390025.1 of Squalus acanthias. Taxonomy (NCBI): domain Eukaryota; kingdom Metazoa; phylum Chordata; class Chondrichthyes; order Squaliformes; family Squalidae; genus Squalus; species Squalus acanthias. Next base: position 89,717,848 of record CM059426.1, read on the forward strand.
CTAATTTCACTCCTGAAAGGTCTGGCTCTAATTTTTAGACTATGCCCCCTAGTCCTAGAATCCCCAACCAGCGGAAATAGTTTCTCTCTATCTACCCTATCTGTTCCCCTTAATATCTTGAAAACTTCGATCAAATCACCCCTTAACCTTCTAAATTCTAAGGAATACAACCCTAATTTGTGTAATCTCTCCTCGTAACTTAACTCTTAAAGTCCGTGTATCATTCTGGTAAACCTACGCTGCACTCCCTCCAAGGTCAATATATCCTTCCTAAGGTGTGGTGCCCAGAACTGCTCACTGTACTCCAGATGTGGTCTAACCAGGGCTTTGTATAGCTGCAGCATAACTTCTACCCCCTTGTATTCTAGTCCTCTCGATATCAAGGCCAGCATTCCATTAGCCTTTTTAATTATTTTCTGTACCTGTTCATGACATTTTAATGATCTACATACCTGGACCCCCAATTTCTTTGGCCCTCCACTGTTTTTAGCTTTTCACCATTTAGAAAGTACCCTGTTCTATCCTTTTTAAGTCCAAAGTGGATGACCTCACATTTGCCTATATTGAAATCCATTTGCCACAGTTTTGCCCATTCACTTAATCTGTCGATATCCCCTTGTAATTTTAGTCTTTCATCTACACTGCCTACAATGCTGTCTATCTTTGTGTCATCGGCAAATTTGGGTATATGACTTTCTATGCCATCATCTAACTCGTTAATAAATACTGTGAATATTTGAGGCCCCAACACAGATTCCTGCGGGACACCACAAGTCACATCCTGCCAATTTGAGTACCTACCCCTTATCCCTACTGCCTGTCTCCTGCCACTGAGCCAATTTCCTAACCAGTCAATAATTTGCCCTCAATTCTGTGGGCTTCTACCTTAGTTAACAGTCTTATGTGGGACTTTATCAAATACCTTCTGGAAGTCCATATAAATAATATCCATAGACATTTCCCTGTCCACTACTTTAGTCACCTCCTCAAAAAATTCAATCAGGTTTGTCAGGCATGACCTGCCTTTCACAAATCCATGCTGACTCTCTCTGATCAACTGAAAATTTTCAAAGTGTTCAGTCATCCTATCCTTATGTTAACCAGTATGCTCTTACCAATACAAGGGGTACAAAATCAATAGAAGCCTGGCAGCTTATCCTACAAAAATATCAAACAGCTTTCTCTTATTAATAACAGAGTGGACTGTCCTTTATAATCTCGTGGAGACTTATTAATGGGGTAGAAATTAGTCTGGGCCTGCTGTCGGGCTCAAACTCAGCGCGCGTCCGAACAGAGAAGCCTGAGGCCATCCTGAAATTGGGCCTTGGGCCTCATCCTCATCATCGCGAATAGCTGCTGGTGCCTGCTGTCCCTCCACAGGCAGCTCGCCCCACGATAAAAATGAAATTTGGGCAGGTGGCAGTGATCCTCAGTTAAGTTACAAGAGGGGGGATGAGATCGGACCCCGTGATGATCGTCAGGTCTATGGAGTCGAGGAGCACTCCTGCTGGCTCCACAGAAAGATTTCTTTTTAAAGAGTTTTTTTTTAAACTTCCTTTTAGTTGGTGGCTTTAGGGGCCACTGAAGAATCCTGACAGAGAGTAGGGATAATAGGTATTTACACGAATTGGAAGGAAGTGAATAGAGGTGTCCCACAAGGATCTTTCTGGTGCCTCAACTATTCACTATGTATATTAATGACTTAGATAACATAATAGAGAGCCATATATCCAAGTTTGCCAATGACACAAAGATTGGTGGTGTGGTAAGTAGTGTAGCTGGGAGCATAAAATTACAAAGAGACATTGATAGATTAAGTGAGTGGGCGAAACTGTGGCAGATGAATTTCAGCGCAGGTAAGTGTGAGGTCATCGCATTTTGGACCAAAAAAGGATAGATCCGAGTATTATTTAAATGGTGAAAAGCTAGGAACAGTGGATCTCCAAAGAGATTTAGTGGTTCATGTACATAGATCACTAAAATGTAATAGTCAGGTACAAAAAATAATCAGAAAGGCTAATGGAATGTTAGCCTTGATAACTAGAGAGCTAAAATATAAAGAAGAGGAAGTTTTGCTCCAGCTATACAAAGCCCTGGTTAGACCACATCTGGAGTACTGTGTACAGTTCTGGGCACCACAATTTAGGAAAGGTATTTAGCCTTGGAAGGAGTGCAGCGTAGAATCACCAGAATGTTACCAGGGCTCTGAGAATTACATTATGAAAAGAGATTATATAAACTAAGCTTGCATTCCCTAGATTATAAAAGTTAAGGGGTGATTTGAATAAATATTTTAGGATTTTTAAAGGAATTGATAGGCTTCTTAATAATTTTAAATCTGAGATCGATAGATTTTTTTCTCGACAAGGGTATAAAAGGATGTGGAGCCAAGGCAGGTGGATGGAGTTAAGATACAGATCAGCCATGATGGCAGAACAGGCTCAAGGGGCTGAATGACCTACTCCTGTTCCGATGTTCCTCTCACTGTTTAAATATTGGGGAGAGAAGTTTGATGCGAGCCTGTTAACTCCTCATACGATAATATCATCTACAATAATTTCTATCCTCTGATTTTGCATCTGAGCTACAAAGCAACTACATTATAAGAACTGGGAGAAGATAGGAGTTATATGCCATAAATTAGAACTCTATTAGTGTGACCATATTTTCTAAACCGAATCCGGGGACACACAGGGTGGGAGCACAGCAAAGTAGCCAGGATGGAAATGTAGGTTACGCAGTGTAGCGAGGCAACATTTTTTAGCAGCCTATATTTCAACAGTTGCACACATACACTACAAATGCAAAGCAAATGTGCATAAAATTACCGTGGATGTGATGTCACACTATTGAAGCGCATTCAGACACCATTTACAAATAATACAATAACACTGTTCAGGAACGTCAGTTTTTCGTACCCACTGTCTCTACGGCCTATTCAGAAAATCTTTCTTCATATCACTGCCCATGTCATTTATTTTTCACAGGTTTAATAATGATTGCTGTGCTATCTCCACATTTAAAAAAAACCGGCACGATGACTTTGTTGCTTCTGCTAGTAGAATACGTGTAGAGATTAACCTCCATCAACCAGCACTGGTCTCTGACGGTTTGCCCATGTTCCTATCTTTAATTTGTACCTGATGAGCACAAAGTGCCACCAAGCAGCATCCACTCGTTAGTTCCAAGCTTTCTGTACACTGACTGACACCCACCTCTACCTCTTCACCGCCTCTCTCAACACTTCCACTGCCTTTGTGTTGTCAGATTGCTCGTCTGACATCCAATCCTGGATGATCCAAAAATTCCTCCAGCTAAACATTGGGAACACCAAAACCACTGTTTTCACCCCCATCACAAACTCCGTTCCTTGGCCACCGATTCCTTCTCTGTTCCCTGGCCACTATCTCAGGTTGAACCAAATGGTTTGCCTCCGCACCGTCCCTGAACTGAGCTTCCAACTCCATAATCCTCTCCATCACAAAGACCACCCACTTCCACCTCCGTAACATTGCCCATCCCTGCTCCTGCTTCAGCCCACCTTCCCTCCTATAGCTGAGGGTTTTCAGCTTTCAGAATTTTCTCCAGTGTGTGCATGATGGAAATTCCAATGTTCTCGCCAACAACACGTGGAAGGAGCTCACAGACTTGTTTGTCACAAAGATTAAGACCATCTGTTCATCTGCCTCTGCCACACCCCCCAATCCCCTTATCCACCAAGCCAAACCTCTCCCAAGGCTCGCCTGTGCCCTAGCCCTCAACCCATGTCTTTCTCTAGTTTCTCCCTTATCTCCTGCTCCATCTGTGTGAATGAGACCCACTTCCTGGCTTGCTTGACTCCATTCCCACTAAACTGTTGGCCACTAATGTACTAGTGGTGTTTATTTCAGTATCACTGCACACAAACTAAAAACAAAGATGAAAGGGCCTAAAAAGTGAATCTGTGGGCGGTAAAGATTGATTAGATAAGATAAAGAAACTACATATGCAGAAATATGAAACAAAAATACACAGCTCAATCAGCATCAATGAAAATAAATAATAAATAATTAAACAGTGTTATTGTATTATTTGTAAATGGTGTCTGAATGCGCTTCAATAGTGTGATGGCACATCCACGGTTTGTTTTGCATTTGTAGTGTATGTGTGCAACTGTTAAAATATAGGCTGCTAAAAAATGTTGCCTCGCTACACTGCGTAACCTACATTTCCATCCTGGCTACTTGCTGTGCTCCCACCCTGTGTGTCCCTGGATTCGGTTTAGAAAATATGGTCACCCTAATAGAGTTCTTTAGAACTAGGGCTTGAATAAAGCACCTCAATTAGTAAGAACACAACAAATCCAAGTACTTAAAAGATACTGGTTAAAAAAACTTACTTTCTTAAATTTGGCGTGCTCTCTTTGCTCATTCTTCTTCTGCTTTTTCACAAATACACCACCCACTCACCCTCCGTCTTTCACCGGATAATCCCGCCTCTGCCCGCACTTTATTCATCTAATTTATTTATGACGTAGATGCAGCTCAATTTCTCCCTGCTTTGATTGGTCAGTTCCGCCATCAATCATCACTCACCCCGGTTTGATGACATGGTGGGCGGCACCTCCAGCACATCATGACCAAGGTTGTTGAAACATCAGCTGCACCTGCGATAACTAATTATAGTATACTATTTTTGGATGTAACTAATGGGGGTGAAATTTTAACTTTATTTTCCTAAATCTGTAGGCCAGAGTTCTTGTTTATTGCCTGAAACTATTTTACATTTAGGCTGCGATTTTGCCGGCGCTCAGAGGGCAGGTTTGGAGGCAGGTCAGAGGTTAAATTCGTTTTGATTGACGGCGGGTTCGGAACGCACCGTCAACCCGCCTCCATGCAACTTTGCCAAGTGTCGGGTCTGGGAGTCCCGCTCAGACCCGCCACCAAGCGGGAGAGGCACTTAAGGCAGTTAACAGCTTGTTAACTGCCTACATAATCCGATTTTAGCAGGTTAGGACATTTTCAGCGTGTTCCATGCCGTTTGCAAACCACGCCAGCTGATTGTGCCGGGTTGAGCAACTACGCGAATTCTTGACAGCTGCACCTGCAGCATTAAAGCGGACCTGTAACATGGCTGAGTTTCAGATGACAGAACTTTGTTTTTTGAGGTGTTGGAACACTTTTTGCAGGTCTATTGAGCTTGTAAGTGGTTAAGCTGAGATCCATATGCAGTGTGACCTCCTTGGAAAACCTTCTCCCCACATTGCCTGAGCGCTTATAATATCTATTCCTCAACTCACATATATACCAGCGGAATGGGAACTATTTATACCCTCTCATCCTGGTCATCAAAATCGGAGGAAGAGCAGCCACAGCAGCAGCAGAACCAGGCACAACAGCAGCAGCAACAACAGGAGCGCCAACCTCCTCCTCACCCACCTGATGCTGCACAGAGCAGAGGGCGTCGGCACAGGGCTGCACCTCACCGCAGGAGATACCCCCAACACAGGATTTACAGGCAGAGGATGAGCTTCCTCAACATTACTGAGCAGCAGTGCCAAAGGAGGCTGAGACTTTCGCGAGAGTCGCTGACATCTGCGCAATGCTGCACCAAAACCTGGAGCCCAGAGGAGCGGGTGGACACTTCTTACTAGTGGCTGTCAAAGTCACCACCGCCCTCAATTTTTTTGCTTCAGGGTCCTTCCAGGGATCATCAGCGGCATCGCCCAGTCGGCCGCACACACTTGCATCACGCAGGTTACCGATGCCCTCTTTTCCAAGTCACACAATTACATCCACTTCTCCATGGATGAAGCAAGTTTAACCGCGTGTGCGGTTGGCTTTGCAAATATGGCAGGCTTGCCAAGGGTGCAAGGCATCGTAGACTGCACACATGTGGCCATTAGGGCATCCCATCACAACCCAGCTGTATTTGTGAACCGCAAGGGCTTCCACTCCCTTAACGTCCAGCTGGTGTGTAACCACAGGAAGAACATTATGCATGTTTGCGCCAAGTTCCCTGGCAGTTGCCATGACTCGTTCATCCTGCGGCAGTCTACTGTGCCTCAGCTCTTCAATCCACCAACCCAACTTTCCGGATGGCTACTTGGAGACAAGGGCTATCCCTTGAAGACATGGCTAATGACGCCGTTGAGGAGGCCATCAAACGAAGCTGAGGAGCACTACAATGCCAGCCACATTTCCACCAGAGCCATCATCGAGCAAACCATCGGCTTGCTCAAAAAGCGATTCAGATGCCTCGACAGATCAGGTGGAGCCCTACAGTACTCAGCAGCCAGTGTCTCCAGAATCATTGTGGTCTGCTGTGCACTGCACAACATCGCACAGCAGCATAGCTTACCGCTGCCTGAGGAACAAGTGGCTCAGTGCACAGCTTCCTCCTCCTCCTCCTCAGTTGAGGAGGAAGACCTTGCAGAGGCGGAAGTGCTAGTTCCACCAGCACGCGAGCACATTGCTGGCCATGAAGCAACGGATGCACTAATCCATGCCAGATTCGCTTAAGTTTACGAAGCAAACACATGTGGCTGCCACCTTCTTAACACACCACACACCATCTGTACAATAAACTGTGGGTTCATATCACTCTCACCACCATCATTATCGATGAAAGGCACCCTGACACCTCACTGTGACGATTCCATTTCTGGGCACGCATAGGCCAACTCTTTGAATGTTTGCCATCGCATTTCTTTATTACAATTGAAATGACGATGATTATCTTAAATTTGTATTACATCAAAACACCCAAGTGACTACCCTTGTGACTATTTTTGTGTTAACTTTCTCTTATGCGTGCTTCTATGTGGTGCTTCCCCTCTGGCTTCAGCAGATGTGGAGGCACCTTGCTAACTTTCATGCTGCTCCTGCTTCGACACCTTTGGCGGGCGTCCTCTGGGTTTGGGAGCCTGGGAGGGCTCGGCAACAGTCTGCTCCTCCTGCGGCTGTGCAGGGGCTGAGACGGCCATCTAAGTTGGGTGAGGAATCTGGGGCTCTGACCGAGGGCTCCGCAGTGGCATGGGAGTGTGAGCGGTTGGAGAGGAGCCCACACTTCCTTGTTGTCAACCACCAACATCACTCTCATGGGTTGCCCACACTTCACTGCTAGCAAGTAGCAGGAGAGCACCTTGCTGCACATCAGTGGGGCCATGAGGACCCGTCTCTGTACTGACAGTCCTCATAACGGGGACGTCCGTATTCCTATTCTCCTCAATAGCTGCCCATCTATCCTCCATAGCAGATCATCTATTTAGAAGAGTCGCCATGCTCTGTTGAATCTGGCGACTTATGTCCTCCAGGAAGGTTACCACCCTCTCCATGGTGGCACGTTCATGCCTCCAACATGGCATTGCTTATGATTGAGATGGACTCCTCCATTCTCTGCACACTCGCAGTTAACGTGGAAGCAAACCCTGACAGAGACTCCTGCACTTGTTCCTGGAGTTCCAGCACCGCTTTCTTTCTGGATGGCTCCAGAGGCACAGGGCCCACATGCAGCTGAGCAGAGCTAGGAGCGTCCTGTGGCCTCCGACAAGGACTCTCCACTGCTGTCCCTGTCGCCACCATCTGCTGATGCTCACTTGTGAGCTGTGATATACCAGGTGACAACACTACTCTATCTCGCGAATGACCCACCGAGGTGTGTGTCTCTGCGCTGGTGCTGGGTGCGCTCAATTCTACTGACACTGCGCCCTCAGAGGTTGCAGCTTCCTCTGAGGAGTCTTCCGGCTCGCTCTTCTCGACAGTGGGGAGGGGGGCTCTCGATGGTCCTGTGGGGGAGTAAAGGCATGAGTTAGACATGTGATATTAACATATCATGCACATTGAATTGTGCAGATGATCATAACTCAATCTGTATGAACATCAGATGCCATATCAGTCACTCATGCAATCTAAATGAGAGTGCTGCAAATCTATTCTGTCAGCAGCTTGCTCTACTGCGCCCGTCTGACCGTCCCCCACTTCCAGAGTCTCAGCACCTGCGATGATGTCGAGAGCAGCCTCCTCAGCGGTGGTCAAGTGGGCAATCGAAGGTGGCCCCCTCCTGTCCAGCCCCTCTCCCTCTTATTGTGGGCTCTCTTTTGCTGCAATGAGGAGTTTGAGTGAGAATGTTGGAGTGAGTGTAGAGAATCCATAGCATAGATGCTTAGAGGGAGACAAAGATGGAGTGAGTTGTTGTCATTGCATAACAGTGATAGCGAGTGTGAGGGGTGCATAGTAGAATGGTGAAGTGATTCTGTACATAGAGAGAGAGGGATGTTTAAGGGTGCAAGGGATGTAAGGGTAAGTTGGGATGTTCAGGAGTAGGTTGACAATGCAGAGTGCTGGTGATGAGAGGAGATGGGGAGCAGATTGAAGGTAAGTGTGATGTTATGCTCACTTTTGCTGTGCGTAGCAGATCATTGAACCTTTTCCTGCACTGAACCCAGGTGCGACCACACAAAAACCTGGAACTCACCTCCTCAGCAATTTGCAGCCAAGCTGCCTTGGTTTTCTGAGGAGGCTTCCTCCGTCCATTTGAGGGGAACAGTACCTCTTGGTGCCCTCTCACTCCCTCCACAAGAGCATGGAGGAAGTCATCATCAAATCTGGGAGATACCTTGGTCTTGCAGCAGACATTTTCAGAAGTACCACACCGAGAAGCAGCAGAATAGGATTGATCAAAAACAAGGCTGCATGAGCCCCTTAAATAGAGCTGGCTGAGAGATGTCAGCAGAGGCGAGCAGCAGACCCGAACCCACTGATTGGGCTGGGTGGCGCGCACGACGGGCTTAATCAGCCCACTTAAGCAAAAATCTTCATTCCAGGGCGGCTGAAACCGGCAGCGGGACCGTACCTGCCGAACATGAATGCCGTCTCTAACCCGACTCCACTCGGAAAATCGCGAACTTAATCTCTGAACATTTTATTCAGGGACTAGTTTCCAGAATCAGGGACTCTTCCGGGGACATTGTTTGCCCGGGGACACAGGGCTGAATTTAAATGGGGAAGGTGGGTTGGGGGCAGGGGGCTCCAAGGTGGTCAGGAAACCCGGGTTGTGAAGATCGGGGGGGGAGTCCGAAGGGGATTGGGGGATGGGAGAAGATTGCGGGGGTGCGCTCTGAAGAGAATCGGGGGCTGGGAGAATATCCGGGTGGGTACGAAGAAGATCGGGAGCCAATAGAAGATCGGGGGGGAAGCACAAACATGATCGGGGTTGGAGGAGCAGGGGGATCGGAGGCTTGGGAGGGTGCTGGAGGGGAGGCCTCATGGAGGTATCAGAGGCCTGAGAGGTGGTGGGGGGGTGGGGAGGCCTTGTGGAGGGATCAGAAGACTGGGGGATGGGATCGGAGGCCTGGGGTGGGGGGGGGGTCAGAGGCCTGGGCGGGGGAGGCTTTTGGGGGTTTTTGTAGGCCTGAGGCGGGGTGGGGAGGGGGTCTCTAATCATGGGTGTTGGGTTCGGCAGAAACCCTGGATCCAGGAGGTAAGGCACTTATCTCCTGGATGTAGCAGTCTTTGCCTTGTTGTAGCTGCCGGGTTTTACGAGGTGTGCAAAACCCGACCAGCTACGGTTAAACACAAAATGGAGGTTAAAGAAGAGGTTTCCAGCCTCATTATAATATTTAAATAGATGGCCTGCCTCCTGGCAGCGGGTTGGCTGCCCATCCCATCCTGCCTCCGTTAAAAATGGAAGTGGGCGGGTTGGAGGCGGTTTCAGGTTGGAATTCCAATTTTTAACACTGCCCCCACGCCCCCAATCCACCCGAATTTTTAGGTTAAAATTCCCCCCACAGTACCTAATCCGGGGACAGTCCCCGGAAAATGGGGACATATAGTCACCTTACTATAATTCTTCAGAATATATTTGGTTTCTATTTTATGAGTTTTAATTTAATTATATTAATTAAATATAATTAGAGTAGGAGTAAAGGGTAGCTATTCACAGTGGCAGAAGGTGGGTAGTGGTGTTCCACAAGGATCAGTGCTGGGACCACTGTTGTTCACAATTTACATTAACGATTTCGACTTAGGAATCAAAAACACAATTTCTAAATTTGCGGATGACACCAAATTGGGGGGGATAGTCAATACCGAGGAGGACTGCAACAAGTTACAGGAGGACATTAATAAACTTGCAGAATGGGCATATAATTGGCAAATGAAGTTCAACACAGATAAATGTGAGGTATTACATTTTGATGGGAAGAATAGGGAGGTCACTTATTACTTGGAGGGTGCGAGTCTAGGTGGGGTAGAGGAACAAAGGGATCTAGGAGTAAAAATACACAAATCATTAAAAGTTGCGACACAGGTTAACAAGGCCATAAAAAAGCAAACCAAGCACTAGGGTTTATTTCTAGAGGGATAGAATTGAAAAATAGAGAAGTTATGCTAAAGCTGTATCGAACCTTGGTTAGCCACACTTAGAGTACTGCATACAGTTCTGGTCACCATATTATAAAAAGGATATAGAGGCACTGGTGAGGGTGCAGAAAATATTTACAAGGATGATACCAGAAATGCGAGGGTATACATATCGGGAAAGGATGAACAGGCTGGGTTGTTCTTGAAAAAAGAAGGCTGAGGGGTGACCTAATAGTGGTCTTTAACATTATGAAAATTTTTGATGGCGTGGATACAGAGAGAATGTTTGCACTTGTGGGGAAGAGCATAACTAGAGGCCATCAATATAAGATAGTCACCAAGAAATCCAATAGGGAATTCAGAAGAAACTTCTTTACCCAAAGAGTGGTGAGAATGTAGAACTCACTACCACAGGGAGTGGTTGAAGCCAATAGTATAGATGCATTTAAAGGGAGGCTAGACAAGCACATGAGGGAGAAGGGAATAGAGGGTTATGCTGATAGATTTAGATGAAGAAGGACGGGAGGAAGCTCGTGTGGAGCATAAATGCCGGCATGCACTGGTTGGGCTGAATGGCCTGTTTCTGTGCTGTATATCCTATGTAATCCTATTTAATTAATTTTATCAATTTTAATGGTAGATAGCATAACAGGATGCAGGAAGCTGCAGAAAGGATAGTTGTCTCATGAAAGTGACCCTGTTGAATGCTGAATTTACATTGCACTGGGGTGTCAATGGCTAACAGATTCTGTACAGTTTAATCATTGTTCTAGCAGTCATAATTCAGTAAGTGAATGTTAATTAAGTGTTTCAACTTCTGCATACAAGGTCACAGTTCCAGGAGATGGCACCATCTGGGAAAGGGTTCCACAGATAGGTAATGCAATGGGTGAACAATCTCCACTGGTGTTCTGTGTAGACTTTGAACTAATAACGAATGTGGAGGCCTTACAACCCTATTCCTGCCATAAGTGCGAGCAAATATTTGGGCTGATTCCCCAATCAGGCACTCCCAGTGAAGAGCACCACTTGCAGGGAGCACTGATCAGGAAATCACAGGCCCACAGTGCCTAATCTTCCATCCATTTAATTGGCTGGATGGAAAATCAGGGGCTTTGGCCCATGAATTCCTGAGCATTGCTCCCTGTGAGTTTCGCAGGGAGCCCTTGAACAGGAAATCAGCCTTATTGTGCGCTGCTTCAGTCATAATTTTGTAGAGGACTCGTTGCCCAGGCTTATATCTTGTTGTAGAGGCCAGATTCTGGTATTCTCATCATGTTCTGTGGTCTGTACTCATTTGAACTGTATTGAGTCCAGGAGCAAAGAATAGGTTTCTCTGCATCTTAACAGATTTGCAATATTTCAATACTATTTGTATAAAAGCTTATAGAGCAAGTCTTCGATGATAACAAGTATGGTCAAGCTTCCTTGAGGATTCCCACTCTTCTCCCAACTTTTACAGACATTTTTACCACTTTTTAGCCTCAGTACCTGATCATGTATGATTACCAAATAAAATAGATGAATGTTTGTAACTGAAAAGAATTTGTAGACTTTAAAGATCAGGGGTGGATAGACTAAATCCCATTCTTCTCAATAAAGTTACTGACCTGGTTTTCTCAGCATTGAAGATAACACACTATTTGTTCACCCATCCACTGCCAAATTATATCGCTATCTGCTTGCAGTGATTTGGTTGCCACTTGTCTTTCAGATGGGGAATTAACCACCCTTGAAGGTGGTGTCATCAGCAAAGAGAACATTACTTTTGATGACATCCACCAGATCTTTGATCAAGACAAGAAACCAAGTGGCATCAAGCACACTTCGCTGAGGGACTCCTGCATAGCTGTTGCAATGAGAAGATTAATACCCCTTTTATCATGATCTGGTGTTTCTTATGTATGAGAAAATTAAATATCCAGGTTAGAAACTCACCGCACATACAACAATATTCCATATTCTATGGAAAGCCATAATTAAGCAAAGGCTCAAGAAATGTCAGAACTGCTACTCTAGCTTTGTGTTGGGCATCTAAATAATCGATCCACTTCAAGATCATAAAATTCAGGGTCACCTCACCTGGTCTGATGCCAAGTTGATGACCAAACAGCAGGTTGTTGCCATTGTGATGTTGCAGCTGACTTAAGTGTCTCGTTTACTGTGACTTGAATGAGCTTTGATATGTTTGGAAGTATGCACAGTGTGGTTAGTGTGGATCTGACTTTGATTGCAACTTCTACAATGGTTCCTCCTTTCCATTTGGTTGGGAAATCATTATCTTCGGACATTTAAAATAGACTAGAGAAGGGAGCAGATAATTATGCATCCAGAGCTGTGAGAAACTGATGTCTTTGCTGTTTGCACCAATAAAATTTCCTGGATCAAAGTTTCTAAATAGATTTTTTACTTTCTTGTGCCTGATCTTTGTTTTAAGTGGGTGAGTGGAAATAATTTGCATTTAAGCCCTTAAGTAGCTGAATTTTAGTCCACATAGATCAGAGGTTCCCAAATGGGGGGGGGGGGGCCTGCCCTTTTAGGGGTGTCACAACAAGTTTATCAGGAAGGTGCAATCAGGATGGGCTGGCCTAAACTAACAAGTATGAGAGCCACTGAAGTAGCCTTGAATAGCCAGAGGAGATGCATTATGAGTTTTTTTCAGCATAGCGTGTGATGTTTGAATCCCCGCCAACTTGTAGAGACAGATGTTGGGCCTATCAGAGCTTCATTTCAACCTTAAAATAAATACACAATTATTTTGACAATCTCATTGAAACCATAGAGGCCATTGTCCATTTTTCCATATGACTAACATGTATGCAGAAAATTTTAGTCATTTTCTTTGAATCACAGCCAGCCTATCTACATTAAAACCAGTAATTAAATGATATAACTAAGCAGTCAAGATAGTACCAGATACATCTTCACTTGGACATCAGTGTCATATTTAAAGCAAGGAGCTACCTTTAAAAACTCCTTGTAATTTTCAGCTGGCAATTTTATTTAGAAAGTACTTTTCAAATGTGGATTCTTTGATTTCAAAGGATCTATATGTAAACTAGGCTGCTGTGGTCCACAGATTAAAGCTATAACATAAATGTCATATAGAAAATTATCTACCTGGTTCATTGACCAGAAATTTCTAATTCCATCTATGCTGTTTGAGATTGGCATCTATGCATCTTTAAGAAACAATTCTTTCGTTTTTAATAAAAGTACAAGTCTAATCATTATAATGCATCTTTTTTTAGAAATTGTGTTATTTCTTCATTTATACTAGTAGCACCTATTTCCTGTTTACATGTTCTTTTGTTATCTGTCATGGGGGTCATGTTATAAAATATCTCTTTCATGGCAAATCAGGTTGACCTGTAAAAAAAACACAGCAAATAGATTTGTTTAAACAAAGATCTCAGTTAAAAATGTTTTTGCCATTCAGTCCTCTCTTTCCTTCTCTATTGTTTTCAAAGCATTTTGTTCTATCTGTACTTTTTAAACATGTCAAATAAATTCAGTACAATAAGAGTATTCTATTTGCAAAGTTCCATTAAAAATTTTGGTCTGCAGAATCTTATTTCAATAATTATCTGAGCTAAAAAATACTTTTTATGACTGATATATATTTTTGTAATTTAAAGGACAACTTGGTATTTATTTTGATTAATTGCTAAGGGGCTGAATGGTGGCCTACAGTATCCAAATAACCAACACTGCTAATTGTACAAATGTCAGCTTATTTACGACTAATAATTTTAAAATTGTTAGAAAACACACAATAGGCACACAAGCAGATAATTTATAAATGACAAAATAGTACTATTTAGGTTAGATTCCCCATTAGTGTGCCGCTTCAGAGCCCAGGAAGTCTTGTATTATTTCCTGTGAATGCCAGGAAGCAATTTGTGTATTGAAACAACAACAAATACCTGTGATTGTTTAAAAATCTTATATCTGTAAGGATGCAATTCACTTTGTCATTAAAATAGTAAGTTGTTTTGCCTTTTTTAACTACAATAGTTATGTATTAATATATTAAAATGATTATATAATGAATATCTATCTGGCTATCTTACACTTGGTATTATTTATTATAAGCTTGGCTGAGTTCGTAGACCTCTTGCCTGAATTCAAGTTCCAGTTTGTGACTTGAGCAGTTTGATCTAGCCTGACACTCCAGTGTGTTATTGATATGAAGGTGCAGATTTTCCTCTTGCAGCACCTGGACATTAAGGATCATCTGGGAATGGCACACGGAGGAAAACCGGGTGGGGAGGATTGCACACCCACAATGGAGCCTGCCCAGTTTTCTGTCCACTAAATCAGGCACGCTCCTATATGCACTTGTAATCCTCGCTGTCCTCTAAGAATTGCACTCAGGTGATCCTTTACACTCAAGCACAATAAGAGGGAAATGTGTGCTGACTTCTTTTGGATAAGATGTTATGCTGAGGTCCTGTCTACTTGTCCAGGTGGATGTTAAAGGTTCCATGGTGCTATTTTCAAGAGAAGCAGGGAATTATCCTCCTCCAGATTTTCCTCCGCTGTTCATAAAATCATAGAATAGTACAGCACAGAAGGAGGCCATTCGGCCCATCGAGTCTGCGCCGGCTCTTTCGAAGAGCAATCCAGTTAGTCGCACTTCCCCGCTCTTTCCCCATATCCCTGCAATTTTTTCTCCCTCAAGTATTTATCCAATTCCCTTTTGAAGGCTACTGTTGAATCTGTATCCACCATCCTATCAGTTCATTTGATTTTGTGGCATCAACTGGACGACGATGCATAATACCCTGCCCTGCCCACCCAATTTGCTGCTATCATTTTCATTGGCCAGCAATCCCTTCTGCCGAAAAAGGAGGTGGTGACATCATACATCATTTGTACCTCATTTACGCACATTCTTAATAACGCCGGTGTAGAACTGGTGTTCATGGTTGTTAGGAAATATCTTCAAGGTGGAAGTAAGTTTAAAGAGACTAGATTGTAGATTTACTGCTAAAACCATAATACTATGTAATGTTTTGCTGTTGCCATCTACTTTGCCATTAACCGAGGGGCTAACGTTCCCCTAGCACCCCTTTACAGACAGGTCATAATGGTGTGCCCACTGGGAATTCTCTTCTATCTTTGCTTCCAAGAAGAAGAGAAGGAACAATAGAAGAAATGCAGGATGGTGAGGCTGTAGTGCAGGTGCGTGGCACCCACCCACTGGTATTCCATACGAATATATACAGACAGAGCACAGAGGCACTATTGACAAGGAGTATTGCAGCATCTGTGCTAAGGTGTGGCCAGGCCAGTGAGTGCCAATATGACCCCTTCCCACGTGGTAACTCAGTGCTGGAAAAGGTTTAACAATGTTAAACCAAAGTATGCAAGGTAGGAGCCGCATTTTCCGAGAATGCACTGTATTAAGCATGTCTGTCAAAGAAAGTTGGCACAAAAATATGTCACATGCTGCAAGTAGACCCCAGCCTGCCATCTCCAGCATAGGCATGACTCAGCTAATGGCTGTTAAAGTCACTGCTGCCCTTAACCTCTATTCCATGGGTCATTTCAGACTATAAGTGGGGACATCTGTAACGAGCCACTCAGCTATACACAGATGCAGGGAGAAAATCAGAATACTTTGTTCTTTGTCTGTTAATGGGTAAAACGACAGAAGATTGGTGGGAGGTGTTCAAAAAATAATTTAATGTGAAACAGAACCAGTTTATACCCCTAAGGGGCAAGAGCTCTACTTGCCAAAAAAAAGCCATGGACGACTAAAGAGGTAAGTGACAACATCAAACTAAAAGAAAAAGCATACAAAATGCAAAAAATAGCACAGATACTGGTAAATGGGAAACAAGGAGTAGGGAGTAGGAATAAACTGGTCATTTTCAGGTTGGCAGGCTGTAACTAGTAGGGTACCGCAAGGATCAGTGCTTGGGCCTCAGCTATTCACAATCTACATTAATGATTTGGATGAGGGGACCAAATGTAATATATCCAAATTTGCTGATGATACGAAGCTGGGTGGAAATGCAAGTTGTGAGGAGGATGCAAGAAGGCTTCAAGGGGATATAGTTAGGCTAAGTGAGTGGGCAAGAACATGGCAAATGGAATATAATGTGGAGAAATGTGAAGTTATCCACTTTGGTAGGAAAAATAGAAAAGCAGAGTATTTTTTAACTGTTGAGAGATTGGGAAATGTTGGTGTTCAGAGGGACCTGGGTGTCCTTGTACAAGAATCACTGAAAGTTAACATGCAGGTACAGCAAGCAATTAGGAAAGCAAATGGTATGTTGGCCTTTATTACAAGAGTATTTGAGTATAAGAGTAAAGGGGGGAAAAATTCAGTTGGTTTGCGCCTCCCGTTAGCGCCTTAAGAGGGCGCTAATGGGGCGCAAAGCAACTAGCGCCCGGGCGCGGCGATGTTTGCGCCGCTCACGAAATTAACTAGACATTTTGCGGCGGCACTAAACACTACCGCCACGATCTCCTGCGCCGGCAGATCGTGACGTCAGTCGAGTGTGCAACGCCCCGGTAGCGCTCCGGACCGGATATTGAGTGGTGCCCCCTGCCTTACCGCCTGCCGCTAGCAACGACAGGTTGAGGGGAGCGTTTTGCAGTCAGGAAGGGACTGGGGGAGCGCTATTTAAAGGCGACTGCTTCCTGCCTTTTTTTGTTGGTGACATTTTTGCACCATGCATTCTGAGAGAGAGAGACTTCTGGAGAGATTCAACGCTGTGTGAAGGAGTTTTGGGTACTGAGCAGCACTTTGCAGGTTCATTTTGATTTGCCCTTGTATCGATTTAGAAGAGACTGTGGGGGATGCACACTGAGCTCTTTCCCATGGCCTCTCCATTGTTCTTTCCAGCAGATTTGATGTACAGGTCTCTCCAGGCCGAGATTCAAGGCTGCAATGAGCAGGGTGTGGATGGAGAGAAAGATCAACCCTCCCCTTTAAGAACTGGCCAGCGCCATTGTGTCTGTGTTCCATTGCTGACTGACATCACATGAGCTTCGCCAGCGCTCTGAGGTAGCGCCTCGCTCCTCGGCCTTTGCGCCTTAAGACAGGTGTGTAGCGCCTGATTTAGCTCTCCAATCACCTCCAGGGGCGATAAAAGCCAAGTTTGCAGTCGGAGGCGATAATTAGCGCCAGGCGCTAATCTTTGTGCCCGCCCGATAATTGCGCCCCAAATGGGGCGATACTGAATTTCTCCCCCAAGATGTCTTACTGCAATTATATAGGGCCCTGGTGAGACCACACCTGGAGTATTGTGTACAGTTTTGGTCTCCTTACCTAAGGAAGGATATACTTGCCATAGAGGGAGTGCCGCAAAGGTTCACCAGACTGGTTCCTGTGATGGGAGGCTTGATCTATGAGGAGAGATTGAGTAGACTAGGCCTATAATCTCCAGAGTTTAGAAGAATGAAAGGTGATCTCATTGAAACATACAAAATTCTTACAGGACTTGAAAGTGTAGATGCAGGGAGGATGTCACCCTTGGCTGGGGAGTCTAGAACCAGGGGTCACAGTCCCAGAATAAGGGGTCGGCCATTTAGAACTGAGATGAGGAGAAATTTCTTCACTCAGAGGGTGGTGAATCTTTGGAATTCTCTACCCCAGAGGGCTGTGGAGGCTCAGTCATTGAGTATATTCAAGACAGAGATCGATAGAGTTTTGAATATTAAGGGAATCAAGGCATATGGGGATAGTGCAGGAAAGTGGAGATGAAGTAGAAGATCAGCATCGGTCTTATTGAATGGCGGAGCAGACTCGAAGGGCCAAATGGCCTACTCCTGCTCCTATTTCTTATGTTCTTATGTTATGTTCTTATACAAAGAACAGCAAAGGGTGATAAAACAGATAGTAAGTGCTATAAAAAGGCAGTATGAAAAGAAACTCGCAAGGGATATCAAAATCAACACAAACATTTTTACAATTATATTAGGGAAAAGAGGGTAGTCAGGAGCAATGTTAGCCCCTTGAAAACTGATAATAAGGAAATGGCAGACATGTTGAATAATGTTGGCCTGAGGGCGCTCCGCTTCTTCCTTGAACAGAGGCCCAACCAGTCCCCATCCACCACCACCCTCCTCCGCCTGGCTGAACTTGTTCTCACATTGAACAACTTCTCCTTTGACTCCACACATTTCCTCTGAATCAAAGGTGTTGCTATGGGTACCCGCATGGGTCCTAGCTATGCCTGCCTTTTCGTGGGATATGTGGAACACTCTTTGTTCCAGTCCTACTCGGGTCCCCTCCCTCACCTCTTTTTCCGGTACATTGATGACTGTATCGGTGCCATCTCCTGCTCTCGCCCTGAACGAGAACATTTCATTCACTATGCTTCCAATTTCCACCCTTCCCTCACCTTCACATGGTCCATCTCCGACTCTTCCCTTCCCTTCCTCGACTTCTCCGTCTCCATCTCTGGGGTTAGGTTATTGACTAACATTCACTACAAGCCCACTGACTCCCACAGCTACCTGGACTACACTTCCTCCCACCCTGCCTCCTGTAAGGTCTCTATTCCATTCTCCCAGTTTCTCTGTCTCCGTCGCATCTGCTCTGACGATGCCACCTTCCATACCAGTGCTTCCGACATGTCTTCCTTTTTCCTCAACCGAGGATTCCCCTCTACCGTGGTTGACACGGCCCTCGACCGTGTCCATTCTATCTCCCGCACTTCTGCCCTCACCCCTGCCCCTCCCTCCCGGAACCACGATAGAGTTCCCCTTGTCCTCACCTTTCACCCCACCAGCCTTCACATTCAACGGGTCATCCTCCGCCATTTCCGCCACCTCCAGCGTGATCCCACCACCAAACGCATCTTCCCCTCACCTCCCCTTTCAGCATTCCGCAGGGACTGCTCCCTCCGCAACACCCTAGTCCACTCCTCTACCACCCCCAGCACCCCTTCCCCTTCGCCCGGCACCTTCCCGTGCAAGCGCAGGAGATGCAACACATGCCCTTATACCTCCCCTCTCCCCACTGTCCAGGGCCCCAAACACCCCTTCCAGGTGAAACAGCGATTTACTTGTACTTGCTGCAATTTAGTATACTGTATTCGCTGCTCACGATGTGGTCTCCTCTACATTGGGGAGACCAAACGCAGATTGGGTGACCACTTTGCAGAACACCTCCGTTCAGTCTGTAAGGGGGACTCCGAGCTCTCGGTGGCCTGTCACTTTAATTCTCCACTCCACTCCCACTCTGACCTCACCGTCCTTGGCCTCTTGCATTGTTCCACGGAAGCTCAGCGTAAGCTCGAGGAACAGCACCTCATCTTTCGTTTAGGCTCCCTTCAGCCCTCTGGACTCAACATCGAGTTCAACAATTTCAGATCATAACCTTGGCCCCTATCACATATATATATTTTTTTATTTTATTTTTTCATCCACCCTTTTGTTTGGCCTTTTTTTCCCCTCCCAGGAGATGGCAGTTGTCCTTCATTCTGTCAGCCCAGTTCACACTTCATCTAGCCTCAACCTGTCACATTAACACCTCCTCTTGCCTTGATTATCTCTTTATGTCTCTTAATCTCTCCTGCTTTCTATCCCACCACTGACCTTGCCTTTTGTTCTTTCATCCCCTCCCCCTTTTCCCAGCATTATACTTGCTTTAAATCTATTTCATTTCCTGCTTTTTTCCAGTTCTGACGAAAGGTCTTCGACCTGAAACGTTAACTCTGTTTCTCTCTCCACGGATGCTGCCTGGCCTGCTGAGTTTTTCCAGCGTTTTCTGTTGTTATTTCGGATTTCCAGCATCCGCAGTATTTTGCTATCATGTTGAATAATTACTTTGCGTCAGTATTTACAGTAGAAGAAGAGGATAGCGTGCCGGAAATCCCAAGGAAACAAATATTTAATCAGGGACAGGGACTCAATAAAATTAACGTAAGCAAAATAAAGTAATGAAGAAAATAATGGCACTAAAACGTGACACATCTCCAGGACCAGATGGTTTCCATCCCAGGGTTTTACATGAAGTAGGTGAGCACATTGCAGATCCCTGAACTATAATCTTCCAAAGTTCTCTTGATTCAGGGACCATTCCTTTAGATTGTAAACTTATGCATGTCACTTCGCTATTTAAGAATGGTGAGAGAGGGAAACCAGGGACTTATAGACCAGTTAGCCTAACATCTGTTGTCAGGAAATTCTAGAGTCTAATTAAGAATAGGGTGACTGACCACTGTGAAAATGTTTAGCTGATCAGAGAGAGCCAGCATGGATTTGTAAAAGATAGGTTATGCCTGACGAGCCTGATTGAAATTTTTGCAGAGGTGACTAAAATAGTGGACGGGAATGTCTATGGATGTTATTTATATGGACTTCCTTAAGACATTCGATAAAGTCACTCATAGAGACTGTTAACTAAGAATGAAGCCCATGGAATTGAAGGCAAATTATTGACCTGGTTAGAAAATTGGCTCAGTGGCAGGAGACAGAGAGTAGGGATAGGTACTCTATTTGGCAGGCTGTGACTAGTGGTGTCCCGCAGGGATCTGTGTTGGGGTCTCAACTATTCTCTATTTATTAATGACTTAGGTGGGATATAAAGCTACATATCCAAATTTGCCAATGACACAAAGATAGGTGGCATTGTAGGCAGTATAGATGAAAGCATGAAATTACAAAGAGATATTGATAGATTAAGTGAATGGGCAAAACTGTGGCAAATGTGAGGTCATCCACTTTTGACCTAAAAAAGATAGAACAGGGTACTTTCTAAATGGTGAAAAGCTAAAAACAGCGGAGGGCCAAAGAGACTTGGGAGTCCAGGTACATAGATTATTAAAATGTCATGAACAGATACAGAAAATAATCAAAAAGGCTAATGGAATGCTGGCCTTTATATCGAGAGGACTAGAATACAAGGATATGAAGTTATGCTACAGCTATACAAAGCCCTGGTTAGACCATACCTGGAGTACTGTAAGCAGTTCTGGAAACCAGATCTTAGGAAGGATATATTGGCCTTGGAGGGAGTACAGCGTAGGTTTACCAGAATGATACCCGGACCCCAGGGGTTAAATTATGTTGAGAGATTACACAAATTCGGGTTTATTCCCGAAATTTAGAAGGTTAAGGGGAGATTTGATCGAAGTTTTCAAGATATTAAGGGGAACAGATAGGGTAGATAGAGAGAAACTATTTCCACTGGTTGTGGAGTCTAGGACTGAGGTGCAAAGTCTAAAAATTAGAGCCAGACCTTTCATGAGTGAAATTAGGAAACACTTCTACACACAAAGGGTGGTAGATGTTTGGAACTCTCTTCCGCTACTGGCAATTGATGCTAGATCAATTGTTAATTTTAAATTTGAGATTGATAGATTTTTGTTAACCAAAGTATTAAGGGATATGGGGCGAAGGCGGGGATATAGAGTTAGGTCGCAGATCAGCCATGATCTCAATGAATGGCGGAACAGGCTCGAGGGGCTAAATGGCCTACTCCTGTTTCTATGTTCCTTTAAAGCTAGGAATTTCAGCAGTTTTGTCATAGAAAATTGACTCCAACAGGACAGAGCACTGCAATTTTACTGAGTGGCAGGATTCCCTAAGGTCCAAAGAGTCATACATTGCACCCGTGTGGCCAGTTACCCATCACCAATGGCCATATGTATGTCAACAGAAATGGATACCACACTTCCATGTGTAGCTGGTTTGTGACCATCATACAAGTGAATGTATGATGGTCACAAACACCATCAAAAACACAATTTCTAAATTTGTGGATGACACCAAATTGGGGGCGTATAGTCAATACTGAGGAGGACTGCAACAAAATACATGAAGACATTAATTGGCATATAATTGGCAAATTAATTTCAACAGAGATATATGTGAGGTATTACATTTTGGTAAGAAAAATAAGGAGGTCACATATTACTTGGAAAATAAGACTAAATGGGATAGAAGAGCAAAGGGAACTTGGAGTACAAATCACTAAAAGTAGCGACGCAGGTTAATAAGGCCATTATAAAAAGCAAACCGAGCACAAAGGTTTATTTCTTGACGGATAGAATTGAAAAGTAAAGAAGTTATTGCTAAACTTGTATCGAACCTTGGTTAGACCACACTTGGAGTACTGTGTACAATTCTGGTCGCCATATTATAAAAAGGATGGAGAGGCACTGGGGAGGGTGCAAAAAAGATTTACAAGGATGATACCAGAAATGCAAGGTTATACCTATCAGGAAAGGATGAACAGGCTGGGTCTCTTTTCTCTTAAAAAGAGAAGGCTGAGGGGTGACCTAATAGAGGTCTTTAAAATTATGAAAGGTTTTGATAGAGTGTTTCCACTTGTGGGGAAGAGCAAAACTAGACGCCATCAATTTAAGATAGTCACCAAAAAATTAAATAAGGAATTCAGAAGAAACTTCTTTACCCAGAGAGTGGTGAGAATGTGGAACTCGCTACCACAGGGAGTGGTTGAAGCAAATAGTATAGCTGCATTTAAGGGCAGGCTAGGTAAGCATATGAGGGAAAAGGGAATAGAGGGTTATGCTGATAGAGTTAGATGAGGAAGGATGGGAGGAGGCTTGAAAGGAGCATAAACGCCGGCATGGACTGGTTGGGCCGAATGGCCTGTTTCTGTGCTGTACATCCTGTGTAATCCTCTGAATGCTCTATTTTCTTGATGTTTTTATTTAAAGGCATCCACCATGCCACCACTTTTTACCACAGAGAGGATGGATCCTCAGAGATGAAAGTTGTCCTCTGCACTCATTGCTGATGGTACATGTGCATTTTCCCCAGACCACACTGAACATCAATACAACAAATTCCATTCATCCACTCGTCATCATAGAGCACACCATAGGCATATTGAAGGCACACTTCAAGTGCCAGCTGGGAGTCTCCTGCATTATTGTCCAGTGAGGGTCTCAATGATCATATTGGTGTGGTGCATGCTGCCTTACAAAGGTGCCTCCTTAGGGAAGCCTTGGAAGATGATGACCTCCATCAGGAGCAGTGACATCAGCAAGAGAAACAACAGCAACAGACTGAAGAAGATGCAGTGGGCAACCCATTTCCAGCTGCAAGATACATTTGCGGCACTCTGATATGGTAAACCTTCTTTTGACTACCACTGCATGAATTGTCCTATCTCCATTTCCCTCTTCTCATTACAAGTATGCCATCATTTCCAGACTGTTCTCTGTGTACATTAACTCACACAGCTCCTATTCATGCCACCTAATCAAAACCACTTCCAGGCCTTGCCAAAAACAATGTCTGCATGCACAACACCTTAAGTGCAACAACAACTTTAATAAAAACTTATACTTTGTATTTGCCTAATGCTTCTTACCACCGTTATCCCCTGCCAACCCCCCCACCGCCCCCCCCCGCCCCCAGTACCAGTATATGACATGTGACCTCTTTAACCTAGCCTCATGCTTCTACTGAGTGGCAGGAGGGTGTGAGATGGCTGGCATTTCTCTGGGAGCCCTTGAGATTGTTTGTTGCTCTGTAAGCATCCATTTTTTAAAAAAAAACAGGGCCCATGAGACCTGGATTTCCCAGATTTTTCATCAAGATGTGATATATCCTGACCCTTCAGTCAGCAACTTAGTTCTCCTTATGTTCCACCACCAGTTGCTCCTACTTACTCATGCTCTGTGTATTATCCAGTTGACTCCCCTCTTGTCTAATTCCTCTGGGGTGAATATTTCTGATTTGGTGGTTGGGAAGGATGGAGGGAGTGAAGGTGAGTGCCATGAAGTGTTGGCAGAGCCAGATGGAGTGGGGCCTGGTTCTTCTTCCTTTTCTGCCACATCCAGAGAAGGAAAAGAGGAAGAGAGGTTTGAACTGGTTGCGAGGAGCAGAGTTCATGTGTGACTTTCAGTACAAGGAGTGAGATAAGGGTTTCATGATTATAGTTCACTGACAGGTCACGGGGGAAGGGGTACAGTACAATACGAAGGAAGAGAAGTAGAATGTCATCACGTACCCACAGCTGGAAACTTCCCAACTACTTCCCTCTTAGATACTTTGTATAGTGTTCCTCTGCAAGATTTGTAGAGCTTCATCCTTGTAGAGGCTAAGATGGCAGAGGTTTAGGCATCTTCCACCTGCCACTGCTGTCTCTGTGCTGATATGGACTGTTCTCCTTTAAGAAGAATGCAAAATGTGAGAATTAACTTTGGTTATTATGAAATGCAATAAAAGCCAACTGTCAGCATGTATCCTGTAATGTGTGTACTGACAGGTGCAGGCACCAAGCAATTACATTCCATCTGAGGCTTTTGTCAGGTCATGTAAGACTGTGAGTGAATTAAGAGTTCCAGGTTAAAGCTGGGGGTGTAAAGGCACCGTACCTCCTTCTGAATGTTAATGGTGAGCAATTCAAGGGCCTAGAAATTCGAGACTGCTGGAATTCTGGTGGTGGCACCATGGGCCGCAGTTAACGGCTGCCAAAATTAATGGCGCTGGCAGCGCCGGTAATTTGGTGCTACTTCCTAATTAACATTAGCGCAGCGCTTAACTCACTGTACAAGGCCAGGTTCCCCTGGTGTTAGTCCCAGCAAGAGGTCCAATGTAGTGTGGCCATAACGTCATTGCAGCAAGAACAGCCATTTCATAAAGCAAGGCTGCCATTTTAAAGGGGAACTGCCTTCTAAAATGAAAAAAAAAAATCATTTAAAAATAGGCAGTTTTTAGCCCTTACAGCTCAACTGCCATCTGAAAAAAAATTAACATTAAAAATAATTTCCAACTGTGAGTCTTCAGCTCTTAAAGCCGAATTCTCTTCCGCACCTAAAAAAATGGGAAAAGTGCTTGAGCACTAACACAAATGACACAGCAAGCCATGGGCAGGCACCCAGGGTCTCACACGCAGCACTCCAACTTTGTGCAGGGGGGTCAACACTGCAAGAGAGGTCCTCTACCTACAGGGGCCAGGAGGTGCTCCAGAAAGAAGGATATGGGACCAGATCACCGAGGCCGTTACTGCCAGCAGTGTCGCCCCCACGACCTGGCTCCAGTGCCCAAAGAAGCTTCATGACCTCAGACCAGTGGTCAAGTCCAGTGAATGCATCTTCAAAAGCCGTCTCCTACCAACTGCACCATTAGCCTTGCACACTGCTTAATGCATGACTCCCCCGCCACCCCCCTTCCAGTCACTCACCTACCAACAATCTGTACCAAACATGAGGCATACCTCCCATTCCTAATTTCACCTCACCCCCTTGGAGGAGATGGTGCTGGCCATTCTTGGCAGGGGCATGGTTGAGCCCTTGGCCAGCAGTGGGACTGAAAGGATACAAGATGCTGGTATCCTCATACGTTATCCTCCTACTCGAATGTACCTCTTGCTTTCCTCCCTCCCATCACTACAACTCC
Organism: Squalus acanthias; assembly: GCA_030390025.1. Lineage (NCBI taxonomy): Eukaryota > Metazoa > Chordata > Chondrichthyes > Squaliformes > Squalidae > Squalus > Squalus acanthias. Next base: position 89,743,527 of record CM059426.1, read on the forward strand.
ACCCTTGTGCCTTTCTCATTTCACACACCCAAGAAATCCAGCCTGCCCAGCCAGTGGTTGACCAAGAAAAGGGACAGGAGAGTGAAGAAGAAGAAGAAACACCGTCACTCGATTTCACACTCCCAGCCTCAAGCTCCTTAAGGTCGACCAGTAAGGCCATCTGCAGTCTTCCCCACTGAAAGTCAGCAGCCTTTCACCAGCCATGCTGCAGCCACTGGGGTAGCACTGTGTGACCTCAGTAAGATAGGCAAAGGCACACACAAGACAGTCACTAAGGGAATGCATAAGGGTGATGAGTTGATTTCTTGATGTCATGTTAGATGAATAGATGTATAAAATTGAATTGGAAAGTTTGCTTTGTGGTAGTTTTTATTTCAGCATTGTGGCCAAGAGGATGCTGTGATGGTCAGTAACAGAGGGAAGGTATGGTGTGGGACGAATGTTGAAAGGAGAATTGGGGTTGTGATCACTGGCACAGGTGGATGATTCCATCCTGGATATCCCGGCCAGAAAGGGGCTGTCTTGTCTGGGTTGCATCATTCCTTCCGTTTCCTCCTCTTCTGCGTCTTCCTCTTCCCTCTGCGAGTGGATGCTGGAAATCTGAAATGACAACATAAAATGCTGGAAATACTCAGCAGGTCAGGCAGCATCTTGACCTGAGATGTGAACTCTGTTTCTCTCTCCACAGATGCTGCCTGACCTGCTGACTATTTCCAGCATTGTCTGTCTTCTCAGAGGCCTTCCTTTACCACCCAAGGCCTTACAAGCATCCAGCAGCATTCCCTGCACACTTTAAAAACTTTAACATGTATTGCACCAAGCCACTACTTCAATAAAATTTTATAAATCTAGTTCAAAAGCTTAAATGCAAATTTAGCTGAAAGATGTGTGTGTCCATTTAAAAAGCGCTGACAGCGTCTCTGTCAGTCTGCTGTACGCTCGCTTTTCAGAGCGAGCTTAGGACTCAGCGCAAAGGTCCAAGTTCGCAGTGAGTGGCGTTAGGTCGGCGTGCACGTTGCTCTCTCCATATTTGCATGTCCAGGGCCTGCGTTGCTATCAGCGCTATGGCCCTCACCAAAATGGCGGCCGGCGAGTCCTGTGCCAGAGGTGAGTGTTAGAGCGGCGGCAGCCATTTTTTTCTGGATTTCAGCGTGAACGGGTGGCGGTAAGTTGCCCAATTACTGAGCCAAGGATTTTAAAACTGTAAGAGCCAGACACGCTTAGTTCAGTGTCTGTTACCTCGCATTCCTTGGTTTAATGTTGTTAATCCTTTGTTGGCACTCAGTTACCACATGAGAAGTGGGTCATAATGGCATTCACTGCCCTGTCTAAATTTTGGCACTGCTTCTCTACTGCTCTCCTTGTGGGTCTGCGTCACTCCTTGCCAAAAGTATCTCTACAATCTGCCTGCCACTCCAATATCCTGGCAGCTCCACAGTATGCGCAACACTGTAGCACCATTATTGGTACAGGCACCTGAAGGGATATTTACGAGTCCTAGCCCCTTTGGGGCTATCCCGGATCAGGCGTATTTCTCAGGCATTCACTTTCAACTAAAGTTTGAGGTAGCCGAATCCTAAAGACACTTAACTGGGACTAAAGGTCTGGACTATCTCTCCCTAAAGGAAAGGAACAACCCGAGAATTTTACCGTCCTCCAGATAGCGCTTTTAATAAGTTTAGCTAGACTGTAACGTCCTGGATATTATAAGAGTCCGGAGAACTCATTCAGAATTCTGTAGCTCTTCACCAAAGAGTGTACAGAGATTGAGTTCGCGAGTTATTGATACAGAAGACTTATGTGAGACAATCCTAAAAATATATAGAGATTTATTAAAAGAACCGACATGCAATTTACAGTTGGTGAATCAGTCAATCGCAACGTTAACAGTTCTAAAAAGAGAAAAAATACGATCTTATTATTAACAGAGAATCTTACTTTTAAATCTTAACTTTGCTACAGTATTACAGTTCTTAAAGTTTTCTAAACAGGATATCCATCAATATCAAATACCTTTGATCCCCGAGGCACAAAGAGTTGGAAACCACAGAGCCGCCTCTGTAGCCGAGAATCGCCATGCCCGATTAAAGCGAGTCTGATTTCCCATTTGAGGCTTCACTATTTATAACCTTTTCCAGTTGTATTTCCTTTATGGTTTTCTGCTGATGCAAGTTAATTATTTCTATTCATCTTTCTGCTGACCTCTGCAATTCTTACTGCTACATCAGCTTGTAACATTCCAGAATCTTGTCTCATCTCCAGGTGTTCTGGGTTGACCATATAAAAATGGTGTGAAGGGCAGGTGTTCCTTATTTTATATGCCATTTTTACGAAGTTTAAATTAGAACACCTTATCCAGGGTGAACCATTGTTTTTGTTCCCAAAAGGTCAGCCTGTCGGAGCCATGCACCTTCTGTTTCAACAAGGTTATTTATTCAGGGTCAACAACTGTCTTATCTCAATAGCCAGAATGCTTTCATAGCTATTTCATAGTTAGGTTTCTAAATTTCCAAACCCAGTTTGTCATGTTTTAGCAAGGCCAGAATTCTTTCATAAGATAGTGTGTTTTTCTGAACAGGTTATATGGCTTATTCCTTCACACACCCACCCCGGGATTTGAGACAGTCATGTTGTGCACAGAGCGGCAGGTGGCATTTCTTTGCTATGTAGCATAACCTCTTAAAAAGAAACATAGGCTGGAATTTTTCCGCTGCCGAGCATGTAGGCTTGGGGGCCGGTCAGCAGTAAAATCACCAAAATTGCCAGGGACCCCGCCAACTTCCGCATTTAACTCAGGCGCGTTTCCCAGCACACCACAGACCCGATCAGCAGAGGCGGACAACCTCATTCAAGTAATTAACTGCTTGTTGAGAGATCCTTAAGAGGGTTTTTAACACCAGCTTTTGGCTTTAACTTCAGGAGCACAGGTATCACGCACCTCGGGAACCTCGCCTGTGAAGGTGAGGCAGTAGCTCGGTGGCCATTGTGCGAGTGCATTAATTGAGAGCTGGGAAAAACACATAAATACTCCAACATTAAACCTGGTTACTTGGCTAATGGAAAGGCTCTTGCTGACTCCATTTTGTGCAGAGATTTAGCTGTCAGGAGTTTGCAGGTCATTTCTGCAACCTTGGAAGCCACTCTCACCACATTGCTAGTCACGATCAGAACATTGGAGGATTGGCCCTCTAATCTCCACTTTACCTGCCATCTATTACATCAGCATGGGTGCCGCTTATGCTCTCTCACCTTGGACCTCAGAATCAGATCAAGATGAGCCCCAGCACCAACAACACCAGCCACACCAGCAGCAGCAGCAACCACAACAGCAGCCTTCTCAACGATCTGGTTCACAGCAGAGAGGGGGTCAGCACAGGGCTGCACCGTGCTGGAGGCGATACCCCCAACACAGGGTATACAGGCAGAGGATGAGCTTCCTGGTCATGACTGAGCAGCCACTTCCAAGGTAGCAGACATTTGTGGCATCTCGCAGTCAGCTGCCCACAGATGCATCATCCAGGTGATCGATGCCATGTTTGACAAGTTAGACAAATATGTCCACTTTGCCAGTGTTACTGAGCGGGCGCTCGGCTTTGCGGCTCTGGCTGGTTTCCCACAGGTTAAGGGCGTCATCGACTGCACATATGTGGCCATCAAGGCACTTCCTCATCACCCAGGAGTGTTTGTGAACCACAAGGGCTTCCACTCCCTCAAAGTGCAGCTCGTCTGCAACCATAAAAAGATAATCATGCATGTGTGCACCAAATTCCCTGGCAGCTGTCATGACTCTTTCGTGCTGCACCAGTCCAGCCTCCCTCAGCTCTTTGTACCTCCAAACAAACTTACCGGCTGACTGCCTGGAGACAAGGGCTATCCACTGAAGACGTGGCTCATGACACCCTTGAGGAGGCCAAGGAGCATTATAATGAGAGCCACCTGTCCACCAGATGTGTCATAGAACAAACAATAGGCATGCTGAAGATGCGCTTCAGATGCCTTGACAGATCTGGAGGAGCCCTTCAGTACGCAGCAGCCAGGGTCTCCAGAATCATCGTCGTTTGCTGCGTGCTGCACAACATAGTGCAGCGGCGAGGATTGGAGCTGCAGGAGGAGCAAGGCACAGAGTGCACAGCCTCTTCAGAGGCGGAGGTGGAGGAGGAGGAGCAGGTGGAAGACAAGGAGGAGGAGGAACCTGAGGTGGAGATGGCATCAGCAGAGGTGCACATTGCTGCCCGGGAGGCCCGGGATGGCCTCATCATGGCTAGATTTACTGAACTTGCTCCAATGCACCATATGGCTGCCACATGTTCCCCCCCCCACAACAACACCATGAAGCATCCCTACAATGACCAAGCCATTCCTTTCACCTAATCCTCCATTGCTCCAGGTTAAGTAATGTCTCACCATTCACTTCAAGTGACAAAGCCACTTCCAAGGTAGCAGGCAAAAATGGACAAGACCAGAAAGTGGTGAAAATAAATACATTAATCTGTGACATAAAAATAACTGAAACTTAACACTAACATTTATTCATACACCCATGTGCATACCCTTGTGCAACTACACTTGTGTCTTTTTTCTTTCCCGAGTGCTTCTACGAGGTGCAACCCCTGTGGCTTCAGCAGAGGTAGAGGGAGGCTGCTCAGTTTCCTGCTGCGACTGATTAGACACTTTTTGCAGACGTCCTCTGGGTTTTGGAGCCTGTGATGGCCCCGCCAAAGTCTGCTCCTCCTGCAACTGTACAGGGGCAGACTCGGCCATCGGGATCCGAGGAAGCTTGTGGGGCTCTGACTGAGGGGGAGGTAACGGGGGAGAAGTGGGAGTGCTTTGAGAAGAGCCCCCACTTCCATGTCCTCTCTCACCATCATCCCTCTCATGGGCCACCCACACGTACCTGCCAGCAAGGAGCTGGAGAGCATCTTGCTTCACAGCAGTGGGGCGATGAACGCCCAAGTCTACATTTATATCCCTCCTAGAGATGAGGTCTGTGAGCGTCTGCCACAACAAGCATGTTCTCGTGTGACTGGTGCATTTGCTGCTCCATGCAGGTGGCCATCCTTTCCATGGAACAGCAAATTGTCGCCATTGCCTGTGACATGGTGGTGCTCATGTTGGAGATGGACTCCTCCATTCTCTGCTCATTTGCAGACATCATGGCTGCAAAAGCTGCCATAGCCTCATGCAATTGTTGCTGCCCCTCCAAGATTACCTTCTTTCTCGATGGGTCCCGAGGCTCAGCGTCTGCATGCAGCTCAGCAGATATTGGAGCATCCTGTGCCCTCCGGCGAGGAGTCTCCACTGCTGTCCCTGTCAACACCATCTGCTCTTGCTCACTTGTGATGTGTGAGACACCAGGTGACAACATTACTCTATCTTGCACATGACCCACCGAGGTGTGCGTATCTACGTTGGTGCTGGGTACACTTGGTCTGCTGACGCTGCACCCTCAGAAGCTGGAGGTTCCTCTGAGGAGTTGTCTTCCTCCTCTGGCTGGACAATGGCGGAGGGCACTTGATGGATCTGTTGGAGAGTAAAGAGATGATTTAAAAGTGTTATATAAGAATGGGTTACGTTACCATTATGCACATGATGAAAATTCACTGGCTGCTGACATCCGTCACCATATGAGTGACTGCTGTATGCCATGTGGTTGTATGAGATGTAATTCTGTCACCAGGTTGCTGGGATGTCCCCCTCTCTCCGACTCCCACCGCCAGCAGCTCTGCAACTCGAGAGATCTCCAGGGCCTCCTCCTTTGCTGGAGTCAATTGTGTGAATACTGGAGGGCCACCTCCAGTTCTCTGTCTCTCCCTATTGTTGTAGGCTCTCTTATGCAAGGAGAGAAATAAGAGAACTTTGAGTGAGAGTAATGGAATGAGTAAGGAATGGATAGGTTACATCTGTAGAGGGTGACTATGAGGGAGTGACATGACATTGCCAAATGGCCTCCTTCTGTGGTGTTACTTGCTATGATTGCATAAGGATGAGGGTGAGTGTCAGTGGTGGTTAGTCAGATGGGGATGTGAGTAGGAACATAGACAGAGAGGGATGGGTGGATGTGCAAGGTAGGTTGGTCTGAGGAATGATGTGCAGGAGTAGGCTTGTGGGGATGTGGTAAGAGGCACATCAGGATGAAGGTGATTGTGGCATTGCACTCACCTTTCCTGACCACATGAGATCATTGAATCTTTTCCTGCACTGGATCCACGTCCTCCTGACAGCATCCCTGCTGCTGACCTCCTCTGCAATCTCCAACCATACTCTTTTGCTGTCTTTGGATGGTCTTTTATGCCTATCAGTAGGGAAGAGGACCTCCCTGCGTGCTCTCACTGCCTGTACCAGAACATCGAGGGAGGCATCACTCAACCTTGGTGCAGCCTCTGCCTTTGTGTATCCATGAGTGACACTTTTTTCACCTTGGTAATAGTAGCCAGAGCCATGCAAATGACTTTCAACACTCCTTCATCATCCTTCAAATGAGATGTGTGCAAGGCTGCTTTAAATATCGGCACTGGAAATGGGATATTGATGACGTCATCAGACCCGCTCCATTTAATTGGGCTGGGAAACGCACATGAGTCTTTCAATTGGGGCCATAAAGTGAAAGTCGCTCTGAACAACACGCTGCTCACAACATCGCGTTCCCGACCCACTACACGCCCGACATGCACAAAACCCGACTCCAAGGTAAAGATTCCGGCCATACTCTTTGCTATTGTCTAGAAGTAGAAGCTATTGACTCGATTAATAATGGAATGAAACCTGGAACTAATATGGAGTAGTTAGTGGTGAAGACTACAATTGATATTTATGATCAAATTGGATTGAAATCTGAAAGAAATGATTTAGCATCCTGATACTAACGACCTTCGGACGTCCCAAAGCACTTTACAGCCAATTGTAGCCTTGAAATTGCAGTCCTAGTGCTCCTGTCCACTTCTTTGCCCTCGCTTGACCCCGTCTCAAATTCCGAAGGATGTAGTTATTTGAATATGAGCTCAAGTGTGTCATTAGTGGCATTACTGGGGTGCCTGTCCTGTGGACACATGGGACTTTGGAGTGGCACCATGGGGAGGGGGGATGCAGTCTGGCATTACTCGGTGAAGTGAAAGTTATTGATCCACAAAATGCTCCCTCACCAGTCTGCCTCTTTCCAAAGAGCAATCATTCTCTCTTGGATCCATTGCCATTTGGAAATGGCATTATGGTGCCCATTTATATCTCATACACGGCAAACATGTCTTCACAGGCTCATCTGCACGAAGACTACAAGCTTCTTTTTTGTTGCTCCTATGCTGGTGAGCCCGATTCAAATGCAATCAATTACCATTTGAATTCAGCTTAATGGGGCCCACATGTCATCCTGAATGGCACATATGCCTGCTTCATGTAGGCATACTTACTGCTGGTGGTACAGTAAGTAAAACTGGCAGGATATCTGAGGAAACTCACCCCCAATATTGAATGTGTCCTTGAAGCCAGAAAGAGGTGGAGATCGGTTCCATCCCAAATTCTTGCCTCTCCTCTCCCACTGCATTAGATTGCTATCTCCCACCCCAAAACCTAGGAATTTTAGGGCTTGTATAATAAACTAATGGATCTGTTGATGGTGAGTTGGAGGATACATTTTCTCCCTCTTTCTCCTATCTGTGTCTGTTGTCTGCTTTCATTGGGAGTGGAATGTAGCTGCATGTGTGTGCCTTTCCTTCTGTCTCTTTCTGTGATCATATCCCCTGTTTTGAATTTCTGTTTGTGTGCTTTTCTCACCTTGTCTCCATATATTTTTTATCTCTAATTGCTTTTCTTTCTCACTGTCTCTGTCTCATTCTGATTCTCTTTGTCGGCTTTCTTCCACTTCTCTGTATCTTTCTCCCCTCTTCTGTTTCTGTTTTCTCATCTATGCTATTGGATGGAAGTGATGAGTCATGGGTGAGAGGAGGAATCTGGTCAGGGCTGCAAGCCTGGCTTGAGGTGGCGGATGGTTGATGGTGGATTGCGGATGGGGGAGGGATGCAAAACAAGTCGCAGGCTGACTTTTGGGTGGTGTCACAGGTTGTGGTGGGGATTTGGTCAGGGCTGAAGACCAATTTTCAGATTGGGGGAGAGATCCAGTCAGGCCATCATTGGAGAGTGGAGAGGTTCTGGCCTGGGATGTAGACTGACATCAAAGATCAGGAGGGGATTGAGCCAGGGCCACAAAAAACTAAGGTCAGGCGAATGGCATTGAGAAGTATAGGTTAAATAGATTAACACGATAGACCAGGCGTGACAGAAATGTGTGATGCGACAAGAAGCGTTACATAAAATTGTGCACTATATGCAACACTTATATTATTAACAGATTCTAAGTAGCGTTTCTCATGGTAAGTTGGAGAGTATGCTGTTTTATAATTGCCGTATTTATGCTATGTAGTGCATAATAATAGTGTCACTTAGGACGGAATTTTCCGGGGGGGTCAGCGGGCAGGATCGGTGGCGGGTCGGGTAGGAAATTTGTTTTTTTTTAAAGCGGGCCAGGACCCCGCTGTCAACCTGCTGCAACGTGCCTTTCCCAATGTAGGGTCTGTCAGCGCAGAGCTGACCTGACAGGCAGCAGCGGGCGACCCAATTAAACTCATTAGCATCTAGTTGACAGATCATTAACAGGCTTTTTTAACTGCACAGAGTACCTTTGCTAATTTGATTTCTGGTGTTTGCCAGCAGCGAGAGGAGGGGAGAGCCTAGGCTTAATAGCTGGGGGGAGTAGTCTGGCATCACTGGTTTATAAATTTCTAAGATATCTCTGTAAATATACAATTTATTGTTTTCTGATTTATTCATGGACTTGTGTCTCTCTGTGTCTCTCTGTGTATCTCTGTCTCTATCTCACTCTCTCTGTGTCTCTCTGTGTATCTCTGTGTCTCTCTGTCTCTATCTCACTCTCTCTGAGTCTCTCTGTCGCTATCTCACTCTCTCTGTGTCTCTCTGTGTCTCTCTCACTCTCTCTGTGTCTCTCTGTCTCTATCTCACTCTCTCTGTGTCTCTCTGTCTCTCTGTCTCTATCTCACTCTCTGTGTATCTCTGTCTCTCTCTGTGTCTCTCTGTCTCTATCTCACTCTCTCTGTGTCTCTGTGTCTCTCTGTGTCTCTCTATGTCTCTCTGTCTCTCTCTGTGTCTCTCTGTGTCTATCTCACTCTATCTGTGTCTCTCTGTGTCTCTCTGTGTATCTCTGTCTCTATCTCACTCTCTCTATGCTTTTATCTGTGTCTGTCTATCTTTGTCTCATAGGTGGAACTAATTAAATGTTTACATTTTCTAACCATCGATAAAACATAGATAAGGACAACTAGAGTGAGGGTGGACTTTTTGGGGTTGGAGGAAGTTCCCTGATTTGCATCAGTACGGGTGGAGATAAGGAATAGAAAGGGGCAGAAAACAATGGTGGGAGTAGTAGCCCCCTAACAGTCGCTATACCGTTGGACAGAATATTAATCAAGAAATAGTAGGAGCTTGTAACAAAGGTAATACAATAATCATGGGGGATTTTAATCTTCATATAGACTGGACAAATCAAATTGCCAAAGGTAGTCTGGAGGACGAGTTCATGGAATACATTCGGGACAGTTTCCTAGAACAATACGTCATGGAACCAACAAGGGAACAGGCTATTTTAGATCTTGTATTGTGTAATGAGACAGGGTTAATTAGCAATCTCATAATAAAGGATCCTCTGGGGCAGAGTGATCATAATATAGAATTTTACATTAAGTTTGAGAGTGACTTGTCTAAGTATGAAATGAGAGTCTTAAACTTAAATAAAGCCAATTACATAGGTATGAGGGGTGAGTTGGCTAAGGTAGATTGGAAAAATAGATTAAAAGGTATGGCGGTAGATAAGCAATGGCTAGCATTTAAAGAAATATTTCATAATTCTCAACAAAAATACATTCCATTGAGAAACAAAAACTCCACGGGAAAAGTGATCCATCTGTGGCTAACTAAAGAAGTTAAGGATAGCATTAGATTGAAAGAAGAAGCTTATAATGTTACGAAGAATAGTAGTAAGCCTGAGGATTGGGAGAGTTTCAGAAACCAGCAAAAGAGGACCAAAAAATTGACAAAAAGGGAAAAAAATAGAATGAGAGAAAATAAGTAAGAAATATGAAAACAGATTGTAAGAGCTTCTACAAGTATGTGAAAAGGAAGAGAGTAGCAAAAGTAAACGTTGGTCCCTAGAGGCTGAGACAGTAGAAATTATTATGGGGAATAAGGAAATGGCAGAAACGTTAAACAAATATTTTGTATCTGTCTTCACAGTAGAAGACACAAAAAGCATACCAAAAATGGTGGGGAACCAAGGGTCTAATGAGGAACTTAACGTAATTAATATAAGTAGAGAAAAAGTACTAGAGAAACTAATGGGGCTAAAAGCCGACAAATCCCCTGGACTTGATGGCCCACATCCTAGGGTTCAAAAAGAGGTGACTGCAGAGATAGTGGATGCATTAGTTTTGATCTTCCAAAATTCCCCAGAGTTTAGAACGGTCCCAGCGGATTGGAAGGTAGCAAATGTAACCCCGCTATTCAAGAAAGGAGGGAGAGAGAAAATAGGGAACTACAGGCCAGTTAGCCTGACATCAGTCGTCGGGAAAATGCTGGAATCCATTGTTAAGGAAGTGGTATCAGGGCACTTAGAAAATCATAACATGATTAGGCAGAGTCAACATGGTTTTATGATAAGGAAGTCGTGTTTGACAAATTTTTTGAGGATGTAACTAGCAGAGTAGATAAAAGGAACCAGTGGATGTAGTATATTTGGATTTCCAAAAGGCATTCGATAAGCGATAGTCATAGGGGGAAAAATTCAGTTGGTTGCACCTCCCGTTAGCGCCTTAAGAGGGCGCTAATGGGGCGCAAAGCATCTAGCGCCCAGGCGCGGCGAAGTTTGCGCCGCTCGTGAAATTAACTAGACATTTTGCGGCGGCGCTAAACACTACCGCCACGATCTCCTGCGCCGGCAGATCGTGATGTCAGTCGAGTGCGCAACGCCCCGGTATCGCCCCGGAGCGGATATTGAGTGGCGCCCCCTGCCTTACCGCCTGACGCTAGCAACGACAGGTTGAGGGGAGCGTTCTGCAGTCATGAAGGGAAAGGGGGAGCGCTATTTAAAGGTGACCGCTTCCTGCCTTTTATTGTTGGTGCCATTTTTGAACTACGCATTCTGAGAGAGAGAGAGAGAGACTTCTGGAGAGATTCAACATTGTGTGAAGGAATTTTGGGTACTGAGCAGCACTTTGCAGGTTCATTTTGATTTGCCATTCCTTGCATCGATTTAGAAGAGACTGTGGGGGCTGCACTCTGAGCTCTTTGCCTCGTACTCTCCATTGTTCTTTCCAGCAGATTTGATGTGCAGGTCTCTCCAGGCCGAGATTCAAGGCTGCAATGAGCAGGATGTGGATGGAAAGCAAGATTAACCATCCCCTTTAAGAACTGGCCCGTGCCATTGTGTGTGTGTTCCATTGCTGACTGACATTACATGAGCTTCGCCAGCGCTCTGAGGTAGCGCCTCGCTCCTCGGCCTTTGCGCCTTAAGACAGGTGTGAAGCGCCTGATTTAGCGCTCCAATCACCTCCAGGGTCGATAAAAGTCAAGTTTGCAGTCGGTGGCGATAATTAGCGCCAGGCACTAATCTTTACGCCCGGCCGATAATTGCGCCCCAAATGGGGCGATACTGAATTTCTCCCCCATAGAGTCATAACGGCACTGAAGGAGGCCATTCAGAGTCCGTTCCAGCTCTCTGCAGAGCAATTGAGTCAGTCCCATTCTCCCGCTCTATCCCCGTAGCCCTGCAAGTTTAGTTCCCTCAAGTGCCTATCCAGTTTCCCTTTGAAAACATGGAGTATCTCCGCTCCATCACTTCCGTTGCCAGCGAATTCCAGGTCCTCACCACTCGCTGCATAACATTTTTTTTCCTCACAACCCGCCTGTATCTCTTGCCCAAAACCTTTAATCTGTGTCCCTTAGTCCTTGTACCATCAACTAGTGGGAACAGCCTTTCCCCGTCTAGCCTATCCAAACCCGTCATAATCTTGCACACTTCTATCAAATCACCCCTCAACCTCCTTTGCTCTAATGAAAACAAATCTAGCTTCTCCAACCTGTCCTTGTAACTAAGATCCCCCATCCCCAGAACCATTCTGGTAAATCTCCTCTGCACCCTCTCAAGGGCCTTCACATCCTTCCTAAAGTGTGGTGACCAGAACTGGACGCAATACTCCACTTGTGGCTTAACCAGCGCTTTATAAAGATTCAGCTTAACTTCTCTACTTTTGTACTTAAAACCTCTATTTATGAAACCCAAGATCCCATATGCTTTGCTAACCACTCTCTCAATATGTCCTGCCACCTTCAGGGACCTATGCACATTAACTCCCAGGTCCCTCTGTCCCTGCACACTCTATAAAACTGTGCTTTTAAGTGTATGTTGCCTCTCCCTGTTCCTTCTGCCAAAATGCATCACCTCATACTTCACTGTATTAAATTCGATCTGCCACATGTCTTCCCATTCTGCTAGCCTTTCTATGTCCTGTTGCAGTCGATTGGTATCTCATCACTGTTTGCCACACCTCCAAGTTTAGTGTCATTGGCAAATTTAGAAATTCTACTTTGTATTCCAATTTCCAGGTCATTTATATATATAAAAAAAAGCAGTGGCCCCAGCACTGACCCTTGGGGATCACCACTGTCTACCATCCTCCAGTCTGACAAACAGCCATTTACCACAACTCGCTGCTTTCTGTCCTTAAGCCAATTCCTTATCCAAGCTGCCACTGACCCACCTATTCCATATGCCTCAATTTTGTTAACCAACCTTCTATGTGGTACTTTGTAATACGCCTTCCTAAAATCCATGTAGACAACATCCATTGCATTCCCTTCATCGATCCCTGTTACTTCATCAAAAAATTCAATTAGATTATTCAAACATGATCTGCCTTTTACAAATCCGTGTTGGCTCTCCTTAATTAGCTTAAACAGTACTTTAACCAATGTCAGGAAGTACTTCTTCACACAAAGGGCAGTGGAAACCAATGTTTTGTACAAATTTGTCATTACTTTTTACACTTACATTTACAATACCCAAGATGCTATTGGCCTTTGTTATGACTTTATCTACCCACATTTGCACTTTCAAAGAATTACAGTATTTAGGAACATATAAATATAGGAACAGGCATAGGCCAGTCAGTCCCTTGAGCATGGTCCACCATTCAATTAGATCATGGCTGATCCATATCTCAATTCCATCTGCCTGCCTTGGTTCTGTAACCCTTAATACCCTTGCTTAACAAATAATTATCAATCGCAGTTTTGAAATTTTCTATTGACCTAGCCTCAACAACTTTTTGGGGCAGTGAGTTCCAAATTTCCACTGCCCTTTGTGTGAAGAAGTACTTCCTGACATCAACCTGAACGGCTTAGCTCTAATTTTAAGGTTATGCCTCCTTGTTCTGGACTCTCACACCAAAGGAAATAGTTTCTCTCTATCTAGCCTATCAACTCCATTAATCATCTTAATTAGATCGACCCTTATTCTTCTATACTCAAGGGAATACAAGCCTAATCTATGCAACCTGTCCTCAGAATTTAACCCATTTAGCCCTGGCATCATTCTCGTGAATGCACTGCACCACTCTAAGACCAGCATATCCTTCCTGAGTTGTGGTGCCCAAAACCGAAAGCTGTACTCTAAATGGGATCTAACCAGAACTTTGTATAACTGTAACCTAACACCTACCCCTTTGTATTCCAGTCCCCTTGAGATAAAAGCCAACGTTCCATTAGCTTTTTAAATTATTTTTACTACATGGCAACTAGCTTTTAGTGATTTCTGTATTTGGATCCCTAAATCGCTCTACTCCTCCATTGTTCCTAGCTTCTTACCATTTAAGAAATACTCTGATCTATCTTTCTTAGCTCCAAAGTGGATGGCTTCACACTTCCCCACATTGAACTCTGTCTGCCACTGTTTTGCCCACTCACTTAATCTATCAATGTCCCTTTGCAAGTTTCTTCTCCCATCTGCACTATTTACATTTTAACCTAACTTCGTGTCATCAGCAAACTTGGATATATGGCTCTCTATTTCTTCATCTTCATATAAGTATAGTGAAAAGCTAAGGCCCCAGTACAGATCCTTGGGGACACAATGGGGGGAATTTTAACCTAAAAAAACAGGGGGTTGGGGGCGTGAAGGTAGTTAAAGTGTTAAAAATGTGAATCACGACCTGAACCCGCCTCCAACCCACCCACTTCCGGTTTCCTGACCGCCTCGGACCCCCACCGCCCCAACCCACTTTCCCCATTAAAATTCAGCCCCATTAGTCACATCCTGCCAAATGGAGTACATGCCCATTATCCCTACTCGCTGTCTCCTACCTCCAAACCAATTCCCTACCCATGTCAGTAGGTTGCCTCCAATTATATGTGCTCTTATTTTGGTTAGTAGGGGGAAAAATTCAGTTGGTTGCGCCTCCCGTTAGCACCTTAAGAGGGCACTAATGGGGCGCAAAGCAACTAGCGCCTGGGCACGGCGATGTTTGCGCCGCTCGCGAAATTAACTAGACATTTTGCGGCGGTGCTAAACAGTACCACCACGATCTCCTGCGGCGGCAGATCGTGACATCAGTTGAGTGCGCAATGCCCCGGTAGCACCCCGGAGCGGATATTGAGTGGTGCCCCCTGCCTTACCGCCTGCCGATAGCAATGACAGGTTGAGGGGAGCGTTTTTAAGTCAGGAAGGGACTGGGGGAGCACTATTTAAAGGCGACCGCTTCCTGCCTTTTTTTGTTGGTGACATTTTTGAACCACGCATTCTGAGAGAGAGAGAGAGAGAGAGAGAGAGACTTCTGGAGAGATTCAACGCTGTGTGAAGGAGTTTTGGGTACTGAGCAGCACTTTGCAGGTTCATTTTGATTTGCCCTTCATTGTATCGATTTAGAAGAGACTGTGGGGGCTGCACTCTGAGCTCTTTCCCATGTCCTCTCCATTGTTATTTCCAGCAGATTTGATGTACAGGTCTCTCCAGGCTGAGATTCAAGGCTGCAATGAGCAGGATGTGGATGGAGAACAAGATCAACCCTCCCCTTTAAGAACTGGCTGGCACCATTGTGTCTGTGTTCCATTGCTGACTGACATCACATGAGCTTCGCCAGCGCTCTGAGGTAGCGCCTCGCTCCTCGGCCTTTGCGCCTTAAGACAGATGTGTAGCGCCTGATTTAACGCTCCAATCACCTCCAGGGGCGAAAAAAGTAAAGTTTGCAGTCGGAGGCGATAATTAGCGGCAGGCACTAATCTTTGCGCCTGGCCGATAATTGCGCCGCAAATGGGGCAATACTGAATTTTTCCCCCATAGTCTCTTATAGAATGTCTTCTGAAAGTCCATATAAACAACATGGATAGATACTCCCTTATCTACCACCTTGGTTACCTCCTCAAAAGATTCAACTAGGCTTGTTACACATGACTTACCAGTTACTAGAACATGGGGTCACAGTCACAGAATAAGGGGTAGACCATTTAGGACTGAGATGAGGAGAAATTTCTTCACTCACAGGGTTGTGAATCTTTGGAATTCTTTAGCCCAGAGAGCTGTGGATGCTCAGTCGTTGAGTATATTCAAGACAGAGGTGGATAAATTTTTGGGAGCGAAGGGAATTAAGGGATATGGGGATAGTTCGGGAAGGTGAAGTTGACATAGAAGGTTAGCCATGATCTTATTGAATGGCAGAACAGGCTCGAAGGGCCAAATGGCCTCCAGCTCCTATTTCTTATGTTCTTATCTTAAATCCATGCTGGCTCTCTGATTAGTTCATGTTTGTCCAAGTACTCAGTCACTCTGTTCCTAATAATAGATCCTAATAATTTTCCCACAACTTTCTATGGCCAGAATTTTCTGGGATGTCAGCGGGCGGGATTGATGGCGGGTCGGGTGGGAAAGTGTTTTTTTTGACAGCGGGTCGGGAACCCACTGTCAACTCGCCACAAAGCGCCTTTCCCAATGTTGGGTCTGACAGCGCTGAGCAGACTCGACAGGCAGCGGCAGACGACCCAATTAAACTCATTATAATGTATTTAACAGACCTTTAACAGGCTTTTTTAACTTTAACTTCATGACCACGGGAACCACGCTGTTCGGGGACCATGTCTATCAACCTGAGGTGGGAGTTCAGTGGCCATTGCTCCAGCTGATTACTTGACAGCTTCAAATGTACAGTAAAAGCTCCCACCTGACAGATCATCACTTTCCTCAGCCACAAAGCTGTTTCTCAGACCATTTCCAGCAGGGTTTCTGCAGGCTTTCCACTCTCCATCCAGTGCCACCTCATTGGAAGAACTCTCTCACCATTGACAGAATGCTGCAGTCATCTCTACTTCACCTGCCATCTATTCCATCAACATGGGGGCCCTTTATACTATCTCACCTTGGCCCTTAGAATCTGACCACGATCAGCCCCAACACCAACAGCAGGCACTCCAGCAGCACCAACAACAACACCAACCTTCTCCACAATCACCTGATGCTGCATAGGACAGAGGGCATCAGCACCTAAGCACGTTGCTGCCTGAGAGGCCAGGGATGGAAAGTGATGATCTGTCAGGTGGGAGCTTTTACTGTACATTTGAAGCTGTCAAGTAAACCTTGTACATGAGTCACTGAAAGTGAATGTGCAGGAAGGCAAATGGTATGCTGGCCTTCATTACAAGAGGATTTGAGTACAGGAGTAAAGAAGTCTTACTCCAATTATATAGGGCCTTGGTGAAACCACACCTGGAGTACTGTGTACAATGTTGGTCTCCTTACCTAAGGAATGATATACTTGCCATAGAGGGAGTGCAACGAAAGTTCACGAGATTGAATCCTGGGATGGCAGGACTGTCGTATGATAAGAGATTGAGTAAACTAGGCCTGTATTCTCTTGAATTCAGAAGAATGAGAGGGGATCTCATTGAAGCATACAAAATTATTACAGGGATTGATAAGGTGGATGCTGGGAGAATGTTTCCCTTGGCTGGGGAGTCTAGAACCAGGGGCCACAGCTGCAGGATAAAGGGTAGGCCATTCAGGACTGAGATGAGAAGAAATTTCTTCACGCAGTGGTTGGTGAATCTTTGGAATTCTCTACCCCAGAGGGCTGTGGAGGCTCAGTCATTGAGTATATTCAAAACAGAAGTCGATAGATTTCTGACTAGTAAAGGCATCAAGGGATATGGCGATAGGGCCGGTGAATGGAGTTGAGGCAGAAGATCAGCCATGATCTCATTGAGCAGGCTCGAAGGGCCGAATGGCTTATTCCTGCTCCTATTTCTTATGTTCTTATGTTCACCATGGCCAGATTTACTTCACTTGACGCTGTACACCCTGACTGCCACATGATGCGGGAGGTTGGCACCACCCCACGCCAACACCATAAAGCATCCCTACAATGCCCAAGCCATTCCTTTCACACTCATCACCATTGCGGGGGTACCGTTATGTCTCATCATTCACTGCAACTCACTAAGCCACTTCCAAAGGTGCACACAAATCTGTCCAAGAACGGAAAGTGTTGAAAATAAAGGTTTCAATGTTTGACAGCACATTAACAGAAACATTACATGAACATTGGATAAAATACCCAAGTGGCTACCCTTGTGTGTTTTTAGTTGGTATGATTGCACTAGGATGAGGGTGAGCGTGAGGGGTGACTAGTCAGATGGGGAAGTGATGATGTAGATAGAGAGAGAGGGATGGGTGGAGGTGCAAGGTAAGTCGGTGTGAGTAAGAATGTGCAGGAGTAGGGTAGGGAAGGCAGAGTAATGGGGATGTGATGAGAGGCACAGGAGGATGAAGGTGAGTGTGGCTTTGTACTAATGTTTCGTGATCTAATGAGATCATTGAAAGGTTTGCACCACTGCATCCAGGTCCTCCTGACCACATCCCTGCTTGTGACCTCCTGTGCAATGTGCAACCAGGCTGTGTTGGTCTCCTGGGGAGGTCTCTTCCGCCCATGGGAAAGGAAGAGGGCCTCACTGCGTGCTGTGAATTCCTCCATAAGCATATGGAGGAAGTCATGGGAGAACCTGGGTGCAGCCCTGCACCTCTGTGCAGTGATTGTCAGTGTTTGCAGCGCTTCAGTGCTGCAGAACACTGACAGCACAAATGTCGAAAGTAAGGTGGCCGTGGACCCTTTAAGGAAACCGGCTGATGACGCATCATGAATTACATCACCAGACTTGCTTCCTGTAATTGGACCGGGAACTGCGCTGGGCGGGCTTAATAAGCCCTATCAACGTAAATTTATTTTAGGCAGCGTGATGGAGCCAGCAGCCGGGTTGTGACCCGCCACCGACATCGCCTGCCCGAACCCGCCAAGGTGAGCAAAATCCAGGCCAAAGATTCTGATTCATTCTGTGGCACTTGTTTTCTTCCTTAGTGTTTTCCTCCTCCTACAATTTTTCAGGCTCTTTAACCTTGGTGGCATTTAATAACTAATTCTTGATTAACTTCATTTCTTTTACCCTTGGTAGCATTTTTAACTATAGGCACTGGTCATTCACCTTGATTTCTTAGTATAAAATGATTCCACTCACTGATACAAATAAAATAATATTTTTGTAATGCCATGATGCATCCACGATCTCTCCTACTTACAAATGAAATACTGATAGTAGTTACAAGTCTCGTAGAGATATAAGAGCACAGTTGTGTTGAGTAAGAGAACCAAAATAAAGATACTAGTACAGTCAGTAACATTTTTGTGAAAGGAGTATGCTATTTCTATTTTATTAGCTTTCTGTCCATTTTTATTTGCATGGCCAACCAGATGCTGAGGCGATTAACTGTTAACTGAAAACAAGGCAGCATAAAGTAAACAATTAATGATTTAATTTCTTCATATTGTGTGTCCCATTAGTTTTAATAAGACATGCTATTCATGTGTGTTATTAAACCAGTTATTCTTGATATCTACCCAAGTTTTTTGTACTATAAAATCTCTGTATTCTGGACAATCTATTCTATCAGGGCATATTTAAGTCACTTCATTTGATTCTTCCATTAAAGTAACAATGGGGGTGATTTTAACCCACCTCACCAGGCAGGAGCCTCACTAATACACACAAATTGGGGTCCGATGATGTCTATAGGACCTAGTGGCATTTTAGGCGCCCACCATGGCAGTGCTCCTCTTGTCCCAACAAGGAAAGTCTTGGCCTCTGCTGTCCTGGGCTCCCGCTCTATTCCCACCTGCAAAATCCTGCTGAATTATAGCCACCACCTGCCCCTCCCCCCCCACCCCCGCCCCCTGAGTGCCAGCAGACGATCTCCAGTGTTTCAGTCAAAAACATTCCTATTTAGCACATTGTGGCAGGGAGAGAAAATGGGGTAGACATTCAACTTAATGCCAGCTGTTACAGAATTTGCCCAATTTTCATTTTTATTGATTACTATGGAAATGGAAATTGGACTGTTTCTGTAAAAGTTGGCCGATCTGCAACACTAGTTTTACAGTCGGGCGGTAAGTTGAAAATCTACCTCTACATAAGCTGTCATATAACTCAAAGATAGTGGGCCAGAAATTCGGCTTTCCGGCTTCCTGCGGGTGCAAGCATCGCGCGCGTACTTGCCTACCGCGCCTGCAGTTGTGCTTTCGACCCACGAGGACTTCGGGTCCTGGGTCTCCTGCAGCTGCCGGTGTGCAGTGCTTGCGTATCCCAGGGGCGCAGTTAGTTCGAAGCGTCCCCTGGGATCACGTGGGCCATGGAGAGCCAATCCTAGCAGGGCATTTTCATTCTTAGATTTGACAGGAAGACCTGTCAAATCTATGAATAGAGATCGGCCCCAAAACCACACTTAAACTTCAAATACATTTTTTAAAAAACATCACATTTTTAAAATAACTATAAGTTACATAAATTAACTACTTTAAACAAAAATTTAAATTTTTGAAAAAATTAATTATACTTTTTAACGGTGCTAAAAATAAACTTACCTTTCTTTAAAGTATCTAAAAAAGATAAACCTGTTGAAGAAATGTTTAAATTGTAATTAATTAACCACTTACCTTGTTAAAAACAGGCCTTAAGCCTCCTTTTTAAAAGTGCAGCTTCTCCATCCTTACCCTCCCGGAGAAACCTGAAAAAAAAAATGAAGTTTGCTGCGTGCGCGCAGCCTCTCCCGCGCACGCGTTCGACTTCTGAACCCCTCCCTTTAGGGGAACGGAAGTTCCGGTTTCCCACGCATGCGCAGTGCATGCAGGAAACCGGCACTTCAGGTGGCCTTACGGGTGAGTACACAGCGCGTACTCACCCGACAACAGCCGAATTTCTGGCCCATATTTACTTCTTTTTCGAAGCTTCACCATTGTTGAGCAGTTCTGATAATCCTACCATTCCTTTTCATAATGTTTTGTTCAGAATTCAGGTGAACAGGGAACAAGAATTTCCTTGCAATTTATTAATCCTGTAGTTTCATTGTTGTGCCAAATATAAGCCGACATTGTAATACCTTGACCACAGTATTCATCCCTGTTTCTTGATGTATATAGGATTTCAGCACATTTTGTTAAAATAGCATGTGGATATAACAATATGTTGGCAGTAAGAAACATTACAAACATACCCATCATCATTACTGTACCATAATTCTGTTTTAATTATATTTCATAAAATTTGTTCTGTATTTTATGAGTTAATTGCTATGGTTACTGGAGAAAGATGTCAATTTGATTTACCATATTCGTTGTCTGTGACATTTATTGTCACACATATAATAGAGAATTTATTCAGCCATCCTTGATTAGCAGAATTATATATTTGCCCTTTTCTAATTACAGATCCAGAAACGTAGGTTGTCATCTATTTATTATACATTTTTTAGTACTAAAAATGAATAATGCAATGCACACTGTTTATTTAAATGAAATAATTAAGTTACCAAATATTTTATGTGTGCAATGCAAATATAGATCTTGTTTAGGATAAGAAAAATGTCTGTGAACAACAGGCAGTTTTGGGCATTTTGAAATAAAGTAAGAAAGTTTATTTTACAATTTTTTAAAAACAAGGTAAAAATGATGCAGGGGTCATAAATTTGTGGTATTTCCATTGTGAATGTGCCTGAAGGGCCAGAAAATTAGGCTGGGACCCTGATATAACAGTTCCTGGTCTTGAATTGAGGATTCTGCAGGGCCTTATGTGGGTGAAACCCTCTGTCTGCACCTTACAAGACCACTGGTGCAGGAATGAGTAAGGCCACGGACAGCGTTCCAGTGTCCATGGGCATTAGAGGGATCCAACCACTGAAAGACGGCCACTGAATGACGGTTGTGGGCTCCATATGGGGGTCCAGGCTGGGGATCTCTGCTTGGACCCCCAAAGATTTCAGCCAAGTGGAATGTTTAAATGTTTTTCAGTGGAATACTTAGAAAGGTAGAGAAATGGCACGGCTTTGTAATCTTTATGGGGAGGGAGGCACCCAATCCTGACCCCGGGCTGACCAGCCACTCTTTCACCACATTATGTGGCCTCTTTGGTGGCTGGGCACATGAGATGTGCCCTTAAATATGCCATGAAAATAAAGGGACCTCTCCCAGACCCTGCATGCTTTCTTAGGGTCAGTGGCAGAGGTCCCAGGAAGGTGCATCTTGGCACTAATGCCCCCATGGATTTTCTCTCTCCAATAATTTACTTGATAACTGTGAATATCTTTCCTAAGCAAAATCACCTGTTATATCTGTAGATTGGTTTAGCATTAATTATATCTGTCCATATAATGGGTAATTTTATGAGACTCCATTACAATGCGGAACCTTGCTAACAGCGAGCAGAGATGAGAAAATCAAGGCTATAGTGTTATAGCTGTCTCTCTGTTTTATGCCTCAGTCTAGTAATCCGCACCAGGAGCAGCACCACACAACATTACCCTGTACTGTAATACCACAATAACACGAACTTAGGGTGAATTTCCACGGAGGATTCTCCCGTTCATCCACCGTAAGAACCGTACAGTAGAATAATGGAGAAATTGCAGAAATTCACCCCTTTCAAAAGGGTAGAACAAATGGACAATTTAGATTGTCATGTATACCAGAAAATGCTTTAATTATGTCATATTCATATTTTCATTTTATAAATGGCTATAAAACCTATATGCCAAACAGCAGACAGAAATTTCATTGTAAAGAATATATTGTACAAGCTATTGTCGAATGCAAGTATATCCTTAATTATTGTAGCCTTTATTAATTGCATAACTACTAAAATTATTGTACTCTGTTTACACAGCATTAGAAAATTCAATTTTGTATCTAAAGTGCAGCTGTTTAAATTAAAATGCACCATGTAACCTGTATAGATTTGTGTGCTGATGTTGCTGTGATGTGACAATCGTCCATTTGTGCTTTCAGTTGTAAGCAAGAAGTGAATCAAAATGATTGAAATCAGATTTAAACAGCCTGATTTAAATTTCTATTCATTTGTTTTTACTCCCCCGACGTGGATTGAACATAAAGCACTGATAATGTTTTTACCTTGAAAAATTGCTGTTGGCAGCACCAATGCAGTATTCACACTGCCGACATCACTCAGTAATATAAATGAGATGAATTTTGCATCTCCAAAGGACTTTTTGTGGGTTCTAAGAGCTATCATTGGAGGGAGTGAAAATACTTCTTTCCTGTTGTTTCTCAATGTGGACTAGTGACACTCTGCAAACAAAATTGGGGAAAAATAGTGTTGTTGGGTCTTAGGTCTCTAGCTAAGAACTACTCTCCCAGCTCCTTACCATCTATATAAAATTGTCTTGATACTGTGTGAAGAATGGCCTCTTAAGATGTCATGAGAATACTGCTGCTAAGATGTACCTACTGTTCTGAACATAAACTGATTGATATTAACAGGAATACACAATTGATGTGTTCTTTCGGCAAAGTTGGAAAGATGAAAGGCTTAAATTTAAGGGTCCAATGAATATTCTTCGATTGAACAACCTGATGGCCAGTAAGATATGGACGCCAGACACATTCTTTTATAATGGCAAGAAATCAGTGGCACATAACATGACCATGCCAAACAAGCTGCTACGAATCCAAGACGATGGAACTCTTCTTTATACAATGAGGTAAAACATTCAACATTAAAAGCTGCAATAACTATTTCTGCAACTTTTGCATTTAGTAGGCCAGTGTCATGGTTCCCTACCATGAAACTAGTGTTAATACAGAGAAATGCATAAAGTAGAGAAACTGGTTTTAAATAACCAAAACATTTATAATATCCTGCTGTCTCTTCGCAGTGGTCGGATAGCTAGATAAAGGTTGCAGAATATAATTTCGTATTCATGTTTGTTTCTTAAGTCACTGAGCTGCAGCAAAGATCTTTGCCATAGCCCATGAAATGGTAGGAATAATGCTTCAAGCTCACTAATATATCAATCAGGTTATGAATCAATCATTTGTGTACAAATCAGACACATGCTATGCCTTAACCGATATTAGGGCAAGAAGAATGATATTGCAGCTCTAAAGAAGGCATTGTAGCTGACCACCTTTAAGTACCCATCTTTCACACCTAGGCCTTTCATTCTTTTTATTCATCCTTTTAAATCTGTAACCTAGAAATTGGTCCAGTTACTCGGACTACTAAGGCCCCAATATGGCAGGCAGGAAGCATGCCCACATTTCTGGTCGGAAGTGCGCCACCCGCCATATTGAGTAAGGACAAAAAATATGCATTGTTTACCCACGACTGAAACAGTCATTAGGCCCTTTGCATATGCAAATAAGCCTATTTAAGGACCCCACTCCAAGATTGGTGTGCCCTGAGACCCTGCATTCAAGGAAACCAGACCTCAGGATCACCTACTTGGCCCAACCAAGAAGGTAATTAACTTACCTGAACATGGGGTCGGGAGGGGCACTTAAAGAAACTGATCACCGCCGCTTCCACCCCCATCGCCGCCGCTCCCCTTCCCATTGTTGCCACTCCCGCCCCTGACCCCAATCTCCCCTGCTCCCGGCCCCGACCCCCAATCCCCCTCCCTGACCCCACATGATTCCGGGCTCTGATCCCAGACGCGACCCCCAGACCCACTTATCTCAGGGCCACTGTGACACTAGCAGCGGCCGATCTTGGTTTCATATCCATTATAATGCGGTCCAAGACTCAATATGGTGGGAGCCTCGTGCCTCAGCATTCAAGGGCAGGGAATGAACTCTGCACCCTCCACACTCCCAAAAATCGGTGTGCCCAAATTTCTAGTCCTGTGTCTTTGTTCTCAGTTTGTTATTTTGTCCCCAAGTATGACTCCAGGAGAGATTTTTGCTAGTACCAATAGAGAAAATTGTAAGCAAAGCATGAATCATAGAATCATACAGCACAGAAGGAGGGCATTCGGCCTATCATGCCCGCCTCTTTGAAAGAGCTGTCCAATTAGTCCCACTCCCCTGCTGTTTCCCCATTGCCCAGCAAATTTTTCCTTTTCAAGAATTTATCCAATTCCCTTTTGAAAGTTATTATTGAATCTGCTTCCACCACTCTTTCAGGCAGTGCATTCCAGATCATAACAACTCGCTGCATAAATTTTATTTTCCTCATGTTGCCTCTGATTCTTTTGCTAATTACCTGAAATCTGTGTCCTCTGGTTACCGACCCTTCTGCCGCTGGAAACAATTTATCCTTATTTACTCTATCAAAACCCTGCAGCTGTGGCCTAACCATTGTTTTGTAAAGGTTTACCATAGCTTCCTTGCTTTTGTGCTCTATGCCTCTATTTATAAAGCAAAGGATCCCGTGTGCCTTTTTAACAGCCATCTTAACTTGTCCTGCCACCTTCAATGGCTTGTGTATGTACACCTCTGTTCCTGCACCTCTTTTAAAATTGTACCATTTAGTTTATATTGCCTCTCCTCATTCTTCCTACCAAAATGAATCACTTTACACAACTCTGCGTTAAATTTCACCTGCCATGTGTTTGCCCATTTCACCAGTCTGTCCATGTCCCTCTGAAGTCTGTTACTATCCTCCTCGCTGTTTATTACATTTCTCAGTTTCAAAATAATAGGTAATTTTATTTTTTGTCAAGTAGCGTTGTGTGAAATGAAAAGCATCAAAAAACTATAGTATCAAATTTGGAGGACTAATTTAAAATAATTTTTTGAACATTGCAGTATAAGAAACACAGATCACATCACTTATTGGTGATCAGCAATTTACAGAAAAGCAGAAGTGTGCACTTATATTTCAGTGATGTCATGTTGCTGTGACTCATTGATTAATCATCATCATATAGCACAATAAAATCACTTTAGATACAACGGGTGTTATATGAACTCGAAGAAGACAACTCTCCTGTACACCTATTAATAATAGTAAAACCTGCAAAAAATCCTGCTAGTTTAACTAGCCTTACTTTCCCTTTGACAATGTCATTTACAACAGTTTCTGCAGGCTAGAAGGTTTATAAATGGTGCAGTGTAATTCTGGTAAAATGCATTTGCTCGTGACATGTCATAGTGTATAACAGCAGCAGTTTCTTTTAGCTAGTCATTTACTGTGTGTTCTTACAGGCTTACTGTCCAGGCAGAGTGCCCAATGCACTTGGAGGATTTTCCAATGGATGCACATGCTTGCCCCTTGAAATTTGGAAGCTGTGAGTATTTAAATGAGTACATGATCTGGTTTGTTTGATTTAAGAACATCTGTAATACCAGCAACATTTTGTTACATGATTTTGAACCTCATGATTTATTATTTGAACTCATTGGCCTTGAAATATCTGTGCAAATATTAGCAAAGATGTTAATCTATTTAAAATAAGTAAATTAACACTGTTAAAATAGTATACAAAATTTCATATGAATACTGTATTGTACACTAATACTCATACATTGTAATTTCAAGCCCATTGTATTCTGCATAATTTAACATTATATCACAATTCTCATCAATAAATTAAATGGAAATAAAAATCGAGAGAGATGTAAAATGGACTGCCAACTCGCTTATCATCCGTTTTACACTATCGCACAAAGTCAAGATCTACCCCGTCATGTGTTCTCAGTATAGGATTATCTCTTACACACCTATAATTGTCAGCAGTAATTCTCAGAATACTTTCTGTGCTGCTGATGCTAGACGTTTTTGGTTTTTACAGTAAGTGGTGCCAGTTGGATGGCATTTTGAAAAATGCATAGTCTCAGGACAAGGGGTCGGCCATTTAAGACTGAGATGAGGAAGAATTTCTTCACTCAGAGGTTGTGAATCTTTGGAATTCTCTACTCCAAAGAAAGAGCTGTGGATGCTCAGTCACTAAGTATATTCAAGGCTGAGATAGATTTTTGGATTCTAGGGCAGTCAAGGGATATGGGGATCGGACGGGAAAGTGGAGTTGAGGTCGAAGATCAGTCATGATCTTATTGAATGGTGGAGCAGGCTCGAGGGGCCGTATGGCCTGCTCCTGCTCCTAATTATTATTGTCTTATTTTTTATGTTCTCAAACTATCTCTCTCTCTATCAATGTCCCATGCACAACTTTTGGCTGACAGTGTGGGCTGAACAGTGACAGAGGGGGCTGTTTTGGTTGGGGGGTGGGGGGGGGGGTTGGGGGGGGGGGCGGAGTTTCTGTCAGGAAACCCAGAAGTTCAGCTTTTGCGTAGTTTTGCTTTAACAGGTTCCCCGCCCGGAAGTCAGCCTGATTGACAGGCTTGGCTTCCAGTCAGCCGGGAAGCACTCCGGAGCAGGCCGCAGCCGCAGGTAAGTCAGCTGCTGCTGCTAGTGGGAGCATGGAGGGATGGTCCGATCCCCGACCTCGAAGCGGGGGTCCGATCCCCGACCCGGATGGGAGAGGTGTATCGGGGGGGGGGTGGGGGGGAGGGGTAAGCTTGGGAAACCCGGCCGGCCAAGGTTAAACCTGTAACACAGGTTAAATATGAGGCGCCCAGCCTCATTAAAATATTTGGTTGCCCGCCCCTTGTCCCACCTCCGTTAAACCCGGAAATGGGCGGGTTGGAGGCGGGTTAGTGTCAGGTTTGAGATTTTTAACGTTTTAACATCTCACCTGACCCCAACCCACCTTTCGGGAGATTTACCAGCCAACATACTTCCCACAGTCTTCAATTTTAACCTGCTCTTCTGATCGTGCAGCAAGGACACCCTCTGAAAACCAGCGAGTTCCTTCTTAAATATGCAGATCTGGCTTGATGATGTCATTGGGGCTTGACTGCTGTTGTGGCTTTCCCACCAGGTGAAGCTAGCGGGAAGTAGTGTTGGGGCTAGAAGAGGCCCAAATCGGTATTTTTAACATTTTTTAACTTTCCTTGTGAGTTCAGCAGGATCATGAGTGCTCCCCAGGCCCCACAAGGAAAGTTAAAGCCTCCTCTGCCCCAGGTTCCCCCCACCTTTCCCGATTGTGAGATCCTCCCGGACCCCCCTCCCCACACCTTACCTAAGCGCCGGGGACCATTCCTTCGGTCCCTGCCCGCGGCCTCCTGTCACCCAACATTCCGCTCCTCTCCGCTGGTCAGCTGCCTCTTCCAGGTGGCTTTGGGCAGGCAATGACCGAAGGCATGTACATGAGGCCTGGGAATTAAAATTGCATGGAGCTCACATTGCCACGGTCAGTGGGGTTTGCCGCTTGCTTCGGATCCTGCCTGCCCTGCCTATACACACCTGACTTAAAATCGGGGCTTTTATGTTTGATATAAATACCTTTCCGTTGACGAACTTGTAGGTTCACGTGACCTTCCCTTTGCCGTCTAATGGAACTAGCGACTGAGTTTGAAAGTGCACATAAATTTTGTGTGATGTCCTTATGTATTTGCACAATTAGGGGGAAAAATTCAGTATCGCCTCGTTTGGGGCGCAATTATCAGCCGGGCGCAAAGATTAGTGCCTGGCGCTAATTATCGCCTCCGACTGCAAACTTGACTTTTATCGCCCCTGGAGCTGATTGGAGCGCTAAATCAGGCGCTACACATCTGTCTTAAGGCGCAAAGGCCAAGGAGCGAGGCGCTACCTCAGAGCGCTGGCGAAGCTCGTGTGATGTCAGTCAGCAATGGAACACAGACACAATGGCGCTGGCCAGTTCTTAAAGGGGAGGGTTGATCTTGCTTTCCATCCACATCCTGCTCATTGCAGCCTTGAATCTCAGCCTGGAGAGACCTGTACATCAAATCTGCTGGAAAGAACAATAGAGACAAACAGGGAAAGAGCTCAGGTTGCAACCCCCACAGTCTCTTCTAAATCGATACAAGGAAGGGCAAATCAAAATGAACCTGCAAAGTGCTGCTCAGTACCCAAAACTCCTTCACACAACGTTGAATCTCTCCAGAAGTCCCTCTCTCTCTCTCAGAATGCGTGGTTCAAAAATGTCACCAACAAAAAAAGGCAGGAAGCGGTCGCCTTTAAATGGCGCTCCCCCAGTCCCTTCCTGACTGCAAAACGCTCCCCTCAACCTGTCGTTGCTAACGGCAGGCGGTAAGGCAGGGGGCGCCACTCAATATCCACTCCGGGGCGCTACCGGGGCGTTGCGCACTCGAATGACGTCACGATCTGCCGGCGCAGGAGATCATGGCGGTAGTGTTTAGCGCCGCCGCAAAATGTCTAGTTAATTTCGCGAGCGGCGCAAACATCGCCGCGCCCGGGCGCTAGTTGCTTTGCACCGCATTAGCGCCCTCTGAAGGCGCTAATGGGAGGCGCAACCAACTGAATTTTTCCCCCTTAGTCTTTTGCAGTCAAACTGACATAAAACCTGGAGCAGTGCATGGGTTTAGTTGCGGGTGGGAATTTAAAGTGGCGTCCGGAAGCTAGCTCCAACTTCCGAGTTTAACTCAAGTGCGTTTGACCGGTTGTGTGTAACCCCCTCTGGAGAGGTTATTTATCAATTTAATTATGTTTATCACTCAATTCTAGCGATATTTCAACCTACATTCAAATTTAACGGCGCATCCATGGGCTTCCTGAAACTCGCACTGAAACCAAGGCGAGAACACAGCAATTCATGGGGCTCATTAAAAGTCAGGCAAATACAGCAATAAACACTCAGTACTCACAGATGCTTTCTTACCTACCACTGGGAAAGGGTTTGTTCATGGTACTTGTGGTGAGAGGTTAGTTTCTCCATTTTGGAGTTATTGAGACTCAGATCAGGATGCTGGTGCCTTGGCTGCCTTAGATCGGACATCAAACGAGGAGCAAGATGACCATCAGCAGCAACAACAGCCTGCTGTGGAGAGACCTGCAGGTGTTGAGCAGAGAGTGCAGCAGTAGATTGGTCAAGCTTGCAGGAGGCACTAGCCACGGAACAGGGTGTACAAGCAGAGGTTCAGCTTCCTTAACCTCTCCGAAGAGCAGTGCTTCCGGAGTATGAAGTTGTCACATCAGGTGGTGTCAGACATCTGCAGCCTCCTAGAAGAAGACCTGCTCCCTACTGGACCTAGTGGCAATGCATTACCAGTGGCTGTCAAAGTGACCACCTCCCTCATTTATTTTGTCTCTGGATCCTTCCAGAGACATATCCAGGATCTCCCCGTCAGCTGCACACAAATGCATAAGGCAGGTTACTGATGGGTCGTTTGCCAAGGCCGGCAAATACGTCAACTTCGCCTGTGATAACGCCAGTCAAAATGAGCAGGTGCTCGGGTTTGCGTCTCTGACTGGCTTCCCACAGGTGCAGGGTATCTTCGATTGCACACATGTGGCAATCCGCGCACCCTCAGATCAACCAGGAGTATTCGTCAACCACAAGGGCTTACGCTCCATCAATGTGCAGCTGGTGTGCAACCACAAGAAAAGGTTTATGCAGGTGTGCACCAGATTCCCAGGGAGCTGCTATGATGCTTTCATCCTGCAGCAGTCCAAGCTCCCTGACCTCTTTGGGCCTGTAAGCAGACTTATGACGTAGCTGCTAGGAGGCAAAGGATATCCCCTTCAAACTTGGCTGATGACACTCATGAGAGACTCAACCAATGAAGCCCAAGAGCGATACGACAGCCATATTACCACCAGATGTGTCATTGAGCAAGCGATTGGTATGCTCAAGATGCACTTCAGGTGCCTGTACACATCTGGAGGCACCCTTCAGTACTTGCCAGCCAGGGTCTCCAGAATGATCATGGTGTGCTGCGCTCTGCACAACATTCTGCAGCAGCGAGGATTGGAGCTGCAGGAGGAACAAGGCACTGAGCGCACGTCATCTGCAGATGAATCTGAGGAAGCGGAGGCGGAGGATGAAGATGGCGACCCCAATGCAGCACCAGCTGCGCACATTGCTGCCCAGGGTGCCAGGGATTTTTAGCTGTAAGGTTCAGTTAATTACCACCACTGGACCCATGTAACAACCACATCCAATGGCCACTCTTCTCCACGACCCCAACCTCCAAATCGCAATGACACAAAGCAGTTATGCTACCAACCAACCACCCACTGCACATTCTGCCGCACCACACCCCCCCCCTTTATTGGTCCCTGTCAATTCATGTCTTCCCATTCATCAACAAGCAACTAAAAAGGCAAGTTGCCACCCAGCAACCAAGAATGGGCAACACGGAAAAGTGGTGCAAACTTATAAATTTTATGTGATTCTACGATAGAGCGGAAACTTAACAACAAAACATTTTCTCAAACACCCATGTGCATGCCCTTGTGCAACTACAAAGCTTTACTCTTCCTTTTCCTACCGCTCCTACATTGGTGCAACCCCAGCAAAGGTAGAGGCAGACTGCTCAAATCCCTGCTGAAATGCTCTTGGTCGATGATGTCTGGGTTTTGGAGCCCGTGAGGGCCCCGCTCCACCTGCATCTGCACCAGGAATCAGGTACTGACTGAGGGGGAGCAGTGGGTGAGAAGTGGGAGCGCTTTGAGTGGAGTCCCCACTTCCATGTTCTCTTTCATCATCAACCCTCTCATGGGCCAGTCGCACTTTACTCCTACCATTCTGCTGAAGATCAGTAGCATGCTGTAAGTCCAAGTCTAAGGTGTCTGTCATCTTATTTAAGGTGCCAAATATGGCATCCAGAGTGTGCATGGTTGTGGTCAAAGCCTGCATGTACACTTGATTGCCGCAATTAATGTTCCATGGAGTTGGCCACTCTATCCATGGAAGAACACATCCTTGCAATACCCTGCGATGTTAACCCATTCATGCTTGTGGTGGACTCCTCCATTCTCTCTGCAATCATGGATAGTGTGTGTGGAAGGCCTGTTAGTACATCACAGATTTTCCATTGTCCCTCAATGATTATCCTTTGCATCGACAGCCCCCAGGGTACAGCATCTGTGTCCAGATGAGCAGAGCTTGAAGAGGGCTGTGCCCTCAGATGAGGACTCTCCACAGCTACCCCTGCCACAACTGTCTGCTCATGCTCACTTGTGAACTGTGAGTCACCAGCTGAAAACCCAACTATCTGTCTAACTGGACCCACCGAAGTGCAAGTATCTGCGCTGGTGCATGGCAACATGAGTCCAGTGACGATGCACCCTCAGAAGGAATGGGCTCTTATGAAGATTTGTCACCCACGAGGTCCAGCGACTGCTGCTATACGCGTGAAGGCCCTGGTGGATGGAAAAGCTATGATTCAATGCTGGCAAGGTAAGAATGTTGCAACTTATCATTGTGAAAATGATCGTATTTCACTCGTTGCTGAAATCAAGTCAA
This sequence comes from Squalus acanthias, assembly GCA_030390025.1. Lineage (NCBI taxonomy): Eukaryota > Metazoa > Chordata > Chondrichthyes > Squaliformes > Squalidae > Squalus > Squalus acanthias. The sequence continues at coordinate 89,775,199 of CM059426.1, forward strand.
CATGACTGAGTGTTGTATGATATGTGGATCAATGATATTTAATTGTGTCAGCAGGTAGCTGGGAGGTCCCCATCTCCCCATTTCCGATGGCCAGAGATGCTGAAATGCCACTGATCTCCAGCGCTTCTTCCACTGCAGTTGTCAGCTGTGAAATCTGTGGAGGACCACCTCCGGATCTCTCCCTCTCCCTAGTGTTCTGCGCTCTTTCCTTCTGCAACAGGAAAAGAAAAGACCCATGAGTGACTGTAATAGCATGTGTTCACCCGATGGATGAAGTGTATTTGGTGAGGGTGACTATCAGGGAGAGGCATGACAATGCATAAGGATGAAGGTGAGTGGCAGTGGTGGATGGATAGATGTGAGGAAGTGCATAGAAAGAGAAGGAATGGGTGCGCTTACAAGGTAAGTGGGTGTGAGGACTGATGTAATGGAGTAGGCTTGACAAGGCAAAGTGAAAGATTAGGGTGATGTGCACAATAGGATGTAGGTGAATATACAAATGTACTCACCTTTCTTGACTGAGTTAGGTCACTAAAGCACTTCTTGCGCTGAATCCATAAGCGTGGCACAGTGCTCTTGCTGCTGACCTCCTTGGCCACATCCAGCCACACCTTCTTTGTGGCAGCAGCAGATTTCTTCCTCCCGTTGCTGGGGAAGACTATCTCTCTCCCCAACTCCTCACTGCCCCCAGCAGAACATCAAGGGAGGTGTTGTTAAAGCAGGGCATAGCCTTTGAGCGTCATGAGTCCATCTTCTATGATTGCTGTCTCTGTTCCAAACCCCACAACTCCTCCAAATTTCACCTTTGGATTGGCCCTTTAAATACTTGAGTTGAGATCGCGTCACGTGGGTCCGCATCACGCCCTCTTTTGCGCATCCAATGGCAAACTCGGAAGTAAAATTATAATGAGGTGGCTGCATTAAAATGCCACAGACAGACGCGCCGAAAATCCTTCCAGTTTGCCCATGCGATAGCAGACCCTCCACTCCGCACTGAACCGCCTTGAAGTTAATATCAGGGCCAAACGTTTTTGAGATCAGCATGCTTTTTTATATCAGGTTACATAATTAATAAGGGTGCAACTGGAGATTAACTGTAACAAAGACAACCTAACCCTGGTGGTTAAGAGGACAGAAAGGCCTGGAGTTGTATAAAGAATATGAATAATCAACATCAAGACAGCATTTGACTGAATATGACTGCAAGGAGCCCAGCAAAACTAAAATTAATGGGGGTCAAAGGGAAAACCATCAAGTGGCTAGAGTCATACTTGCCACAGAAGACAGTGGTTGTGATTTTAGGAGGTCAGTTATCACAACCTCATGGAAGTGTCCTTGAGCCAAACATCATCAGTTGCTCCATCGTGACCTTCCCCCACCATAAGGTCAGGTATGGGGCTTTTCACTGACAATTGCATGGTGTTCAGCTCCATTCACAAATCTCCAATAATGAAACAACTCATGCCAGCATACAGCAGACCTGGATGACATTCAAGCTTGAGCTGACAAGTGGCAGGTAACATTTGCACCACATAAGTACCAGGTAATGACCATTTCAAACAAGAGAAAGCCTAGCCATCTCTTCTTGACCTTCAATGGCACCACCATCACCAAGTTCCCCACCATCAACATCTTTGAGTCACCACTGAACAGAAGCTGAACTGGAACAGCTACATCAAGACTGTGGCTATAATAGCAGAGCTGAGGCTGAGACTGGGTACTTTGCAATGAGAGGCTCAACTCCTGACCCCTCAAAGCCTGTCCCAAATTTCCAAGGCTCAAGACCAGAGTGTGATGGAATACTCACTACCTACCTGGATGTGTGCAGTTGCAACAACACTCAGGAAGCTTGAAACTATCCAGGATAAAGCAGTTCACTTGATCGGTGCCCCTGCCGCTAGACTCAATGTCCACTTGGAATTCACCTCCTTCGCCACCGATGCACTGTGGCTGCAGTATGTATGATCCACAGATGCACTGCAGCAACTTTCCAAAGTTACTTCAACAGCACCTCTCTCTCTACCATCGATATGGACAAGCGCAGTAATGTTGGGGGAGCAGCATCACTTCCAAGTGACACATCATTCTGAAGGGCGGCAGCAGTTCAAGGCAAAGTCCCATTCCACTTTCTTAGGAGAGAGTGCCAAAGGTAGAAGAAGTGGTGAGTAACATTTTGTTGCTGACATTTTGTGCAGATTTTCTGAATAAAAGAATGTTCAAATGCAGCTGCAGCAGTTCCTGTTTCCACATAAACATGACTTATGTACTAGAGATGTTTATGTTGTCATTCCAGTCAGAATCTTGTAGAGGAGTGACAGCCCAACCATTTCTCTTTGATGTTGTGGACAGTGGATTCTGGCAATACATAGATACATAGATACATAGAAGATAGGAGCAGGAGTAGGCCATCCGGCCCTTCGAGCCTGCTCCGCCATTTAATGAGATCATGGCTGATCCTCCAATTCAGTATCCCGTCCCCGCCTTCTCTCCGTAACCCTTAACCCCTTTTGCCTGTAGAAATATATCTAATTCCCTCTTAAATATATTTAATGAGCTGGCGTACACTGCCCTCTGTGGCAATGAGTTCCACAGGTTCACCACCCTCTGAGTGAAGAAATTCCCCCTCATTTCTGTCCTAAATGGTTTAGCCCTTATCCTTAAATTATGTCCTCTAGTTCTGTTCTCACCCGCCAAGGGAAACATTCCTTCTGCATCTAGTCTGTCTAGACCTGTCAGAATTTTATACACTTCTATGAGGTCCCCTCTCAATCTTCTAAACTCCAGTGTGTACATCCCTAAACTACATAGTCTCTCCTCATAGGTCAATCCCGCCATTCCTGGTATCAGCCTGGTGAATCGCCGCTGCACCCCCTCCATGGCAAGAACATCTTTCCTCAGATGAGGCAACCAAAACTGTACACAGTACTCGAGGTGTGGTCTCACCAGTGCCCTGTACAGCTGCAGCAAGGTATCCCTGTTCCTGTATTCCAACCCTTTTGCTATGAAGGCCAGCATACCGTTTGCCTTCTTGACCGCCTGTTGCACCTGCATGCTCGCCTTCAGTGACTGGTGTACAAGAACACCCAGGTCTCTCTGTACTTCCCCCTCTCCCAATTTATTGCCATTTAAATAATAATTTGCCCTCCCGTTCCTGCACCCAAGGTGGATAACTTCGCACTTGTCTACATTATAGTGCATCTGCCATTTATCCGCCCAATCACCCAGTCTGTCCAAATCGCTCTGGAGCTTCCTGGTCTCCTCCTCTGAGCCCACCCCCCCTCCTAGTTTAGTGTCGTCTGCAAATTTGGAAATGCTGCATCCGACTCCCTGATCCAGGTCATTAATGTAAATTGTGAACAGCTGGGGACCCAGGACAGATCCCTGTGGTACCCCACTTGTTACTGCCTGCCATTCAGAAAATGAGCCGTTTATTCCAACTCTCTGTTTTCTATCTGACAGCCAGTTCTCTATCCACGTCAATACTTTCCCCTTTATCCCATGAGCTTCAATTTTCCATGCTAATCTTTTATGTGGGACCTTGTCGAAGGCCTTTTGGAAGTCCAGGTACACCACATCTACTGGCTCTCCCCCATCTATTTTACCAGTTACTCCCTCAAAAAATTCCAATAGATTAGTCAAGCACGATTTACCCTTTGTAAATCCATGTTGACTCTGTCCTATCCTGTCCCCATTTGCTAAGTGCTCCGCTATTTCATCCTTAATGATGGACTCCAGCATTTTGCCCACAACTGATGTAAGGCTTACAGGTCTGTAATTACCTGCTTTTTCCCTATCCCCCCTTTTTGAATAGTGGGGTAACGTTAGCTACCCTCCAATCCATGGGCACTGTTCCCGAGTCTAATGAATTCTGAAAAATCATACTTAGTGCATCCGCTATCTCTAGGGCCACCTCCTTCAGTACCCTAGGATGCATGTTATCAGGCCCTGGGGATTTGTCCGCCTTCAATCCCTTTAGCTTCCTTAACACCATATCCTTAGAGATATTGATTTGCGTCAGTTCCTCCTTTGCCCATGTCCCTATTTTTCCCGATATCCCAGGGAGGTTTTTTGTGTCTTCCTTCGTAAAGACTGACCCAAAGTATGCATTTAGTTGGTCTGCCATTTCCTTATTTCCCGTTATATATTCCCCCGTATCTGACTGCAATGGACCAACTTTGGTTTTCACCAGTCTTTTCCTCTTGATATACTTATAAAAGCTTTTGGAGTTAGTTTTTATATTTTCCGCCAGCTTGCTTTCGTAAGCTATTTTGCCCCTCTTGATTAAGCCCTTTGTCCTCCTTTGCTCTATCTTAAACCATTCCCAATCTTCCACTCTGGCGCTTTTTTTGGCTATTTTATACGCCCTATCTTTGGATTTTATGCTGTCTCTAATTTCCCCTGTTATCCACGGTTGAGTTACCTTTTTAGATTTCCTTTTATGCCAGATTGGTATAAACAATTTTTGCAATTGTGTCATTCTATCTTTAAATGCTTGCCATTGTTTATCTACCTCCAGTCCTCCCAGGAACGTTGTCCAATCAGACCTACTCAGTTCCCGTCTAATGGCATCATAATTCCCCTTGTTTAAATTCAGGACCTTAGTCTCTGAGTCAATTTCTTCGCTCTCCATTTCGAGTGAGAAATCGATCATGTTATGATCGCTCTGACCCAAGGGTCCCTGTACAACAAGATTACTAATTAGTCCCTTCTCATTGCACAGTACCCAGTCCAATATAGCCTGTTCCCGAGTTGGTTCCTCGACATATTGATCCAGATAACCATCCCTTAAACACTCAAGGAATTTCTCCTCCTCATTATTTTTACTGATTAGGCTAGTCCAATCTATATGTAAGTTAAAGTCACCTATGATGACAGCTGTGCTCTTATTGCACGCTTCTCTAATTTCCCTCGTGATGCCCTCCCCAACCTCTATTTTACTATTTGGAGGCCTATATACCACTCCTATTAATGTTTTTCGCCCCTCGCTATTTCTTAGCTCCACCCATGTAGATTCTGTATTAACTGAGTTAATATCCTTCCTTTCAATTGCATTTATCCCCTCTTTTACCAGCAATGCTACCCCTCCTCCCTTTCTTTTTTGTCGATCCTTCCTAAATACTGAATACCCCTGTATGTTAAGCTCCCAGCCCTGCTCACCCTGCAACCATGTTTCCGTAATCCCAATTAGATCATAATTATTAACCTCTATTTCCACAGCTAATTCATCTACCTTGTTCCTGATGCTTCTCGCATTAAGGTATAAAACCCTCAGGCTTTTTTTATGCTCACATTTTTTATGAATTAGTTTGGCCCTTTGTTTTTTGTTCCTCACCCTTTTACCATTTATTTCTGTCTGCCTTTCACTTTCCTCTATTTCACTACATAGGTTTCTAGCCCCCTGCCATACTAGTTTAAATGCTCCCGAACTGCTTTATCAAAAATTACCCCGAGAACATCAGTTCCATCTTTGCACAGGTGTAGACCGTCCCTTTTGTATAGGTCACACCTACCACAAAACTGGTTCCAATGCCTCAAAAATTTAAAACCCTCCCTCTTACACCACTGCTCAAGCCACGTATTTAGCCTAACTATCCTGTTCTCTGTACACTTACTAGCACGTGGCACTGGTAGTAATCCAGAGATTACTACCTTCGAGGTCCTACTTTTTAGCTTGGCTCCTAACTCCCTAAATTCTACTTGTAGGACCTCTTCCCTTTTTTTAGCTACGTCGTTGGTACCAACATGTATCACGACAACTGGCTGTTCCCCCTCCCCCTCCAGAATGTTCTGCACCCGCGCCGAGACATCCTTGACCCTTGCACCAGGGAGGCAACATACCATCCTGGAGTCTCGGTCGCGACCACGGAAACCCCTATCTATTCCCCTTACAATCGAATCCCCTATTACTATAGCCCTGCCACTCTTTTTCCCTCCCTTCTTTGCAACAGAGCCAGTCATGGTGCCATGAGCCTGGCTGCTGGTGCCTTCCCCCGATGAGTCATCCCCCCCGACAACAGCACCTAAGGCGGTGAACCTGTTGCTAAGGGAGACAACCCCAGGGGATTTCTGCACTACCTTCCTGCCCTTGCTCTGCCTTTTGGTCACCCATGTACTATCTACGCTGGCCTTAACCTGCGGTGTGACCAACCCAATGAATAGTGCATTCTCACAGGTTTGCTGTCTTCAAGGCTTTGGACTATTTTCCATCCAAGAGCAAGAGATGTTTCTTTCTGCAGCCTGGAAAATAGGACTATGATATTCTATCATTGAATAGCCTTAGGTTTTGGAACATAGAGGTTGTGGATAGTGACTGTAGATAAGATGATAAGGAGAGATGAGGCTGACAGGTCAGCTGGTTTGCTCTGAAGCCAGTTTGGTAACCAAACGGTGTTAAACGTCTTCATTTTTGAAATATTTTCAATATCAGAAGTTCAGTTTCAACTCACTATCTATTATACAACCTAAACTTACATATAAGCTTCCCTTTCCACACCAACACCCACCTCTCAACTTTATTCAGCCTCACCACCTAGGATTCAGTCATTGACAAGGCCTTATAGAACTGGAGAGGTTTGCAGCACAGGAGTCGGTAATTCAGCCATTACATCTGTGCCAGCTCTTTCCTAGAGCAATCCAAAATTAATCCCGTTACTCTGTGTCCTTCCTGCAGCCCTGTATTTTTCTCTGCTTCAAATATTTATCCAATTTTCCCTTAAAAGATGCAATTGTCTTTGCCGTAACCATTTTATGTGATGAAGCATTCCATGCTCCAATAAGCGTCTACAGAGAGGTAAACAGTTATTGTCATCCACGGCTCCCAGCTCCTGAGCTCCAGTGATCCTCAGAGGGGCAGAGTGGAACACACCAGAGTCTCCCAGCTGAGGCCATGGCTGGGGATACCACAGAATTTAATGTTTAATTTTTTTACATTGGCTCTCTTACAAAGGAGGAGCCAATTTACTGCATGGCAGCAACTTTTTGGCACAGACTCACCAGTGGCATCCCTATGCAGCTATCCATGCTGCATTGTCTCCCCTTCCCCCCACCGCCACCCCCCCCCACCCCCCCACCCCCCCCCCCGCTCCCCCCAAGCAGGTGCCGAAGAGGTGCCCATATTAGCACAGGTCCCAGCCAGCAGTATTTAAATTGGCTGATCCCACCGTGACCCTGGATGCCAGGTGTAGAGGATTCCCACTCCATTTCATGTCCAAGGATTTTCAGATCCACTGTACAAAAAAGCTATTTCAAAACTTCTGAATGCATTAGCTGGTGGTGAACCAATTATTTAATGTTTTAAATTTATTTTGTCCTACATAGCACAACAAAGACAGAATAGTGACACAGTTTTTGTCTGTATCTTAGTGTTGTCTGAAGTAGAAATGAAGATTGAACTTCATGGGGGAGAAATTCGGTTATGCCCCGTTTGAGGGCGGTAACTGACTTAGCGCCAGCCATTTAGCGCCCGGCACGGTAGTACCGCCCCGGCCGCTAAATTGGGCTTACTGCCCTGGCAAGGAAGCGGAGTGCTATCTCAGGGGCTCCACTTCCTCTCGGGGCGGTATCTGGGGCACGTAGCGCTGATGCGTTTCATCGCTCCTCACCTTCCGTTAAAGGGGAGGGACACTGCGCACTCTGCAGGCCGTTTGACGGCCTCCACTAGCCCACCAGGGCGGCGTGGTGCCGTGGCCACAGCCCGGCACCGAGACGTGGTGCCGGGCTGCGCGATGGCGGCCACGGCCCACGCCAAGGGCTGCCACGAGGGGCCGACCTAGAGGTCGGCCAAAACAATGAAATGGCGGCGTGGGGTGCAGCCGGGCTTCCCCTTTAATTACCGCCTCACGAGCGGAGGTCGGTCCGGTTCGCGACGTGCAAGGCTGTCACTGACATCGCCCGCGGCAGCTTTGCGGGGCATAGCTGAATTTCTGCCACAGGGCGCTACTGGCTGAATTTCACGAGAGGCATTAGTGGTGCCACGCCCGGGCGCTGAGGGCTTTGCGCCTGTCGAGAGGCGCAAACCAAACCAATTTTACCCCCCATAGCTATATTCCCAGGGCATAATGTCTTGTACCTGTATTGAAAATCACCAAGCTGTACTATTGTCATATAATTTATGCTGTTCCTGCCATTTTGAGTGAGTTTGTCGATTTACCCCCCGGTCTGCCCTCGGACTGTTGCTTGTTGACATGTAACGGCAGTGGTTTTAGCATCCTGCAGTTTTATAATTCCTGTCGTCGTTGATGATCAATCACTCAGAGAAACTCATAAATACTCTAAATGATACAGCTTCTTGAAGAGGTGTGCAGCCATCTGATTATAAAACTACAGTTCACAAAAATGCTTGTTATTTATGAGACGTGCTTCATGTGCGTAAGAAGCACCAAAAGCAGATGTGTACACAGGAATAAATCACTCTGCAGCTCAATAGAACACTAATGGTAGTCACTTCTCATTACCTTTTGATGGCTGTGTTAATATATTTCCACTTTACTGGACTATTCCGTTTATTGTCAGATTCTTTCTCTACAAAGTTCTGACAGTACCATCTATTTTCCACTTTCTGGGATGTATGCACCTGGTTTTCACAGGAATATGTCACAACCATTTTGAAAATGCAGAATAATTGTTAACATTCCTTTGCTTGGGCTTTTTTTGGTCGATTGGTTTTTGCCACTGCCAAGCTTGACTGGCTATTTTGAGAATCCATTAGCTGTTATGATCAGGTGAGGCGCAGAGCACGCAGGCAGTGCAGACCCGTGTCTTCCCTCCATTAAAATTAATGTCCCAAATGTATTCATTAAAAACAATTCTTCAGCTGTCCCAGCCATGCAATGCTGCTGCAGGCTTCCAATGCTTACAGCACTCATTTCCCTCCCTCCCCTAAAATAAGAAAAATACAGAACTTCAGATTGGATTATTGGTTTCAGTCTATCTAAAAAAGAAAGACTTGCATTATATCGCACCTTTCACGGTCACCGGACGTCCCAAAGTGCTTTATAGCCAAGTACTTTTTGAAGTGTAGGTCATGATTTTGCCGGCGCTCATTGGGCAGGTTTGGAGGCGGGTCAGAGGTTAAATTCTTTTTGATTGACAGCGGGTTCCAAACCCACCGTCATCCCGCCTCCACACAACTTTGCAAAGTGTCGGGTCAGGGAGTCCTGATCAGACCCGACACCAAGCGGTGGGAGAGGCACTTAAGGCAGTTAACAGCTTGTTAACTGCCTACATAATCCCATTTTACCAGGCTCTTACCATTTTACGACATTTTCAGCGTGTTCCACGTCATTCGCCAAACACGCCAGCTGATTGTGCCGGGTTCAGCAACTACGCAAATTCTTGACAGTTGCACCTGTAGCATAAAAGCGGACCTGTAACATGGCTGAGTTTCAGATGACAGAACTTTGTTTTTTGAGGTGTTGGAACACTTTTTGCAGGTCTATTGAGCTTGTAAGTGGTTAAGCTGAGATCCATATACACTGTAATTCCTTGGAAACCCCTCTCCCCACATTATCTGAGTGCTTATAATATCTATTCCTCAACTGAGATATATACCAGCGGAATCGGAACCATTTATACCCTCTCATCCTGGTCCTCAGATTCGGAGGAAGAGCAGCCACGGCAGCAGCAGAACCAGGCACAACAGCAGCAGCAACAACAGGAACGCCAACCTCCTCCTCACCCACCTAATGCTGCACAGAGCAGAGGGCGTCGGCACAGGGCTGCACCTCGCCGCAGGAGATACCCCCAACACAGGATTTACAGGCAGAGGATGAGCTTCCTCAACATGAGTGAGCAGCAGTGCCAAAGGAGGCTGAGACTTTTGCGTGAGTTAGTCGCTGACATCTGCGCAATGCTGCACCAAAACCTGGAGCCCAGAAGAGCGGGTGGACACTCCTTACCAGTGGCTGTCAAAGTCACCACCGCCCTCAATTTTTTTGCTTCAGGGTCCTTCCAGGGATCATCAGCAGACATCAGCGGCATCTCCCAGTCGGCCACACACACTTGCAGCATGCAGGTTACCGATGCCCTCTTTGCAAAGACGCACAATTACATCCACTTCTCCACGGATGAAGCAAGTGTAACCGCGCGTGCGGTTGGCTTTGCAAATATGGCAGGCTTGCCAAGGGTGCAGGGTGTCGTAGACAGCTCACATGTGGCCATTAGGTCACCCCATCACAACCCAGCTGTATTTGTCAACCGTAAGGGCTTCCACTCCCTTAACGTTCAGCTGGTGTGTAACCACAGGAAGAATATTATGCATGTTTGCGCCAATTTCCATGGCAGTTGCCATGACTCGTTCATCTTGCGGCAGTCTGCTGTGCCTCAGCTCTTCAATCTGCCAACCCAACTTTCCAGATGGCTACTTGGAGACAAGGGCTATCCCCTGAAGACGTGGCTAATGATGCCGTTGAGGAGGCCATCAAACGAAGCTGAGGAGTGCTACAATGCCAGCCACATTTCCACCAGAGCCATCATCGAGCAAACCATCGGCTTGCTCAAAATGCGATTCAGATGCCTCGACAGATCAGGTGGAGCCCTACAGTACTCACCAGCCAGGGTCTCTAGAATCATCATGGTCTGTTGTGCACTGCACAACATCGCAGAGCAGCGTGGCTTACCGCTGCCTGAGGAACAAGTGGCTCAGCGCACAGCCTCCTCCTCCTCAGAGGAGGAGGAGGAAGACCTTGCGGAGGCGGATGTGCCAGTTCCAACAGCACGCGAACACGTTGGTGGCCGTGATGCAAGGGATGCACTAATCCATGCCAGATTCGCTTAAGTTTATGAAGCAAACACATGTGGCTGCCACCTTCTTAACACACCATACACCATCTGTACAATAAACTGTGGGTTCCTATCACTCTCACCACCATCATTACAGATGAACGGCACCTGACACCTCACTGTGACACTTCCAATTCTGGGCACACATAGGCCAATTCTTTGAATCTTTGCCATCGCATTTCTTTATTACAATTGAAATGACGATGATAATCTTCGATTTGTATTACATCAAAACACCCAAATGACTACCCTTGTGACTATTTGTGTGTTAACTTTCTCTTACGCGTGCTTCTATGTGATGCTTCCCCTGTTGCTTCAGCAGATGTGGAGGCACCTTGCTCACTTTCATGCTGCTCCTGCTTCGACACCTTTGGCGGGCGTCCTCTGGGTTTGGGAGCCTGGGAGGGCTCGGCAACAGTATGCTCCTCCTGCGGCTGTGCAGGGGCTGAGACGGCCATCTCAGTTGGGTGAGGACTCTGGGGCTCTGACCGAGGGCTCCGCAGTTGCATGGGAATGTGAGCGCTTGGAGAGGAGCCCACACTTCCTTGTTGTCGACCACCAACATTCCTCTCATGGGTCTCCCGCACTTCACTGCTAGCAAGTAGCTGGAGAGCACCTTGCTGCACATCAGTGGGGCCATGAGGACCCGTCTCTGTACTGACAGTCCTCATAACGGGGACGTCCATGTACCTCTGGTGTCTCTCCTCAATAGCTGCCCATCTATCCTCCATAGCAAATCATCTATTTAGAAGAGAACATAAGAACATAAGACGTAGGAGCAGGAGTAGGTCATTTGGCCCCTCGAGCCTGCTCCGCCATTCAGTAAGATCATGGCTGATCTGATCTTGGCCTCAACTCCACTTCCCTGCCCGCTCCCCATAACCATTCACTCCCTTATCATTCAAAAATCTGTCTATCTCTACCTGAAATATATTCAATGACCCAGCCTCCACAGCTCTCTGGGGAAGAGAATTCCAAAGATTCACGACCCTCTGAGAGAAGAAATTCCTCCTCATTTCCGATTCAAAAGGGTGCCCCCTTATTCTGAAATTATGCCCCCTAGTTCTAGATTCCCCCACGAGGGGAAACATCCTCTCTGCATCTACCCTGTCAAGCCCCTTCAGAATCGTATATGTTTCAATAAGATCCCCTCTCATTCTTCTAAACTCCAATGAGTATAGGCCCAACCTACTCAACCTTTCTTCATAAGACAACCCCTTCATCTCCGGAATCAACCTTGTGAACCTTCTCTGAACTGCCTCCAATGCAAGTATGTCCTTCCTTAAATAAGGAGACCAAAACTGTACACAGTACTCCAGGTGTGGTCTCACCAACGCCCTGTACAGTTGTAACAGGACTTCCCTACTTTTATACTCCATCCCCTTTGCAATAAAGGCCAACACTCCATTTGCCTTCCTAATTACTTGCTGTACCTGCATGCTAACTTTTTGTGATTCATGTACAAAGACCCCGAGATCCCTCTGTACCTCAGCATTTTGTAATCTCTGCCCATTTAAATAATAATTTGCTTTCTTATTTTTCCTACCAAAGTGGATAACCTCGCATTTTCCTACATTATACTCCATCTGCCAGATTTTTGCCCACTCACTTAGCCTATCTATATCCCTTTGGAGATTCTTTGCGTCCTCCACACAATTTGCTTTCCCACCTATCTTTGTATCATCAGCAAATTTGGCTACATTACACTCAGTCCCTTCATCCAAGTCATTAATACAGATTGTAAATAGTTGAGGCCCCAGCACCGATCCCTGCGGCACCCCACTAGTTACAGTTTGCCAACCTGAAAATGACCCATTTATCCTGACTCTCTGTTGTCTGCTGGTTAGCCAATCCTCTATCCATGCTAATATACTACCCCCAACCCCATGAGCTCTTATCTTGTGTCGTAACCTTTTATGTGCCACCTTATCGAATGCCTTCTGGAAATCCAAATACACAACATATACTGGTTCCCCATTATCCACCCTGCTCGTTACATCCTCAAAGAACTCCAGCAAATTTGTCAAACATGATTTCCCTTTCATAAAACCATGCTGACTCTGCTTGACTATATTATGATTTTCTAAATATCCTGCTATCACTTCCTTAATGATGGACTCCAGCATTTTCCCAATGACAGATGTTAGGTTAACTGGTCGATAGTTGCCTGCTTTCTGTCTCCCTCCTTTCTTAAATAGGGGCGTTACATTTGCGGTTTTCCAGTCCGCTGGGACCTCTCCAGAATTCAGGGAATTTTGGTAGATTACAACCAATGCATCCACTATCTCTGCAGCCATCTCTTTTAAGACTCTAGGATGCACACCATCAGGTCCAGGGGACTTGTCCACCTTTAGTCCCATTAGTTTGCCTAGTACTTTCTCTCTAGTGATAGTGATTTTTTTAAGTCCCCAACCCCACCCCAATAGCCCCTTGATTATCTATTATTGGGATGCTTTTAGTGTCTTCTACTGTGAAGACTGATACAAAATATTTGTTTAAGGTCTCCGCCATTTCCCTGTTTCCCATTATTAATTTCCCAGACTCATCCTCTAGGGGACCAACGTTTACTTTAGCTATTCTCTTCCTTATTATATACCTGTAGAAGCTCTTACTGTCTGTTTTTATATTTCTTGCAAGCTTCCTCTCATAAGCTATCTTCTCTCTGATCATCAATTTTTTAGTTGTCCTTTGCTGCTTTTTAAAAATTTCCCAATCCTCTGGCCTTTCACTATTCTTCGCAACATTGTATGCTTTTGTTTTCAATTTGATACCATTCTTTACTTCCTTAGTTAGCCACGGATGGTTCATCCTTCTCTTAGAGTCTTTCTTTCTCACTGGAATATATCTTTGATGAGAGTTATGAAATATCTCCTTAAATGTTTGCCACTGCTTTTCTACAGTCTTGCCCTGTAATATATTTTCCCAGTCCACTTTAACCAAGTCTGCCTTCATACCTTTGTAATTACCTTTGTTTAAGTTCAGGACACTAGTTTGAGACCTAGCTTTCTCACCCTCGAACTGAATTTGAAATTCTACCATGCTATGATCACTCTTCCCAAGAGGATCCTTCACTTTGAGATCATTAATTAATCCAGCCTCATTACACATTACCAGTTCTAAAATAGTCTTCTCCCTGGTTGGTTCCACAACATATTGTTCCAAGAAACCATCCCGTATACACTCTAAGAACTCTTCCTCAAGTCTACCTTTGCCAATTTGCTTTGTCCAATCAATATGAAGATTAAAATCTCCCATGATTATAGCCGTACCTTTCTTACAAGACTCTATTGTTTCTTGATTTATTCTCTGTCCTACAGTGTGGCTACTGTTTGGGGGCCTGTAGACCACTCCACCAATTAATTTTTTCCCTTATTATTTCTTATCTCCACCCAAACTGATTCTACGTCTTGATCTCTAGGCCAATATCATTTCTCATTACCGCACTGATTTCATCCCTTATTAATAGAGCTACACCAAGAGTCAACATGCTCTTATGTCCTACAAGGAGGTTGCCACCCTCTCCATGGTGGCACATTCATGCGCCATTGCCTCCAACATGGCATTGCTTATGTTTGAGATGGACTCCTCCATTCTCTGCACACTCGCAGTTACCGTGGGTGCAAAACCTATCAGAGACTCCTGCACTTGTTGCTGAAGTTCCAGCACCACTTCCTTTCTGGATGGCCCCAGAGGCACAGAGTCCACATGCAGCTGAGCAGAGCCAGGAGCGCCCTGCGGCCTCCGACGAGGACTCTCCACTCCTGTCCCTGTCTCCACCATCTGCTGATGCTCACTTGTGAGCTGTGATACACCAGGTGACAACACTAATCTATCTCGCGAATGACCCGCCGAGGTATGCGTCTCTGCGCTGGTGCTGGGTGCGCTCAATTCTGCTGGCACTGTGCCCTCAGAGGTTGCAGCTTCCTCTGAAGAGTCTTCCGGCTCTTCCGCCTGGACAGTGGGGAGGGGCCTCTCGATGGTCCTGTGGGGGAGTAAAGCCATAAGTTAGACATGTGATATTAACGTAGCAGGCACATCGAATTGTGCAGATGATCAGAACTCAATCTGTATGAACATCAGATGCCATATCAGTCACTCATGCAATCTAAATGAGAGGGCTGCAAATCTATTCTTTCACCAGCTTGCTCTACTGCGCCCGTCTGACCGTCCCCCACTTCCAGATCTTCAGCACTTCCGACGATGTTGAGAGCAGTCTCCTCAGCGGTGGTCAAGTGGGCAATCGAAGGTGGCCCTCCTCCTGTCCTGCCCCTCTCCCTCTTATTGTGAGCTCTCTTTTCCTGCAATGAGGGACATAAGTGGAGTTTGAGTGAGAATGTTGGAGTGAGTGTAGAGAATCCATAGCATAGATGCTTAGAGGGAGACAAAGATGGAGTGAGGTGCCAATACCAAGGGCCCTCCCTGTGCGTTGTTAGTTGTTGCCATTGCATAACAGTGATAGCGAGTATGAGGGGTGCATAGTAGAATGGTGGAGTGATTCTGTACATAGAGAGAGAGGGATGGCTAAGGGTGCAAGGGATGTAAGGGTATGTTGAGATGTGCAGGAGTAGGTTGACAATCAGTGTGCTGGTGATGAGAGGAGATGGGGAGCAGATTGAAGGTAAGTGTGATGTTATACTCACTTTTGCTGTGCGTAGCAGGTCATTGAACCTTTTCCTGCACTGAACCCAGGTGCGACCACACAAAAACCTGGAATTCACCTCCTCAGCAATTTGCAGCCAGGCTGCTTTGGTTTGCTGAGGAGGCTTCCTCCGTCCATTTGAGGGGAACAGTACCTCTTGGCGCCCTCTCACTCCCTCCACAAGAGCATGGAGGGAGTCATCTTCAAATCTGGGAGATGCCTTTGGTCTTGAGCAGTCATTTTGAGATGTGCCACGCCGAGAAGCAGCAGAATAGGATTGATCATGAACAAGGCTGCACGGGCCCCTTAAATGCAGGTGGCTGAAAGACGTCAGCAGAGGCGAGCAGCAGACCCGAACCCACTGATTGGGCCGGGTATCGTGCACGACGGGCTTAATCAGCCCACTTAAGCAAAAATCGTAATTTCAGGGCGGATAAACCCGGCAGCAGGACCAGAACCCGATGAACATCAAAGCCACCTCCAACCCGCCTCCACTCGGAAAATCGCGGCCGTAGTCACTGCTGTAATGTAGGAATGACCAAACTGAAACTGAATTATTATCCCAACTCAAAAACATTTTGACTTTGAGTAATCTTGACACAGTGGGAGTGAAATTTATCTTGGACGGTAGCACAAACAACAACCACAACTTGTATTTATTTAGCGCCTTTAACGTAGTAAAACGTCCCAAGGTGCTTCACAGGAGTATTATAAGACAAAACATTTGACACCGAGCCGCATAAGGAGAAATTAGGGCAGGTGACCAAACGCTTGGTCAAAGAGGTAGGTTTTAAGGAGCGTCTTAAAGGAGGAAAGTGCGGTAGCGAGGCGGAGCGGTTTAGCTAGGAGTGATTTTCTGAATGGGAAGCTTTTGGAGGCAGGACTCCCACTTGTCGGGTTTCAGTCCCGCCTCCATCTGCTTCTGGCCAACCAGCGGGATTTTCCCCTGATTGACCTTGTATGACGAGTCATCTGTCAAGAATTTTTGAAAGAAGAAATGTCATCGCTTGACAGCTCTGTGAAGCTGTCAAACACTAACATTCTGTGTAGTTTGTTGAGACCTTGTGTTCAGGATTCATCAAACCTTTGTACTTTGCAGAAATCAGCTGGCTGTTGGATCAGAGGATGCAGCAGCCAGTCTGTGATCTGTACAATGGAGATGTCGGGGACTCCGGCTCCACAGCGGCTGAAGGCTGTAGGTAGAAACAAAGGTAAGTTAACATTTTCTAACACTTTACACTCACCTCACATACTCACCACTCCACACATGCACCCATCACTCACCTCTACATCACACTTTCAGAACCCTCCAACCCCCGCAGACCCACTGCTCGCCTCCTACACCCTGGCGGGGTTCCCCCAGGTCGGGAAGCCCGCACTTCGGGACTAAAAATGGGGATAATCCTATTTTCTGCCTGTTAACTACCTGTTAACAGGCAGTTAATAGGCTTTAAACCCTTCCCGCCTCCAAGGAGACGGGACCCGGGGCGGGACGGCCACCCGCCCCCAAATTCTGTCACTTTCCCAGCATCCAGCCTCCAAACACGCCTCCTCGGGACTGAGAAAATCGCCCCGGAGTTCCAGAGCTTAGGGCCTAGACAACAGAAGGCACTGCCACCAATGGTTGAGCGATTATAATCAGGGATGCTCAGGAGGGCAGAATTCGAGGAGCGCAGATATCTCGGGGGGTGGGGGGTGGGGGTTGTGGGGCTGAAGGAGATTACAGAGATAGGGAGGGGTGAGGCCATGGAGGGATTTAAAAACAAGGGGTGCGATTTTCCCATTGGAGGCGGGTTTGGGTTTGGGCGGGTTCCATACCCGCCTCCACTGAGAGGTGGAAATAATTTGCGATTTTCCCCTAATTGGCCAGTTGATTTCAGAGGTGTGGGTTCCCCTGGGCCAATTAGTGTTTCGGGACTGAAACTCGCCTCTGCTGACGTCACTTATCCAGCTTCATTTAAGGGCTGCTTGCTGCCTTGGCTCATTCCACTGGTTTTTGGTCGATGCTGCACCACCTCCAAGCTGTTATCTCCTTCAAGAATGGCCAGCTCCAAGGCAAGGGCCTCCCCGAGGTTCTCCGATGAGGCGCTGGGTATGCTGGTTGAGGGGGCGAGAGCCAGCAGGGAGGTGCTCTTCCCCTCATCTGGGAGGAAGAGGCCTCCCAAAGAAACCAAGGCTGTGTGAGTCTAGCTGGCAAGGGATATAACCTCCAGATCTGTGTGCAGATTGGGTGATTGTTTCTGTTTATTGATGAAATGCCATCCCTGTGGGAATGTATTAAAATTAGGTGATGGCAAACTATTGGCGTGATGGCATCTGTTATTTCGGCTTAGGCAGCTTCACATTGCGGGCTCTGCGACACTTGCATGGTCAGGTTAGTGGTCAGAGTGAAAGGAGGCCAGAGAGTCATGTCCATTGTCTATCATGTGTTAAGAAGGAGCCAAGCACATGTGTCACAATGGGCAACCTATGCAAATCTAGCCAGGATGAGTGCATTCCTTGCACGATGTGCTTCCATGCGCTGGCGCCTTCTGCCCTGTGCAGCATCAGGTGGGTGAGCAGGAGGTTGGGGCTCCTGCTGCTGTTGCTGCTGAGTTGCCTGGTTCTGCTGCTGCCGTGGCTGCTCCTCATCCGAATCTGAGGTCCATGGTGAAAGGAAATAAATTGTTCCCATGCTGCTGGCAGATACCTCCGTTGGAGAAGCGCGCAGTCCAAGCGGAGAGAGGGTCTTCCAAGGAGGTCCCACAGTTGAGAGATAGAAGCTGCAGCACCTCCGACTTCGGTAGGCCTGCTAAAAGTGCTGAAAGACCTTTGGAACAAAAGTTCTGCCACCTGCAACTGCTCTCTGGTGAAAGCTCCATTTTAATGGTGGAGCTGCAGCTGTGAGGAGTTCACCCACTTGTCAACCCGCCATGATTAACTGGTGTGGTTTAGGTGGGTCGTGCAACACGTTGAAAATGTGGTAAAATAACAAAGGCCTGTCAAAATAGGATTATAGAGGCCCTTAACTACTATTTAAGGGTCTTAACTACCTCTCCCAACTGATGGAGGCGGGACCGAATTGCACCCATCAAACCCGCCTCTGGCAAAATTGCGCGGAGGCGGGTTGGAGGCGGATTCCGAACCCGCCCTCATTTTTTGCCATTTTGCCAACTGTCCCGCCTCCAAACCCGCCTCCTCGGGGCTGGGAAAATCGCCCCCAAGGATGAGAATTTTGAAATTGAGGTGCTACTTAACCGGGAGCCAATGTAGGTCAGCGAGCACAGGGGTGATGGGCGAACGGGACTTGGTGCGAGTTAAGACACGGGCAGCCGAGTTTTGGATGACCTCAAGTTTACAGAAGGTAGAATGTGGGAGGCCAGCCAGGAGTGCATTGGAATAGTCAAGTCTAGAGGTAACAAAGGCATGGATGAGGGCAATAGCGCATCAGCAGTCTGTTTTACACTATGGAAAAGAAAATTGGATGGAGTGTAAAATGGGCTACCTATGTTCTGTCACCCATTCTGCACTTCCATCCAAGATTCCACCCCCAGTTCCTCAATGGACCATGCCCACAGCACAAAACTGCCCACAGTTTAACATAAATTGGCCCTTATTCAGAGGCCATAAAATGAGTAAGAAGTACAGAACTAAGTTACATTGGTGTAGTAGGGGTGATGTTTTTGAGGCAGGGGTTAAGACATGAATTTGGAATATTTTAAAGGGAGCTTTGTTCTGCATCTAGCTGTGCTGTACCAGATCCAGGATTCTTTAATGCTGACAAAAGTGACAAAAAGAAAGAAAAACAGTTCCATTCCTCAGCACTGGCATCCCTCATCTTGATGAGCAAATGATTTCAACAAAACAGAAGTGAAAAGATGAATAGATCTAAAATTCCCTAGGGATTCTCTCACTCTCCTGCCATAAATCCAAGAGGAGACCGGCAGAATCTCCAGGGAAACGGTTCACACAGCTGAAAGTGCAGAAGTTATGGCAAGAGACCAGTAGAATCCCTGTGGAATTCCAGGCCGATCATGTTTTTTTGCTAGTTTTTGGCAGTACCTGTTTATTGGCTTATTTTCCCAAAATATTCTTGTACCCACATGTATTATTGTCATCGCACCAATCAGATGGAAGGGATTGTCATTATTTCTAAATGGGCAGTGTTACCAAAACTGTTGTAAAATTGCAGTACAAGAAATTTGTGAAAGGAACTGATTTATTTTATAATGTTTTAGTGCAAATGGTTTCCTGGTGAAACTGGTGAAAACATCAGTCTGCAATGAAATCCTGATCATGTCAGTCCATTTTAGTTGGCAAGCTAAAAGTGACAAGATAATAAGAATCCACTATCATTACCTATATGCTGTCTATTAATGTAATATCAGTGAGAGCTGGTACTGCTGCAGAATGTACTGTTTCCCGCTTTGAATCTGTGGACTGAAATAAGGGCCCGGATTTTGCTGTGAGCGGCAGAGGAACGGCACCTCGCGTACAGTTGCCCACCGACTTTTAGTGGGTTTGTCAGCAGAGACTTCCAGTTATCCGCCATCTGTTTGAATTTGGCGCCCTCTATAAGGGATCTGTGGGCAGAGAAAGCAGCACAGAGGCTTCTCAACCAATCAGATTGAAGAATCCTCACTGAGACACGCAGACAGCAAAGCAGGAAGTAAAAAACAGGACATATAAATTACATTTAAATCATTATATAGGAAGTGAAATAAAGATTGAGACATACACATGGGATTAAGGGAGAAACATTAAATAGAAAAACTGAAAAACTTAAAAAAATATTTTAATGTTTAAAGATCTGCAACATTAATTTTCTTCTGAGGGAAGAGACACCACACTTGTAAAATTAAATTTTCAGGGCCAGAGAGGTTGTTCAGCAGTATATACCACTTATTACGCCAGTAAAAAACTCAGTTACTCCTGATTCTACAAGCTCTAATTTTTCCACCTGTATAGAGCGAGAATAGTGGGCAATTAACGTAAATTCACGGCATAACATTGATTTCTGTGCAGATTCCATTGGCGAAAACAGCAACAGCGCAGCCTGTGGCGGAGCAGGGTATCAGGGTATTAAACAGCAACTTCCGGATTTCCATGTTAACTGCGCATGTGCAGACGCCAGAAGTTGCTGTCAGTTTTACCAGTAATAACAGCAACTGCTGATAGACTCGCCGTTATTAGTACAGCAAAATCCAGACCAAGGTCTCCTAAGTTATATCTGTGTTCGCAGGAAAGCATTTTAGTCCTAAACCCTGAAGAGTGTCTGTGATTTTCCCAGTGGCCATTTTATATGCTGGATTCAGTCCTGCTCTTTTCAGAAACTGAGGCTGCCAAAGTAACCCCCATTTATTTATAAAGGCTTTGAGATGTTGACTCACATCTATAGAGGATCAGGTGGAGACTGCCAGCAATTTTATTGAAGGAACAAAAATATCTACCTTCTGCCTTCATCTCTCTTGTTGGACTGTATTTAAATACTGGTCTCCAGAGACAAAAAGCAGAGACTCAGATTGGTGTTTTAGCCAATGGCAATAATCTCTATTCTGCTTGTTCATTGTGTTTGCAGATGCATATACACACACAGAGGTGAATTACAATTGGACTCATGGACCAGAAAAATCTGTGGTAGTCGCAGAAGATGGCTCGCGTCTGAATCAGTATGATTTACTAGGACAAACTGTGGGGGAAGAGCTTATCAAGTCTAGTACAGGTTTGTAAAGAGGATTAAATAATGCTGAGGTTAACAAAATCTTTTATTTGGGTGCACGTGAAAATGAACGCATAAAAAAACCAAACAATGGTCTGATCCTACAGTAATCATCTGGGAAAAACATCCTTGCCTAGAATTCCAGTCTGTTTTGGTTGCAGAATTAATGCAGTCTGGGCAGGGACAGTAGGAATTTGGGGTGGAAGCTGTTTCTGCCAGGTCTCCAGCCCTTTGGGGTGGAGGGGTCGGATCTCAAATCATGGCGGAGGGGGGCGGGGGGTTACCCGGAGTGGCAGCGCCCTCGCCTGCTTTTGTGGAGCCCAGAGGAACACTCCTGCTCCTTACAGCCCCACAAAAATAAACAAAAACTCCTCTTTGGCTGGACCGCCAGCTGATACGGGACGGAGTGTGTGCAGCGCAAGCTCCGCCAAGTACTGTCCTAAATTGGCAAACGGACTCTTATATATGTCACAGGACCTCTATTTGCATTTTAAATGGGCCTAGCGCCTGACTCAGTTGAGCACTACCGCCCTCTTTGCACTGGGCAGAAGGCCTCAAAATCTACCCAATTGCCTGCAATCATACAGCTTCAACACTATTTACAAAGCAGAGTACAATCACTTACATTTTAATAGATGCACAGATAACAATTAGTAAATGGCAGTAATGAGATGCACAAAGGGCACTGCATTTTTAATTTGTGTGTAGTTGTGGGTTGCTATGTAGTTTTATTATGGCATTTGGTACTGTTTGTGACATTGGAATAACAAGATATTTCAGCTGGAACTGATCTCTGTTGAGAGATTTTAAAGAGATTCACTCACAAAAAAAACTACTGAAAATGAAAATGAAATGTGATGCTAATGGTAATTATTTGCTCAGCTGATGAACAAACATAAATGCAACAGCTTTGTTTTAATTAACAATAATGAGTAAAGCCAGTTGGGTTTGTATGCTCAGTTCAGTCTGATTAAAACCAACTAAAGCTGCATTTACACAACAACTGCAGCATTATAGTGTAAACGCAACCAGAAACTAGTGTCAGGGCATTACTTGACACCTGAACGAAGTGGAGTGAGTCTCCCTGGAAGAGCGAGTCTCACTCCACTTTGCTTCACATTGGAGTCAGTTTGCAACTTCACATACGATTCACACTCCAAGTTTAGGGTTGGTGTGAAAAGGTTTCTAAACTCTGGGAATGTGAATGAGCCGTAACACAAAACCAAAGCTTTTAAAGCAGCTTTCGGCCCTCCTACATCTTCACTGCTACTGCTACTTAAACATCCCCATAAAATGCTAACTTTCATACCACTAAACCTATTGAGATGTCGTGTAGTGTTTACTTGCAGCCCATGAACCTTTGGAGCCAGTTATTTTTATTTCACTAATCTCATCGGAAATTTATGTTCAGAGTTATGAAATATAGAATAAGGAAATATTAAATGGCATCTGGCATCAGAATCATGCAAATATGTAGGCCCTGAATTTACTTACTGTTTTGGAATATATTTAGCACTGGAATGGCACAGGGAGATTTTAAGGCCTGTGATTTGGAGCTGTAGCCACTTCTGTTGGGTTTCCGCCTCGAAATTGATGCACTCCAATTTCCGATGATTCATTGGACCTCCCTGCGATCCACTCGCTGAGTTCCCATAGAGCTCGTTAACATTTATTTAAATGAGGGCCAGTGGAATTGGCACACTGAAACGTCAGAAGTTACACGCATAATGCAACAGGGTTCAGTCAGAATGAGTTAAATGAAGCCTACCTGTTTCCTGTAATACCCGAGACTGGTGGAAGTGAGGAACCTTTGAGCCTGAAGAGTGCAGAAACTGTTGCAGCTGATTACTAGAGCTGAGAAAGAGCTACTGGAACGCTTATTTCGCTTTTCATTCAGATAGTGCTGGACTTGCCTCTGACTGCTTGAGGGGTCATTAGACCATCGGGATACTGTAGCCACCACTCATGGTGACAGATTCCGAGGAACAGGTATGGAATTCCCAAAGGGCATTCCTTTGTTTGCCATCATAATGGAGGAGGAGGAGCAGCATAAGAGGAGAATGCACCCCAAGACATTACTCCCTTCTAAAGAATGTAAGGGCCACACAGATCCCATGTTGACCTTAGTGAGCAGCTCTGTGTTAGAAGAATGTCCTTCACCAAGGAGGTGATAGGAGAGCTGTACATCCTACTGCATAAAGACACTGCAGCCAAGATCACCCACCTGGATGCCTGTAGCTGTGAAGGTCACGACTACACTCAATTTTTACACCACCGGATTATTTCATGCAGTCATGGGGGATCTGTATAATATCAGACAGGGTGCCATCCGGGCATGTACTCATCAAGTGCCTGACACACTTTTCAGGAGAGCTAGGGAATTGGTCCTGTTTGGCATCATAGCAAGGCAGTAGCACAACAAGGCCATCAGTTTCATGCTGCTGCTGGGTTTCTTAATAAATGGCACCCACATTGCTTTACAATTTTCTATCACTAATTCCCTCAAGTAATTGATGTTAGGGGAGATGTCCCATATTTTAAGATCCTGAGCTAGTCACCCCCCTTAACATAGTGCAGTGTAAAGGGTGACTTGTGTATCTATTAACTTTAGAGGATGAACGTGTGTTGGTGCCTATGATGCCCAAGGAAGAAAAGGGAGAGTGGCCAATCTCTTAGCTTGCCTGCCCCTGTCAGGTCATTGTACTTTTTTTCAACACTGGTTTGCAGTTCTGTGGTTGACAGAGCTATTCAGTAACATATTCAGTGTTATTGGCATCTCCCTCCACATGGCACATGAGACACTTCTTTTTGTGCCTTCCGTGGAGACCCAGCAGTCTTTCTCTCCATTGCTGAATCTCATCCAGGATTGTCTGAAGGTCGGTCTCATTAAAATGCTGTGCTCTTCTTTTCTTCCTCCTTCCAATGCCCTGCTCCTTTTGGGTGGCAATGTCTACTCCTCCACTTGGAGACATTGGGCCGTATTTTCTGATCGGAGGCTTCCCACGTGCGGAGGCCTCCGATCTGGAAAAAATGTACGCACTTACCTGAGGGCTCCCGAGGTACGTATAGTTCCGATGCTGGGCCTCTCCAACTCCAAGTGCTCAGGGCCTACGTATCCCAGGGGCGCATACGGTTCGCAAGCGTCCCTGGGATCATGTGGGCCATGAGGAGCCAATCAAAGAAGGGAATCTCCCTTCATACACTTGACAAATAGACCTGTCAAATATATGAATGGAGATCAATGAAAAAACATAGTAAAACTTTAAATACATTTTTTAAAAGCCATCACCTTTTTAAAATTAGTTGAAATTGCAATAAATTAAATATTTTAAACAAAAATGTAATTTTTTGAAAAAAATAATTAAACCTTTTTACGGGGCTAAAAGTAAACTTACTTTTTTTAAAGTATTTTTAAATGATAAATGACTGAAAAACATTTTTTTTTAACTTTTTTCAACTCTTATCCTGGTAAAAACAGGCCTTATGCCTGCTTTTACCAGGCGTAAGAATTCTAAGGGTTTTCTGCGGGAGGAGGGTCTCCAGAAAGCGGAACTCTCCCCCAGCAGAGGCCCTTCTCCAGGGCAGTTGTCTGATCTGTCAAGAGCATTCTTGACAGATCGGAAATGCCGGTTTTCAGCGCATGCACTGTGCATGCCTGAAACCGACATTTCCGATGTCCCTATGGGTGTGTACACAGTGCGTACCCACCCGTAGGGATCGGAATATCCGGGCCATTCTTTGAAAGTGGGCACAAAACCACACATAGGCCAACTATTACAACTACTTGACAGGCAATTCACTGTATCAAACATTCGCCGATTTACTTGCTGTTCTCCCACCCTGCTGCTGCAATCTTCCACTGAACTATCAATGGGCATTTAAATGAGCTGATCCCGTAACTTATGGTGAAGTCAGTACTAGACAGCATCAGTGAGGACAAGTCCTAGCTCAAGGGTACAAGACCAGCCTAAATTGCCCTGGCGAATTTCGGGTTGCCCTTTTTAACGGATAGGCAGGTCAATATTCTGTCCATATGGTGTTTGTATATGGATTTAAACCATGGCTTATTACCTTTGTCAAAATCTATAATCTAACTAGTTTGAAAATAAACGATTATACAGTACACTGCAATACCATGTTTTATGTTTTGTGTATATGTATACAGTGCATATAGTCCTTGATATGATTACATTTAAATAAAAGGGTCAATTTTCCGATACATTATTACTTCAGCTTGTGATTCCAGAACTGGTTAATGTAATCTCTAGATTAATCTGTATGTATGGTCATAATGTTCGACTTAACGTGAAGGAGATGGCCTCTTGTCTTCTGTCACCAACAACAACAACTTGCATTTATATAGCGCCTTTAACATAGCAAAACGTTCCAAGGCGCATCACAGGTGCGTAATCAAACAAAATTTGATACCGAGCCACAATGTCACTCCAAGCTGCTGCACTAGAATTTTATCAAATTTGCAAAGCTGACTTTTCAATTATTTGCACATCTGCCCTTGCTATTGCCTATTTAATTTCCCCTGCTGATGGTATTTCTAATGTTCCATGATACATTGAACAAAACTGAGACATGCATCTGTGGCTTTGCTGCAAGAGGGTTATACTTAAATCAAGCAGATAATGTATACATAACTCTTTAAAGGGTCAGTTTGGTTAAGTTTATTAAATTTGGGGTAAAACAAATTTTCAATATGTAGGGATTTTAGTGATGTAAGTTTGATATTTACATCAAATCCACGGTGCTTTATTGTTGAAAAAGACAAAAGAAACGTATGTCTTCCAATT
The DNA here is from genome assembly GCA_030390025.1 of Squalus acanthias. Lineage (NCBI taxonomy): Eukaryota > Metazoa > Chordata > Chondrichthyes > Squaliformes > Squalidae > Squalus > Squalus acanthias. Next base: position 89,801,117 of record CM059426.1, read on the forward strand.
TTTAAACAGCTTGTTATGAACAAATGCTAATAAGTATTAGGTTGTCTGTTCCTAGGGAACTCTCCAAATTGCTTCCATTTAAAATACAGAGCAAGCTGTATAATTTTCAGTTGTCTACACTGTTGTATCCACATGTAACTACAGTTTTCCAAGTGTTTGTGAAGAACAAGCATGACTGTTGTATAGATATATCTTTCATTTGAGAAATAGCGAGAGACATGTGCAGGCTATCAGTATAGTTGCTGAAAACGATACTTCATGTATCTTTTCTTAGATTGTTTCGAAAGATCTATGAAGTCCTATAATGAAATGAAAGTTCCTCATTATCCATTTTGAAGTTTTGTAACTTGGCTAGTTTAATCATTTGACTTTGAAAATGTTTAGATTTCACTGCTGTAAACCAGGAACCGATGGATCCACTTAAAATTATTTTTGTTTATAGAGCTCACAGGGTGCTTGTTTTCTAATATTTTGAATTTGACATGCTTACTGCAGGGAAATAAGGTAACTTTGAAACTCATCTTCTCCCATTAGTTGGTTTAAGTTAACTAAAGTAGGTAGTTTAGGTTTATAATTTGTACATAAAGTTTATTTAGAACAACACCTGACTTACATAACTAGTTTATTTCTTTCATTGCAAACCCACTCTTTATTGGCCTTTCATTTCAGGTGAATACAAAGTCATGACAACATATTTCCACCTGAAGAGAAAAATTGGGTATTTTGTGATCCAGACCTACCTGCCGTGTATCATGACTGTCATTCTTTCACAAGTGTCATTTTGGTTGAACAGAGAATCAGTCCCTGCAAGGACTGTCTTTGGTAAGTAGATTTAAAACAGTCAGTGGAATATTTAGAAGCTAACATTATACAGATGTGTTAGACAACTCCAGTGATAACATTGAACTAGCCATAGAGTCATTAGAGTCATAACGGCACAGAAGGAGGCCATTTGGCCCATCGAGTCCGTGCCGGCTCTCTGTAGAGCAATCCAGTCAGTCCCATTCCCCAGCTCTATCCCTGTAGCTCTGCAAGTTTATTTCCCTCAAGTGCCTATCCAGTCTCCCCTTGAAAACATTGAGTGTCTCCGCTTCCATCACTTCTGTTGGCAGCGAATTCCAGGTCATCACTCGCTGTGTAAAAAAGTTTTTCCTAACAGCCCCCCTGTATCTCTTGCCCAAAACCTTAAATCTGTGTCCCCTAGTCCTTGTACCATCAACTAGTGGGAACAGCCTTTCCCCGTCTAGCCTATCCAAACCCGTCATAATCTTGTACACCTCTATCAAATCACCCCTCAACCTGCTTTGCTCTAATGAAAACAAATCCAGCTTCTCCAACCTGTCCTTGTAGCTAAGATCCCCATCCCCAGAACCATTCTGGTAAATCTCCTCTGCACCCTCTCAAGGGCCGTCACATCCTTCCTAAAGTGTGGTGACCAGAACTGGACGCAATACTCCAGTTGTAGCCTAACCAGCGCTTTATAAATGTTCAGCATAACTTCTCTACTTTTGTACTCAATATCTCTATTTATGAAGCCCAAGATCCCATGCTTTGTTAACCACTCTCTCAATATGTCCTGCCACCTTCAGGGACCTATGCACATTAACTCCCAGGTCCCTCTGTACTTGCACACTCTTTAAAACTGTGCCATTAAGTGTATATTGCCTCTCCCTGTTCCTTCTGACAAAATGCATCACTTCACACTTCTCTGTATTAAATTCCATCTGCCACTTGTCTGCACATTCTGCTAGCCTTTCTATGTCCTGTTGCTGTCGATTGATATCATCATCACTATTTGCCACACCCCCAAATTTAGAAATTCTACTCTGTATTCCAATATCCAGGTCATTTATATATATAAAAAAAAGCAGTGGCCCCAGCACTGTCTACCATCCTCCAGTATGAAAAACAGCCATTTACCACAACTCACTGTTGTCTGTCCTTAAGCCAATTCCTATCCAATCTGCCACTGACCCACCTATTCCATGAACCTCAATTTTGTTAACCAGCCTTCTATGTGGTACTTTGTCAAACGCCTTCCTAAAATCAATGTGGACAACATCCATTGCATTCCCTTCATCAATCCTCTCTGTTACTTCATCAAAAAATTCAATTAGATTAGTCAAACATGATTTTCCTTTTACAAACCCATGTTGGCTCTCCTTAATTAGCTTAAATAAACTAACTAAAATAAAAATGTTTATATATTTTCAATGGGATAAATAGTTACGACTGACCCTTCACTTTTAAGCCTTGACACAGTGAGCTAGAAAGGCCAAACAGGCATTGGTTTTGCACAATTATGTTCATAATTTTGTTTGTGATTGATGAAGATTATTTCTGTATTGCAGCATTTGTATTTTTAAGATATATGTACAAAGGCAAATGGGAAATGATTACTAAAATGTAACATTCAATTTACAAACTACAGAAAATGTAATGTTTGCTCATCATGATCACAGTGAGCTGGCACACCACATCCTAAGATCATTACAAGCTAGTCTTTGTAAATGACAAGTTTTCAATGAATTATATATATAAGGTAATAATATCCGTCTGGAAGATTACCCAACTTAACTAAATTTGGTGCAGATTTGACGTGGATGAAATTACATTGTCCAAGCTTGTTGGAAAATACAGGTTAACATTAATTTCCAGAAATCTTGCAAGATCATCCATTCCAAAACCGGGTTTTCACTTAGCCAGCATGTTGCTGGCTGATTGTGATCTTGTTATGAGTCAGTTTAAAATTATGGAATTTCACATTTTTCCTGTCAAGGAACAAATAAAACGCATTACCTGAGTAGAATTGGGTGATGGAATCTTCCAAATATATTACATCTTTAATCTAAGCTATTTTTTTTTGAAAAAGGGGTTAAATGTTCTTACGTGTAGATTTTAGCGACCCTCGATAAAAATACAGGTAAGCACTATTTTGCCATAGCCGATGCTGTTAAATACAAATTTGTAAGAGGGAATAAATGAAAATTAGCCAACCATGACACTGTAATAATACTTGTAAAGCAGCTAAAACAGTACTAACCTGGTCACCATCATCAATGGTTTGCCTAAGGCAGGATCTGGCTCAAATCCCTCATCTCCAAACCGTCCTGTCTTGTGCCTCTTACCTAATATAAAAGATGAAAATTTTAATAATTTAACTGTGAAGTATGAAATTGTTGTGCATAATGGTTTTATGAAAATGGAGAAAGCCCCAGTTTCCCCAATAGTTCTTGCATGTTATAAGGATGGATGACTGCAGTGGTTACTTTGGGACAGATAATGTAAACCTGAAATTAAGCAGATTACCAAGAAAGGAAATAATTTTTTTTCAAAAGACCAGTTATTCTTCAGAGATCATGCTATGATGAGTCTATCAGTATTACATATTCTAACGTGTATAGCTAGCAGAGAAAAGAGCTCAATCTGCAAAGTTGTACAGTTGTACAAATTACCAGATCATCTGTTGCAGTGATGTTGGTTGAGGGGTAAATGTTGGGCAGGACACGAGGAGAACTTCCCTGCTCTTCTTCTAAAAGTGCCTTGGGATCTTATACATCCACCTGAGAGGGCAGACGGGGCCTCGGTTTAACGTCTTAGCTGAAAGACGGCACCTCCGACAGTGCAGCACTCCTTCACTGAAGTGTCAGCCTAAATTATGTGCTTAAATCTCTGGGGTGGGGCTTGAACCCACAACCTTCTGACTCAGAGGTGACAGTGCTACCAGTGAGCCAAGGCTGACACCTTACTGGGCATTTGGACGACTCGCAAGGCCCATTAAATGCTCGCAAATCTTAGGGACTTCAAACTCTCCTAAAAGACCTTATACAATATAATCTATTCTGCGCATGCACGATGTTTCAGTACATGTATAGAAGAGATATTTCGCACAAGGTATTGTGACACAATTTAATAATTCTCTGGGGCACCCATAAAAATAGCTGAAAACACTTCTGGATACGCAAATCACTAGATAACTGTGCTTCTGTGAACCACCTTGGGATGTTTTAGAAACATAGAAACATAGAAACTAGGAGCAGGAGTAGGCCATTCGGCTTGTCAAGCCTGCTCCACCATTCAATACGATCATGGCTGATCATCCAAATCCAGTACCCTGTCCCTACTTTCTCACACAGAATCCCCATTGAACCTGCACTGACACATATCCCACCCTATCCCCGTAACCCCACGTATTTAATTCCCCCTAACATATCCCATCCTATCCCCGTAACCCCACATATTTAATCCCCCCCGAACACTAAGGGTCAATTTATCATAGCCAAATCAACCTAACCCGCACATTTTTGGACTGTGGGAGGAAACCGGAGCACCCGGAGGAAACCCACGCAGACACGGGGAGAATGTGCAAACTCCACACAGACAGTCACCCGCGGCCAGATTCGAACCCAGGTCCCTGGCGCTGTGAGGCACCAGTGCTAACCACTATGCCACCGTGTTGCCCACAATGTTACTATGTTAAAGGCACTATATAGGAACATAGGAACAAGAGTAGGCCATTGAGCCCCTCGAGCCTGTTCCGCCATTAAGTGAGATCATGGCTGACCTGCGACCTAACTCCATATACCTGCCTTTGGCCCATATCCTATAATACCTTTGGTTAACAAAAATCTATCAATCTCAGATTTAAAATTAACAATTGATCTAGCATCAATTGCATATTACATATAAATGCAAGTTGTAGTTGTTGTTATATGTATAGTTATTACACACAATTTTAAATAAAAGTTGTACTTTCTGGAGTAGCTCAGTCTTGAGTGAATTTCCTGTCCTTTAAGTTACCTAATCAGAAGTGGTAGCCAACTAATAATATTCATATTTCCAAAAGACTAAAATTGTTTGTAATTAAAGTAGATGGAAGTTCTGTTTGTTGTTTTATAAATCCTGGTCTATTTACAAGAGTTAATCAAAGCTGTCCATTTTAACAGACCACTTAATTAAATATCTTGGTGAATAAGTACTGAGACAAAATATGTGCAGTAATTTATGCAAAATGTCTACTTTGCTGCCTCTGGCCCCTATGCAACAGCCAATTATTGATAATTATTGATATTTGCGAATGTCAGCTGCCTATGGGAAGGCACAAATTAATGTCTGGGCACCAGAGTTTAGGAGCAATGTGTGTATCTGTTTAGCTAAACCTGTTTAGTGGCATCAAAAGCTAGTATCAGATGATGATGCGGTCTGTCCCCACCAACATTGCAGTGCAAGTTCAGTTCCAATACCCATTGCTTCGCAATATCTTTCTGAACACTTGTTGGAGATGCTATAACAGAAGAAGCAGAGGACGAGTGACAGAAAATGAAGATATTTTTATTATGGGTGTCCTTGTGCACCAGTCGCTGAAGGTAAGCATGCAGGTGCAGCAGGCGGTTAAGAAGGCAAATGGTATGTTGGCCTTCGTAGCGAAAGGGTTCGAGTACAGGAACAAGGATGTCTTGCTGCAGTTGTACAGGGCCTTGGTGAGACCACATCTTGAGTATTGTGTGCAGTTTTGGTCACCTTATGTGAGGAAGGATGTTCTTACCATGGAGGGAGTGCAGCGAAGATTCACCAGGCTGATACCTGGGATGGCAGGAATGACGTATGAGGAGAGATTGGGTCGATTGGGCTTATACTCGCTGGAGTTTAGAAGAATGAGAGGGGATCTCATTGAAACTTATAAAATTCTAACAGGACTAGACAGACTAGATGCAGGAAGGATGTTCCCGATGGCCGGGGAGTCCAGAACCAGGGGTCGCAGTCTAAGGATAAGGGGTAAGCCATTTAGGACTGAGATGAGGAGGAATTTCTTCACCCAGAGAGTGGTGAACCTGTGGAATTCTCTACCTCAGAAGGCAGTAGAGGCCAATTCATTAAATATATTCAAGAAGGAGTTAGATATATTTCTTAAAGCTAAAGGGATCAAGGGATATGGAGAGAAGGCAGGGACAGGGTACTGAATTTGGATGATCAGCCATGATCTCATTGAATGGCGGAGCAGGCTTGAGGGGCTGAATGGCCTGCTCCTGCTCCTATCTTCATCTTCTATTAAAAATGGCAGGTTCCACAAAAAGTAAAAGGAAACAAAAGTTGGTGTTGGAGAGATTCAGTGCTGAAAATAAAAGTGACAGTTAAAAGATAAAGGATTAGTGAATTGGCTTCAGTAAAATTTAATAACAATTTATAAACTGTCCTGGGTTATTTGATTCCTAACTTAGTCAAACCACTGATTAATTTAATGGTTACAGAAATTAGTTTTTTCAAAAAAGATTTCTCTTTACTCATTGCACTACATTGTGTGCATTTCTTTCACCTCAGACACACCCATTTTGGATTCTGTTAAGCGTTCTAATTTAGTTTAGTTCAAATCCAATGGCCTTGTTCATGTGTCAAAAGAATGGGCCTCAGCAAACGAACATGCATGAACGGGGGTAAAGATGCATGAATGAGCTGAATTTCAACACCACGACAAACATTAAAAAAATTATGCGGAAAAGGGAAAGCACATCAGGCAAGGAAAAGAATCACAGTACACTTCAAAATGCTGGAAAATCTACCAAAACAAAGTCAAAAATCAGAATTTCCTGGTGAGACATGCCCCATCCTCCTCAGAAATGCATCTATCTACCAGAAATTCTTTTTCACCTTCAAATATTTCTGAATCAAGCACTGCAAAAATTACACTTTTGTCTTACTTTATTTCCCCCCCCCCATGATACAACTGATGGAATATTAGTATAACTGTAGTTTGAGTCATGACAAGTTCATGTCCCATTGCACTCCCATTGTAACTAATACTTTACACATGTTGCATGTCAGGTTATTGGGTTTCAGTTTTCACAGCAAAACAAACTGGATTGTGGATTGTAATCCTAAATCATGAAATAAATAACCTGAAATCCAATGTAGTAAAAAGGAATTTAACTCATTGAGTTGCTTTGGTCATGGGTTTTCAATAACGGCTAAATTTTCAGTTGTACATTATTTTTTTAATTGTCACCTTTTGGAGGGCTTTGTCATTTTTTTTTAAGTGAGAAGTCGCACAACACCAAGTTATAGTCCAACAGTTTTATTTGAAATCACAGCTTTCGGAGCGGCTGCTCCTTCGTCAGGTGAAGTGAAGAAATACAAATACAATATTTCTTCACTTCACCTGACGAAGGAGCAGCCGCTCCGAAAGCTTGTGATTTCAAATAAAACTGTTGGACTATAACCTGGTGTTGTGCGACTTCTCACTTTTGTCCACCCCAGTCCAACACCGGCATCTCCGCATCATTTTTTTAAAGCAGTGCATCAGATTTCCCAAGTTCTGTAGGTTGGCATTTATATATTTATGAATCCTAAGTGCACTAATCTGTAAATCCGTAAAGAATGAACCCTTGCAGTTTCTAAGTTAATTTGATTGAAACACTTTTTTGGTTGAACAAAAACCAACCAAGATTTGTGGCTGGGTGACAGCCACAAAGAGAATGAGAACAGTTTGGATGCGCCACTCTTTCCCTTCTGAAGACCAAGAGGCAAATTTTAACCTGGCGGAGCGCATGGGTTTGGATTTGGGTGGGGAGTTAAAACCATCAAAAATGTCAGCGTACCGGGAAGCCGGCTCCAACCCACCGACTTCTGCGTTTAACTGGAGCGCGTTACGCTGCTTGCGCGCAACCGCCTCAGGAGAGTTGGGCTGCCTATTAACATATGCTAATCGCTAAATTGGAGTGATATTTCAACTGACTTTTAAATTTCCACGGATTTCCCGGGTTTCCTGAAACTCGTCAGTGAAAGCAAGGCGAGAACACAGCGTCAATTTAGGGGGCCAAAACAATCTCATGGAAATATTGCACTACATACTCAGTACTCACAGCTGCTTTCTTAACTACGAATGGGAAAGGGTTTTTTTATTCATTCACAGGATGTTGGCATCTTTGGCAACACCAGCATTTATTGCCCATTTCTAATTGCCCTTGAAAAGGTGGTGGTGAGCCGCCTACTTGAACATCTGCAGTCCATGTGGTGAAGGTACTCCCATAGTGCTGTTAGGGAGGGAGTTCCAGGATTTTGATCCAGCGACTATGAAGGAACGGCGATATATTTCCAAGTCAGGATGGTGCATGACTTGGAGGGAACTTGGAGGTGATGGTGTTCCCCTGCGCCTGGTGCCTTTGTCCTTCTAGGTGCTAGAGGTCGAGGGTTTGGGAGGTGCTGTCGAAGAAGCCTTGGCGAGTTGCTGCAGTGAATATTGTAGATGGTACACACTGCAGCCATACGTTGCACCAGTATTGGAGTGAGTGAATGTTAAAGGTGGTAGGTGGGGTTCCCGATCAAGCGGGCTGTGTTGTCCTGGATGATGTCGAGCTTCTTGAGCGTTGTTGGAGCTGCACTCATCCAGGCAAGTGGAGAATATTCCATCACACTCCTGACTTAGAAAAAAAAACAGGAGCAGGAGTAGGCCATTCGGCCCTTTGAGCCCATTCAATATGATCATGGCTGATCCTCTATCTCAATACCATATTCCCGCTCTCTCCCCATACCCCTTGATGCCTTTTGTGTCTAGAAATCTATCTATCTCCTTCTTAAATATATTCAGTGACTTGGCCTCCACAGCCTTCTGTGGTAGAGAATTCCACAGGTTCACCACCCTCTGAGTGAAGAAATTTCTCCTCATCTCAGTCCTAAATGTCCTACCTCGTATCCTGAGACTGTGACCCCTTGTTCTAGACCCCCCAGCCAGGGGAAACATCCTCCCTGCATCCAGTCTGTCTAGCCCTGTCAGAATTTTATACGTTTCAATGAGATCCCCTCTCATTCTTCTAAACTCGAGTGAATACAGGCCTAGTCGACCCAATCTCTCCTCATACGACAGTCCTGCCATCCCAGGAATCAGTCTGGTGAACCTTTGCTGCACTCCCTCTATGGCAAGTATATCCTTTCTTAGGTAAGGAGACCAAAACTGCACACAGTACTCCAGGTGTGGTCTCACCAAGGCCCTGTACAACTGTAGTAAGACATCATTGCTCCTGTACTCAAATCCTCTTGCAATGAAGGCCAACATACCATTTGCCTTCCTAACTGCTTGCTGCACCTGCATGTTTGCTTTCAGTGACTGGTGTACAAGGACATCCAGGTCCCTTTGTACATCAGCATTTCCCAATCTATCACCATTTAAATAATACTCTACCTTTCTGTTTTTCCTACCGAAGTGGATAACTTCACATTTATCCACTTTATACTGCATCTGCCATGTATTTGCCCACTCACTCAACTTGTCTAAATCCCCTTGAAGCCTCTTTGCATCCTCCTCACAACTCACAATCCCACCTAGTTTCGTGTTGTCAGCAAACTTGGAAATATTGCATTTGGTTCCCTCATCCAAATCATTGATATATATTGTGAATAGCTGGGGCCCAAGCACTGATCCCTGCGGTACCCCACTAGTCACCGCCTGCCACCCTGAAAAAAAAACATTTATTCCTACTCTCTGTTTCCTGTCTGTTAACCAATTTTCAATCCATGCCAGTATGTTACCCCCAATCCCATGTGCTTTAATTTTGCACACTAACCTCTTATGTGGGACTTTATCAAAGGCCTTCTGAAAATCCAAATACACCACATCCACTGTTCTCCCTCATCTATTCTACCAGTTACATCCTCAAAAAACTCCAGTAGGTTTGTCAAACACGATTTCCCTTTCATAAATCCATGTTGACTTTGTCTAATCCCATTGATATTTTCTAAGTGTCCTGTTATCACATCCTTTATAATAGATTCTAGCATTTTCCCTACTACTGATGTTAGGCTAACCGTTACTGTAGTTCCCTGTTTTCTCTCCCTCCTTTTTTAAATAGTGGGGTTACTTTTGCCACCCTCCAATCTGCAGGAACTGTTCCGTAATCTATAGAATTTTGTAAGATGACAACCAATGCATCCACTATTTCCATGGCTACCTCTTTTAGTACTCTGGGATGCAGATTATCAGGCCCTGGGGATTTATCAGCTTTCAGTCCCATTAATTTCTCCAGCACTATTTTTTTACTAATACTAATTTCCTTTAATTCCTCCTTCTCACTAGACCCTTGGTTCCCTAGCATTTCTGGGAAGTTATTTGTGTCCTCTTCCGTGAAGACAGAACCAAAGTATTTGTTTAATTGCTCTGCCATTTCTTTGTTCTCCATTATAAATTCTCCCGTTTCTGACTGTAAGGGACCTACATTTGTCTTCACTAATCTTTTTCTTTTTACATACTTGTAGAAGCTTTTACAATCCGCTTTTATGTTTCTTGCAAGTTTACTCTCATACTCTATTTTTCCCCTCTTAATCAATCTCTTGGTCCTTTTTTGCTGAACTCTAAACTGCTCCCAATCTTCAGGCTTGCTACTTTTTCTGGCAACTTTATATGACTCCTCTTTGGATCTAATACTATCCTTAATTTCTTTTGTTAGCCATGGTTGGGCCGCTTTTCCTTTTGTGTTTTTGCGCCAGAAAGGAATGTATAACTGTTGCAATTCATGCATTCGTTCCTTAAATGTTAGCCATTGCCTATCCACCGTCATGCCTTTTAATGAAGCTCCCCAATCTATCATGTGCCTTGTAGATGGTAGAAGGGTTTTGGGGTGTTGGGAGTTGAGTCAATCGTTGCAGAATACCCAACCTCTGACCTGCTCTTGTAGCCACAGTATTTATGTAGCTGGTCCAGTTATGTTTCTGGTCAATGGTGACCTCCCAGGTGGGGGATCCAACGATGGTAATGCCATTGAATGTCATGGGGAGGTGGTTAGACTATCTCTTGTTGGAGATGGTCATTGTCTGGCGCTTGCGTGGCATGAATGTTACTTGCCACTTATCAGCCCAAGCCTGGATGTTGTCCAGGTCTTGCTACTTGCGGGCAGGGACTGCTTCATTATCTGAGGAATGGAACTGAACATTGTACAATCATCAGTGAACTTCCCTACTTCTGACCTTATGATGGAGGGAACGTCATTGATGAAGCAGTTGAAGATGGTTGGGCCTAGGACACTGCTCTGCCCTGACACTGTTCACAGTGCTTTTGCTGAGTTGTTACTTTCTACACTTTGGAGCTTTTCTCAATCACATCAGGATGGGTGGCACTTTGGCTGCCTTAGATTGGACCTTGGATGAGGACCAGTATGACATGCAATAGCAGCAGCCTGCTGTTCAGAGATCGGTAGCTGGACAGCAAAGAGAGAAGCAGCGAAGGTAGCAGCAGAGAGGGGAGCAGCAGAGGGGTGCAGCTCGCAGAACGCACTACCTGCGACACACAATGTACAGGCAGAGGCTGAGTTTCCTTGACATGTCCGAACAGCAGTGTCTCAGGAGACTCAGGTTGTCACGTCAGGTGGTGGCAGGCAGCTGCAGCCTCCTAGAAGAACACCTGCTGCCTGGTGGCCATGCATTACCAGTGGTTGTCAAAGTGACCAGCGCCCTCAACCTTTTTACCTCCGGTTCCTTCCAGGGCTCTGCCGGAGACATATCCAAGATCTCCCACTCAGCAGTCCACAAATGCATTCGACAGGTGGCTTGTTTGCCAGTGCTGGAAATTATATGAACTTCGTCTGCGATGATGCCAGTCAGAATGAGCGAGCACTCAGGTTTGTGTCTATGGTGGGCTTCCCACAGACGCAGGGTGTCATCGACTGCACACACTTGACAATCCGCGCACCCCCAGAACAACCAGGAGTATTTTTTGACCGCAAGGGCACCCACTCTATCAATGTGCAGCTGGTGTGCATCCACAAAAAGATATTTCTTCAGGTGCGCACCAGGTTCCCAGGGAGCTGCCGTGATGCTTTCGTCCTGCAGCAGTCCAAATCCCCTGACCTCTTCGGACCTGCAAGCAGACTTAAGGGGTGGCTGCTAGGAGACAATGGTTACCCATTTCATACTTGGCTGATGACACCTGTCAGAAACCCAAACAATGAAGCCCAACAGCACTACAATGAATGCCATTTGACCATCAGATGTGTGATCGAGCAAGCCATCGGCATGCTGAAAGATGCACTTCAGGTGTCTAGACAGATCTGGAGGCGTCCTTCCGTACGCTCCAGGCAGGGTGTTCAGAATGGTCTTAGTGTGCTGCGCTCTGGACAACATTGCGCAGCAGCGAGGTTTGGACCTGCAGGAGGAACAAAGCGCAGAGTGCAGATCCTGTTTGGACGATTCTGAGGAGGAGGAGGAAGACGAGGAGGAGGAAGGTCATGAGAAATGCACTATAAGCTGTTTATATTGCTGCCCAGGATGCCCTTATTAATGCAAGGTTCACTTAGGTTGCACCAGTGGACCCATGTCACAAGCACATGCAACATCCACTCTACACCGCCACCACCCCAAACCCAATGCCACCAACACAAAGCAGTCCTGCAAACAAGCAAACATCCCTTTCACATCTCCCCATTGGTCCCCATCAATTCATGTCTTCCCATTCATCATCAAACCACTTAAAAGGCGACTTGCCACCCAGCAACTAATGGACAAGACGGGAAAGTGGTGCAAAAGAATAATATTTATGTGACCTAGCTAAACAACAGAAACATAACAACATACATGCTTGTGCATACCCTTGTGCAACTGCAAAGCTTTACTTTCCTACTGCTCCTACGTGGTGCAACTCCTGTGGCTTGAGCAGAGGTAGAGGCAGACTGTTCAGATCCCTGCTCTGATTGCTGAGATGCTCTTGGCCGACGACCTCTGGGTTTTGGAGCCCGTGAGGGCCCCGCCAAAGACTGCTCCATCTGCATCTTTGCAGGGGCAGACTCAGCCATCGGGAGACGAGGCAACATGTGGGCTACTGACTGAGGGGTGGGGGGGGCAATGGGTGAGAAGTAGAAATGCTTTGAGTGTAGTCCCGACTTCCATGTCCCTTTTCGCCATCATCCCTCTCGTGGCCCAGCTGCATTTCACTGCGACCACTGTGCTGAAGAGCACTTTGGTGCAGATCAGTGCAGCGCTGTAAGGCCAAGGCTAAGGTATCTGTCATCCTATTGAAGGTGAAAACATGCTGTCATTCAGAGTCTGCATGGCCGTGCTCAAGGCCTGCATGGCCTCATTTGATTGGAGCGTTTATTGTTTCACAGAACTGGCCACTCTATCCATGGAAGAACGCATCACCGCAATTCCCTGCGCCATCAACCTACTCGTGTTGAGGCAGGCTCCTCCATTTTATCTGCAGTCATGGTCAGTGTGCATGGAAGGCCTATCAATGCATCACAGTGAACAGTTAAAGCCTGTCACCTGTGTAAAGGGTAAGATCCAGGCTTAATGGAAAATCAGTTCAGGAAAGGGAAAATTAAGAAAATGAAAGTGGGAAAACTGAAGAAAATATATAGCAAAACAGATTTCTTTGGCCAGAGTCGACCACAACACCCGGAAGAGACCCAAATACACTGGATCCCAGACTCATGGCCAAGCTTCCTGAAAGGCCTTGTGGAGGCGGAGCCACTGCCTGCCTGTCACAAGTTTATCAATGTAAGAAGGGGCTGGACCTGTGGATGTGGGGCCCACCTGGGTCGAGGCCTGGATCCTCAAAGATCTGGACATTATCTTTTAAAAATGTTTGAAATAGCCCCTTTTGTAAGGGAAACCTGGGGTGCCTACGTTTTTCTATGGGGTGGAGGGCTCAGCTTCCCATGCCCTGGATTCATCTGCTGCTTGGCAGAGTAGAGGAAAATTTGTATTAATTTCTTTCCAGTTGTACAGTAGAGGAATACTGGGGGATTGGACCTTCAGATTTACCATTACTAATTCCTGAATTCTGGATCTCTAAAGCTGAATTTAAAGATGATTCCCAAAGAAAATTGAATTCTTACTTCTGACACTTGGCTTTTAAAACTATCATTATTGCTTTGGAAATGGTTAGAAATCATAAGCGTGCAGGAAAACTATTTTTTAGCTTTGCCATTTTTCAATTATGAGGCCATAACTTTAATTAAAGGTGGAATTACTAAATATCATGATGAAGATAAAATAATTAAAAGTAGCCAACATGCATTTCAGAAAGAAGATTATGCATAAAAATCTGTTGGGGAAGGGGGCAGATGTGGTGGATGGAGGAAATGCAGTGGATGCAGTGTGCATGAGCTTTCAGAAAGCCTTTGACAAGGTACCAAGCAGGAGTCTTTAGGAGAAGATTAAGAGGTATGGAATTATGGGGAAGGAGCAAACAGGGGAGTAAAAGAAAGTTGTAGTTAAGGACAGTTTCTCAGAGTGGTTGGAAGTGGATACTGATGTCCCACAGTGATCTGTTCTGGGACCTCTTCTCAATTCACTGTATACATCAATGATTTGAATATAGAGTTATAGGGAGTGATGTCCAAATTTGCAGACAATAGCAAAATAGGAGGCATCACATATAATTCTGAAGGCCAAAGGAAGCTGCAAAGGAATTCATAAAATGGTAGAATGTGCAAAAAAGTGCCATATTGATTTCAATGTCAGTAAATGGTACATTTTGCGAAAAGAAAGTTTTATTTTTGAATGGGGAAGGTTGGGTGACAGGGAAGACCAGAGGGATTTAGGGTTAAGTTCTTAAGACATTGGGCCGTATTTTCCGATCGGAGGCTTCCCGTGTGCGGAAGCCTCCGATCTGGAAAAAATCTACGCCCTTACCTGAGGGCTCCCGGGACGCACACACTTCCGCTCCTGGGCCTCTCGAACTCCAAGTGTGCAGGGCCTACGTATCCCAGGGGCGCAAGCGGTTCGCAAGCGTCCCTGGGATCACGTGGGCCATGGGGAGCCAATCAGAGAAGGGAATCTCCCTTCATACATTTGACAGGAAGACCTGTCAAATATATGAATGGAGATCACCCCAAAAACATAGTAAAACTTTAAATATTTTTTTTTTAAATCACATTTTTAAAATGACTTGAAATGACAATAAATTAAATATTTTAAACAAAAATTTAATTTTTTGAAAAAAATAATTAAAGTTTTTTACGGGGCTAAAAATAAACTTACCTTTTTTTAAAGTATTTTTAAATGATACAGCAGTGAAAATTTTATTTTTTTACTTTTTTTCAACTCTTATCCTGGTAAGACCTGCTTTTACCAGGCGTAAGAATTGTAAGGGTTTTCTGTGGGCGGAGGGTCTCCAAAAAGTGGAACTATCCGCCCGCAGAGGCCCTTCTCCAGGGCAGCCGGAGGATCTGTCAAGAGGATTCTTGACAGATCAGAAATGCCGGTTTTCAGCACATGCACTGTGCATGCCTGAAATCGGCATTTCCGATGTCCCTACGGGTGGGTACACAGCACGTACACACCCGTAGGGATCGGAATATCTGGGCCATTAAAAGCAACTCAGTGGATAAGGCCATAAAGAAAGTTAATTCAATACAGATTTTATAGAAAAGGGTATAAACATAAACGTCAAAATGTAATAAGGTATCTATATAAAACCTTAGTAAAACCACAGCTGGATTCTTGAAGATTTTAGTCACCCACCCTAATATCGCCTTACTTGGCTCGGTGTCAATTTTTGTCTGATTATGCTCCTGTGAAGCGCCTTGGGACTTTTTACTGCACTAAAGGCACTATATAGATGCAAGTTGTTGTTATTTCATTTTTCTTCTCCACACTATAGGATGTTAAGACAATTGAGAGGGTATAGCACAGATAATAGAATGCTACCTTATATAAGGAAATGCAAATATGAAGAAACACTTGAAAAATTTAGGTTGTTACAGGCTGATTTGATAAAAAGGTTTGAAATTATAAAGGGAAAGGGTAGATGGAAACAGACTGTTTCCAGTGGTTGAGAGATCTAGAACGAGGGGAAGTAGATATGATTAAAAGTAGAAGATTTAGGACAGAGAAGAAGAAATCTTTTTACACGTAGGGTTGAGGCTGTGGAATGCACTACCAGAGTTAGTGGTTGAAGGAGAGAGCATGTCAACATTTAAGAATAGGTTATATAGGTGGTTGAAGGAAAGGGAATGAAGGGATAGGGAGCAGGGTAGCCACATAGGTTTAGGATTATTGCTTGTGTGGAGGATAAACACTGCCATGGACTGCTTGAGCTGAAAGGCCAGCTTCATGTTATAGTTTCTATGGGGGCAATTGACTTCAATGAAAAAATCGGGAGAGGTGTATAACGGGCAGCCGATTCGATATCACCCTGTTTACACTATCGCCAGAAGTTTAAATTATTAGCAGCAGAAGACTAATTTAAGTGTCTCATGTCATGTTAGCAACAATTGGTCTTTGCTTAATAACAGAGTTATGTTCAAAGTTAAAGATTATAGTAAAGATTGACAAGGTTAGGATTACAGTTTATATTCAGTGTACCGCTGATATGTTTTTAGTATTCAGTTATCCCTCTGTGAAATAAACATAAAACATTTTTCTTAACTTTAACTTTTCCTTAACTTTAACTTTTCCTTATCTTTAACTTTCCCTAACATTCCCACTTGCACTCTAAACTTTTTCCATTTGGAAAACCTGATGTCCAATTTCTCCCCCATGAGCCTTTTGTCGACATTTGAGCTTTCCCATAATTCAAGGATTAACCATTTTGCTAGAATTTGAATCAGGTATGGTTGGGATCAGGACAGCAAGTAATGAGATATTCTCCAGGGAAGGGTTAGGTATGATTTTCAGGACAGTATATGGACATCTTGCCTGCAGGAAGACAAAAATCAGAACAAAATGGGAAAACAAAATTATGAGAAGGGGAAGGGCTAGGTACAGCTACATTAGTCCTCTGACCCAACCCCCCCCCCCCCCCACTCCCCCACATGTAATGTAATGGTAGAGCCTCTCTCGAACTACAGCACCACTAAGTCTAGCCCAAAGCAGACCCCAGGTTAACTGAAAATACAAGCACCATTGTAATCTGTACTCTTGTCAGGTGTAATGATTCAAAAATGGGGATTATACATAAATACCTTTTGCCTGAGATAGTCTAAGAGAATTGCAAAATTCTCTCAGAATGAGCCATGTTCTCAAATTGCTGCTTCTATGCACAGCTGCTCCTCCTGGCCCACAAGCAGCGCTGGAAAGGCACTTACCACTTCCATCCAGCTATTCTCACCTTCCTTCAGCTGCCGGGTTTCCTGAGGACCGGGAAACCTGGCTGGCCAGCATTAAATCTGGAACAGAGATAAAGGGGGAGAAATTCAGTTGGTTAGCGCCTCCCATTAGCTCCTGGTGGGGGCACTAACAGGGCGCTAATGAAGTAACGCTGGGGCAAGGCGAATCCAGCGCCGTACGCCAAAACCAGTCGTCCTTAGCGCCATCGCTAACAGTTAGCGCCTGGGGCTTTAGCACCAGGGAGATCATGACGAGAGTGAGCGTGCAATGCTCACTGAGAGCCCGATCTGCCAAATTGATTCTCGCCCCCTGCCTTAGCACCTCACCCCAACAATGACAGGAATAGGAGGCGTGAAACAGGCGGATGGCGGCTCCAGGGCCGCTATTTAAAGGGATCAGTCGCAGCTGTCAGGTTAGTGCTGTTTCACTGCTTCCTTGTCAGTTTGCGATTGTGCAAGAGTTTAATTCAGTCATTTAAAGGTTCTTTAGTATCAGGAGTGTTGTGGCTACTAAAAATTTGTTACATTTATTCTGACAAAATTTCAAAGTGCTACACATCATTACATTAAGGGGGCTGTACTGGTAGTCGACCTGGCCCTCCAGGACCTACTGTGGAGGGAGCAGAGGCAGCGAGAAAGATTGCAAGATGTAGCCAGAGGGAGGAATAGGGCCATTTGGGCTCTCAACAGGAGGCCGAACCCTCCAAGGGTATTCCGAGAGCACTTGTCCTACCTCCAATTAAGCTAGGAGCAGTGTATTAGAAGGCTCCGCTTCAGCAAGGAGGTGGTCACGGAACTCTGCCACGTCCTGCAACCAGACCTCCAGCCTCAGATCAGGGCAACCACGGGTCTCTCAGTAACAGTCAAGGTCACTGTCGCATTCAATTTCTTCGTCAGTGGTTTCTTCCAGTCTGCAACAGGAGATATAGCGAACATCTCGCAGTTCGGCGTCCATCGCTGCATCCGGGAGGTCACAGAGGCTCTCTACAGTAGGAGAAATGACTACATTTGACCAAGTGTGGCATCAAGTAGCCCTAGTAAAACTGAAGTCAATGGGAATTGGGCGGAAAATGCTCCACTGGCTGGAGTCATACCTAGCACAAAGGAAGATGGTTGTGGTGGTTGAAGGTCAATCATCACAGCCCCAGGACATCGCTACAGGAGTTCCTAAGGGCAGTGTCCTCGGCCCAACCATCTTTAGCTGCTTCATCAATGACCTTCCCTCCAACATAAGGTCAGAAATGGGGATGTTCGCTGATGACTGCACAGTGTTCAGCGCCATTAACAACTCCTCAGATAATGAAGCAGCCCATGCCTGCATGCAGCAAGACTTGGACAACGTTCAGGCTTGGGCTGATAAGTGACAGGTAACATTCGCGCCACAGAAGTGCCAGGCAATGACTATCTCCAACAAGCGAGAGTCTAACCACCTCCCCTTGACATTCAACAGCATTGCCATCGCTGAATACCCCACCATCAACATCCTGGGGCTCACCATTGATCAGAAACTTAACTGGACCAGCCACATAAACACAGTGGCAACAAGAGCAGGTCAGAGGCTAGGTATTCTGTGGCACATGTCTCACCTCCTGACTCCCCAAAGTCTTTCCACCATCTACAAGGCACAAGTAAGGAGTGTGATGGAATACTCTCCACTTGCCTTGATGAGTGCAGCTCCAACAACACTCAAGAAGCTCGACACCATCCAGGACAAAGCAGCCCATTTGATTGGCACCCCATCCATCACCTTAAACATTCACTCCCTCCACCACTGGCGTACCGTGGCTGCAGTGTGTACCATCTACAAGATGCACTGCAGCAACTCGCCAAGACTTCTTCGGCAGCACCTCCCAAACCCGCAACCTCTACCACCTAGAAGGACAAGGGCAGCAGGCGCATGGGAACACCACCACCTTCAAGTTCCCCTCCAAGTCACACACCATCCTGACTTAGAAGTATATCGCCGTTCCTTCATCGTCGCTGGGTCAAAATCCTGGAACTCCCTACCTAACAGCACTGTGGGAGTACCTTCACCACACGGACTGCAGCGGTTCAAGAAGGCAGCTGACCACCACCTTCTCAAGGGCAATTAGGGATGGGCAATAAATGCTGGCCTTGCCAGCGCCGCCCACATCCCATAAACTAATTAAAATAAAAATCCTTTCCCATTACTAGAGAGAAGCAGGATGAACGTGCATATGGCTTTGCCAGGATAGCAGGCTTCCCCATGGTACAGGACGCCATTGACTGCATCCACGTGGTGTTGCGGGCACCGCACAACAATCCTGAGGTCTTCCATAACCACAAAGGCTACCACTCACTTAATGTGCAGTTGGTGTGCGACCACAGACAGCGAATCCTCAATGTGAATGCTCGCTATCCTGGCAGCAGCCACGATGCCTTCATCCTGCGCCAGACCGGTGTGCCAGCACTCTTCCAGCCACCACATCAAGCTCGCGGCTGGCTGGTCCGAGACAAGAGCTATCGGCTCTCCACCTGGCTCATGACTCCCTCCCGCAACCCCAACACTCCTGCACAGCACTCATATAATGAGAGCCATGCTGCCACCAGGAACATCATTGAGCAGACCATCGGGGTGCTCAAGCAACGGTTCCGCTGCCTTGACCGCTCAGGAGGAGCCCTCCAGTACTCGGCTGAGCAGGTGTCCCATTTCATCGTGGTCTGCTGCATGCTCCACAACTTGCCCATCATGAGGGCCCAGCCCTTGCCACCAGGGATTGCGGGACCATCTCAGGAGGAGGAAGAGGGAGAGGAGGAGGAAGAAGGAGAGGAGGAGGAAGAGGTAGAGAAGGAGGAGGAGTAACAGGAGCGAGGGAGGAGGCAGCCACTCAATCGGCCTTCCGGAAGAGCGGTCCGTGACGCTTCATCTGACTGCGGTTCCAATAAATTAAACCCCAGATCCCCGTTGCTCACCAAATCCCCATCATTCCATCCCTGTTGCAGGCCATATCACAGCACAAAGCTGAAATGAGAGACACCACAAAATTATCCAAAGCCAATTAATAAATTTATCAATAATCAGTGAACACATATTTACAACAATAATATTAGCTATTCACCCTTGTGCAATCCCTTAGTGCCTCTCGTTACTGTGCCTTTGCCTACTCTAGTGCTCCTACGAAGTGTTGGCCCAGTGGCTACAGCATGACGGGTAGAAGGCTGCTGAGTGTCCATGTGGGAGACTTCAGATGATCTGAAAGCATAAAGACACAAGAGTCGCGTTAAGGTGAGGGGAGGGGCGCAGGAAGGGAGAAAGGCATGCATACAGCATGATTAGCTGTAAAGTGGGAAAGGCTTGTCGGGTGAAGGGGAAGTGGGATGTGAGAAGAAGGAGTAGGGATGAATATACCATTGTTGTCCCCGAGGGGGTCAACGTTGCCGGTGGCCACGGCACCCACCACCTGGTGCCCAATTATTTGCAGCACTCTTTCCTCCAGCTCAGACAGTGATTGGGTGTCAGGTTGTCCCCCGCCTGTGCGCTCCTGCTCCCTCCTGTTGTGAGCCACCTTGGCCTGCAAGAGAAAGGAAAGTGTGTGAGTGAGTGTGGAGCAATGTGTTTGGGAGATGTGCCTGCCATAGTTGAATAGCTGTCGTTGTGTGCAAGGTTGTGAGATGTGGGTGTGAGTGTTGCTAGGCAGAGATTGTTGGTGTGTGAGTGCTGGGGGTGTGGTGCTTTGGCGAGTGTGTGCAGAATGTGGTTCAGACGGTGGTATGCAGCATTTGTTGAGGCATTGACTCACTCTGAGCACCCAAGTGAGGCCATTAAATTTCTTCCTGCACTGTATGTGGGTCCTGAGGTCCACAGTGCTGCCGGAGACCTGCTGGGCTACCTCCCTCCACATGGTGTGGAAGACTTGTGGCGAGGGCCTCCTGCCACTTGCCGGGTAGAGCACCGCCCTCCGTCTCCCCACAGCGAAGACCAAGGCCTCCAATGCTTGGTCGCAGAATCTGCGAACTCTCTCCCTGGGCTGTTGATCTGCCATAATGACACCTCCTTCAGTGGTCCGGTTCCTTCTCCTTGGCCTTCTGACACTTGCTGAGACAGCTGCAGAACCAGCAATGCTGAGAATGAGGTTCTGCAGCATGATTGAACCTCCCCTTTAAGAACTGGAAAGAGCCTGTGGCAATGATGACTTGCGATTAGACTGCACCTGAAATTGCTTCGCGCTTTGAGTCTAACGCCACTGAGCTAGGTCATTAGCGCTTGATTTAACGCTCCCATCCTTTCTTTGAGCGCTAACACTTAATTTAGCATGCAGCGAGATTCATTAGCGCCTGGTGCTAAATCTCAAACTTTTCAGAAGTTAGCGCCCATTCCTGGGCTATAATGAATTTCTCCCCCAAAATCTTAGGCACACAGTCTATTTTATGAACCAGCCTGCCTCTGGACAGCAGGTTAGTCGCCCACCCCTCTAAGCTGCCTCCATTGAAACCAGAAGTGGGTGGGTTGGGTTTTCCATACTTTTTATTTTTAACACCCACCGCCCATCCTTGGGGGTTAAAATTCCCCCCGATGGGACTGCCAGAGGAAGACTCAACACACAACAGAGATACCCTGATGAAGCTGACCTCCTGCAGTATTTCAGCCCAAGATGGGCTGAGTGACAAGTTCAGAAGGAATGCTAGTGGGAACTGAAGGGTTGATTCCACAATTGGATGTTTCCACTTAAATTAATGGACAAAAAAGCTGGCATTTCAGGCCTACAATTTCCCACCCAGCACTCCCTTATAGCATCTCATTTGGGAACTTTCCGCATGGCTGTATCAAAAATGGGAACTGATAAGCCCTCCAGAAATGACAAATGTGAAATGGGAAAAAGGGATGATTCCACCTGTTCCATCTCCACTCACGGCTGTGTCTATTACACGGGTCAAACTGTAATGAGGACAAGTGCACAACCCAAAAATATTACAGACAATTGGACAGGACTACCCCGCCCTGATCATTAGAGATACCGAAATATAAATCTTATTCCGAGACATCTGCCACTCCATATAAATTGTAGCATCTTCCAATCCAATTCCAAAAAGGTGGGATGGGGAGTACTGAGAGGAATTATTTGAAATGGAAGCAATGGGGAAGCATAGTTATTTTCAATACACTCACTCTGCCAAAATAGTGAGGGAGAGATGGGTCCTTTGTTCATGTCCTATCAAATCATTCTAAATGTGGGGAATGGGCAGCATGAGTTGAATAGATCAGAAATGATTCACATCACCAAATTCTGAAAGCCTAAGCCAGCTGTTGAACTGAGAAAGATTCCTGAACCACACATAACAAGGACCAGGCCCTTAAATTTGGTATAATTGCATGCAGCATTTTTAATAAACTGTAAAATGTAATCCTCAAAGAAAGTGAACACAGCAATAAACTAGATTGAAAACTCATTCTACATTTATATCAGACTCAAACTCCTACTGTAATATGTGATCAAGTGACACATTTTATTATGCATGGGTATCAAGAAATAATGCATGGTACTATTAAAATGCTCATTATCAATTTGTATTTATCTGTTTCCATTTCAATGAAATATTATTTTTTTAATTTAAAGCTTCATTACTCGCTTTAATAGCATGTGGATATATGCCATATATAACCAGTTTAACTTCAATGCTGGAATAATAAATCTTAATCTTACTGCATCAGGGACAGCTCGAGATAGTTTCTATTTAGCAACACGGAGGCCAAAAATCTGCAGCTTTTCTGGCGCACTCCCACAGTAACCCTGGTAGAGCGCGTAGGAGCACCGGGATTTAGGCTGGACCTTGGATATGCTGGGACCCAAACTTGCACGGGAGCTCCTGCTCAGCCTTGTCGGAGACCTGGGGGCTGGATTTTGTCTTGGGGTCGGGTTGGGGTCGTGTCATCCGCATTTCGTGTTCCCCCCCCGACTCCAGATTAATGTGGATGAATGATGCAATTTTCACTTAATTGGGTAATTGAGTTCCAGCATGTGGGAACCCATGAACTAATTAGTGGTTTCAGTCTGAAAGTCGCCTCTGATGATGTCATCATTGTTGACTGCCTGGTCTCAGAGACAGTCTGGCTGTTGGTGAGAGAGGACCTGCCTGGCTTTTGATGTGAGTGGACCTGGAGGGAGAGAGAGAGAGAGAGAGAATTTTTTTGCATCCAAGTCCTCTCACAGCAAAGGCCATGCAGTCTCTGAAGACATTCAATGCAGCAGCATCAGAGGCAACTTTCACACCTAATACTATTACTACCTCCATCACATCTCCGTTGTAATAGTGGACCTGCAGCTCATAGTCAGCTATCCACTTGTGCTCCCGCCAGGTTTCACTGGAGTGTTTCACATCAGGCTTACTTCACGTCCTAAAAGGGTTAAACTAGCTAAAACGTTTTAAAATGGCATCACAGAGCCAATTTAGGGCTTGTTAAGGGCTTTAATGGCCTCTCCCGCCTCTTGGAGGCGGGACGGAGTCGGGAACCCCGCGACTGATTTTGTCAAAATTGCGTGGAGGCGGGATGGAGTCGGGATGGGGTCGGGACCCCCGACCCCACAAATTTAACCCCCCACACGCCTCCAAACCCGACTTCATGGGTCATTCAAAATCCAGCCCCTAGCCTCTGCTCACCCCAAACAAGGCCAGTGGCGTAGGAGGGGGCGAAGCAGAGAAGAAAGACTCCCACTGTCTGGCATTCCTGTGGCCCTGGGCTGAGAGCAGATAAGCACCCGTATCGGCCTCATGACCAGCCCGTATAGAGACTTCTTGGGGGTCCAGGCCAGGAACCTGCAAATATCAAGGATTCTTCCTGGAGCTCATTCAACCCCCATATAAATAGGGCCGATGTGGCCACAAATATCTTCTTTCCAATGAGCAGGGGGTGGGCGGGGAAAAGGCAACCTTCTGGAACCAACATCATTTAGTTGATTTCCCAGCCTCTGGAGGCACGCAAGTGCTGTTCAAGCGGTTCAGGCTCTCACCGTTTGGCTATAAATTAAGGGATCTCTCCATGAATATGCAAATTCTGATGGGGTCAGCATTGGTGGTCTGAGGCAGGTGCATGCCAGCACTTACACTAGAATCCCCATGGATTTTCAAGAAAGTCTTAAAAAATTGAGCTTTCTTCATTAGAACAATGCTGATTATCAAGCGATATTATAGAAGTGTTTAAAATTATGAAATGATGGGACAGAGCAGGTAGAAGCAGATTGTTTCCTGTAGTTGAGTACCAAGGGTGAGGGGCTATAACTACAGGATTGAATGTAAGAGATTTGGAACAGAGGGCAGGAGAAACTTATTTACACAGAGAATTATGAGGTTGTGGAATTCACTTCTAGTCATCATTAAAGATTAGACTGGATAGGTGGATGAAGGAAGAGGGGTTTATTGGATATGGGAACAGGATAGGTAAATGTAATTAGAACTATCTGCTCGCGTGGAGGGTAAACACCGACACAGCCTGGTTGGGCCAAATGGCCTGTTTCCGTGTTGTAACTTCTATAGGGGCTAGAAATTTGGCTGCATAGCACCTGATTTTTCGGCATTACGCGTGCCGTTTTATGCCAAAAATGACATCCGCGCCGTGCACGCAGATTTCTGGTGCATGCCGTGCCGAACACCATCTTGATGAGGGCGGGCGTTAGGAGCGTGCGCAGGAAGCATGTTAAGTGGGCAGATCATGACAACAATCAGCGTGCAATGCTAAATTGATGCCAGCACTGCCATTTTTGCCCCAACACTAGAGCTAACGCCCTGTCGTAACCTTGCACAGCTGAACAGCACCAAGGACCCCCCTCCAGCAATATTTAAAGAGATAAGCAACCACTCTCAAGTGAGTTGCTGATTAATTTCTATTGGCTCTGTGTAAGTTTGTGGAAGTGTTTGGAGCTTTCCAGAGTTGTTTAAAGTTGGTGAGGTGACAGGGAGTGGTGCTGCAAGTGGAGAAGGCCTTGCTCCTGACTTTAAGGGTTCTGGTCAGATCACTTGCTCCCAGTCATGGGTGCTCTAGTTGTCATCCCCCTTGGCCTGCAGCATGACACTGAGATGGAGCAGAGGCATCAAATAAGAGGACAAGCTGCTCCCAGAGGGAGGAGGAGGAAGGAGAGACGGGCTCTCAGCAGGAGACCTGACCCACCTTGGGTCTTCCGAGAGCAATTCTCTTACCTCAGCCTGAGCCAGGAGTAGTGTGTGAGGCATCTGTGCTTTATGAAGGAGGTGCTCACCGAACTCTGTGACCTCTTGCAACCAGACCTGCAGCCTCACACCAGTGAAAGGGCAGCGCTGCCAGTGGCTGTGAAGGTGACTGTGGCCCTGAATTTCCAGGCTGGAGCAGGCGGCATCTGTAACATCTCCCAGTTCATCATTCACTGCTGCCTAAGAGAGGTGACAGACGTTCTTTATGCTAGGAGAGGGGACTTCATTGTCTTCTCTCTGACCAGAGAGAAGCAGGCGGAGCATGTACATGGCTTTGCCAGGATAGTGGGCTTCTCCATGGTGCAGGGTGCCATCGACTGCACGCACGTGGCTTTGCGGGCGCCGCATCTAAATGCTGAGATGTAACGCAACCGCAAACGTTATCACTCGCTGAATGCGCAGTTGGTGTGCGACCATGCTCAGCACATCATGATGGTGAATGCCCGATATCCTGGCAGCAGTCATGATGCTTTTATTCTGTGCCAGTCTGCTGTTGCCTCAGTCTGAGCCAGCATAACAAATCAGAGGGTGGCTACTGGGCAACAATGGCTATCTGCTGACCACCTGGCTCATGACTCCTCTGCACAACCCACGCACACATGGGCAGCATGCATATAACGAAAGCCATGCTGCCATACGGAATCTGATAGAGCAGACGATTGGTGTCCTTAAACAATGCTTCCACTACCTGGACCGCTCTAGAGGAGCCCTGCAGTATTGACCAGAGTGCATCTCAAAATTCGTTGTGGTCTGCTGCATGCTCCACAACCTCGTCATCTTGAGGGCACAGCCCTTGCCACCAGGCGTACGGCAACCAGCTGAGGAGGAGGAGGAAGAGGAGGAGGAGGAGGAGGAAGCAGAAGAGGTGGAGGAAGTGGAAGAGGAGGAAGAAGAAGGGAGGAGGCAACCCAGACAGCCCCTTTCTCCCCGGGCTGTCCGTGATCGACTCATCCGACTGTGGTACCAGTGAACGCAACCCCATTCTCCATTCAACAATAGTCCCACACCTTACCTTCTCTCTGTTACTGACCATCACAGCGTCCTCTTGGCCACAATGCTGAAATAAAACCCACCACAAAAGAAACATTCCATTCCAACTTTATACATCAATCCATCCAATAATACATAACAAAGTCAACTAATCACCCTTGTGCATTCCCTTAGTGCCTGTCTTCAGTGTGCCTTTGCCTGTCCTAGTGCTCCTATGAAGTGCTACACCAGTGGCTGCAGCATGGCTGGTGGAAGGCTGCTGACTTTCAGTGGGGGAGACGACAGATGGCTGTGGAGGACGACCTCGAGCAGCTCTGGGCCTCGAAGGCCTGGCTGTGGACTGCACCACCTCAGCATGGGCGGCAGCAGTCTGGGCTGCCAAGCTAACAGGCAACAGCAAGGGCACTGGTGGAATGTCAGTGGTGGGAGGACGAATGCTGTCACCCTGAGAGAGGACAGCAGATTCAAGCTCCACAGAGCCACTGCCACTCCCGCAAGGTGGCACCTCAGCATTCCTAGTAATCTGTTGGAGGACAGATTGCTGGACTGCTGTGACACCCGGCAAGCCCTTTTCCACACTGGTAAACGCAGCCACGATGGCAGCAGTCTGAACTTGCGTGGCAGCAAATTAAACCTGCATGAGAGCAGTCTGAGCTTGCATGGCAGATGTCTGAGCTTCCACTGCAGTACGGTGCACTACGCTCGATGTCTTCTGTTTGTGCTGCAATGGAAGCTAAGACATCGGCCATCAGACACTGCAACATGGTTGGGTCCACAAGTGCGCTAATGGAGTTGCCCATCATTTCCATGAAATCATGGGTTCCAAGCTCTGTCACAAAGCCCTGTGCAAGGTTGGTGTCGGACACTTCCATGCTCCTTGACATTGCACTCAGGCTTTCTGGCAGGCCAGCCAATTCACCAAGCATTTCATTGTGCATACCCATCAGCGTTCTTTAGGCCGCCCCATCGATGTCCTCATCTGAGTCCGCTGCAGCAGAACTCGTGTGCAAACTCACCCTCCGGGGAGCTGGCAGCTTTCCCCCTGCCCTGGCTGCAGGCCACTCGTGCCCAGTGTCTCACCACAATTAGATCCCATGTCTAACCTATCCTCTAAACTACACGGAGTGTCAGTATCTGAGCTGGGGCTGTGAGTGTGAAATCGAGTGATGATGCTGTGTCTTCATCATCAGTGCCTTGGTGCTCTTCTATATTGTGCTCCTCCACCAGTGCTTGGCCAAGTGTCAGTTCTTGGCTATCTGAAAAGAGAAACGCACAAGGGTAAGGTTGAGGTAAGGGGAAGGGGGAAAAGCAAGAGACGGACGCTTACATCATGTGCAGCTTGTAAATCAGAAGAGATTGCGGGATGACGGGGAAGTGGGATGTGAGAAGGAGGATTACATATGAGGGTACTGGCATCTTGTATTCTTTCAGCCCAGCTGCAGGCCACGGACTCAGCGATGGCCCTCCCAATAATGCCCAGCACCATCTCCTCCAACAGGGTCAGGTTATGCAGGTGCACCTGTCCCCACCGGTTAGGTCCTGCTGGCGCCTGTTGTGAGCCAGCTTGTCCTGCATGAGAAAGGGAAGTGTGTCAGTGAGTATGCAATGTGTTTGGGTGATATGCCTGTCATGGTTGAATAGCTGACAGTGTGTGCAAGCTGTGACATGTGGGTGTGAGGCTTGCAGCAGTGGTAAGTGTGTGAGAGTGAGCTGAAGCTATGAATGTGATGTAGGAGTTGTGTTTGGTAGAGATTGTTGGTAGGTGAGTGATGGGAATGTGGTGCATTGAGCAATGTGTGAGGTGAGTGATGCAGATAGTGGGATATGGCATTTGAAGATGAATTCACTGACCTTAACTTCTCGTGTGAGGTCATTAAACTTCTTTCTGCACTACGTCCAGGTCCTCGGGGTTATATTGCTAGCATTCACCACAATGGTTATCTGCTCCCACTGGATTTTATGCATTTTCCTGAAGGGCCTCCTGGCCCGCTATAGAAACAGGACTTATCTCCTTGTGTTGACCTCCTGCACCAAGGCCTCCAATGCTGCATCGGAGAGCCTCGGAGCCCTTTCTATGACATCATTTTTTTTCCTGATGTCACTCTCTTCCCCAGCCAGTTGAATGACCTGCTGCAGGAAGAATGCACCTCCCCTTTAAGAGGTGCAGACTGCCTTTAAGAAGTGTAGGCTGGCTTTAATTGGTGCTAGCTTCACACAAACTTGGGCCCCCTGCTGAACATTCAGCCACTCAATGGCGCATTCAGTGCTGGGCTGAACACCACAATCATGTTAATCAGTAGGCAGCAGAAAATTAGCGTGCTGCCTGCATTACTTTGAACGAGCGCGGGTTGATCATGCATCGTGATCCCCGCATCCGTTTTTGGGGGCAAATGAATTTTTAGCCCATGTATTTCCATGATTTTCGGCATCAAATAAATATATTTTTCTTCAGTTTATCATTAAATATATAAGAAGCAAAATGAATTTGTTGATACAATATGAAACAAATTAGCAGATCCTTATCAGTATTTTAATATTAAGTGGCAGATTTTCCTATTCTGGGTGTATTGGAATGCCTGAGCTCAGCTAACCCTAATCCTAACCCTAACGCAATAAAGTGGTGAGAAAGTGATTTGGAGAGTTTTGAGTTGCTCAGCGAGAGAAGCTCATGTAGGGTGGTGCCATGGCTGCTCTCAATTGGACTGAGGAAGAGGAGGAGAATGAGTATCAACAGCAGCAAGTGCGTGCTCTGGTGGGAGCTGCAGGTAGCCAGCAGAGAAGTGACAAGCTCAAAGAAGGCCCTACTCACCTAACAGGGTCTACAGACAGAGGCTCAGCTTCCTTGACCTGTCAGAGGAGCAGTGCTTGCGAAGGCTGAGATTGTCATGTTAGGTGGTGGCTGTTCTCTGCAGCCTCCCACTGGAAGACCTGCTACCTGCTGGACCTGGCGGCCACGCATCACCAGTGGTTGTGAAAGTCACCACCACCCTCAATTTCTTCCAGGCCACTACCAGAGACATAGCGAGGGTGTCGTAGTCTGCTGCATATAATTGCACAAGGCAGGTGACAGATGGATTGTTTGCCAGGGATGGGAGGTATATAAGCATCCCCTGTGATGACAGTACACTGGGATATGCATCTCTTGCTGGCTTCCCACAGGTGCAGGGTGCCATCGACTACACACACATGGCAATCTGAGCACCTCCTAAACAACCAGGGGCATTCATCAACCACAAGGGATTTCATTCCATCAATGTGCAGCTGGTGTGCAACCACAAAAAAAGGTTCATGCAGGTCGTGCGAAATTCCCTGGGAGTTGTCATGATGCTTTCATACTGTAAGATTTGGATCACAGGTCACACACAGATTACCCAAAGGGTCTTAGGAGTTGTAAGGTTTTTTATTAAGGAGTGGCAGTTTAAGTTAAGTACAACACGCAATCAAGATAGACATATTAGACATACGACCGTGACAAGCAGCTGGTATCGGTCCCGATCGGATGGACGGCTGGCGTGCGTGAACAGCTCTTACCTTCCCTTGACCGTCTGTGCTAAAAGCTCTTTAGATATCTCTTTTACTCTCTTTTTAGGGGTGGGCCTAGGGTAGATTATCAAAGATACAATCAACAACCTTTCTAGCACACAAACAGCAGACAGTTAGTCTGGAAACAAGGCCACCGCCACGGTGCAGAATGTTATAACATCCGCAGGGAACCAAGAACATAAGCAATTTCTAAGCGTCTATCCAGTTATTCTAACACCAGTCTGAAGAGACTTTTTTGTGTCAAGTTATTTCTTCCAATTCACGATTTCTTACAACTCCCCACCTTGAGAAGGAAATATCCTTATTGACTTTTCCCAATCCTCTTTTGACTAATCTAGCTAGTTCTAACTTATTGGCCCGCTGATACCATTCGTGCCCAGGAATGCTGGCTGGCATTATAAGCTACTTCCCACCACTCGTAGTCCCCTAATTTGCTTATTGCTTTCTCAACTTGGGCATTAGTTAGTAAGGAGACTCAGAAATGAAGATTTCCCCTTCCTTACAGTCCATTCTTTTGAGGGGGAGGAGCAACCTCCGACCCTTCACACAGGTTCAGTTCACTGTCCCAGTGTTCCAATTCTGCCCCTCCTGGGGTATCCTCTGTTTCTTCTATCTTTCCTGATCTTATCCCGCCTGGGGTCTCCTCTACATTGTTTCAGATCTTCTCTTTCGGTGTGCTTAATGAATTTGTTAGTGCTGGTTAGTCATAGGCATGAGTACACAATTGGCTTATGTATCAAAGTTTTACTACATGGGTTAAAATTTGGAGAACTACCAGAGCGTGTGAAATAATATGAACCTAAGGGTGTGCTGATGTATTAAGCCCAATATCCCACCAGTGTGAGTCGTCCCCTATGCTGTCAATTTCAATGGCCTAGAAATTCGCGTGGCCAGCTTGCCGCAGGGGTAAGGATCGCTTACCCACCGCGCCTGCCATTGTGTTTTGGGCCCACAGGAACTTCGGGTCCCGGGCCTCTCCCAAGAGCCGGCGCGCAGTGCTTGCGTGTTCCAGGGGCGCAGTTAGTGCGATGCGACCCCTGGGATCACGTGGGCCATGGAGAGCCAATGGCAGCAGACCATCTTTCATTCATAGATTTGACAGGAGGCCTGTCAAATCTGTGAATTGAAATCGGCCCCAAAAGAACAGCTAAACTTCAAATAATTTTTTTTTAAAAAACCATCACATTTATAAAATAACTATAGTTAAATAAATTAACCACTTTAAACAAAAATTTAAATTTTTGAAAAAATTAAAATACTTTTTAAAAGTTATAAAAATAAGCTTACCTTTCTTTAAAGTATCTAAAAAAGATAAACCTATTGAAAAAAATTTAAAATTATACTTAATTAACTACTTACCTTGTTCAAAAGGGGTCTTACGCCTCCTTTTTACTAGCGTAGAATCTTCAATACTTACCCTCGCGTTGAAACCTGAAAAAAAATCTAAGTGTGCTGCGTGCGCGCAGCCTCTAGCGCGCACGCGGTTCACCTAGGAACCGCCCCCTTCACCGTACCGGAAGTTCCCGTTTCCCGCGCATGCGCAGTGCATGCAGGAAACCGGCACTTCGGGAATGAATACGGGTGAGTACGGACTGTGTACCCACCCGGGAACGGCCGAATTTTTGGGCCAATATCTATTATCGAGTTGTCTTGCTCCAAAACATAAAAATGTTTTAGGGAAGAGTTCAGTCGCATCACAAGCTCACTGAAGCCCTTAGACAACAGGGGAATGTATTACTCGAATTGTGCCACATAATTGTGCAGCTCATACTTAAGTATCTCATTTACTGTCAGTTTCAATTGAGCATAGGTTTTGATATTGAGTAAAACGTGTTGGTTAATGGGACAGGTCCTGTTAGACCCGTAAAGCATGGTAGTTGCGGCAGTAGTGACACAGGAGGCACCACCAAAACCACCTCATACTGGATTCGTACTGTTTTTTCCTACGCTCTGTTACCTACAAAACACAATTATTACAGTTACAGTTAAATTCAGTCTTACAGTCATTTCAAGCGACATTACAGTTTAACATCTAATCAACAAGATAGACTTAAAAGATTCTCCAGATCTCTTTTACTCATATCTGTCTTGTGGATAATTCTTGCTAAACATGATTTCTCCTTAGCCCTCAATTGTCCCAATCCAAATTCCATGTAACTCTCCGCTTTAACTTCAATTTCAATTCATCTAACAGGTACCAGTGTGTTTAAGTCGATTCTGATTGTTTTCATTAATTAGATAGTTTCTCGTTGGAGTATGTGTCAATATTTTAAAAGTTGTCTCACTCTCCTGAGCCACATTAACCATTTCATGTCTTGCTGTTGTCAAGTAACTGAGCATGTCTGAGACCCGTTCTTCAGTGCAAATTCACCATGCATTTCCGGATGGTAATTGCTTCATACGTAACAAATCACATTTGCACACTCATATCGGTATCTCAATATCGTGTCAGATATGCCATCCGATACAAGCCATTCTCGGGCTTTCTGGTAACAAAAGATTGTAGTCGTCTGGAGATCTTTGCTCATCTCCCTCTGCATGGTCCAGATGTCTTGGGTAGTGGCCAGGCTATCAATACAGTTTTCTTAAAAGGTACATAGGCAAGGACACAAATGTCTCCAAGAGAAAGCTATCAATTTACTATTCGTAACTACAAATTCCTGACTTTCACGAGAATGAAAATTTCCATTAATACCAGATTCTATTCCATTCATGAGCATCTGGAGAAACTTTGCTGTCCAATACAATATTGATATCAATAGAAAACATAGATCAAAGTTTTTTGGTGAAACAATTTTTTTTAAAAAACAGCTGCCAGCGGAAAGGATTAACTCCTTTGCAGGTTCATAAGAAGGCGGGGCAAATATTGTCAGACGCAAGCAATAGCGTCACTTCAAGTAAATTTAAAAAAACTTTCCCGATCGAAAAAGACAGTTTGGTTTTCACATTTAAACAAAACAAATCAAACTGCCTTGGAAAATTCACGATAACAACCGCAACACCGAAGTTAAATCTTAGACTGAAACTTAGGCTGCGATTTTGTCGGCGCTCAGAAGGCGGATTTGGAGGCGGGTCCGGAGTTAAAATCAAAATGATTGAAGGCGAGTTGCAAACCCGCCGCCATCCCGCCTCCACGCAACTTTGTTGCAGTGTCAGGTCTGCAAGTCCCGATCAGACCCGACACCAAGTGGCGGGAGAGGCACCTGCAGCTTAAAAGCTGACCTGTAACATGAGTTCACTTTCAGATGCCAGAACTTTGTGTTTTGAGGTTTCGGAACACATTTTACAGGTGTATTGAGCTTGTAAGTGTTTAATCTGAGATCCAGATGCACTGTGACCTCCTTGGAATACCCTCTCCCCACATTCAGTGAGTGCTTATAACATCTCCTCCTCAACTGAGATATATACCAGCGGGATAGGAACCATTTATACCCTCTCATCCTGGTCCTCAGAATCGGAGGAAGAGCAGCCACGGCAGCAGCAGAACCAGGCACAACAGCAGCACCAAAGACAGGAGCGCCAACCTTCTCCTCAGCCACCTGATGCTGCACAGGTCAGAGGACATCAGCACAGGGCTGCACCATGCTGCAGGAGATACCCCCAACATAGGGTTTACAGGCCAAAGATGAGCTTCCTCAACATGAGTGAGCAGCAGTGCCAAAGGAAGCTGAGACTTTCGCGAGAGGTAGTCGCTGACATCTGCACAATGCTGCACCAACACCTGCAGCCCAGAGGAGCGGGTGGACACTCCTTACCAGTGGCTGTCAAAGTCACCACCGCACTCAACTCTGCATCACAGTCCTTCCAGGGATCAGCAGCAGACATTAAGCGGCATCTCCCAGTCGGCCGCACACACTTGCATCACGCAGGTTACCGATGCCCTCTTTTCCAAGTCACACAATTACATCCACTTCTCCATGGATGAAGCAAGTGTTACCGTGCATGCGGTTGGCTTTGCAAATATGGCAAGGGTGCAGGGCGTCGTAGACTGCACACATGTGGCCATTAGGGCATCCCATCACAATCCAGCTGTATTTGTGAACCGTAAGGGCTTCCACTCCCTTAACGTCCAGCTGGTGTGTAACCACAGGAAGAACATTATGCATGTTTGCGCCAAGTTCCCTGGCAGTTGCCATGACTCGTTCATCCTGCAGCAGTCCACTGTGCCTCAGCTGTTCAAACCGCCAACCCAACTGTCCGGATGGCTCCTTGGAGACAAGAGCTATCCCCTGAAGACATGGCTAATGATGCCGATGAGGAGGCCATCAAACAAAGCTGAGGAGCGCTACAATGAGAGCCACATTTCCACCAGAAGCATCATAGAGCAAACCATCGGCTTGCTCAAAATACGATTCAGATGCCTCAACAGATCTGGTGGAGCCCTACAGTACTCACCAGCCAGGGTCTCCAGAATCATCGTGGTCTGCTGTGCCCTGCACAACATCGCACAGCAGTGTGGCTTACCGCTGCCTGAGGAACAAGTGGCTCAGCGCACAGCCTCCTCAGAAGAGGAGGAGGAGGATGAGGCGGCAGATGAGGAAGATCTTGCGGAGGCAGCTGTGCCAGTTCCACCAGCACGCAAGCATATTGCTGGCCGTGAGGCAAGGGATACACTCATCCATGCCAGATTCGCGTAACTTTACGCAGCAAACACATGTGGTTGGCACATGGAAATGAGTGTCTGCCTGAACTTCTTAACACACCATACATCATAGATACATAGATACATAGATACATAGAAGATAGGAGCAGGAGTAGGCCATCCGGCCCTTCGAGCCTGCTCCGCCATTTAAGGAGATCATGGCTGATCCTCCAATTCAGTATCCCGTCCCCGCCTTCTCTCCGTAACCCTTAACCCCTTTTGCCTGTAGAAATACATCTAATTCCCTCTTAAATATATTTAATGAGCTGGCGTACACTGCCCTCTGTGGCAATGAGTTCCACAGGTTCACCACCCTCTGAGTGAAGAAATTCCCCCTCATTTCTGTCCTAAATGGTTTAGCCCTTATCCTTAAATTATGTCCTCTAGTTCTGTTCTCACCCGCCAAGGGAAACATTCCTTCTGCATCTAGTCTGTCTAGACCTGTCAGAATTTTATACACTTCTATGAGGTCCCCTCTCAATCTTCTAAACTCCAGTGTGTACATCCCTAAACTACATAGTCTCTCCTCATAGGTCAATCCCGCCATTCCTGGTATCAGCCTGGTGAATCGCCGCTGCACCCCCTCCATGGCAAGAACATCTTTCCTCAGATGAGGCGACCAAAACTGTACACAGTACTCGAGGTGTGGTCTCACCAGTGCCCTGTACAGCTGCAGCAAGGTATCCCTGTTCCTGTATTCCAACCCTTTTGCTATGAAGGCCAGCATACCGTTTGCCTTCTTGATCGCCTGTTGCACCTGCATGCTCGCCTTCAGTGACTGGTGTACAAGAACACCCAGGTCTCTCTGTACTTCCCCCTCTCCCAATTTATTGCCATTTAAATAATAATTTGCCCTCCCGTTCCTGCACCCAAGGTGGATAACTTCGCACTTGTCCACATTATAGTGCATCTGCCATTTATCCGCCCAATCACCCAGTCTGTCCAAATCGCTCTGGAGCTTCCTGGTCTCCTCCTCTGAGCCCACCCCCCCTCCTAGTTTAGTGTCGTCTGCAAATTTGGAAATGCTGCATCCGACTCCCTGATCCAGGTCATTAATGTAAATTGTGAACAGCTGGGGACCCAGGACAGATCCCTGTGGTACCCCACTTGTTACTGCCTGCCATTCAGAAAATGAGCCGTTTATTCCAACTCTCTGTTTTCTATCTGACAGCCAGTTCTCTATCCACGTCAATACTTTCCCCTTTATCCCATGAGCTTCAATTTTCCCTGCTAATCTTTTATGTGGGACCTTATCGAAGGCCTTTTGGAAGTCCAGGTACACCACATCTACTGGCTCTCCCCCATCTATTTTACCAGTTACTCCCTCAAAAAATTCCAATAGATTAGTCAAGCACGATTTACCCTTTGTAAATCCATGTTGACTCTGTCCTATCCTGTCCCCATTTGCTAAGTGCTCCGCTATTTCATCCTTAATGATGGACTCCAGCATTTTGCCCACAACTGATGTAAGGCTTACAGGTCTGTAATTACCTGCTTTTTCCCTACCCCCCTTTTTGAATAGTGGGGTAACGTTAGCTACCCTCCAATCCATGGGCACTGTTCCCGAGTCTAATGAATTCTGAAAAATCATACTTAGTGCATCCGCTATCTCTAGGGCCACCTCCTTCAGTACCCTAGGATGCATGTTATCAGGCCCTGGGGATTTGTCCGCCTTCAATCCCTTTAGCTTCCTTAACACCATATCCTTAGAGATATTGACTTGCGTCAGTTCCTCCTTTGCAAATGTCCCTATTTTTCCCGATATCCCAGGGAGGTTTTTTGTGTCTTCCTTCGTAAAGACTGACCCAAAGTATGCATTTAGTTGGTCTGCCATTTCCTTATTTCCCGTTATATATTCCCCCGTATCTGACTGCAATGGGCCAACTTTGGTTTTCACCAGTCTTTTCCTCTTGATATACTTATAAAAGCTTTTGGAGTTAGTTTTTATATTTTCCGCCAGCTTGCTTTCGTAAGCTATTTTGCCCCTCTTGATTAAGCCCTTTGTCCTCCTTTGCTCTATCTTAAACTGTTCCCAATCTTCCGCTCTGGCGCTTTTTTTGGCTATTTTATACGCCCTATCTTTGGATTTTATGCTGTCTCTAATTTCCCCTGTTATCCACGGTTGAGTCACCTTTTTAGATTTCCTTTTATGCCAGATTGGTATAAACAATTTTTGCAATTTTGTCATTCTATCTTTAAATGCTTGCCATTGTTTATCTACCTCCAGTCCTCCCAGGAACGTTGTCCAATCAGACCTACTCAGTTCCCGTCTAATGGCATCATAATTCCCCTTGTTTAAATTCAGGACCTTAGTATCTGAGTCAATTTCTTCGCTCTCCATTTCGAGTGAGAAATCGATCATGTTATGATCGCTCTGACCCAAGGGTCCCCGTACAACAAGATTACTAATTAGTCCCTTCTCATTGCACAGTACCCAGTCCAATATAGCCTGTTCCCGAGTTGGTTCCTCGACATATTGATCCAGATAACCATCCCTTAAACACTCAAGGAATTCCTCCTCCTCATTATTTTTACTGATTAGGCTATTCCAATCTATATGTTGTAGCGAATAATGTGAATAGATTTTGTCTGGGTTTAAATTGTGAATTCTGGGAGATTCTCTCATTGCTAACTTACCTGACGAAGGAGCGACAGCTCCGAAAGCTTGTAAAATTAAATAAATCTGTTGGACTATAACCTGGTGTTGTGCGACTTCTCATTTTTGTCCACCCCAGTCCTACGCCGGCATCTCCACATCATGAATCTATATGTAAGTTAAAGTCACCTATGATGACAGCTGTGCTCTTATTGCACGCTTCTCTAATTTCCCTCGTGATGCCCTCCCCAACCTCTATTTTACTATTTGGAGGCCTATATACCACTCCTATTAATGTTTTTCGCCCCTCGCTATTTCTTAGCTCCACCCATATAGATTCTGTATTAACTGAGTTAATATCCTTCCTTTCAATTGCATTTATCCCTTCTTTTACCAGCAATGCTACCCCTCCTCCCTTTCTTTTTCGTCGATCCTTCCTAAATACTGAATACCCCTGTATGTTAAGCTCCCAGCCCTGCTCACCCTGCAACCATGTTTCCGTAATCCCAATTAGATCATAATTATTAACCTCTATTTCCACAGCTAATTCATCTACCTTGTTCCTGATGCTTCTCGCATTAAGGTATAAAACCCTCAGGCTTTTTTTATGCTCACATTTTTTATGAATTAGTTTGGCCCTTTGTTTTTTGTTCCTCACTCTTTTACCATTTATTTCTGTCTGCCTTTCACTTTCCTCTATTTCACTACATAGGTTTCTAGCCCCCTGCCATACTAGTTTAAATGCTCCCGAACTGCTTTATCAAAAATTACCCCGAGAACATCAGTTCCATCTTTGCACAGGTGTAGACCGTCCCTTTTGTATAGGTCACACCTACCACAAAACTGGTTCCAATGCCTCAAAAATTTAAAACCCTCCCTCTTACACCACTGCTCAAGCCACGTATTTAGCCTAACTATCCTGTTCTCTGTACTCTTACTAGCACGTGGCACTGGTAGTAATCCAGAGATTACTACCTTCGAGGTCCTACTTTTTAGCTTGGCTCCTAACTCCCTAAATTCTACTTGTAGGACCTCTTCCCTTTTTTTAGCTACGTCGTTGGTACCAACATGTATCACGACAACTGGCTGTTCCCCCTCCCCCTCCAGAATGTTCTGCACCCGCGCCGAGACATCCTTGACCCTTGCACCAGGGAGGCAACATACCATCCTGGAGTCTCGGTCGCGACCACAGAAACCCCTATCTATTCCCCTTACAATCGAATCCCCTATTACTATAGCCCTGCCACTCTTTTTCCCTCCCTTCTTTGCAACAGAGCCAGTCATGGTGCCATGAGCCTGGCTGCTGGTGCCTTCCCCCGATGAGTCATCCCCCCCGACAACAGCACCTAAGGCGGTGAACCTGTTGCTAAGGGAGACAACCCCAGGGGATTTCTGCACTACCTTCCTGCCCTTGCTCTGCCTTTTGGTCACCCATGTACTATCTACGCTGGCCTTAACCTGCGGTGTGACCAACTCACTAAATGTGTTATCCACAACCCTCTCAGAATCGTGGATGCTCCAAAGTGAGTCCATCCGCAGCTCAAGGGCCGTCATGCGGTACCACATGAGCTGCAGCTGGACACACTTCCCGCACACATGGTTGTCAGGGACACAGGAAGCGTCCCTGATTTCCCACATGTTACAGGAGGAGCATGACACAGGTCCGAGCTCTACTGCCATGACTTAACCCTTATATTACTTTTTAATTTTCTAGTTTTAGTTTATTTATTGACTTTTGTTGTCATCTCTACAATAAACTGTGGTTTCCTATTATTCTCACCACCATCATTACAGATGAAAGGCCCCCTGACCCCGCACTGTGCAACTTCCATTTCTGAGCACACACAGGCCAACTCTTTCAATCTTTGACATCGCATTTCTTTAATACAATTGAAATAACGATGAAAAACTTAACTTTGTATAATCTCAAAACACCCAAGTGACTACCCTTGTGACTATTTGTGTGTTAACTTTCTCTTACGCGTGCTTCTACATGGTGCTTCCCCTGTGGCTTCCGCAGATGTAGAGGCACCTTGCTCACTTCTCTTCTGCGCCTGCTTAGACGCCTTTGGCGGGCGTCCTCTAGGTTTGGGAGCCTGGGAGGGCTCCGCAACAGTCTGCTCCTCCTGCGGCTGTGCAGGTGCTGAGACGGCCATCTCAGTTGGGTGAGGAATCTGGGGCTCTGACCGAGGGCTCCGCAGTGGCATGGGAGTGTGAGCACTTGGAGAGGAGCCCACACTTCCTTGTTGTCGACCACCAACATCCCTCACATGGGTCACCTGCACTTCACTGCTAGCAAGTAGCTGGAGAGCACCTTGCTGCACATCAGTGAGGCCATGAGGACCCAATTCTGTGCTGACATTCCTCATAACAAGGACATCAATGCACCTCTGGTTTCACTCCTCAATAGATGCCCATCTATCCTCCGTAGATGACCAGCTATTTTGAAGAGTCACCATGTTCATTTGCATCTGGCGATTTATGTCCTCCATGGAGGTTGCCATACTTTCCATGGCAGCTACATTCGCCATTGCTTGCTCCACGGCATTGCTCATGTTTGAGATGGACTCCTCCATTCTCTGCACACTCGCAGTTACAGTGATTGCAAACGCTGTCAGAGCCTCCTGCACTTGTTCCTGAAGCTCCAGCACCGCTATCTTTCTGGATGGCCCCAGAGGCACAGCGTCCACATGCAGCTGAGCAGAGCTAGGAGTGTCCAGCGCCCTCCAATGAGGAGTCTCCTCTGCTGTCCCTGTCTTCACCATCTGCTGATGCTCACTTGTGAGCTGTGATACACCAGGTGACAACACTACTCTATCTCACAGAGGACCCACCGAGGTGTGCGTCTCTGCGCTGGTGCTGGGTGTGCTCAATTCTGCTGATGCTGCTCCCTCAGAGGCTGCAACTTCCTCTGAGGAGTTGTCCGGCTTTTCCTCCTGGACAGTGGGCAGGGGGCTCTCGATGGTCCTGTGAGAGAGTAAAGGCATGAGTTAGACATGTGATATTTAGATAGCAGACACATCGAATTGTGCAGATGATCAGAACTCAATCTGTATGAACATCAGATGCCATATTAGTCACTCATGAAATCTAAATGAGAGGGTTGCAAATCTGTTCTGTCACCAGCTTGCTCTACTGCTCCTCTGCACCTCCAACGATCTTGATAGCAGCCCCTCAGCATTGGTTAAATGTGCCACGGAAGGTGGCCCTCCTCCTGTCCTCCCCCTCTCCCTCTTATTATCGGCTCTCTTTTCCTGCAATGAGGGAGACAAGTGGAGTTTGAGCGAGAATGTTGGAGTGAGTGCAGAGAATCCATAGCATAGATGCTTAGAGGGAGGCAAAGCTGGAGTGAGGTTCCAATACCAAGGGCCCTCCCTCTGCATTGTTAGTTGTTGTCATTGCATAACAGTGATAGCGAGTGTGAGGGGTGCATTGTAGAATGGTGAAGTGATTCTGTACATAGAGAGAGAGGGATGTTTAAGGGTGCAAGGGATGTAAGGATAAGTTGGGATGTCCAGGAGTAGGTTGACAATGCAGAGTGCTGGTGATGAGAGGAGATGGGGAGCAGATTGAAGGTAAGTGTGATGTTATACTCAGTTTTGCTGAGAGTAGCAGATCATTGAACCTTTTCCTGCACTGAACCCAGATGCGTGAACACAAAGACCTGGCGCTAACCTCCTCAGCAATCTGCAGCCAGGCTGCCTTGGTTTGCTGAGGAGGCTTCCTCTGTCCAGTGGAGGGAAACAGAACCTCCTTGGGCCCTCTTATTCCCTCCACAAGAGCATGGAGGGAGTCACCATCAAATCAGGGAGAAGCCTTGGTTCTTGAAGCAGTCATCTCGCAAACAATACCACTGAGAAGCATCAGAAAGTGAATAAAACCCAAAGGCTGCATGCGCCTCTTAAATGCAGCTGAATCGAAGACGTCAGCAGAGGCGAGCAGCAGGCCAGAACCCACTGATTGGGCCGGGTAACGTGCACAGTGGGCTTAATAAGCCCAGTTAACTCAAAATCCTTATTGCAGTGCGGCTGAAACAAACAGCGGGACCAGAACCCGCCGAGCAGCGAACCCGCCTCCGATGGCAAAATCGCGGCCTTATTCTTTTGTTAAACAAACTTGTTTGGTTTTCCTCAGCTTTTAGCTTCGAAACATTCATACAGACTTTTTGTTTTACAAGGGACACTACACTGAAAGTAGAAATCTTTCCTTTTCTCCTTTCTTTATTTCATCTTATCCTTTTTCCCATAAGCCAATTATCAGTTTCTGATGTTTTCTGCTGAATCTCATTCGGTACTGACTACTGCCACTGGGAATCTGGGAGAGCAGGGTGGGTGTTTCCCGAACCACCAGGGCACACGCTGGGGTGACTGAGTTGAGTTTGCGATAGTCAATAGTCATCCGATAGTCATCCGGTTTTCTAACCGACCAAACTGGAGAGCTGGTCGTGAACGTGCCTTTGTGAACAACACCCTGCTTTAGCTCCAAGGGAAGGGATCCTTGTATAGTTGTCTGAGTTGAATTGTCAAAGCCCGATAAAACTTGGGGCACGCCCTTTGTAGGATCGGGTTGGGGATCGTGAATGATGGTAGCGGAGGAGCCGGAGTCGACTAACATTAATTGTTGACAGCCTCCAGAATCAACAGTGCGGATTACCGGTCTCTCACCACCATCGTATCGTAGCGGGGAAGTTACCTCCACCTGAGACGCCTGTGGGAGTCACAGGGGAGGTGGAAACGAATCCGTTGACTCGAGTTGCTGATGCGCCGCAGCAACCGGTCAGGTTCTCAGTCCGATGGTCAAAGCCTCTATGGCTGCCTCGATTCTCTCCAGTCGCTGTTCGACCGGGTTGGGGTCTGCTTGCCTTGGGGGGTTGTTGTTGCATTGACGGGCATAGTGGCCTAGACGGTGGCAGATGTAGCAATGCACCGAGGCACCTTTTCCTGGCATGGGAGTTTTGGACGGCCCTGACTTTGGGTTAGGCAGCGGGCCTTCGACGGCCGCTACTGTAGCTTTAGCAGGTGTCCCAGGGATATTGCCACGGGTCTGATCCAAAGCAGTTCTGGCATGGGTGCTTACTTGTTCCCCCAGAGTGTCTTTGGAGAAGTAACCAATGGGTGGAGGCTGTTCAAAAAAAGGGTTTTGAAGCCCGGGGAGTTAAAGTAGTACCCTCTACCACCCCTGGTGCGCTGGAAAATGTCATGGAGTTTATGCACAAAGGCATTCGGGCTTTCGGTAGGGCCTTGTTTGGTGCTAGTTAGGACCTGGTAGAAGTCGATACCCTTCTCCCCTAGTGCTTGGCATAGTTTTACCTCAATATCCTCTATCACGCCAAACACCAGAATGTCCTGATCCATTTCTTGTTTTAATTCTGAGGAACTCGCAGCCAGGTCCCCTTCTAGTTCTGGGTGGGTGATTATAAAAATCTTCCAATGCTGCCTGAGGTCGAGGAGGCTGGTGTTCATGTCCACCGTCCCTAGGTCATCCTTTAGTACCCTGACCTCAACGGTGGAACGGGACCTTTGCGTGGTGGTGGTGACCGTTTTCCCATGGTCATTAGTTGTCGAGGAGAAGGATTGGACGCCTTCCACCTCCTCTTCAGTCTGGTGCTGAGGCTGATGGGCAGCATTGTCCCGAGTGACCACACACACTGCTATTGCCTTGTTTGCTTCGCCATCCTTGTACGGTGGAGGCGGAGCAGAGGGAGCAGAGGGAGTGGGGTCCTCAGCTATATTGTCCCAGCAAAGGCCGGGATCTTTCGGTTTGATTTTGAAGACAGCAGCCACCACTGCCCGTTGTTGGCTGATTTGTGCCTGCAGCTGTTGGATTTTTTTCTAAGCACGGGCCATGGTCTGCTTCAGGGGAGGCAGTGGTTTGGCGCCTGTATAATACCCTTAACGCACCCCTTGCATCCTCTAACTCCTCACACAATCTGCTGTTTTAGATTTAAGACCCTAGTTTCGGATTTAACTAAATCACTTTCAAAATCAGTA
Organism: Squalus acanthias; assembly: GCA_030390025.1. NCBI lineage: Eukaryota > Metazoa > Chordata > Chondrichthyes > Squaliformes > Squalidae > Squalus > Squalus acanthias. Next base: position 89,844,089 of record CM059426.1, read on the forward strand.
TAAAATTCTATCATATTATGGTCACTCTTCCTTAAAGGACCCTTTACTACAAGGTTATTAATTAACCCTTTCTCGTTGCACAATATGTAAATGAATCCAGTGAAAATGGGGTGCTATATATAAAAGAGATTGTAAGAACAAGAAATAGGAGCAGGAGTAGGCCATTTGGCCCTTCGAGCCTGCTCCGCCATTCAATAAGATCACGGCTGATCTTCTTCCTCAACTCCACTTTCCTGCACTATCCCCATATCCCTTGATTACCTTAATATTCAAAAATCTATCGATCTCTGTCTTGAATATACTCAACTGACTGAGCCTCCACAGCCCTCTGAGGTAGAGAATTCCAAAGATTCACCACCCTCTGAGTGAAGAAGTTTCTCCCCATCTCGGTCCTAAATGGCCAACCCCTTATTCTGAGACTGTGACCCTTGGTTCTAGACTCTCCAGCCAAGGGAAACATCCTCCCTGCATCTACCCTGTCAAGCCCTGTAAGAATTTTGTATGTTTCAATGAGATCACCTCTCATTCTTCTAAACTCTAGAGAATATAGGCCTAGTCTACTCAATCTCTCCTCATGGGACAATCCCCCCATCCCAGGAACCAGTCTGGTGAACCTTCGTTGCACTCCCTCTAGTGCAAGTATATCCTTCTTTAGGTAAGGAGACCAAAACTGTACACAATACTCCAGGTGTGGTCTCACCAGGGCCCTATATAATTGCAGTAAGACATCTTTACTCTTGTACTCAAATCCTCTTGTAATAAAGGCCAACATACCATTTGCTTTCCTAATTGCTTGTTGTACCTGCATGTTAACTTCCAGTGATTTGTGTACAAGGACAGCCAGGTCCCTCTGAACACCAACATTTCCCAATCTCTCACCATTTAAAAAATACTCTGCTTTTCTACTTTTCCTACCAAAGTGGATAACTTCACATTTCTCCACATTATATTCCATTTGCCATGTTCTTGCCCACTCACTTAGCTTGTCTATATCCCCTTGAAGCCTCCTTGCATCCTCCTCACAACTTACATTCCCACCCAGCTTTGTATCATCAGCAAACTTGTATATATTACATTTGGTCCCTTCATCCAAATCATTGATGTAGATTGTGAATAGCTGAGGCTCAAGCACTGATCCTTGCGCACCCCACTAGTTACAGCCTGCCAACCCAAAAATGACCCGTTTATTCCTACTCTCTGTTTTCTGTCCGTTAACCAATCCTCAATCCATGCTAGTGTATTACCCCCAATCCCATGAGCCCTAATTTTGTTTAATAACCTCTTGTGTGGCACCTTATCGAATGTCTTCTGAATATCCAAATACACCACATCCACTGGTTCCCCCTTATCTATTCTATTAGTTACAACCTCAAAAAACTCTAATAGATTCGTCAAACATGATTTCCCTTTCATAAATCTGTGTTGACTCTGCCCAATCCTATTATTATTTCCTAAGTGCCCTGTTACCACGTCCTGAATAATAGATTTCAGCATTTTCCTGCTATTGCTGTCAGGCTAACTGGTCTGTAGTTCCCCGTTTTCTCTCTCCCTCCTTTCTTAAATAGTGGGGTTATATTTGCTATCTTCCAATCTGCGGGAACCATTCTAGAATCTATGTAATTTTGGAAAATGACAACCAATGCATCCACTATCTCTATAGCCACCTCTTTCAAAACCCTAGGATGTAAGCCATCAGGTCCAAGGGATTTATTGGCTTTCAGTCCATTACTTTCTCCAGTACTACTTCTTTACCAATGCTAATTTCTTTCAGTTTCTCATTCTCGCTCGACCCTTGGTTCTCCACTATTTCCGGGAAGTTTTTGCGTCTTCTTCCGTGAAGACAGATACAAAGGGCTGGATTTTGTCTTGGGGTCGGGTTGGGGTCGTGTCATCCGCATTTCGTGTTCCCCCCCGAGTCCAGATTAATGTGGATGAATGATGCAATTTTCACTTAATTGGGCAATTGAGTTCCAGCATGTGGGAACCCATGAACTAATTAGTGGTTTCAGTCTGAAAGTCGCCTCTGATGATGTCATCATTGCTGACTGTCTGGTCTCAGAGACTGCCTGGCTGTTGGTGAGAGAGGACCTGCCTGGCTTTTGCTGTGAGTGGACCTGGATGCAAAATGGAGATGGAGAGAGAGAGAGAATGAATTTTTTTGCATCCAAGTCCTCTCACAGCAAAGGCCATACAGTCTGTGAAGAAATTCAATGCAGCAGCATCAGAGGCGACTTTCAGACTTAATACTACCTTCATCACATCTCCGTTGTAATAGTGGACCTGAAGCTGATAGTCAGCTATCCACTTGTGCTCCCGCCAGGTTTCACTGGAGTGTTTCAAACCAGGCGTACTTCACGTCGGAAAAGGGTTAAACTAGCTAAAACGTTTCAAAATGGCATTACAGAGCCAATTTAGGGCTTGTTAAGGGCTTTAATGACCTCTCCCGCCTCTTGGAAGCGGGACGGAGTCGGGAACCCCGCGACTGATTTTATCAAAATTGCATGGAGGCGGGATGGAGTCGGGATAGGGTCGGGACCCCCGACCCCGCAAATTTAACCCCCCACACGCCTCCAAACCCGACTCCACGGGTCATTCAAAATCCAGCCCAAAGTATTTGTTTAATTTCTCTACCATTTCCTTATTCCCCATTATAATTTATCCTGTCTCAGCCTGTAAGGGACCCACATTTACTTGCACTAATCTTTTCCTTTTTTACATACCTATAGAAGCTTTAATAGTCTGTTTTTATGTCTCTCGCTAGTTTATTCTCATATTCTATTTTCCCTTTCTTTATCAATTTCTTGGTCCTCCTTTGCTGAATTCTAAAATCCCTCCAATCCTCAGGCTTACTACTCTTTTTGGCAACATTATAAGCCTCTTCCTTTGATCTAATACTATCTTTAACATCTCTTGTTAACCCCGGTTGGACCACTTTTCCTGTGGGGTTTTTGTGCCTTAAAGGAATGTATATTTGATCAAGATTCTTCCCTCAACCAGTACCACCAAAAGAAGATTGTCTGATCTTTGATTTGTTGTGTACAAATTGCCTGCCACCTTTGCCTTCAAAACAACAGTGACTTCACGTCAAATGTAATCCATTGGATGTAAATGCTTTCGGGTATCCTGAGGATGTGATAAGGTGCTTTATAATTGCAAATTCTTTCCCGCATTTAAAAATAAATGTATAGGCTGTAAAAACAGTCCTTGTCTATTGTCATATTTTCTGCATCATATTTAAGCATTACTAAGATTGAGTCTTAATGTGGCACATCCAGTGTCCCTTTGTGAACAGTACTGGAGATGATGGAAGAGGTTCTAGAACATCATAATTGTTCCAATCGTCATTAAATTAGGAAGGTAGCAAATTCTTCATCTTCACCACCTGAGCAGTACTCTGACGGAGTGTATCACCTGCCTATTGTCAAACCTACCTGATTTCTATTCCATTGAAATCAGTGGAGTGAAATTCATGTGGATTCCACTCTGCCAGATTACAGCCCAAGCAGAGAAATCAAAAATGTACCCTGCTGTTCATACATGAAGATTGTTCTTACAAAGTTTTCTCATTATATTTACTAGTATTTGCCAAATGTTGTGCAATAATTACCATAGTCTGTTTATCTGAATAGGATAATCAGAAATATGCCACATATTCACAAGGATGAATTTCAGTTACTTCAGCTTATTTTATTTTGTACCAATGTGAAACATGCCTGGATTCTGAATGTACACAGAAGCAGCCAGGTATGTGCTGGAAATATTGCTTTTTGCAACAAACAGCATTGATTTTAAGGCTCTGAGATTAAAATAAGGCATTTTTTGTTTTAGTTTTATGGTAAAACCGCATCTGCTTAAAAACTTGGTTTGCATACTTCTCCAGGCTATTACTGTGGGCTTACCAGATGGAACACGTGGAGTATCCATTATTTGTAGAAAAATGTTGTTTAAATCAAATGAGATAAAGCATAAAGATTTTGTAAGTGCATAATGAAATGAGCAGCTGCTCCAAGTAATTGTCATTATGCTCTAATAACAGTTATGAAAAGTTATTCATATGCTTCCACTTTGGTTAGACTCATATTTCTAGCGTACTTTAAGAATGGAAATAAAGCTAGGAAAAAACAGTGACTAAAATGCAAGGAATACAGTTCTGTGTAGTAAGAAAATTTAAAGCAGCTGATTTAAGCACAGCTAGACAAAATATTATCTTTCCACAATGGAGTGCCTCCTTTGTCAGCTTGAAGATAACTCAATAAAAGATCTGAAATGAAATTGAATGTGGCAGCTATACGTAAGTTCAGAACAAGTTCAGGATTCATGTCAGGAAGCACTTCTTCAAGCAACGAATGATTAATAACCAGAATAGCCCTCTGCGTGGAGCATTGGAGGCAAACATTGTGGAATTATTCACAAGCCATTTGGAAACGTGAAGGTTGGGATATGTGTTACTATAGAAAGGTGAGCTAGATGAACTGAATGGTCTTCCTCATCTGTCCTTATTGCTATGAATAAGAGACTCTTCCATTCCTCGGAGCAACTGATCAGTCTGCTCCCTTCGCTGATCCTGGAACTTTTAGAAACATAGAAGATAGGAGCAGGAGTAGGCCATTCAGCCCCTCGAGCCTGTTCTTCCATTTAATGAGATCATGGCTGATCATCCAAATTCAGTACCCTGTCCCTGCTTTCTCCCCATCCCTTGATCCCTTTAGCCTTAAGAAATATATCTAACTCCTTCTTGAATATATTTAATGAATTGGCCTCAACTGCCTTCTGTGGTAGAAAATTCCATAGGTTCACCACTCTCTGGGTGAAGAAATTCCTCCTCATCTCAGTCCTAAATGGCTTACCCCTTATCCTTAGACTGTGACCCCTGGTTCTGGACTCCCCCGCCATCGGGAACATCCTTCCTGCATCTAGTCTGTCTAGTCCTGTTAGAATTTTATAAGTTTCAATGAGATCCCCTCTCATTCTTCTAAACTCTAGCGAATATAAGCCCAATCGACCCAATCTCTCCTCATATGACATTCCTGCCATCCCAGGTATCAGTCTGGTGAATCTTCGCTGCACTCCCTCCATGGCAAGAACATCCTTCCTCAGATAAGATGACCAAAACTGCACACAATACTCAAGGTGTGGTCTCACCAAGGCCCTGTACAACTGCAGCAAGACATCCTTGCTCCTGTACTCGAATCCTCTCGTTATGAAGGCCAATATACCATTTGCCTTCTTAACTGCCTGCTGCACCTGCATGCTTACCTTCAGCGACTGTTGCACAAGGACACCCAGGTCTCGTTGCACTTCCCCTTCTCCCAATCTATTGCCGTTCAGATAATAATCTGCCTTCCTGTTTTTGCCACCGATGCCTCCGATGCCTTTTCCAACTTCCGCCATTGCGCTCTGATTCTTTCTACCCACCATCTTCTTTGTACTGTGTCTCTTTTAATGGGCCAGATTTTGCTGTAGCAGGGTATCTAATGGCATCTGCCATTAGTTAGTCTTGGCCCTGCACCCGTCAGCTCAAAGAAATTTTGCCCACTAAGTTGCTGGAAGTGCGAGTTGATAACAGCACAGCGAGGGAAACAGGACATCTGGGACCTGATTGAACAGGGCAACCAACAGGGTATCTCCTAAACCTATCAGATTCAAGGATTGGGAAATTAACACAGGAAGGACTGAGAAGGAGGGTGATTTAAAGGGGGTGAATTCAATGTCAAATCAGGTACAGAAAGAGACATAAAAAGAGGGAAAGAAAGACTGTATTAAGAGAGGGAAAAAAGAGTCAAAGGAAAAGTAAGATTTTTTAAAAATTTGACATTTTTAAAATCTCCTAAAACAATTCACAACCTGAAGGCATGAGACTTCACACTTATAATAGTTAATTTTCAGTGCTAGAGAGGTTGATCGGCAGTCACTAACACGTAACACCTCATTAAAAAGGTACTTAAGCTCGTAATTACTAGCCCTGAATATCTGTGATGGGCTTACTTCGTATCTACCGTGCAAATACAGCAACTTCATAACATTCATTGCATGTCAATCGCGAGGCAGATAGTGGAATGCCATTTTTCCAAAGCTAACGGCAGAGCGGTACAACTCGGACAGCAACATTTAGATATTGGCATTTAATCACGCATCTGCTCCTCGCCTGAAGTAGCTGTATCATTTACGCATAAATAACGGCGACGCCATTAGCCTCACCGTTACTTTGACAGCAAAATCTCGCCCAAAATCTTTAGTCAGCTCAAAAATATCACAATAAATAATTGCAAATGAACACAGAGAAAAGGCAAACATATGTAAGAGCCTCGGCCATTCAGCTGAACAGCTGAACATTTTGCTCTTCTTTTGTTCTATTGTTTATGACCTTAACCTGTCAGAGGAGCAAAATGTATTGTCTAAATTTCACATCATTATGCCTATCTTTCAGGCGTGAACCAGGTGCAACAGTGACGAATTTACAGTGCATCGGCCCATGTCCAGTTTGCGCGTGGGTCAGAGACACTACCATAGAATCATAAAAAGTTACAGCACGGAAGGAGGCCATTTCGGCCCATTGTGTCCGCGCCGGCCAACAAAGAGCTATCCAGCCTAATCCCACTTCCCAGCTCTTGGTCCGTAGCCCTGCAGGTTAGAGCATCCCAAGTGCACATTCAAGTACTTTTTAAATGTGGTTAGGGTTCCTACCTCTACCACCCTTTCAGGCAGTGAGTTCCAGACCCCCACAACCCTCTGGGTGAAGAAATTTCCCCTCAAATCCCCTCTAAACCTTCTACAAATTACTTTAAATCTGTGCCCCCAAGTTTTTGACCCCAAGCTAAGGGAAACAGGTCCTTTCTATCCACTTTATTTATGCCCCTCATAATTTTATACACCTCTAATAAGGTCTCCTCTCAGCCTCCTCTGTTCCAAGGAAAACAGACCCAGCCTATCCAGTCTTTCCTCATAGCTAAGATTCTCTACTCCTGGCAACATTCTTGTAAATCTCCTTTGTACACTCTCTAGTGCAATCACATCTTTCCTGTAATGTGGTGACCAGAACTGCATGCAGTACTCTAGCTGAGGCCTAACTAGTGTTTTATACAGTTGAAGCATAACCCCCCTGCTCTTGTATTCTATGCCACGGCTAATAAAGGCAAGCATTCCGTATGCCTTCTTAACCACCTTATCTACCTGGCCTGCTACCTTCAGGGATCTGTGAACATGCACTCCAAGGTCCCTTTGTTCCTCTACACTACTCAGTGTCCTACCATTTAATGTGTATTCCCTTTCCTTGTTAGCCCTCCCAAAATGCATTACCTCACACTTCTCCAGATTGAATTCCATTTGCCACTGTTCTGCCCACCTGACCAATTTATTGCTATCTTCCTGCAGCCTACAGCTTCCTTCTTCATTATCAACCACACAGCCGATTTTAGTATCATCTGCAAACTTCTTAATCATACCCCCTATATTCAAGTCTAGATCATTGATATATACCACAAAAAGCAAGGGATCTAGTACTGAGCCCTGTGGAACCCCACTGGAAACAGCCTTCCAGTCACAAAAACACCCATCAACCATTACCCTCTGCTTCCTGTCTCCGAGCCAGATTTGAATCCAACTTGACACTTTGCCCTGGACCCCATGGGCTTTTAACTTCGTGACCAGTCTGCCATGTGGAACCTTATCAAAAGCCTTGCTAAAGTCCATATACACTACATCAAACGCACTACCCTCATCAACCCTCCTTGTTATCTCCTCAAAAAATTCAATCAAGTTTGTCAGACACGACCTTCCCTTAACAAATCCGTGCTGACTATCCTTGATTAATCCGTGTCTTTCTAAATGAAGATTTATCCTGTCCTTCAGAATTCTTTCCAATAATTTTCCCACCACCGAGGTTAGGCTGACTGGCCTGTAATTACTCGGTCTATCCTTTTCTCCTTTTTTAAACAAGGGTACCACATTAGTAGTCCTCCAGTCCTCCGGCACCACACCTGAAGCCAGAGAGGATTGGAAAATGATGGTCAGTGCCTCTGCTATTTCCTCTTTTGCTTCGCTTAACAGCCTGGGATACATTTCATCCAGGCCTGGGGATTTAGCCACTTTTAAAGCTGCTAAAACCCTTAATACTTCCTCTCTCACTATGTTTATTTCATCCAATATTTCACAGTCCTCCCCCCTGATAGCAATGTCTGCTTCGCCCCTCTCCTTTGTGAAAACACACGCAAAGTATTCATTAAGAACTCTACCGATGTCTCCCGCCTCCACACACAGATTATCCTCATGATCTCTAATAGGCCCTACCCTTTCTTTAGTTATCCTCTTACTCTTAATATATTTATAAAACATCTTTGGGTTTTCCTTGATTTTACTTGCCAAGAATTTTTCATGCTCTTTCTTTGCTTTCCTAATATCCTTTTTAATTGCACCCCTGCACTATGGCTGCGATTTCGCCTACCGAGGCCGGTCTGGGGCAGCCGGGGTCAGTAGCACGGTCCCAGCCCACTACCTGCTCCAGCCCGCTCTGTTGAAGTGATTTTATGATGATTGGGCTTGTTAAGTCTGCCCAGCGAGGTTCCCGGCCAATTAAAAGGAAGCGAGTCTGATGACGTCATTTGATGACGCGTCATCAACCGGTTTCCTTAGGGGGGCCATGTCCACATTCATTTTGACAGTTGTGCTGTCAGCGTTCTACAGCATTGAGGTGCTGCAAACAATGAGAAGCACAAAGGTGCACGGCTGCACCCAGGCTCTCCCATGACTCTCTCTATATGCTTATGGAGGGAGTCACAGCACGCAGGGAGGTTTTCTTCCCTTCCAATGGGTGGAAGAGACCTCCCCAGGAGATCAACACAGCTTGGTTGCACATTGCACAGGAGGGCACAAGCAGGGATGTCGTCAGGAGGACCTGGGTGCAGTGGCGTGAACCTTTCAATGATCTCAGTAGATCACGAAATGTTACTGCCAAGCCACACTCAACCTCATCCTGCCGTGCCACTCATCACATCCCCACCACTCTGCCTTCCCTACCCTACTCCTGCACATCCTTACTCACACCAACTTACCTTGCACCTCCACCCATCCCTCTCTATCTACATTATCACTTACCCATCTCACTAGCCACCCCTCACACTCACCCTCATCCTAGTGCAATCATACCAACTAACAACACTCAAGGGTAGGCACTTGGGTGCTTTTGCCAATGTTCATGTAAAGTTTCGTTAATGTGCTGTCAAACATTGAAATCTTTATTTTCAATACTTTGCGTTCTTGGACAGATTTGTGTGCACCTTTGGAAGTGGCTTAGTGAGTTGCAGTGAATGGTGAGACATAAGGGTAACCCCCCCCCCCTCCCCTCGCAATGGTGACGAGTGTGAAAGGAATGGCTTGGGCATTGTAGGGATACTTTATGGGGTTGGTGTGAGGTGGTGCCAACCTGGCGCATCATGTGGCAGCCAGGGTATGCAGCGTCAAGTGAAGTAAATGTGGCCATGGTGATTCCATCCCTGGTGTCCCAGGCAGAAATGTGGTCAGGTGCTGATGCCCTGTGTCCTGTGCAGCATCAGTTGATTGTGGAGAAGGTTGGTGTTGATGTTGGTGTTGCTAGTGTGCCAGGTGATGCTGGTGTTGGGGCTGATTGTCGTGGGATTCTGAGGACCAAGGTGATTTTTTTTCAAGCTGATGTAATAGATGACAGATGAGGTTGAGATGACAGAAGTGATCTGTCAATGGTGAGAGAGGTTGTTCCAATGAGGTGACACTTGATAGAGAGTTTTATCCAAACATTTGCAAGCTCTATAAAGCTCAATCTGACTTCCAAATGCAGTAAGCAACACCTTCTAACCTTGGAAAGTGAAGACCTATGAAATGGGAGCTTTTATTGCAGCTGTCAAGTTAGTAAATCATCTCATGCTGACAGAACACCCGACCTCCTTACCTGACATGATCCCCGAGCAGCGGGGAAGCCATTGGCGACCACTAAAAATATAAAGGTAAGCTTAAAGTAATGCTTAATTGCCTCTTAACACTCCAGCTAATGATCTAAATTACCTCCCCCGCCGCTTGGTGTCGGGTCTGTTCAGCGCTGACAGACCCGACACCTGGGAGACTAGCATTGAGGCGGGTTGACAGCGGGGTCCCAACCCGCCGTTAATCATTTCAAATTTCACAGCTGACCCGCCTCCGATCCCGTCCTCTCAGCGCCAGCAAAATTCCGGCCTATGAACTTGGTCCAGAGATTTTTTTTGATGAGCGCCGCATTGATTTAAATATTAAAATGAGGCTCCTGCCTCTCAATAAGGACCCATTTGTGTGTGGAAATTTTGTGTGTGGAAGCACTGATTCGCTGGGTCTTAACTTCGACTATGAAGTCATCGCCTTAACATGCTGCAGAAGCACTATTTAAAGGGATATTCACCTCCACTAAGGTAAGTCTCTATTTGAACTTCATTGGCTACTGGAGAGTATTTTACTGAATATTGATGGTATTTTTGGCTACTGTTTCGTTGAGCTGAACTTGGAGTGTGATTTTTGGGGAGTCCTGCACTCTGTCAGATGATTGCTTTCCCAGCATTGTTGGAACATCAGTATTCTGTTTGGTCTGCCATTGGGGATATGACATGAGGAGCAGGGGCAGCGGCAGCAAGGAAGACAGCAGAGAGCTGCACAGGCTGCTAGAAGAGGGAGAAAGAGGGAAGGTCAGATGAGGCCTTGCACCATGAAGGTGTACAGGAACCAGATTTTCTACCTTGTAATATATTTGAGTAGAACAAATGAGGGACAATGACACGATGAGTTGTTAGTCCATGTGCTTGTTTATTAGGCTAGGGCGAACTGAGCATGCTCGTACAAAACCATGTGATACATTACACTGCTTTCCCCCTTTAAAAACAGTAGATGTATTCTTTTCTCAAATATAACAAAACTATACTCTTATTTTTCTCAGTATTACATGTACCACTTAACAAAACTCCTGGCTTTTCTTTTAAATGAACTGCAAATCCAGTTTAATAACAGGTTTGCGGAGTCTTCCTAATCTCCTTGTTGAACCAATTTTCGGGCTGTTTTGTTTAGTTTTCGAACTCAAAGATGATCCTGTTTCTATCTCAGACTTATTTGAACCTGGTACTTCAGTTACTGAAGTCTGAACTGAGCCAAAATCATGTATGTGTTCAAGTGGTTCACGACCACGTCTTGGTTCATCTCTAGCAGAGATCATTTGCTCGACAATTTCAACCAAACATCTCTTGGGTCCACCAACCTCTACTATGGTTCCTATATCCCACTTGTGTGAACTCAACTTGCCAGGGGGACTGAGAACACGAACACACTCGTTTTGTCTGAAACTGTGTTCTTTCTGATTGGTGTCATAATGACGTTCTGACTCAACTGTTTCTGTTCAACTCTTGAGGCCAAATTCAGCTAATCAAGACTCAGTCGTGTTCTTAATCTCCTCTTCAGCAAGAGTTCTGCTGTCCAGTTGTAGTGTGTGGAGTAGTTCTGTACTTCAGCAAGAAAATTGCCAAATGTTGCTTCATGCTGAGTCCTGAACAACCCTACAACACTTGCTTTTTGAGAGCTTCTTTCACTATTCAGTCTGACCTTTCGGCTGTTCCGTTTGAAGCTGGATGATATGGTGGAACAAGAGTGTGTTTGATACCGTCTTGTTTCATGAATTCTTGGAACAGAGCAGAATGGAACTGAGGGCTATTGTCAGAAACAAACTCTTCAGTTAAGCCATGACATGCAAAGATATACCTCAATTCATCTATGGTATGTTCAGTTGTAGTATTTGAACCCATGGCCAGAATTTTCACCTTCGCGTTCGGTTGGGTGCGTGCGGGCGGCGTAGCAGGTCCAAAATGCGATGTTTTCAGCAAAACCCTATTAAATGATGCGGGTCTGATTACGTCATCGATGACTTGTTTCCAGTGCTCATATTTAAAGCAGCCTTACACTCAACTCACTTGAAGGTTTCCAGAGGAGGGTGGAAGGTGTCAAAGAAAGGCCATAGGAGAGATAAAACTTGAAACATGGATAGCCAAAGGCAGAGGGCTACACCCCGGTTCTCAGATTCTTTCTTGCATACTCTTGTGGAGGCTGTCAGAACACGCTGGGAGGTCCTCTTCCCTCCCGACAGGCAAAGGAGATCTCCACAAGCAACAAAGACAGCCTGGCTGGATATTGCTGAGGGGGTCAGCAGCAGGGATGTGGTCAGGAGGACCTGGATACAGTGCAGGAAGCACTTGAATGATCTCATGAGGTCAGGAAAGGTGAGTGCAATGCCACACTCATCCTCATCCTGAAGTGCCTGTCAACACATCCCCATCACTCTGCCTTCCCAAGCCTATTCCTGCACATCATTCCTCACACCAACCTACCTTGCACATCCACCCGTCCCTCTCCGTCTATTTACCTACTCACATCCCCAACCGACTAACCACCCCTCACACGCACCCTCATCCGAATGCAATCATAGCAAGTAACACCACAGAAGGAGGCCATTTGGCATTGGCACCCCACTCCCTCATAGTCACCCTCTACAGATGTAACCCATCCATTCCTTACACTCATTTCATCACTCTCACTCAAACTTCTCTTTCCCTCCTTGCAGGAGAAGAGAGCCCACAACAACAGGGAGACCCTGAGCCTCAGGGGCCATCGAGAAACAGGATGATCTTGGAGGGGCAGCAACAATTGCATGAGGCTCTGGCATCTTTTGCAGCCGTGATGTCTGCAAATGTTCAGAGAATGGAGGAGTCCATATCCAACATGAGCAGCACCATGTCACAGGTGATGGCAACGATGTGCTGTTCCATGGAAAGGATGGCCACCTGCATGGAGCAGCAAATGCACCACTCACGTGAGCACATGCTAGCTGTGGACAACAGATTACAGACGCTCATAGACCTCCTCTCAAGGAGGGATGTAAACATTGACTTGGGCGTTCATCATCCCACTGCTGTGCAGCAAGGTGCTCTCCAGCTCCTTGCTAGCAGGAAAGTGCGGGTGGCCCATGAGAGGGATGATGGTGAGAGGGGACATGGAAGTGGGGGCTCTTCTCAAAGCACTTTCACTTCTCCCCTGTTGCCTCCCTCTCAGTCAGAGCCCCAGATGCCTCCTCGGACAGTGATGGCCGAGTCTGCCCCTGCACAGTTGCAGGAGGAGCAGTCTTTGGCAGGGCCCTCACAGGCTCCAAAACCCAGAGGACGTCGGCCAAAAGTGTCTAACCAGTCGCAGCAGGGAAGTGAGCAGCCTGCAATTACCTCTGCTGAAGCCACAGGGGTTACCCCTCGTAGAAGCACTCACAAACAAAAAATGACACAAAAGTAGAGTCACAAGGGTAAGCACGTGGGTGTATCAACAAATGTTAGTGCTAAGTTTCAGTTGTTTTGATTGGACACAGGAATGTTTTTCTTTGCACCACTTTCCGGTCTTTTCCATTTTTGCCTCAAACCTTGGAAGTGACTTTGTCACTTGGAGTAAGTGGTGGCACATTATTTAACCTCCAGCATTGGGCCTTTGGGTGAGAGCAATGGCTTGGTCATTGTAGGGATGCTTTATGATGTTGTTGGAGGGGGGGAGGGTGCGGGTGGGGGGAATTAGTACTGCAAGTGGCAGGCATGTGGCTGCATTGGATCAAGTTAAGTAAATCTGGCCATAATGAGGCCATCCCGATCTTCCCGGGCAGCAATGTGCGCCGCTGCTGGTGGCATCTCCATCTCAGCTTTCTCCTCCTCATCTTCCACCTGCTCTTCCTCCTCCTCTGAAGAAGAAGCTGTGTGCTGTGTGCCATGCTCCTCCTGCAGCTCCAATCCTCGCTGCTGTGCTATGTTGTGCGGCACGCAGCAGACAACGATGATTTTGGAAACCCTGGCTGGTGCGTACTGAAGTGCTCTTCCAGATCTGTCAAGGCATCTGAAGCGCCTCTTCAGCATGCCTATTACTCTGTGACACATCTGGAGGACGTGTGCCTCCTCATTATAACGCTCCTCAGCCTCATTACTTGGCCTCCTCAAAGGGTGTCATGAGCCACATCTTCAATGGATAGCCCTTGTCTCCAAGCAGCCAGCCGGTAAGTCTGTCTGGAGGTGCGAAGAGCTGAGGGAGGGTGGACTGGTGCAGCACAAAAGAGTTGTGACAGCTGCCAGGGCATCTGGCGCACACATGCATAATCATTTTTTTATGGTTGTAGATGAGCTGCACATTGAGGGAGTGGAAGCCCTTGTAGTTCAAAAACACTCCTGGGTGATGATGGTCACATGGTCACATGTGTGCAGTCGATGATGCCCTGCACCTGTGGGAAATCAGCCAGAGCTGCAAAGCCGAGCGCCCACTCAGTAACATTGGCTTCATCAGTGGCAAAGTTGATATAATTGGCTGATTTGTGAAACTTGGCATCGGTGACCTGTGTGATGCATCTGTGGGCGGCTGACTGGGAGATCCCACAAATGTCTACTGCAGATCCCTGGAAGAAGCCTGAGGCGAAGAAGTTGAGGGCGGTGGTGACTTTCACAGTCACTGGCAAGGAGTGTCCACCAGGACCTCTGGACAGCAGGTCTTGTTCCAGCAAGCTAGAAATGTCTACGATGACCAGGCACGGCAGAGGATGAGCTTCCTCAACATGACTGAGCCTCCTGAAGCACTGCTGCTCAGTCATGTTGAGGAAGCTCATCCTCTGCCTCTATACCCTGTGTTGGGGGTATCGCCTCCGGCACATTGCAGCCCTGTGGAGCCCCCCTCTCTGCTGTGGAGCATCAGGTCATTGAGGAGAAGGCTGCTGGTGTGGCTGGTGTTATTGGTGGTGGTGCTCATCTTGGTCCGATTCTGAGGCCCAAGGTGAGACAGTATAAGCGGCACCCATGCTGATGTAGTAGATGGCAAGTCAAGTAGCAATCAGAGGGACAATCCCTCAATGTTCTAATACTGAGTAGCAATGTGGTGAGAGTGGCTTCTGAGGTTGCAGAAATGACCTCCAAACTCCAGAAACCTAAATCTGTGCACAGAATGGAGTCATCAACAACCTTTCCCTTAGGCAACTAATGAGGTGTAAGGTCTGTCTATTTATCTGGTATTCCCAGTTGCCAATTAATGCCCTCGCACAATGGCCACCGAACCTCCGCCTCCCCTTCACAGGCGAGGTTCCCGAGCTGCGTGCTTCCCATGCTCATTCCAATAAATTCAGAAACTGCAGTTAAAAACCCTGTTAAGGGTCTGATAACAAGGATTTAATGACTTTAATTAGGTCGCCCGCCTCTCCCGATCGGGTCCGTGGCACGCTGGCAAACGCACCCGAGTTAAAGGCGCGAGGAGGCGGGATGACGGCGGGTTCCCGGCGCGCTGCCTATTTTAACTATTTTTACAGCTGACCCGCCTCCAAACCCTCACGCACGGCAATGGGAAAATATTGGCCCATGTGTTTCACTTCAATCCACTTTGAGTGACTATCTACAAGTGCCAGAAAATAATTATTTGCTTTCTCACAGAAGTGTACATGTATTCTCTGAAAAGGTCTACTTGGCCATGACCAAGGTTGTAGTGGAGTTTTGGGTGGTTTGGTTCTTGCAATTTTGGCAAACACTGCATTTGCTGACAAGTGATTCATGATCACTGTCCAATCCAGGCCAGTAAACAAAGCTTCTTGCAATTGATTTCATACTGATCATCCCTGGATGTTCAGTATGAAGTTCAGCCAGAATTCTATCTCTCAAAGAAGTAGGTACAGGTAACTCTCGTTTAAACGGCACCTAAATATCCGGAATTCTCTATTAACCGGCAAAATTCATACTCCGAAAACAACACCTCAATAACCGTTTTGTTTTACTGTTAAGTAATTAAAGAGTTATGGATTACCCTCAACTGGCAGTACTGTATTTAATCAAGCATCTTCCACCATCCATTTAACACAACATTCTGTAGGGGAGTACCCAATTATACTGCACATTTCTTGATTTTTTTATTTTTGTTTGTTAAAAATAGTCTCGGTAGATATACCTCTCCGTTATCCGGAATTTTTAATCAACCGGCACCATCCCGGTCCCGTCGGTGCCGGATACCAAAGAGTTTCCTGTACCACCACTCTATTTCCCCACTTGATACAACCTTGCTCACAAGACAGTTCAGTCTGACGGTTATGGAATGGTTTCAATTCTGTGTCCATATACTGATCAGTCCATCCATTCAAGGTGTTTTCATACACTCTTTTTAGTACTGAATCCTTTTGAGTCCCATCTGCAATTTCAGTTGCAGTCAAAGGAAAATCTTTGTCAACTGCACCTAGCGTGAAGATCGCACCTTCACTCCCAATACATTAGTCCTCATGTGGCAATCTGGACAAGGCATCTGCGATTGCGTTTTGCTTTGAAGTGCAATATTCAATCGTGTATTCATATTGTGACAACAACACTGCCCAATGTTGCATTCTTGATGATGTCATTGGAGGGATGGCAGATTTGGGCCCCAATATTGCTAGGAGCGGTTTGTGGTCGGTTATTAGGGTAAACTTTCTGCCGATCAGGAACTATTGGAATTTCTTGTTTCCAAACACTATGGCGACTGCTTCCTTTTCAATTTGCGCGTAGTTTCTTTCGCTCTTTGTGAGGGTTCGCAATGCGAACGTAATTGGTTTCTCTTGGCCGTCATCCATTACGTGGCTTATGACAGCTCCCACACCATAACTAGAAGCATCATACGCTAACTTAAGCTCACACTCTGTGTCGTAGTGCACAAGTAGAGCATCGCTAGAGAGACTTCTCTTACAAGTGTCGTAAGCTTCCTGTTGCGCTTTCGTCCACTTCCACTGGACATCCTTCTTGAGGAGCTCGTGCAATGGAGCTAACATGGTCGCTAACTCAGGTAAGAAACACAGGTAATACTGAACCATTCAAAGGAAATAACTTTCAGACCAAGGTACACAACCTCAGGCTGCACAAAAACACATTTTCTCCTTTTCAATTTGACATTGTGGAATTCAACCTTTGAAGCACTAAATCTAACACCTCTAGATTTTCTTCCTCGCTGCTTGCTGCGATCAACACATCGTCTTGATTGCATAAGCAATTTGGAACTCCTTGTAAAATCTTATCCATCGTAGCCTGGAAAAATGTTTGGGGGGACGTTACACCATATGGCAGCTTGGTGTATGAGTACAGTCCCTTGTGTGTGTTGATGGTGAGATACTGTTGACTCTCTTTGTCAACATTCAGCTGAGCGTGTGACAGGTCAAGCTTGGAGAAGACCTTTGACCCTGAGGGTGCTACATACAAATCTTGCGATGTCGGTAATGGGTAAACTGCTTGTCAACTGTTTGGTTGATAGTAACTTTGTAGTCACCGCATAAGCATACAGTTTTGTCTGCTTTGCGCACTACCACAATCAGGGTGGCCCATTGACTTTTGTCAGTTTTTACAAGCACTCCTTTCTCTCTGAGCTTCGCTAGCTCTTCCTCCACCTGGCTTTTCAACACATAGGGGGCCGGCATTGCCTTTGTAAGTGGTACTTGATTAAACTTACTCTCATATGCATCCTTACTCATGATAGAGCAGTCCGCCGCTGTGTCAATACACATGTCAATATATTGTTCGTTGATCTGTATGAAAGTCTTTCTCACAACTGCGAATGTTGCCGTTAGTGGCATAGATACTGTAGATGCCTAGTTCTTCAGCATCAGGTGTGTTCACTTCAAGATTGTGAACTCCTCCCTTTTGTTGTCGCTGCTTTGCGTTGCCTCTAGAATGGTTCTTACTTCCTGCTTTCGATCTAGCTCTGCAAGCTGTTGAAATATGACCTTGCATCTGGCAGTGAAAACACTTTGCATTTCTGTATTGGCAGGACTGTGGTGAGTGATTTCCATTGCAGCGATAACAATTCACTGAACTGCTCTCACCGACATGCTTTTGACTTGGTCTCAGAGCTTTAGGTTTGGTGGTGGCTTTGTGACTGTAGACCTCAGCTGCACTAGTCACTTGAGTTGGACAGAGTTCCCGAGCATTCTTAGATGCCATCTCCATAGATAGGACAATTTTGCATGCTATGTCAAACGTTTGGTTCGGAGTGTTCAGTAACTTGGACCATGTGCACGCATCCACCAGTCCACACACAAACATATCTCGTAACGCACAATCCAAAAATGTGCCGAAGTTACAATGCAAAGACAGGTTCTTAAGAGCTATGATGTACTCACTGATGGTTTCACTTTGTTTTTGGTTTCTGGTACCAAACTTAAAGCTCACTGCTATTTCTAATGGCTTTGGGTCAAAATGGTCCTTGAATTTCGTGACAATGTCTTCAAACGACGCATCCTTTGCTTTCCCTGGCACAAGTAGGTTTGTCAACATTCTGTAGATATCTGGCCCGATCTCCGTTAGAAAAATTGCTTTTTTCTGCTCACAAATTGCTTTATTTTGAGCTTGAACATTCTCATCTGTACTTTCGGTCTCAATAATGTTATTGGCCCTAAAAGACATCTCCATCAGCTCAATGTAAGAACTGAATGGTTTGCAAGCTCGGTCATACATGCCGAGGCTTCCGATGAATCCCGTAGGTGCGGCCATGATTGTCCCGATCCCATCGAACAGTGACTCAGCACGCTACCTGTGTACCTGTGAGAATCAACGCCACTGATGCTGTGTATACATACACGTGAAGGCAAAGCACAGACGATTCTGCAGAGCATTAACTGCAAAACATCGCAAAATTTCAGTTTAGGTGTCACAAATTCACCTTAAACTTGTTCACTCAAAGCTTGAACACTGTGTCCTTCCATGATCCCTAAAAATGGCTTTTGGTAGATCAAATGAGGGACAGTGACACGATGAGTTGCCAGTCCATGTGCTTGTTTATTAGGCCAGGCTTGTATAAAACCATGTGATAATACATTACATAACTCAACTTTACAGACGAGCAGTGCATCAGGCGGCTCCAGTTCTCCAGGGAGGCAGTGACTGATCTCTGCAACCTGCTCAACCAAGAATTGCAGCCTAGCACCAGGGCATCCACAGCACTGCCTGTGGCTCTGAAGATGACTGTGGCCCTGAACTTTTATGCATTGGACTCCTTCCAACATCCAGCAGGTGATATCAGTAACATCTCTCAAGCTGTGCACACTGCAATCAAGTAGGCGATAGGTTAGGTGCCAGGAATTCATCACCTTCCAAATGGAGGTTGCCAAACAGGGGGAGAGCATGATGGGAGCCACATGTGGAGGAAGACGTTGATGAGCAGGAAGAAGGGGATCAGGAAGCGGTGGCTGCAGTGGAAGGGCAAGGCCCAGCAGTGCTGCCAGAGCTCTCAGGCAGCAACTCATTGATGAGACATTCTCCTGAATGTTCCCTCCCCTCCCCAGTGCAGCAACTGTCCCTCCATCCACCTAGCCCAGTCCTCACAACTACCATCTCAATGCCCTCATATAGTCCAACTTCATGAGTGTTGCGCTTACATGAGTAAGATATCAAAGCCAACAGCAATCCAAGGAAAAAACGTGTCACACGCTCTCAAAGCCCCTATCAATGCTGTCCTTCATGCTTTGTAAGCCAGAGGACATGCTGGAACCCAGTCAAGATGGCAACAATCTTAGCTTTCATCGAAGCTGTCAGAGTTGCCACCTGAGGCTCCGTCAATGTGGGTCCCACTGTAGTGTTCATAGGGCTGACCACTCGCTCCATGGTTGACTGCATGGCCTGGATGCTGTACGCAAATACCCCGCACAAATTAGAATTGGACTCCTCCATTCTCTCTGCTATTGAACAGAAGTTCACCAATCATCTAAACCACAGGACATCGCTGCAGGAGTTCCTCAGGGCAGTGTCCTAGGCCCAACCATCTTCAGCTGCTTCATCAATGACCTTCCCTCCATCATAAGGTCAGTAGTGGGGATGTTCGCTGATGACTACACAGTGTCCAGTTACATTCGCACTTCCTCAGATAATGAAGCAGTCCATGCTTGCATGCAGCAAGACCTGGACGATGTTCAGGCTTGGGCTGATAAGTGGAAAGTAACATTCATGCCACACAATTGCCAGGAAATGTCTATCTCCAACAAGAGAGAGTCTAACCACCGCCCCTTGACATTCAACGGAATTACCATCGCCAAATCCCCCACCATCAACATCCTGGGGGTCACCATTGACCAGAAACTTAACTGGACCAGCCACATAAAAACTGTGGCTACAGGAGCAGGTCAGAGGCTGGGTATTCTGCGGCGAGTGTCTCATCTCCTGACTCCCCAAAGCCTTTCCACTACCTACAATGCACAAGTCAAGAGTGTGCTGGAATACTCTCCACTTGTTTGGATGAGTGCAGCTCCAACAACACTTAAGAAACTCGACACCATCCCAGGACAAAGCAGCCCTCTTGATTGGCACCCCATCCACCACCTTAAACATTCACTCCCTCCACCACCAGTGCAACGTGTGGCTGCAGTGTGTACCATCTACAAGATGCACTGCAGCAACTCGCCAAGACTTCTTCAACAGCACCTCCCAAACCTGCGACCTCTTCCACCTAGAAGGACAAGGGCAGCAGGTGCATGGGAACACCTCCACCTCTAAGTTCCCCTCCAAGTCACACACCATCCTGACTTGGAAATATATTGCCGTTCTTTCATCGCCACTGGGTCAAAATCCTGGAACTCCCTCCCTAACAGCCTTTCACAACACGGACTGCAGCGGTTCAAGAAGGTGGCTCACCACCACTTTCTCAAGGGAACTTCAGACATGGGCAATAAATGCTGGCTTTGCTAGTAACGCCCACATCCCATGAAAGAATTTAAAAAACTGCTTTGTTCTTTGATTAGACACTAAAAGCAACAGTTTCTACGTTATATGTACCAGAGATGACGTGTCAGTCCTTGCTTTTTCAGCTTCAATTTCTTACTTACAGCTTTTAAATATTTTATTCTGTGTTTGTGAATCTTCTGCAAACTTCCTAAAATTTGATTTCTCATATTTTAATTAAGAACTGAAATACCCCTTACTCGTGTTATTTGTTTATTTCTGAATTACCTGCTCTGTGGATTGCAATATGTCCAAGTCACTGCTTTCCACTGGTTCAGAGGTCCGTACAGTGAGAAAAGAAAGAAAGGCTTGCATTTCTATAGCGCCTTTCACGACCTCAGGATGTCCCAAAGCGTTTTACAGCCAATGAAGTACTTTTGAAGTGTAGTCACTGTTGTAATGTAGGAAATGTGGCAACCAATTTGCACACAGCAAGCTCCCACAAACAGCAATGTGATAATGACCAGACAACCTGTTTTAGTGATGTTGATTGAGGAATAAATATTGTAGGACTTTCTCCTACTACCGTTCGGACCTCGAAAATGACAAATAAGCGTAACAATGACAAATAAGTTTGTTGTCAATAAAAATGGTCTTTATTCACACTACAGTTTATTAATTCATGCATACATAAAAGTGCCCTACATTTTATTAATTTGTGCATACATAAGAGTACCCCCAGCAATTTATATGCCCTACAGTTTAATAAGTCAAGTGTACATAGAAGTACCTCAGCAATACATATGCTCCACGTCTGACTTTCATACATACACTCCTCCTCGGGTGATCCATCTGAATTGGTGGTAGGCTCCAGAAGTCTACTGGCCAGTCAAATAGCTTCCTTTGTTCTGAGTTTTCGCACCTTTTTCTCTTCCCTTTATGATGTTCTCCTGCATGGGTCCCTCATGTCTTTTCCAGTTGCCTCCCTCTGATAGGTCAGTTTCACTTCCAACTTCCCTTGATTGGTGTTCCTTCTGCATGATATGCTCATGTCCCTGTGATGTGTGTGGAGGGCGGGACTTCCTCTTCACCCTGTGTTCCCCCCTGCTCATGCGGTCTTACAAACAAAGGATTGCACACTGACCTCATCCATTTTGAATCCGTCCGTTTTCATCTCACAATTCGTTCGCAATTTCGATCTCCACACAGTAGCAGCAGTTTTTATTACGTTTATGGCAGCTTACAATATTGGCCAGGTCACCGGGGATAACTCCGGGGATAGCACAGATACATCAAATGGCCCTCCGAACCTAATTTGAGATCAGAGGTATAACATCAATACTTTCTTTGAACAACCAGCACCAGTAGACGCAAATCGCTTGAACCATTATGTGCCTCTTTCTCGGTCCCTTCAGCTTCCTTTCCGTGGTTGTTAGTGTATCAACAGTCTATTGTTGAACAGTACACACTCATGGACTTTTTCTCAAATCCATGTTTGAGTCCATACCAGCCCACTGTCACAGCTGTTTCATGTTCATATGACAAGCAGCTGTATAGTTCTTCATTGCAGAAGCTGTGAGATTCAGTCCTTGTTTCCCAAAGAAAGCAAGACTATGAAGTAAATCCTGGAGCCTAGGTGGGCTCTTGTTGACTGACTAGTCAAAATGTCTTGTTCAGGAATAGGGTAGAGGAAACTTTAGAGGAGGTTTTCCAGGATCTGTGCCCAGCTGCGCTGGATTGCCTAGGTGCAGCAACTATCAGAAAGTTGGGTGGGTCGGAGTGAACACCTTCAAAGGACCTTGCCCGATTTTTCTCCATTAATTTAAGTAGAAAGAAAATTGGGCAGGTTCCAATATTTAACAAGCCTAGGAGATCTACTGGGTTCAGACCCTGAAATATCTCCCCTTTTAGCTGTTTCTGAAACTAAAGCAAACTTCAAAAAATCAAAACCAAACAACCTTACAGCTTATACTCCCTCTTGACCTCTAGTTTTTTGTTTCCCAACACTGGGTTTCCTTTTTTAAATTTAGATTACAAGGTAAATTCATTGGCAAAGCATGCTCAGGGTAACAAGACCAAAGAAAGTAGTGCCACTACACAATTCTCAAAAGTTCAGACTTCAATATTTGTCTTCAATGTGCAAAATTGCCATCTTGATACCACATCTTGTCGCTCATCAGATTATGAAACTGTTTTGTGGTAGCACACCAGCTGGACTATTTGAAGTGGCCCACCTCCAGTCCTCTCTTTCTCCCTTGCGTTTTGCACTGTCTTCTCCTACAAGCGGCAAAAAAATAGACCTGTGAGTGACTGAAGGTCACCTATTCACCCGATAGATGCAGTGCATTAGGTGAGGGTGACTATGAGACAGATATTGCATAAGGATTGGGGTGAGTGGCAACGGTGGCTGGATAAATGGGGAAGTGATGAAGTGCATAGAAAGTGAAGGCTGGGTGCTGCTATACATTGAGTGGGTGTGAGGAGTGATGTGATGGAGTACGCTTGGCATGACAGAGTGAAGGGGGGGCGGGGGGGTGGCCTAAATCACAGGATGTAGGTGAATCACCAAAAATACTCACTTTTCATGATGTGGCTAGGAAAAACCACTTCCTGCACTGCATCCAAGACCTGGGCACAAGGCTCCTGCTGCTGACCTCATCAGCCACCTCCAACCACGCCTTCTTGGTGAGAACTGCAGGTTTTTTCCTCCCATTGCTGGGAAAAAGTATGTCCCTCCTGCTCCCTCCTGCATCCAGCAGTAATTCCAGTGATGCTTTATTGAATCTGGGTGCTGCCCTTGCTCCATGTGCAGCATCCATCATGAACACATCCTGGCTCCTCCAATTTCATGTTGTACATTGTCCCTTTCAATAGAGCTGAGATCACATCATATGGGTGTGCATCACATGTGCTGTGCATCTTGGAGACACAGAACCCGAAGTCAAAATTTATTGCTTCAATTCAGTTGCGGTCGCAGATTCTGACTCACTGACTTGACTTCGGGGTTTCACCCACACAATTCCACCCCCTGCTCAGAAGCTGCCTTCAGAATGCACGAAGCTTTCTTAATAAGGTAGACAAATTAACAGCGCAAATAGATGTAAATGTATACGACATAATTGCGATTACGGAGACATGGCTGCAGGGTGACCAAGGCTGGAAGCTGAATAGCCAAGGATATTCGATATTTAGGAAGGACAGGTGAAAAGGAAAAGGAGGTGGGGTGGCGTTGTTAGTAAAGGATGAAATCAGAGCAATAGTGAGAAAGGATATTGGCTCAGAAAATAAAGATGTAGAATCAATCTGGGTGGAGCTAAGAAGCACCAAGGGGCAGAAAACATTGGTGGGAGTTGTCTTTAGGCCTCCAAACAGTAGTGATACTGCAGGGGATGGCATCAAACAGGAAATTAGAGATGCATGTAACAAGGGTACTACAGTAATCATGGGTGACTTTAATCTACATATAGACTGGCCAAACCAAATTAACAATAATACTGTGGAGGATGAATTCCTGGAGTATGTACGAGATGGTTTTTTAGACCAGTACGTTGAGGAGCCAACTAGGGAACAGGCTATCCTAGATTGGGTATTGTGCAATGAGAAGGGGTTAATTAATAATCTTGTTGTGCGGGGTCCTTTAGGGAAGAGTGACCATAACATGATAGAATTCTTCATTAAGATGGAAAGTGAAGAAGTCCAATCCGAAACTGAGGTCCTAAATCTAAACAAAGACAACTACGAAGTTATGATGAGTGAGTTGGCTATGATAGATTGGGGAGCTTCATTAAAAGGCATGATGGTGGATAGGTAATGGCTAACATTTAAGGAACGAATGCATGAATTGCAATAGTTATACATTCCTTTCTGGCGCAAAATACAAAAGGAAAAGCGACCCAACTATGGCTAACAAAAGAAATTAAGGATAGTATTAGATACAAAGAGAATCTTATAAAGTTGCCAGAAAAAGTAGCAAGCCTGAGGATTGGGAGCAGTTTAGAGTTCAGCAAAAAAGGACCAAGAGATTGATTAAATGGGGAAAAATAGAGTATGAGAGTAAACTTGCAAGGAACATAAAGGCGGACTGTAAAATCTTCTACAAGTATGTAAAAAGAAAAAGAGTAGTGAAGACAAATGTAGGTCCCGTACAGTCAGAAACGGGAGAATTTATAATCGGGAACAAAGAAATGGCAGAACAATTAAACAAATACTTTGGTTCTGTTTTCATGGAAGAGGACACAAATAACTTCCCAGAAATGCTAGGGAACCAAGGGTCTAGTGAGAAGGAGGAATTAAAGGAAATTAGTATTAGTAAAAAAATAGTGCTGGAGAAATTAATGTGACTGAAAGCTGATAAATCCCCAGGGCCTGATAATCTGCATCCCAGAGTACTAAAAGAGGTAGCCATGGAAATAGTGGATGCATTGGTTGTCATCTTACAAAATTCTATAGATTATGGAACAGTTCCTGCAGGTTGGAAGGTGACAAATGTAACCCCACTATTTAAAAAAGGAGGGAGAGAGAATACAGGGAACTACAGACCGGTTAGCCTAACATCAGTAGTAGGGAAAATGCTAGAGTCTATTATAAAGGATGTGATAACAGGACAATTAGAAAATATCAACGGGATTAGACAAAGTCAACATGGATTTATGAAAGGGAAATCGTGTAAGACAAACCTACTGGAGTTTTTTGAGGATGTAACTGGTAGAATAGATAAGGGAGAACCAGTGGATGTGATGTATTTGGATTTTCAGAAGGCCTTTGATAAAGTCCCACATAAGAGGTTAGTGTGCAAAATTAAAGCACATGGGATTGGGGGTAATATACTGGCATGGATTGAAAATTGGTTAACAGACAGGAAACAGAGAGTAGGAATAAATGGGGTTTTTTCGGGGTGGCAGGCGGTGACTAGTGGTGTACCGCAGGGATCAGTGCTTGGGCCCCAGCTATTCACAATATATATCAATGATTTAGATGAGGGAACCAAATGTAATATTTCCAAGTTTGCTGACGGCACAAAACTAGGTGGGATTGTGAGTTGTGAGGAGGATGCAAAGAGGCTTCAAGGCGATTTAGACAAGTTGAGTGAGTGGGCAAATACATGGCAGATGCAGTATAACGTGGATAAATGTGAAGTTATCCACTTTGGTAGGAAAAACAGAAAGGCAGAGTATTATTTAAGTAATGATAGGTTGGGAAATGTTGATGTACAAAGGGACCTGGGTGTCCTTGTACACCAGTCACTGAAAGCAAACATGCAGGTGCAGCAGGCAATTAGGAAGGCAAATGGTATGATGGCCTTCATTGCAAGAGGATTTGAGTACAGGAGCAAGGATGTCTTACTACAGTTATACAGGCAGGGCCTTGGTGAGACCACACCTGGAGTACTGTGTGCAGTTTTGTTCTCCTTACCTAAGAAAGGATATACTTGCCATAGAGGGAGTGCAGCAAAGGTTCACCAGACTGATTCCTGGGAAGGCAGGACTATCGTATGAGGAGAGATTGGGTGGACTAGGCCTGTATTCACTAGAGTTTAGAAGAATGAGAGGGGATCTCGTGGAAATGTATAAAATTCTGACAGGGCTAGACAGACTGGATGCAGGGAGGATGTTTCCCCTGGCTGGGGGGTCTAGAACGAGGGGTCACAGTCTCAGGATGCGGCGTAGGACATTTAGGACTGAGATGAGGAGAAATTTCTTCACTCTGAGGATGGTGAACTTGTGGAATTCTCTACCACAGAAGGCTGTGGAGGCCAAGTCACTGAATATATTTAAGAAGGAGATAGATAGATTTCTAGACAGAAAAGGCATCAAGGGGTATGGGGAGAGAGCGGGAATATGGTATTGAGATAGAGGATCAGCCATGATCATATTGAATGGCGGAGCAGGCTCGAAGGGCCGAATGGCCTACTCCTGCTCCTATTTTTCTTTGTTTCTATGTTTCTATTAAATTTGGGGCCAATATCCAGTGAAGCACTGAATCAACATGCTGCCGTTACCGAATAAATATTCATGAGATTATTTTAATATGTTTCTTGTGTGCATTTTCCTTGGTGCACTGGGAATTCAACAAGCAGTCAAGAAGGAACTGGCCAAACACAGCACACAAAAAATATACAAGCCATTTCCACTCACAGGTAGAAAAGGAGCCATTTCATTTTTAATTAAAAAGAAATGCATTAAGGTGCTTCGGGACCGATCAGGGCACATATATGTAAATATATTCCTTTCATAAGAGGAAAACAATATTGTTGTGCTAATGTGCCACTAGTACCCCACTTGGACATCAAAAAAGTATTTAGCCTTGCAAAGGTCATAGCAATTCAAATTTATTAAAAAGGCAGGAACAGCTCCTCAGGCACCATGTGGATGCAACCTCCAGCTTCTTGTCAACAGAGCACCACATATTTAATGGACTGGGGAAGAATGTCATCTGAAATGTGCATCACAATAAAATGTGTTTGGTTGCAAAATGCAGTAGCAAAGCACTTCTGCAGTGTCACAAAAGAAATATCCAGGTACGCTTTGTTTCGAGCAATAATTGGGTATTTTTTTTTGCTTGGTCCACAAAAATAAATATATTAGAAGTTTGCAAGGATATTTTGTACTCTACGGATCTTGTTGCTTGTTGGCATAAAATGATGGAGTTTGCTGTTAATGATTTTTGTCCTTTTCTAGGAGTGACAACAGTGCTTACAATGACGACTCTGAGCATCAGTGCTCGAAACTCTCTTCCTAAAGTTGCATATGCAACTGCCATGGACTGGTTTATTGCTGTCTGCTATGCCTTTGTGTTCTCTGCACTAATAGAATTTGCCACGGTAAATTATTTTACAAAACGAGGCTGGGCTTGGGATGGCAAAAGTGTTGTGAATGATAAGGTAAGGGTTTCTTTCATCTGCATGTAATAAATTCTTAATGTGCAAACTAATGACAACATAATAACATGTTCATCCTCCATGACTTAATGGGTAAATTCAACACACAATGTAATATTCAGCAATATAGGTTAGGAGGGTACTAGGTTCAATGTGCTGAGTTTGCTGATGTAAGCCAGTGGGGAACAACATTTTAACAATTAGCTTCAGCATCCCAGTACTAGGAAAGAAAGAAATAGCCAAGGTTTCCACTCCCGATCACTTTCCAGTGAATCTTGTTGGAAAGCGAGACATTGGGTGACACCAGATCAGACTCAGTTGTGAGGCCCCTTCTGCCAGCTACCATTTCCTGTCCAAGTTCACATGGAAGAACAAGAATTTGGCTGAGGCGCCAGAGGACTGCTGGTGCCCACGGATCTATACCCTACAAGTATGGCAGGAAGATATAGATGGACTGGTCAGGTGTGCAGAAAAGTGATAAATGGAATTCAATCCAGAGAAGTGTGAAGTAATAGAATTGGGGAGGGCTAACAAGGCAAGGGAATACACAATAAATGGCAGGATCCTGAGAAGTGCAGAGGAACAGAGGGACCTTGGAGTGCATGTTCACAGATCCCTGAAGGTAGCAGGACAGGTAGATAAGGTGGTTAAGAAGGCATACAGGATGCTTTCCTTTATTAGCTGAGGCATAGAATATAAGAGCAGGGAGGTTATGCTAGAACTGTATAAAACACTAGTTTGGCCACAGCTAGAGTTTCCATCCCAGGGTTTTAAAGGAAGTAAGTGACCACATTGCAGATGCCCTAACTATAATCTTCCAAAGTTCTCTCGATTCAGGAACTGTTCCTTTAGATTGGAAAATTGCACATGTCACTCTGCTATTTAAGAATGGTGAGAGAGTGAAACCAGGGAATTATAGACCAGTTTGCCTAACATCTGTTGTCGGGAAATTACTAGAGACTATAATTAAGGATAGGGTGACTGAACACCTTGAAAATTTGAAGCTGATTAGTGAAAGCCAGCATGGATTTGAAAAAGCTAGATCATGCCTGATGAACCTGATTGAATGTTTTGAAGAGGTGACTACAGTAGTGGACAGGGGAATGTCAATGGATGCTATTTATATGGACTTCCAGAAGGCATTTGATAAAGTCTCTCATGAAAGACTGTTAACTAAGGTTGAAGCCCATGGAATTGACAGCAAATTATTGACCTGGTTAGGAAATGGGCTCAGCGGCAGGAGACAGAGAGTAGGGATAATGGGCAGGTACTCTAATTGGCAGATGATGGGATAGAAAGCCCCATATCCAAATTTGCCGATGACACAAACTTGTCTACTCCTGTTCCTATGTTTCTATATTCCTATGTACTACGTACAGTTCTGGTCACCACATTGCAGAAAATATGTGATTGCACTAGAGAGGGTACAGAGGAGATTTACGAGGATGTTGTTAGGACTGGAGAATTTTAGCTGTGAGGAAAGATTGGATAGGTTGGGGTTGTTTTCTTTGGAAGAGAGGAGGCTGAGGGGAGATTTAATTGAGGTGTATAAAATCATGAGGGGCCTAGATAGAGTGGATAGGAAGAACCTATTTCCCTTAGCAGAGAGGTCAATAACCAGGGGGCATAGATTTAAAGTATTTGGCAGAAGGATTAGAGGGCAGTTGAGGAGAAATGTTTTCACCCAGAGGGTGGTGGGGGTCTGGAATTCACTACCTGAAAGGGTGGTAGAGGCAGAAACCCTCATCGCATTTAAAAAGTACTTGGATATGCACTTGAAGTGCTGTAACCTACAAGGCTACGGACCAAGAGCTGGAAAGTGGGATTAGGCTGGATAACTCTTTTTCGGCAGGCACAGACACGATGGGCTGAATGACCTCCTTCTGTGCTGTAAATTTCTATGATTCTGTGGCAGGAATCTTCTATACAACAGTATTCTAGTTTGAGGAGTAATTGGAGTCTGGGCAAGTCAGAAGTTCAAAATGTGCCATTAGAAAGTTTGGGGCAGATATTGGTCTTGAGTGGTAGCGCAAAATGGGCAATAGAGAATTGGCAGCCAGTTTTACACCACGCTTGATTTTCTTTTCAATTAAAAAAATCGTGCTGAGTGTAAAGCAGGCTGCTGATTCGCTATCACCCATTTTGTGCTACCGCCCAGACCAATTTCTACCCAGAGAGTTTAATAAATATTTGTGTGGTCAGCAAGCACTTTCATACTGAGGTGTACAGCATCTTTTTCAGCAATTGATTATAATGGCAAAATAATCTTGGAGAGTGCAGCCCAAGCAGAAGATATATAATATTAACAAATAATGAGACAATATTAATTTTAAAATCTTAATTCCCTTTTTGCATGAAACTGAATGAGATTTTAAAATATGGATACATGCAACCTCTCACCAATGTAGCGTCAGACAAATCAGTTATATTAAATCCTTTTTGCTGTGTATTTATATTTGGTGCTCCAGAAATGATATATGTTTGCATCAGATATTTTACTGTGCTTAATTAATGCTTGGACTGTGACTCTAGGTCTGCAATTTTACTAACCTCGGCGGGTCCGTGGCGGGCAACGTCGGTGGTAGGTCCCGACCCCGCTGCTGTCTCCATCCTGGCCTCTGAAATTAATTTCCCAAAATTGGGCTTGTTAAGCCCCCCCCAGCGCGTTTGCTGGCCAATTAGAGGAAGTGGGTCTGATGATGTCATTTGATGATGCGTCATCAGCTAGTTTCCTTAAAGGGACCATGGCCAACTTTAGTTTGACAGTTGTGCTGTCACTGTTCTACAGCATTGAGGTGCTGCAAACACTGATAAGCACTGCACAGAGGTGCAGGGCTGCACCCAGACTCTCCCGTGACTCCCTCCATATGCTTCCCATGGGCAGAAGAGACCTCCCTAGGAAATCAGCACAGCCTGGTTGCATATTGCACGGGAGGACACAAGCAGGGATGTGGTCAGGAGGACCAGGCTGCAGTGGTGCAAACATTTCTATGATCTCAGTAGATCACGAAACGTTACTGCAAAGCCACACTCAACCTCATCTTGCTGTGCCTCTCATCACATCCCCATCACTCTGCCTTCCCTACTCCACTCCTGCACATATTTACTCACACCAACTTACCTTGGACCTCCACCCATCCCTCTCTGTCTATATTATCACAACCCCATCTCACTAGCCACCCCTCACACTCATCCTCATCCTAGTTCAATCATACCAACTAAAAACACACAAGGGTAGGCACTTGGGTGTTTTATGCAATGTTCTTGTAAAGTTTCTGTTAATGTGCTGTCAAACATTGAAACCTTTATTTTCAACACTTTGCCTTCTTGGACAGATTTGTGTGCACCTTTGGAAGTGGCTTAGTGAGTTGCAGTGAATGGTGAAACATAACTGTACCCCCCGCAATGGTGATGAATGTGAAAGGAATGGCTTGGTCATTGTTGGGATGCTTTATGGTGTTGGTGTGAGGTGATGCAAACCTGGCGCATCATGTGACAGCCAGGGTGTATAACAACAGCAACAACAACAACTTGTATTTATACAGCGCCTTTAATGTAGTAAAGCATCCCAAGGCACTTCACAGGAGTGTTATAAGACAAAAAATTGACATCGAGCCACATAAGAAATTAGGGCAGGTGACCAAAAGCTTGTTCAAAGAGGTAGGTTTTAAGGAGTGTCTTAAATGAGGAAAGAGAGGTAGCGAGGCGGAGAGGTTTAGGGAGGGAGTTCCAGAGCTTAGGGCCTAGGCAACAGAAGGCACGGCCACCAATGGTTGAGCAATTATAATTAGGGATGCTCAAGAGGACAGAATTTGAGGAACGCAGATATCTCGAGGGGTTGTGGGGCTGAAGGAGATTACAGAGATAGGGAGGGGCGAGGCCATGGAGGGATTTGAAAACAAGCATGAGAATTCTGAAATCAAAGCGTTGCTTAACCGGGAGCCAATGTAGGTCAGCGAGCACAGGGGTGATGGGCGAACGGGACTTGGTGCGAGTTAGGACACGGGCAGCCGAGTTTTGGATGACCTCAAGTTTACGCAGGGTAGAATGTGGGAGGCCAGCCAGGAGTGCGTTGGAATAATCAAGTCTAGTACAGCGTCAAGTGAAGTAAATCTGGCCATGGTGAGGCCATCCCTGGCCTCCCAGGCAGTAAGGTGGTCGGGTGCTGATGCCCTGTGTCCTGTGCAGCATCAGCTGATTGTGGAGAAGGTTGGTGTTGTTGTTGGTGCTGCTGTTGTGCCTGGTGCAGCTGGTGTGCCTGGTGATGCTGGTGTTGGGGCTGATCGTGGTGGGATTCTGAGGACCAAGGTGAGAGAGTTTCAAGGGCACCCATGCTGATGGAATAGATGACACGTGAAGTAGAGATGACAGAAGTGATCTGTCAATGGTGGGAGAGGTAATGAGGTCAGACTGGATAGAGACTTGTGTAAAGACTTACAGCATCCTGAATCTGTAGTAGAAATTCAGTTTAAAGAAGCTAGTGGTTAAGGGAACATTTCTTAATCAGCTGGGAGCTTTGACTTGACATTTGAAGCTGTCAACTCATCAGCTGATTCAATGGCCACTGACCTCCCGCCTCAGCTTCACAGACGAGGCCTAGGCACAGCGGGAAACCAGTGGGCGACCTATCAAATCCAAAAACCTGGAAAAAACCATTGATAAGTGGCTGTAAACAAGCCACTAATGATTTTAATTGCCTCCCCCTGCTGCTGCGTGTTGGGTCTGCTCAGCGCTGACAGACCCAACATCGGGAAAAGGCGCGTGGCGGCGGGTTCACAGCGGGATCCCAACCCGCTGGGGAATAAAACCACTTTCCTACCCGACCCGCCACCGATTGCACTCGCTGACCCCCCACAAAATTCAGCCCTACATCTCAGCAATGGTCCTGAGTTTCCCAAGATTCTCCCAATTTGCTTCCATAACAGTGGAACCTGCAGATAAATAGCATGAATGGTAATTTTATATTTGTGCTATTAACCTGGGGGTTCCACCAATCTCACACTGGGGAATACCTCTGGAACTTCCTGGCACATGTGATATATTACTTACCTCTTTCTGAGAGTGGGTGGGTTAACACATTCATGTTACATTGCAAAGCTGATGTCTTATGTACTTTGCATTATCATTTCTTGAACCATAGTAGAGGTGAAATTGAAATGCTGAAATAAATGATTACAACAACAGCAGCGTGTATTTATATAGCGTCTTTAATGTAGTAAAACATCCCAAGGCGCTTCACAGGAGCATTATAAAACAAAAAAATTTGACACCATGCCACATAAGGAGAAATTAGGGCAGGTGACCAAAAGCTTGGTCAAAGAAGTAGGTTTTAAGGAACGTCTTAAAGGATGAAAGAGAGGCAGAGAGGTGGAGAGGTTTAAGTAGGGAATTCCAGAGCTCAGGGCCTAGGCAACAGAAGGCACAGCCACCAATGGTTGAGTAATTATAATCAGGGATGCTCAAGAGGGCAGAATTAGAGGAGTGCACATATCACGAGGGGTTGTGGGGCTGAAGGAGATTACAGAGATAGGGAGGGGCGAGACCATGATCTGAAAACAAGAATTTTGAATTAGATTATATTTATATATTTATAGAAAAGATAGTGAAGTACTGTGCACAGTTTTGGTCTCCTTCTTTGAGGAAGTATATACTTGCCTCAGAGGCGGTGTAACAAAGGATCACTAGATTGATTCCTGGGATGAGAGGGTTGTCCTATGAAGAGAGATTAAGTAGATTGGGTCTGTACTCTCTGAAGTTTAGGAGAATGAGAGGTGATCTCATTGAAACATAAGATTTTGAGGGGGATTGATAGGATAGATGCTGAGAGATTGTTTTCCCTGGCTGGAGAGTCTAGAACTAGGCGGCATAGTCTCAGGATACGGGGTCGATGAGGAGGAATTTCTTCACTCAGAGGGTTGTAAATCTTTGGAATTCTCTGCCCCAAAGGGCTGTGGATGCTGAGTCTTTGAGTATAGTCAAGGCTGAGATAGATAGATTTTTGGACTCTAGGGGAATTAAGGGATATGGGGATCGGGCGGGAAAGTGGAGTTGAGGTCGACAATCAGCCATGATCTTATTGAATGGCGGAGCAGACTCGAAGGGCCGTATGGCCTACTCCTGCTCCTAATTCTTATGTTCTTATGATTTATATTTCTATCTTGAATAATGTAGCAATTATTTTCACATTGAGTTCTCAGCTTCCTTGAAATTTAAATCTCTTTAAATTACTGACCCAAATAATCCCAAATTGATGAAGGAAGTAACAGGTGATTGACAGCTCTATTGCTCATAGAAACTTTGCCAAACTTTGTACCAACAGAAGATTAGATGGGTAAAACTTCTATCATTGAGATAGATCAGTTATCTTGCATGTTGTTGTGAATTTGGAGATGTATTAAATAGAGAAATAAAAACATTTCAAGAAGCCAGTTCAAAATTTGAGGACTAGAGTTATGGTTTAGAAACATTTCATTCAATCTCTTGATTTATTAATGTATTTTGATATTGTTAACATTTTAATTTAATTTTCAATTTAGACTTTCCCATCAGTAAAGTAGCCAGATGATCCCAGCATCCCCTTTGCTTTATCAAGCTTATTGTAATGAACAAGGTAATTGGCACAAGAACCAGAGGCAATATGAGGAGAATTTGTTTTACGCAGTGAGTTGTTATAATCTGAAATACACTGCCTGAAAGGGTGGTGGAAGCAGATTCAATAATAACTTTCAAATGGAAACTGGATAAATACATGAAGGGGAAAAGTTTGCAGGGCTATGGAAGAAGAGCAGGGATAGGAGCTGGCACAGGCACACTGGGCTGAATAACCTCCTGTGCGGTATGGTTCTATGATTTTACAACAAAAAAATGAATAAATGAATGAATAGCTTTCATTTACTTTCACAGAAGAAAGAAAAGGCTTCTATCATGAAGAAAAATAATGCTTATGCAGTGGCAGTTGCCAATTATGCACCTAATATCACCAAGGACTCAGTACTACCAACAATTGCAAAGAGTGCAACTGCAGAGCCAAAAGAGGCCAAACCAGAGACCAAACCGCATGAGGCCAAGAAAACATTTAACAGCGTAAGCAAAATCGACAGAATGTCCAGGATAATGTTCCCTGTTTTATTTGGAACTTTCAATTTAGTGTACTGGGCTACATATTTAAACAGAGAACCTGTTATTAAAGAGATGAGGGATGATGCCGCAAAATAATCATTGATGCATTTTAAGGCATGTGGAAA
The DNA here is from genome assembly GCA_030390025.1 of Squalus acanthias. NCBI lineage: Eukaryota > Metazoa > Chordata > Chondrichthyes > Squaliformes > Squalidae > Squalus > Squalus acanthias. Next base: position 89,878,903 of record CM059426.1, read on the forward strand.
AGGGTGATGATGACAAATACAACCGGTAATTGCTAATCTATGTACTTTGGTATGTTTTTAGAAATAAGCCTTTATTTTGTCATGATTCACACACAGAAGAATTGCAAAGTCCACACAATCCACAAGTTGATTTAGAAAATGATTCAAGCTGCGGAATCAATGAAAGAACAATTGGAACAAGATATTGGATACTAAATGGATTAGTATCAACAAGAGACAAGGGGTGGGGGTGGGGGGTAATTTTCAATTTGACCGCCTGGGCGGTAACCTGGTGGAGTGGACCACTCGCCCGTTGTAGAATCTGCTTGATTTTTGTTCCATTGAAATCAATGTAATGCAAATTAGGCGGGTTCTAAAACGTGTGGCAATTGCTCTGCCAGGTTATCACCCAGGTAGCAAAATTGAAATTTACTTTCACAAAGTGTAATGGTGAAAGCTTGGGTTCATACGTTCAAATGATTTGTGCCACACAACTGTTTACAAGGTTTTGCATTGCAGATACTTAAAATCAAAGGAGTTCATATGTTAGCACTTATTGGTTGAATTAAATAATTAGGTTACACTCCTGTCATTTTTTTATTGTAAGACCACATGTTATATGAAAGTGTTGATGGTTAAAAGTAGTACTTAGTGATTTTTAATTTCCTGAGTCTAGTACACAATTTACATCGGTTCCAGTGCAAAACTTTTACTTGTAAAAAAAATGTTTCTTATATACTGCGAGAGATTAATGTTGAAACAAACACAAGAACTAGATTTCTCTAAAAAAAAATCTCATAACACAACTTTAATGTTTACTTTATTGTATTTCTTCCACATTTGTTTTGTGCTGCCATTTTGGTTTTAATGTTAAATATGACGCATGTGATTTGGGGATTTGCATGATGATACTGGTGCTGAGGTCACAGAGAACATTTTGTGACTAACCCAACAATGGCATCATACAATGCACAGAAAAACTGCCTCAGTAACCACATTAACATCTCTGAAACCCATTTTATCTTCTGAACCAACTTTAACAATGCAGAACCTTGAGGGATACAATAAAGAAAAATTAACTCAAAGCTGTGTTTGATAGATTTTCTTCTGTAAAGTCAATATTTTGACAGTTTTTTGTAGAAAAGCGAATCCATAAAAATAACAGGGGATTGCAATTTAAGTAATGAAGTCATTTTCTTCTAGAATTATTTAAATTGCACTGGGGTGACTGCAACTTTTAAAAGTTAACAACCTTCCTAATTGTAAGTGTGAATAAGTGAGGGTCATTTACCTTTATGTGTTTTTATATAACTGACCAAATGGATTAATGTCAGAAACTGCAAGCAGCTCTTGGCTTTTATAGAATTTCCTCATCATAGATGTGTTTTTTTTGGATGATGAAAGACTAAAGGGCCGATTTTAACTTGGGAACCGGGTGTGAGGGGGCTGAAGTGGGTGACAAACTGTCTGGCACCCAGGAGTGTGAGGCCTGGGAAATGTTAACTCCCAGGCCTCATTTGCATTCCATGACTGACTCCCACCAGAATCCGATAGGAATAACATCATTGCCAGCGGGCAGGAGTCAAAACGGGTGGGGGGGGGTCAGGCCGCTGCCAGGGACCCAAGGAAATGGTCCCCAGCAAAGTAATTAATGATTTGGGCAGTGGGTCGGAAAATCCGTGATTGGGGGGGAAGCCTGGGGCAGGAGAGGCCCAAGTTATCCTTGTGAGGCCTCCTCTTGACCCACAAGGAACCTTTAAAAATTAACAAAATAATTACTGACCTGGGCCTCCTGTAAGCCAAATGCTTGCTGCCGCCAGATTTTTCTGATGGGTTGGAGACTGTGCAGGCCTTAGTCAGGCCCATGGTTAAAATTGTATACGTATCCCAATTATGTCATTACGATGCGCCACTGCCATTTAAATTAAGCCCCCACTCCTCTAGGATGGGAGGCCTTCCACATGCCTGAATTCAGGCAAGTAAAACTTGTGAGAACACATCAGGAACACGCCACGAAACATCCCCCAGACAGGGCAAGTTAAAATCGGCCATTAATTTCTTCACTCTTAGATTGGTTAAGTTATTAACTAAATTTCCACTTAGTACAATGAATTCTGATTCAGTGGCTGGAAAATTCGACTTGTGCCCAAAATGAAGCCATATTCGGCTTCGAGTCTCATTTAAAAGCAAGTGCCAAAGGGGCACCCACTGCTGCTTGCCATTTAAAGAGAGTGATAAATTGGCAAATTTCCTGAGCCTTTTTTGTGCAGCCTACAGCGGTTTCTTTAAGGTTCACTGGTTAGGCCGCTCAATGTCTGGTACAACTGGGCGGAGCTTTAGTGGCAGAAGAACCGCCCATTTATACCTCAATTTTGCAATTGGGGTCCGATAACAGGAGCCGATTTGCTTATTTAAGGATGCCTGATTCAGGCAGGCACCCAGACCGACTAAAAGTCACCCGAGCCAATATTGAATCTGGCACATTTTTGGTGCAGGTCTAGCACGGCAAATCATGAAGTGAAATTCGGAAGTTTAATGCCTATTTTACACAAGGGTCGCAGTGAGTTGAATTTCTCTCCCAATCAAAGCAGCAGAGTGGAGAAAGAGGACGTAAACTGCAGAGGAACTGGTTGGACTGATTGACCATATCATTTTTCTGAGTTCTTATGCCATGACGGTGTTATATGAAGTGATGCAAATTAAAATTTTGGACACAAATCAATAGAAGAAAGAGAAAATGATGTTTTTCTAATGTTTATTTAATTAAGCTGCATGCAGGTACAATAAAATGAGCTTTAATTAAGCTCAGAAACAACAGTATCTATCTTCAGTGGAAAGTGGACCATCAACATATCTCAATTATTGGAATGGTGATGTCCTTTCATAAATCTTGCTCTTCTATTAATACATTGGACTGCACAATAGTGAGACATATGTTCTCATTTAGGCAATATGGCTTGATTAAATCAAACTCCTTAGTTTACCGTTTCAGAAAAAAAGTCCACATCCCAATCCTTTCAAACATCACAGATTTTATCTACATGGACTATCAATGCCACAAAGGCCCTTAATCACACCCTACTATCTTATTCAATAATGAATGTGAATTGGCTGCATTTCTGCAATTAAGGATGTTATAGATTGCATGTTAGCTCACTAAGCAATAATGAATGAAAAGTATAATGTTACTCAATAATTACTGTTGGTATTGGTCTGATCAAAAGAAACTCAATAATCTGACTGATCCAGAAATGCATACTTTTAAATAAATTGTACACTTTTCAGGTTCACTAAAGCTGATATGTATATATGTTTCTTTTCTAACAAAATTTGAAATGTCAAGATGTGGTAAAAATCTAATATAATTTCTCTCTCAGTTTGCGAACGTGACCACTGCAACATATAAATCAAATGACAGGAATCCTGGTGAGGACACAAAATTCCCAACCTTGTGGGTGAATTTCCATGAGGGGGTTTTCAAGCTCGTCCACTGTAACTTCGGTGGATAGAATTACTGTGGAGGGGTTGCCTGATCTCCTACCGTCACTTGAGTGGAAGATCAGCGGAAACCCCAGAGAAATGGCATGAACGGCTGTTTACATCATTTCATGGGGTTTCTGCTGAGGTTATGGCAGGAGATCAGGAAACCCTCCGAGAAAATCTACCCCCAAATTTTTTCTGATATTTCAGATTTTGTTTATAAAATAATACCCTACAAACCAACCTACCCACATTAATTCCTTTACTAATATTACGATATGGGTAACTTTTATAACAATTTTAGAAGGTATAACATTGGTTTAATTAGATTAGACTCAAAATTAGGTGAGGTGCCACTTAAGTTAATAAGTGACTTATTTACAGGATTTTAACTTCCTGGCAGAAAGCTAGGGAGTGGCTCTGGACTTCCTGCCTGCTATGGGATGCCAGTTGATTTTAACGGTCAGGTCTCGTTAACATTTAGCGGGCCAGCTGCCCACCTAGAACGGGCACAAAGAGGCAATTGGCTGGCTGCTGACAGGCAAAGATCGGATGGCCCGCCAGCACTCAAGTAAGCCACGAGTGGGGGTTCGCAGGTGGAGTGGGGGAGAGCATGGGGCTGAACAGACACAAACTTTCCTTGTGAGGCCTGAAGAAGCTCTCCTGTTCCTCCTGGCCCCTCAAAGATAGGTTTTGTACTTACCTTTTGGAGCCCCCGCAGATTGTACTGGTTGGAACATCCACATCGTATGCTCCTGGCAGTAGGCCGTTAAAAATTGCCTCATTGTCCTATCCGAGCAACAGGACCCTAATTTTGCCTGCATCAGGCAGGCATTTCAACTGCCCAGTGTTAAAACAGCCAAGGAGCGGTACCCAAGCAACAAAAATTACCACATGGTTTTAAGATAGAGGAGGAAAGGGAAAGCGAGAGAAGGGAGGTGGAAGCAAGGAGAGGAGGGGGAGAGGGAGGATGGAAGGGAAGAGAGGGAGGCGGGCAAAACAGATCTGGCTTTATGTTGCTCATGGTGAGTCTGAGTTCTGTTGCTTTATGAGTGGGGGGGGATTGTTCCGATATGGAAGTGGGTGATGGCCGTATAACTCAAGTATTGAAATGTTAGTGAGTTATGCTCAATTTAGAAAGAAGTTTCTAGAGTTTTGCCCATAGATAATGAGGCAAGTATTTTAATTGGTTGCTGGAAAATAAGTAATAATTATTTTCCTTTCCCACTCTAGGTTGATAGATATCACAACTGCATAAATAGATCTGTTTATATGAGAAATCATTATTTTCAAATTCTTCATTCAAATTCAAATTCTTAACAAAAAAGGCAGGTGCTGTAACAATTTAAAATACAATAGAAAATATAAAGATTCGGCTCTGTCTCTCCATGTGTCTATGCATCTCTCTCTCTTACACACAAACTATCCCCCCCTCTTTTTCCATTCTTTCCTCGCACTCTGTCCCTCTTTCTTTCTTATCTCTCTCTAAGGTAAAAAAAAATAAGCATCTGAAAATAGTTTTCTTGTCAAAAGCTACTTCAAAAACTTTCTAAACTTCATGCTACAGCTTGCTTTGAAACCATTTGGAAAAATAAAACGATAAATACTTATAGCCTAAAGAAAGATATACTGTAGGAACATAGAAATAGGAGGAGGCCATTCAGCTTCTTGAGCCTGTTCTGCCATTCAATCACATCATGGCTGATCTGTAGCTCAACTCCATTTACCCACCCTTGATCTATATCCCTTGATACCTTTACCTAGCAAAAATCTATCGATCTTAGTCTTGAAAATTTCAATTGACCCAGCATGCCCATCATTTCAGGGGAGAGAGTTCCAGATTTTCACTACCCTTTGTATAAAAAAGTGCATCCTGATTACACTCCTAAATGGCCTGGCTCTAATTTTAACATTATAGTCCTTTGTTCTGGATTCCCCACCAGAGGAAATAGTTCCTCTGAATCTAACCAATCAGATTCTTTTATCATTTTAAAGACAATGATTAGATCACCCCTCAACCTTCTAAACTCTGTGAGAATCATATTGATGCACCTAAGAGATTCTCCACAGTAACACGGTCTGACTGGAATGTGTTGGGAATTACTGGCATAGATGTAGGGGGTGAATTTCCACGAGTGTTCTTTCACTCATCCGCCATATCTTTGATGGAAGATCTGCGGAAACCCTGGAAAAATGGTAGGCGAGCAGGAGAACCTGCGGACAGAAGACTGATGCTTCAAGTAAAAACACAAAAGACAAATTTTATAGGTAAGTGTTATTCCGAAATATATCATTTTTAATGTCTTTGTTATGTTGCAAACCTTAGGGCCAAAAAATTCCCTTGTAAATGTCACTGATATTGTCAAAGTTTGCAGAGTCTGGGGCAAGTCCCCTAATTATAATGCTACTGGCAGGAGCTCGTGCCTCTAGGGACACATTTTGGACAGCCACCTGTCCCCAGAGGCTGCAAACTGCAGTGAGTGTTGCAGGTTCTGGGGAAGGTGATATCTCCCTTGCCCCCAGTAAGAATATATTAATGCTCTCTCAGCCCCTTTTGTAAAAGTGCTGATATATCTAAATAAACTCTATTTGAATCTTTGAGGGCCCAAACCATGATTCTCAGCCAAGACCCCCAGATGCCATGATTTGGAGTAAGGCCAGGAATGTGGTAACTCCCAGCATTGGGAGATCCCCCCTCCCCCACCCCACTCCGGGTCTACCTCCTCCCGCATCAATGGGCTTGTTTGGAACAGATTGATGCAATGATCAACTAGGATCATTGGAAACTCTGATGTTAGGCGAAGATTCTGTATATCAGGGTCCCAGCATATTATGTGGCTATTCTACCACATTCCTGACAGACGTATACCAGGAGATTCCCTGAAAGGCCATAGATTTTTGGCCCCTTTATCTTTAACAGTTTGTAGTTGACTGGCTGAAGGAGAAAAACCTTAGCTGAAAAGTTTTTGAAAAAACGATTTTAAGTGATTTGATTTGTTCACCTGTCTTTTATTAGTGACTGTTGCCCATTTTTGATTCATTGTTTTTTGAACATCATGATTATTGTTTTTCATTTCCTCTTGCTATCGATGATTGGTATACCTACCTGCTGAGTTGTGATTTGCTGTTTTTATATGAATATTAAATTTGACCACTCAGCTGACAGTTTGACAAACACATTTGCATAGAGACAGTGTGATGCCTGCACTGCGACAGACACCAGAGTGTAATGGGCGAAACATATGCTACCATTCTATATAGAGAGAGATACACACACATACTAGCAGATCTCCTATGATGTTGCTAATAGTATGTTGAACAATACATTTTTGTATCAAGACAGAAGCATTATACGATGTAATGCAAACTATTATTCTGCTGCTAGAGTTTTTCGATGAACATCAAGTCTAATTGCTGTTAAGTAAACACCAAGAATTTAATGGCTATTCAGGTTGCAGATCAGAAGCCAAGCATTGTGTGAATGATGAGGTCAATTAAGAGGCTGCAGACATTCTATTCTGGTATTTTGTATTCCTGGACAGGTTTTCTTTACATTCCAAAGGAGCGTATTTTTATTTATTTATACTTTATTTTGAAGTCCTCAAAAATGTCAAGTCAAATTATATAATAATTATAACCTGCTCAATAGTTAGCCATTAACTGGAATTTATCGCTTAAGAATGCCAAATGTCCAAGTGAGTTAAATGAGTTTAAAAAGCTCTTTCTCTCATGTAGGTTATTGAAGTTTTCACTTGTTTACTACACAGTTTTCAGTTTATACTACAAATGTGTTTTTTTGGGGAAGGGGTGTGAAATAATATGTATTTGAAGTTTTTTTTCGCTTGTTGTATGGTAATTTGATGGATTACTATGAGTGGAGGTCAGATGGTTCATGGGAGGAAGTATGATTAGTACTGGTGCGTGAAGGCAAGCCTGCATTTGTGACTGTAAAATAGTATTGCATTTGTGCTAAATGGAGCTTTGTGTTAGGAAAATGTGTTGAATTTGAGAATGTGATCTATTTGTGGTGGGGGGGGCACACTACTGGGTTGGACATCATTGGATTGCTGATAGATTTAATAAAATTATGGAAGATTGAGTCAGAGGCACAGCCGCAGACAGGGAGCTAGAGGAAGAGAGCCAGAAGCCAAAAGGAAGAGAAAGAATTAGAGAGGTGGGGATCGATTTTGCCATTGGGGGCGGGCTGGGGCGTGTCAGGTAGTTTTCATGTCAAGACCCCGACTCCGATGTGAAGTGGGAAAAAAGTGCAATTTTGCCCTAATTGGGCACTTGATTTCCAGCATGTGGAAACCCCTGGCCCAATAAGTCTTTTCATACAGAAAGTCGCCTCCGATGACGTCATCAGTGCTGCTGGATTTAAGGCCTGCAAGCAGCCTTGCTTCTTCTGGAGACTTTAAACTTTATGGCCATTGTTGTGATCGCTTCATTCAGCAACTATGTCCAGCAGTAGGCCAAAGTGTGCGCCAAGGTTCGATGAGGCCTCCCTCCAAGCTCTGGTGGAGGGAGCAAGATCAAATAAGGAGGTGCTCTTCCCTTCCTCAGGGAGGAAAAAGCCTCCCCAGCAGACTAAAGCTGTGTGGATGCAAGTGGCCCAGGAGGTCAACTCAATCTCTATGTACCGCAGAGCCTGGCTGCAGTGCAGGAAGAAGTTTCATGATCTTCTCCGCACAGGAAAAGTGAGTATGACTTTCCCATTACCCTCAATCTGATCCCCATTGCCTCTCCTCACCAGCACTCTGCTTTGCCAACCTCTTCCTCCACATCCCACTTGGCACTGACATCCCTGCATCCTTACCCATTCCCTCTCTCTCTATGGTCACATTCACCTAACTATTCGACCATGCAGCCCTCACACTCCCTATCACTGTGACCCAATGACAACAACTTACAACACACAGGGAGGGACCCTTTGTCTCCTTCTAAGCATCTATGCTATGGATTTTCTACACTCACTCCTTCATTCTCACTCAAACTCCACTTGTGTCCCTCATTGCAGGAAAAGAGAGCTCACAATAAGAGGGAAAGAGCGAGGAGAGGAGGAGGGCCACCCTCAGTAGCCCAGCTCACCACCTCGGAGGAGGCGGCCCTGGAAATCGCTGGTGTCGAGGAAGATTCGCAAGTGGGGGACGGACAGACGGGCGCATCACAGCAAGCTGGTGACAGAATAGTTTGGCATCTCTCTCATTGACATTGCATGAGTGACTGATAATGATTCTGATGCTCTAACAGATTGACTTATGATCATCTGCACAACTCAATGTACATGCAACTTTTACCTCACATCTCTAACTCTTTCCTTTAATCCCCCACAGGACCATTGACAGCCCCTGTCCCCACTGTCCAGGAGGAACAGCCTGAGCTTCAAGACTCCTCAGAGGAAGCTGCAACCTCTGAGGGCATAGCGTCAGTAGAATTCAGCGCACCCAGCACCAGCGCAGACACTCACACCTCGGTGGGACCTTCGCAAGATAGAGTACGGTTGTCACCTGGTGCATCACAGTTCACAAGTGAGCATCAGCAGATGGTGGAGACAGGGACAGCAGTGGAGAGTCCTCGTCGGAGGGTGCAGGACTGTGCCAGCTCGGCTCAGCTGCATGTCGACCCTGTGCCTCCAGGTCCATCCAGAAGGAGAGCGGTGCTGGAACACCAGGAACAGGTGCAGGAGTCTCTGGCAGGTTTTGTCTCCAGGGTCGCTCCGAGTGTGGAGCGAATGGAGGAGTCCGTCGCGAACATGAGCAGAGCCTTTGTGGAGGCATTGGCGCATGAACGCATCATCACGGAAAGGATGGCAACCTCCGTGGAAAGGATGGCTACGGTAGAGGAGAAGATGGCTACGGCCATGGAGGAGCTAAGTCGCCAGAGTGTTGAAAACATGGTCATTGTTCAGAATAGACTGGCATCTCTTGAGGAGCGATGGTCAGCTATTGAGCATAGAACCCAGACCTTCATGGAAGTCCTCTGGAGTAGGACATCCAGTGCAGAAACGGGTCCTCATGGCCCCCCTGAATGCAGCAAGGTGCTGTCAAGCCACTTGCTAGCTCTGAAGTGGGGCTGACCCATGAGAGGGATGTTGGTGGCAGACAACAAGGAAGTGGGGGCTCCTCTCCAAGCCCTCACACAACCATGCCTCTGCAAAGCTCTCGGTCACAGCCCCACCAGAGTCCTCACCCAACTGAGATGGGCGTCTCATCCCCTGCACAGCCGCAGGAGCAGCAGACTGTTGCTGAGCCCTCACAGCTTCGCAACCCCAGAGGACGGCCGCCAAAGGTGTCGAGACAGGAGCAGCAAGAAAGTGAGCAACGGGCCCCCACATCTGCTGAAGCCACAGGGGAAGCATCACGTAGGAGCACGCGTAAGAGGAAGATAATGCACAAGTAGTCACAAGGGTAATCACTTGGGTGTTATGTGTTTATTTTTGAAATGCCATCAGTTGCTTGTTGTGATAAAAAATTCTGATGGCAAACTGTTCAAGTTGTGGCCTGTGTCATTTCGCAAATGGGACTTCCACATTGAGGGCTTAGAGCGACTTGCAATTGTCAGTATGGTGGTCAGAGTGATAGGAATCCGTAGGTTCTTGTCCATTGTCGATGCTCTGGTAAGAAGCTGCGAGGCAAAAGTGTTTGATTGTGCAGGCTAAGCAAATCTGGCCAACATGAGTGCGTCCCTTGCATCCCGGGCAGCAATGTAGTCGCGCGCTGGCGCCTTCTGGCCTGTGCAGCTTCAGGTGGGTGAGCAGCAGCTTGGCGCTCCTATTGTTGCTGGTGCTGTTGGTGCTGCTGTTGTTCAGGGTTCTGCTGCTGCCGCAGCTGGTCTTCGTCCGAATCTGATGTCCAGGAGGAAAGAAAATAAATGGTTCCCATGCTTCTGGTATATGCCTCAGTTGAGGAAGCGCTCAGTCAAGGTGGGGAGAGGGGTTTCCCAGGAGGTCACACTGGAGATGGGTGTCAGGCTCCAAACTTCCACAACAATGGGTATGCCTGCTAAAAGTTCCCCCAGACCTGAGACAACAAAGTTCTGCCACCTGCAAATGATCATTGGTGAAAACTCCTTTTTAATGGTGGAGCTGCAGCTGTTAGTAAGTAATCCACTTGTGAGGCCACCAGGATTAACTGGCATGTTCCAGAGGAGACGTGCAGGGCGGAGGAAAAGTGTTAAAATCAGAAAGGCCTCTCAAAATGGGATAATAGAGGCAATTAACTGGTTGTTAAGGGCCTTAAGGGCCTATCCCGCCTCTTGGAGGCGGGATGGAAACGGGGTCTGATACCCCGATTCTGGGAAAATTGCTCGGAGGCAGGCTGGAGGCGGGATCGGAGCCGCCCGCCATTTATAGCGATTTTAACACCTCACACGCCTCCAATTCCGCCTCCTCGGGCCTGGCAAAATCGAGCCCGTGGAGTCAGAAGTCTGGCCAGGTAAAGAGTAAGATGAAGGCTTCTTTTTCTTTACATCACTGTAGTGGAAAGGCATAAAAACAACAGAAAACCCAGAATCCACAAGCAAAACAGAGACAGAAAACCAAAAAACAACAGCTAGGAGAAGGAACAAGACTAAGAGGTAATAAATGATAGAGTAAGTTTTAACATTTATAGAATAACCTTGGATTATTTTTAAATCATGCTTAAAAGGAGTGAAAACCCATGAATGAAAAAAGGACATAGCTTAATTGTTGCTGCACTTTTATCTTGGTTTATTTGCCCGTAAATACATATAAATAAAATAAAATACAGAAAAGAGCAAATAACTGATTAGAGTTTAGAAGTTATGTAAGGAGTTGTATATTACAGTAGTTTTATCTATAGACACGATTGGTATGTGTGGGTCATTCATCAATAAGAGCCAGAGGAGAGCAAGTGTTAATGGCCCAGATTTTCCTGGGGACTTGCACCATTATAATGGCGTATTTATGGCATAGGGACCCTTGAATGGTGCAAAAGAAAAAGGAAAGTGACTTACACTATTAATTGTGCCACTCCATATTTTCCTGCTATTTTTGTGCCACACTGCTCCGCTGTTATCCTTGCCCAAAACAGTCTGAAGGTAATTACCATAGCTATGCCCCCATTGAAAACAATGGCAATCACCTTTTTCCTGGATTTAAGCTAATTTTCACGCTGCTGCCACTTAGGCTGAAAAATTGACTTCATAAAGCATTAATTGAATCCGACGTTTACTTTTAAATAATTTTTAAATAACACGGAAAATCATTTTGAGCCGCTCAAGAATTTGTTTCTTTTCAGAGTTCAAGTAACAACTGTCTCTGAGCCAAAGACGTAGCAAAGAAAGACTTTTCGGCAAAATAGCTGAAGTTCAAGCAATGAGATTGTACTGTTCCAGGTAAAAATAAAAATCCAAAAAACACCAGGGGGCTGGATCTTGCCAGCCCTGGGGAGGCGGGTTTGGAGGCGGGACTGCCAGGAAAATGGCAGAATCTGGGGGCGGGTACCGATCCCGCCCCCAACCCGCCTCCATGCCATCTTCCCAAGAGGCGGGTAGCCGATCCGCGCTGGGTCCCGTCTCCTGGAGGCAGGAAGGGGATTACAGCCACTTAACTGCCTGTTAACAGGCAGTTAACAGGCAGTTAAGAGGATTATCCTCATTTTTCCAGCAGAGGCGCGGGCTTCCCGATGTCGGGAAACCCCGCCAGGGTCACCGAGGCGAGCAGTGCGTCTGCGGGGGTCGGAGGGGTGCAAAAGTGCGCTGTGGAGGTAAGTGATGGATGCAAGTGTGTGAGGTGAGTGAAAAGTGATAGAAAATGTTTACTTACCTTTGTTTCTTCCTGCAGGCTTTAACAGTTGGGGATGCGGAGACTCTCGCATCTCACCGGCAGAGATGACAGATGGCTGCTGCATTCTCCGATGCAACAACCATCTGATTTCTGCTCACAAAAGAGGTTTGATGAGTCTTGAATACAAGGACTCATCAAACAACAGAGAATGTCAGTGTTTGACAGCTTCACAGAGCTGTCAAACGATGACAATTCATCTGTCAAAATTTTTTTGACAGATGAAACGTCATACGCTGACATTCTCTGTAACCGGCTTCCCCTTAATTGGCCTGCTAAGCCCGTTGGGCAGGCTTAACAAGGTCAATCAAGGGAAAATAGCGTGGGTTGGCCACAAGTCGATGGAGGCGGGACTAAAACCCGAAAAGCAGCAGTCCCGCCTCCAACGCACCCCCATTGACAAGATCCAGCCCCAGAGATTCAGTTTCACCAACTTGTGTACATTTATCAGCCCCTTAATCTTCAAACTAGCTTCAGAAAACATTATTTAATAGCCGTTCTGTACAAGCTTGCTATTTTTCTTTTAAATTGAGATTTCAATCGAAACAAAGGAATTGCTAGACGATAAAACACCAAGGTCCAACTAATTTGCCTTCTACCATTCTGGTATTCGGATGATACAACGATAATGGAGTTGTTGAGTAATCATAGCAATCAATCTCTATCAATTAGTCTACAACAGGCCCAGGCATGCTGCGAGGAAAACCCCAGTGGTGTAGAACTTTGGGAACCATAGGTCCAAAGTCACCTGTTCCTCCCAAGCATGCTACACTTACCCATGTCATGTCTCAAGTTACTCATATACTGTATCCCAAAATATTATCTTCTGAAAAAAATCTACCCAATTTGCATTTGAATGAATCAGTACGATCTGCTTCCACCGTCTCCCTAGGGAGCCTGTTCCATAGCTTGACTACTCACTCACTGATATTGCCTACCTCGGCGGGTCAGGTGTGGGCAGTGTCCATGGCGGGTCACAACCCCGCTGCTGCCTCCATCCTGCTGTTGAAAATGAACTTACCTTAATAGGGCCTATTAAGCCCACCCAGCGCGTTACCCATCCCAATTAAATAGAGCGGGTCTGGTGACATCATTCATGACGCATTTCAGCCGGGATATTTAAAAGGACCATGGCCACATTACATTTGAAGTTTAATCTAACATAGTGCTGTCAGTGCGCTACAGCATTGGAGTGCCGCAAACACTGACAATGACTGCACAGAGGCAGAGGGCTGCACCCAGATTCTACGATGTCTCCCTCCATATGCTTATGGAGGGAGTCAGAGCATGCAGGGAGGTCCTCTTCCCTTTCTGTGGGTGGAAGAGACCACCCCAGGAGACCAAAACAGCCTGGTTGTAGATTGCAGAGGAGGTCACAAGCAGGGATGTGGCCAGGAGGACGTGGGTACAGTGCTGCAAATGTTTCAATGATCTCATTAGATCAGGAAACGTTAGTACAAAGCCACACTCACCTTCATCCTGCTGTGCTTCTCATCACATCCCCATCACTCTGCCTTCCCTACCCTACTCCTGCACATCCTTACTCACACCAACTTAGCTTGCACCTCTACCCATCCCTCTCTATCTACATTATCACATCCCCATCTCACTAGCCACCCCTCATGCTCACCCTCATCCTAGTACAATCATAGCAACTAACAACACACAAGGGTAGCCACTTGGGTGTTTTATCCAATGTAACGTTTTTGTGAATGGTCAGGATAAAAACACAGGCAGCGATAGCAAAACGGCAGAAATATTAAGTAACTATTTTTCTTCAGTATTTACCAGGGAGATGGATCAGGTGGACATGACATCGGAATAGGAGATTAGAAATTATATAACTGTATTTAAAGTAAAAAGAGAAATCTTAAATAAACTAATCAAACTCAAAAGAGGATAAAACCCCTGGTCTGGATGGATTGCATCCATGCATTTTAAAAGAATCTAGGGAAGAGAGAGCAGAGGCACTATTACACATATTTAATAATTCGTTAGAAAAAGGTGTAGTGCCAGAGGACTGGCAGATAGCTAACGTTATACGTTTATTTAAGAAGGGAGATAGAACATGTCCAGGGAACTATAGACCAGTCAGCCTAACATTGGTGGTAGGAAAAATAATGGAATCCCTACTAAAGGAAAAAATAGAAAAACTTCTAGAAACCAAAAATATAATAATGAATAGTCAACATGGATTTCAAAAGGGAAAGTCTTGCTTGACCAATCTCATCGAATTCTTTGAGGAGGTAACAGAGAGAGTAGACAATGGTATTGCAGTATTTGTAATATATCTCGATTTCCAAAAAGCCTTTGATAAGGTACCACATAATAGACTAATGAATTTAGAGGACTGGAGGGTTGCTAATGTTATACCACTATTCAAGAAAGGGGAAAGGGATAAACCAGGAAACTACAGGCCAGTCAGCCTAACATCAGTGGTGGGAAGTTATTGGAAACCATTATCAGGGAGTAAATAAACTTTCATGGACTTGTTAAAGGTAAATTGTGTCTGACTAACTAGATTGCATTCTGTAATGAGGTTGATCAAAGTAGTGCAGTAGATTTTGTATATATCGACTTTCGGAAGGCATTCGACAAAGTGCCACACAGGAGGCTTATTAAGAAGATGGAAACCCATGGAATTAAGGGTAAAGTGACGGTGTGGATATAAAATTGGCTCAGTGACAGGACGCAAATGGTGGTGGTGGATGGATGTTTTTCAAACTGAGAGGTGGTTTGCAGTGGTGTTTCCCAAGGGTCAGTCAGGTGTAACATTTTAAAGTTTGCAGATGATACGAATTTTGGCAAATAGTAGATCATGATGAGGATAAATGTGAGAAGTCGCACAACACCAGGTTATAGTCCAACAGTTTTATTTGAAACCACAAGCTTTCGGAGCGCTGCTCCTTCGTCAGGTGAAGTCACCTGACAAAGGAGCAGCGCTCCGAAAGCTTGTGATTTCAAATAAAACTGTTGGACTATAACCTGGTGTTGTGCGACTTCTCACATTTGTCCACCCTAGTCCAACACCGGCATCTCCACATCATGATGAGGATAGTTATAGGCTTCAGGAGGACATAGACAGGATGGTGAAATGGGCAGAAGCATGGCAGATGGGGTTCAATGCAGAGAAGTGTGAAGTGATACACTTTGGGAGGACAAATATGGAAAGACAGTATACTATAAATGGCACGATTTTGAAAAGTGTAGATGAGCAGAGAGAATCCTGATCTTGGTGTCCAGATACACAAATCCTTAAAGGCGGCAGGGCAAGTTGATAAGGTGGTTAAAAATAAAATATGTGTTACTTGGGTTTGTAAATAGAGGAATAGAATATAAAAGCAAAGAGATCATGCTGGGACTTTATTAATCACTGGTTAGGCCTCAGCTGGAGTATTGTGGACAATTCTGGGCACCACACTTCAGGAAAGATGTAAAGGCTTTAGAAAGGGTACAGAGGAGGTTTATCAGGATCCTCCAAGGGGGTGAGGTGAAACAAGGAATGGGAGGTGTGCCTCGTGTTTGGTACAGATTGTTGGTAGGTGAGTGATTGGGGGTTGGGAGGAAGTCATGCATTGAGCAGTATGTGAGGCTAGTGGTGCAGATGGTAGGAGAGAGCTTTTAAAGATGCATTCACTGACCTTGACCCCTGGTCTGAGGTCATGAAGCTTCTTTGGGCACTGGAGCCAGGTAGTGGGGGTGACACTGCTGGCAGTGATGGCCTCGGTGATCTGGTCCCACATCGTTCTTTCTGGAGGGCCTCCTGGCCCCTGTGGGTAGAGGACCTCACTTGCAGTGTTGACCCCCTACACAAAGTTGGAGAGCTGCGTGTGAGACCCTGGGTGCCCCTTCCCTGGCTTGCTGAGCTATTTGTGTTAGTGCGGAAGCACGTTTCTCATTTTTTTGGTGCGGAAGGGAATTCAGCTTTAAGAGTTGAAGACTCCCATTAGGGAATTCTGATTAATGTTAATTTTCTTTTCAGAGGCCAGTTGAGCTCTGAGGGTTAAAAACTGCCTATTTTTACATGATTTTTAAATAATTTCAGATGGCAGTTCCCCTTTAAGGGAGCAAACTGCTTTCTGAAATGACAGCCTCGCTTTCAGAGCAGGCTGTTCTAGTTGCAATGACGCTTTGGCCACGATACATTGGGGCCTCCTGCTGGGACCAACACCACCAGGACGGCTTTGCACAGTGAGTTTAGCACTGCGCTAATGTTAATTAGTCCCCAGTACCAATTTTTCAGTCCTGCCAGCGCCACCATTTTCGGCGGCCATTAACACCCGCCTGCGGTGGCACCGGCTCCTTTTGTGGCGTTCTTGAACTTCTCAGCCTGGGACTCTCACATGGGGATAAGGTAGAGCCTGAAATGTCATGAAAAAACTTTTTAAAATGTTTTAAAAATTGTAATTTTTATCATAATAGAGAAATTTGACACTCCAAGGGGGAGAAATTCGGCATGTTAGCGCCTCCCGTTAGCGCCTAGGGGGGCCGCTAATGGGAGGCGCTAATGGGTTTGCGGCGGGTTGCAGCGAATCCAACGCCGCATGCGAAATTCACCCGGGATTTAACGCTGGCAATAACAGTTAGCGCCTTGGCCTTTAGCACCTGGCAGATCATGGCGTCAATGAGTTTGGAACGTCCCGTTAACGGCCCAGATGCAAAATTGACTGTCGCCCCCCTGCCTTAGCGCCTGGCCTGAACAACGGCAGGAAGAGGAGGCGTTATGCATTCGGATGGCCGCTGTAGGAACTAAATTTGAAGGGATCGACATCTGCTTTCATTTTAGTGGCCAATCAATGCTGCCTTCTCAGTTTCACATTGCGAAACAGCCGTTTTAAGTGAGTTAAACGTTTCTTACTTTCAGGAGTGGTCTGCCTGATAAAAATTTGTCACTTTCATTCTGCTAAGATTTCAAAGTCCTAAACTTGGTTACATTATTGGGGGCTGAACTGGCACTCGGCCTCGCCCTCCAGCATCAATGTCGGAGGCAGCGGAGGCAGAGACAAAGATTGGAAAATGTGGCCAGAGGGAGGAGGGCCAACAGGGCTCTCAACAGGAGGCCTTGTCCTCCCAAGGTATTCCAGGAGCACTTCTCCTACATAAATTTAATTGAGGAACAATGACTTAGAAGGCAAGGAGGTGGTCACAGAGCTCTGCCACCTCCTGCAGCCAGACCTCGAGCCTCAGATCAGGACCACCATGGCTCTCTCAAGGTCACCGTCACCCTCAATTTCTACACCAGCGGATCCTTCCAGTCTGCAGCAGGAGACATAGCTAACATCTCGCAGTTCGCCGTCCATTGCTGCATCCGGGAGGTCACAGAGGCCCTCTACAGGAGGAGAAGGGACTACATTTCTTTCCCCATCACCAGAGAGAAGCAGGACGAGCATGCATGTGGCTTTGCCAGGATAGTGGCCTTCCCCAGGGTACAGGGTGCCATTGACTGCACCCACGTCGCTTTGCGTGCACCTCATAACAAACCTGAGGTCTTCCGTAACTGCAAAGGCTACCACTCACTTAATGTCCAGTTGGTGTGCGACCACAGACAACGAATCCTCACCGTCAATGCCCGCTATCCTGGCAGCACCCACAATGCCTTTGTCCTGCGCCAGACTGGTGTGCCAGCACTCTTCCAACCACCACATCAAGCTCACGGCTGGCTGGTCGGAGGCAAGGGGTATCCGCTCTCCACCTGGCTCGTGACTCACCTCCGCAACCCCAACACTCTTGCCCAACACTCATATAATGAGAGCCATGCCGCCACCAGGAACATCATCGAACAGACCATCGGGGTGCTCAAGCAACGGTTCCGCTGCCTTGACCGCTCGGGAGGAGCCCTCCAGTACTCGGCTGAGCGGGTGTCCCTTTTCATCGTGGTCTGCTGCATGCTGCACATCTGGGCCATCATGAGGGAGTAGCCATTGCCACCAGGAATAGCGGGACCACCTCAGGAGGAGGAAGAGGGAGAGGAGGAGGAGGAGGAGTAATATGAGGAGGAACAGCAGTGAGGGAGGAGGAAGCCACTCAATCGGCCTTCTGGAAGCGCGGTCCGTGACCATCTCATCAGACTGTGGTTCCAATAAATTCTACCCCAGATCTCCGTTGCTCACCACATCCCCATCATTCTATCCATTTTGCATGCCATATCACAGTGCAAAGCTGAGATGAGAGACACCACAAATTCTGCAAAAATCAAATTAATAAATTTATCAAATTTCAGTAAACACATATATACAACAACAATATTAACTAATCACCCTTGTGCAAACCCTTACTTCCCCTCTTTACACTGCCTTTTCCTAATCTACTGCTCCAATGCAGTCTGTCCCCAGTGGCTGCAGCAGGGCTGGTGGAAGACTGCTGAGTGTCGCTGCCAGAGACTACAGATGGCCTTGCAGGACGCCCTCGACCAGCTCTGACCCTGGAAGGCCTGGCTGTACACTGCGCCACCTCAGCATGAGCGGCAGTAGTCTGGGCTGGCTGGCTGACAAGCAGCGACAAGGGCAATGGCGGAGTGGCAGTGGTGGGAGCAGGAATGCTGTCATCCTGAGAGAGGACAGCAGGTTCCTGCTCCACTCACCCACTGCCACTCCCCGGGGAAGTACCTCAGCATCCCTACCAATCTACTGGAGCACAGATTGTTGGCCTGCTGCGACACCGTGAGATCCCCGGTGGACTGTGGTAGACCCAGCGACGATGGCAGCACTCAGAGCTTACGTGGCATCAAGCTGAGACTGCATGAGAGCAGTCTGAGACTCAATGGCAGCAACCATTGACTGCATTACAGCACTAAGACGTTGCGTGGCTTCCGCCTGTGCTGCAATGGAAGCTGCCACATTGCCCATGACACATGGCATGAGGTCTGGGTCCCCACGGTCTCTCAGGGAGTCCACCATCCTTAGCAGACTGCCAAGGATGGGCTCCATGATGTGCGCAGAGCTCTGTGCAATGTTGGAGGTGGACTCTTCCATGCTCCTTACCATTGCCGACAGGCTCTCGGGCAACCTTGCCATTGCACCTATCATCTCAGTGTGCATGCCCATCACCCTTCTTGTAAATGCCTCCCCGTTGAGGTCATCATCTGAGTCCTGTGCAGCAGAACTTGCACGCCAACTCACACTCCGGGGTGCTGGCTCCCGAGTTCCCCTTTCCCCCTGGTCTTGCTGCAGCCCGCTCATCCCCGGTGCATCACCCAGTGCAGACCCCTCTACTAAACTTGCCACTAAAGATCGCGTAGTCCCAGTATCTGAGGTGGTGCCTGCGGGTGAGACATGCAGTGACGTGGTGCTTTCTTCCTCCTCCTCTTCTCCCGCCTCACTCTCACTGGGAGGCTCAGGGATAGGCTGGTCAGCTGGTTGCTGATTACCTGAAAGCATAAAGGCACAAGACTCGCGTTAAGGTGAGGGCAGGGGGGCAGGAGGGGCACAAGGAATGTAGACAGTATAATGAGCTGGTAAGTGGGAAAGGCTTGTGTTGTGGGGGGGAAGTGGGATGAGAGAAGGAGAGGGGATGAACATACCGTTGTTGCCCCCAAGGAGGTCGACATTGCCGATGGCTACGGCACCCACCACCTGGCGCCCAATGACTCTCAGCACTTGCTCCTCCAGGTCTGTAAGCTGTTGGATGTCCGCTTCACCCCCGCCTCTTCGTTCCTGCTCCATCCTATTGTGGCCCAGCTTGGTCTGCAAGAGAAAAGAAAGTGTGTGAGTAAGTGTGCAGCTATGTTTTTGGGAGATGTGCCTGCCATAGTTGAATAGCTGTGATTGTAGGCAAGGCGTGAGCTGTGAATGTGAGTTTTAGTAGGTGGAGATGCTTGGTGGGTGGGTGGTGGTGGTGTGGTGGTTTGTGCAGTGTGTACAGACTGAGGTTCAGATGCTTGTATGTAGGACTTGTTTAAGCATGTACTCACCCTGACCACCCGAGTGAGGTCGTTGAATTTTTTACGGCACTGTGTAAGGGTCCTGAGGACCACACTGCTTTCCGAGATGCCCTGGGCCACTTCCCTCCATATTGCCCTGAAGACCTGGGGCAATGGCCTCCTGCCAGTGGCCAGGAACAGCACTGCCCTCCTTCTTTCGACTGCTGCGACCAATGCCTCCAATGCCTGGTCGCTGAAATGGCGAGCTCTGTCCCTGGGACTGGGATCAGCCATGAGGATATGAGGTGTAGCTGTTGAGTTGCTTGGAGGTCACCTTCAGAGCCAGCAATGTTGAGAATGAGATTGTGCAGACTGATTGAACCTCCCCTTTAAGAGCTGGAAGGAGCCAGTGTGAATGATGAGTCCCGATTGGACTGCACCTGAAATTGGTTATCGCTCTGCGGGTAGCGCCCCACTCTCTGTGTGTAGCGCCCTAACATAGGTGATTAGTGCTTGATTTAGTGCTCCAGTTCTCTCTTGGAGCGCTAACAATCAATTTAACGGGAGGTCAGAAGGATTAGCACCTGGCGCTAATTCTCCAACTTTAAAAAATTTAGCATCCCAGCAGGGGTGATACCGAATTTCTAGCACTTTAAAAATTAGTTTTTCAGGGCGATAATGTTTGTTTGCCAGTCAATACACTGTTAAAACCCCAGTTACACCTATTTCAACTGGGCTTAACAATTAATGGAGTATTTAACAATGATATTACCGCGGAAAAGCCCAAGTTTCCGTCAATTTCACTGATTACACTGATTGCCGGCTATGTGTGGGTGGGCAGGGGTGGGGGGCGGGGGCTGGCACAGTGCAGCCAGTGTCGGCGCAGTGAATGACTGACCGCAACCTCAGGATTTCCGTGTTCAGATGTGCATGCGTTACATCCTGAAGTTGCGTTCAGTTTCAGAGGGGTAATAACGGCGAAAGTGGTTAGTCCGTAAAGTTGTTGTTATAATCAAGGAGATTGGTCAAACTTGATGACATTATGAGCTACTAGAATAACGTACCAGCTCACCATGTTGTACTGCAGCCAACGCAACACTACTGGACCAGACCACCACCTCTGGTCAGTGACACTATTATTGTTTGTTTTAATTAAGTAGCTGTTTCCTGGGTTTCTTGTTCTTCAATTATGCCACTGTGATTATTCATGCTACACAAAGGGGGAATAATTCAGTAGGTTAGCGCCTCCTGTTAGCACCTGCAGAGGGCGGTAATGGGGCGCTGATGCAGTAGCGCTAGGGCGAGGCGAATCCAGCGCCGCACGCCAAATCCGAACCCCCCCACATTGCGCCACCGGTACAAGGTACCGCCAGGACTTAAACGCCAGGCAGATCGTGACGTCAGCGAGTGTGCAACGCTCACTGGGCGCCCAATCTGGAAAATTAATTGTTGCCACTTACCTTTGCGCCTCAACCAGACAGTGACAGTAGAGCAGGCGCACAGCTGCAGGAAGCCCGCTCCAGCGACGTTATTTAAAGGCATCAGCATTAATCACTTGGTATTAATTACTGGCATGCGACCTCGCTCTTCAGGATCTACGGTGGAGGGAGCGTAGGCAGCCAGAAATACGGGAACGTGTGTTCAGAGGGATGAGGAGGGACATCAGGGCTCTCACCAGGAGGCCTCAACCTCCGAGGGTGTTCAGACAGCACTTCTTCTACCTTCAATTAAGCGATGAGCAGTGTATTAGATGGCTCCGCATCACCAAGGTGGTGGTCACAGAGCTCTACCACCTCCTGCAAACAGACCTCCAGCCTCACACCAGGATGACTTAAACCCCAGATCCTTTTTGCTCACCACATGCCCATCATACCATCTCTGTGTCATGCCATATCACAGCGTCCTCCTGGGCATAAAGGTGAAATGATAGAGACCACAAAATATTGCAAACTCCATTAATAAATGTATGCATAAACATATCACACATATCACAATCATTCTAATAACTAATGACCCTTGTGCCTCCCATAGTTGAATAGCTGTGATTGTGTGCAAGGCATGAGATGTGGGTGTGAGTGTTGCTAGGTAGAGATTGTTGGTGGGTGAGCGCTGGGGGGTGTGGTGCTTTGTGCAGTGTGTGAAGCTTGTGGTACAGATGGTGGTATGTAACATTTGTTGAAACATTCAATCACCCTGACCACCCGACTGAGGTGGATCTGCCATGAGCACACCTGCTTCAGTCCTCTGGCTCCTTCTCCTTGTTGTGCCTCTCCTTGCTGAGGCAGCTGCACAGCCAGCAATGCTGAGAATGAGGTGCTGCAGTATCAATGAACCTCCCCTTTAAGTACTGGGAAAAGCCTGTGGCAATGATGAGTTGTGATTAGACTGCACCCGATATTGGGCCACTCTTTGAGCATAACACCACTGACCTAGGCCTTTAAGACTTGATTTAGCACCCCAATCATTTCTTTGAGCAGTGAGAATGAATTTTGCATGCAGTCTAAAGCATTAGCGCCTGGTGCTAATTCTCAAACTTTTCTAAAGATACCGCCCATTCCTGGGCTATAATGAATTTCTAGCCATAGACCTAAGTATACCAACGATGTGAAATAGTTTTTGCAATACGCTTGTCATCTGAATAAGCCATTTCAAAAAGACTGGGGTAATTTGCTTTCTATTCACACAGACTTTTTCTGCTAACATTAGCAATTTGAGGAAAATACACCCCTGACATGTTAGATACGTTTTTTTTGTTTTCTAAATTACTGCACCCCATCACCGTTCATTTTGAAGCTTGAGGGAAATAATGTTCTAGGTCCTTTAAACAGACTGTGCAAACTCTATTAAATAATCCACTATAAATAGTAAATTCAAGCTACACAAAATACTGAAAAATGTATACTTTATTTAACCATTTGACAGAAATTATTGTTCAAATACAGAATTCAGATTTGAAGTTCTTGCATTTGTTGATAATAACCATAAAAGTGATTGTGTTGATTGTAGCAGTAGTTATTAGAAATTAAAAACCTACTTTACTTAAAGCTTTTAATTTTGGCTTGGAAAGGATGAATGTGCCGAATTTGTTAAACTTTTATTTTGCTTGTTGTCGGAAAATTTTTAGCAGTGGAGCACCTATGAAACACAATCTAGTTTTTATTTCTGTTTCCACGTTTTCTATAATATGTTAAGCAGTTAAACATTTTAAATGGTTTTGCTGCATAATTAATAGAATGAAAATGTTACATGATTGAAAATTATATTTTGGAGCACTGTCCTTCACAGATATAAAATGATCAGATTTACAAACACTGTTTATATTGACTGCAAAATATCTTAATGAAATGTGTTTGTTCTGGAGCTGTATGAAAACAGAGCAATGTCAATTGAAAAATAACCTGCTTTACTTAATTGAAGATTTCCCTTCGGCAAATATTCAAATCATTTTGGGGGTTTAATTTTCCTCTGGTAGTGCACGATTTAACACAGTCGTTAATTTGTCTATTTTAAATGGCTTAATGCCTATAATAAGATAACACACAACAGAATTGTAGGTGAATGCATTCCCCAGCATGCAACCAAAGGAAGTTAAGCCCCTTGCTAGATGATTTCTTTCTTCCCCATAAGTAAATTCTATATAATGTGATTTGTGAATTCCAGGCAACAACTGGAATATCAGAACAGTTACATTTCGCCTTTGTTCAGCAAGTTGAATAATAAACATGCAAACTGCACCCATTGCCAATGACACAGTCTGGAATCACACACTGTGTCACTCTTTCTGCCATCTGAGGGTTGCCTTGTATCTGTATGTATTTTTGTTGTTACACAAAATTATTTACAAAAACCATTTTTGTACAGCCTGAGAAGCCAGACCTACTGTTTGATGTTATTTCAATCTTTTAAAATATAATTCTGTACAAGAGCTTGAAACACACTCTTTACAGTGTTCAAGAATTTTTATAATGAAATTTGTGCTTTGTACATTATGCAAAATAAATATGAATTATTAGCTTTATTATTGTATTTTAAATCTTATGATCTATTAAAGATAGAAACTGTATATACCTAGACAGTGTCGTTAATAAGGAATATTATGCATGCATGGCAATTGATATGAATGTACATTATTTATGCTTTGCTTGCTGCTAAATTATAGCTTTGTTTGAACCACCAATATACAAATACTAGTGTGTTTTTGATTCGCCCATAACCACAAATATCTCAAATTCACAAGTGTGATTAGTATTAATGATTCATGGACTTTTTGTAATTTGCTTTTTAAATAACAGCACTAAAATTACACTGGCCTTCTATAGATAAGATACACAATATAAAGGTGTCTTTGAACAGTGTTTAAAGTGGAGTGAACATATAAAAGTTTTTTAATGAAAGTTCCAATTTAGAATTTTTTCATATTTACCTTTATTGGAAATTTTGTGCTGATTTATTTATTTTTCCATCTTCCATTTTACTGGATGGTTTGAGTTGGATGTTGCAGATGGCATAACATGCAAAAGTGGTAACTAACGAGTTGCTTTTGTGTAAAAATGAAAAAAAGAATTGTTAGTAAACTATTGTTATAAGTACATGATAATTAAATAGACTATTTTTTTCTTTAACATTATGCAGAGGAAAATGTACTCTGCTTATAATATAATTGTGGTGCTTGCAACCTCCACTCTTAGCTGATGCAGCCTTTGTAAGTAACCAATCTGATTTCTTCAGCATGACAGAAGCATGAGAAGGAAGGGAGACAAGGGAGATATGGGCTTTTCTAATGGGCGTAGATGTCGCTGCAGTAGTGGCAACCCTTGTAGAGTGGACATTAACGTTTTGGAGAAAGGGAAGGGATCATAAAATGCCAATTGCAGACATTTGAACATGTGGGAAAATGGCCTCTTAAACCATCCAGTATCAACTCCATGAGCTTGCTTCCGATCTCAGCTCAGTCAGCAATGAGACAATCAGCTGTTGGCTGTAAATTATAAGGATTTTACGTTGAATTGAGAAGGTTTTAGCTGAGGGACAAGTGGCAATTTTTACAAGGTTTCCATTGTGTTCATAAATCTCTTTCATCCCCCCTCCCGCCATAATGTAATGAAAACTTCTGACTTATTTCTAAGTCTACATTAGCCTTGAAATTCCATTTGTATGCTATATTTCATAATGCTGCAGTTAAGGCACAAGCACAGTGGTTAAAAAAAATTTCACAGGCAGTGTTGAAATCTAATTTATACCCCATAAATAATCCTGGCCAGATAACTCCCAAATAATACAGATGCAAGAAAATTATGTTAGCCTCATTTGAATTTTATTTCTTTTATTATCAATGTGATTTAAAATAAAACTAGGGACCCTCCCCTCTCCCAATATTTCCGTTAGGTGATGCGAGCTGCCTCTCACCTCTCTATATCAAGATACATGATCATTGTTTTAAGGAAACATTGTTAAAAATGAGTGTCACCTAATGGGTTGAACAGTGGATTGATTTAACATTGTGAAGTGTCACAAGGGGTGAGCACAGATTTAATTCTGCCATTTCCATTGAGCTCCTGATCTCAGCTTCACTGACATATGAAGATGGCAAGTGGAGACCAGGCACTTGCCCATTGAGATGGGGCGAGAGAAAAAACAGGTGACTAGTTTGTCCCTCAACTCTTTTAGAGAGAGAAATTCAGTAGCACCCAGGAAGGGGCGCTAACTTTTGAGAAGTTGGAAATTTAGCGCCAGGCGCTCATCAATCTCGCTGCCCGCTAAATTCAGTCTCAGCGCTCAAAGAATGCAGGGGAACGCTAAATCAGGCACTAATGGTGTAGGTGAGTGGCATTAGGCTCCAAGCAATAACGAATATGAGGTGTTGTGTAATCGGGAGTGAGCATTGGCGCAGGCGCATTCTAACCATTAAAGGGGAGGGTCACTGGAGTCTGCACACCAGCCCCCAATAATTCAAGGAGTGCAGAATGGCAATATGCTGTGAGATGAAATGCAAAGTGCTTTGACGACCCGCAACACTTCGGGGACTACGCAGCCTTTATTTGGCTACAGATACATCCTCCACTGTCTGCCATTCATAACTGACCTTTGGAACTGAAGTTTCTTGACAGCTGGGGCGCATCCCTTTAGGTAGCGCCCCGCCAGCCGCCAGCCAGCTGGTTCTCACCTCCACTCCCTGGCGCTGTCGGCGTGAGGCGGTAAGGTGGGGGCGCTACTGAAGTTTGCAGATCAGACGCCCAGCGAGCGTTGCACACTTGCTGACATCACGATTTGTATGGCGAAAGGCACCGAGGCACTAACTGTTATCGCCGGCGCTACAGGGCCAGCGAATTTGCGGATTCGCCCGCCACGGCGCTAATGCCTGAGCGCCCCATTAGCGCCCCCGCCAGGTGCTAACTAGGGGCACTAACCTACTGAATTTCTAGCCCCTAATCTTTAGAGGTCTTAGTTTAAATCCATCCAAACTGATGAGATGAAAATCTCTCACTGTTGGCTGTAAGGATCTGACATAAAATGAGCCTGAGTGCTCTCAACATAGTTTATTGTGGTTATTAGTCTATACAATCAAATTGGCCAAAAGACAGTTGGCAAGCTAACTTAGAGAAACCTTATGGATGACTTGTATGAAAGTGGGAAAATGAACCCTAATGCACTGGGGAGCCCTCTTCTGAGGTTGGGACTAAGATGCCTTGTTGGGATAGAATAGAGTTTTACTCTGCAGTTGGCTGTGCTATACCTACAGTAGGAGTGTTTGATGCAGACAACACTGGGGAATGTGTCCCTCTCCCCAACACTGGCATTGTTCATATGAACACAAAATTCACCAGAAAAGACTTGACTGAACAATTTAATGAAGCTCCATGGAGCCATTCTTAATGTTTTGTATTTGTGTTTTTTAATTAATTGTTACTGCAGTTTTTTTTTAATTTAGACGAAACCCAACATCTAAAGAAAAGAAGCTTTTCAATTTTCTGGGAATTGGTGAAGAAAGTCTGAATTTCTTTTAGCTTCTATTTTTATTCAAATTAGCATATAATGCTGTATTTTTTCAAATTAAATTAAACCTAACATTGAAGAAAAAAAATGTTTATTTTCTGGGAAACATGATTGTAAATGTATTACTGATCAATGAAGCAATACTGACGTTATTTGTCTGTATTTTGTTAAATAAAATGAATTGATGCTGTTGTTTTGTTATTTTATTTCTGATCTATCTAGAGCAGGGGTGTCCAAGTTTTTAGGCCAGACTTTTGCCGGTGCTCAGCGGGCGGGATTGGAGGCGGTTCGGGTGAGAAAGTGTTTTTTTTTGACAGCGGGTCAAATCTCCTAATTAGTAAAGACCCACTTAGATTTTACATCTGGTGGGCCCCTGGTGGACCAAGACGGGTTTTGGTCTCCTTAAGGACTGTGCGGTGGTCACTCCTAACAACGCTGCCATGGACAGATACATCTGCGATAGGTAGATTGGTGAAGATGATGTCAAGTAGGTTATTCCCTCATGTTGGTTCTCTCATCACCTGCTGCAGGCCCAGTCTAGCAGCTATGTCCTTCAGGACTTGGCCACCTCAGTCAGTGGCGGTACTACCAAGCCGATCTTAGTGATGGACATTGAAATTATCCACTCAGAGTATATTCTGTGCCCTTGCTACCCTCAGTGCTTCTTCCAAGTGGTGTTCAACATGGACAAGTACTGATTCATCGGCTGAGAGAGGGCGGTAGGTGGTAATCAGCAGGAAGTTTCCTAGCCTATGTTTGACCTGAAGCCTTGTGCGATCCATTCCAATTCTGGTGCAGTGTTTGATTGGAAAGGGGAGAGGGAATGCACCATCCATTCCAACTCACAATCCACTGTACATTCTAGCCAAGTGCCAACTTTCCACTCTTTTCTAGGGACTTAAACTCACTGGTTACAAGCAACCATTTATTACGACAGTTCTCCGAGAAGATTAACATTTTTAAAGTCAAATATGAAAAAAGTGGCCAAATACTGCCCTCGTTGTAGAATTCCACTTTTTGCGCCTCTTAGCGCGCTAACGGGAGGCGCAAAGCAACCGAATTTTTAGGCCCATATTTTTTAATTCCCTGAACTTGCTGGCCAATTTATGCATTAATAACAATGCGCATCGTTAACACGCCGTTATTTTTCCAGTAAGATTTGGCCCAGACTCTTTTCAGCATTTCTGTATATGTGCCTCTGTAAGAGTATTTAGATCTACAGAAAATCTTTCATAAATGTACATAGTGCCTCATCATTATCTCAGATCATCCCAAAACAATTTACAACCAATGGATTCCTTTTGAAGTTCAGTCACCGCTCTTATGTTGGTAAATGTAGTATCCAATTTGCCTACAGCCAGGTCCCACAAACAACAAATAAATAAATGACCAGATGATCTGTTTTTGGTGTTGTTCTCTTCAATGAAAGAGGGATAAGGGTTAGTTTTTAGTGTAAAGTGAGAGCAGAGAGTGATAAGTGGCTGCTGAAAGAGCTGCATTTTGTCTTACAAAGTGTGTAGGGTGAGATAGATGTGAGAAGAGAAACAGAGGATAAGGTGTGAAGAAACCGTACACAATGTCACCTCCAGCATTGCCACTCACCACAGCCGTGATTCATCCCATGTCCGTAATGGTCAGCACGTCCTCCTTGAGTGGGCTGTGGGTGTGCATGTAGCCTCTGGCTTCGCCGGTCGCTGTCTGCTGCCTCACATAAGCAGCCTCCTCCTGCAAGAAAGAAGGGAGTGTGTTAGTGAGAGCCTTGTGAGTTGTTTTGAGAATGTGTCAGTCATGGTGAAATAGTGCAGATGTTGTGTGGAAGATGTAAAGTGTGGGGAAGTGAGGATTGTAATAGTGGTGAGAGTAAGAGGTGCAGAGTTTCTGCGTCTGAGAAGAAGGAGGTGGAGTGAAGTGTGGCATGCTGACTAGATAAGTGAAGGAACGTAGTGGAGGGAAGTACTGTAAGTAGTGAGGGGGGAGGTGGTATAGTGTGAGGAGAGAGTAGTTGAGTGGGAGGTAGGATTCTTACCTTGACAACTCTGCTGAGGTCATTAAATACTTTTCGGCATTGCAGCCATGTCCTGGGAGCTAAGCTCCTCACAAACGGCCTTCCCAGCCACCTCTTCCCACTCGCGATGGCGGTATTGCCTGGAGGGCTTTCTGCCCCTCCCCTCGGGGAAACAGGATCTCCCTCCCTCTGTCCACTGCCTGGACCAGTGCCTCCAAAGCGGCATCAGAGAACCCGGGGGACCGATCTGCCGGTCATGCAGCCATTTCTCGCTTCATAAGTGTGCACTCCTGTCTGCAGCCAGAGTGACCTCCCTTTTAAGAGGTGCTGGCTGCCTTTAAGTAGCGTCAGAGACATCCAATTTCACACCACTCCAAACAGCCAATAAGAAGTGAGGGTAGTGCTGGCTGCACACCTGTCTAATGATAATGATCTGTCAGCGCCAATTTCATGTGGTCTCTACTTCCATGTGAACAGGCCCATGCAGTGTGTGCCCTGCACTCTGTGGCCTGTACCCTATATCCCCATTTGGGGCACAATCAAATTTCTAATCCAACAAACTCACAGGGGTAAAAATTCAGTTGGTTGCGCCTCCCGTTAGCGCCTTAAATGGGCGCTAATGGGGCGTTAAGGCGCTAACGCCCGGGCGCAGCGCTGTTTGCGCCGCTCGAGAACTTAACTTGAGATTGTGCGGCGGCGCTAAAACTTACCGCTGCGACCACCTGCGCGCGCAGATTGTGACGTCATTCCGTGGTGCAACGCCCTTGGGGCGCCCCGGAGCGGAAATTGAGTGGCGCCCCCTGCCTTACCGCCTGGCGCTTCCAACGACCGGAAGACTGGAACGTTATCAATCGGTCTGGGGCTGGGGGGGGCGCTATTTAAAGGGGGCCTCTTCCTGTCTTTTTCTGTGGTCGACATTTATGCACCACTCGTTCTGAGAGAGAGAGAGAGATTCGGAGAGAGAGAGAGAGAGACTTCTACATTGACTCAACGCTTTGTGAGGTAGTTTTGCCTAGTTCATCCTAACTTTGCTGCTACTTTCGTTGCTGTACCTCATTACTTTTCTGGCAAAGAGAAGATGGGGGCTGCAATGATTGGGGGCGTCGTCCTGCTCCAGCTCAATCAGAGCAGAGTGAGACGCAGACAGAGAGTGGCAATGATGGCCAGACGGAGGAGGCCCATCAGGCGCATGTACAGGAGAGCTTACCCTCCCAGGGTATATCGTGAACAGCTCTCCTACATCCACATGTCCGAGGAGCTGTGTTTGCGAAGGCTGCGATTCAGCAAGGAGGTGGTCACTGAGCTCTGCCACCTGCTGCAGCCAGATCTGCAGCCTCAGCTGAGGTCCAGGACGTCTCTGTCGGTGGCAGTGAAGGTCACAGTGGCCTTGAACTTCTACGCCACTGGCTCATTCCAAGCTGCTGTTGGGGACCTCGCCAATATCTCCCAGTTTGCGGTGCATCGCTGCATCCGGCAGGTCACCAATGCCCTCTTCACAAGGAGACGAGACTTCATCTCCTTCCCTATGACCCCAGACAAGCAGCATGACCGTGCTATGGGCTTTGCGAGGGTAGCGGGCTTCCCCATGGTGCAGGGCGCCATTGACTGCACGCATGTGGCTTTGCGTGCTCCGCGAGAGAATGCAGAGGAGTTCCGGAACAGAAAGGGGTTCCATTCCTTGAATGTGCAGTTGGTCTGTGACCACAGACAGGTGATTCTCGCTGTCAATGCCCACTATCCGAGCAGCTGCCACGATGCTTTCATCCTGCGCCAGAGTACTGTGGCAGAAATTTTCGAGGCACCGCATCAGCCAGTTGGTTGGCTTCTGGGGGACAAGGGGTACGCATTGAGCACCTGGCTGATGACACCGCTCCGTGCGCCAAACACCCCTGCTGAGCTGCGGTACCAGGAAAGCCAACAAGCAACGAGGAACATTATTGAGCGCACAATCGGCGTGCTCAAACAACGATTCCGCTGTCTGGACCATTCCGGAGGAGCCCTGCAGTACTCGCCTGAGCAAGTTTCCAAATTCGTAGTGGTGTGCTGCATGTTGCACAACATGGCAATCCTCAGGACGCAGCCAATGCCACCAGGCCTTGCAGCACCACAAGAGGAGGAGGAGGAAGAGGAGGAACAGGCCGAGGACGATGATCAGCAGCAGCACCAAGGCAGGAGGGCGGCCCACAATGGTCAAACTGCAAGGGCCGTCCGTCAACGACTAATAGCAAGCCGCTTCTAGGACCCCTGCCAGTGCTACAAACACGAATCAACCCAGCACGCAACCCCTAAGCCGGCCAAGGCACCAATAATTCCAACCACCAGCCATGTATATTTTGAATACAGAAACTTATTTATTGTACAAACTCTGTGTGTGTCAATTCCTCATGACAAACTCATAGAAATAAACACAAAAAAACAGTCAATAACATAACTGGTTCTCACAACCTGGAGATAATGTCCAAAACACTAAACAAAAGTTGGGCCATGAACCTCGGCCTTTAATAAAAAAATGACCAGCATTTTGGCACACATCCTACTTTTTGCCCTTCGAGGGTGATCTCCTTCCCTTGCGCACTTCCCCCCTTCTAACCCTACTGCTCCTCCGTAATGGGACCTCAGTGGCTGCAGCAAGGCTGGTGGAAGGCTGCTGCTTGTCAGACCCTGACACTGCAGATGCCCCTGAAGGCCGGCCTCGACCACTTCTGGGCCTGGAGGGCCCGGCTGCAGACTGCACCAACTCTGCATGGGCGGCAGCAGTCTGTCCTACAGGCGGTGGCAAGTGCAGTGGAGAAGTGACAGTGTTGGCAGCAGGAATGCTGTCATCGTGAGAGAGGACAGCAACTCCCTGCTCGCCCGACACACTGGCACTCCCACGGGGCAGCACTTCAGCATCCGGAGCAATTTGCCTGAGAACAGATTGCTGGCCTGCTGCGGCGCGGTGACAGCCCCGGGGACATGTGCACGAACCATCGAGGATGGCAGCAGTCAGTGCTCGCGTGGCCTCAATCTGAGTCTGCATGAGAGCAGGCTCAGATGGGTTCCTGGCAGCCAGTGACTGAATTGCAGCAGTAAGCTTTAGTGTGGCATCCGCCTGTGCTACAGCGAAGTGCTCCACACTCCTTGCCAGTGCCTCAATGCATTCGGGCACCCTTCCCACTGCACCCATGAGCTCAGTGTGCATGACCACCACCTGGCTGTTCATTTCTGCAATCATCCGCTCCTCCTCTGCGTCCATTGCATTAGGAGTGTCTGGCATACTCTCCCTCTGGGGAGAAGGCTCCCGTTCTTCCCTCCCCCCCCCATGGCGTTGCTGCAGCCCGCTGGGTCCTGGAACTTCACCATCATCAGCCCCTTCCCCCCTGCTCCCCCGTTCTTCCCTCCCCCCCCCATGGCGTTGCTGCAGCCCGCTGGGTCCTGGAACTTCACCATCATCAGCCCCTTCCCCCCTGCTCCCCTCCGGGGAAGGCGTGTTCCCAGTGTGGCCATGGGCTTCCTCGGGAGAGGGTGGCACTGATGCTCCGGCTTCCTCTTCCTCCTCAGCTGCAGCATCACTCCCAGTGGCAGCTTCAGGGACCATCTCCTCAGCTGGTGAATCACCATCTGAAAGCAGGGAGGTACAAGAGTGGCTTTAGCGTGAGGACAGGGTGGCAGTAAGGGAGGAATAAGTGCAGCGAGTTAGCAAGTTGGATTGAAAGTGTCAAAGGCTGGTATTGTGAGGGACAAGTGGAAGGACAGAGGACAAAAAGGTGATGACCTTACCATTGCTGTCCACAACGGGGTCGGCGTCTCCAGTGGCGACGGGACCGATCACCCGGCTTGCCACAATCCTGTGGACGCGCTCCTCCAGATCGCTGAGGGGTTGCAGCTGAAGCCGCCCTCCACCCGTCCGTTGCTGCTGTCTCCGATTATGAGCCAGCTTAGCCTGCAAGAAAAAGGACAGCATCTGAGTCAATATACAGCCATGGTCTTGCCTGATGTGCCTCCCATAGGTGAATAGCCCTTACTGTATGCAAAGTGTGGAATGTGTGTGTGTGTTTGATGAAAGGGCCATAGGTGTTGGATGAGTGTTGTGCATTGGGGTTTTAAGACCCTCTGGCCATAGAGTGAGGTTGAGATGGAGGGATGGAGAGGTATTGAGAAAAAGCCACTCACCCTGACGACCCGAGTGAGGTCGTTGAACTTCTTGCGGCACTGGACATGGGTCCTGGGCACCATGCTCCTGGAGGAGACGCTCTGAGCCACCTCCCTCCACACTCTTCTGAACTCGCGTGGCAAAGGCCTCCTGCCACTCTCTGGGAACAGCATGCATCGTCTGCGCTCCACTGCGTCAACCAGAGCATCCAAGGCCCGCTCGGTGAAGCGATGAGCGCGTTCTCTCACCCTCTCCATTCTTGGCAGCAAAATGGATTACAGGTCTCTCCAGGCTGAGATTCAAGGCTGCAATGAGCAGGGTGTGGCTGGGGAGCAAGTGGCCCCCCCCGCTTTAAGAAGTGTCCGGCGCCAGTGTGTCTGTGTTCCCGCGCTAACTGGCAGCAGCTGCGCTGCGCTCGTGCGCTGAGTTAGCGCCTCACTCCTAGGCCTTTGCGCCTTAAGAGAGGTGTGCAGCGCCTAATTTAGCGCTCCACTCACCTCCCGGGGCGGTAAAAGTGAAGTTTCCTGTCAGTGCCGATAATTAGCGCCAGGCGCTAATATTTGCGCGCGGACGATATTTGCGCCCCAAATGGGGCGCGACCTAATTTCTACCCCATAATACCTTAGTTAAAATATGCAACCTCATTTTTCAGAAATATTGTACAACTATACGATTATCCTGGTTGGGTTATAGAACTCCCATAGATGCATCCCTTGAGACCATACTTAATTTTATAAAATGCGCAATAAGTAGCATTTTTGCTATTCATATTGCTTTTCTTCATCTGCATGATGGTTTCACTTACTTGGCAGAGATAACATTTTAGTGATCTTGAGTAATTCTTCATCTCATCGCGTATGTGTTCATAGATTCCTTTAAATTAGATTTCTGCTGGTGCCAGATTGCACACGAGAGACACTGGGGAAATTAACTCACATCTGATATTGTACAGTCTTCATGATAGTATTCGGATGGTTGAGAAAACCTTTTTTCTGATGCTTTAAGAAGCTAGAAGTGGAAGACGACCATACACTATTGATATAAATTGACGAGTCTACAATAGTATTCAGTGTTGCTGGCCACTCCTATAGGTGGACCTCATGTCCCCTATGATCGCCTGTGTAATACTGATAATGAACCCTTTGTAAACCAAATCGACTTCATAACAATATCATAACAAAAATGAAATCAAAATCCCTTCGAGGCCAAATCCCCAAATGTTACAATTACTATTGTCACAGTGACATCTCGGGGGAAAAATTTGGTTGGTTTGCGCCTCCCATTAGCACCTTAAGAGGACGCTAATGGGGCGCAAAGCAACTAGCGCCCGGGTGCAGCGATGTTTGCGCCGCTCGCGAAATTGAGCAGACATTTTGCGGCGGGGCTAAACACTACCGCCACGATCTCCTGCGCCTGCAGATCGTGACGTCAGTCAAGCGTGCAACGCCCCGGTAGCGCCCCGGACCGGATATTGAGTGGCGCCCCCTGCCTTACCGCCTGCCGCTAGCAACGACAGGTTGAGGTGAGCATTTTGAAGTCGGGAAAGGACTGGGGGAGCGCTATTTAAAGGCGACCAGTTCCTGCCTTTTTTTGGGCCGACATTTTTGCACCATGCATTCTGAGTGAGAGAGAGAGACTTCTGGAGATATTCAACGCTGTGTTGAGGAGTTTTGGGTACCGAGCAACACTTTGCAGGTTCATTTTGATTTGATCTTCCTTGCATCAATTTAGAAGAGACTATGGGGGCTGCACTTTGACATCTTTCCCTGGGCCTCTCCATTGTTCTTTCCAGCAGATTTGATGTACAGGTCTCCAGGCCGAGATTCAAGGCTGCAATGAGCAAGGTGTGGATGGAGAGAAAGATCGACCCTCCCCTTTAAGAACTGGCCAGCGCCAGTGTGTCTGTTACATTGCTGACTGACATCACATGAGCTTCGCCAGCGCTCTGAGGTAGCGCCTCGCTCTTCGGCGTTAGCGCCTTAAGAGAGGTGTGCAGCGCCTGATTTAGCGCTCCAATCACCTCCAGGGGCGATAGAAGCCAAGTTTGCAGTCGGAGGCGATAATTAGCGGCAGGTGCTAAACTTTGCGCCCGGCCGATAATTGCGCCCCAAATGGGACGATACCGAATTTCTCCCCCCTCATGTGCAAATGTGCTTTTCAGTGTGATTTACATAATTGCATTATGTTTGTAAAAAGGTTTGCCAAACAATGTTTTATGAAGACAATGTCCCTTTAATTCCAGCTAAATGTCTGCCAGAAGATTTTTTTTTAACTCATTAACACTGACGACCATTTGTGAAACATAGACATTTTTTAAATCTTTGTGTAGGTATGAGTCAAGACTCCAATGGTGGAGAAGAGCTTATGGAGGTGAAATTGGGTATCAGCCCATTTGGGGCGCTAACTTTTGAAATTTTGAAAATTTAGCACCAGGCGCTAAGGATTCTGAACTTCTGCTAAATTGGGTGTTAGTGCCCCAGGAAGGAAGTGGGGCGCTAAATCAAGCACGAATGATCTCAGTGGGGTGCTACGGGGCGCTACCAGCAGAGCGCTAATAAATTTCAGGTGCAATGCATTCAGTAATGATCCTTCACACGGGTTCCTTCCAGCTCTTAAAGGGGAGGTTGTATCATTCTGCAGATGCTCATTTTCAGCATTGCTGGCTTTGAGGTGACCTGCAAGCAACTGAATCCCTTGATGGCTACGGCTGTTCCCACTCCCAGGGAGAGAGCTCATCGGTTCACAGACGTGGCATTGGAGGCATTGGTGGCTGGAGTGGAGCGAAGGAGGGCAATGCTGTTCCCAGCCACTGGAAGGAGGCCATCGCCTCAGGTGTTCAGGGCAATGTGGAGGGAAGTGGCCCAGGAGGTCTCGGCCAGTAGTGTGGTGGAACGCAGCCTGACACAGTGCCGCAAGAAATTCAACGACCTCAGTCGGGTGGTCAAGGTGTGTACATGCTTCAACAGCTCCTACATACCAGCATCTGAACCTCAGTCTGTGCACACTGCGCAAACAATCACATCGCCAACACTCACCCACCAAACATCTTCACCTACTCAAACTCACATCCACATCTCACGCCTTGCCTACAATCACAGCTATTCAACGACGGCAGGCATATCTCCCAAACACATAGCTGGACGCTGACTGAAACACATTTGTTTCTCTTGCAGGCCAAGATAGCCCACAATAGGAGGGAGCAGCAGAGAACAGGCGGGGGTGATGCGCAGGTCCAGCCCCTCTCAGACCTTGAGGAGCGAGTGCTGCGTCTCATTGGGCAGCAGGTGGTGGGCACCATGGCCGTCGGTGACGCCGACCCCGTTGGGGGCAAAAACAGTATCTTCAGCCCCTCTGCTTCTCTCATCCCACTTACCCCTCACACCATAAACCTTTCTCATTTTCCACCTCCTCAGAATGTCTGGATTCCTTGCTCCATTCCTGCCCCCCCTGCCCTCACCTTAATGCGAGTGTTGTGCCTTTATGCTTTCAGGTAATCAGCAACCAGATAACCAGCCTATCCCTGAGCCTGCAATGAGAGTGAGGAAGCAGAGGAGGAGGAGCAAAGCACCGCATCACTGCATCTCTCACCCGCAAGCACCACCTCAGATACTGGCACTACGCGATCTTTAGAGGCAACTTTAGTAGAGGGGTCTGCACTGGGTGATGCACCGGGAATGAGCGGGCTGCAGCAAGGCCGGGGGAAAGAGTAGCTCGGAAGCCAGCTCCCCGGAGGGCGAGTTTGCATGTGAGTTCTGCTGCACAGGACTCAGATGAAGACCTCGATGGGGAGGCGTTCACAAGAAGGGTGATGGCCATGCACACCAAGATGACAGGTGCAATGGCAAGGGTGCCCGAGAGTAAGGAGCGTGGAGGAGTCCGCCTCCAGCATTGCACAGAGCTCTGTGCACAACTTGGAGCCCATCATTTCCACTGTGCAAAGGATAGTGGACTCCCAAAGAGACCGTGCGGATCCAGACCTCATGATGCGTGTCATGGGTGATGTGGCAGCTTCCATTGCAGCACAGGCGGAAGCGACGCAACAGCTTAGTGCTGTAATGCAATCAATAGTTGCTGCCATCGAGTCTCAGACTGCTCTCATGCAATCTCAGCTTGATGCCACGAAAGATCTGACTGCTGCCATCGTTGCTGGGTCCACCACAGTCCACCGGGATCTCACGGTGTCACAGCAGGCCAGCAATCTGTGCTCCAGCAGATTGGTAGGGATGCTGAGGAGCTGCCCCGGGACAGTGGCAGTGGGTCAGTGGAGCAGGAACCTGCTGTCCTCTCTCAGGATGATAGTATTCCTGCTCCCACCACTGCCACTCTGCCATTGCACTTGTCGCTGCCTGTCACCCAGACTGCCGCCGCCCAGCCTGAGGTGGTGCAGTGTACAGCCAGGCCTTCCAGGCCCAGAGCTGGTCGAGGGCGTCCTGCAAGGCCATCTGTAGTCTCTGGCACCGACACTCAGCAGCCTCCCACCAGCCCTGCTGCAGCCACTGGGGACAGACTACGTAGGAGCAGTAGATTAGGAAAGGGGACTATAAAGAGGGGAGGCAAGGGTTTGCACAAGGGTGATTAGTCAATATTGTTGTATATATGTGCTTAACGGTTTTTGATAAATTTATTACTGGAATGTTGCAGATTTGGTGCTGTGTCTCATTTCAGTTCTGGGGTGTGGTATGGAATCACAAAGTGATGGAATGATGGCGACGTGCTCAGCAACCGGAAAGAGGACTCGAAGTCACTGGAAATGAAGTCTGATGAGGCGGTCACGGACCGACATTGCAGAACGCCGATTCAGTGGCTGCCTCCTCCATCGCTGCTGTTCGTCCTCCTGCTCCTCTTCTTCCTCCTCCTCCTCCTCCTTCTCCTCCTCCTCATCCTCGTCCTCCTCCTCCTCCTCCTCCTCTGAGGTGGTGGAGTTATGCCTGGTGGCAATGGCTGTGCCCTCATAATGGCCTAGTTGTGCAGCATGCACCAGATGACGACAAAAAGTGACACCCACTCAGCCCCGTACTTGAGGGCTCCTCCCGAGCGGTCAAGGCAGCGGAACCGTTGCTTGAGCACTCCAATGGTCTGCTCAATGATGTTCCTGGTGGCAGCATGGCTCTCAGCCTGGCCAGGCGTGTTGGGTTGGGAGTCATGAGCCAGGTGGAGACCGGATAGCCTTTATCTCCCAGCAGCCAGCCGCAAGCTTGATGTGGTGGCTGGAATAGATCTGGCACACCGGTCTGCTGCAGGATGAAGGCATTGTGGCTGCTGCCAGGATAGCGGGCATTGACGGTCAGGATTCGCCATGTGTGGTCGCACACCAACTGCACATTAAGTGAGTGATAGCCTTTGCGGATACGGAATACCTCAGGATTGTTATGAGATGCCCGCAAAGCAATGTGGGTGCAGTCAATGGCGCCCTGCACCACGGGGAAGCCCGCTATCCTGGCAAAGCCAAATGCACGCTCGCACTGCTTCTCTCTGGTCATGGGGAAGGAAATGTAGTCCCTTCTCCTTCTGTACAGAGCATCTGTGACCTGGCGGATGGAGCAATGGACAGCAAACTGGGCGATGTTGGAGATGTCGCCTGTCGCACACTGGAATGATCCAATGGATTGATCCACTGGCGTAGAAATTGAGGGCGACGGTGACCTTGACTGCCACTGAGAGAGCCGTGGTGATCCTGATCTCAAGCTCGAGGTCTGGCTGCAGGAGGTGGCAGAGCTCTGTGACCACATCCTTGCTGAAGTGGAGCCTTCTAACACACTGGTCCTCAGTGAAATTCATGTAGGAGAACTGCTGCCGGAATACCCTGGGTGGGTAAGGCCTCCTGTTGAGAGCCCTGTTGGCCCTCCTTTCTCTGGCCACATTTTGCACTCTTTCTCTATTCCTCAGTTGCCTCCGACATTGACGCTGGAGGGCAAAGTCCAGTGCCAGTACAGCCCCCATGAAAGGATACAAATATTGCACTTTCAAATCTCCCCTCAATGAAACTGAAGAATCTTTATGTGCCAGAACATTCGTTAAAATGCAAAATGCTCAAATCAGTCAAAAGGCCTCTTTGCCTGTGTGAAACTAACATCGCAGAATTGTTGGCCGACAAAACCTAAACCGGATGTGGACGCCTTTAAATAGCGCTCCTCCAGGGGACATCCGACTGAAAGTCGCTTCCTCTACCTGTCATTGTTAACGGTAGGTGCATAAACAAGGGGCGAGAGGGAATTTTTCATCTGGAGCTCTACCGGGGCGCTGCTCATGGCAATGTTGTCATGATCTCTGGACACAGAAGGTTGGTGCGCAATATCTTACCGCCGCCGCAAAATTCCCGCTGAATTTAGCGGAGGGTATTGATATTGCTGCGCCCGGTCGCAAACCCATCTCAAACCCCCAGAGGCGCTAACGGGAGGCGCAAAGGAGCCCAGTGTCTAGCCCTATATCTCTTCACATTAGTTAGAGTAGTCCTGATGTGCTGCTACCCAGTTCTACCGCTTACCAGCTCTCTCAACCCTTCCACTGCCTCTGTTGTCAGCCTGCTCGTTCGACATCCAGTCCAGCATGTGCCGCAATTTCTTCCAGTGAAACATTGGGAAAACCAAAGCCATTGGGCAGAATTTTCCGGGGGGTCAGCAGGCGCGATCGGTGGTGGGTTGGGTGGGAAAATGTTTTTTTTCCCCCAGCGTGTCAGGAACCTGCTGTCAACCCGACGCCACGCACCTTTCCCAAATGTTGTGTCTCCCAGTGCTGAGCGGACCCACCACAAAGTAGCGGGGGAGCAAATTGAAATCATTACTGGCTTGTTTACAGCCACTTAACAATGCTTTTTTCCCAGCTTTTTTATTTGGACAGGTCGCCCACCATTTTCCCGCTGTGCCATGACCTCATCAGTTAAGTTGAGGTGGGAGGTCACTTGCCATTGTTTCAGCTGATGAGTTGCCAGCTTCAAATGTCAAGTCAAAGCTCCCAGCTGATTGAGAAACGTTCTCTTAGGCACTAGCTTCTCCAAATTGCATTTCCACTAGAGATTCAGAATGCTGCAAGTCTTTACACAAGTCTCCATCCAGCCTGACCTAAGTACCTCTCCCAACATTGACAGATCACTTCTGTCATCTCAAGTTCACCTGCCATCTATTCCATCAGCATCGGCGCCCTTGGAACTATCTCACCTTAGTCCTCAGAACCCCATATGATCAGCCCCAACACCAGCAGCACCAGGCACACCAGCAGCACCAACAACAACACCAACCTTCTCCGCAATCACCTGATGCTGCACAGGACAGAGGACATCAGCACCTGACCACACTGCTGGCCGGGATGCCAGGGATGGCCTCACCATGGCCACATTTACTTCACTTGACGCTGCACACCCTGGCTGTCACATGATGTGCCAGGTTGGCACTACCCCACACCAGCACCATAAAGCATCCCTACAATGACCAAGCCATTCCTTTCGCACTCATCACCATTGCGGGAGGTACCGTTATGTCTCACCATTCACTGCAACTCACTAAGCCACTTCCAAAGGTGCACACACATCTGTCCAAGAGCGGAAAGTGTTGAAAATAAAGGTTTCAATGTTTGACAGCACATTAACAGTAACTTCACATGAACATTGACTAAAACACACAAGTGCCTACCATTGTGTGTTGTCAGTTGGTATGATTGCACTAGGATGAGGGTGAGTGTGAGGGGTGGCTAGTGAGATGGGGAGGTGTTAATGTAGATAGAGAGGGATGGGTGGAGGTGCAAGGTATGTTGGTGTGAGTAAGGATGTGCAGGAGTAGGGTAGGGAAGGCAGAGTGATGGGGATGTGATGAGTGGCACAGCAGGATGAGGTTGAGTGTGGCTTGGCAGTAACGTTTTGTGATCTACTAAGGTCATTGAAAGGTTTGCGCCACTGCAGCCTGGTCCTCCTGATGACATCCCTGCTTGTATCCTCCTGTGCAATGTGCAACCAGGATGTGTTGGTCTCCTGGGGAGGTCTCTTCCACCCATTGGAAGGGAAGAGGACCTTACTGAGTGCTGTGACTCCCTCCATAACCATATGGAGGGAGTCATGGGAGAGCCTGGGTGCAGCCCTGCACCTCTGTACAGCGCGTGTCAGTGTTTGCAGCACCTCAATGCTGTAGAACACTGACAGCACAAATGTCAAAATCAATTTGCTTATGGCCCCTTTAAGGAAACCGACTGATGATGCATCATCAAATGACATCATCAGATCCGCTTCCTTCAATTGGATCGGGAAACGTGCTAAAAATAGTGGAGGTTCAAAGAGACTTGAGGGTCCAGGCACATAAACAACAACAACTTGTATTTATATAGCGTCTTTAACGCAGTAAAACGTCCCAAGGCGCTGCACAGGAGTATTTTAAGACAAAATATTTGACACCAATCCACATAAGGATAAATTAGGGCAGGTGACCAAAAGCTTGGTGAAAGAGGTAGGTTTTAAGGAGCGACTTAAAAGAGGAAAGAGAGGTAGCGAGGTGGACTGGTTTAGGCAGGGAATTCCAGAGCTTAGGGCCTAGGCAACAGAAGGCACGGCCCCCAAAGGTTGAGCATAGATCATTAAAATATCATGAACAGGTACAGAAAATAATCAAAAAGGCCAATAGAATGCTGGCCTTTATATCTAGAGGACTAGAATACAAGTGGGTAGAAGTTATGCTACAGCTATACAAAGCCCTGGTTAGACCACACCTGGAGTACTGTGAGCAGTTCTGGGCACCACATCTTAGGAAGGATATATTGGCCTTGGAGGGGGTGCAGTGTAGGTTTACCAGAATGATACCCAGACTTCAAGGGTTAAGTTACGAGGAGAGATTACATAAATTAGGGTTGCATTCACTAGAATTTAGAAGTTTAAGGGGTGATCTGATCGAAGTTTTCAAGATATTAAGGGGAACAGATAGGGTAGATAGAGAGAAACTGTTTCCGCTGGTTGGGGATTCTAGGACTAGGGGGCATAGTCTAAAAATTAGAGCCAGACCTTTCAGGAGTGAAATTAGGAAACACTTCTACACACAAAGGGTGGTAGAAGTTTGGAACTCTCTTCCGCAAACAGCAATTGATGCTAGATCAATTGTTAAATTTAAATTGGAGATTGATAGCGTCCTGTTAACCAAAGGTATTAAAGGATATGGGCCAAAGACAGGTATATGGAGTTAGGTCGCAGATCAGCCATGATCTCATTGAATGGTGGAGCAGGCTCGAGGGGCTTAATGGCCTGCTCCTGTTCCTATGTTCCTATATTCTTTATAGTGGTTTGATACAACTGAGTGGCACTCCATGCCACGTCTGAGGACAATTAAGAGTCAACCACATTGATGATATTGTAAACAATCACAACAGGACATAATGATAAGAAACATATTTGGTGAACCTATCAGCAACGAGTCAGTCAATGGATCAGGACAATACATCCAAATTTAGCTTGCATCAGGTGGTGAAGGAACCAACAAAAGGGAGTAATCTACTTGACCTCATCGTCACCAGCCTAACTATTGCAGATACATTGGTCCTTGATAGCATTGGTATTAGAGACCGTGCACAGTGTTTGTGAAGACAAAGGCCCGGATTTTGCGGTAAGGATAATGGTGAGGCTATCAGTGCTCACCGTTATTATGGCATAAATCGGACAGCAACTTCCAGAGTCCACACATGCGCAGTTAAATGCGGAAATCCGGGAGTTGTTGTCCAATTTACCCAGCTCCTCCTCTACACTGGTACCTCGCCGATAGACTCGGTATTGAAATCCATGTAAGGACGTGAAGTTGCTGGAGTACTTACCCACTAGTTACCCACTAAACACACCAGAAAAAGTTAGGGTTTGTCCATTCAAGTGTAAGTGAATTTTTAATGCTGTGATAAGTCTTTCTGTACATGATTTTACATTGAATTAAATATTCTAACTTACATTTTCTGGTTTAGACTCTGCGTGCCTCAGTAAAGAATCTTCAATCTGATTGGTTGAGGAGACATGCTGTCGCTTGCCTTGTTCACACAGGTCCCAGAGCCCTGTGGAGGGCGCCACGCTGTTTCAGATACCTGGGGGGCTATTTTAACCTAACCCGCCCATCGGGAAACTGACAGGATCAGACGGAACGCTAGTTTTACACCTCACCCAATGACTTCAATGGAAAGTGAAATTGGGCGATGTACAAAACTAGCATTACATGCGGTCCCATCAGTTTCTCGATGTGCGAGAAAGGTTAAAAATGGCTCCTGATGACAGTAAGTTGCCGCTCAAAAGCCGAAGATAAGTCTTTGAGCAGCTGTAAGCATAATGAACAACGAGCGTTGATCTTTTTAGAGGAAGTCCTCGAAGAATTTCCGGAATAAATGTTGCTTAAGTGTTGGTGAAGTCTTGACAAAGTGTCCCAGAAAGTCTCCCGATATGTTTCAGAGGTCCTCTATGAAATGGTGAATATCCCTTTAATTGGTGAGTATCCCTTTAAGTAGCACTTGAAATCAACATCAACGTCGTGTTTACTCCCAAACAGCTGGCCGCTGTTATGGGAGAGGGCGTTAGTTGAAATGCTAGCCACCAAAATGCCGTGCAGCCTCTTTAATGCACGCGAGCAAGCATTTTAAGTGGCTATCAGCTGTTTAAAAACCCTCCGTAGCGCTGGTTTCAGCTCCTTTATCAAGATAGTGTCTTGCGCAAATGCAGGCTAAACCAGCGTTTCAGCTTAAGACCCCATCTTGGCCACTTCTTCAGCGCTTAAAGAATTATCGCATCGTTAAAAATCCATTTAGACTAGAATGGACAAGCCTGAACTTTTTCTGGTGAGTTAATAGATATCTAATGGATAAGTACAGCAACTTCATGCATTCCATATGTTTCAATGCCAAAGGGAAGCTTCTGGAGGAGCAAGGCAACTCAGACAGCAACTTCCTGATTTCTGCATTTAACTGTGTATGTGCAGTTGCTGGAAGTTGCTGTCCAATTTACTCTTTAAAGCCTCTCCGTTATTTTTACCACAAAATCCGGGCCATTATTTCCTTCACATGGATACCAGTTTAAATTAATCATAATGGTTTTAATAACAGGAACAATTGTGAGCAACTGTAAAATTTAAAATTACAGTAATTACACACACAATGAAAAATTATAGATGACGCAAACACTGGTGTATTTATGGAGGGTTTGCACCTCTAGAAGCTATCATTTCTGCAGAGTGAGTGAAGGGAGAACGAGGCTAGCGCCGTAGGACATTTTTACCATGTTAAAGATGCTGTATAATTGCAAGTTGTTATTGTCATCATCGTCATCAGCTTTCATTGTGTTGATGCATCCAACCTT
Source organism: Squalus acanthias (assembly GCA_030390025.1). NCBI lineage: Eukaryota > Metazoa > Chordata > Chondrichthyes > Squaliformes > Squalidae > Squalus > Squalus acanthias. Next base: position 89,923,446 of record CM059426.1, read on the forward strand.
CTCTTCCAACATTGGGCTAAGTATTTGTTGCAAATAACTCTAGCAGAGCAAAGGCCACAAATCTGCACTTGAAAAATAAAAGAGTTGAATGCTGTGCCCATGCAACAGGAGTCCATGATGACAGATATGATTGTTTGCTATTTTACTATTTGGGCGAATTGTAGGAGATAGTTAAGACCTTCCAAATTTCTATACCATTTAAATCCAATCTGGTCCACATATTTACTAGACTATTGGAAAACATGGGCCAGAAATTCTTTATAGCCCGGGAATGGGCGGTATCATTAGAAAAGTTGGAGAATTAGCACCAGGCGCTAATGTTTTAGACAGCACGCAAAATTCATTCTCACTGCTCAAAGAAATTATTGGAGTGCTAATTCAAGCCTTAAAGCCCAAGCTCATTGGCGTTATACTCAAAGGGTGGACCAATATTGCGTGCAGTCTAATCACAAGTCATCATTGCCACAGGCTATTTCCAGAGAGCCTGCAGATTCTGCAATCAAGCATTGGAGGCCTTGGTCTTCGCTGTGGAGAGACAGAGGGCGGTGCTCTACCCGGCAAGTGGCAGGAGGCCCTCGCCGCAAGTCTTCCGCACCATGTGGAGGGAGGTTGCCCAGCAGGTCTCGGGCAGCACTGTGGTCCCCAGGACCCACACACAGGGTGGTCAGGGTGAGTCAATGCTTCAACAAATGCTGCATACCACTATGTGAACCACAGTCTGCACACACTGCCTAAAGCACCACACCCCCAGCATTCACCCACCAACAATCTCCACCTACCAACACTCACACCCACATCTCACACCTTGCACACAATGACAGCTATTCAACTATGGCAAGCACATCACCCAAACACATTGCTCCACACTCACTTACACACTTTCCTTTCTCTTGAAGGACAAGGTGGCTCGCAACAGGAGGGAGCAGAAGCGCACAAGCAGGGGCAAGTTGACATCCAACCACTGTCTGCGCTGGAGAATACAGTGCTGCAGATTATTGGGCGCCAGGTGGTGGGCACCGTAGCCACCAGTGACGTTGACCCCTTTGAGCACAACAACGGTATGTTCATCCCTACTTCTTCTCACATCCCACTTCCCCCTCACTCCACAAACATTTCGCACTTTCCAGCTAATCATGCTGTATGCATGCATTTCTCCCTTCCTGCCCCCCTCCCCTCACCTTAACCTGACTCTTGTGCCTTTATGCTTTCAGATAATGAGCAAGCACCTGAGCAGCCTATCCCTCTGGGCACCGTAGAGAGCAAGGCGGGAGAAGAGGAGGAGGAAGAACACACCGCGTCACTGCATGTCTCGCCCGCAGGCACCAGCTCAGATACTGGCACTACGCGTTCTTTAGAGGCTAGTATAGTAGGGGGATCTGCACAGGGTGAGGCACCGGGATCGAGTGAGCTGCAGCAAGGCCAGGCGGAAAAGGTAGCTCGGGGGCCAGCTCCCCGGAGGGCGAGTTCATGCACGAGTTCTGCTGCACAGGACTCAGATGAGGACCTCAATGGGGAGGCGTTTAGTAGAAGGGTGATGGGCATGCACACGGAGATGATAGGTGCAATGGCAAGGATGCCCAAGAGCCTCTCAGCAATGATAAGGAGCGTGGAGGAGTCCGCCTCCAAATTTGCAAAAGGCTCTGCGCACACCATGGAGCCCATCATTTCCAGTCTGCAAAGATGGTAGACTCCCAGAGAGACCGTGGCGACCCAGACCTGATGCCACGTGTGATGGGCGATCTGGCAGCTTCCATTGCAGCACAGGCGGAAGCAACGCAATGTCTTAGTGCTGTAATGCAGTCTATGCTTGGTGACATTCAATCTCAGACTGCTCTCATGCAGACTCAGCTTGATGCCACGCAAGCTCTGACTGCTGCCACCTTGGCTGGGTCTACCACCATCGACCGGGGCTTGCAGTGTCGCAGCAGGCCAGCAATCTGTGCTCCAACAGATTGCTAGGGATACTGAGGTGCTGCCCTGGGGGAGTGGGAGCAGGTCAGTGGAGCAGGAACCTGCTGTTCTCTCTCAGGATGACAGCATTTCTGCTCCCACCACTGCCACTCCACCATTGCCCTTGTCACTGCCTGTCATCCAGCCAGGCCAGACTGCTGCCGCCCATGCTGAGGTGGTGCAGTCTACAGCCGAGCCTTCCAGGCCCAGAGCTGGTCGAGGGCATCCTGCAAGGCCATCTAGTCTCCCGCACGGACACTCAGCAGCCTTCCACCAGTCATGCTGCAACCACTGGGCCAACACTTCGTAGGAGCACTAGAGTAGGCAAAGACACTGTAACAAGAGGCATTAAGGGATTGCACAAGGATGAATTGTTAATATTTTTGGTGCAAATATGTGTTCACTGATTATTGATAAATTTCTTCATTCAGTTTGGATTCTTTTGTGGTGAGTCTCATTTCAGCCTTGCGCTGTGATATGGCCTGCGACAGGGATGAAATGATGGGGATGTGGTGAGCAATGGGGATCTGGGGTTTAATTCATTGGAATCGCAGTCTGATTAGGCGGTCACGGACCGCCCTTCTGGAAGGCCGATTGAGTGGCTGCCTCCTCCCTCGCTCCTGTTCCTCTTCCTCCTCGTTCTCCTCGTCTTCCTCTTCCTTCTCATCCACTTCCTGCTCCTCCTCTCCCTCTTCCTGAGGTGGTCCCGCAATCCCTGGTGGCAAGGGCTGGGCCCTCATGATGGCTAAGTTGCGGAGTATGCAGCAGACCACCAGGAAATGGGACACCCATTCAGCCGAGTACTGGAGAGCTCCTCCCGAGTGGTCAAGGCAGCGGAACCATTGCTTGAGCACTCCGATGGTCTGCCTGATGATGTTATTGGTCGCATATTGCTGTCATTATATGAGTGCTGGGCAGGAGTGTTGGGCTTGGGGAAGGGAATCATGAGCCAGGTGGAGAGTGGATGGCCTTGTCTCCGACCAGCCAGCCGTGAGCTTAACATGGTGGCTGGAAGAGTGCTGGCACAGGATGAAAGCATCATGGCTGCTGCCAGGCTAGCGGGCATTGACATTGAGGAATGCACATTAAGTGAGTGGTAGCCTTTGCAGTTACAGAAGACCTCAGGATTGTTATGCGGTGCCCACAAAGCCATGTGGGTGCAGTCAATGGCGCCCTGCACCATGCGGAATCCCGCTATCCTGGCAAATGCACATGTACGCTCGTCTTGCTTCTCTCTCGTGATGGGGAAGGAAATGTAGTCCCTTCTCCTATGGTAGAGAGCCTCTGTGACCTCCCGAATGCAGCGATGGATGGTGAACTGCGAGATGTTCGCTATATTTCCTGTTGCAGACTGGAAGGGACCGCTGGAGAAGAAATTTAGGGCGACGGTGACCTTGACTGGCACTGAGAGAGTTGTAGTCGCCCTGATCTGAGGCTGGAGGTCTGGTTGCAGGAGGTGGCAGAGCTCTCTGACCACCTCCTTGCTGAAGCAGAGCCTTCTAATACACTGCTCCTCGCTTAATTATTTTTTATTCGTTTATGGGACGTGGGCGTCGCTGGCAAGGCCAGCATTTATTGCCCATCCCTAATTACCCCTGAGAAGGTGGTGATGAGCCACCTTCTTGAACCGCTGCAGTCCGTGTGGTGAAGGTACTCCCACAGTGCTGTTAGGTAGGGAGTTCCAGGATTTTGACCCAGTGACGATGAAGGATCGGCGATATATTTCTAAGTCAGGATGGTGTGTGACTTGGAGGAGATCTTGGAGGTGGTGGTGTTCCCATGCACCTGCAGCCCTTGTCCTTCTAGGTGGAAGCGGTCACGGGTTTGGGAAGTGCTGCCGAAGAAGCCTTGGCAAGTTGCTGCAGTGCATCTTGTAGATGGTACACACTGCAGCCACGGTACGCCGGTGATGGAGGGAGTGAATGTTTAAGGTGGTGGATGGGGTGCCAATCAAGCGGGCTGCTTTGTCCTGGATGGCGTCGAGCTTCTTGAGTGTTGTTGGAGCTGCACTCATCCAGTGAAGTGGAGAGTATTCCATCAAACTCCTGACTTGTGCCTTGTAGATGGTGGAAAGGCTTTGGGGAGTCAGGAGGTGAGACATGTAGGGGTGTAGGTTGTTGTAAGAGTCAGCCTTTCCCCTGACTCAGTGAGCGGTTCGAATCGCTCCCACGCCCCAGGTTCAAAACTTGGACTTATTTAGGGGTTGTGAATAAAAATGCAGTAGACCACAGGTTCCAATGAAAGAACTATAACTTTTATTAAAGTTAAAAGGTAACAAACTTAAACACACTTCACACTTAAACAGGTTTGGGGAGCACACGGTTACAGGCGAGGAAAATGACAGTATACAAGAAAAATAAAAACCTTTATCCCTCCCAAAAATCCCACTTCTATCTAGGTTTCGGTTTCAGGAGATCAGGGATAATGCTCACCAGACAGGGGTATTAACAGTACGAAATCCAGCCAGGTAAGTCAATGGTGATTCTGGTCATCGAACGTCTTCCTTTACCATGTGGCTTCTGGGCAGTGCTGCGAGAGACCCTTGTTTCCAGCGTAGTCGGTCGAGTCGAAAGAGAAAGAAATCTTGGGTCCTGCTGTAATTATAGTCCTTTTCACCCCTCCCCCCCCCCCCCACCACCACAAACTCCTCATGAAAAAAACTGGTTTCGTAATGCAGTGAGTTTTCAGGTGAGGCCTGTTCATTGTCTTGTTAAAATCTTGATGGGCTTTCAGCTATGCTAAACCAAATCAAATGGCTTACATCCTGTTGTGTTGTAGTACCATGGAAGCTTGCATTGTTCTACTGCTTTGGGTTCCTTGCTGGTCCTAGCATTCCTATGGGCTCTGTGTTTTGGGTGGGGCAGCTTTTCCCCAGAGCCTATTGTCCAAATGGTGATCTTTGCTGGTCTTTGAATTCCCAGACCATCCACATGCCGGACATGTCCAGGCATGTTTCCTTTAAAGTTCCAAAGTCCTTATTTTTTTCCTTTCGATATATGTTTTGGGGATCTGCAAATTTTGAAAATCTTACAGACACTCGCCACAGAATACCCAGCCTCTGACCTGCTCTTGTTGCCACAGTATTTATGTGGCTGGTCCAGTTAAGTTTCTGGTCAATGGTGACCCCCAGGATGTTGATGGTGGGGGATTCGGTGATGGTAATGTCGTTGAATGTCAAGGGGCAGTGGTTAGACTCTCGCTTGTTGGAGATAGTCATTGCCTGGCACTTGTGTGGCATGAATGTTACCTGCCACTTATCAGCCCAAGCCTGAACGTCGTCCAGGTCTTGTTGCATGCGGGCATGGACTGCTTCATTATCTGAGGAGTTGTGAATAGCACTGACGAATGTGCAGTCATCAGCGAATATCCCCATTTCTGACCTTATGTTGGAGGGAACATCATTGATGAAGCAGCTGAAGATGGTTGGGCCTAGGACACTGCCCTGAGGAACTCCTGCAGCGATGTCCTGGAGCTGTGATGATTGACCTTCAACCACCACAACAATCTTCCTTTGTGCTAGGTATGATTTCAGCCAGTGGAGAGTTTTCCCCCCAATTCCCATTGACTTCAGTTTTACTAGGGCTACTTGATGCCACACTTGGTCAAATGCTGCCTTGATGTCAAGTTGAGTCACTCTCACCTCACCTCTGGAATTCAGCTCCTTTGTCCATGTTTGGACCAAGGCTGTAATGAGGTCGTGAGCCAAGTGGTCTTGGCGGAACCCAAACTGGGCATCAGTGAGCAGGTTATTGGTGAGTAAGTGCCGCTTGATAGCACTGTCAATGACAATCATCAGCAAAGTGATGGAAGGTGAGAGTAGACTGATGGGGCGGTAATTGGCCGGGCTAGATTTGTCCTGCTTTTTGTGGACAGGACATACCTGGGCAGTTTTCCACATTGTCAGATAGATGCCAGTGTTGTAGCTGTACTGGAACAGCTTGGCTAGAGGCACGGCTAGTTCTGGAGCACAAGTCTTCAGCATGATAGCCGGGATGTTGTCGGGGCCCATAGCCTTTGCTGTATTCAGTGCATTCAGCCGTTTCTTGATATTACGTGGAGTGAATCGAATTGGCTGAAGACTGGCTTCTGTGATGGTGGGGACCTCAGGAGGAGGCTGACATGGATCATCCACTTGAGGTAGGTAGGAAAATTGCTCTCGGAATATCCTCAGAGGGTAAGGCCTCCCGTTGAGAGCCTTGATGGCCCTTCTCCTCCCTCTGGCCACATGTTCCACTCTTTTTGCTGCCTCCACTCCCTCCACCATAGATCGTGGAGGGTCAGGTCGACTGCCAGTACAACCCCCATTAATGTAAGCCAACTCTAGCGGTTTGATTTTTTTAAGAATAAATGTAACTACTTTTTCGTTACCACAAAAAATAACCTTTAAATTACTGAATTAAACTGTTGCACAATGTCAAACTGATAAGAAAGCACTGAAACTCCACTAATCTGACAGCTGCGACTCATTACTTATGATCCCTTTAAATAACATCCCTGGAGCCGGCTTCCGGCTGCTTCATGACAGCTCTTCCTGTCGCTGTTTGATCGAGGCGCTAAGGTAGCTGGCGACAATCAATTTTGCAGATCGGTCGGCCAGTGAGCATTGCACCCTCACTGACATCACAATCTGCCTGGTGTTGAAGTCCTTGTTGGTACCTCATACCGGTGGCGCAATGCGGGGGCCGGATTTGCTGTGTGTCGCTGGATTCACCTCGCCCCGGCGCTACTGCATCAGCACCCCATTAGCGCCAGCTGCTAATGCTAACAGGAGGCGCTAAGGAACTGAATTTTTCCCCCCATGTCTTCTAATCTCTGTTGAGACTTTACCAATTCCTTCCAGGTTGAGGGGTTGTAAAAAGGGTATCAGGAAAGAGTGCATTTCTTGACAGTAACAGTTCAGAAATTTAAAGTGCATCAACCTGTAGAAGGTGAAGATGCAGAAGATGTGTCTTTTACAGAACAAAAGTAGGGTATTTTCTTGTGCTTGTCTAGGTGATGGATGGCAGTTCTGTGAATAGAACATTGCTTTCTCTTTATGCTCAGTGTCAGTGTGAAGCACTCGCAGGTTAGGTGTAATATGAGTTAAATACAGGTCTAAAGCTCCCTCCACAACGCCCGGACATCTATCTTAACCTAAAAGCCCAGGAGAATTCCTAATCGATCATATCAGCTTGATTCCAGGTCCCAGAGATGACAGATAAAGGCCAATTTTCTGAATTCATGCTGCCAGCAGGGAGCATGCCTGCTATTTCCTGATGTGTGCGGTCAGTGGGATCCTCACTAGGACCTGGAGTTTCCTCCGCGGGCGCAGCCTGGAAGATCGACTCAAAATTGCTCCCAAGTAGCACCCATTTTGCCGATGCCAAGTATCCTTTCAATCTTATTCAAATACGCCCACATTTAAAATGGGTGTAAATCAGCGGAAATCAGCGTAAACAAAGGTCCCAAGGAAAGTGCCGAGTTTGGAGGCGGGTCTACTGTCAAGATGGCAGTGATTGACAGTGGGGCGAAAGTCTGGTCTGAACCCGCCTCCTTGTTAATTTCCCAAATGCCGGCTCTGCCTGCGGTTTGCAGACCCGGCACTAAGCAGCAGGTCAGGCTATTGAGATACTTAAGAAGCAGCTTAAAGGCAATGTGAAAAGACCCTCTAAACAAGCGCAATTGGAGGATACTCGTATTTGAGAGCTGGGACGTGGCCAGTTTTGTGGATGGCGGGTTTAATAGACAGCCGTAAATGATCGAGGAGACTTGAGCGTATTGTAGTTTCGTGTGTAACTCACTTATGCCCAAAATTCCGCAATCTTTTAAACCACGTAATTGATTTGTGTCCAGATGATGTGTGTCTCTGTGTGCAAATATGGATTAAACTCCATCCCTAGCAGTGCAAATTATTCCCGTAGTGTTCTCACACTGTTTCTCAAGTGCACTTTTCAAGATTGGGATTGACAGATTTTTATTAGGTAAGGGTAGCAAGTTGATATGGATCAAAGGGCGGGTAAGTGGAGTTGACGTACAGATCATCCAACATCTAATTGAATGGTGGAAAAGGCTCGAGGGACTGAACGGCCTACTCCTGTCCCTATGAACCTATGAAATAAGCTGTGAATATTGGCTCTGCATCAGTCACTTGCTAGATACATCTGTGGGTAGCAATTTGTCTTGTATTGCAGATGAACCCTAAGCTAATATGAAAGGACACAGAAGCGTAACAGTTGAAAATGAGATAAATTTGACAGCCACTGGCAGTACCATCCCTGTGGTGGGAGTTACCTGCCTGTGTCCATGCAGCAGATACTGAGCTGGGGCCAGTTGTCTTTGGTCATTGCCAGGTAGGTGTGCCAGGACCTGCAGCTTCACTTGGTGACGTAATGACACGTACCGGCAGTTTGATTCTGGTGCCCGCTGATCTCTCTGTATTCCTACATTTCTCTTGTACCACATCAGGTATTAAATATGGCAGCTAAGGTGCTTTAAAAGCAAGCCCAGTCATTTGTGAAAAATTATTTATGCAAAAATGTCTCTGTCCCATTAAGAACTCTCTTCTCCATTCTGCTTATCTTTAAGGTCCAAGATGAATGGGTGGGATTAAAGCTGGATAAGATTTAAAGCAAACATTGGGAAATCATGGCTTTCAAATGAAGTGCCTTATTTGCCTACTCTGTGTACATATAATGAAGCTCTTGTATACTTTATACGCCATTGTTGAAGGTCAGCCAGAAATTTGCATGGGGTAGTCCCAGGTGGAGAGTTAAAGGTAAGATTTTCAAGTCCCCACACCACCTTTGCATACCAAGGGGAACAATGGCATTGATTAGAAATGATCTTGCCATGATTCAGCCACAGCTAACTCAAATCAATTTTCTACCTGATCCCTAAGATAATGTCGTGTACTTCAAACCTCACTTACTACCATCTCTGCAACATTGCCTGCCTCCATTCTTACTTCACCTTCACTACCACTGAATTCCTTATTCATGTTTTTATTACCTCCATACTTAACTTCTCCAATGCTCTCCTTGCTGGCTTGCAGAACCTCACTCTATGCAAACTCCAACTTGAAAAAAATTACCTGAACCTTGTCTGACAGTATGTCCTGCTCACCAATGAATCTTATGCCTGCCAATCTCCATTGGCTACCTACCCCACAATTAATTGAGTTCAAAATCTTCTTCCTCATATATAAGTCTCTCCAGGGCCTTGCCTTACCATACCTCTGTAACGTCCTATGTCCCAGCCCAAGTGCTGTGACTCTGACCTCCTGTGCATTCCTGCACCCCCCTCCCCCCACCCCCTTCCACTTGGTGGCAGAGCTGTCAGCTATCTTAGCCATACCCTAAAGCCCTGTATCTCTCTATTTTTCTCATGTTTTAAGTTATCTCTCCTAACTCTTCTACTGCTGCCTGGCATCTGTTTAATCTCTGTGAAGAACCTTGAGATGTTCTTTTATGTTAAAGGACTCTATAAATGCAAGTTGTTGCTGCTCTTCTTCATTGCTCTGGCTGAGGGTGTCCATTGCACAATTTATTCTAAGGATGAGTGAGTCATTGTGATGCTCTTGAAGCAATTATGTGTAAAAAGTGACCTCTATTACAACAAATATATCATTACTCTATACTCCTATTTAGTTTGGCTTGGATTATAATTAGGATTTGTACAGTAACATTATGGATTCTGAGCTTTATAAAGGAATGGTCATATTTATGCTGCAGGGCTTAAAAAAACTAGATTTGACCTGCCAGTTCAAATTCACAGTAAATTTAGACGCAAACTGTGTCAGCAAATGTTGCTACTAATCTGTCGGTTTACACCCCTCAGATTCTCTATACCTGGCTTCATATAGTCTTGGGTAAGAAGATCATAAGAAAATGTGAAACAGAAATAACATTCAGGCCATCAAACTTGTTCATCCCACAGGCTATTTTCAGTTTGCCCCATAATGGACTCTAGCCAATCATTAGGTGACTGAGCAGAGATAAAGCTTTCATTAAGATGAAGCTCTGTGATATTTTTCCCTGATCCCTAAATTAATTTAGTAAAACTCTGGGATTATTAATCAAACATTATTATATCTTACACTAGTCAACACTAACTAGTTGCATTCTGCCAACAATATTTTCATGATGTCAGAAGAACTTTAGTGCTCTGTAAAGTATTTGATTATCAATGCCTTTACTTTGCCTTGTAGCCAATCCCATTCTGAGATAGATACTCATCCAGCTGTTGCCTCATCCTCTGTCACAAACAATTATACTCAGTGAGCCCTTCAGGCATGTTTAATAGTTTACGTGGGCAATCAGAATTGAGGAATATAATTAACTGGAGCATTCTACAACTGAAAGAATTAACCAGTTTTTAATCAGAACAGCTGTTAGTATTTTACATAATTGAAGTAAAGAACACACCATAGCACATAATTTATTACACTACTGTAGCTGTCTGTACATTATTGGGGTTACTTCAGAGACTATGTTGATATCTAATTTGTGTTTGAAAAGATTTCCTCTTGATGTTGTTACTAAAGAAACGAGAAAGCAAATTTGGGTCATTTCAAAGTTTTGTTGATCAATATTGATTTCAGTGATTGTCAAGCATTGTTACTTCTTAAATAAAAACAGGAAATCCTGGAAACACTCAGCAGGTCAGACATCATGGCCGCGATTTCCCCTACCTCGGCTGGTCCATGGCGGGCGACGTCGGTGGCGGATCCTGACCCCGCTGCTGGCTCCAGCCCGCTCTATAGAATGATTTCATATTGATTGGGCTTGTTAAGCCCACCCAGCGCGTTTGCCGGCCAATTGAAGGAAGCGGGTCTGATGACATAATTTGATGAAATGAGGGACCATGTCCACATTCATTTTGACATTTGTGCTGTCAGTGTTCTACCACATTGAGGTGCTGCAAACACTGACAATTACTGCACAGAGGTGCAGGGCTGCACCCAGGCTCTCCCATGACTCCCCCCATATGCATATGGAGGGAGTCACGGCACGCAAGGAGGTTCTCTTCCCTTCCCATGGGCGGAAGAGACCTCCCCAGCAGATCAATGCAGCCTGGTTGCACATTGCACAGGAGGACACAAGCAGGGATGTCATCAGGAGGACAAGGCTGCAGAAGCGCAAACCTTTCAATGACCTTAGTAGATCACGAAACGTTACTGCAAAGCCACACTCAACCTCATCCTGCTGTGCCACTCATCACATCCCCATCACTCTGCCTTCCCTACCCTACTCCTGCACATCCTTACTCACACCAACTTACCTTGCACCTCCACCCATCCCTCTCTAGCTACATTATCACTTCCCCATCTCACTAGCCACCCCTCACACTCACCCTCATCCTAGTCCAATCATGCCCACTAACAACACACAAGGGTAGCCACTTGGGTGTTTTATGCAATGTTCATGTAAAGTTTCTGTTAATGTGGTGTCCAACATTGAAACCTTTATTTTCAACACTTTCCGTTCTTGGACAGATTTGTGTGCGCCTTTGGAAGTGGCTTAGTGAGTTGCAGTGAATGGTGAGACATAACGGTACCCCCCGCAATGGTGACGAGTGTGAAAGGAATAGCTTGGGCATTGTAGGGATGCTTTATGGTGTTGGTGTGGGGTGGTGCCAACCGGGTGCATCATGTGACAGCCAGGGTGTACAGTGTCAAGTGAAATAAATGTGGCCATGGTGAGGCCATCACTGGCCTCCCGGGCAGCAATATGGTTGGGTGCTGATGCCCTGTGTCCTGTGCAGCATCAGTTGATTGCTGAGAAGGTTGGTGTTGTTGTTGGTGCTGCTGGTGTTGGGGCTGATCGTGGTGGGATTCTGAGGACCAAGGTGAGATAGTTTCAAGGGCACCGATGCTGATGTAATAGATGGCAAGTGAACCTGAGATGACAGAAGTGATCTGTCAATGGTGAGAGAGGTTGTTCCAATGAGGTGACCATGGATACAAAGTTTACTCCAAACACTTGCAACCTGCATAAAGCTCAATATTTCTTCCAAATGCAGAAAGCAACAGCTTCTGAGCTTGGAAAGTGAACAGCTGTGAAATGGGAGCTTTTATAGCACATTTGCAGCTGTCAAGTAATGAGATGATCCCATGGTCATACAATTCCTGACCTCCATACCTGACGTGATCCCCGAGCAGCGTAGACCCCATGGGCGACCTCGTAAAATGGTAAGGTGAGCGCAAAATACTTTATAATGAGCTGTTAACAAGGTCATAATGACCTTAATTGCCTCCCCCACCACTGCGCGTCGGGTCTGTTCAGCCCTGACAGACCCGCGTGGTGGCAGGTTGACAGCGGAGTCCCGACCCGCTGTCAAAAAAAAATTTCCCCATCCGACCTGCCACCGAACTGCCGAAAAATTCCCCCCCATCTGTGGCGAGAGAAAGAGAGTTAATGGTTCAGGTTGATGACCTTTCATCAGAACTGTTGCTTCTTCCTATTCTTTGCAATATCCTGATGTGAAAAGAGTATCAGGATTGACTGCATCTTTTAGCTTTTCTTGTAAAATTTACTTTGACTTATACGATACAAACAGCATCGTCTCAGGGAGCTCTAAAGGGATCGATAAAAAGGTACAGGTCCCCAAAATTCCTGGACTGGAGGAAGGTTCAAGATGGTAATTGCGGGGCCAAAAATGTGGGCTGGGCCTGATATATGCTGAGGTTTCACTGTAGAGCTACCCCAATATAAATTCCATTGAGTTTCAGGGCACCCTGGAGAAGTATCTGTTGACCCAGTGGCAGCCACATGCGCATTTTAGAGTTAGGATGTGATGATATCACATTACTTCCTAAAAGCCATTCCTATATGCCCATGACAATGTGCGCCACTATTTAAAAAGTACAATTTTCTAGCATTTGCTCATCAAAGTAGAAGTCCTTAGTTAAAGGGACACTGTTCAACTGAAATTTCTTGTGGCGACTTTTGGTCATATCTTGGGGCTAAAAATTGGATATGGCATGAAAACAAGTGGTGTCATGGCCAACGATATTAAACTGCGCTGGGACCAAATGGTCTAGGTAAGACACTAAATTCATGCTCAGTCCTCATTAACATGATTATAGTGCTGATCTCAGCACTAAAACTGCTGCTCATTGGCTTACCGTTCAACAGGTGGGCCACTATTGGGTACAAAAGCATAGTGGTTATATTACTGGACTAGCAATCCAGAGCACTGGACTAATGGTCTGGAGACGTGAGTTCAAATCCCACCACGGCAGCTGGGGAATTAAAATTCAGTTAATAAAATAAATCTGGAATAAAAAGCTAGTATAAGTAATGGTCACCATGAAACTACCGGATTGTCATAAAAACCCATCTGGTTCACTAATGTCCTTTAGGGAAGGAAATCTGCCCTCCTTACCTGGTCAGGCCTATATGTGACTCCAGACCCACAGCAATGTGGTTGACTCTTAACTGCCGTTTGAAATGGCCGAGAAAGCCACACAGTTGTACCAAACCGCTACGAAAAACAATAAGAAGAATAAAACTGGATGGACCACGCGACATCGACCTAGGAACCAGCTTTGGACATGACAAAGGCACACCCAGCCCAGTCGACCCTGCAAAGTCCTCCTTACTAACACTCTGGGGACTTGTGCCAAAATTGGGAGAGCTGTCCTATAGACTAGGTCAAGCAACAGCCTGATATAGTCATACTCACAGATTCATACCTTTTAGCCAATGTCCCAGACTCCTCCATCACCATCCCTGGGTATGTGCTGTCCCACCGGCAGGACAGACCCACTAAAGGTGGAAGCAAAGTGGTATACAGTCAGGAGAGAGTGGCCCTAAGAGCCCTCAACATTGTCTCCGGACCCCATGAAGTCTCATAGCTTGTTGTCAAGCATGGGCAAGGAAATCTCCTGCTGATTACAACCTACCGCCCTCCCTCAGCTGATGAATCAGTACTTCTCCATGTTGAACACCATCGAGCTGGCCGAGTCCTGAAGGACATAGCTGCCAGTCTGGGCCTGCAACAGGTAGGGAGAGAACCAGCACAAGGGAAAAACCTACTTGACCTCGTCATCACCAATCTACCTGTCGTAGACGCATCTGTCCATGACAGCATTGGTAGCAGTGACCACCGCACAGTCCTTGTAGAGACGAAGTTCCATCTTCACACTAAGGACACCCTCCATCGTGTTGTGTGGCACTACCACCGTGCTAAATGGGTAAGGTTCAGAACAGATCTAGCAGCTCAAAACTGGGTATCCATGAGACGCCGTGGGCCATCAGCAGCAGCAGAATTGTATTCCACCACAACCTGTAATGTCATGGTCCGGCATATCCCTCACTCTACCATTAACATCAAGCCAAGCGACCAACCCTGGTTCAATGAGGAGTGTATAAGAGCATACCAGGAGCAGCACCAAGCACATCTAAAAATGAGGTGCCAAACTGGGGAAGCTGCAACACAGGACTACATGCATGCTAACCAAAGGAAGCAGCATGCTATAGACAGAGCTAAGAAATCCCACAACCAACCGATCAGATCAAAGCTCTGTAGTCCTGCCACATTCAGTCGTGAATTGTGGTGGACCATTAAACAACTGACAGGAGGAGGAGGCTCCATGTACATCCCCATCCTCAATGAAGGTGGAGCCCAGCATGTGAGTGCAAAAGACAAGGCTGAAACGCTTGTTACCATCTTCAGCCAGAAGTGGCAAGTAGATGATCCATGTCGGCCTCCTTCTGAGGTCCCCACCATCACTGAAGCCTGTCTTCAGCCAATTCAATTCACTCCACGTAATATCAAGCAACGGCTGAGCGCACTGGATACAACAAAGGCTATGGGCCCTGACAAAATCCCGGCTGTCGTGCTGAAGATGTGTGCTCCAGAACTAGCAACGCCTCTAGCCAAGCTGTTCCAATACAGCTACAACACTGGCATCTATCCGACAATGTGGAAAACTACCCAGATATGTTCTGTCCACAAAAAGCAGGACAAATCTAAATGGCCAATTACCGCCCCATCAGTCTACTCTCAATCATCAGCAAAGTGATGGAAAGTGTTGTTGACAAGGCTATCAATCAGCATGTACTCACCAATAACCTGCTCACCGATGCTCAGTTTGGGTTCCGCCAGGAACTCTTGGCTCCAGACCTCATTACAGCTTTGCTCCAAACATGGACAAAAGAACTTAATTCCAGAGCTGAGGTGAGAGTGACTGTCCTTGACATCACGCAGCATTTGACTGAGTGTGGCATCAAGGAGCCCTAGTAAAATTGAAGTCAATGGGAATCAGGGGGAAAACTCTCCACTGGCTGGAGTCATACCTAGCACAATGGAAGATGGTTGTGGTTGTTGGAGCCAAGCATCTCAGCCCCAGGATATCGCTGCAGGAGTTTCTCAGGGTATTGTCCGAGGCCCAAACATCTTCAGTTGCTTCATCAATGACCTTCCCTCAATCATAAGCTCAAAAGTGGGGATGTTCACTGATGATTGCACAGTGTTCTGCTCTATTCGCAACTCTGCAGATAATGAAGCAGTCTATGCCCACATGCAACAAGACCTGGACGACATTCAGGCTTGGGCTGATAATTGGCAAGTAGCATTCACGCCACGCAAGTGCCAAGCAATGACTATCTCCAACAAGAGAGTGTCTAAACGCCCCTTGACATTCAACGGCATTATCATTGCCGAATCCCCCAATATCAGCATCCTGGGGAGTCATCATTGACCAGAAACTTAACTGGACTAGCCACATAATACTGTGGCTAACAGAGCAGGTCAGAGGCTTGCTAGTCTGTGGCGAGTGTCTCACCTCCTGACTCCCCAAAGCCTTTCCACCATCTACAAGGCACAAGTCAGGAATGTGATGGAATACTCTCCACTTGTCTGGATGAATGCAGCTCCAAACAACACTCAAGAAGCTCGACACCATCAAGGACAAAGCAGCCTGCTTGATTGGCACCCAGTCCACCACCTTAATCATTCACTCTGTCCACCACCGGCCCACCGTGGCTGCAGTGTGTACCATCTACAAGATGCACTACAGCAACTCGCCAAGGCTTCTTCGGCAGCACCTTCCAAACCCTTGACCACTACCACCTAGAAGGACAAGGGCAGCAGGCACATGGGAAGACCATCACCTCCAAGTTCCCCTCCAAGTCACACACCATCCTGACTTGGAAATATATCACCGTTTCTTCAGAGTCACTGGGTCAAAATCCTGGACCTGCCTCCCTAACAGCGCTATGGGAGTATTATCACCGACTGCTGCGGTTTAAGAAGGTGGTTCACCACCACCTTTTCAAGGGCAATTAGGGATGGGCAATAAATGCTGGCCTTGCCAGCGATGCCCACATCCCAGGAACGTATAAAAAAAATAGCAAATGCCTACCTCACAGTCTGGGAATACAAAGATGATTGACCAGATTTCTGATTGAGCCCCTTGGAGGACAAGACACACCCAACAGTTTGTCTGCAGACTAAGAAAGACTACGAAAAATTACAAAATGGGTTTAGAATGCATGTACGTAAACGCACAAAGTGTGATTAATAAGGTTGGTGAGCTACAAGCACAATTAACCATGTGGCAATATGATGTTGTGACAATAACAGAAATGTGGCTTAAAAACAGTGAGGACAGGGCACTTAATATTCAAGGGTACAAGGTGTTCAGAAAAGATAGGGAAGGAAAAAAGGGAGGTGGGTGGCAGTGCTGATTAAGGAAGACATTGTAGTGTTGGAAAGGAAGGATGTTCTTGAGGGGACAAGGACAGAATCCATTTGGTTAGAGTTGAGGAGCAAAAAGGGTATGATCACGCTATTGGGGGTATTCTACAGGCCTCCAAATAGTGAGAGGGAGGTAGAGGAGCAAATCTGCAGGGAAATCGCAGAGATATGCAAGAGCTATAGAGTGGTGATATTGGGGGACTTTAATTACCCAAATATCAATTGAGATATTGCTAGGGTAAAGGGAAAGGAGGGGGAGGAATTTCTGAAATGTGTTCAGGAGAATTTCCTTGACCAATATGTTCTTGGCCCAACTAGGAAGGAGGCATTGCTGGATCTGGTGCTGGGGAATGAGGTGGGCCAGGTCGACCAAGTGTCTGTGGGAGAACACTTGGGTACGAGGGATCATCGTATCATAAGATTTAGATTAGCAATGGAGAGGAGCAAGGAACAATCTAGAGTGGAACTTCTAAACTGGAATAGGGCTAACTTCAATGGGATGTGAAAGGATCTAGCCAGGGTAAAATGGAACCAAAGACTGACAGGAAAAACTGTAACGGAACAATGGATGATCTTTAAGGAGGAGATGTTCCAAGTACAGGCTAGGTACATTCCAACAAGAGGGAAGGGTAAGGGAACCAAAGCAAGGATTCATTGGATGACGAGGGAGATAGAGAAGATGATGAAACAAAAAAAGAGGGTATATGATGCATGTCAGGTGAATTCTTCAAGGGAGAACCAGACCAAATACAATAAGTTGAGAGGGGATGTGAAGATGAAAATCAGATTGGCAAAGAGAGAATATGAGAGTAGAATGGTGGTTAACATAAAAGGGAACCCAAAAATATTCTACCGGCATGTAAACAGTAAGCGGTTAGTAAGAGGTGGGGTGGGGCCTATTTGAGACAAAGAAGGTGATATATGCTTAGAGGTGCAGGGCAAGGCTAGAATACTCAATGAGTATTTTTATCGGTGTTTACTAAGGAGGTGGATGCTGACAAAATATCGGTAGAAGTGGAAAAGGTAGAAGCAATGGAAGGGGTGAAAATTGATAGGATGTACTAGAAAGGCTGGGTATGCTTAGAGTGGACAAGTCGCCTGGTTCAGATGGCTTGCATCCCAGATTGCTAAGGGAATTGGGGGAGGAGATAGCGGAAGGGCTTGCTATAATTTTCCAATCTTCCCTAGATGCGGTGGAGGTGACTGAGGATTGGAAAGTGGCAAATGTGACACCATTGTTCAAGGGTGTAAGGACAATTCTAGTAACTACAGGCCAGTCAGTTTAACATCAGTGGTGGGTAAAGTTTTAGGAACAATAATCAAGGAAAAAATTAACGGGCACTTGGAGAGGTTTAAGCTAATTAAGGAGAGCCAACACAGATTTGTAAAAGGCAGATGGTGTTTGACTAATCTAATTGAATTTTTTGATGAAGTAACAGAGAGGATTGATGAAGGGAATGCAATGGATGTTGTCTGCATGGATTTTCGGAAGGCGTTTGACAAAGTACCACATAGAAGGCTCGTTAACAAAATTGAGGCTCATGGAATAGGTGGGTCAGTGGCAGCCTGGATAAGGAGTTGGCTTAAGGACAGAAAACAGCGTGTTGTGGTAAATGGCTGTTTTTGAGACTGGAGGATGGTAGACAGTGGTATTCCCCAAGGGTCAGTGCTGGGGCCGCTGCTTTTTTTATATATATATTAATGACCTGGATATTGGAATACAGAGTAGAATTTCTAAATTTGCCGATTACACCAAACTTGGGGGTGTGGCAAACAGTGAGGATGATACCAATCAACTGCAACAGGACATAGATAGGCTAGCAGAATGGGCAGACAATTGGCAGATGGAATTTAATACAGAGAAATGTGAGGTGATGCATTTTGGCAGAAGGAACAGGGAGAGGCAATATACACTTAATGGCACAGTTTTAAAGAGTGTGCAGGGACAGAGGGACCTGGGAGTTAATATGCATAGGTCCCTGAAGGTGGCAGGACATATTGAGAGAGTGGTTAACAAAGCATATGGGATCTTGGGCGTCATAAATAGAGGTATTGAGTAGAAAAGTAGAGAAGTTATGCTGAACCTTTATAAAGTGCTGGTTAAGCCACAACTGGAGTATTGCATCCAGTTCTGGTCACCACACTTTAGGAAGGATGTGAAGGCCCTTGAGAGGGTGCAGAGGAGATTTACCAGAATGGTTCCCACTAGTTGATGGTACAAGGATTAGGGGACACAGATTTAAGGTTTTGGGCAAGAGATACAGGTGGGATGTGAGCAAAAACTTTTTTATGCAGCGAGTGGTGATGACCTGGAATTCGCTGCCGACAGAAGTGGTGGAAGCGGAGACACTAAGGGCTGGATTTTGTGAATGGAGATGTGTTGGAGGCAGGACTGCTGCTTGCCGGGTCTCAGTCATGCCTCCATCATCGTCTGGCCAACCAGCGGGATTTTCCCCTGATTAACCTTGTTAAGCCCACCCTGCGGGCTCAGCAGGCCAATTAGGGCGACGTATGACGTGCCATCTGTCAAGATTTCTTGAAAGAAGAAATGTCAGCATTTACAGCTCTGTGAAGCTGTCAAACACTGACATTCCGTGTAGTTTGATGAGCCCTTGTGTTCAGGACTCATCAAACCTTTCTGCTTTGTAGAAATCAGATGACTGTTGTTTCGGAGGATCCAACAGCCAGTCTGTGAAATCTACAATGAAGATGTCGGGACTCCGGATCCAGAGCGGCTGAAGGCTGTAGGCAGATACAAAGGTAAGTGAACATTTTCTAACACTTTACACTCACCTCACATACTTACAACTCCACACTTGCACCCATCACTCACCTCTACATTGCACTTTCAGACCCCTCCAACCCCCGCAGACCTCCTACTCGACTCTTCCACCCCGGTGGGGTTCTCCGAGGTTGGGAAGCCTGCACTTGAAAAGGTAAAATGGGACTAATCCTTTTTTCTGCCTGTTAACTACCTGGAAAAAGGGCACGGAGGCGGGATGGGGGCGGGTTTGTCAGCCGCCCCCACTTTCTGCAACTTTACCGGTAGTCCCGCCTCCATACCTGCCTCCTCGGTGCTGGCAAAATCCAGCCCGAAGTGTTTTCAAGGGGAGACTGGATAGGCACTTGATGGAAATAAACTTGCAGAGCTACGGGGATAGAGCAGGGCAATGGGACTGACTGGATTGCACTGCAGAGCGCCGGCACGGACTCGATGGGCTGAATGGCCTCCTTCTGTACTGTTATTACTCTATGACTCTATGACTCTATGTGTAATTTGATCCTGCCTGCTGGAGAGTAATGCAAAGTCTCTGCAATGTGTAATTTGATCCAATCATTGTCACAGGCTGGCTGCTCCAGTGAAGCTGCTCCAGTGCAGCCAGCACAATGACGTCTACCTGATAATGTGGACGTCCCTTGTAAAAACAAGTTAACTCTCTCATGGCCACATACGGCCTGTCCTGTCGACGTCCTCCCAATCATCAGTTGAGTGATATAACATAAAATGCTGGAAATGTTCAGCAAGTCCTAACTTGGGGCTATCAAGAGAAGAGATAGATCAAAGGAAGAGGCTTATAATGTTGCCAAAAAGAATAGTATGCCTGAGGATTGGGAACATTTTAAAATTCAGCAAAGGAGGACCAAGAAATTGATAAAGAAAGGGAAAATAGAATATGAGAGTAAACTAGCGAGAGACATAAAAACAGATTGTAAAAGCTTCTAGAGGTATGTTAAAAGGAAATGATTAGTGAAAGTAAATGTGGGTCCCTTACAGGCTGAGACAGGAGAAATTATAATGGGGAATAAGGAAATGGCAAAGAAATTAAACAAATACTTTGGCGGCGATCTTACCTGAGGAGGCGCGTTGGGAGTGGGACTGCTGGTTTCCGGGTTCTAGTCCCGCCCCCGTGGCGTCTGACGAACAAACGCTATTTTCCCTTGATTGGCCTTGTTAAGCCCGCCCTGCGGGCTTGCCGGCCATTTAAGGGAAAGCCGGTGTCAGATGACGTCAGTGCATGACGCTTCATCTGCCGGTTTTGTTAAAGTGACAGGGCCCATAATTTTCTGACAGATGAATTGTCAGTGTTTGACAGCATTGAGGTGCTGTCAAACACTGACAATCACTGTCCAAAGGTGAGCCCTTGCTCCCAGACTCACCAATGACTCTCTCCTTAGGAAGAATATACTTGCCATAGAGGGAGTACAATGAAAGTTCACCAGACTGATTACTGGGATGGGAGGATTGTCCTATGAGAAGAGATTGAGTAGACTAGGCCTATATTCTCTGGAGTTTAGAAGAATGAGAGGTGATCTCATTGAAACATACAAAATCTTTACAAGGCTTGACAGGGATGCAGGGAGGATGTTTCCCCTGGCTGGGGAGTCTAGAACCAAGGGTCATAGTCTCAGAATAAGGGGTCAGCCATTTAGGACTGAAATGAGGAGAAATTTCTTCACTCAGGAGGGTGGTGAATCTTTGGAATTCTCTACCCCAGAGAGCTGTGGAGGCTCAGTCGTTGAGTATATTCAAAACAGAGATCAATAGATTTTTGAATATTAAGGGAATCAAGGGATATGGGGATAGTGCAGGAAAGTGGAGATGAGGTAGATGATCAGCCATGATCTTACTGAATGGCGGAGCAGGCTCGGGGGGCCAAATGGCCTACTCCTGCTCCTATTTCTTATGTTCTTATGTAAGTCAGGCAGCATCTGTGGAGAGAGAAGCAGAGTTAAAGTTTCAGGTTGATGGCCTTTCATCAGAACGTGAAACGTTAACTCTGTTTCTCCTTCTATAAATGATGTCTGATTTGCTGAGTGAAATCCATAGCAGTGGCTATTTTACATAATTTGAGCTGCAAGGTTGGTTTAGTGAGGCGCATTTCATTCAACGAGAACAGGTGAGGGTGACGTCATTGCAAATGACATCACCAATGAATTGTAGATTTCTAACTTGCGCTGAGAATGACATCATCGAGTGGCCCGGCTCATGTGAGGGATGACATCACGGGTCAACCGTAAACCGGAAGTACCCACACTGTCGCTAATCACTCCGTCAAACTAAACATTCTGGCTCAAGCTGCAGTGACTGATGGGGCATTGTCTGTGGCTCACGGATTGTTAACAGGTTTATTGGGTACTAAGTGATTAGTGACAGCGTTATGACTTCCAGATTTCGTCCAGTCCAATGATGTCACTTGCCGCACGTGCGGCGGGCTTTCCGAGAAATCAACTCACTGCCGTTCATGGTCAAGAGCGTGATCCAGGTCTAGGGGGGAGGAGAGGGAGAATGTGGTGCGGGTGTAAAGGGGGTGACTGTGGTGTTACAAGAACGTGGTCTTCACCTTCTCCCCCCCCGCCACCGAGTTCAGTACCTTCTCCCACCCTCCGAGTTCCTGACCTTCTCCCCCTTCCGATCTCCTCTCCTCTCCCCCCTCTGATCCTCTCTCCTCTCCCCCTCCTATCCCCTCTCCTGTCCCACTGATTCCCTCTCCTCTCCCCCTCCTATCCCCGCTCCTCCCCCTCCACGAACCCCTCTCTATTCCCTCCGATCCCCTCTCCTCTCCCCCCTCTGATCCTCTCTTCTCTCCCCCTCCTATCCCCTCTCCTGTCCCACTGATTCCCTCTCCTCTCCCCCTCCTATCCCCGCTCCTCCCCCCCCCCGCGAACCCCTCTCCTCTATTTCCTCCGATCCCCTCTCCTATCCCCCCTCCTATTCCCTCTCCTCTCCCCCTCCAATCCCCTCTCCTATCCCACTGATTCCCTCGCCTCTCCCCCCTCCGATTCTCGCTCCTCTACTCCCTCCGATCCCCTCTCCTCTCCCCCGCTGAACCCCTCTCCTCTCCCCCCTCCTATTCCCTTTCCTCTACCCCTCCTATCCCCTCTCCAATCCCCCCTTTGATCCCCTCTCCTCTCCCCCCTCCGATCCCCTCTTCACCCCCTCCGATCCCCTCTCATCTCCCCTCTCTGATCCCCTCTCCTCTACCCCCTCTGATCCCCTCTCCACCCCCTCCAATCCCCTCTCCTCTCCCCTCTCTGATCCCCTCTCCTCTCCCCCCTCCGATCCCCTCTTCACCCCCTCCGATCCCCTCTCATCTCCCCTCTCTGATCCCCTCTCCTCTACCCCCTCTGATCCCCTCTCCACCCCCTCCAATCCCCTCTCCTCTCCCCCCTCCTATCCCCTCTCCTCTCCGATCCCCTCTCCTCTCCCCCCTTTGATCCCCTCTCCTATACCTCTCCTCTCCCCTCTCCGATCCCCTCTCCTCTCCCCCCTCCTATTCCCTCTCCTCTGCCCCTCCTCTCCCCTCTCCTCTCCCCACCAATCCCCTCTCCTCTCCCCCCCTCCTATCCCCTCTCCTCTTCCCACTCCAATCCCCTCTCCTCTCCCCCCACCAATCCCCTCTGCTCTACCCCCCTCCGATCTCCTCTGCTCCCTCCTATCCCCTCTCCTCTTCCCCCGATCCCCTCTCCTCCTCCCCTCTGATCCGCTCTCCTCTTCCCCTGATCCCCTCTCTTCTTCCCCTCCGATCCCCTCTCCTGTCCCACTGATCTCCTCTCCTCTCCCCCCTCCTATCCCCTCTCCTCTCCCCCTCCGATCCCCTCTCCTGTCCCACTGATCTACTCTCCTCTCCCCCCCTCCTCTCCCCCCTCGATCTCCTCTTCTCTCCCCCCTCCTCTCCCCCTCCCCTCTCCTCTGCCCCCCCATCCCCTCTCCCCTACCCCCCCATCCCCTCTCCCGTACCCCCCCATCCCCTCTCCCCTCCCAGCTCTGATCCCCTGTGCTCGCCCCCCTCTGATCCCCTCTCCCACACAGACAGTAAGTGGTGTTGAAGCCCCGGCCCCACGGCTGCAGAGCCTGAGTCTGGTCCCCACACCCAGACGCCCACCCCGAGGCCGCAGCTTACAGCTCAGGCCTACGTCCACCAGCCTGCCCCACAGATCGCCAGCGATGGGAGGACAAAGGCCCTTCGGTGAGCATGCGCAGCTGCAACGTTAGGTGCACATGTGCAGCCCTAGTTGGTGGCGGGGGGGGGGTGGGGGGAACGGTGATAAGGCTCCACCTCCATGTTCGTGCAAATAATTACTCTTTACAAAGATGCACACTGATACAATGCTATTCCATAACAATATGCAGTCTAGCTGGTCCGGTTAGTGAAGCAGCTAAAGTATCAGCTCATTACTTTGGTGAGAAACCAAGAAGTTACCTCCAAACAGTGCTATTTGTAACTGCCCTTGAACGCACCGCCATGTTGTATGTATGTTATGTGTGGACAAAGTAGAATACATTTACTTATCTGCAGTATTTATCACTGATTGATGAAACAGGTCATTTATATTATTTCTGTGACCAGTTTCTTTCCCCTCAATCAGATTCCATATATAGTTTGTGATATTTGCTTCAGGATGACAGCCGTTAACAACTCCCACATGTGATGCTCTTTATCCTTCAGGTCATGCTTTCATTGGAGATTTTGTGCAATGGATGACTGGTCTTCTACCATATTAATATGCACCATGCATTTTATGAAAATATGATGTGAATCCTAACAGGCCCTTGGTGTCCATCGAGAACCCTATTGAAATAGCTTCAGTAGACGAATGGCACAAACTGGCAATGCTGCTGATACTCATTTGTATTTCAATTATTGTCAGCCCACTGCTGAATTCTATCTGGAGGCAGTGCTCCTCTCAGAACCAGGAAATCAATTTGGGGAAATCTTCTGGTAGAAGGGGTGTGAGTCATTTATCGATTACTGAAACAAGCTGACAAAATTTCACGTCCATGGAGGAACAACATCAAAGCTAGCTCATTAGCATCTTAACTACGTCATAACTACATTAAAAAAAACTTGCATAAATATTCAAAGCCTCAAAATACATCATTTAAAGGTAACTTTTTTCCAAACGCTTTTGGCAAAGAAAATGGTCAAAAGATCCCAGATGTGACAAGGGGTACATGAAAATATAAGGGTCTGGAGAGTTTAGAAAAATTAAAAATTTACAAGTGTAAGCTATACAAAATAAAGATAAATATTTACAAAAAGAGCAAAAGCTTTTTCAAATGTAACCTTTGAAGCTGGAGGGATAATTTTCCAACTATGGCAGACAGCAGGGAACCTTTCCTGCCAGAAGCACGTATTACAAGTTCAGCCGTGAGCTGTGCATTAATTTCTAACCACAAATTTAAATGGCCAGAAAATCGTGCACAGCGTGAATTTCTGATATGAGCTTTCAGGAATATGTGGGGTGATTTTAACTTGAGGTAGATAACAGATGGGCAGCAGGCGGCCTCTGCCCGCGACCTGACCTTTGTTGCTGCCATGAGGTCTCTGTTGTTTTGAGGCCTGGGCCTCATTACCTGCTGCTGGCAGGCTGCAGGGGCCAAGAGGATGCCCCACTGCAGTGCGCCGGTTGTGGGAGGAAATCAGCTGGCTTCCAGGCTGATCCAGCCGACAGTTGGAACCTGGGGCTGAAAGGTGATCTCGGAAGGGTGGGGTGGAAGGGGGAAGCGGGGAGGGCCTCAGACGGCTGTCACTGGGCTAGAGTTTTTTTCTGGGCACCCCCAAAATATGTAAAATTTCCTGGGCTGTTTTCTGAGTGATCTCCAGCAGTCCCTTTGAGGGCAACTGGTTAGGCTGCTCAACACCTCGCACAAATGGGTAAAGCATGCACAGCACACGCTCCGCCCATTTGTACCTCAAAATTGCAATGAGGGTTCTATGTCATTGTATCCCTGATTTTCATATTACAAGTAGCCTTTTACATGAAACAGGTGGACCGTACCCAATATAGTGGCATCCAGAACATTCATGTAAATGGAGGAATAAATGACACAATGCCATTTTCAGGTCACTACCATCCTCTTTTCATGTGGCGGAGCAAGTTAAAATTGTCCCTACAGAGTTGGAAAATTACCCTTTAGATATTAGTTATCCCCATTAATCTCTGGAATAGCTATTTGTTACCTAGTCCCCTATATAAAATGCTGAGTAATGAAATATTGACAATGATATTAAAGCAACAATAGCCCAATACACTACTCCAGAACATGGCAATTGGAGAGCTATTAGTGCTTACAGAAGTGTTAATGTTGTCACAATTTGAGAATGTGTCGAATGGCAGGTGGATTATTCTTTCAAAACAAATTAGTACTCTGCTCAGTGACGTCTATCTCTGCAAAATACGGGAGATTCCCACCGCAATAGCAGGAATCACCATAACGGCAGCTTACCAAAGATTTCAAAGCAGGATTCATAAGGAACTTTTCCATGATCCCTAATAAACTAATCAATTAATAAGAACATAAATTATTGAGGATAGTAGTTAGATACTCAGCACCAGTAAAAGATAACCCACTTCAAAGATTGGTGGGCTGAGCCTTTACCTTTCTCCAATGCTCACTATTGTATTAAGTTCAGTAGTAGAAATTCTGCATAGTAGTGGGGAAATCAGCAAATTGATTTGGGTTCCCCGAGATTTTGGGGAGAGAGGTGGCAAGGCAGAGGAAAGGGAATAGTTGACGATGTTCGCAAGCATTGGACTGAGGAGACATAGCCGAGTTGTGAGTAGCTGGATGAGAGAGAAACTATTTCCACTGGTTGGGGAGTCTAGGGCTAGGGGACATAGTTTATAAATTTGAGCCAGGCCTTTCAGGAGTGAAGTTAGGAAACGCTTCTACACACAAACCGGGGTAGAAGTTTGAAACTCTCTTCTGCAAACTGCAATTGATGCTAGATCAATTGTTAATTTTAAATCTGAGATTATTAGATTTTTGTTAACCAAAGGTGTTAGGGGATATGGGGCAAAGGCAGGTATATGGAGTTAGGTCACAGATCAGCCATGATCCCATTGAATAGCGGAACAGGCTCGAGGGGCTTAATGGCCTACTCCTGTTCCTATGTTCCTAAGAGCATGTAGTGGAACACATGGAGGAGATGCATTTGATGAGAGCTGCAGGGTGATAGCTGCAAATTCTTGAGCTCCTCACACCTGTTGTCAAAAACGAGGATGACGGAGTGGGGAAGATGGTTGAAGGAGTCAGTTCATAGTGAAGAGGAAACACAATGGCCCAGATTTTGTGGTCAGCGATGAAGTGACGACATTCACCGCTGACCTCAAAAAAAGCTGCCCGCAAAATTTTAGTGGGCTCTGTGGCGTTGATTTACTTTTTCCGATGTCAATTTCATTCTGGCGCCATCTATAGGGGATCTCTGGCATCCTGCAACAGTGATCTCATAGAGCAGGCTAATCAGCCAATCACATTGAAGAATTCTCACAGACAGCAAACCAGGAAGCAAAAAGCCATTTTTTATCATTCACTTTTTAATAATTTTACAGAAAGTGAAATAAAGATTGGGACATACACATGGGATTAAGGTAGCAGCTGAAATCATGAATAAACTTAACAAAAATTCATTTTTATTATTTTAGAAATCTATGGAGGAAATGAGACTCCACAATATAAAATTATTTTTTCAGGGTCAGAGAGGTTGTTCAGCAGTAATTATGACTTAGTACGCAGTTAAAAACTCAGTTACACCTCATTCAACAAGGCTTAACTTTTTCAATGGTTTTTACAATGAGAATAGTGTGTAAAAAGTTGAAGTTCACATCAAATCAAGTGATTTCTAATTGATTCCATCTGTGAGGACTGCAACAGGGCACACTGTGGTGGAGCAGGGTATCACTGACAGCAACATCTGAATTTCCACATTTAACTGCGCATGTGCGGACATCACAAGTTGCTGTCAGTAATGACGGTGAACATTGACAGTTTCCCTGTCATTACAACCACAAATTCCGAGCCATAGATTTTCATTCAGCCATAGTTAGGCTTGGAAGAACTTAGAAAATGAAAAGTGGGAAGAAGAAATAGGAAGTGATTGTTGAAAAAAGATAGTGTGTAAAGGGTCAATCGGAAAACCAACATATCTGTATGGCTGAGGAGGTCTCAGCTAACAAATAAAATCAACATGGGTAAAGTTCATTCTCAGGACAGACTCTGTTTTACTTTGTTTTGCACTCAACCAATTTACACTAATGAGAATTGAGAATAAGATTGTTATACTAATGACAAGAAAAATGCCTTTCTGAAGTATTCAGTTGTAACTCTGCCTCAAGGCAAAGATTAAGCAAAATGACATGAAATGCTGAGAGATTAGCAGCTATTTTAGATCAAAAGAAAACCTTGTTAAGAAAAGCTTCAATGAAAGTATCATTTTAGTGCTCTGATTAAAGCACTGCAGTTGGTTCATCGATGGAGTGGCAGTTCTTGTTGACATTTATGCTGATAATAAAGTATAAAGGATGTAAACACTGAATAAAGTGTAAGCAAGAATAAATATTACAAAAATTCATAAGTCAGCACTAAATAAGGCAAATAATTGTTGCTGACTAGCCAACTACAGAGAACCCTGAGGGTTAAAGGTGAAATCTTGTGAGCAGTATTGTTACACATATAATGACACTACTGGGTCAGTAGCTGATATGCTTATTTCATAAGACACCTAGGGCTAGAAATTCAGTAGGTTAGCGCCCCCAGTTAGCACCTGGCGGGGGCACTAACAGGGCACTCAGGCATTAGCACGGCGGCGGGGTGAATCCCGCGCTGCACGGCAAATTCGCCGGCCCTGTAGCACC
The DNA here is from genome assembly GCA_030390025.1 of Squalus acanthias. Taxonomy (NCBI): domain Eukaryota; kingdom Metazoa; phylum Chordata; class Chondrichthyes; order Squaliformes; family Squalidae; genus Squalus; species Squalus acanthias. The sequence goes on from CM059426.1 coordinate 89,951,715, forward strand.
GGTGATAACAGTTAGTGCCTCGGTCCCTTTCGCCATGCAGATCGTGACATCAGCAAGTGTGCAACGCTCGCTGGGCGCCCGATCTGCAAACTTCAGTAGCGCCCTGTGCCTTACTGCCTCGTGCCGACAGCGCCAGGGAGTGGAGGCGTGAACCAGCTGGCTGGCGGCTGGTGGGGCACTACCTAAAGGGATGCGCCCCAGCTGTCAAGGAACTTCCGTTCCAAAGGTCAGTTATGAGTGGCAGACGGCGGAGGATGTATCTGCAGCCAAATAAAGGCTGCGTAGTCCCTGGAGTGTTGCGGGTCGTCAAAGCACTTTGCATTTCACCTCACAGCATATTGCCATTCTGCACTCCCCGAATCATTGGGGGCTGGTGTGCAGACTCCAGTGACCCTCCCCTTTAATGGCTGGAAGGCGCCTGCGCCAATGCTCACTCCCGATTACACAACACCTCATATTTGTTATCGCTTGGAGCCTAACGCCACTCACCTACACCATTAGTGCCTGATTTAGCACTCCCCTGCATTCTTTGAGCACTGAGACTGAATTTAGCGGGCAGTGAGATTGATTAACGCCTGGCGCCAAAAATTTCTAACTTCTCAAAAGTTAGCGCCCCTTCCTGGGCACTACTGAATTTCTCCCCCCAAGCTTTTCATAGTATTTTTCATTATCTCATTATGATAGTTATTAGCAAATGAATAGCAGTGACCTTAATATTATGCCAGCTAGGTATTATGTGAATTATGTACATCATGGATTGTGATCTGTCACTAGATCGCAAATACCTGAGACACTGGGCTGTTGCTCCATCATCAAAAGTGTGGCATGGCAGAATATCAATGCATTGATCCCTGCAGACACTGACCCTGTCAGAAATCACGAGGTCAGTTGCTTTTCATAATGCCGGGCGAGACACTGATGTGAGCCCAGTTAGCAGTGGGCTAGAAGTGCCTTTGGAGGACCACAAAATTCCTGGGGGTGTAAAGGAAGACAGAGTATGGTCACAATTGCAGTACTTAATGGCAGAATGCATTTAAAGGGGCAAGGTCATTGAACAAGTAGTGTTGATGGCACTAGCCAAGGGAACATAAAGAAGTGCAATGAATTGACCCATCTCTTAACTGAGAAAAGGCAGAGGAGGAATAAAGCTTTTGGGGTAGGTAGCAAGAAGCCAGCAAACTCTGCAGCTCGCACAATATGGCAGGAACATCTCTAACCCCTTGGACATCCCTCCAATGTCAAAAGTTCAATGATCTGACAGGGGTAGCAATGGTAAATGCTTTGTCATCTATGGCTGGATTCTCATCTTTGGGGTGGAGTTCTAGTAGTGCAGGACTTCTGCCGAATTTCCTGAATCCATCCCAGCCCTCGACCATTTTCCTGGATTAGAGTTCATCAGAGATGTTTGTTGGGCTTCTGGAGGAATTGCTGCTGCCAAAAGGTAGCCTGCCTGTACAAGGGCACAAAATCCTAGCAGTGAGCACGCAGGTTCCTGGCACACCAAGCATTTGTCAACTGCCTAAGGCATGAATGAACTTCAAATTGACGAATGTGGCAGAAATTGCCAGTAACTCCATGGAATAAGCTTGTGGTGTAAATGTTTAGTCTTGTTGTCACTATCTCTGCTACCCTGAGTGCTGTTCTTATTCTTGAGTTGTCTGCAGTTCACCCTGCACAAGAGTGCAAAGCTCTTCACTGTCTTCTTCCTCCAGCATGGCCTTAGAGAGGGTGCAGAGGAGATTTACTAGAATGGTACCAGGGATGAAAGCATTCAGTTATGTGGATAGACTAGAGAAACTGGAGTGTTCTCCTGAGAGCAGAGAGGGTTAAGGGGAGATTTACTAGAGGTGTTCAAAATCTTGAAGGGTAGAGTGAATAAGAAGAAACTGTGGCAGATGTCCAGTGGCAGAAGGGTCAGTAACTAAAGAACACAGATTTAAGGTGATTGGCAAAACAACCGGAGGCAAAATGCAGAAACATTTTTTTACACAGCGCGTTGTTATGATCTGGAATGCACTGCCTGAAAGGGAGGTGGAAGCAGGTTCAATAGTAACTTTCGAAAGGGAATTGGATAAATACTTCAAAAGGAAAAAAATTACTGGGCTATGGGGAGAGAGCAGGGGAGTAGGATTGATTGGACAGTTCTTTCAAAAAGCCGGCACAGGCACGATGAGCTGAATTACCTCCTTCTGTGCTGTATCATTCTATGATTCTATGAACATATATCATAAACAATGGTATTCCCCATGGAAAGCACACACTACAGTTTTTGGTAAGCTTTAAATGAAAATTCCCAATGGGGGCGAGGGGGGGGGGGGGGGGATCCCTCACGATTTTAAATTTGAAGGTGCAAGCTTCAGACACTTAGCAAAAATAATTGTTGGAAAGGCATTATCAAAGTGAAATGATACCAACATGAAGAGTTGCAATGACATTAGCCTCTGCAGTTGCCTTTTAAGAAGCTACTTCTGCCTTTATCAGCTGTTCCTGGCATAAATGACTGCTTTAAAAATAGGCGATCCTTAAAAAAATAGTTTCAAAGATGGAAATTATGGAATTTCGGATGTTTGATGTCATCCGTTTCTAAATCCAGTATTTGTAAGGTTGCCGTGGTAAGCGGGCAGGCACCTTTCCCTCGAGCCCACAGTTCCAGCAGAATTTATCACGTCGAACAATTCGGACAGATCTCCAGTAATTCTGGGAATCACCACAAAACCCAGTCCTCCAATGTGCTATATACCCAACTTCTGCCCTCCCACCTCATCAAAGTTTTGGGGTCATTGTGTATATACTTGTATGAAACGTCCTCATCAATATTTGCTTGATAGAGATGCAGTGACATTCAGTTTGAATCTGGAGATAATCTGTAACGTCAATGCAGTGGTGGTTTTGAACCTCAATATACTTTATTTAACTGCATGTGGTGGGTCTTGTAGAGGGCAGCTGCTCTGTGCTGAATGCTCACAAGTGCTGCCATTTTTCATACTGCCAGGGGAGGTATTTATTATTCCGCAGTAGAGAGGGTATGTTGATGGCAATTGAGTTGATGAGTTGCAACTGTCCGTGCCCTTGCTAAGTGGGAGGTTGAAACTGGTTACCCAGTTATTTATTACATTGCAGCTGCAAGAAACCAGAGCACTGACTGATTCAAAACCATCTCAAACCTAGGCAGAGACCATGCCTGGCATATAAAACGGGGGTTTGTGGAAATAGAAAATAAACAAAGTGAGTTGTTCAATGCATTTTCATACCACCATGTTGTGATTTGCAACCCCTGCTGGCTTAGTTAAAATGGCTAGATTGTTCATGCATGTATCTTCTTACTGTTCATTCAAGATAACAATTCATTCAGCATGTGTACTGCTATAACAGTGCATGTTGAATAAACCCTGTCTCCATGGCAACAACCATTTCATAAGCGCATATCGAAAAAGCTAGCACTTGAAGTGGTATGAGTCATATAAGCCTGGAACTAGGGGCTACACTTTCATCTTTTAGTCTTACGCTACTTTTAGTAGATTTACATCCCACAATTCAAAATGGGCGCTGGTAGCAATTTTACTGCAGTCAAATTCATGAAACAATAATTTAATAGAGGTAAAAGCAAAAGAAAATGACCAATTGTGGCACATCTGTAATAACTTTCCTTTTGCAATTCTGGGTATTCAAAATTGCTAGTTAACTGTTTTAAAGGATGAAATGTTCATGTCGAATGCTCCCACGAGAACATAGAACATCCTGATGTACTCATAATGCTCTGCATGCAGCAAGAATTCCACAAACCTCTTCTGCACTGTCTTTGTCTAGATGATCACGTCTTCATTTTGGAAAACCTGCAGCGTCACAAATAAAGTTTTCTTTGCTATATAAAATTATCACTGTGATTGTAAATAAATTTTATAGCTTATGTACTAGCTTTCGTCATTATAATGGTTCAATGAATTTATTAACCAACTCATGCATCAAATTTCAGAGGCATGATCCACATCTTATAAACAAAGCCCGCACGAATATTTCATAGTTGAGATAATTAATGAAGTAACTTGATGAATAACGTCTCAAATGTTTCACTGAGGTACTCTATAATTAAATTCAGCTTTTTGGCCTCTACGTGATAACCGACTTCTGTCATGCTGTAAACTAAAGATGTTTTTTGCATGCGTGCACATGCCCCAGAGAGAGACAGAGGGAGAGAGACAAGAGACAGAGAGAAAATAGATCAGATAAAAAGACACACATCAAAAAATTTATTTTGGAAACTTCACAACCAACTGACAATTAAATGAAGAAACAAAACACTTTTATATTTTATCCTCCCAAATAAATACACATGCTTCAATCATAGTTTAACGACTTTATTTAAAGGTTGTAGGATATTTAACATCTTATTTATACACATTTAACTTTTTGAAACTTTAATTTTGATCACACCATCACACCTGTAAAACAGTCGCAAGGGCCCCGAAAATCCATGGGCCGATACTCGACAGCCGTCAATGGGAGGGCACCTGAATATCACAGGCTGGCAGGGGGCTGCTCCATAGTGGGTGCATCTCTGGAATCTGTCGACAACCCCCTGTCTGATAGAGCCGATTCAGAATTTTTAAAAAAATACTCGTTCTTTGGATATCCAGGCAACTTCCTCAGACCAAGTTTGCATTTCCGGAGGCTGGCATGCCTCATCTTGCTTAGTGTACCGGTCTTCATTTTGCACTGGGTCCTTTCTGAGACCCAGCGTAGGGAATCCCTGCCCCGGCTCCATCCCCTTGGTGTCATTAGTCTTGGAACGGGCAGGCAGCGGTTTTGCCCTTTACAAAGCCGATGAGCTACTCTGGGAGTTAGTGGGAACCTGGCATATCCCGATCCCAGGCTGCTTCCGGGACCGCCCACTGGACTCCTGCCGGAGTTATGGCGGGAGTCCGATGAAACCCATGAGGAAATCAGACCAGCAGTAGTCAGGAGTGCTGAGGAGTTTGAGGGACTGCAATTTTGGATGAGTCTTATGAAACTTCCCTGTGCACTAAAGTGTGAATTCTGTGAGGACCTGCCAGTACATATCAGAAAATCAATAAACAGAAGTCACGGATAGTGTGCCCGTGATTTCCAACATACTTTGGCCAGAGACGCGGGCATTTCAAAACTTTCACGTTGCACAGGCACACTATAAGGTGTGGGGTCAGGGATCAGGTCTGTCATTTGCCAATTTCGATTATCCACCATCGGATGTGTCGTCCATTATGGCAAACCATTGAGGTTCCACCGTATTAGGTTCTTGTTTTTTAATTTTACTTGTTAATTTCTTAACACCTCACCTCCTTCATCATAGTTATTTACACTGTATATTTCGACGTGTCATGCTGTGCCCTTTCCCTTGGTTTCTCGTTTAAGTATTTCCCAATTGGAAATGTTCAATTCTAACCACGTGAATATTTTAGCTTTAGTCTATCTCTTCTAAACAGACCCGTGCCTTCCACTCCAAATCGAAACCTGAACTGTCTAATCATATGAACAGATTTCCACACACCAGCTGTCAGGTCACGTCACTCCAAGCTGCTGTGACAAGCTGCAGAGGCCATTTCTTCCATTCTGATTCCGTCAGAACCAGTCCAGATTACTGTCGTTTGATGTGCTATACAAATGAAATATATCGGGTAATAAAAATGCTGATAGTCAATGCTTCATTACTTAAAAAGAAAAAATCGTCTGTGTGTGTAACAGGGTCTTTCCCCCGAGTAAGATCACTAATTGAGAGGTTCGTTAAATCCCTTTAATATGGTAATAGGAGCTTAGACTCAACAAGGTAGCAGAAATTTAGTTGCTAGGATACCAGTGCTGATATTAAAATATGTTTGTTACTTTGAATAATAGTGAGGAGGAAGGAGTTATTTCAGCAACAGATGAGATAGAAATGTATTCTAAAAAACACAAAATGTATTGGATATATTTAAAAAGTATTGAAACGGCATACGGAGAAAGAATGATAAACTAATTGTAAATTGATTAAATACATACAGATAATCGAAGGGAGAGATGGAGTGTAGAAAAGATGCACTGAATGCAATTTGACTGTGAATAAAGTCCCACTTGGCCCTTGGTTTGGAGATTCTGGTTGTAATAATAAAAGGGCTGATTCAGGATTAAAATCCTGTCCTCCACATCTTGTAATTACAATCAGTATAAAATGTCCTGTTTGTTACAACAAGATATTGCACAACTTGCATTTAAATACATAGTGCCTTTAATGTAATGACATGTCTCATGAGCAACACATAGGAGAGGATAAATGATGAGCAGCAGTAGAACAGTCTGGAAACATGATCAAATGTACAGTCGAAAGGGTTTCAGCAACAGTGGGTTCAGTTAAGGGTGGAGGTGAGAACAATGCGAAAAAGGAAGTAAGCAGTTTTAGTGATGGGCAGGAACTTGGGTTTGTTCTTGTACAAGACCTCGGTTAGGCCTCAGTTAGAATGCTGTGCCCAGTTATAGTCTCCTCACATGGTAGGGGATATTGAAGTTCTGAAAGGGTGCAGAGGAGGGCCACCAGATTAATACCTAGTTTAAAACACCTTAGTTACCCAGATAAAGAGCTGGGTCTGTAGGCTTTCGAAAAATGAAGAATCAAGGGCGATTTGATCGAGGGAGGCTTATAAAATAATGAAGGGACTAGAGTGTGTTTATGTGGACCAATTATTTAAACTGAATAGGTTGGAGAAGACCAATAGTCACACTTACAAGTTATGTATGAACAGAACTAGGTTGGATGTCAGATGGTTCTTCTTTTCCCAGAGAATAGTGGACCTGTGGGACAGGTTGCCTGCTCATTTGGTCAACGCTGATTTGCTGAATTCCTTCAAGAGAAAGTTGGACCTGTTTCTGGCTGGGGTGGAGTCCATCTTGTACAAGAGGTAGGGACCCTGTAATATACGATAGCAAAATACTGCGGATGCTGGAAATCTGAACTAACAACAGAAAACGCTGGAAAAACTCAGCAGGCCAGGCAGCATCCGTGGAGAGAGAAAGAGAGTTAACGTTTCAGGTCGATGACCTTTCGTCAGAACTGTGAAGAGCCGGAAATCAAATAGATTTAAGGCCAGAGTAAAGCTGGGAAAAGGGGGAGGGGATAAAAGAACAAAGGGGGAGATGAAGAGACATTAAGAGACATTAAGAGATATGCAAGGCTAGAGGTGGTGTTAATGTGACAGATTAAGGCTAAAAGAAGTGTGAAATCCACTGGCAGAATGAAGGACAGCTGCCAGCTTCTAGGAGGAAAAAAAAGGTGGGGGGGGGGGGCAAATAAAAGGGTGGAAAAAATAAAATATAAATGTGATTGGAGCTGAGGTTATGATCTAAAATTGTTGAACTCGATATTGAGTCCAGAGGGCTGTAGCGTGCCTAAACGAAAGATGAGGTGCTGTTCCTCGAGCTTACGCTGCGCTTCCGTGGAACAGTGTAATAGGCCGAGGACGGTGAGGTCAGAGTGGGAGTGAAGCGGTGAATTAAAGTGACAGGCCACCGGGAGCTCGGGGTCCCCCTTACGGACTGAACGGAGGTGTTCCGCAAAGCGGTCACCCAATCTGCGTTTGGTCTCCCCAATGTAGAGGAGACCACATCGTGAGCAGCGAATACAGTATACTAAATTGCAGGAAGTACAAGTAAATCGCTGTTTCACCTGGAAGGGGTGTTTGGGGCCCTGGACAGTGGGAAGAGGGGAGGTGTAAGGGCATGTGTTGCATCTCCTGCGCGTGCACGGGAAGGTGCCGGGCGAAGGGGAAGGGGTGCTGGGGGTGGTAGAGGAGTGGACTAGGGTGTCGCGGAGGGAGCGGTCCCTGCGGAATGCTGAAAGGGGAGGTGAGGGGAAGATGTGTTTGGTGGTGGGATCACGCTGGAGGTGGTGGAAATGGCGGAGGATGATCCATTGAATGTGGAGGCTGGTGGGGTGAAAGGTGAGGACAAGGGGAACCCTATCGTGGTTCCGGGAGGGAGGGGCAGGGGTGAGGGCAGAAGTGCGGGAGATAGAACGGACACGGTCGAGGGCCGTGTCGACCACGGTAGAGGGGAATCCTCGGTTGAGGAAAAAGGAAGACATGTCGGAAGCACTGGTATGGAAGGTGGCATCATCAGAGCAGATGCGGCGGAGACGGAGAAACTGGGAGAATGGAATAGAGTCCTTACAGGAGGCGGGGTGGGAGGAAGTGTAGTCCAGGTAGCTGTGGGAGTCAGTGGGCTTGTAGTGAATGTTAGTCAATAACCTATCCCCAGAGATGGAGATGGAGAAGTCGAGGAAAGGAAGGGAAGAGTCGGAGATGGACCATGTGAAGGTGAGGGAAGGGTGGAAATTGGAAGCATAGTGAATGAAATGTTCTAGTTCAGGGCGAGAGCAGGAGACGGCACCGATACAGTCATCAATGTACCGGAAAAAGAGGTGAGGGAGGGGACCCGAGTAGGACTGGAACAAAGAGTGTTCCACATATCCCACGAAAAGGCAGGCATAGCTAGGACCCATGCGGGTACCCATAGCAACACCTTTAATTTGGAGGAAATGGGTAGAGTCAAAGGAGAAGTTGTTCAATGTGAGAACAAGTTCAGCCAGGCGGAGGAGGGTGGTGGTGGATGGGGACTGGTTGGGCCTCTGTTCAAGGAAGAAGCGGAGCGCCCTCAGGCCATCCTGGTGGGGAATGGAGGTGTAGAGGGATTGTACGTCCATAGTGAAGAGGAGACGGTTGGGGCCGGGAAACTGGAAACTGTTAAAATGGCGGAGGGCATCGGAAGAGTCGCGGATGTAGGTGGGAAGAGACTGGACAAGGGGAGAAAAAATAGAGTCGAGATAGGAAGAGATAAGTTCCGTGGGGCAAGAACAGGCTGAAACGATGGGTCTACCGGGGCAGTCCTGTTTGTGGATCTTGGGAAGGAGGTAGAAGCGGGCTGTGCGCGGTTCGGGAACTATGAGGTTGGCGGCCGTGGGGGGAAGACCCTGTAATATAAATGTGTGTCTATGCGATATCTTGGCCTGAAGGGGTTGGAGAGGAATTTTTCAGATTTTTTGCTCTAATTAGCCTGGGGTTTTATCTGGGTTTTTTTGCTTCTCCCAAGAGATTAAATGGTTCTGAGCAGGTGGGAAATGTCTGTATTCTGGTGCACTAAGCATCACAATTATATGGGATAGGCTAGATGGACCAATAGGTCTTTTCCTGTCTGTCATTTTCATATGTTTGTATGTTTGTTAGCTGAATTCAGGATGAAACCGGACATTAATGTTGTGCACTATTTAGTTCAGCTTAAGTAAGCACATATTAGTCGAAATGCTTGAGTTACACTTAATTCTTGGATGGGTGGGAATCAGGTAAATGAATACAGCGTAGAGACTGATACCCAAAATGTAGAGTAAAACAAATAAAAAAAGGTGCATCAAGGGCACAATTGTTTAGGTGATGGCAGGACAGGATGTTTATAAGGGGATTGGCTGATGTACTTCAGCAGGATCCATCACTCAGGTGGTCCTCTGTATGACAAACTTTTGGAGGAGGGGGGACATCAGATTGAGGGTGAAAGCACAACAGGAATCCCCCAAAAATGCATCTATATAAGTAGTGTGGAAAAAAACTTGATAGCATTTAATGGACTGTTGTACTTGCTAATCTAAAGACTGCAGAGGTCACAGATAATAGCCTCACAAATCTATTGAAATTCCTCGAGAATGCATCCAGTGGTTATACAGTGGACATCAATTACTTGGATTTTGAGAAGGCTTTTAGTAAAGTTCCATATTTGAGGCTTTTAAAGAAGATTAAAGTTTATCAGATTAATGGAAAATTAGCCAGCAATTGAAAGTAGGATTGGCAATAGAACGCAGGAGAGGAAGACAGTTGGGGGAAAAAAAACTCTGCCCGGTAGAGATTAGTCAAATTCTACAGAGTTTCTTCTGGATTTACTTCTGGTCACAATATTTACAGACAATGGGTGGAATTTTCAGGACTCCCAGCCGGCATAAATGAGGCGGTAGAAACCCGAGAATGGTGGCTGATGACCTACCGCCTTGTTGCCCTTGTCGTGTTGGTCGCGGCAATGTTTTCCTGGGACGACCGCTGGTCGGCCGGAGCGGTGCCCAGAGTCAGGTGGTAGCCCCACTTAAAATGCTAATCGGGGTCCTATGATATACATACAGCCCCCGATTGCCGTTGTTGGACTTAGCAGGGTGGACCGTGCACCATCAGGTGGCAGTCCGGCCCAAGGAGATCCCGAAGGTGACTTCCTCTTCATCTTAGTGGGGCAGGGGGAGGAGCAGGACTGCTCCTCCAGGCTTCCCACACACAAGGTAGCCGCTCCAGCTCCTTCCCCGCCCCCGCAGATTGGAACCCGCACCCCAGGAACCTCTCTTGCTCCTGCCCGCAGGCTGGTCAGGCCGGCTGATGTTGTGCTGACCCGGAGGCGGTGGGCTCTCCCAGGGCGCCCGGTTTCCAGCTGCAGTCTGGCGACTCAATGCAAATGAGGCCAGTCCTCACAGTGGATGTTGAAGGCGCTATGAGTCGCCGGCACCAGCTATTTACACAAGTATGGACTGATGAAACTATTCCCCACCAGTGACGCCAAAGCATCCTTACATATTTTCACAAAGGCAAGGTATCAAAAGTAACAGCTACAGGGGGATCACTCTACTGTCAACAGTGGCTATAGTATTTGCTTGGGTGATTCTCGCTCGCATCAAGAACCCCCTGAGGAACAAACGCATTAAATAACAGGCTGGCTTTACAGAGAATTGGTCCACTATTGAACAGATATGTGCAGTAAGGCAGGAGGCAGCCAAATGATGCCAATACAACGAGACACTATTTGAAAAAAGCTTTTGAATCACTGAATAAAGAGCGCCTATGGCTCCTGTTACAATCTCTAGGTATCCCGAACAAAATTATATAATTAATCAGAGAGCTTCGTGTTCATGCAAGCAGTCGGGCCTGTATTGACAGAAAGTTGTCTGAGCTTCTAGAGTTTAATAACGGATACATCAGGGCTGTGTTCTTCCTACCTTATTCTTGTCAGGTGTTGACTACATCATGAAGTCAACCACAGAAAGAGGATATGGGATCAGCCTGGGCAAAGATATGTATCCAGATCTGGATTTTGTGGACACCCTCACCGAAGCCCGAGGAATCTTTGACAAAGGGGCATCTAACCTTGGTCTTCAGGTCAGCTGGAACAACATGCAAGAGTAATCGCTCGGACATGATGTCATTTCAGCGAGCTTCATAATAGATGATGAACCATACAAGACAGTGGAATCAGTGACACAATTCACCTCACTTAAGTAGCATCATTTCCTCCAATGGGGACTGTTTTCCTGACTGCTGGAGGAGCATTGCACTCGCGAGCACCACAATGAACTCTCTATCAATTATATGGAGATTTAACATAAATCGCAATCTCAAAGTACGGCTCTTCATCGGATTAGTCATGTCCGTATGTAAATATGGCTGAAACACATGGATACACACCAAAGTAATGCATAAGTAAATCAATAGATTTGATTCTAGATCGCTAGAACGGATGGAAAACACGCGACTGCGAATCGGAACAACCCAGCCACCCACTACCGTCCGGCAGTCAGGTATAAATCCGGGTTTATAGTCCCATCAGTAGAGGAACTACCATAGGAGTGATTTACTTGTGAATAATGCTATTCAAAATGTCTTTATCAAGGTAGTCATTGAATTTCTTATAAATATTATCACAGCGACTGAGGACAATTCTTCCCTCAGTATTTCAACATATCAGAGGAGATAGATGAAACTCTTTAATAAGTCTTATCAAATATAGGCATGCAGAGAACAGGTACACTACATTAACTTTCTCGTATTTGACTTAAGTTTACAACAGAATAAATCAATGTGGAAAAATATCATTCAAACTGCTGATGCATTTCTAGCTCACAATGTGGAGTGCTGTGTGGGAAAAGACTTGAAGTAACCCCTGGGACACGCAAGTTTAATTAAATCTTTCTAGCATGCTTTCCTGTAGCCTTCACCAGTCTAGAATTTTAAATCTTCTTTTACTTAACTGTGCAAATCATGAATTCAAATTCAGCTATTTGAATCAATTCAGCAAGCCATCTCCCTGTAGTCACAGGGTTATTTATTTCAAAGCACATAGAATGCCTCACCTATCCATCAGAAGATCAGGCAGGATTGAGATAGTGTTCCCACCTGGATCACAAAGCCTGCACTCTTAAAACACACAACAAATTATTCAACAAGATATGGATTCATAACTTTCAAACATCAAATGAATTATACCATTCCAAAATGGGTGTGCTTGGAGATACTGCTACAGTAATTGCACATTGGTGACACCTCCAATATTTGGAGGTGTGAAATAAATCCCATTTATCACAATAGAAATGTGATTCACGAAGTGGAACATTGGACAACCATGATTTCTGTGCAGACGCTTTTTCTTTATGTATGTTCAAATTTGAGACTTTGAAAATGTGGGGGAGAAATTGGTTTTGACGTGGGCAGTACACTGGGAACTGACGCTGAAAGACAGAGGCCCAAGTTTGGCTCTAAATTGGGCCTCAAACCTCATTTTCATGATGAGCTGCAGATGGCAATTGGGTGTCCCAATGCAGCTTACTGGTTGAAGCCTTCCCAATATTGGCATGTAAGTTCTGGGGTGGGGAGGCAAATGGGAAGGAGCGAGCACAGGCCGGCAGTAGCCTGTAGTATTACTGTGGAACCAGGAGGAGTAGATGTGCTCAGGAGGAGTAGATGTGCTCAGGAGGAGTAGATGTGCTCCTCCTGGCTCCACATTAATGTAAGTGAAGAAACAAAAACTTAATTGTTCTTCAGCGATCTCCAGCAGTCCCTTTGATGACCACTGGTTAGGCCGCAATACACCCGGAAAAACTGAATGGAGTCATGCGCTGCCCAGTTTTTGCCAAACTTGGCATCAGGGTCTTATAACAGGCGTTAGGCCCCTTATTAGCATATTCAAGGGTCGTAGCATCTGTTTTATGCAGGCCCCACTGGGCACTTGGAAGTCACCGGCTTCCACTTTGGCAGCCAGCGCACTTCCGGTGGGAATTTTAGAGGTGGGACATCACGCCTGGAAATTGGTCCCTCCCCCCCACCCCCCTCGTGAATTTTGTGTCCAAAAAGCAGGTGCAATGGGAACCAATTTCTTCCCCTGTGTATTTTGTTGTTTAACTCCTGACCATCTGACGCAAGTCATGTGATTCCTGATTAGGACATCTTCATTTCCCACTGGCCGAAACATTAATCCACTAGCAGGATTTTAGCATCACCATGTTGGACAATATGACAAAGAATGGTACGTTTTTTTGTTTCCTCATAGCTGGTCTGAAATTGCTGGAAAAATGTCCAAAGGACCTGGAAAAAACATAACTGCAGATGGTAAACGGAGTGATTTTTTTCCAGCACTTTACCAGTAAGAGGGCTGTCAGAGAAGAAGTGAGGACCATTAAAGAAGCAAATGGAATTGGAACTGAGGATGAGCTCAGGAACTTAATATACTAAATTATTATTTTCTCCCAGTTTTAACTAGTAAGACATGTCCTCCCAAATTGTAATATCTCAAATCATAGAATCATAGAATGGTTAGAGCACAGAAGGAGGCCATTCACCCCATTGAGCCCATGCAGGCTCTCTGCAAGAGCACATCAGCTAGTCCCACTCTCCTGCCCTTTCCCCGGAGCCCTGCATTTTTTTTCCTTTAGGATTAAAGTTTGATATAAATAAGATAAAAGTCAAAGACAAGTTTAAAAAGCTTAAAACAAATAAATCCTCAGTGAAAAATGGCATTTAGGACATTGCAATGTACAAGACCATGAAAAAAGCAGTTCAGTCTATCTAGCTGGCCCTTTCAGTTCAAAAACAAAAAACTCAATTGATTTTCTCGCCAAATCACCACTCAAACATTTCTTGTGAAATAGTTCTTCTGATCTGTCCAGTCACTTTCCCTCTTCTGAGCTTCATCCCGTGCCCCTCTAGTTGTTGTTCTTGGGGTGATGGTAAGCAGTTTCTCAGGATTGAACTTGTCAGAATCCTTGAGGAGTTTGAATACCTCAATAAATTCCCCTTTCAATCCTCTCTTCTCTAATGTATTGATCCCGGAGTACCAAGAGCAAGGAGATATGTGAGGAACTAACGGCCGTTGTGAAGGAGTCGATGAACACTGTTGGATTGGAAACAGACTAACATGGTGCCCATTTTCAAAAGGCTAACAAAGCAGATACAGGTAACTGGTGACCCATTAATCTTATTTCAGTATCATGCACAGTAATGCTATTGATTATTGGGGGTAAATTTGAGGATAGTAATGTTATAAACAACAGTCAACATAGGTTCACAAGGGAAAGAACTTGTCTAACCAGGCTTGACTTTTTTGAGGTAATGATTTTCCAAGTAGACTGTGGAAAGCCCAGAGACTTGGGCTGAATTTTTACTTTGATGAGCGTGCGGGTTTGCAAGCGGGTGGGCAGTTAAAATCGCTGAAATTGACAGTGCGTCGGAAAGCCGGCTTCAACCCGTCGGCTTCCGCCTTTAACTCGGGCAGGTTAGGCAGCGTGCCAGAGACCTGCCTGGGAGAGGTGGGTGACCTAATTAATGCAGTTGAGAGCTCATTAAGAGGCTATTAACAGCCTTTTTAACCTAATGTTGCAGCTTTTACTGGCTGTCCACAGGATTCATGGGCTTGCTGAACCTCGCCAATGAAAGAAAGGCGAGAGCAGAGCGGTCATTATGGGAGTTGAACAATTGATAGTAAAAACAAATAAATACTCACACCTCACACATCACACCTGCTTTCTTGCCTAAGGGAAAGGCTTCTGCTGAAACCACTTTTGCTGACAGTTTGCATTCAGAAGTTTGCAGGTGACTTCTACACTTTGGAGGTCACCCTCACTACATTGGATGATTGTGCCTCTGATCTCCACTTTACCTGGCATCTATCAGATCAGTATGGGTGCCACTTCTGCTGTATCACCTTGGACCTCAGATTCGGACCAAGATGAGCTCCAGCAGCAACAACACCAGCAACACCAGCAGCAGTAGTAGCAGCCTTCTCCTCAACGACCTGCCGCACAGGGGTGCAGTTCGCAGGAGGCGATACCCCCAACACAGGGTATATAGGCAGAGGATCAGCTTCCTGGACATGACTGAACACCAGCGCCTCAGGAGGCTCAGGGTATCACGTCAGGTTGTGTCAGACATTTGTAATCTGCTGGAACAAGACCTACTGCCAAGTGGAACTGGTGGACATGCGTTACCAGTGGCTGTCAACGTCACCACCGCCTTCAACTTCTTCACCTCAGGCTCCTTCCAGGGATCTACAGGAGACATTTGCAGGATCTCGCAGTCGACTGCCCACAAATGCATCACCCGGGTGACCAATGCCATGTTTGATAAGTCAGGCACTTATGTACACCTTGCCACTGATGAAGCCAGTCAAACTGACTGGGCGCTCGGCTTTGTGGCTCTGGCTGGCTTCCCACAGGTGCAGAGCATCATCGACTGCACACATGTGCCCATCAAGGCACCCCCAGAGCACCCAGGAGTGTTTGTGAACCATAAGGACTTCCACTCCCTCAATGTGCAGTTCATCTGCAACCACCAAAAGATCATCATGCATGTGTGTGCCAGATTCCCATGGAGCTGTCATGACTCATTCAGCCTGTACCAGTCCACCCTCCCTCAGCTCTTCGCACCTCCGACCAGACTTACTGGCTGGCTGCTTGGAGACAACGGGTATCCATTGAAGATGTGGCTGATGACAAACTTGAGGAGGCCAAGCAGTGAGGCAGAAAAACACTATAATCAAAGAGGAAGCAATCGGGATGTTGAATAAGCGCTTCAGATGCCTGGGCAGATCTGAAGTATAAATCAAGAAATAATGGGGGCTTGTAAGAAAGGTACTGCAATAATCATGGGTGATTTTAATCAGAATATAGATTTGACAAATCAAATTGGCAAGGGTAGCCTTGAGGATGAGTTCATAGAATGTATTTGGGATGGTTTCTTAGAACAATACGTTGTGGAACCAACCAGGGAGCAGGCTATTTTAGATCTGATAATGTGCAATGAGACAGGATTAATTAATGATCTCATTGTAAAGGATCCTCTAGGGAAGAGTGATCATAGCATGATTGAATTTCAAATTCAGTTTGAGGGTGAGAAACTTATGTCTGAAACTAGTGTTCTAAACTTAAATAAAGGCAATTATAAAGGTATGAAGACAGAGTTGGCTAAAGTGGACTGGGAAAATAGATTAAAGGGTAAGATGGGAGATAAGCAGTGGCAGACATTTAAGGAGATATTTCATAACCCTCAATAAAGGTTTATTCCAGTGAGAAAGAAAGATTCTACGAGAAGGATGAACCATCCGTGGCTAACTAAGGAAGTCAAGGATGGTATCAAATTGAAGGAAAAGGCATACAATGTTGCAAAGATTAGTGGTCGGCCAGAGGATTGGGAAATTTTTAGAAACCAGCAAAGGATGACTAAAAAAAATTATAAAGAGGGAGAAGATAGATTATGAGAGTAAACTCGCAAAAAATATAAAAACAGACAGTAAGAGCTTCTACAGGTACATAAAAAGGAAGAGAGTAGCGAAAGTAAATGTTAGTCCCTTAGAGGATGAGACTGGGGAATTAATAATGGGAAACAGGGAAAGAGACTTTGAACAAATATTTTGTATCGGTCTTCACGGTAGAAGACACAAAAAGCATCCCAATAATAATTGATAATCAAGGGGCTATAGGGAGGGAGGAGGTTAAAACAATCATTATCACTAGAGAAAAAGTACTAGGCAAATTAATGGGACTAAAGGCTGACAAGTCCCCTGGACCTGATGGCCTGCATCCTAGGGTCTTAAAAGAAGTGGCTGCAGAGGTAGTGGATGCTTTGGTTGTAATCTACCAAAATTCCCTGGATTCTGGAGAGGTCCCAGCAGATTGGAAAACCGTAAATCTAACTCCCTTATTCAAGAAAGGAGGGAGACAGAAAGGAGGAAACTATATTATATTAATGATCTAGACGAGGGAACTAGATGTAATATCTCTAAGTTTGCAGACGACACAAAGCTGGGTGGGCGTGTGTGCTGTGAGGAGGATGCAGAGAAACTCCAGTATGATTTGGACAGGTTGGGTGATTGGGCAGATGCATGGCAGATGCAGTATAATGTGGATAAATGTGAGGTTATCCACTTTGGTGGCAAAAACAGGAAGACAGATTATTATCTGAACAGCAATAGATTGGGAAAAGGGGAAGTGCAACGAGATCTGGGAGTTCTTGTGCACCAGTCGCTGAAGGTAAGCATGCAGGTGCAGCAGGCGGTTAAGAAGGCAAATGGTATGTTGGCCTTCATAGCGAGAGGTTTCGAGTACAGGAGCAAGGATGTCTTGCTGCAGTTGTACAAGGCCTTGGTGAGATCACACCTTGAGTATTGTGTGCAGTTTTGGTCGCCTTATCTGAGGAAGGATGTTCTTACCATGGAGGGAGTGCAGCGAAGATTTACCAGACTGATACCTGGGATGGCAGGAATGACGTATGAAGAGAGATTGGGTCGATTAGGCTTATATTCGCTAGAGTTTAGAAGAATGAGAGGGGATCTCATTGAAACTTATAAAATTCTAACAGGACTAGACAGACTAGATGCAGGAAGGATGTTCCCGATGGCGGGGGAGTCCAGAACCAGGGGTCACAGTCTAAGGATAAGGGGTAAGCCATTTAGGACTGAGATGAGGAGGAATTTCTTCACCCAGAGAGTGGTGAACCTGTGGAATTCTCTCCCACAGAAGGCAGTTGAGGCCAATTCATTAAATATATTCAAGAAGGAGATAGATATATTTCTTAAGGCTAAAGGGATCAAGGGATGTAGGTAGAAAGCAGGGACAGGGTACTGAGTTTGGATGATCAGCCATGATCTCATTAAATGGCGGAGCAGGCTCGAGGGGCCGAATGGCCTACTCCTGCTCCTATCTTCTATGCTTCTATGCTTCTATAGGTCAGTTAGCCTAATCTCTGTCATTGGGAAAATGCTGGAATCCATTATTAAGGAAGTAATAGCAGGACATTTAGAAAATCATAATACAATCAAGCAGAGTCAACGTGATTTTATGAAAGGGAAATCATGTTTGACAAATTTATTAGAGTTCTTTGAGCATGTAACGAGCCGGGTGGATAAAGGGGAACCAGCAGATGTAGTGTATTTGGATTTCCAGAATAAGGTGCCGCATAAAAGGTTACTGCACAAGATAAGAGCTCACGGTGTTTGGGGTAATATATTAGATTGGATAGAGGATTGGCTAACTAACAGAAAACAGAGTCGGAATAAATGGGTCATTTTCAGGTTGGCAAACTGTAACTAGTGGGGTGCCACAGGGATCAGTGCTGGGGCCTCAACTATTTACAATCTATATTAATGACTTGAATGAAGGGACCGAGTGTACTGGTGCCAAATTTGCTGACGATACAAAGATATGTGGGAAAGCAAATTGTGAGGAGGACACAAGGGCTGGATTTTGATACTGGGGCGGGTTGGAGTCGTGTTATCCACTTTTCATGTTATCCACCCGACTGCAATTGGATGTGGGAGATTGATGCGATTTTCACCTAATTGGGCAATTGAGTTCCAGCATGTGGGAACCCATGACCCAATTAATGTTTTCAGTCTGAAAGTCGCCTCTGATGATGTCATCATTACTGCTGCATTGAAGGTCTTTAGAGACTGCCTGGCCTTTGCTGTGAGAGGACCTGGATGCAAAGAACAGCAGGAGAGAGAGAGAGAGAGAGAGAAAGAGAGAGCCTTCCTTTGATGTGAAAGAACCTGAAGGCAAAATGACCAGCAGCAGCCCTAGGTCTGCTCCCAGATATTTTTCCTCCTCCTAGTACTACTACTATTCCGTTGTAATAGTGGACCTGCAGCTGATAGTCAGCTTTCGAAATGTGTTACCGCCAGGTTTCACATTCGTGGTTCAGAACAGGCCTGCTTCACGTAGAACAAGGGTTAAAATCACAAAGGCCTTTCAAAATGGCATTATAGAGCCAATTTAGTGCTTGTTAAGGGCCTTAACAGCCTATCCCGCCTCTTAAAGGCAGGACGGAGTCGGGACCAGCAGACACGATTTAATGAAAATTGCGTGGAAGCGGACTTCTGCCTGCCCGCCAGTTTTTGCAATTTTAACCCGCCTCCACGGGTCAATGAAAATCCAGCCCAAAGAGTCTGCAAAGGGATATAGATAGGTTAAGTGAGTGGGCAAAAATTTGACAGATGGAGTATAATGTGGGAAAATGTGAGGTTATCCACTTTGGTAGGAAGAATAAAAAAAGCAAAATATTATTTAAATGGAGGGAGACTACAGAATGCTGCAGTACAGAGAGATCTGAGGGTCCTTGTACACGACACACAAAAAGTTAGCATGCAGGTACAGCAAGTAATTAGGAAGGCAAATGGAGTATTGGCCTTTATTGCAAGGGGATGGAATATAAAAGTAGGGAAGTCTTGCTACAACTGTACAGGGCATTGGTGAGACCACACCTGGAGTACTGCGTACAGTTTTGGTCTCTTTATTTTAGGAAGGATATACTTGCATTGGAGGCAGTTCAGAGAAGGTTCACTAGGTTGATCCCTGAGTTGAAGGGGTTGTCTTATGAGGAAAGGTTGAGCAGGTTGGACCTATACTCATTGGAGTTTAGAAGAATGAGAGGTGATCTTATTGAAACATGTAAGATTCTGAGGGGGCTTGACAGGGTGGATGCAGGGAGGATGTTTCCCCTCGTGGGGGAATCTAGAACTAGGGGGCACAGTTTCAGAATAAGGGGTCGCCCATTTAAAATGGAGATGAGGAGGAATTTCTTCCCTCAGAGGGTCATGACTCTTTGGAATTATTTACCCCAGAGAGCTGTGGAGGCTGAGTCAGTGAATATATTCAAGGCGGAGATAGACAGATTTTTGAAAAACAGGGGAGTCAAGGGTTATGGGGAGTGGGCAGGAAAGTGGATTTGAGGCCAAGATCAGATCAGCCATGATCTTATTGAATGGTGGAGAATGCTCGAGGGGCCAAATGGCCTACTCCTGCTCCTATTTCTTATGTTCTTATGGAGGAGCCCTTCAATATGCACCAGCCAGGGTTTCCAGAATGATCGTGGTATGCTGCACGCTGCACAACAGAGTGCAGCAGCGGGGATTGGAGCTGCAGGAGGAGCAAGGCACAGAACGCACAGCCTCGTCAGAGGAGTAGGAGGATGAGGAGGTGAAGCAGGAGGAACACAAGGAGGAGGAGCAATCTGAAGTGGACATGGCACTAGCAGTGGCGCATATTGCTGCCCGAGAGGCCCGGGATGGCCTCATAATGGCACGATTTAGTTAAATTGCACGAGTGCACCCTAGGGGAATCAAGGGATATGGAGATCGGGCGGGAAATTGGAGTTGAGTCCAGGATCAGATCAGCCTTGATCTTATTGAATGGCGGAGCAGGCTCGAGGGGCTGTATGGCCTACTCCTGCTCTTATTTCATATGTTCTTATGTTCTTATATGGCACCCAGATGCAGAACCAACTCCCCCTTGCCCCACCACCACAAAGCTGTCCTAAAATAACCAAACCATTTCTGTCTCAGACAGCCATTAAGTAATGGGCCTGAATTTGGGGTCAGAGGTTTTCTGCGGGCGGATGCCTCCGAACAGCAAAAAATCTACGAACCTATCTGATGGTCCTGGATCCACGGAGACTTGCGCTCCATGGCCTCTACGTGGAGACATGATTAGAGGCTCACATATCCCAAGGGCGCAGGCGGTACATACGGAATCCCCATAAGCATGAATGAGAATCACATAAAAAACACATTTACATAACAAATAAATTAAAAAATACATATTTTAAATGAATTAAAATACAATTTAATTAAACATTTAAAGCAAAAACATTTTGAAAAATAAATTTTACAGGTGTTTTAATGTTTAAATAATTGAAAAAAATTATTTTAATATTCATTTAAACTCTTACACAAGCGTAAGAATTTCACGGGAATTCGCTGGGCAGTAGCTGGGCGGGCGACATCGGTGGCGGGTCCCGACCCTGCTGCTGGCTCCATCCTGCTGTCTGAAATGAATTTACCCTGATTGGGCTTGTTAAGCCTGCCAAGCGTGTTTCCCAGGCCAATTAGAGGAAGCAGGTCTGGTGACATCATTTGACGACGTGTCATCAGTCGGTTTCCTTAAAGGGACCATGGCCAAATTTAGTTTGATGTTTGTGCTGTCAGTGTTCTACAGCACTGAGGTGCTGCAAACACTGCCAAGCACTGCACAGAGGTGCAGGGCTGCACCCAGGCTCTCTCATGACTCCCTCCATATGCTTATGGAGGGAGTCACAGCACGCAGGGAGGTCCTCTTCCCTTCCCATGGGCGGAAGAGACCTCCCGAGGAGATCAACACAGCCTGGTTGCACATTGCAGAGGAGGGCACAAGCAGGGATGTGGTCAGGAGGACCTGGGTGCAGTGCCGCATACGTTAGTACAAAGCCACACTCAACCTCATCCTGCTGTGCCTCCCCTCACGTCACCATCACTCTGCCTCCCCTACCCTACTCCTGCATATCCTTCTCATACCAACTTACCTTGCACCTCCATCCATCTCTCTCTATCTATATTATCACATCCCCATCTCACAAGCCACCCCTCACACTCACCCTCATCCTAGTGCAATCATACCAAGAGGAGCTCCCTTGCTTTGCCTTTGCTTTTACTAACTTTTCACCCTGTAGGAATTGGTTCTTACTGTACACCAAGGAAAGAGTCCGAGAGCAGGAGCAGTCAAACAACAACAACTGCGAAACCGCTAAAGTGACGTCACAACCAGGGAAGGAGCTAATTGGTAAGTAGGACCTGGTGAGTATTTCTACAATCCAGTCGTTAAAGTCAAAGTAAGGTCTCTAGTTTAGAGTAAGTAGTATTTAAAGGGAAGTAAGGTCCCTAGTGTATTTAATATTCTTTAATTTAAAGGAAGTAAAGGGAGTAAATTAAGGGTAGGACATGGCAGGGCAGCGTGGAGTGCTCCTCCTGTGCTATGTGGGAAGTCAGGGACACTTTAGGTGTCCAGGGCGAACACATGTGCAGGAAGTGTCTCCAGCTGCAGCTACTCGAAATCCGCGTTTTGGAGCTGGAGCTGCGGCTGGAGTCACTGTGGAGCATCCGCGAAGCTGAGATCTTCGTGGATAGCACATTTAATGACGTGGTCACACCACAGGTAAAGAGTGCACAGGCAGGCAGGAAATGGGTGACCGCCACTCAGAGTAAAAGAACTAGGAAGGTAGTGCAGGAGTCCCCTGGGTCCATCTCCCTCTCCAACAGATTTTCCGTTTTGGATACTGCTGGGGGAGATGGTTTCTCAGGGGAATGCAGCAAGAGCCAAGTCCGTGGCACTACGAGTGGCTCAGCTGCACAGGAAGGAAGGAAAAAGAGTGGGAGAGCAATAGTTATAGGGGATTCTATCGTAAGGGGAACAGATAGACGTTTCTGTGGCCGCAGACGTGACTCCAGGATGGTATGTTGCCTCCCTGGTGCCAGGGTCAAGGATGTCACTGAACGGCTGCAGGGCATTCTGAAGGGGGAGGGCGAACAGTCAGAGGTCGTGGTTCACATTGGTACCAACGACATGGGTAGAAAGAGAGATGAGGTCCTGCAACAAGAATTTAGGGAGCTAGGTAGCAGATTAAAAAGCAGGACCTCAAAGGTTGTAATCTCTGGATTACTCCCGGTGCCACGTGCTAGTGAGTATAGGAATAGGAGGATAGAGCAGATGAATGCGTGGCTAAAGAGTTGGTGCAAGAGGGAGGGCTTTAGTTTCCTGGATCACTGGGTCTGCTTCTGGGGAAGGTGGGATCTGTACAAGTCGGACGGGTTGCACCTGAACTGGAAGGGGACCAACATCCTTGCAGGGAGGTTTGCTAGTACTGTTGGGGGGGTTTAAACTAACTTGGTAGGGGGATGGGATACGGAGTGGAGCTATAGTAGGGGGTGATGCACAGCCAAATATAGAGGAAAAAACAAGTCAGCCTGGAAGGCAGAGCAAATATGTAATGGCACAAGGGAGTATGGCAAGGCTGGATGGCATTTATTTTAATGTAAGGAGTCATGAGAGTAAGGCAGATGAATTGAAGGTGTTGATGAACACATGGGAGTATGATATTGTTGCTATCACAGAGACATGGTTGAGGGAGGGGCAGGACTGGCAGATCAATATTCCGGGGTATAGAATCTTCAGGCGAGACAGAGGGGGTGTAAAAGAGGAGGGGGTGTCGCAATATTAATCAAGGAGTCAATTACTGCTGTAAGGAGGGATGATATCTTAGCAGGTTCCTCTAATGAGGCCATATGGGTAGAACTTAAAAACAAAAAGGGGGCAAGCACTTTGCTGGGAGTGTACTATAGGCCCCCAAACAGTCAGGGGGAGATAGATGAACAGATATGTAGGCAAATCTCAGAAGTGTAGAAATAATAGGGTAATAATAGTAGGGGATTTCAACTTCCCCAATATTAACTGGGATAGTCAGAGTGTGAAAGGCTTAGAGGGTGCGGAATTTTTAAAGTGCATCCAGGAGAGCTTTTTGAGCCAGCATGTCGAAAGTCCTACAAGAGAGGGGGTGGTACTGCACCTAATTCTAGGGAATGTAGCTGGACAAGTGGTAGAAGTGTCAGTAGGAGAGCATTTTGGTGACAGTGACCATAATTCGGTGAGATTTAAGGTAGTCATGGAAAAGGACAAAGATGGACCGGAAATAAATGTTGTAAATTGGGGGAAGGCCGATTTTAATATGATAAGGCAGGATCTGGCCACAATGGACTGGGATCAGCTACTTGTAGGAAAATCCACATCAGAGCAATGGGAGTCTTTCAGAAAGGAAATAGAGAGAGTACAATGCCAACATGTTCCCGTAAAGGTCAAGGGTGGGACCAACAAGCCCAGGGAACCCTGGATGTCAAGGGATATACAAGAATGGATTAGGAAAAAAAGGGAGGATTTTGGCAGATACAAAGAACTAAAAACAGTGGAAGCCCGAGAGGAGTATAGAAAGTGCATGGGGGTACTTAAAAAAGAAATTAGGAGAGCGAAGAGGGGGCATGAAAATACACTGGCAGGCAAAATAAAGGAAACTCCCAAGGTGTTTTATAAGTATATTAAGGACAAGAGGATAACCAGGGAAAGAGTAGGGCCCATTAGGGACCAAAGTGGCAATCTGTGTGTAGAGCCGGAAGATGTAGGTGAGGTTTTAAATGAATATTTTGCATCTGTGTTCACTATGGAGAAAGGTGATGTAGGCATAGAAATCAGGCAGGGGGATTGTGATATAATTGAACAAATTAGTATTGAGAGGGAGGAGGTACGAGCGGTTTTAGCGGGCTTAAAAGTGGATAAATCTCCAGGCCCTGACGGGATGTATCCCAGGCTGCTGTGTAAGGCAAGGGAGGAGATTGCAGGGGCTCTGACACAAATTTTCAGAACCTCTCTGGCCACAGGGGATGTGACAGAGGACTGGAGAACAGCTGACGTAGTACCATTGTTCAAGAAGGGTAGTAGGGATAAACCAGGAAATTACAGGCCAGTGAGCCTAACATCAGTGGTAGGGAAATTATTGGAAAAAATTCTGAGGGACAGAATTAGTCTCCACTTGGAGAGGCAGGCGTAATCAAGGATAGTCAGCATGGCTTTGTCAGGGGGAGATCATGTCTGACCAATTTGATTGAATTTTTCGAGGGGGTTACTAGGTGTGTGGATGATGGTAGTGCAGTTGATGTAGTCTACATGGACTTCAGTAAGGCTTTTGACAAAGTCCCACATGGGAGACTGGTCAAGAAGGTAAGAGCCCATGGGATCCAGGGCAATTTGGCACATTGGATCCAAAATTGGCTTAGTGGCAGGAGGCAGAGGGTGATGGTCGAAGGTTGTTTTTGTGACTGGAAGCCTGTGTCCAGTGGTGTACCGCAGGGATCGGTGCTGGGTCCTTTGCCGTTTGTAGTGTACATTAATGATTTAGATATGAATGTAGGAGGTATGATCAGTAAGTTCGCTGATGACACGAAATTGGTGGAGTGGTAAATAGCGAGGAGGGAAGCCTCAGGCTACAGGACGATATAGATGGGATGGTTAGATGGGCAGAACAGTGGCAAATCGAATTTAACCCTGAAAAGTGTGAGGTGATGCATTTTGGGAGGACTGACAAGGCAAGGGAATACACAATGAATGGTAGGTTCCTAGGAAGGACAGAGGATCAGAGGGACCTTGGTGTGCATGTACATAGATCCCTGAAGGCAGCAGGACAGGTAGATAAAGTGGTTAAAAAGGCATATGGGATACTTGCCTTCATTAGCCGAGGCATAGAATATAAGAGCAGGGAGGTTATGATGGAGCTGTACAAAATGCTAGTTAGGCCACAGCTGGAATACTGTGTGCAGTTTTGGTCGCCACACTTTTGGAGGGATGTGATTGCATTGGAGAGGGTGCAGAGGAGATTCACCAGGATGTTACCTGGGCTGGAGCGCTTCAGCTATGAAGAGAGACTGGACAGGCTGGGATTGTTTTCCTTAGAGCAGAGAAGGCTGAGGGGGGACCTGATTGAGGTGTACAAAATTATGACGGGCATAGATAGGGTAGATAGAAAGGAACTTTTCCCCTTAGTAGATGGGTCAATAACCAGGGGGCATAGTTTCAAGGTAAGGGGCAGGAGGTTTAGAGGGGATTTGAGGAAGAACTTTTTCACCCAGAGGGTGGTTGGAATCTGGAACTCACTGCCTGAAAGGGTGGTAGAGGCAGGAACCCTCACAACATTCAAGAAGCATTTAGGTGAGCACTTGAAACGCCATAGCATACAAGGCTATGGACCAAGTGCTGGAAAATAGGATTAAAATAGATAGGGCTTGATGGCCAGCACAGACACAATGGGCCATAGGGCCTCTTTCTGTGCTGTATAACTCTACTCTATGACTCTATAACAAATCAAGGGTAGGCACTTCGGAGTTTTATGCACTGTTCCTGTAAAGTTTCTGTTAATGTGGTATCAAACATTGAAACCTTTATTTTCAACATTTTGCGTTCCTGGACAGATTGGTGTGCACCTTTGGAAGTGACTTAGTGAGTTGCAGTGAATGGTGAGACCCCCACAATGGTGATGAGTGTGAAAGGAATGGGTTGGGCATTGTAGGGATGCATTATGGTGTTGGTGTGGAGTGTTGCCAACCTGGCGCATCATGTGGCAGCCAGGATGTACAGAGTAAGTGAAGTAAATCTGGCTATGATGAGGCCGGCCATCCCAGGCCTCTCAGGCAGCAATGTTGTCGGGTGCTGATGCTCTGTGTCCTGTGCAGCATCAGTTGATTACGGAGAAGGTTGGTGTTGTTGTTGGCGCTGCTGGTGTGCCTGGTGGTGCTAGTGTTGGGGCTGATCGTGGTGGGATTCTGAGGACCAAGCTGAGAGATTATAAAGGGCACCCATGCTGATGGAATAGATGGTAGATGAAGTAGAGATGACAGAAGTGATCTGTCAATGGTGAGAGAGGTAATGAGGTCAGACTGGATGGAGACTTTTGTAAAGACTTGCAGCATGGTGAATCTGTTGTGGAAATGCAGTGAGGAAGAGCTTATGGCTGAGGGAAGATATCTCTGTAAGGTGGGAGTTTTTACTTTACATTTGAAGCTGTCAACTCAACAGTTGATTCAATGACCACTGAAATCCCGCCTCAGCTTAACAGACGTGATCCCTGAGCAGCGAGGACCCTGTGGGCGAGCACGGAAAATCAAAAGGTGAGCTCAAATGCATTCTTAATGATCTCTAACCAAGGTCATAATGATCTGAATTGGGTCCCCCGCTGCTGCGTGTCGGGTCTGCTCAGCGCTGACAGACCGACATTGGGAAAAGCGCGTCGGCGGGTTCACAGCGGGTTCCCGACCCGCTGGGGAAGAAAACCATTTTCCCAGCTGACCCGCCACCGATCGCGCCCACTGATCCACCGGAATATCTCAGCCTATGAGTGAGTGGCGTGACATTGCCGAATGACCTCCTTCTGTGGCATTAATTTCTATGATTCTATGATTGCATTAAGATGAGGGTGAGTGTTAGTGATGCACAGTCAAATGGGGATGTGAGTAGGTGCATAGACAGTGGGGGATGGGTGGACGTGCAGAGTAGTTTGGTGTGAGGAGTGATGTGCAGGGGTAGCTTGGGAAGGCAGAGTGAGGGGGTTGGAGTGACACGCATATCAGGATCTAGGCCAATGTGGCATTGCACTCACCTTTCCTGACCTCATAAGGTCATTAAATTGCTTCCTGCACTGTATCCACGATCTGGGAACCACACTCCTGCTGCTCACTTGTTCTGTGATCTCCAACCATGCCCTCTTTGTCTTGGCTGCTGGCCTCTTCCTCCTGCCTCCAGAGAAGAGGATCTGCCTGTGGGCCCTGACTCCCTGGAGCAGGATTTCCTGGAGGCATCACTAAATCTGGGGGCAGCTTTTTAGCACTGAGCCTGCATTTTTGCTTATCAATCTGTATAACTTTATATAACAACGAGCTTACACTGTCAACAATGCACTGTCTCCCCTACCAACCTCTCCTACACCTCCACCAACCTTCAACTGTCATCTGTGCACTGCTCCTTTAAATAGCTGAGCTGAATCGAGTCATCCGTGACGTCATCAGACCCGCTTCAGTTAATTGGACGGGAAACCCGGAAGTCTGATTCAATTGCATTGGCTTAGTTAAAAATCCACTTCAATGTCCGGGTTCCCAACGCAATCCATGATCCCTCTGCACCCATCCCGATGGCAAGGTAAAAATTCAGCCCAGCTTCCAAAAGGTATTTGACAAAGATTCTCATGAAAGACTGCTAGTTAGGCTCAAAGCTGTGAGAATTTGCGTTAAAACCTGGGAATGGATAATAAATTTGCTGAAGGCCAATGTATACTTATTAGAGGAATTATGTCAGGATGGGAAAAGGAATTGAGTGCCCCAGAGATTGCTGTTTCTAATTTACATTGATGACGATTCAGAAAATCAATGCAAATTGGTCACATTTGCAGAAGATACTAAACTGAGAAGGCAGCTGACTCTCAGGAGACAGCTTGAGAACTGCAAAGTGAATTGGACAAAATTCATTTGTGGAGAGAACAATAGCAGATGCAATTTAACACAGACAAGTATAAAGTACTGTACATTAGAAAAAACCGTTGGTCCAGAAAAGTACTCCACGAATGTTGTTGAAATAGCATGGGGTGAAGTTGAAAGAGGTTTTAGTAGATTCAATACTCAACATGTCCAATCATTGTGGCACAACAATCAACACAGAAAATAGAATGCTGAACTATATTACAAGTCAGAGGCAGCCATACTTAAACTTGCTGTGCTCATTCTGGTCACCGAGGCACGAGAAACATTTTGAGCGCCAATTTCCCTGGTGCTTGAAGAGTACCTGAACATTTGGTGCAGTGCACAGGTGACCCATAACACCAGGCAGCTAATTCGGACTTTGGGTGATAACGAATTGGCAGCCCGTTTTACTTCGCTCCCAATTTTCATTTCCATTGAAGATCTGTTCCACAGTGGCTGCGGACAATGAGCAATTTGTTATCTTGTTCTAGACTTCCTACATTTAAGGCCAGTATGGATGTTTGCCGAAAAGCAACTCTTGAGGAGGAGGTAACCGGTATTATTGAGAGGCCTATGAATGGGGAAGATGTCTGAAGGACAAAACTCCCCCCACCCAAATCCTGTGGCCAGACATAACAAAAGTGAGAGGAGAAACCCAAGGTCAGCTAGTTGATGAGGTCTGTTGAGAGGAAGGCCATTAAATTCCAAACAGATCTCCTGAAGAAGGGCACATGCAAAAGACACAATTTTCAATTCAATTGCAAGGTGGTATTATCCTCCTCTGGGTTACACTATTGCATGATTAGATATTGGGCAGTACGGGCACATTCATGAATTTAAGATGCAGCGATCGCTTAAAGGAGTGATCAGCACCACTGAATCTGAGAGAATATGTAAGGCTGACTCAAACTTTGTAACACAGCTCTGTAGTCCTTTCCTCGAATGGGGCCACTTAGATTGTAGAAAGTTATATTCAAGTAACAGTAGCCTGCTTTCTGTTCAAAGCCATCTTCTCCCCCAGAAACATATTACACTTTCACTACTAATAGCAGTGTCAGGACACCCTAAACAAAAGCTGAGTCAACTTCATATGTTTTAATACATAAGCTAAATACTGCAGATGCTGGAAATCTGAAATAAAAACAGAAAATGCTGGAAATACTCAGCAGGTCAGGCAGCATCTGTGGAGAGAAAAACAGAGTTAATGTTTCAGGTCGCTGACCCTTCGTCAGAACTGGAAAAGTTAACGATGTAACAGGTTTTTAAGCAAGTGTAGGGGCAGGGAGAGGGGGGAGGGGAGGAAAGAACAAAAGGGAAGGTCTGTGATAGGATGGAAGGCAGGATTGATTAAGAGACAAAAGGGATGATGGTGCAAGGCAAAAGGAGATGGAATGTGACAAGTTAAGAAACAAAAGATGACTCTAGATGAAGTGTAAATGGCACTGGCAAAATGATTGACAGCTGCCATGTGAGAGAGAAAAAAGATGAAAAAAAGGATGGGGGCAGAGGTTATGGTCTGAAAACTCTCATCATCTTGAAAATCTCTGTTAGGTCACCTCTTAACCATCTCTGTTCCAATGAGACCAGTCCTAACTTATCCAACCTATCCTCATAATTGAAGTCCCTCATCCCTGGTAACATCCTCTGAACCCTTTCTAAAGCCTTTACATATTTCCTGAAATGTGGTGCCAAAATTGTCCACAATACTCCAGCTGAGGCCTAACCAGTGATTTATAAAGTTCTAGGATGATCTCTTTGCTTTTATAATCTATCTCTATATGTATAAAACCAAGTAACCCATATACATTTTGACCATCTTATCAACTTGCCCTGCCACCTTTAAGGATTTGTGTATATGGACACCAAAGTCTCTCTGCTCATCTAAACTTTTCAAAAATGTGTCATTTATAGTATATTGTCGTTCCATATTAGTCCTCCCAAAGTGCATCACTTCAGATTTCTCTGCATTGAACTCCATTTGCCATGCTTCTGCCCATTTCACCATCTTGTATATGTCAGCCTGAAGCCTATAACTATCCTCATCATGATCTACTACTTTGCCAAGTTTTGTATCATCTGCAAACTTTATAATGCTGCTCCTTACAGCTGAGTCTAGGTCGTTTATAAAAATTGCAAAGCGTAATGAACCCAAAACTGACCCCTGGGGAACACCACTGCAAACTGAGTCTGAAAAACATCCATCCACTGCCACGTTTTGCTTCCTGCCACTGAGACAATTTTCTATCCACCGCTTTCCCCTTAATTTGATGGGTTCCATCTTCTTAATAAGCCTCCTGTGTGGCACTTTGTTGAATGCCTTCCATAAGTCCATATATACATCTACTGCACTACCTTGATCAACCTTCTTTGTTACCTTGTCAAAGCATTCAATCAAGCATAGGGGATCAACCGTACAAAGAGAGTAGCTTTAGGTTTCTCCATTTTTTGAGCTCTCCAACTAACTCTTGAAAACCATGCTCCTTTATACACCTTAGTTTAACTACTTCAAAGGTGCATGTCACAGATAAGACCTCATGATTTATCTGTTCTTGGATAATTTGAGAACAGTCTCTTTACATAAACAGTCTTAGTTGTTTACTTCAAAGATACTTTCGTCGAACAAGACTTCCTGACCTGTTCTTGAAGCCCTTGAGGAATAGTTTTATTCACAACTTATTTTCCTAAACATCCCTTCTATACTATAGTTAATTGTTCCCTCTGCCTGTGTTTATTACACTAGCCACTAAAGTTGTACTGTAATCACTCATGGTCAATGTTATTCCAGTCACTTATTTCCTTGCTGAGGCATCCCACTGTTTTCCTGCTTATCTTAGAAAGTCATTTGCTCTATGACTACAGGTCAGTTTGATTATTAACCCTTAACTCTCCAAGATGTCCAACTTATCCACCGCTTTTTATTTCTTCTGATGCATTCTTGTATAGTGAGGTGGACTGCGTATACAGTATAATTCAATTCCATGGGTGATGACCTTTGTTTTAAACTGTCACCCATCATTCATGATTACCAAGGGTAGATGTCCAATTTTCAACGTCAGTATTACGTTGTTTCAAATACACTGTCAGTCATTTAATGTTAGGGTTTTTTTAACTAGAGAAGTAATCCAAGAAAATTGTTTCCTTCTCTACTTCTCAATCTTAATCAGCCTCTGGTGACCCCTTATGGGCTTATCTAAGGTTTTCATCGTATTAGCATCACATATATTTCTCAAGCCGTTTGCTCGTCTAGTGTAAGTCTCATTTGGTTATTATTACATATCTTGATGCAGACAAAGGAAATCATAATACACTGTACAGAAAGTGACACTGTACCATATTATCAAGAAATCATGGACTTAAAAGATTCTCCAGCTCATCTTTTACCAATATCCATCTTGTGGGTATTCTTGCTAAGTATTAATTCCCTCTGGCTCTCTGTCATCTCAATTTCATTGTTAACTCAAAGGAACCCAATGCTGAATTTTAAAAATCCAAATTGTATGTCCCTTTTTACTTTAATTTCAATCCCTCTGGTGGTAACAGTGTGTTTAACTCTATATTGTTCAATGAATTAGTTGCTTTCTCTATGGAGCATGTGTCAGTGCCTTGATTAAAAGTTTTCTCACACTGCTGAACCATGCTAAGCACTTCATGTCGTGCTGTTGTCAAGAAACTGAGCATGTCTGAGACCCACTCTTCAGTGCATCTTCAGCACACATTTCCGCATACTAGTTGCCTCACACATAACATATCACATTTGCACACACACCGGCATCCCAAGATCATACCGCACTTGACATAAGATACAAGACATTCCTGGGCTTTTAAGTTATCTTATCAAAAGATTGGGGACATCTGGAGATCTTTGCTTTTCTCCCCCCTGCATGGTCCCAGTGTTGGGTAGTGGCCAGGCTATCAAATACATTTTCTCATTGTTCAGTACAAGCAAGGACACAAACATCTCCAAGAGAAACCTATCAATTAACTATGCTCACCTACACTTTCCTGACTTTCACTAGGATGTACATCAATACCAAATTGATATATTTTGGTCAATCATGCCCAGGTGATTTTTTTACTCATGGATGTACTCACACACCTTTTCCAAACCCCTGTTCAGGTTCCTGAATTTCACCAATAATCTTCTAGGGCAAAGACCTTAGAAAAATACCCACTTGGTGGTGTAATTTCCCTGTTTCTATCTTATATCCTCAATCACTGCCTCCAAAACAATTTTACACATCCCATTTTATTATTATTTCATCTCATTCATGAGCCCTGGAGGAACTTTACTGTTGAATACAGCATGATCATTACCACTTAACAAAGTTCCCAACTTGGTCTAAGTTATCAACACATTTTTGTCTATTCTACTTAAATTCTTCTTGAACAGCTTTTTCCAAAATATAGCGCTATACTGTACCTGAGTCCATTCTATTGTTTCAAAATTATTCCAATGCCAGAGGGTAATCCAGCCTGCAAAATGAGGGATGTTAGTTACATTGAACACAACAAATTTCCTCCTCATCACCAGGAATAGGTTCAAACTGGACTGGTATTGTTGTTGGACTGACAGGACTTGTCAATGTTCAATTTCATTTCCCTAAAAAAAATGTCTTCATTGATAAACCCAGCACACAAGTGCAAAAGACATGGCTGAAGCGTTTGCAACCATCTTCAGCCAGAAGTGCCGAGTGGATGATTCATCTCAGCCTCCTCCTGAGGTCCCCATCATCACAGAAGACAGTCTTCAGCCAATTCGATTCACTCCACGTGATATCAAGAAACGGCTGAGCGCACTGCATACAACAAAGGCGATGGGCCCCGACAACATCCCGGCTGTCGTGCTGAAGACTTGTGCTCCAGAACTAGCCGCGCCTCCAGCCCAGCTGTTCCAGTACAGCTACAACATTGGCATCTACCCGATATTGTGGAAAACTGCCCAGGTATGTCCTGTCCACAAAAAGCACGACAAATTCAAACCGGCCAATTACCGCCCCATCAGTCTACTCTCAATCATCAGCAAAGAGATGGAAGGTGTCATCAACAGTGCTATCAAGCAGCACTTACTCACCAATAACCTGCTCACCTATGCTCAGTTTGGCTTCTGCCAGGACCACTCGGCTCCAGACCTCCTTACAGCCTTGCTCCAAACATGGACAAAAGAGTTGAATTCCAGGGGTGAGGTGAGAGTGATTGCCCTTGACATCAAGGCAGCATTTGACCGAGTGTGGCATCAAGGACCCATAGTAAAAGTGAAGTCAATGGGAACATATGAACATAAGAACATAAGAAATAGGAGCAGGAGTAGGCCATTTGGCCCCTTGAGCCTGCTCCGCCATTCAATAAGATCATGGCTGATCTTCTACCTCAACTCCACTTTCCTACCCGATCCCCATATCCCTTGATCCCTTAATATCCAAAAATCTATTGATCTCTGTCTTGAATATTCTCAATGACTGAGCCTCCACAGCCCATTGGGGTAGAGAATTCCAAAGATTCACCACCCTCTGAGTGAAACAATTTCCCCTCATCTCAGTCCTAAATGGCCGATCCCTTATTCTCCGACTGTGACCCCTGGTTCTGGACTCTTCAGCCAGGTGAAACATCCTCCCTACATCTACCCTGTCAAGCCCTGCAAGAATGTTGTATGTTTCAATGAAATCACCTCTCATTCTTCTAAACTCTAGAGAATATAGGCCTAGTCTACTCAATCTCTCCTCAAAGGACAATTCTCCCATCCCAGTAATCAGTCTGGTGAATCTTCATTGAACTCCCTCTATGGTAAGTATATCCTTCATTAGGTAATCACTAGGGCAGAACGGGCAGCTAATCAGGATGAGGAACTGATTTAGATATTAGACCCAACAAAAGAGAATCCACCAGAATATCCACCAAAGTACTTTTACTGAGAAACCCCTATGAGTATTGTGCTAGTTAAGTTGCCCAAGGGAAACCGAGAGGTACCCTCGAGACACAAACGAGAACAGCTTGTAAAAGATACTCACGAGGGCATAGGTCAAGCACACTGTGGTGCCGGAACAACATTCTGCAAATTGACTCCCTTATATTGGTGGCCAGGCATGCTTAAGGCCTGTAAAACATACGTGGCAAATTGTGAGCCATGCTATTTAACCAATAAGTCATCACTAATTAAGCCACCACCATTGGCTCCTGTGAAAGCTGATGAGCCAATGGGAAAATTCTTTATTGACTTTATTGGACCACTTCCCCCGTCTTTGGGATACAGACATGTTCTCGTTTGTGTAGATGGATGCACTTCCTTCTGCTGGCTGGTCCCCACAAAAACTGTTTCAGAAAACGCACTCGCCAATGCTATTACTGACATAATTACTGTAGCTGGTGCACCCAAAATCTTACACTCCATTAAAGACGGAACCTTTGTCTCCAAAGTCTTCAAAGACTACTGCGAACAAAGGGGGATTGGGTTAGAGTACAGCACGCCACGTCATCTGCAATCAGCGGGGCTGGTGGAACGTAAAAACCAGGAAGTAAAAAAGCTATTGATCAAACTGTTGAGAATCAGGGGAAATAAGTGGACCACCATGATTCCGGAGGTGCAGCTATCACTTAATAATGTGCCCGCATCTGCATCAGGGACAGTGTCCCCTAAAACTCCATATTATCTGATGTATGGGGTTGAGATGCATACACTGCTTACCCATAGTTCTTTTATTGCCTCTACACTCTCTGAGTCCTTGACCCGACAGCGACAGATAGATTTAAAAAAAGAAGTAACAGAGGAGATTCATCGAATTGATCAGAGGATAAGGGAGGCAAATAGCAGAAAAAATTGACAAACAAAGTATGGCAATCCCTAGCAGGAGAATGGGTACAGGAAAAGAAGTTCGAGCAAAAACCTGGTTTAAGACTGAAGTGGAAAAAACCTGTTCAAATACATTCTGTTATTAACGAAAGAACAGTTAAAATACATATTAATCAGCTGAATGGAAAGCATATTCTTAAAACTGTCTCCATGGACAATCTCAAAAGATGTCCTGCGGGATACCGAAATGGAGGAACAATACAAGATGCAGTCGTACACTGTCTTTCAAGACCCAGCTTGGAGCACGACACAGGAAATGGATGCGATCGAACTACTGACGACGGTCAGTCAGACGGTGTCGACGACTCCTCCACACGATGCTTGGCAACGCCTCAGGAATTGGATTGGCAAAAAGCCACAAGGATTCGCAAAAAGCCACAACTGAAACAAGGAAAGATCAACGAGTTACTTCAACGAAGGAGGAAAACACCGCGGATGAAGAAGGAATCAACTGAGCACCTGGCAAGGCCTTTACGAAAACAAGATTCTGTCCACACGCTGGATCGAAGGAACAGCGTGTCAAGCTTCAGCTAGTTCCAAATGACGTCTCCTTCACTCGTATGAATAACTCACCTCTACGGAATGTACATCTGCCGATTGGACATTCTAAGTACATGTTGTTTCGCTAATTGCATGACAATGTACCTATCATCCTTTTAAATTGTGTTCAATTTAAAATAAGGCAAAACATTGTCCTAGGATGACTTAAAAGAATTTTCATGTAGCGCATGATTAGGCTTTTGTGAATTTTGTGACTTTAATGTGCTGTTGTTACCTTATTAGTAACATTGACCAAACTCTGTCTAGATGCTCGAGTTCATTTTTTGGTCAAGAGTGGGGTGGGGGGGGGGGGGGGTGGGGGGCGGGGGGAAGGAATAAGCCATATTCAGAAAAATACACCATTCTATGAAAGAATTCTAGCCTTATTAAAACATGACATACTGGGTTTGGAAATCTGAAGGCCTAACAATGGAGAAGCTGTAGCAGCATTCAGGGTATTGAGATAAGATAAGTTGTTGACACTGAATCAATAACCTTATTGAAACAGGAGGTTGGAGGTTCCTGATAGTCTGAAGCTTTGGAAAGAACACAATGGTACACGCTGTTAAGGTGTCCTAAATTACCGGAAAGAAACACAGAAAATTAAGATACATATGCCTTTGTAAAAATGACATCAAATGAAACACAGGAGACACGATTGTGTGTTGCAACCAGCTGAGGTAACTAAGAATTGCATGGTACACCCTAGTTAAGGTGTTTTAATTCACACATCGTAAAAAGACACAAACAGAAGACCTGGGTAAAAATGACATCAAATAGATACACCTGCTGTTACATCGTTTTTATGGTGAGCTTCGAACACCTAGGGTAGAGACATAATTCTTAATGCTACCAGCTGATCTGACTGTAAGAATAGCAGGGGTCAGCAGAAAAATGACTAGAGATAATTAGCTTACATCAGCAGAAAACTTCAAAGGACATACCACTGAAAAAGGATATAAATATTGAACTTTCAAATGGGATGATAGATTCGCTGTAAAGAGGCAAAGTGATTCTCAGGCTTCAGCGGCAGGCTCTGTAAGTCTATAACTCTTTGTATCTCAGGGATCAAAGTAGTATATTTGATTTTGGTGGATATTCTGGAAAAAGACTAAGAACTGTAAAACTGTAGAGAAGTTAAGATTTGAGAATAAGGATCTCTGATAATAAGATTGTAAAAGCTTTCTCTTTTTTGGAACTGTTAAATTTGTGATTGAAACACCTACTGTAATTACATGTCTGTTCTTTAATAAATCTTTGTATTTTTAGAATTATCTCACATAATACTTCTGTATCAAACTCGCAAACTCAATCTCTGTACACTCTTTGGTGAGGAGTTGCAGAATTCTGGGGCAGTTTTCCGGACCCTCATAATATCCGGAATGTTACAGTCTAGCTAAACTTATTAAAAGTGCTATCTGGATGATGGTAACATCTTCAGGTTGTTCCTTTCCTTTAGGGAGAGATGGTCCAGACCTTTCGACCCAATTAAGCGTCTTTAGGATTCGGCTACCTCAAACTTTAGTTGAAAGTGAACGTCTGGGGAATACGCCTGATCTAGGGTAGCCCTAAAGGGGCTAGGACTAGTAATAATCCCTTCACCACCACCTTAAACATTCACTCCCTCCATCACTGGCGCACCGTGGCTGCAGTGTGTACCATCTACAAGATGCACTGCAGCAACTCGCCAAGGCTTCTTCGGCAGCACCTCCCAAACCCGCGACCTCTTCCACCTAGAAGGACAAGGGCAGCAACTGCATGGGAACACCACCACCTGCAAGTTCCCCTCCAAGTCACACACCATCCTGACTTGGAATAATAATCGCCGATCCTTCATCGTCGCTGGGTCAAAATCCTGGAACTCCCTCCCTAACAGCAGTGTGGGAGTACCTTCACCACAAGGACTGCAGCGGTTCAAGAAGGTGGCTCACCACCAAGTGCAATTAGGGATGGGCAATAAATGCCGGCCTTGCAAGTGACGTCCACATCCCAGGAATGAATATAAAAAATGAACATCGTTGGGCTGGAACCACTTAGACTGGTCTCTTTTTGTCAAAAATACAATGTGATTATTCCCTTAAACTTCAGATAAATTTCCCTTCTCAAGTGCTTGAACAGCAACTCAATTTATCTGATCAATTTCAATTCCAGAAACAAATTATGCCCATGCTTGGTTCCCTGATACCCTTATTTCACCGTAGCGGGTCAGCCACTCAAATTCAGAAACTTAAAATGTAATAATGTCTGATATATGTTTACATTCAGCGATGCAAAAGTTGTTGCTTAGTGAAGATTGATGCAGAGTTAATCTGATACTGGAAAGCAAAAAAAACCACAGCTGCTTGTGGAAAGGCTTAACTTCTCTGCATTGAAAAGAAGACAGACGCAAACATCATCAATCGATGTCAGCTTGCGTCACGCAGCTTCTCACAGCTCTCAGAATACTTTAAAAAAACTTTGCCAAATGAAAACGAACCAAACTCTATTTTACTTTTTCAAAGTCTTTGGGCTGGATTTTGAATCTGGGGTCGGGTTGGGGTCGGGAATCACACATTCTGGCTTGTGAACCCGCCTCCATCGAGATGTGGCCAACCCACTGTATTTTCCCTTGATTGACCTTGTTGATCCCGCCCAGTGGGCTCAGCAGGCCAATTAAGGGCCACCCGGCAACAGGTGACGTCACAGATTGACATTTCATCTGTCAAGAGCTTTTGACAGATGAAATATCAGTGTTTGACAGCTCTGTGAAGCTGTCAAATACTCACAATATGATTTCTAACTTCAGTCCTTCCACTCAGGCTGAGTTAGAAATCATTCCACCACAGAAAACAGAAGGCTGCAGGTTTTGACAGAACCACGGCTTTCCTGCTTTCTGTGCCGGTGAGATTTCTAACTCCCGAGAACTGAAGGGCTGACACCTGCAGGAGGAAGTTAAGGTAAGTAAAACTTTTTCCAACACTTAGCACTTACCTTACACACTTACCTCTGCACACATGCACCCATCACTCACCTGCCTACCGGACATATCGACCCCTCCAACCCCTGCAGACCCATGGCCCGCCCCGATTACTTGGCGTGGTTGCCACCTGTCAGGAAGCCCACACTTTTCTTTTTAAAATAGGGATTATGTAAAAAACTGCCTGTTAACTACCTGTTGACAGGCAGTTAATTGTCACTAATCCCTTCCTGCCTCGGGGAGTCGGGTCTCAGCACAGGTCGGGTACCCGCCGCCAGAGAAACTGGCATGGAGGTGGGTTGGAGGCGGGATGGGGTCGGGACCCCCGAATCTGCAACTTTAACCCCCCCCCCCCTGGCCTCCAAACCTGACTCCACGGGTCATTGAAAATTTAGCCCTTTGTGCCTTTAAAATTTTTCACAAAGATCCTAATATAATTAAATTTATTAATACATTTGATCTTTTTTACTTCCAATTTTCAAAACATGAGCCTTCAAGGCACAAAAATGTTACCAATTTTTTTATCCATCCCCAGGAACTGAAAATCTGTTAAAACAACAGAAATCATTAGTAACATCACTATTAACTCTAAACATTCTGTGAAACAATTCTGTAGTACAATCCAACTAAAAGATGTCTCCAGATTGTTGTTATAGAGATAGCAGTCGATCCTATTATCATTCCCTTCTTTCCCCCACAGACCACAGTCAATCACAAGGGTGCTGCCAGTTTGTTAACAGTTATCACATTCCAGTACCACCAAGCTATTTAACCAATCAGAATCTCCTTTAATCATTGAGTCCTTGGCATGGGTGAGAAATTCAAAAATGCCAATTTTTTATGTGATAGAAGAAAGATTTACATTTCTGTAGCACATTTCATGACCACCGGACGTCTCAAAGCATTTTACAACCAATAAAGTACTTTTGAAGTATAGTCACTGTTGTAATGTAGGAAACACAGCAGCCAATTTGCACATAGCAAACTCCCACAAACAGCAATGTGACAATGACCAGATAATTTGCTTTAGTGATGTTGATTGAGGGATAAATATTGGCCAGGACACTGGGATAACTCCCCTGTTCTTCTTTGAAATAGTGCCATGGGATCTTTTACATTCACCTGAGAGAGCAGACAGGGCCTCGGTTTAACAGAAGATAGCACTTCCAATAGTACAGCACTCCCTCAGCACTACACTGGAGTGGAGTGTCAGCCTAGATTTATGCACTCATGTTCCATGGATTGAGATTTGAACCCACAATCTTCTGATATAGAAGCAAGTGTGCTACCCACTGAGCCACGGCTCACACTTAATAATCACATGTCCAGAACTAGAGACGCTCACATAATTTACAATAATCAGAGTTTCAACTTGGCCACAATAAAAGTCTGTTTTTCACAATTTAGTAGGTTAGTTAACCTCAATAACTCCAATTTAATTCAACAATATCTCAAATTTAACAAAATACAGAACAAATAAAATTATCAAAATAGCATGTGCTTACAAAAACCCAGTAACTTACATCATCTTTCTTTTTGTTCCTTTTACAGGCGCCTTTCCAAATGACTGTAAAAAACATTGAATATAACTGAAGCAAAAATTAGCCTTCACAGCTAAACAAAACTTTTGTAACGTTCCTAGTTTTAAAAAAGAGGGCAGAGCCACAATCAGTGACACAGAAACATTCACACAGGCTTTGTGAAAAGACAGAAACAGTCACATTGGCTTTTTAAAGAGACAGAACACTGAAAACAAAATAACTTTTGCAAAACAGTAGAAAAGAGATAGGATCTTCCCCATTCTCCTTTATTGTATCATAGACTGATTTATCATTTTTTCACATAAAACAATTTTCAATTTCTGATGTTTGCTACTTAACCCCATTCTGAACTGATTCAAAATCTCAAGCTCACAGCCTGTGTCTTCACTCAAGTCTGTTACCTCCTGCACAATTCTTACCACTTTTTTCTGTTGGTATATGGGAGGGGTGTAATGACATAGCATAAAGGGTGAAGGGAACACTGAAGATCCAGTCGAGAGTCCCAATCCTTTTCTTGGTTTACCCTTTGGATCCAATAAGATTGCCTCTCCCACTGTTGGTTTCAACATTCCAACGCCGATTCCGCATCCCCTTAGATCATGCTTACAATTTTACAATTCCCACATTTTAGCTTTCACTGAACATCTTAACAGTTTTGCAACAGCCCGTTCGTTCAGAAATTTTAAGCGCTTCTGAGCAAACTGGTCCCATTGCTTTCATTTCTGTTTCTGCATCAGTTTCTCATCCTTGGCTTCCTTTACCAAATTCATGAACAACACCTCAGACTGTTCTCCCTCTTTTATCAGATCATCTACTTTGGTCTCACTTCTCTGCACACAGTAGTGAGCCACATATTCTAACAACCGTCTCGCTGGTTTCTTTTTGGGCAACACGGTGGCATAGTGGTTAGCACTGGTGCCTCACAGCGCCAGGGACCCGGGTTCGAATCTGACCTAGGGTGACTGTCTGTGTGGAGTTTGCACATTCTCCCCGTGTCTGCGTGGGTTTCCTCCGGGTGCTCCGGTTTCCTCCCACAGTCCAAAAATGTGCGGGTTAGGTTGATTTGGCTATGATAAATTGACCCTTAATGTTAGGGGGGGATTAAATATGTGGGGTTATGGGGATAGGATGGGATATGTTAGGGGGAATTAAATACGTGGGGTTACAGAGGTAGGGTAGGATATGTGTACTGTGGGGATTAAAGCAGGGACAGGGTACTGGATTTGGATGATCAGCCATGATCGTATTGAATGGTGGAGCAGGCTCGACGGGCCGAATGGCCTACTCCATCTTCTATGTTTCTATGTTTTTAATCCTAGGGCCACTGTTTTTTTGTTTCAGTTGCTGCACTTTTTCCAGTGGCTTATCTATTAGTAGTCTGTCCATCTCATCTTCTAAGCTGCATAACTTTATCTTCCAACTCCTCTTCTTCATCACACATTCACTCCATAACTTTGTGACTAGCCAGGAAGTAATTGGTATCTTGTGCAGCGTGCCTCTGACTGTCTCTTTTGAGCTCCTCTATTTCTGCCTTCAAGACTCTAATTTCAGCCTGTGTCTGATCATGTTGTTTCCAAAGAGCCCTATTCCCAGACAAAGCCCTTGCAACAGGTATGGTTTCTGTCTCTTATCTTTTTGTTTCTGCTGCAACAGGAACATTTTCTGTCTACCATCTTTTTGTTTCTGCTGGCAAACGTTCTCCAGTGCCTTCTCAATCTCCTCCTAATGCCATAGGGTCCCCCTTGTAATCCAGTCAGAAATTTTCAAAGGGACCAACTTGGTCGAGTAACCTTCTATTTTGTCTGATTCCATCCTTTTCCCTAGATCGCGATGCCCAGGAACTAGTTATACCTACTATCAATATTAAATCGTACTCACCATCAATGTCCCCCCAATTTTAAATTTGGGTGCACAGTCCCTTTAATGGGCCGCGTGACCCATTCAAAGTTCCGCGCATGCACAAAATTTCACATTGCAAAAGCTGGTCCTGGGCTGTGCGCTTAGAGAGAACATTGCTCACCATATGCATATTTGTTGGACACGTTCACGGCATCAGTTGTTGGATCAACTATTAGTCAACCTCCTTCCTTCTATGGTTTACAACAACGCACTTGGAGTAAGCATGAGACACTTGCTGATGGAATATACAGAGCAGACTTTATTCACATACAGCATAGGTGATGAATCTATACCGTACAAAGAGTGCAGCTTTGTGGTTTCTCTATCTTTTGAGCTCTCCAACTAACTCTTGAAAACCATGCTCTTTTATACACCTTAGTTTGCCTACTTCAAAAGGTACATGTCACAGATAAGACTTCATAATTTATCTATTCTTGAATCCTTTGAGAACAGTCTATTTACATAAGCAGTCTTAGTTAATTAGTTCAAAGATACTTTCTTCAAACAAGACTTCCTGACCTGTTCTTGAATCCTTTGAGGAATAGTTTTATAAACAGTTTATCTTCCTAAACATCCCTTCTATACTGTAGTTAATTGATCTCTCTGCCTATGTTTATTACACTAGCCACTAAAGTTGTACTTTAATCACTCATGGTCAATGCCGTCCCAGTCACTTATGTCCTTGCTGAGGCATCCCGCTGTTTTTCCTGTTTATCTTAGAAAGCCGTTTACTCTATGGCCAGTTATAGTTATACAGGTCAGTTTGATTATTAACCCTTAACTCTCCAAGATGTCCAACATATATAACATTGTGTGACAGACTACAACAACTTGCATTTATAAAGTGCCTTTATCATAGTAAAACATCCCAAGGTGCTTCACAGGAGCGCCCTATGCACTCACTAGGCTGTTGTCAATGTAGTAGGCTGTTGTCAAGGGGCTCAATTTCCCCCTCCTGGTGAAATCATACTGCTCCAAAGCCTCTCCTCCATTGTCCAGCTCAGGGGCACTACCCTCACTTGGTTCCACTCTTACTTATCCAACCTAGAGTAGCTCTAGCAATGGCTACTCTGCCCACCCCCATCATTACCTCTGGAGTTCCCCAAGGATCTATCCTTGACCTCCTCCTCTTCATGTTGCCTCTTGGCAACATAATCTGCAGGCATGGATTCTGCTTCCACATGTACGCTGCAAACAGCCAGCTCTACATTTGCACTACCTCTCTTGACCAATCAGCTGTCTCTGGTGCTCGAACATTCAGTCTTGGATGAGCTGCAATTTTCTCCATCATCTTTAGCTCTTTGTACAAACTCAGTACCTTTGCCACTAATTCCATTCCCCTTACTGGCCACTTTCTCAGGTTGAACCAGACTGTTTGCAACCTTGGCATCCTATTTATTCTTAAACTGAGCATCCAACACCACATATTCTCCATCACAAAGACCACTTACTTTCACATCCATCACTGCCTCCAGCCTGACTTCAGCCTATCTTCTGCTAAAACTTTCATTCATGCCTTTGTCACCTCCAGACTTGACTATTGCAATGTTATCCTGGCTGGCCTCCATTCCTTAACGCTCCATAAACTTCAGCTCATCCAAAATTCTGTTTTTTTTCATCCTTGGGATGTGGGCATTGCTGGTAAGACTGGCATTTATTGCCCTGTCCTAGATACCCTTGAGAAAGTGGTGGTGGGTCAACTTCTTGAACCGCTGCAGTCCATGTGGTGAATGTGCTCCCACAATATGGTTAGGTGGAGAGATTCAGGATTTTGCTCCCATGACGATGGAGGTACAGTGATAAATGTCCCTTTTATTCTACACCAAGTCCCACTCACCCATTATCCCTGTTCTTGCTACATAGGATCATAGAAATTTACAGCATAGAGGAGGCCATCGGCCTCAAGTACCCGTCCAACTCCCTTTTA
Source organism: Squalus acanthias (assembly GCA_030390025.1). NCBI lineage: Eukaryota > Metazoa > Chordata > Chondrichthyes > Squaliformes > Squalidae > Squalus > Squalus acanthias. Next base: position 89,995,562 of record CM059426.1, read on the forward strand.
AAATTATTTATGAATCAGCTTCCGCCCCCTTTTCAGGTAAAGTGTTTCAGATCCCAACAACGTTCTGAGTGAAAAAATTTCCCCTCATCTCCCCTCTAGATCTTTTCCCAATGATTTTGAATCTATAACCTTTAGTTATTGACCCACTCGCCAGAGAGAATAATTTTTCGCTATCTACTCTATCAAAACCTCTCACCATCTTGAAAACCTTTATTAGGTCACCTTTTAACCTTCTCTATTCCAACAAGAGCAGTCCTAATATTTATGACCTCTCCGCTTAACTGAAGTCCCTCATCCCTGGTAACATCCTGGTAAACCTCCTCTGTACCTTTTCTAAGGCCTTTACATCTTTCCTGAAGTGTAGTGCCCAGAATTGTCCACAATACTCCAGCTGAGGCCTTTAGCATTACATTGGCTTCTGGTCTGAAATGCCACGAATATAAAAATCTCATCCTCATGTTTAAATCCCTTCTTGTCTTTGCCCCTCCCTATCTCTGTCCTACAACACCCCCTCCCATTGTATTTTCAGCACTGCATTCAAAAGCCGCTGCTGTTGATGGCCTATTGTCAAAGCCTTCAATTCCTTCCGTCCATGACAGGAAACAGGGTATACCTCCTTTACTCCACTTCCTGCAGCAACTGCTCCATTGCCTCATCATCAAGGCAGGGTGCTATTATGTGCCCAGCACTCCTGACTGACATGGTAAATGATTGCAATGTGACCACAAAATCTTTCTCCTTGGTACTTCCACTTTTAAAATCTGCCGGCAGAAATAATGGACTGGATATTTACTGGGGCAGGTTACGTAGGTAGGGTGGAGGGTGGGTGTAGTTTCGGACAGGAAACACGGAAGCCTGGGTTTCCCCATCGAGTTTTAACTCCACAGCTTGCAACTTTTGGCCCTGACAGGTTGCCCGCCTGATTGGCAAGTTTGGCTTCCAGTTGGGTGGGGAGCACTCAGGAGCAGGCTGCAAGACAAGGTAAGTCCGATGCCCGATCCCAGCGGGGGAGGAGGGTCCGATCCCGGGCGGGATCTGATCCTCAACCCCGATGGGGGGTCCGATCCGGGGGGATTCGACCCCGAGCATGTCTGATCCTGGGAGGGGGGGTTTTTGTGGGGGTGGGGTCATATGGTGGGATAGCTTGGGGGCCAGGAGGAAGCACTCCTGCTACTCTTGGCCCACAAGGAGTGCTGTAAAGGCACGTTCCTTCTCCCCGAAGCTATCCTCACTTCCCTTCAGCTGCTGGGTTTCCCAGCCTGGGAAACCCGGCCGGCCACAGTAAAACCTGCAAAGCAGGTTAAATCTGAGGCTTCCAGTCTCATTAACATATTTGAAATGCCTACCTGCCTCCTGGGAGCAGATTGGCTGCCTGCCCCTTGTCCCGCCTCAGTGAAACCCGGAAGTTGGCGAGTTGGAGCCGGCTACCCAGTGCATTCTGAATTTTTGCTCATTTAACCCCCGACCCGCCCCCAACTTCTCAAACGCACTGCAAGGTATTTGGCTATAAATTGCAGGCTTTCAAAACTTTCAAGTATGCTCAGGTTATTGTTTTTCCTCCACAGGCTTTCCCAAAGATTCTCTAAGGCCTGAAGCAATGCTGCAATTTCCTGTGCCCTCCAAACTACACCAAACTAGAAGCTTCAGCACCTGTGCACAGAATGCTATTATATTATAATTAGCTCTGACAGGAAATTGGTACACTGCTATTCCAGTGCGCTGGAAAATCAGCCCTAATATTCTAAATGAGGCCTAATCAATCATTTTGTATAGGTTGAACATTACCTCTTGGCTTTTGCATTCTACGCTCCACTTATAAAGCATTGGATCCCATATGCTTTTTCTGACTGTTTAATCAACTTGTTTTCCCACTTCTAAAGAGTTGTGTATCTGAAATCCTAAGCTCCTCTACATGTTCAAAGTTTTACCATTTAATGTATATGTCCTCTGCTTATTCTTCCTCCCACAATGTTTCACTTCACATTTCTTTGCCTTAAAATTCATCTAACATCTATCTACTCAAGCTATTTGCCTGTCTATGTCCTCCTGAAGTTGTTTACAGTCCTCTTCGCAGTTTACCACTTTCCCTATTTTTTGTGTCACTTGCAAAATTTGATATTATGCCCCCAATTCTCAGTCCATTTTATTTATATATATTGAGAAAAGCAAAAGTCTCAACACTTGGGCAACACGGTGGCATAGTGGTTAGCACTGTTGCCTCACAGCGCCAGGGACCTGGGTTCGAATCCGGCCCCGGGTGACTGTCCGTGTGGAGTTTGCACATTCTCCCTGTGTCTGCGTGGGTTTCCTCCGGGTGCCCCGGTTTCCTCCCACAGTCCAAAGCTGTGTGGGTTAGGTTGATTTGGCTATGATAAATTGACCCTTAGTGTTAGGGGGGATTAAATACGTGGGGTTACGGGGGTAGGGTGGGATATGTGTCGGTGCAGGCTTGATGGGCCAAAATGGCCTCTATCTGCACTGTGGGGATTCTGTGATTCTGTGACCACTATTTAAATCCCTCCATTCAGAAAAACAAGCATTAACTCCTACGCATGGAGGCAGAGGGCATGGCTGAGTTACTAAATGAGTACTTTGCATGTCTTTACCAAGGAAGAAGATGCTGCCAAAGTCACAGTGAAAGAGGAGGCAGTTGAGATACTGGATGGGATAAAAATTGATAAAGAGGAGTTACTGGAAAGGCTGGCTGTATTTAAAGTAGATAAGTCACTATTATTAAGGACGTGGTAACAGGGCACTTAGAAAATAATAATAGGATTGGGCAGAGTCAACACGGATTTATGAAAGGGAAATCGTGTTTGCCAAATCTGTTAGAGGTTTTTGAGGTTGTAACTAGCAGAATAGATAAGGGGGAACCAGTGGATGTGGTGTATTCGGATTTTCAGAAGGCATTCAATAAGGTGCCACACAAGAGGTTATTAAACAAAATTAGGGCTCATGGGATTGGGGGTAATATACTAGCATGGATTGAGGATTGGTTAATGGACAGAAAACAGAGAGTAGGAATAAACGGGTTATTTTCGGGTTGGCAGGCTACAACTAGTGGGGTACCACAAGGATCAGTGCTTGGGCCTCAGCTATTCACAATCTATATCAATGATTTGGATGAGGGGACCAAATGTAATATATCCAAGTTTGCCGATGATACAAAGCTGGGTGGGAATGTAAGTTGTGAGGAGGATGCAAAGAGGCTTCAAGGGGATATAGACAAGCTAAGTGAGTGGGCAAGTATATGGTAAAAGGATATAATGTGAAGAAGTGTGAAGTTATCTACTTTGGTAGGAAAAATAGAAAAGCAGAGTATTTTTTAAATGGTGAGAGATTGGGAAATGATGGTGTTCAGAGGGACCTGGGTGTCCTTGTACACAAATCACTGAAAGTTAACATGCAGGTACAACAAGCAATTAGGAAAGCAAATGGTATGTTGGCCTTTATTACAAGAGTAAAGACGTCTTACTGCAATTATATAGGGCCCTGGTGAGACCACACCTGGAGTTTTGTGTACAGTTTTCGTCTCCTTATAAAGGAAGGATATACTTGCCTAGAGGGAGCGCAACAAAGGTTCACCAGACTGATTCCTGGGATGGGGGGATTGTCCTATGAGGAGAGATTGAGCAGACTAGGCCTATATTCTCTAGAGTTTAGAAGAATGAGAGGTGATCTCATTGAAACATACAAAATTCTTGCAGGGCTTGACAGGGTAGATGCAGGGAAGATGTTTCCTCTGGCTGGGGAGTCTAGAACCAGGGCCGCGATTTCGCCTATCTGGGTGGCTTCAGGCCGGGAGAGTTCGGCGGCAGGGGGCGACCCTGCTGCTGTGTGGATCCCGTCGATAAATCGAATCTTGCCCTAATAGGCCTTGTTAGGCCCGCCATGCGCATTTCCCAGCCCTATTAAAGGGTGCGGGTCAGGTGACGTCACCGGATGATGCAATTATTGCCGGTTTATTTAAAGGGGCCATGGCCCCAGTTACTGTCAGTTGCAAATTGATAGCATTCAGTGCTGTCAGTGTTTGAGTCTCTGCACTGTGAGCTTGCAGCGCCAACAAGCAGCACCTCGCTTCACAGATGAGTCCCTCCATCATCTTGTGGAGGGAGTGAGAGCACGTAGGGAGGTTCTCTTCCCTGCGGGCAACAGGAAGAGGCCGCCCCAGCAGACAAAGGCATTGCGGCTGCAGATATTGCAGGAGGTTACGGGGCTGTCAGTGGTGGTTTGCACCTGGGTGTAGTGCCGCAAGAGTTTCAATGATCTAGTAAGATCAGAAAAAGTGAGTATTACCATCGGGGTTGGGGATCAGACCCCACAATTACCTTGATGCTGCGGTGCGTCTCATCACATTCGCACCACTCTACATTGCCACCCCTACTCCTGCACCACGCTACACTGCCCAACATCCCTTGTACCTTCATCCATCCTTTTAACTGATAATCTACATTTCAGGTCGCCATCTTACTAAGCAGCCCTCACACTGAGCCTCATCATTATGCAATGACAGCAACTAACAACACAAAAAGAGGCAACTTGATATTGCCAACCCAGTCCATCAAATTGTCAGTGTAAAGCTCTATGCCATTCCATTCCTTACACTCATACCAGCACTCTCACGGTACCTTCTCTTCCTTCCCTCCTTGCAGGAAAAGATAGCCCACAATAAGAGGGAGAGGGAGAGAACGGGAGGAGGGCCTCCACAAACCATGTCATATCTGACGAGTGCAGAGGAGGCAGCACTGGAGATTGCTGGAGTGGTGGGCCTTCTGGAAGTGGGGGACCGAGAGAGGGGCTCAGTACAAGAAGATGGTGACAAAATGAATTTCCATACAATTGCATTACTTTCATCATTGCCTCATATGGGGTGTGATGTCAAGACACGATGATTGCTCATCATGTGGATAATGGTATGTGTCTGCAGTAGACATCCTGTCTATCTAACTGATGTCTTCACTCTCCCACAGGTCCATCAAGAGCCCGCCCCAATGTCCAGGAGCAACAGCAAGAAGACTCCTCAGAGGAGCCTCCTGCCTCTGAGGGCACAGTGTCACCTTAGACAACGCAACCCAGCACCAGCGCAGAGTCGCACACCTTGGTGGGTATGTCGCGAGATAGAGTAGTGTTGTCACCTGGTGTCTCACAGATCACAACTGAGCAGCAACAGATGGTGGAAACATTGACAGCAGTGAAGACGCCTCACCGGAGGGCACAGGAGTCTCCTAGCTCTGCTCAGCTGAGCCTCGGGGGCCATCCAGGAAGAGGGCGATCCTGGAGCTGCAGGAACAAGTGCAGGAGGCTCTGACTGGATTTGCGACTGCGGTGGCTGCAAGTGAGCAGAGAATGGAGGAGTCCATCTCCAGCATGAGCAACACCGTGGCACAGTCACTGGCATCTATAGCTTCCTCCATGGATAGGATGGCCACCTGCATGGAGGAGACACGGCGCCAGTCGCATGAGAACATGGTTTCTCTTCAAAATAGATGCTCATCTATGGAGGAGAGATGGGAAAAAATGGAGGAGAAATGGGCTTCTACGGAGGAGAGAAACCAGAGGCTCATAGATATCCTTTGTAAGAGGGATGTCAGTATATACGTGGGCCCTCATGGCCCCACTGATGTGCATCAAGGTGCTCTCCAGCTACTTGCTAGCAGGGAAGTGCGGGTGGCCCATGAGAGGGTTGATGGTGGGAGGGGACATGGAAGTGGGGGCTTCTCTCCAAGCGCTCTGACTTCCACCCCCTTGCCAACCCCTCTGTCAGAGCTCCAGATGCCTCCCCGAACAGTGATGGCCAAGTCTGCCCCTGTGCAGTCACAGGAGGAGCAGACTTTGGTGGAACCATCAGTGGCTCCAAAACCCAGAAGACGACCGCCAAAGGTGTCTAAGCAGTCGCAGCAGGGAAGTGAGCAGGCTGCCTCTACCTCTGCTGAAGCCGCAGGGATAGCACGATGTAGAAGCACCTGGAAAAGAAAGATCCCACACAAATAGTCACAAGGGTAGTCACTCAAGTGTGTCTTTCTTTATCAATGTCATGTTAGTATTCTGTGAAGTGCTGTTAATAAATCATCTAATTGTCATACTTGGAGGTCATTGGAAAATTTGTGTGATGAAATGGAAGTGGCAGAGTGAAGGGTCAGGGCTCATTTCACACCTAGCAATGATGGTGAGAGTCAAAACAAGGGCCGAATCATTGTGTGACTGCTGCATGGTGTTGGTGTTGGGTGATGCAAACCTGCGTACGCGGGTGGCAGCCACATGTATGAGCTGCATGAAGTTATTGAAATCTGCCATTGATAAGGGTATCCCTGGCGTGACGGGCAGCAACGTGCTCGCGTACTGGTCACAATGGGACCACCGGCTCGTCCAGATGTTCCTCATCCTCGTAACCAACCTCATGGTGAGCCTCCTCGTCCTCATCCTCCTCGCCCTCCGATGAGGCTCTGTGCTCAGCGACGTCTTCCTCATCCAGTACTAATCCTCGCTGCTGCGCTATGTTGTGCAGGGCGCAGCAGACGACGACTATTCGCGAGACCCTAGCTGCTCCTGAAGGTCTCCTCCAGATCGGCCGAGGCATCTGAAGTGCATTTTGAGCAAGCCTATTGTCTGCTCGATGCCACTTCTCGTCTTCTGTGGATAGCCCTTGTCTCCAAGCAGCCAGCCACCAAGACTGTTTGGCGATGCGGAGAGCTGAGTGACGGTGGAATGGCACAGGATGTACGAGTCATGGCAGCTGCCAGGGAACTTGGTGCACATATGGATGATAATCTTCCTATGGTTGCAGACCAGCTGAACGTTGAGGGAGTGGAAGCCCTTGCCGTTAACAAATGCTACTGGGTGGTGATGGAGTGCCCTGATGGCCACATGTGTGCAGTCGATGATGCCCTGCACCCGTGGGAAGCCAGCCAGAGTGGCAAAGCCAAGCGCACGTTCATTGGCACTGGCTTCATCAGTGGCAAAATGAATATAATTTGCGGACTTGTTAAAAGAGGGCATCGGTTACCTGTGCGATGCATCTATGTGCGGCCGACTGTGAGATGCCGCAAATGTCTGCTGCAGATGCCTGGAAGGAGCCTGAGGCGAAGAAGTTGAGGGCAAGGGTGACTGACAGCCACTGGTAAGGAGTGTCCACCCCTCCCTCTGGGCTGCAGGTCTTGCTCCAGTAAAGTGCAAATGTCGGCGATGACCTGGCGCGATAGCCTGAGCCTCCTTTGGCACTGCTGTTCTGTCATGTTGAGGAAGCTCATCCTCTGCCTGCATACCCTGTGTTGGGGGTATCGCCTCTGACGCGGTGCAGCCCTGCGCTGATGCCCTCTGCCCTGTGCAGCATCAGGTGGTTGAGGAGAAGGTTGGCACTCTTGTTGTTGTTGCTGCTGCTGCTGCTGGTGTGGCTGGTTCTGCTGCCGCTGCGGCTGATCGTCATCAGATTCGGAGGACCAAGATGACAGAGCATAAACCGTGCCCATTCTAATGATTCATATGACAGGTGAATTCAGATGACAGAAACAATCTATCAAGGGTCAGATATGATGTTGCAAGGAGGTGATAGTGAATAGAGAGTTTACTGCAAACACTTCCCAAATGCATAAAGCTTAAAAATCTGTTCCAAATACTCAAGCATGAAGCTTCTGAGAGTGGAAAGTGACCAGTTGTAAAATGGTAGGTTTTAAACCACTTTTGCAGCTGTCACCTATTGAAAGAAATGGAGAGTTGTTCAGAACCCAACATACTTACCTGATGTGATCCCCGAGCGACAAGAACCTCGTGGAAAACTTGGGAAAATACTTTGTGCCTGCTAAAATGGTGAGTAAATTGGTTTAAACACCCTTTCAACCAGCACAATTGAATGACCTGTCACTTAGTGCCGTGTCTGCAAAGCGCAGGCAGAACCAGCACTAGGGAAACTCACAAGGAGGCGGGTTTAGAGCGGGATACCGCCCAGCGGCAAAATTCAGCCCCAGGGGTCACAGTCTCAGAATAAGGGGTCGGCCATTTAGGACTGAGATGAGGAGAAATTTCTTTACTCAGAGGGTGGTGAATCTTTGGAATTCTCTACCCCAGAGGGCTGTGGAGGCTCAGTGGTTGAGTATATTCAAGACAGAGATCAATAGATTATTGGATATTAAGGGAATCAAGGGATATGGGGATAGTGCAGGAAAGTGGAGTTGAGGTAGAAGATCAGCCATGATCTTATTGAATGGCGGAGCAGGCTCAAGGGGCCAAATGGCCTACTCCTGCTCTTATTTCTTATGTTCTTATGTTCTAGGACCGGATGGGATGCATCCTAGGATGCTGAGGGAAGTAAAGGTGGAAATTGCGGAGGTACTGGCCATAATCTTCCAATCCTCCTTAGATACGGAGGTGGTGCCAGAGGACTGGAGAATTGCAAATGTTACACCCTTGTTCAAAAAAGGGTGTAAGGATAAACCCAGCAACTACAGGCCAGTCAGTTTAACCTCAGTAGTGGGGAAGCTTTTAGAAACAATAATCTGGACAAAATTAACAGTCACTTGGACAAGTGTGGATTAATTAAGGAAAGCCAGCATGGATTTATTAAAGACAAATCGTGTTTAACTAACTTGATAGAGTTTTTTTATGAGGTAACAGAGAGGGTTGATGAGGGCAATGCGCTTGATGTGGTGTACATGGACTTCCAAAAGGCATTTGATAAAGTGTCACATAATAGGCTTGCCAGCAAAGTTGAAGCCCATGGAATAAAAGTGGCAGTATGGATACGAAATTGGCTAAGTGACAGGAAACAGAGAGTAGTGGTGAACGGTTGTTTATCGGAATGGAGGAAGGTACACAGTGGTGTTCCCCAGGTGTCGGTACTAGGACCACTGCTTTTCTTGATACATATTAATGCCTTGGACTTGGGTGTACAGCGCACAATTTCAAAATTTGCAGATGACACAAAACTTGGAAGTATAGTGAACAGTAAGGAGGATAGTAAAAGAGTTCAAGATGACATAGACAGGCTGGTGGAATGGGCGGACACGTGACAGATGAAATTGAATACAGAAAAATGCAAAGTGATACATTTTGGTAGGAAGAACGAGGAGAGGCAATATAAACTAAAGGGTACAATCCTAAAGGTGGGTGCATGAACAGAGGGACCTGGGGGTATATGTGCACAAATCGTTGAAGGTGGCAGGGCAGGTTGAGAAAGTGGTTAAAAAAGCATACGGGATCCTGGGCTTCATAAATCGAGGCATAGAGTACAAAAGCAAGGAAGTTATTGATTAACTTTTATAAAGCATTGGTTTGGCCTCAACTGGAATATTGTGTCTAATTCTGGGCACCGCACTTTAGGAAGGATGTGAAGGCCTTAGAGAGGGTGCAGAAAAGATTAACAAGAATGGTTCCAGTTATGAGGGACTTCAGTTACGTGGATACACTGGAGAAGCTGGGGTTGTTCTCCTTCGAGTAGAGAAGGTTGAGAGGAGATTTGATAGAGGTGTTCAAAATCATGAGGGGTCTAGACAGAGTAGATAAAGAGAAACGGTTCCCATTGGCGGAAGGGTCAAGAACCAGAGGACAGAGATTTAAGGTGATTGGCAGAAGAACCAAAGGTGACATGAGGAAAAACTTTTTTACGCAGCGAGTGGTTAGGATCTGGAATGTACTGCCTGAGAGGGTGGTGGAGGCAGATTCAGTCGTGGTTTTCAAAAGGGAATTGGATAAGTACCTGAAGGAAATTAATTTGCAGGGCTACGGGGAAAGGGCGGGGGAGTGGGACTAGCTGAAGTGCTCTTGCAGAGAGCTGGCACGGACTCAACGGGCCAAATGGCCTCCTTCTGTTCTGTAACCATTCTGTTCTTTATCCAACTTCCTATCCATGCTGCTACATTCACCTTAATACCACACTCCTTTATATTATCAACAAGCCTCCTAAGCAGTACTTTATCAAATACCTTTTCAACATTCATACACACAGCAACCAAGGCATTTGCTTTATCAATACACTCCATTATTTCCTTAAAGAACTCTATTAAGTTTGTCAGACATGATCCTCCTTTTACAAACCTTTGTTGGCTATTCTTAAGTAACTCATGACTTTCTAACTCATTACTAATTAGATTCTATAATCTAGAAACTTACCTACTACTGATGTTAGCCTATCCCAGTATCAGAAGAGTGTATTATGAAGAACAGCTGGGGATGGCTGAGCTTTTCACCTTTGAAAGGAGGTGAGTGAGAGATGATCTTATAGAGGCGTTTAATAGTAAACAGTATGAAAACAATAAGTTCAGAGCATTACTTCAAACTAAACAAGGAGAATAGAACAGGAGAACACAGGCTCAAATTAATAAAAAAACAAATTTAGAATTGGCATCAGGAAATTCTTCATATAAAGTGCAATTAACACATTGAATGGACATCTAGGTGTAGTGGAGATGAAAACACAGGTATCATTTAAGAAACAGTGCTGGAGTAACAATGTGTCTTTCTGGAAAGATAGGTTAATATGAGCTGATTGACCTTCATCCACATCTATCCTGTGATTCTGTGAAGTACCTTTAAGATACAGGGCAGTTCTCGATTTCTGGCTAAAATCCAGCACACAGAAACCCAAGGTTAAAAATGATGTGCTTCCAAAGGTAATTGCCAGTGCACATGCCTTGGCCTATGTGCATGTGCAGTCTATCCGCCTCCTTCCTTACTCAAATTGACATATGTAGCCATTATAGTTGTGCAATCTATACAGGTATGGTCATCAAATATGGTATCTGTGACCTCTATCTCAGTGAATGACCTGAAGCTTGATTCAATCCAGTTCTGCCACATGAATCTGCACTGAAGATTGCTACATTAGAATCGTTTTAGAATTTTACCACCAATGCCAATTAAAGAATTCCACTCCTTTAAGGGATACACCATATATATATACACATATATGTAATATTTTTAAATTTTAACGAAGCAGATTAGAAACATGCTAAATAAAGGCTGAAAGGTAAGAATTACATTTTTAGATTCTTTAGATAAGAAGCCATTTCAGGCAGTATTCTGTTAGTAATGCTGCTTTAACAGAAATACAACAAATCTTCAGTGCAATTGATTGTGAACCACAACTGATCTTGGAAGTCCCACCCCACTCGGCTCTGATTTGTAGGAGGGCTGATTGCTATAATTTATAGAAGGGCTCTACAATCTCTGTGGTTGCTTTCACTGTCTGTTAGCATTTGTCTGTACAGTTCCGGTTGCAGGCTGGTTTGGATTGTTCTACAGCAGCAGAGTCAGGGTTTTTCCACCAATACTGTGTCTGCGATGGGTTCAGAGAAACATTGTTTTTCTACCTTTTTCTTTTATACACCTTCTTCCTTTTGCTTCAAATTATATCTTTCCGTCTTGGTGGTGTTTGTTTTGAGAGCCTGGTAAGTGTCTGGTCAAAGATGTATTGCAATTGCGCCTGACAAAGGGAGCTTGCCTTTTTTGCTTAGTACACCAATTGAATCTTGTAAATGCATGCAGCAGTGTCCTTGAAAGCTGTTTCAGGATAATTGCTGTAATATTTTCAATATTACATTTATATTTAGCCTCAACATGTAAATTGATTCAAAACTGAATTGGTCGTCTATTCTGTGATGTTTATATTCATTTAAATTATCAAAATATGGTGCTAAAATACTCAGTATACCATACTGTAATACATACTAATGTAATAATTATAGACTGTCATCTATTAATTAGCCTAACATATGTTTTAACTTTCACTCATCTGATGGATAAGTACTACCATTATTTGATAAATTTTAATCTTGATAAACAGATACTGTGTTACTTGATACTGTGTATTTTTAATTTAATCTGGATTCTTGAATTGTTTTTGAAATTAACTATAAATAATTTATCAGAATAGCAATTTTGTGGATCTTATTTCCACTGCAGTGGTTGATGCAGGTGTTTAAAGTTTGCTCTACTGGATAACATTTACTCCAATGCTTACAAATGATATTTGCATGCCACGGTGTTAACATGTCCACACTGTGCTAGTTTCAGGAGTGTCTTACATTTTAAATTCCTGGAATTATAGTTTGTAATTTAGTCAGGTTAAGAAATATGTAAATACTTTGAATCATTTGCAGAGGTATTGTGCATTGTTGGAGTATGTCAGGTGGTGCCTCGTCTCTGTTGAAGTGAGCAGCCATCCTGAAAGTTAATTTATTGAAATTAATATCTACTCAAACGTACAAAAGTCTTGTTTATAACTTGTATCCACCACAGTCCAGGCATTACACTTCAAACTCTCACGCTTTGTTACAAATGCAAACCATTTTCTTAAAAAAAAGAGAAAAAAGAAAAAAAGGCAGCAAGTTCCTGTCAAAATTTGCATGTAGCTACAATTACCCTCTAATTAACCTCAGGAGTTTAGAAGCAGTTGCAATTACAGGCATTTGCCTATTTAACATAGAAACATAGAAACATAGAAGATAGGAGCAGGAGTAGGCCATTCGGCCCCTCGAGCCTGCTCCGCCATTCGATGAGATCATGGCTGATCATCCAAACTCAGTACCCTGTACCTGCCTTCTCCCCATATCCCTTGATACCTTTAGCTTTAAGAAATATATCTAACTCATTCTTGAATGTATTTAATGACTTGGCCTCTACTACCTTCTGTGGTAGAGAATTCCACAGGTTCACCACTCTCTGGGTGAAGAAATTCTTCCTCATTTCTGTCCTAAATGGCTTACCCCTTATCCTTAGATTATGACCCCTGGTTCTGGACTCTCCGACCATTGGGAACATTCTTCCTGCATCTAGTTTGTCCAGACCTGTCAGAATTTTATATATTTCGATGAGATCCCCTCTCATTCTTCTATACTCCAGCGAGTATAAGCCCAATCGACCCAATCTCTCCTCATATGTCATTCCTGTCATCCCAGGTATCAGCCTTGTGAATCTTCGCTGAACTCCTTCCATGGCAAGAACATCCTTCCTCAGATAAGGCGACCAAAACTGCACACAGTACTCAAGGTGTGGTCTCACCAAGGCCCTGTACAACTGCAGCAGGACATCCCTGTTCCTATACTCAAACCCTTTCGCTATGAAGGCCAACATACCATTTGCCTTCTTCACCGCCTGCTGCACCTGCATGCTTACCTTCAGCGACTGGTGCACAAGGACACCCAGGTCTCGTTGCACTTCCCCTTCTCCCAATCTATTGCCATTCAGATAATAGTCTGCCTTTCTGTTTTTGACACCAAAGTGGATAACCTCACATTTATCCACGTTATATTGCATCTGCCACGCTTCTGCCCACTCACCCAACCTGTCCAAATCATCCTGGAGTTTCTCGGTACCCTCCTCGCAGCACACACACCAACCCAGCTTTGTGTCATCTGCAAACTTGGAGATATTACATTTAGTTCCCTTATCTAGATCATTAATGTATATTGTGAATAGCTGGGATCCAAGGACCGATCCCTGCGATACCCCACTAGTCACTGCCTGCCACTTGGAAAAAGACCCATTAATTCCTACTCTCTGCTTTCTGTCCGCCAACCAGTTCTCTATCCAAGTCAATACCTTGCCCCCAATCCCATGTGCCTTAAATTTACACGCTAATCTCTTATGCGGGACCTTATCGAAAGCCTTTTGAAAGTCCAAATACACCACATCTACTGGTTCTCCCTTATCTATTTTCCCAGTTACATCGTCAACAAATTCCAGTAGATTAGTCAAGACCACTTATCCACAGGAACTACCTAAACCAGACATTTCACAACATCAGCATCCTATTTGACCCCAAGGTGAGATTCTGTGCCCATATCCTTTCCATCACAAAAGCTACCTACTCCCACCTCCATAACATCCCTTGCCTCTGACACTACCTCAGCCCATCTACTGCTGATGCCCTTATCCATGCCTTTGTCACCTCCACACTTGACAATTCCAATGTTCTCCTGGCTGGCCTCCCATCCTTCACCCTCTGTAAACTTCAGCTCATCTAAAACGCGGCCTCCTGTATCCTATCCTGCACCAAGTCCCAGTTGCCGATCACTCGGTCCTTGCTGAGCTGCATTGGCTTTGGGTCCCCCAACACCTGAAATTTAAAATTCTGATCCTTCTGTTTAAGTCCCTTCATAGCCTCATCCATCCCTATTTCTGTACCTTTTCCACCAATACATCCCCACCCCCCAAACTCTCCACTCTTCTGACTCCGGCCGCTTGTGCATTTTAATTCCCTTAACTTTACCATTGACAAGTGTGCCTTCAGCTGACTAGGGAATTCCCTCCCTGAACTCCTCCACCTCTGCAGCCTCCTCTCCTCCTTTAAGACACTCCTTAAAACCTACCTCTTTGACCAAACTTTGGTCACGCCTCCTAATGTCTCCTTCTGTGGCCCAGTGTCCATTTTCTGATTACCCCTCTGTGAAGCATCTTGGGACATTTTTCAACATTAAAGGCGCCATATAAGTGCAAACTGTTATAAAGGGAGAGGCCTGGTTACACACCATCTCACGCCATCTTAGCAGCTAAACATAAGTTGCAGACTGCAGGGGAGAGAAATTCAACTTGCGCAGAAAACAGGCGGAAAATGGGCATAGCGGCTGATACGTGTGCCCAACGACGTCAACGAGACAAAATTAGGGCTCGTGCCTCATTTGATTATGATTGGCAAGCTACCAGCGCTAGTCTCGTTGTTTGTTGGCAGCTCACTGATTGGTGGGGTGGGGAATTGCACGGAAGTGATTGATGCCATTTAAAGGAGGTGCACTTTGACGTTTTTGAATCATAGCTCTCAGTCATTTCTGCAAAGTGAAGATGACAGCTAGGAGAAGTTCTCCCAGCAGCTGCAGGTCTCTGCACTCTGATTTGCTGCTCTTCCTCCAAGTGATCCTCTAGCCCCAGTGCTCTCAGTGAAGCCAAATAACTCTCCACAATTTTTGAACTCAGTTATAGCAGCCAACACAGCCAGAAATAGGCTTAAAAGTCTACAAGGTGTCTAAAGCAATTAACGAGAGACTTACCTGAATGCAGCTGAGGATCCCTTTAAATAACATTGTTGTTGCCTTTTTCCAGACTGTTGCTGTCAAGGATTTGTGGGAGAGTTTTAGAATGAACAAATACAATGCTCGTAAAGTTCAGATTGGCAGAAGGGTCTTTTTTTATTCGTTCCTGGGATGCGGGCGTCGCCGGCAAGGCTAGCATTTATTGCCCATCCCTAATTGCACTTGAGAAGATGATGGTGAACCGCTTACTTGAACTGCTACAGTCGGTGTGGTGAAGGTACTCCCACAGTGCTGTTAGGGAGGGAGTTCCAGGAATTTGACTCAACGACGATGAAGGAACGGCAATATATTTTCTAGTCAGGATGGTGTGTGACTTGGAGGGGAACTTGGAGGTGATGGTGTTCTAATGCGCCTGCTGCTCTTGTCCTTCTAGGTGGTAGAGGTTGCAGGTTAGGGAGGTGCTGTCAAAGAAGCCTTGGCGAGATGCTGCAATGCATCTTGTAGATGGTACACACTGCAGCCACGGTGCACCAGTGGTGGAGGGAGTGACTATTTAAGGTGGTGGATGGGGTGCCAATCAAGCGGGCTGTTTTGTCCTGGATGGTGTCGAGCTTCATGAGTGTTGTTGGAGCTGTACTCATCCAGGCAAGTGGCGAGTATTCCATCAGCCTACTGACTTGTGCCTTGTAGATGGTGGAAAAGCTTTGGGGAGTCAGGAGGTGAGACACTTGCTGCAGAATACCCAGCCTCTGACCTGCTCTTGTTGCCACAGTATTTATGTGGCTGGTCCAGTTAAGTTTCTGGTTAATGGTGACCCCCAGGATGTTGATGGTGGGGGATTCGGCGATAGTAATGCCATTGAATGTCAAGGGGCAGTGGTTATTCTCACTTGTTGGAGGTGGTCATTGCCTGGCACTTGTGTGGCATGAATGTTACTTGCCACTTATCAGCCCAAGCCTGAATGTCGTCCATGTCTTGTTGCATGCGGGCATGGACTGCTTCATTATCTGAGGAGTTGCGAATGGAACTCAACACTGTGCAATCACCAGTGAACATCCCCACTTCTGACCTTATGATGGAGGGAAGGTCATTGATGAAGCAGCTGAAGATGGTTGGGCCTAGGACACTGCCCTGAGGGACTCCTGCAGCAATGTCCTGGCTGAGATGATTGGCCTCCAACAACCACAAACATCTTCCTTTGTGCTAGGTATGACTCCAGCCAGTGAAGAGATTTCCCCCTGATTCCCATTGATTTCAATTTTACTAGGGCTCCTCGATGCCACACTCGGTCAAATGCTGCCTTGCTGTCAAGGGCAATCACTCTCACCTTACCTCTGGAATTCAGCTCTTTTGTCCATGTTTGGACCAAGGCTGTAAGGAGGTCTGGAGCCGAGTGGTCCTGGCAGAACCCAAACTGAGCATCGATGAGCAGGTTATTGGTGAGTAAGTGCCGCTTGATAGCACTGTCAATGACACCTTCAATCATTTTGCTGATTATTAAGAGTAAACTGATGGGGCGATAATTGGCTGGATTGGATTTGTCCTGCTTTTTGTGGAAATTACATACCTGGGCATTTATTCCACATTGTCGGGTAGATGCCAGTGTTGTAGCTGTACGAGAACATCTTGGCTAGAGGCGCGGCTAGTACTGGAGCACATGTCTCCAGCACAACAGCCGGGATGTTGTTGGGGCCCATAGCCTTTGCTGTATCCACAGCCCTCTGGCGTAGAGAATTCCAAAGATTCACCACCCTCTAAGTGAAGAAATTTCTCCTCATCTCAGTCCTAAATGGCCGACCCCTTATTCTGAGACTGTGACCCCTGGTTCTATACTCCCCAGCCAGGGGAAACATCATCCCTGCATCTACCCTGTCAAACCCTGTAAGAATTTTGTATGTTTCAATGAGATCACCTCTCTTCCCGTTCATTGTTTAATGGTCCATCACCATTCATGACTGGATGTGGCAGGACTTCAGAGTTTTGATCTGATCCGCTGATTGTGGGATTGCTTAGCTCTGCCTATAGCATGCTGCTTTCACTGTTTAGCATGCATGTAGTCCTGTGTTACAGCTTCCCTAGGCTGGCACCTCATTTTTAGGTATGCCTGGTGCTGCTCCTGGCATGCTCTTCTGCACTCCTCATTGAGCCAGAATTAGTCCCCTGGCTTGATGTTAATGTTAAAGTGAGGGATATGCCAGGCCATGAGGTTACAGACTGTCGTGGAATACAATTCTGCTGCTGCTGATGGCCCAGAGCGCCTCATGGATGCCCAGTTTTGAGGTACTAGATCTGTTCTGAATCTATTCCATTTAGCACGGTGTTAGTGCCACACAACACGATGGAGGGTGTCCTCAGTGTGAAGATGGGACTTCGTCTCCGCAAGGACTGTGCGGTGGTCACTGCTACCAATGCTGTCATGGACAGATGCATCTGCGACAGGTAGATTGGTGAGGACGAGGTCAAGTGGGTTTTTTCCCTCGTGTTGGTTCTCTCACCACCTGTCCCAGGCCCAGTCTGGCAGCTACGTCCTTGAGCATTTATCCAGCTCGGTCTGCAGTGGTGCTACCGAGCCACTCTTGGTGATGGACATTGAAGTCCCCCACCCAGAGTACATTCTGTGCCCTTGCTATCCTCAGTGCTTCTTCGAAGTGGTGTTCAACATGGAGGATTACTGATTCAACAGCTGAGGGAGGGCGGTAGGTGGTAAACAGCAGGAGGTTTCCTTGCCCATGCTTGACCTGAAGCCATGAGACATGAGGTAATAGATCGCTGCCACTATTTCCTATTAACTCAAATGGGGGAATGACGATTCCCTGAGCACAACAAAAAGGAAAATCTACTTTATTTTAATATGCTGTTAACCGAGAGATATTCTAATACCCTTAAGATTACTAAAGTTATGTACAGCACAGACATTTAAACCGTTTGGCCTATGCTCTCTCCGGTTAATAATTTGGCAGATCTGTGGTGGGCAGAAGCAGAAAGCTACTTGGACATGTGTTCTGCTGTGTGAAGGCCATTTCCATGGGTAAAATCTACCCATTCCATATAGTGTTAACTACATGCTAATGAGGTAAACACAGCCTCTTCCTCGTTTCCCACCATTTGCACTCTTCGAACACAACATGCAGGCATCGCTTGTTAGGCCCTACCATCCAGCATACAGATTTCAGCACAATGGGCCTCTTGGAAATAATTGAAAAGCTCTGCACAAGCCCTACTGTCAAACAGAAAAACTCGTGGACAAGAAAAGCATTTCTTGCTAGTTGCCTCTTTATCCCACAGGGGCATCACAACAGAGCTTGAGCCTGACTTACCTGATGTCCCACATGTACACTTCTGATAAAGATCATTTGATTAGCAATCAGGAGCAAGAACCCTACACCATTTTTTCCTTCCTACTGTTGCCCTGGTAAAATTCGTAGCAGGTAAATTCTTTGTAGCTAAATTGGCCTTTCTTTCCAGGAATTGCAGCGATGTTGCTGTTAATGGGTCCAATCATGGAGAATAAATATTCCAGGCTATAAGATCTTTAGAAAGAACATGGAAATTGGAAAAGGAGGAGGAGTAGCAGTATTACTAAAAGACACATTACAGCCGGTGCTATCCAATTTCACTCCCATTTTATTTTTGAATCGACAAGGGAAAAAGGCCATACTAGACTTAGTGATGAGTAACGAACCACAATCAGTTAACAATCTGACTGTTAGGGAACATCTTGTGAATAGTGACCATAATTAGTGACCATAATATGATTCAATGTGATATTGGGTTTGAAAGGGAAAAGTGAGAGTCACAAACCAAACTTTTAAAGTTAAGTAAGGCAAACTTCAAAAGGATGAGAAATGAATTGGCCACAATAAACTGGGCTGAGCTGTTAATGGTTAAATCTACAGACAAACAGTAAGAATTATTCAAGGAAGCATTTGGTAGAATACAAAACCAGTACCTCTAAAATGCAAAACCTCAACTTCTGCAGATAAGAAACCACGGTCAGCGAATGAGGTGAGAGAAAAGCTTAAAAAAAAGGCTTTCACAAATGCAGGAAAAAGTGAAAATCCAGCAGGCTGGGAACACTATAAAAACACAATGAGAGCAAATAAAGTAATAAGAAGCGCATAAAAGGAGTATAAACAAATGGTTAAAACAGATATCAAAGCTAACAATAGAAGAACACTGATGGGTATAGGAACATAGGAACAGGAGCAGGCCATTCAGCCCCTCGAGCCTGTTCCGCCATTCAATGAGATCATGGCTGATCTGCACCCTAACTCCATATACCTGCCTTTGCCCCATATCCCTTAATACCTTTGATTAACAAAAATCTATCAATCTCAAATTTAAATTTAACGATTGATCTAGCATCAATTGCTATTTGCGGAAGAGAGTTCCAAACTTCTACCACCCTTTGTGTGTAGAAGTGTTTCCTAATTTCACTCCTGAAAGGTCTGGCTCAAATTTTTAGACTATGCCCCCTAGTCCTAGAATCCCCAACCAGCGGAAATAGTTTCTCTCTATCTACCCTATCTGTTCCCCTTAATATCTTGAAAACTTCAATCAAATCACCCCTTAACATTCTGAATTCTAGGGAATACAACGCTAATTTGTGTAATCTCTCGCTGTAATTTAACCCTTGGAGTTCGGGTATCATTCTGGTAAACCTACGCTGCACTCCCTCCAAGGCCAATATATCCTTCCTAAGGTGTGGTGCCCAGAACTGCTCACAGTACTCCAGGTGTGGTCTAACCAGGGCTTTGTACAGCTGCAGCATAACTTCTACCCCCTTGTATTCTAGTCCTCTAGATATAAAGGCCAGCATTCCATTAGCCTTTTTGATTATTTTCTGTACCTGTTCATGACATTTTAATGATCTATGTACCTGGACCCCCAAGTCTCTTTGGACCTCCACTGTTTTTAGCTTTTCACCATTTAGAAAGTACCCTGCTCTATCCTTTTTAGGCCCACATTGAAATCCATTTGCCACAGTTTTGCCCATTCACTTAATCTATCACTATTCCTTTGTAATTTTATGCTTTCATCTACACTGTCTACAAAGCCGCCTATCTTTGTGTCATCGGGAAATTTGGATATATGGCTTTCCAACCCATCATCTAAGTTGTTAATAAATACGGTGAATAGTTGAGGCCCCAACACAGATCCCTGCGGAACACCACTAGTCACATCATCTGCCAATTAGAGTACCTGTTCATTATCCCTACTCTCTGTCTCCTGCCGCTCAGCCAATTTCCTAACCAGGTCAATAATTTACCGTCAAATCCATGGGCTTCAACCTTGGTTAACAGTCTCTTATGAGAGACTTTATCAAATGCCTTCTGGAAGTCCATATTGGAAGTCCATATAAATAACATCCATAGACATTTCACTGTCCACTACTTCAGTCACCTCTTCAAAAAATTCAATCAGGTTTGTCAGGCATGACCTACCTTTCACAAATCCATGCTGGCTCTCTCCGATCAGCTGAAAATTTTCAAGGTGTTCAGTCATCCTATCCTTAATTATAGACTCTAGTAATTTCCCGACAACAGAGGCTAACTGGTCTATAATTCCCTGGTTTCCCTCTCACCATTTTTAAATAGCGGAGTGACATGTGCAATTTTCCAATCTAAAGGACCAGTTCCTGAATCGAGAGAACTTTGAAAGATTATAGTTAGGGCATCTGCAATGTGCTCACCTACTTCCTTTAAAACCCTGGGATGGAAACCATCTGGTCCTGGGGATTTTTCACTCTTTCATGTCATTATTTTCTTCATTACTGTTATTTTGCTTACATTAATTTTGTTGAGTCTCTGTCCCTGATTCAATATTAGTTTCCTTGGGATTTCCAGCATGCTAGTCTCCTCCTCTACTGTAAGTACTGGCGCAAAGTAATTATTCAACATGTCTGCCATTTCTTTATTATCATTGACAATACCACCGATATCCATTTTCAAGGGGCCAACATTGCTCCTGACTACCCTTTTTCGTAATATAATTGTACAAATTCTTTGCATTGATTTTGATGTCCTTTGCAAGTTTCTTTTCATACTCCTTTTTGTAGCTCTTACTATCTGTTTTGTGACCCTTTGCTGTTTTTTGTATTTTTCCCATTCACCAGGATGTGTGCTATTTTTTGCATTTTTGTATGCTTTTTCTTTTAGTTTTATGCTGTCCTTTACCTCTTTAGTCGTCCATGGCTGTTTTTTTTGGCAAGTAGAGTTCTTGCCCCTCAGGGGTATAAACTGGTTCCGTATTAGATTAAATTCTTATTTGAAAACTTTCCACTGATTTTCTGTCATTTTACCCATTAACAGGTTTGCCCAGTTTACTATGGACAGTCGCTGTTTCATTGCATTGAAGTCGGCCTTACCTAAATCTAGAATCATAGTAGCTCTTTCGCGTTTCTCCCTTTCAAACACTATGTTGAATTGGATCATGTTATGATCGCTATTAGATAAATGTTCATGCACAGTTAGGCTGTTAACTAAATCTGGTTTATTACTCATTACTAAATCTAATATGGCATGCCCCCTTTTTGTTTATTTAAAAGCTTGTGCTGAAACAAGTTGCTTCCAGACATGGGTGGCCTGGTAGGGCTTCCTCTGGGAATTGAGCTTGACTGGGAGAATGAAGAGAGGCCACGCAGAGCAGGACAAGCTGCTAGAAGAGGGAGGTGGAGGGGAAGAGGGGCTCTCAGCAGGAGGCCATATCTGCCGAGAGTCTTCAGGAAGCGATTTTCTTACCTCAACTTCAGCGAAGACCAATACTTGAAATGTCTTAGATTCACAAAGAGGTCGTGACTGAAATCTGCCAACTACTGCAGCCACAACTGCAACCTCAGAGCAGGGCAAGGACCTCATTGCGTGTTGCTGAAGGTGACCGTGGCTCTTAACTTTCATGCATCTGGCTCCTTCCAGGCTGCTGCTGGAGATATAAGCAACATCTCGCAGCTTGCAGTGCACTGCTGCATAAGGGAGGTCACTGACTCTCTATACACAGAGAAACTGTTTCGTCTCATTCCCTCTTGCCAGAGACAAGCAGGCGGAGCAAGTACAAGTATTTGCACTGATTGTAGGTTTCCCCATGGTGCAGGATGCCATTGAATGCATGCATATTGCCTTGCATGTACCTTATATGAACTCGGCCATTTTCATGAACCAAAAAGGATTTCACTCCCTCAATGTGCAGCTGGTGTGTGACCACAGGCAGCGCATCATGCAGGTGAATGCCTGTTATCCTGATAGCAGTCACAACTCCTTCATTCTGCACCAGTCCTCCGTGCCACCTCTATTTGACCCACCAGGGCAAGTCAAAGGCTGGCTACTGCTCGACAAGGGTTATCCACTCAAGACATGGCTCATGACTCGGGTCTGGATCCAACGCACATGTGCACAGCAGGCCTACAATGAGACCCATGCTGCCACAAGGAACATTATAGAGCACACCATCAGCGCTGCCTGGACCACTCTCGAGAGGAGTACTCAGCTGAGAAGTATCAAGATTTGTGGTAGTATGCTGCATGCTGCATAACCTGGCCATTTTGTGGGAACAGCCCTTGCCACCACTTATCAGGCGAGAAGCGGAGGAACAGCAACACAAGGAAGAGGAGGAGGAGGAATTGGAGGAAGTGGAGGAAGAGGAGGAGGAGGAAGTGCAACAGGAAATGGCGGAACACGAAGAGGAAAGGAGGCTACAACGTAGACAGCACCTTTCTGCCTGGGTTCTACGTGATCAAATAATTCAACAGTGATACCCGTAATCTGAACCACACTCCATTCACCAACAGTCCCACACTCCTTACATTTCCTCTATCACTGACCATCACATCGTCCTCTTTCCGACAACACAAAAATAAAAGCCACCAGAAAATGCACATTCCAATCCAATTTTATAAATTCAATCATTACATAATTCATACAAAAATAAACTATTCACTGCAGCAGTCTGGGCTGGCTGGCTGATAAGCAACAGCAAGGGCACTGGCGGAGTGGCAGGGGTGGGAGCAGGAATGCTGCCATCCTGAGAGAGGATAACAGGTTCATGCTTCATGGAGCCACTGCCACTCTCCCTGGGCGGTGCCTCAGCAATCCTACTGATCTGTTGGAGAACAGATTGATGGACTATTGTGATGCCCTGGAAGTCCTTTTGAACAGTGGTATCCTGAGCCACGATGGCAGCAGCCTGAGTTTTCAAGGCAACACTCAGAACTTGATGGAAGCTGTTTGTACTGCAATAGAAGCTGTGTCATCAGAGGCTGCATCATGGTGAGTTCCACAGGTGTGCTGATGTAGGTGACCACCCATTCCACTTTCTCTAAACAGATCCAAATCCATTGATAAATTACGAACATTCAATCAATTCTCAATTGACTGCAGCAATTCCATAATATTCGATCTTGTAGAGAAGCTTCTTGTGAGGCCTTTTTAAAGTTTTTCTGAAAGTCCAAGTAGACAATGTCTATTGGGTTACCCTTATCCACTAGCCTGGTGACTTCTTCAAAAGATGGAATCAAATTTGTAAGACACAAGCCTCTTTTCCAGAGTTATGTTGGGTCTCTTCACTTAAGAACATAAGAACATAAGAAATAGGAGCAGCAGCAGGCCATTCGGTCCTTTGAGCCTGTTCCACCATTCAATGAGATCATGGCTGATCTTCTGCCTCAACTCTATTCACCGGCCCTATCGCCATATCCCTTGATGCCCTTACTAGTCAGAAATCTATCGACTTCTGTTTTGAATATACCCAGTGACTGAGCCTCCACAGGCCTCTGGGGTAGAGAATTCCAAAGATTCACCACCCTCTGTGTGAAGAAATTTCTTCTCATCTCAGTCCTGAATGGCCTACCCTTTATCCTGAGGCTGTGGCCCCTGGTTCTACACTCCCCAGCCAAGGGAAACATTCTCCCAGCATCCACCCTATCAAGCCCTGTAATAATTTTGTATGCTTCAATGAGATCCCCTCTCATTCTTCTGAATTCAAGAGAATACAGGCCTAGTTTACTCAATCTCTTCTCATACGACAGTCCCGCCATCCCAGGAATCAATCTCGTGAACCTTCGTTGCACTCCCTCTATGGCAAGTATATCCTTCCTTAGATAAGGAGACCAAAATTGTACACAGTACTCCAGGTGTGGTCTCAACAAGGCCCTATATAATTGGAGTAAGACTTCTTTACTCCTGTATTCAAATCCTCTTGTAATGAAGGCGAGCATACCATTTACCTTCCTAATGGCTTGCTGCACCTGCACATTCACTTTCAGTCACTCATGCACAAGGATACCCAGATCCCTTTCAGCATCTGCATTCCCCAATCTTTCACCATTTAGGAAATACTCTGCCTTTCTGTTTTTTCTACCAAAGTGGATAACTAAACATTTATCCATCTGCCATGTTCTCGCCCACTCACTGAGCCTATCGAGATCCCCTTGATGCCTCTTCACATCCTCTTCACAACTGCCACTGCCACCTAGCTTTGTATCATCAGCAAATTTGGAAATGTTACATTTAGTCCCCTCATCCAAATCATTGATATAGATTGTGAATAGCTGGGGCCCAAGCACCGATCCTTGCGGTACCCCACTAGTCACAGCCTGCCATCCTGAAAAAGACCCATTTATCCCTACTCTTTGTTTTCTGTCTGTTAACCAATTCTCAATCCATGCTAGTATATTACCCCCAATTCCATGTGCCCTAATTTTGTTCACCAACCTCTTGTGTGGGACCTTATCAAAGGCCTTCTGAAAATCCAAATACAGGTACACCACATCTACTGGTTCCCCTTTGTCTACTCCACTAGTTACATCCTCAAAGAACTCCAATAGGTTTTTCAAACAGGACTGCCCTTTCATAAATCCATGTTGACTCTGCCCAATCTTACTATTAGTTTCTAAGTGCCCAGTTATTGCATCCTTTATAATAGATTCCAGCATTTTCCCAACTACTGATGTGAGGCTAACAGGTCTGTAATTCCCCGTTTTCTCTCTCCCTCCTTTCTTAAATAGCTTGGTTACATTTGCTATCCTCCAATCTGCAGGAACCGTTCCAGAATCTATAGAATTTTGGAAGATGACAACCAATGTGCCCATTATCCTAATGGCCACCTCTTTCAAAACCCTAGGATGTAGGTCATCCGGTCCTTGAGATTTATCAACTTTTTGTCTCATTAATTTTGCTTCTCTTCTGGTCATATAGGGTATCTCTAATGATACCTTTTGAGCATCTCACCTATTGCTGAAGTCAAGCTATTGCATCTATAATCACCTGCGTCTGCCTCATCGCCTTTTTAAAGATTTGAACTGCGTTGGGATTCTTACAATCTGAGGGAACAGTCCCTGACTCTAGCAAGCTATTAAAGAAACGGGCAAGAGGCTCACATTGTACCTTTCCCATTTCCTTAAGAATCCTTGAGTGGATATCATTTGGACCGGCAGCTCGATCAGGTGTCATATTTGACCCTGAAATGAGCTTCCGACCACATATCCGCGACATAACTAAGACCGCCTATTTCCACCTCCGTAACATCACCCGTCTCCGCCCCACCTCAGCTCATCCACTATTGAAACCCTCCTCCATGCCTTTTTTACCTCTAGACTTGACTATTCCAATACCATCCTGGCTGGCCTCCCACGTTCTACCCTCCGTAAACTTGTGGTCATCCCAAACTCTGCTGCCCGTGTCCTAACTCGCACCAAGTCCCATTCACCCATCACCCCTGTGCTCGCTGACCTACATTGGCTCTCGGTTAAGCAACGCCTCAATTTTAAAATTCTCATCCTTGTTTTCAAATGCCTCCATGGCCTCGCCCCTCCCTATCTCTGTAATCTCCTCCAGCCCCACAACCCCTCGTGATATCTGCACTCCTCTAATTCTGCCCTCTTGAGCATCCTTGATTATAATCATTCCGCCATTGGTGGCCGTGCCTTCTGTTGTCTAGAACCTAAGCTCTGGAATTCCCTGCTTAAACCTCTCCGCCTCTTTACCTCTTTTTCCTCCTTTAAGACACTCCTTAAAACCTACCTCTTTGACCAAGCTTTTGGTCACCTGCCCTAATTTCTCCTTATGTGGCTCGGTGTCAAATTTTTTGTCTTATTATACTCCTGTGAAGTGCCTTCGGCCGTTTTACTACATTAAAGTCGCTATATAAATACAAGTTGTTGTTGATCTATTTTAAGGTTCTTATCTATCTAAGATCTATCTATTCTATCGAAGACAATAGCCTCATCTATTTTAATATTAACAATTTTACTGTTAACAGCACCACTTAATGTTGTCAGTTGTCTTCAAGAGTAAACGCCGATGGATAGTACTCATTTAGTATTTTTTCCATGCATAGAAAGTGCTTTCTAACCTGTCCTTGAGTATCATTCAATGGCCCAATACAGTCTTCGATGGTCCTCTGACTCTGAACATAGATGAAAATGCTTTTGCCATTACTACCAAAGTTGTCCACTGTCCTCTTTTCCATGAACCTTTTAGCTGATCTAATAGCAGACTTAGTTTTGCTTAACTGTTCATGCTACTTGTCTTTGTTTTGCTGGATATTACTTGACATTTCTAAAAACATTTTTGTTTACGTCTTACTTGTCTTTGAACAAGACCAGTCAGCCACCTTGGGTTCTTCTTACCACACACCCTTCTTTTGCCTTTGTGAACATACATGGCTTCTATGCATTGAAATTCACTCTGTAAAAACTTGCCATTTATATTTTGCATTGGTTTTGACCCCACCCAGTAGGGTTGACCAATCGACCTGTATTTTATTAAAGTTAGCCCTTTTGAAATCTGGAATTAATTGTAGATTTTCAGTACTTTTGACTCTACCAGCTAATTGAAACTTTACAATATTATGGTCAGTGTTTCCCAGGTGTTCTCCCACCTGGGAAACTCTGATACCAAGTTAGGCTCGCTACTAAATGCTAGATCTAATGTATAAATACCCCTGGTTTCCTCTTTAACATGCTGAGTTAGGACGCAGTCTTGTATTATTTCAACAAATCTTTCAGCAGTACTTCCCACCACATCAGATGGCACATCATTGTACTACTGAATTCCTGGAAAACTAAAGTCACCCAATTTTAATAGCTGGTCATCATTAACATGCTGCTTGCCAACTTCCTGACCAAAATGGCTGGGAAGTTGGTAGGAGCCTTGTTAAATTTTTACCCAGTGCCTTCATCCAGCATTGAAGAACATTCAAACCGTTCAGACAACTTTTATATCAATGACATTCTGAAGCTGCTAAAAAAAACAGACTGCAGACAATAGTGCCAAATGTGATAAAAACGATTATTTTAATGCTAAACATCATGGGGTAGAAATTGGTCCTTGTTGCACCCATTCTCCAGGGGGAAAACAAAGGCAAAAAAAGCAAATTTGAGGTTCAGTGTCCTATACCCGATTTTTGCCTGCGAAAAAGGGTGGGTACCATATTGGTAAAGGTGGCTGTACAGGCGTCCCAGGTGGCCACCTAAAACAGGCATTGTGTCCCTTAGATATGTAAATGAGGGGCTTAATGCCTGTTGTAGGCCCCATTTCAGAAATTGGCTTGAATTGAGCAGAATAGCAGAATAGGAATAGCTTCGCCCGAGATTCCTAAGCAGCCGCCGCTGCCACCAGCAGCAAGGTTGCAAACAATATTAAAAATGGAAACATTCCTGTGGAGCCAGGAGTATTATGAGTGCTCCCGAAACTCAACAGTTCTCGCGATCGGCCCCCATCCCAAGACTTGCCTTTGGACCACTGCCGGCGAGACAAGTGGCTTGATATTCTTCTTGGAGGTATTACAGGCACTGGTAGCTTGTGCAAAAAATGTTACTTAGGCCCGAGGACCAATTTAGTGCAGGCTTCGGGCCTCCCAGTTGGAATGCACGTTGTTGGCATGCTGCTGGTCGTGAACCTAAAAATGGGCCATAACCAACTTCCACCCCCATAAGCGCCTTCAAATCATTTGTCACCCAGTTTCCTAACTCTACTATTCCTATAGGGTTCTCCCCTAATGGCCTGAGCAGAGCTGGTAGAAGGCTGCTGTTCCTCATGTGGGGACCCTTGAGATGCTCATGGACGGTGACTTCTGTGTTGCCTGCCCGGTGCCAGGGTTAAGGACATCTCCTCTGGGCTGGAAAGAAACTTGCAGTGGGAGGGGGTGGATCCAGTTGTCGTGGTCCATGTTGGTACAAACGACGTAGATAGGACAAGGAAGCCGGTTCTGTTAAAGGAGTATGAGCAGCTAGGGGTCAAATTAAAAAACAGAACCTCAAGGGTAATAATCTCTGGATTATTACCTGAGCCACGAATGAATTTGGCTAGGACAAATACAATTAGAGAGTTAAATGAGTGGCTCAAAGACTGGTGTGAGAGAAATGGGTTTTGCTTCCTGGGACACTGGCACCAGTACTGGGGCAGGAGGGAGCTGTTCCGTTGGGACGGGCTTCACTTGGCCAGTGCTGGGACTAGAGTCCTGGCGGATCATATAACTAGGGCTGTAGAGAGGGCTTTAAACTAACTAGTGGGGGGGGAGGTTCCTAGAGAGCAAATAATAAAAATGACAACAGAGAAGGTCATAGACCTGGGTAGCAGTGGGGAAATTAAAAACCAGAGTGTGTCAGGAAGGGGCAGAA
Source organism: Squalus acanthias (assembly GCA_030390025.1). Lineage (NCBI taxonomy): Eukaryota > Metazoa > Chordata > Chondrichthyes > Squaliformes > Squalidae > Squalus > Squalus acanthias. The sequence goes on from CM059426.1 coordinate 90,024,131, forward strand.
GGTATGGAGTAAAAGGTAAAGTAATAAAAAGGGCAAAAGCAGGAACTAAGTGTCACAAAACATATTTGCAAGTTCTCTATCTGAATGCACGTAGCATTCGTAACAAAATAGACGAGTTAATGGCACAAATAACTACATATGGGTATGATCTTGTGGCCATTACAGAAACATGGCTGCAGGGTGACAATGCCTGGGAATTAAACATACCAGGTTATTTCATGATCAGGAAGGACAGGCAGGAAGGAAGGGGAGGTGGGGTGGCTATGTTAATAAAGGAAGGAATCACTGTAATACAGAGGAATGATATTGGGTCAAAAGATCAGGATAATGAAACAGTTTGGGTGGAGATAAGGAATAATAAGGGGAAAAAAACACTAGTTGGCGTAGTCTATAGGCCTCCGAACAGTTGCAACTCTGTTGGACGGAGTATCAATCAGGAAATAGTTGAGGCTTGTAATAAGGGAACATCTATAATTATGGGGGATTTTAAATATCATATTAATTGGACAAATCAAATTGGGCAGGGCTGCCTTGAGGATGAGTTCATTGAATGTATTAGGGATGGGTTTCTTGAGCAGTATGTAACTGAACCGACCAGGGGGCAAGCAACCTTAGATCTGGTCCTGTGTAACGAGACAGGATTAATTAAAAATGTCCTAGTAAAGGATCCCCTTGGAATGAGTGACCATAACATGGTTGAATTCCATATTCAATTAGAGGGTGAGAAGGTTGGATCTCAAACAAGCGTGCTAAGCTTGAATAAAGGAGACTATGATGGTATGAGAGCGGAATTGAGTAGAGTGGATTGGGAAAATAGATTAAAGGGTAAGACGATACATGATCAGTGGTGTACATTTAAGGAGTTATTTTACAACTTCCAAAAAATATTTATTCCACTGAGAAGAAAAGGGTGTAAAAGAAAAGACAGTCATCTGTGGCTAAGTAAAGAAATTAAGGATAGTATTCGACTAAAAACAAGGGCTTATAAGGTAGCCAAATCTAGTGGGAGGATAGAGGATTGGGAAAACTTTAAAAGACAGCAAAAAATAACAAAAAGATTGATTAAGAAAGGGAAGATAGATTATGAAAGTAAATTAGCAAAAAATATAAAAACAGATAGTAAGAGTTTTTATAGTTATGTAAAAAGAAAAAGGGTGGCTAAAGTAAATGTTGGTCCCTTAGAGGATGAGACCGGGAAACTAATGGTGGGAAATATGGAGATGGCAAATACACTGAATGAATATTCTGTATCAGTCTTTACAGTAGAGGACACTAAGAATATCCCAACACTGGACAAACAGGGGGCTATAGGGGGGGAGGAGCTAAAAACGATCAAAATCACTAAGGAAGTGGTACTCGGTAAAATAATGGGACTCAAGGTGGATAAATCACCTGGACCTGATGGCTTACATCCTAGGGTCTTGAGGGAAGTGACGGTAGGGATTGTGGATGCATTGGTAATAATTTTCCAAAACTCCCTGGACTCAGCAAAGATCCCGGCAGACTGGAAAACTGCTAATGTAACACCCTTATTTAAAAAGGGCAGTAGACAGAAGGCTGGAAACTATAGACCGGTTAGCCTAACATTTGTGGTAGGTAAAATTTTGGAGTCCATTATGAAGGAGACAGTAACGGGACATTTGGATAATCATAATTTAATAGGACAAAGTCAGCATGGCTTTATGAAGGGGAAGTCATGTTTGACAAATTTGCTGGAGTTCTTTGAGGAAGTAACATACAGGGTGGATAAAGGGGAACCAGTGGATGTGATGTATTTAGACTTCCAAAAGGCATTTGACAAGGTGCCACACAAAAGATTATTGCTTAAGATAAAAAATCACGGGATTGGGGGTAATATTCTGGCATGGATAGAGGATTGGCTATCTAACAGAAGGCAGAGAGTTGGGATAAATGGTTCATTCTCAGACTGGCAATCAGTAACTAGTGGTGTTCCGCAGGGGTCAGTGCTGGGTCCCCAACTCTTTACAATCTATATTAACGATTTGGAGGAGGGGACCGAGTGTAACATATCAAAGTTTGCAGATGATACTAAGATGGGAGGGAAAGTAATGAGTGAGGAGGACATAAAAAATCTGCAAGGGGACATAGACAGGCTAAGTAAGTGGGCAGAGATTTGGCAGATGGAATACAATACTGGAAAGTGTGAGGTTATGCACTTTGGCAGGAAAAATAGTAGAGCAAGTTATTATCTTAATGGCAAGAAACTGGAAAGTACTGAAGTACAAAGGGATCTGGGGGTCCTGGTGCACGAAACTCAAAAGGTTAGTATGCAGGTGCAGCAAGTGATTAAGAAGGCCAATGGAATGTTGGCTTTCATTGCTATGGGGATAGAATATAAAAATAGGGAGGTATTGCTTCAGTTGTACAAGGTATTGGTGAGACCGCACCTGGAATACTGCATACAGTTTTGGTGTCCATACTTAAGAAAAGACATACTTGCTCTCGAGTCAGTACAAAGAAGGTTCACTCGGTTAATCCCGGGGATGAGGGGATGGACATATGAGGAGAGGTTGGGTAGATTGGGACTCTACTCATTGGAGTTCAGAAGAATGAGAGGCGATCTTATTGAAACATATAAGATTGTGAAGGGATTGGATCGGGTGGATGCGGGGAGGATGTTCCCGATGACGGGTGAAACTAGAACTAGGGGGCATAGTCTTAGAATAAGGGGCTGCTCTTTCAAAACTGAGATGAGAAGGAACTACTTCACTCAGAGGGTGGTAGGTCCATGGAATATGCTGCCCCAAAAAGCTGTAGAAGCTACATCATTACATAAATTTAAAACAGAAATAGACAGTTTCCTAGAAGTAAAGGGAATTAAGGGTTACGGGGAGCGGGCAGGAATTTGGACATGAGTCTAGGTTCGGATCGATCATGGCCCTGTGGGTAGCGTAGCGGGCCCAGGGGCCGTGTAGCCTGATCCTGCTTCTATTTCGTGTGTCCAATTCTGTTAGGTTCAGGAGATGGTTCTGTGATAGTAGATTGGTGGTTAGGATCAGATCAGCCATGATCTTATTGAATGGCGGAGCAGGCTCGAGGGGCCAATTGGCCTACTCCTGCTCCTATTTCTTATGTTCTTATGTTCTTATGTTGAGCACACGAGGGCTCGGCTGTAGGCTGCTGAAAATAAGCAGCTGCCAGGGCATCCTAGCCCAGGTGACTTGCTGGCTCTATAACAAGTATTGGCTGAAGGGGGACGAATATGCAGACTTGCTGACTTCCTGAGAGAGGCCAGCAGATACTGCTCCCATCACGCCACTACCACTCTCTTGGGGCTGGAGCTCACCATTTCCAAGAGAGCAGATTGTAGAAGATAACCAAATCCTTCAAAGCCCCTATCCATTCGATCCACCACACTCTCCCATGTGAAGCCCAGAGTCTGCATGGCAGCCATTTGAGCTTCCACTAAAGCTGCAAAGTGTGCTAGCATGGACTCCTGCTGCGAGGTCAGCACACTATCCAGGGTAGACTGCAGAGTGGTGATGCCATGTGAGATGATGCCACAGAGGCTGGATGCTGACTCCTCTACACTCTCAGCCAGAGTGCTGCAACTCCTTGGCACGTCTTCAAATACCTCGTAGAGTTGTTTGTCAGGACCGCAGTTTTCCAATCATGGCTGGGTCCTCAAAATCCTAATCTCATGAATGATGTAGGGGGCTCGAGTAGATTTCAATAATTCACACTTTTCCCTTTGGGAGTGCATATGGGCACATAAATCAATGGGCCCTGCTGGAATTTCTCATAAAATCCTGAAGGCCCCATGATCTCCACGCCCACATTCCTGAAATGTGCTTGAAGCTGGTGAATTCTGCTTCAGAAGTGTCAATTTGTAAAATCAAACTTGTGGTGCTAAGGGCTTTGTATTGCATTTCTCTAAAGCTGATTCTGAGCTGAAAAACAAACAGGATATGAGACACAGATAGGGTTATTTCAATCCTAGATAAGGGAGTTGACAGGAGAGGCAGATGAACACTTTAGATTAACACATTGTGGTGGAAGTAAGGTTCAGTGTGTGCCCCCAGATGGCCTGATTGAGAGGAAGAAGGTTTGCACTATCCATTAAAGCTGCTATGGTCTGTGTTCTTGGTTGTACTGTGCATTTTAATAATCTTTTAAAGAATAGTGGATCTTCTAATACTTTTTATAGTTCACCGGCGCATCCACAAGTAAATCCAAGCCTCTATGGAAAATGAGTTTATCTTACTATTCAAGATGAACTTGTGTTTATGTCCAGTCTGTTGTGTCCAAATAATAACTCAAATTGGTGTGGTAATAGCTAGCTACTTTTATTTCCAAACCCTCTAGAGTATTCCGTCAAAGAATTAAAAAGTAATACAAGAGAGACCTTGGAGTGCAATTGCTATAATGTGCTTACTTCCATCGGGGGGCCACCTAGTGTTCAGTTAACAGTATGCACATATCATTAGCATTGTTTTGTAGCACCATTTGAAGAATTCATTGATTTCAAAACTTTTTGGGGTATTAAATGGCTCATGACTGCATGAATATAGTTTCTGGACACTGAAGGGCGACCGATGCTTTGATAGGAGAAAGCAAGAGCTGTGATTCGTAACTGCTGTACAGAAACACGGTTAAACCAATGAAGCTTGAGGAGACTATTAAATGTTGGTATGCCGAGGGATTTGAGTGTCCTTGTACATGAAACACAGAAAGTTAACGTGCAGGTACAGCAAGCAATTAGGAAGGCATGTCAGACTTTATAGCAAGGGGGTTGGAGTATAAGAGTAAGGAAGTCTTGCTGCAATTATATAGGACTTTGGTGAGACCACACCTGGAGTACTGTGCATAGTTTTGGTCTCCTTGCCTAAGAAAGGATATACTTGCCTTAGAGGCGGTGCAATGAAGGCTCACTAGATTGATTCCTGGGATGAGTGGGTTGTCATAAGAGGAGTGATTGAGTAGAATGGGCCTATATTCTCTGCAATTTAGAAGAATGAGAGTTGAAATGTATAACATTCTTAGAGGGCTTGACAGTGTAACTGCTGAGAGGCTGTTTCCCCTGGCTGGAGAGTCTAGAACTAGGGGTCGTGGTCTCAGGCTAAGGGGTCAGCCATTTACGACTTAGATGAGCTAAAATTTCTTGCTCAGAGGGTTGTGAATCTTTGGAATGCTCTACCCCCCCTCCCCCCACCCCCCCAAGGACTGTGGATGCTCAGTTCTTGAGTATATTCAAGACTGAGATCAATATATTTATTGGCACTCGGGGAATCGAGAGATATGGGGATAGGGCAGGAAAGTGGACTTGAGGTAGAAAATCAGCCATGACCTTATTGAATGGCGGAGCAGGCTTGAGGGACCGTATGGCCTATTCGCGCTCCTATTTCTTATGTTCTTAGAAAGGTCGTACCTGGATCAGCACTGCAGTATTTGGCACTCATGTAATCTGTTAGGAACATCTTTCCAGTCCAGATGTGTATTCATGCTGCAGCTGGTGTACAAGATAAAGCTGCTCGTGTAAAACAGATTCCAGAATTAGCGGATTGATGCTGTCGTTAATAGTGGCAAGTTCATACTCAAAATGTTCATAAAATGACTGGGGTCTAATTTGGCTCGACTATTTCTATAGTTCCTTTATTTTCTTAGTTTATCTTAGTGCAATAAGACATTTATAATAGTCCTACTACTCCAGACCTTTTGAGTAGTGTATGGATCACCTATGAAGAGTGAATGTATTCTTATATCTGTGTACAGTCTTGCACTAAACACAATCAGCCCAAACGTTAACGTTTAGAGAACACAGTAAAGTGTTGAACATAATGCAGAAGCAATTGGTAGATGGATGAATTGCACTTTCTCTCTGTCTCCCTGGTTCACAGCAGGCTAGTTAAAATCACCTATGCAATTCTCCCCTCTGCATGGTACTCTTCCACCTATTTTTAAACGTATTTTGCCAAATTGGCTTTCTTTTCCCAGTTTTCTCTTTTGTTATAGTCTTGCTGGGTCACATACTTGCTGAAACCAAGCGAATGGACGGACCTATCACTTCTCACACATACTGAAACAAATATGGAGCAGTTCAATGCTGTTTTGGTCTAACAGCTGCCCTTTAAATCAGACACAATAAACAAGATTTTTAAAAGCCCCCTGCAACATCAACTTATTTTGTCACATATGTTGCAAAGTTTGTTGCTAGAGTCTCTAATCAGAGGCTTGAGTAGCAGTCTTGCACACGATTTTCACTTCTAAATCACTTATATTGTTGAGGCTGCCGCGAAACACGAATGGAGGCTGAATCCATATGTGGAAAACAAGAAACTTTAATTCACTGCATGGCACACAAAATGGCTGGGAAAGCTGCTCCCAGAATTCTCTGGAAAAACCCTGAAGCCCCGCCCACTCCTGTCTTAAAGGTAAGGTGCCTTAAAGGGAAGGTTCACCGATATATTGTCCACAGACGGAAAAGTGGGTTATGCCCGTTTAGGTGGCGATCCGCCACAATATGTGATTTACTTATGTATGAATGTGTGACAGCCTGTTATTTTTTGCATGAGACTGCAGTTATGAATTCCTAAGGCATGTGGTTGAGAGGTAAAAGGGTGAAAGGACAACAGTGCATGAGTGGATTGAATCAAACAAATTGCGATCTTGAAAGAAAGGCAGGTAGATTTTAACTAATACAAAAGCAAAATACTGCAGATACTGGAAATCTGAAATAAAAACAGAAAATGCTGGAAATACTCAGCAGGTCAGGCAGCATCTGTGGAGAGCGAAACAGAATTAACGTTTCAGATCGATGACCCTTCGTCAGAACTAGAAAAAGTTAGAGATGTAACAGATTTTAAGTGAGTACAGAGGCAGGGAAAGAATGGAGGGGAGGAAAGAACAAACGGGAAGGTCTGTGATAGGGTGGAAGGCAGGAGAGATTAAAAGACAAAAGAGATGATGGTGCAAGGCAAAAGGAGATGGTAATGGGACAAGTTAAGAAACAAAAGATGGGCGACGAAGGGTCATCGACCTGAAACATTAACTCTGTTTCTCTCTCCACAGAGGCTGCCTGACCTGCTGACTATTTCCAGCATTTTCTGTTTTTATTAAACAAAAGATGGGTCTGGAGGTGGTGTAAATGGGAATAGCATAATCCGATTTTAACTAACTCCCACAGTTTGTTAAGCAAGCGAGCTTTGTATATGATACTTATTTTTATAGAAACAGGCAAGATTTGCAACCTTTTGTTAGTTTTTTTGTTTTGAAGAGATAGAATTGCTACTATAAATATAAGTATTATGTTGTTGTTATATCTTCACTTGTGCCCTGTCTCCTATCCTCACCCACCCACCCCCGACCTCCAATCTTGGTTTCCTCTTCGTCGGCTGGCTGTTCTCACCACACCGGCTCCATAGAAATGCAGCCTGAGGCCCAATATCGTGGGTGCCACGGGCCTCACCATTCAAGCACAGGGAATGTTCCCGGCGCACTCCGTACACCCAAAGACTGGAGGTAAATTCTGTGAAGGTATAAGAACACTAGCAGCTTAAAAATAATTGACAGACTAGGGTTTTCTGTTTGTTGTCCTAGGTGTGTTACTGAATGTTTTACCAAGATAGCAAGGCTAGTGGACCCACTCTCAAAAAGCATAAAAGTTTGAGATTCACCAATGAGCGATCTAAAATATGAGAGCTGAAAAATGGGTAGAAAAGATCCCAAAATGTTACATACTCGAAACCCAAAACTTAATGCATGGCTAGATCTAGGTGGTCCAACTCAGACAGAACTCAAAATTTTGATCCAAAGGAAAATAACCAAATCAATCCAGTTAGGCTTCTACTCGAGAAAGGGAAGACACTAGGCTGGAAGATGGCCCCACAGGGATCAGCAGATTAACACAATGCTAGAAATACTCAACAGGTCAGGCAGCATCTGTGGAGAGAGAAAGAGAGTTAATGTTTCAGATCGATGACCATTAATCAGCAGATTAAATCTTGTTATTAAGGGTCCCATTGGAAGATGCCATGTGGGTATGAAGCTTCAGGAAATGATGCACTATGAAGCCTTAGTACATTTTGGACTATTGATGACAAGGGTGCTTTGAATTACAACTTTGTTACAAAAGAGCAGGGAATAATAATTCCCTGATCATGCTTGGTTCTTTTAATATGGTGATGAAAGCCCAAGGCATGGCTGAGATTAATGGCACATTTGAAGGTATGTCACGCAATGTATGTGACTTGATATGGGGGAGGGGAACTTTTATTCAGTAGTGATTTGCTGATGAGGTTCTGTTCACCTTTGGATTATTATCATGGGTTCCTGAGAACGTAGGTAAAGGATTCCCTTTGTATGGAAGTGGATCAAAACCAAAACCAAAGGCACAGGAGGCAGAATATGAAAACTGGAGCAAATTAGATCAGTCCTGAGAGTTAAATTTCTACCTGTATCGGAATATTTACGACTCATAATCGGTGATGCAGAAGGATTAGCCCCTTTGAAGAAACAGCACAACATGGCCTTGATGAGAAGGAAACGAGTCATAAAGAGTACCAATGACCCCAGAGGTTTGACATTTATATGAGAGCTCAAGTCACATCCAACTGGAAAGATCAGAATTGACTTGCCTGTAAACAAGATTGATGACAACAAATTAGTTAAGACCAAGTTACCCGAGACCCGGAGTGAGCTTTTCCCTGACTAGGAAGAACCCCCAAACAGATATGCTTGTCTTGTCCCTCAATAGTGAGAACAATACAAATCCTTTAAATCCCTCTTTCCTGGAATCATAGCTGCAGTTATCACTGATAAAAGCCCAACTTCAACTTTAGATATCACTCTGCTGCTTTGGGCTGCCTTAAGAGTAACACATAGAACTCTCACTTTTGTGCAAGGCAAATTTAACTTTGCTGCCTTCCAGAAGCCTTTGCTGCATTCTGTCTCAGCTGGGCCTGCCTACTCTATACTTTCAGGCCTGTGCTCAATGCCAGAAAGGGTGGAATGATGGGAAATCTCATGCATGACGTCACATCGCCACCCTGCCCTCGTTTGCATCTCCCTGTGGGCCTTGGCAGTGCTAGTTCCTGTCAGGGTGGCGGAACAGAAAAGCTGATGGACCTTTGCATGAGTGGATACTTTAGGGGTATGATAGCATTGTGGTTATATTACTGGACTAGTAATCCAGAGGCCTAGGCTAATAATCTGGAGACGTGAGTTCAAATCCCACCACCACAGCAGCTGGGGAATTTTAATTCAATTAATTAAATAAAAATTTGGAATAAAAATCTAGTATCAGTAACGATGACACGAAACTACCAGATTGTCATAAAAAACCATCTAGTTCACTAATGTCCTTTAGGGAAGGAAATCTGCCATCCTTACTTGGTCTGGCCTGTATGTGACTCCAGACCCACAGCAATGTGATTGACTCTTAACTGCCCTCTGAAATGGCCTAGCAAGCCACTCAGTTGTACCAAGCCACTATGACCTAGTCAGCACTAGGGAGTACCTTCATCACAAGGACTGCAGCAGTTCAAGAAGGCAGCTCAACACCACCTTCTCAAGGGCAATTAGGGATGGGCAATAAATGCTGGCCTTGCCAGCGAATCCCACATCCTGTGAATGTATATAAAAAAAAATACTTGACGCTACATGATTCTGAGATCTTTTCTGCCCACGCTTGCTGCATCTGCATTGTTTTTTAGGCAAGCGGTTGGGGGATTGGCAGAATAAACAGGCCATGGATTTTATGTAATTCCTTTTTGTAGGCCTTACTTCCTCTGATTTGATAAACTGGAGGAAGGGGTGGACAGTTATTATTATCTGCAAATCTAGTCAATTTGCATTCAGTTTCTGAATCCAGTATATGTTAGGCAGACTAGGGTCTCCACCATTGATACCTCAGGCATTCCACTGTGTGCACCCTCCCCACAAAACCCCTTTACCCCTCTTAGCAAATAGCTGCTGCTTCCTTTTCTTCAGCCAGTTGCAAATCCATGGCCAGGTTTCACTTTCCACTGCTTGAGTTTCACGAGGAACTTTACCTAAGGTTTCATTCATATTTAAGGGCATCACATCATATGGTTTCCTACAGTCCACTTGAGATGTCAGTTCCTCAGAAAAGTCTAGGAGGTTGGTCACACTGGATCTTCCAACGCTCTCTTGGCTGCTTTTTACTTGGTTCTTATCATACAGGTAGTCCATACATTTGCTTCTGAGAATTGATTTTGTTATTTTACCGAGTATTATTGTAAGATTGATGGTTGCTGTGGACTTGTAGGCCCTGAAATTTTGCATGGTTCTCCTGGTCTCCGGCCATAAACTTTGTGGGAGGTCGATGGAAATGCCAGAGATCTGGCATAAATGACCGTCTTTAGTCAATTATGTAGTTTCTCCAAGCGTTATGCCAGTCTCCTGCTGGATTTTCCAGGCACTACTTTGAAATTGTCCCAGTGAGATGGGGTATTTATTTAATGTACATTAGTGTCAGCTTTTCTTTTAACTGTTTTGAACCTTCATCAAAATTCAAGTAATTGTTTTGTTAAAGTATATCAGCATTTCACAGTTACTGTATCTTTAATATGGGTCCTCTTTCTTGTGAATTGTCCATTTCTAGCTTCAAAAACCACAAACCATTTGTACTTGAAAAATTCATGCAGTGCTAAAAGCAACTAAATAATTTAACTGTGACTATTTTTAAAGCAAAAAGCAATAATTCAATGTGCATTACATTAACTGCCCTTTTGAGATACTGTGGTCATTGTTTTCTTTTGATCATGCAATTGATGCTTACAGCAGAATTACCTGATGAAAATAAACATGCTTATTGTGCATGATAGTCGGCATTTAAAAAAAAATCTGTCTCTTAATGGTTTCCTCACTGTTATAACATAAACATTTCATAATGGAAACTGGAATGCCTTCTCCCTCTGCAATACAAGCATCTGGATGAAAATGTTTCCTCCATTTCTGTTTCAGGACCAATGTAGTTGAATTGGATTTTTGAAAATGTAGCCGCCTTGTCTGATTCCAGTAAGTGATTACAGGTGCTGTCAAGTGGCCACTTTTTTTGTTCTGCAAAGCAGTTTCTGCATTGTAGCAACACAAAGATGGCCGGCTTCAACTTTTCTGTAGCCAGGATTGCAGACTTTAATTATGCCGGCCCAATTGTTCCAACGCTGACTGCGGCAGTTTTTTTCGGGTGAGTCAAATTTGAATGTTATTGCTCGGGTGCTGGCAAGGTTTCTACCCATGCAGAGGGAGCCCGTCAAATAGCTGCCAAAATAACCTCTGCTGCTGGAGGATGGTGGCACCTGCAGTGGCTGAAAGGGGCCCAGCTGCCACCTGGGAGAAAAAGTAGTATGTGGCTGCTAAGCACCCTGGCAAAATCTGCCGTTAGAGGAAAGTGCATAGATTGCCCCGTGATCACTTGCACTCCCTGTGAAGGACCATCTTAATTTTTAAATGGCCTCCACTGGACCGGGAAGAACTAGTTGCCTCTCATATACTGGCGTTGTCGGTGCTTAGCGTTGCTAGGGTGACAATGATGGAAAATATGGTATCTAGTTGTCGTCATCACTTCTGGCGAAATGCTGTTTGGGCTTTAAAAGGGGTAGTGACCCGACGGTATGAATTCCTGCCGGACTTCATGCCCCCGCCCACCCGATTTCTACTGCAGCGTGGGTGGTAAAGAAGAGAAAATCCTCCCTTATAGCTCAAATCAGTTTATAACCTGACTCGGAAGGGAAAAAAGCATGAGACAGTCTCGGTGGGGTGGAGGGGGCAGGTGGGACACTTGTCACCACTCCATAGAGTTATAACTTCACTGCGTTGTCAAACTGAGCACTTAAAATGATCAGAGGAACTGTTGGACCACTGGGGACGCTTCATAAACATGCAGTGTAGTTTCAAATGCTTTGAGAAAGTGGGTACTCCCTCCTGCGCTCAATGTTTTAAGCTGGGGGGGGGGGGGGGGCGTGGCAGCATTTGCATGCATGTCAGCTCTCTCCCCAGCCCTGAGAATTCAGTTTGGAGTTGGGTAGTATGATCAATGTAGTGGCTGGCTGGAACGAATTCTGGCTGGAAACCTAAAAGGCAAAAGAAATGCAACTCTATTGGAAGAAGCGCTGGGGAATTCTCTTGGGGTCCTTGCCAGCATTTATCCCTCAACCAACACCATCAAAAACAAATGATCTGGTCCGGTATCTAATTGCTGTTTGTGTGATCTTGTTTTGCACAAATTGGATGCCGCCTTTCCCTACGTTACAAGAGTGACTTCACATCAAATTACTTCATTGGTTATGAAGCACTTTGGGATGTCCCAAGGATGTGAAAGGTGTTGTGTATATATGCTAGTTCTTTCTTTAATTACTTGGTACTCCCTTGATCGTATAATACTCATCCAGTGTGTTAAATGTTATGTGCCTGCCTGTCTTTCTGTAGGTTGATTAATTGCCCAATCCTGATTCACTGAGACACTGTGGCTTTCCTAATGAAAGGGAAATTCCCTTAGGATTGTAATTTTAAAGAAGTCTTGCTTTCATAATCCTAGGATTTACAGTTGCCAATATTAGTGAATGGCTGCTTAATGCATTTGTATGGCATTCTTTTGTCTATTATTTCTATGCAGCATCGACCCATTTATATTAAATGGATTAACACCTTGGCTAAATTGTTGGTAAAGAAATGTCATACAGTGTGCTAGCATTAGCACTAGCACTAATCTCATCAAACATAACTTCCAGCTTACAGTCAGGCTGCAAAGTTTCCCTATTGCAATGCCCTGTTCATATCTCAATGGGGTCAACTTTAACTTTTGGGCGACTGTCCGGCAGGCCACCCGGCCCAGCAGCGAAAAGGTCAGGCCTCATTTATTGGAACCAGCAAGCTGCCTGCCCCAAACGGGCATTTGATGCACCTCATCGGAGTCAGGCTGGTGCAATATTGGACAGCCTGGAGGCTGCCCGGCTGATGGCAAAGTAAGGCTGAGGGAGGCGAGGGTGACAAGGGCATCACGATTTTGTGGGGGAGGGTTTGGGGGGTGCCTAGGGTGGCAATGGACCAGGTTATTTTTGTGAGGCCGTTTCTGCTGCTCTTGGCCCCACAAAAACATTTTAACACTTACCTTTTGGGAGCCTCTTTGGCTTTATCATCAGTGAAATTAGTTGAAGTGTGCACGATCCAACCAGTACTATCCTAAAATGACTATCAGGGTCCTACGTATGTCATTGGGCCCCAAATTTGCATTTAAGATTAGGCCTACCGCCTGAAACAGACAGGCACTTTGGCCGCCCAGCGGTAAAGCCCTGTAAAAGAGTGTTAGCGTTAACGGGGTGCTAAGTTTATTGACCCGATTTTGATACTGTTACCATTAATGCTGATTTCGGCGCGTTTAAAATCCATCCCAATATGTGATCCACCAATGAGTAAATCCGTATGGTGGAATCAGGAAGCACATACAAATAAAAGCTCCACCCCCAATTCTGAGAATTTTGATTTTAATCATAAAGGGGAAGTACAGTCTATTGAATTGTCTGTAACCCTAAAGATAATAAAGTCATAAAGTTCCACCCACTGACGCATGGCCGGGAATCTCCTCAGAGCTGCTCCATTGCTCTGCCACTGCAACTTTGCTGGAAGTGCAGCAAAAACCCATGGTGACTCAGAGAAAATTCCTAGTCCATAAATCCACTGTCCTCAATCATGATGTCAGTTAGTAGAACTCCATAATGCCAGAGAGGGAGATCTTCTGCTCTCAGGCTGCCTCTCCCTAGCAGTTCAAAAACTTAAATCAGAACAACAAGAGGTGACTAAGAGATACTGATGAGTCTGCAAATATCTCCTTTATGACATTTAGGATGTGGGGTAATTCATTATAATGTACTTTGCCTTTGAAATAATTATGATAAATATAATAATTTACTTACACAAGGGGCTTGAAATTACAGGTTTTATTGCTATATTACATTCAATGTAGCAGCCTTCAGGATCCCAGTAGCTTATTGGGGACTGACATTAGGAGATTATACTTTGATAGCCAAACTTGATAGAGTTTTTTGATGAGGTAACAGAGGGTTGATGAGGGCAATGTGGTTGACGTGGTGTACATGGACTTCCAAAAGGCGTTTGATAAAGTGCCACATAATAGGCTTGCCAGCAAAGTTGAAGCCCATGGAATAAAAGGGACAGTGGCAGCATAGATACAGAACTGGCTAAGTGACAGGAAACAGGGAGTAGTGGTGAACCTTTTTTTCGGACTGGAGGGAGGCATACAGTGGGGTTCCCCAGGAGTCGGTACTAGGACCACTGCGGTGTACAGGGCACAATTTCAAAATTTGCAGATGACACAAAACTTGGGAGTATAGTGAACAGTGAGGAGGCTAGTGATAGACTTCAAGAGGACATAGACATGCTGGTGGAATGGGCGGGTCCGTGGCAGATGGCATTTAACGCAGAAAAGTGCGAAGTGATACATTTTGGTAGGAAGAATGAGGAGTGGCAATATAAACTAAAGTGTACAATTCTAAAGGGGGTGCAGGAATAGAGACCTGGGGGTATATGTGCACAAATCATTGAAGGTGACAGAGCAGGTTGAGAAAGCAGTTAAAACATCATATGGGTTCCTGGGCTTTATAAATAGAGGCATGGAGTACAAAAGCAAGGAAGTTATGATGAACCTTTATAAAACAGTGGTTCGGCCTCAACTGGAGTGAAGGATGTGAAGGCCTTAGAGAGGTTGCAGAAAGAGTTACAAGATTGGTTCCAGGAATGAGGGACTTCAATTACGTGGATAGACTGGAGAAGCTGGGGTTGTTCTCCTTAGACCAGAGAAGGTTGAGAGGAGATTTGATAGAGGTGTTCAAAATCATGAGGGGTCTAGTCAGAGTAGATAGAGAAAAAACTGTTCCCATTGGTGGAAGGGTCGAAAACCAGAGAACACAGATTTAAGGTGATTAGCAGAAGAACCAAAGGCGACATGAGGAAAAACTTTTTTACGCAGCGAGTGGTTAGGATCTGGAATGCACTGCCTGAGAGGGTGGTGGAGGCAGACTCAATCATTGCTTTCAAAAGGGAATTGGATAAGTACCTGAAGAAAAAAAAAATTGCTGGGCTACGGGGAAAGGACGAGGAAGTGGAACTAGCTGAAGTGCTCTTGCAGAGAGCCAGCATGGGCTCGACTGGCCGAATGTCCTCCTTCTGTGCTGTAACCATTCTATGATTCTATAAGTATAGGAAATTAGAATTGGAGACATTTCATCTAGAAACATTCAAAGTGCAGAACAATATTGCGAGGATGTTTTTAGTCAACACCAAACAAATCCTCAACGTTACTCAGCTACAGGAGCGCAATCCATTGTCATCATTTCATGTTTGTTTCAGATCTACTGGCACTCTAATGGCGCTCATGCATAAGAACTTTCTACATCACTGTTGTTTCACCTCTGAAATGTCAGGCAGAAGTGATAGACAATTTCTTATTAATGTTTAGAAAAGGTTATTCTCATTCCCAGGAGACGAGACCGTGGATAAAGTATTTTGCACATTCACTAGGCATAGGGCATCAAAATCCAATCTAAAGTACTAAACTACTGTTGATTACACAGTACAGTGGTGCTCCACAGAGAAATTATCTGGTGCACTAGTACAGGTGAGATGTCTGCCGGATGATGTGCAGAGTGAAGGCAGAGTGTGCAGTAAAGAAATCCAACTTGAGTATATCATTTAATTGTAGTGTAATTAGTGGCATTGATTTGATTTAATTTAATTTAAATTAATTAAAGGGTAAGTAATGGCAGCACAGCTCGGCCCCGTGGTATGCTCCTCCTGCACTATTTGGGAAATCAGGGACACTTCCTGTGTCCCTGACGACCATGTGTGCGGGAAGTGTATCCAGCTGCAGCTACTGGCAGACCGCATTGTGGCACTGCAGCTGCGAATGGATACATACTGGAGCATTCGTGATGCTGAGGACGTCGTGGATAGCATGTTTAATCAGTTGGTCACACCGCAGGTAAAGGCTGCACAGGCAGGAAGGGAATGGGTGACCGTCAGGAAGAGTAGTAGGCGCAGGCAGGTAGTTCAGGGGTCCCCTGTGGCCATCCCCCTCTCAAACAAATATACCGCTTTGGATATTGTTGAGGGAGATGGCTTATCGGGGGAAGGCAGCAGCAGCCAAATTCCTGGCACCATGGGTGGCTCTGCTGCACAGGACGGGAGGAAAAAGAGCGGGAGAGCTATAGTGATAGGGGATCTATTGTAAGGGGAATAGATAGGCGTTTCTGCGGCCGCAAACGAGACTCCAGGATGGTATGTTGCCTCCCTGGTGCAAGGGTCAAGGATGTCTTGGAGCGGCTGCAGGGCATTCCGGAGAGGGAGGGTGAACAGCCAGTTGTCGTGGTGCATATAGGTACCAACGATATAGGTAAAAATCAGGATGAGGTCCTAAATGCTGAATATAGGGAGTTAGGAGGTAAATTAAAAAATAGGACCTCAAAGGTAGTAATCTCAGGATTGCCACCAGTGCCACGTGCTAGTCAGAGTAGAAATAGAAGGATATTTCAGATGAATATGTGGCTAGAGGAATGGTGCAAGGGGGAGGGATTCAAATTCCTGGGACATTGGAACCGGTTCTGGGGGAGGTGGGACCAGTACAAACTGGATGGTTTGCACCTGGGCAGGACCGGGACTGATGTCCTAGGGGGAGTGTTTGCTAGTGCTGTTGGGGAGGATTTAAACTAAAATGGCAGGGGGTTGGGAACCTGTGCAGGGAGACAGAGGAAAGGGAAGCAAGGATAGAAGCAAAAGACAGGAAGGAGAAAAGCAAAAGTGGCAGTCCGAGAAATCAAGGGTGTAAATCAAACATGGCCACAGTAAATAATAATTCTAAAAGGTCTAAGAGTGTTATAAAAACAAGCCTGAAGGCTTTGGGGGGAAAATTCAGTTGGTTGTGCCTCCCGTTAGTGCCTTAAGAGGGCGCTAATGGTGCGCAAAGCATCTAGCACCAAGGCGTGGCAAAGTTTGCGCCGCTCGCGAAATTAACTAGACATTTTGCGGCAGCGCTAAACACTACTGCCACTATCTCCTGCGCCGGCAGATCGTGACGTCAGTCGAGGGCGCAACGCCCCGGTATCGCCCTGGAGTGGATATTGAGTGGCGCCCCCTGCCTTACCGCCTGACGCTAGCAACGACAGGTTGAGGGGAGCGTTCTGCAGTCATGAAGGGAAAGGGGGTGCGCTATTTAAAGGTGACCGCTTCCTGCCTTTTATTGTTGGTGCCATTTTTGAACTACGCATTCTGAGAGAGAGAGAGAGAGACTTCTGGAGAGATTCAACGTTGTGTGAAGGAGTTTTGGGTACTGAGCAGCACTTTGCAGGTTCATTTTGATTTGCCATTCCTTGTATCGATTTAGAAGAGACTGTGGAGGCTGCACTCTGAGCTCTTTGCCTGGTACTCTCCATTGTTCTTTCCAGCAGATTTGATGTGCAGGTCTCTCCAGGCCGAGATTCAAGGCTGCAATGAGCAGGATGTGGATGGAAAGCAAGATCAACCATCCCCTTTAAGAACTGGCCCGTGCCATTGTGTGTGTGTTCCATTGCTGACTGACATTACATGAGCTTCGCCAGCGCTCTGAGGTAGCGCCTCGCTCCTCGGCCTTTGCGCCTTAAGACAGGTGTGAAGTGCCTGATTTAGCGCTCCAATCACCTCCAGGGTCGATAAAGGTCAAGTTTGCAGTCGGTGGCGATAATTAGCGCCAGGCGCTAATCTTTGCACCCGGCCGATAATTGCGCCCCAAATGGGGCGATACTGAATTTCTCCCCCTTTGTGTCTTAATGCGAGGAGCATTCATAATAAGGTGGATGAATTGGCTGTGCAAATAGATGTAAATGGATATGATATAATTGGGATTACGGAGACGTGACTCCAAGGTGACCAATGCTGGGAATTCAACATCCAGGGGTATTCAATATTCAGGAAGGACAGACAAAAAGGAAAAGGAGGTGGGGTAGCATTGCTGGTTAAAGAGGAGATTAACACAATAGTAAGGAAGGATATTAGCTCTGATGATGTGGAATCTGTATAGGTAGAGCTGAGAAATACCAAGGGGCAGAAAACATTAGTGGGAGTTGTATACAGACCCCCAAACAGTAATGCTGAGGTTGGGGATGGCATTAAATGGGAAATTAGAGACATGTGCAATAAGGGCACAGCAGTTATCATGGGTGACTTTAATCTACATATAGATTGGGCTAACCAAATTAGTAACAATACTGTGGAGGAGGAATTCCTAGAGTGTATACGGGATGGTTTCCTGGACCAATATGTCGAGGAACCAACTAGAGATCAGGTCATCTTAGACTGGGTATTATGTAATGAGAAAGGATTAATTAGCAATCTTGTTGTGCGAGGCCCCTTGGAGAGGAGCAATCATAATATGATAGAATTGTTCATTAAGATGATGTGGAGAGGCTGGTGTTGGACTGGGGGTGACAAATGTGAGAAGTCGCACAACACCAGGTTATAATCCAACAGTTTTATTTGAAATCACAAGCTTTTGGAGCGCTGCTCCTTCGTCAGGTGAAGTGAAGAGATACAAATAGGCATAGCATATATAGTCAGAGAACACAGCCAGATGATTACAGTTAATCTTTCCAACTGCCCTTTATCACACCTCGGCAGAGAGATAATCACGGCACTCAGAGGTGTGGATGGTGTCCAAACAGGTCAGTCAGCAAAACATTACATCAAAGACAATGGGCTGGATTTTGAATGACCCATGGAGTCGGGTTTGGAGGCGTGTGGGGGGTTAAATTTGTGGGGTCGGGGGTCCCGACCCCATCCCGACTCCATCCCGCCTCCACGCAATTTTGACAAAATCAGTCGCGGTGTTCCCGACTCCGTCCCGCCTCCAAGAGGCGGGAGAGGCCATTAAAGCCCTTAACAAGCCCTAAATTGGCTCTGTAATGCCATTTTGAAACGTTTTAGCTAGTTTAACCCTTTTCTGACGTGAAGTACGCCTAGTGTGAAACACTCCAGTGAAACCTGGCGGGAGCACAAGTGGATAGCTGACTATGAGCTGCAGGTCCACTATTGCAACGGAGATGTGATGAAGGTAGTAGTAGTAGTATTAGGTCTGAAAGTCGCCTCTGATGCTGCTGCATTGAATGTGTTGAGAGACTGCCTGGCCTTTGCTGTGAGAGGACTTGGATGCAAAAAAATGCTCGCTCTCTCTCTCTCTCTCTCTCTCATATCAATTTTGCATCCAGGTCCACTCACAGCAAAAGCCAGGCAGGTCCTCTCTCACCAACAGGCAGGCAGTCTCTGAGACCAGTCAGACAGTCTCTGACCTGCAATGCAGCAGGAATGATGACATCATCAGAGGCGACTTTCAGACTGAAACCACTAATTAGTTCATGGGTTCCCACATGCTGAAACTCAATTGCCCAATTAAGTGAAAATTGCATCATTCATCCACATTAATCTGGAGTCGGGGGGGGGAACACGAAATGCGGATGACACAACCCCAACCCGACCCCAAGACAAAATCCAGCCCTATGTGACAGATGCTGGGGTCTGTATGGAAAACAAAAAACTTTTTTTGCTGGAAATCACAGCAGGTCCGGCCGCATCTGTGTGGAGAGAACAAGCCAACGACGACTTGAGTCTGGATGACTCTATGTCAGGTGGGGTTACATGTAGCGTGACATGAACCCAAGATCCCAGTTGAGGCCGTCCTCATGGGTGCGGAACTTGGCTATCAGTTTCTGCTCGACGATTTTGCGTTGTCGTGTGTCTCAAAGGCCGCCTTGGAGAACCCTTACCTGAAGATCGGAGGCTGAATGTCCTTGACTGCTGAAGTGTTCCCCGACTGGGAGGGAACACTCCTGCCTGGCGATTGTTGCGTGGTGTCCGTTCATACGTTGTCGCAGTGTCTGCATGGTCTCGCCGATGTACCATGCTCCGGGGCATCCTTTCCTGCAACGTATGAGGTAGACAACGTTGGCCGAGTCACATGAGTATGTACCATGTACCTGGTGGGTGGTGTCCTCACGTGTGATGGTGGTGTCCGTGTTGATGATCTGGCATGTCTTGCAGAGGTTGCCGTGGCAGGGTTGTGTGGTGTCGTAGTCGCTGTTCTCCTGAAAGCTGGGTAATTTGCTGCGAACGATGGTCTGTTTGAGGTTAGGCGGCTGTTTGAAGATGACTAGTGGAGGCGTGGGGATGGCCTTAGCGAGGTGTTCATCGTCATCGATGACATGTTGAAGGCTGCAAAGAACATGGCGTAGTTTCTCCGCTCCGGGGAAGTACTGGACGACGTAGGGTACTCTGTTGGTTGTGTCCCGTGTTTGTCTTCTGAGGAGGTCTATGCGATTTTTCGCTGTGGCCCGTCGGAACTGTCGATCGACGAGTCGAGCATCATATCCCGTTCTTACGAGGGTGTCTTTCAGCGTCTGTAGGTGTCCATCGCGTTCCTCCTCGTCTGAGCAGATCCTATGTATTCGCATGGCTTGTCCATAGGGGATGGCTTCTTTAACGTGGTTACGGTGGAAGCTGGAGAAGTGGAGCATCGTGAGGTTGTCCGTGGGCTTGCGGTAGAGTGAAGTGCTGAGGTGTCCGTCTTTCATGGAGATTCGTGTGTCCAAGAATGAAACACTGATTCTGAGGAGTAGTCCATGGTGAGTTTGATGGTGGGATGGAACTTGTTGATGTTATCGTGTAGTCTTTTCAGTGATTCTTCGCCGTGGGTCCATAGGAAGAAAATGTCGTCGATGTATCTGGTGTATAGCGTTGGTTGGAGGTCATGTGCAGCGAAGAAGTCTTGCTCGAACTTGTGCATGAAGATGTTGGCGTATTGGGGTGCGAATTTGGTCCCCATGGCTGTTCCGTGTGTTTGGGTAAAAAACTGGTTGTCGCAAGTGAAGACATTGTGGTCAAGGATGGGAGAGAGAAAACGGGAAATTATAGACCGGTAAGCCTGAAATTGGTACTGGGGAAAATGCTAGAGTCTATTATAAAAGATGTAACAGCAGAGCACTTGGAAAACAGTGACAGGATCGGACAAAGTCAACATGGATTTACAAAAGGTAAATCATGCTTTACTAATCTACTGGAATTTTTTGAGGCTGTAACTGGTAGAATAGATAAGGGAGAACCAGTGGATGTGGTGTATTTGGACTTTCAGAAGGCTTTCGATAAGGTCCTGCATAAGAGATTAGCGTGCAAAGTTAAAGCACATGGGATTGGGGGTAAGGTACTGACTTGGATAGAGAACTGGTTGGCAGACAGGAAGCAAAGAGTTGGAATAAACGGGTCTTTTTCCAAGTGGCGGGCAGTGACTAGTGGTGTACCGCAGGGATCAGTGCTAGGACCCCAGTTATTCACAATATATATTAATGATCTAGATGAGGGAACTAGATGTAATATCTCCAAGTTTGCAGACGACACAAAGCTGTGT
This sequence comes from Squalus acanthias, assembly GCA_030390025.1. NCBI lineage: Eukaryota > Metazoa > Chordata > Chondrichthyes > Squaliformes > Squalidae > Squalus > Squalus acanthias. Next base: position 90,045,549 of record CM059426.1, read on the forward strand.
GGGCGTGTGTGTTGTGAGGAGGATGCAGAGAAACTCCAGTATGATTTGGACAAGTTGGGTGATTGGGCAGATGCATGGCAGATGCAGTATAATGTGGATAAATGCGAAGTTATCCACTTTGGTGGCAAAAACAGGAAGGCAGATTATTATCTGAACGGCAATAGATTGGGAAAAGGGGAAGTGCAACGAGACCTGGGAGTCCTTGTGCACCAGTCATTGAAGGTAAGCATGTAGGTGCAGCAGGCGGTTAAGAAGGCAAATGGTATGTTGGCCTTCATAGCAAGAGGATTCGAGTACAGGAGCAAGGATGTCTTGCTGCAGTTGTACAGGGCCTTGGTGAGACCACACCTTGAGTATTGTGTGCAGTTTTGGTCGCCTTATCTGAGGAAGGATGTTCTTGCCATGGAGGGAGTGCAACGAAGATTCACCAGACTGATACTTGGGATGGCAGGAATGACATATGAAGAGAGATTGGGACGATTGGGCTTGTATTCGCTAGAGTTTAGAAGAATGAGAGGGGATCTCATTGAAACTTATAAAATTCTAACAGGACTAGACAGACTAGATGCAGGAAGGATGTTCCTGATGGCGGGGGAGTCCAGAACCAGGGGTCACAGTCTAAGGATAAGGGGTGAGCCATTTAGGACTGAGATGAGGAAGAATTTCTTCACCCAGAGAGTGGTGAACCTGTGGAATTCTCTACCACAGAAGGCAGTTGAGGCCAACTCATTAAATATATTCAAGAAGGAGTTAGATATATTTCTTAAGGCTAAAGGTATCAAGGGATATGGGGAGAAAGCAGGGACAGGGTACTGAATTTGGATGATCAGCCATGATCTCATTAAATGGCGGAGCAGGCTCGAGGGGCCGAGGGGCCGAATGGCCTACTCCTGCTCCTATCTTCTATGTTTCTATGTAACTAGTCCTGTTGAGGTTAATGGGCAAGAAATTATAAATATCCATTGAGCAAATAAAATTATGTTAAAATTGTCTTATTTATTTAAAAGTTGTACCTGCTTACGTCAAGTCTGTACAATACTGGTATTTTACCAGGAAAGTTATAATTAGGTGGAATCCATTAAGTTTGGCTGGAAGTTTTATGTTAGTAGAATTAAGATTTCCTTCATTTTACCCTGAAGGAAAGAACCACTTTATAGTGAAAATCAGACAATGAACCTTGGGTTGCACTGAAGATGGACTAGAAACTGGCAGTCACCTCCTCCATGCACCATTGCAGCTATGCAGTGGATGAATTTCCTCTTGAGTGGCTGTTAGTAATTCCAAAATAAGAATTTCTCAAGTATTCTACATTATTCACTTCTAAGAGTGTGTTTATATCAAGAAAAGTTAATTGTTGACCGATTCCACTCCAATGCTGCAACCTAATGGTGGTAAGATTTTTTACCACCCCTCGGTGTTTTGAAAAATCAGGATGGCCCATTGATTTGCAAATGCATGGTTTGAAAACCAAAACCTATTCCTATCGGAACATTCATCATTCCTCCCTGGAGCTGCTAGCTAAGGTATATTTTTTGATGTATCGTTCTTCGGGATGTGGGCATCATGGGCAAGGTCAGCATTTATTGCCCATCCCTAGTTGCCCTTGAGAAGGTGGTGGGAGCCTTCTCCTTGAACCGCAGCAGTCTGTGTGGTGAAAGTACTCCCACAATGCTGTTGGGTAAGGGGTTCCAGGATTTTGACCCAGTGACGATGACTGAACAGTGATATATGTTCAAGTCAGGATGGTGTGTGACTTGGAGGGGAACTTGGTGTTCCCATGCACCTGCTGCCTTTTTCCTTTTAGTTGGTGGAGGTCATATATAAATAATACTATCCTCAGCCAGGTGACCCTTCCCCACCATGACTACTAGCACCATGACCTACACAAACCAGATATATTCTATGATGTTTATAGCACACCATTTAAATCATTTGGATTAAACCAGACAAGTTAACAATTGCATTAATATATCACCAACTGGAATTTGCGTAAACACATTGTGACCTAAGTTTAACATTGTTGCCCCCGTTCTACAAGTATGCAACAATAACCAATTTAGTAGTGCAAAGCCCTGCTCCCAATCTGTATGGGCATTCAGGCCACTGGTTGGTCAGCGTCAGGGCCAACTTAAGTGAGCCCAGGCCTCATTTTAATACTGAAATGAGGCTCCTGCACCCATTTCACACCCGGACTTCTAAATTTGTGTTGACTGGTCTGGTTTTGTGATGCGCTAGCACCAACTAGTGTTTCCAGGTCTTGAGCTGCCTAACCAGCAGTCCTTAATGGCCCCAACACTTTGAATTTTTAAAATCCCTGTCTACTGTTTTAGCAATCCAGGAACTAATTGAAGGTAAATATGTGGGATGATGTGTACCTGTCGTTAGCATATCATTTGACTAGGCCCACCCAAATATGAGTGGACGTTTTTAACACCTACCAGCACTTCTGCATCGGCATAAGATGGCAGGCAAGTGACAGGAAAAACCCAGCATCTGACTCCCCTGTTTGATGACAGCTGAAGTGGAAATACTGCTGCCTGAGGTGGATGCAAAGGCAGTGACCCTCTGTTCCACTCTACAATCACAGCTAACTGTTACTGTCACTGGCTGTGTCAGCCTAATGCTGCACAGTAGCTGTAGGTGTCCTTGCAGCAGATGGCACAGCTTGGCTTTTGGTTCTCTAATGACCTGGAGCCAATGAAGGCAGTTCCTCATGATCATTGCCAGGTAGACGTGCCAGAGCCTTCAGATATAGTTGGTGGATTCTTGGCAGGTGTGGCCAATTAGGGAATGTTGGCATGCTTTCCTTCATGCAGTGCCACTTAAAGCAGGACATATTGTGATTTGGTTGTTTCCAAGGAACCATCCAACATTACAGTTACGCATTCACATGTCTTTGTTGCGCTATCAGGTCTTCTCCCCCACCTTGCTTTGGGAATAGAAGGCTTGGCATGCTCTAATCTCAACCAAAGTGAGGTATGTGCAGCACTGTTTGCCAGTGTAGGTGTGCATGTACCTGCGGGTGGACAGAGAGCATCTCTCATGCAGCCTGTCTATCATTTCTCGATTGGTCTGCCTGTTCTCCAAAATACATCAGATAGGGGGATTCCCATTGGGAAATCCACTAGTTCCCATAATGGTAGAATTAGAGCAATTGGCTCTAAGACTCATGAGAAACTAAGTGCCAACAGAAAATAAAAACAAGAAGAAAAAGGTTGAAGAAGTTACCTGAAATAAACTTACTTTAATATTACTGTGTACTTACATATAGTTACCATTTTCTAGCAACCCTGGGTGTCCATTTCACATGGCTATGATTTAGAAAGGATGAATTTCTGGTTTCTTAGAATTGCAGTTACACATGTATTTATTTAATGTTTGTCCCCAAAGAAATTATATCCAACAAACAACCTTTAAAAAGGCTGCATTTATAAACCTTTTATTTTCATCAAAGTAACTTTTTCTGGGGCATGTACAGTGGTTGTCTTATGTGACAGTTAATTTTCTACAAAGGCTGATTACAACTGCTTTTTGACATAAGGAGGATGTGTGCTGGTGTGAATACATCAATTGGCTTCATTTTAACATTCATGTTGCTGCATTTGTGGAGTTGCCAGGGTTTGAAATTAAAATAGGGAGTAGGTGTGGAGTAGTAATGAGCTTTACTTAATTTTAAAAAACCTACACTGAGATTCCCACATGTAGGATTTTACTATAGTGTACGACTATGATGTTTGATGCAGACATTCGGCCTGCTTATGGATGAGTTTTAGTGCCCCGTTATTTTCTGAAACTTCCAAAGCTGATTTCAGACTGTTTGCAGTCCCTTTATTGCTGTGCAATCATTGAAGCATGAGCTCGCACTATCTATGTTAGTGCAGAGAACATCCAAAGAGAAATGTGAAGAGTGACAATAATCAGTAAGAGTATAATAGATTGCATCCCTAGATTGGAGACAGTGGCCTAGAAATTGTGAACACTGTATGTATGCCGAGCGCCAAATGTCCAATATGGCGGTAGCATGCAGGCCGGAAAGGCGCCACCCATCATTTGGTAAAGGCTCCAGCATAAGCATATGCAAATAGAAGGCCTAACACCTGTTTGAGGCCCCCTTTCCAAAATCGGGCCGGCTACATTTAGCATAACCATGTCTACATATGACTTAACTATGGCCCTTAAAAGTGCTTTAAAAATACTTAGCTGAATGTGGAACCAATGATCAGCACCGTCCTGATCCTCCCTCCCTTTCGCCCTCAATCGCCACCTCCCTCCTGATCGCCTTCCTAACACCTCCCCACCCTCATAGGAACTACCTGATGGCCACTTCCAGGGAGAAATCTGGTCCAGCCTCAACATCTTGGAAAGCGAGCTGGCTCTGGATGCCAGATAGCTGTCTGCAGCTTGCAATGAGGTGTGAGGCCCATTTTGGGTGCGTCTTAGGCCTCCGCCTATTTCAGGCCGGAAACAAATTTCCATCCCAGTCACCCAGGTCCACTTGACAAAACTCAACTCCCTGTGCTTGTTTCTGCAAGCCATATTTTCATACACTTCAGTGTTTTTTTTTAAATGATTGCATTGTGTAATGATTTTTAGTTCCACTACAGAAAGCAAGCCTATCTGACAGGGTCAAAAGGACAATATAGGCTAAAAATGACTGTTGCCGATAATAGAGGGTGAACACCTTAAGGCCAATTTTCTAAATCTGCAGCCAGTAGGAAAGGCTCCCCATCAGTAGCGTGCATTCTGAAAACTGGACCAGCTATTTTAGCAGTGACTCTTTTTAAAATTTTAAATGGGTTATTTCCTCTGTTGAAATAGTGGAAACAATTTGAAGATGAAAGAAAAAGAAAGCAAGAAAGTCTTGTTTTTATTTATCGTCTTTCATGAGTTCACAATGTCTCAAAGCACTTTACAGCTAATGAAGTACTTTTGAAGGGTAGTCACTGTTGTGATGTAGGAAAAATGGCAGCTAATTTGCGCACAACAAGCTCCCACACACAGCAATGTGATAATGACCAGATAATCTGTTTTTAGTGATGTTGGTTGAGGGATAAATATTGGCCAGGACACCGGGGAGAACTCACCTGCTCCTTTGAAATTGCGGACTAACTGGTGCCAGAATTCAAAGATGCCACTGGTATAGGAGATGAGATCAACATTGCTGGTTCATGAGTCCCAGGAGTACAACAGTCTTGATCACCTTTCAACAGGTCAGAAAGCATTTGTTTATTGAATTTAAATCTCCACAAAACAGTGTATTTCAGCCGAGTCTATCAATTTATATAATATGTATAAATCCAGCATGATGCTTCCCTTTCTACAGTGTGACTGACAATACTACTGGTACTTGGCTGCTCTTTAGAGTTACACTATTTAGCAGCAGTGATGGTTATATGTGGTAAAGCATTCTTTACATTGCTTGCTTGGGTTGTAAGGAATGGCATTGATAATTAACACTTTAAAACAAGCTCACAAACTCTCACATGTTAGGTCTTGGAGTGGTTCATTTGACTGTGTTTCCAAAGCAATGACCAGCAAAATCCACTGCACAACATAAATAGCAGTGCTGCACAATGGATAGCCCACATTCCTTTCAAAATATTTGAATATATGTTCTCCTTTAACATGCATCATAATGGCTTGTCTCAATTTTAAATCTTTACATAGTCCAAAACATAAACTATATACAATAGTTTGGACGTGTACAGTTGAACTAAATTGTGTTTTGAATTATCAGAGTTTTTGGGCTGGATTTTCATGGTGAATGCGTGTTGGGGGGTGGGGCTGGGGCTGCGGGGTGGCCGGAGGAGCAAGGGACCGACTGTAGAAGATTGGGGCCGGGAGGAGCACAGAGAAGGCCGGAGGAGTGGGGGTGGGGGTGGGGGGAGACCTTGTGGAGGGATTGGAGGCCTGGTGGGGTGATCGGAGGTCTCGTGGGTTGGGGGGTGGAGGGGGAGGGGGGAGACCTGGGTGGGGGGTGATTGGAGGACTCATGAGGGGGTCTCTGATTGTGTGGGGTGGGCTAGGCAAGGCCCTTGGATCCAGGAGGTAGGTGTAAAGTCACTTGCCTCCTGGATGCAGCAGTCCCCGCCTTGCTGTAACTGCCGGGTTTTATGAATTGTGTAAAAACCCATCCACATGCAGTTAACAACAAAATGGAGGTTAAAGAAGAGGCTTCCAGCCTCATTATAATATTTAAATTGACGTCCCGCCTCCTGGCAGTGGGTTGGCTGCCAGCTCCCATCCTGCCTCTGTTAAAACTGGAAGGAGGCAGGTTCAGGTCGGGATTCTGATTTTTAACAATTTAACTAGCCCCACGCTCGTAACCCACCCGTTTTTTTTTTAGGTTAAAGTTCCCCCTTTTTTGTCTGAATAATATATACATATAAATCTTCAGAATTTGTTTACGATCAGAAAAGATTGCCAGGCATTGTTTTCTGTTTCTATTGTATAAATCTTTGGTTTTGCTGTTGGACAATGATATACAAAATAAGGCTTTTTAGCTTAATTCTAAGTAGTTCAATTACATGCAGCATTTTAAATGTATTTTTGCTTTGTTCTGGCGTGAAGCACAGCACTGGGCAGTACAATTTGGGTCCATAAAATGAAAGTGGGTTAAATGACCAGATCATCAGTTTAAGCTGTACAGGGTTCAACATCTGCTACATGTCTCCCTATAGTACTGCCTCGTGAAAAGTAACATTTTCATGTACGTCATCCCACTTCGTATGACTTGCTCAACAATTGAAAATTCTATTTGAGCTCTGGAACAAATGTGATTTGGGGAAAGAAAAATCAGTTGGAAATGGAACAGCGTAACACGCACGTTGTCAAAGCCCCCAAGTGGTTGAGAAGCGGCCTTACTAAAAGTGTCATCGGTATGATCCCATTGACTGAAGTGTAAAGTCAAATCTATTTGAAATTATGCTATGCAAGTTGTCTGATATAGAAAAAATTCTGAAGCTAACAAGTAAAGGTGGCATGAAAGGAGATCAGATTGGAGCTCTATTGTAGTGTCTTCAGAAAGGGTTTTTAAGAAAAGCTCCTTGCAGGGTACCTAGATTTCCTTTTGTCATTGGCACATATAATGGAGCCCAGCTTGTCAAAGTGTGTGTCTGCTTGTGGATTTTGGTCAAAATTTACTCTCTACAGACTATTCAAGGATGAAGGCTGCATCATAATCTATGTCATAGTACAATATTTATTTCTGGATTCTGCTTACTGATTATTTTGGAATTTTTTTCCCCATTATCAGCGGATTTTCAATCGATATTCAAAGCCAATCATTTAAATTACAGTGGAGCCCACTTAAATTAAAAACCCATTTACCAACAAAACTCATTCATTTAAGCAGCCTATTCTATTAAGTGCTTTTCAAAATTTTTTTTAAAATTTTCCCCAATGCGGCTGCTGTTTATGTGGCATCATTCTGTTGCAACAGCTTGCTCCAGAGTGAAATGCAACATTTGATGAATTGATGAGCCTGTTGAGACCAGTGAGTCAGGGAGACTTGCTGGATCTGGTCACATGCTGGTGGGAATTCACAGCTGACTGAAGAGTACTGAGTCGAGGAGACATGGGTGAATGCTGAGTCATCATCTACTGCAGTTAAAGGGAGATTTTAACTATTCCCGCTGGGCTGTTAAAATCCACCAGGTGACCCGCTGATGTCCCGCTCCCTTCCCACAGTCTTCAATTTTAATCTGCTCTTCTGAGCAGGCGGCAAGAATACCTGCCGGAAACTGGCGGGGTCTTTAAATATGCAGGTAGGACTATGTTGACATCATTGGGGCCTGACTGCTATTTTAACCAGTGGCCTAAGCGGGGAAGCCATTGTAGCTTTTATGCCTGGTGAAGCTAGCGGGGAGAAGAGTCGGGGCCAGTAGAAGCCCAAAGAGGTAAGTTTTTTGACTTTTTAATTTCTGCTGCTCCTGATCCCATGAGGCAAGTTTGTTCCTTCGGCTTCTTGCTGCCCGATATTCCGCTCCCACCTGCCAGCTGCTGCTTCTCACCGATTTCAGCCAGGCAACTGGCTGTGTGCACGTCGATAAGACCTGGGCGTTATATCGGCCAGGCCTCATGGTGCCAAGGTCAGGGAGATTTGATACTTGTCTCGGCCCTCGCCCGCCTGCCCGATTCCTGACCCAAGTTGAAGTCGGGGCTATAGAGTGATTGCTGATTTTTGCATCACCAGCATGAGTTTAGTCATTTGTTAATTGCTGGTCCTCGGCTTTGGTAGTTGTTCAATTTCACTCTGTTTACCGAATGGACGTAGAGATGAGAGTTGGAATAGAGACGTGCATGAGCCACATAGTATAAGATAGGAATAAACTGTGTCAGTTTCTACATAAATATTGGGGGTAATTCTAACCTAACTGCACCAGAGTGAAACCAACTGGACCAGATCGGGCGCCTGATTTACACTCCGCCCGATTATACGTCCCATTGTACTTTAGTGAGGATCCCACCTGCTTCAAGCTGACACCTGGCCCGTTCAGTGAAGGGAGTGGGAATGGGCCAGTATGTACCGCACCGCCATTTCCGGGCCACTAGCTGCCCCATTCCCGGTGGAGTGACTTAAAATTGGCCCCAATGTGACGAAATCTTTTCGAAAATGAGTATTAATAATAAGTCTGATCACATGCTCCATGGAACTTCTGACAAACTGATTAGAAGCCGAGTGAAGCAATCTGTTGCTTACTTTTTAAATGTCTACTTGATGAATCCTGATTACATTTTTACAGAGTTTGATCTTATACTTATGTGTATTTTGCAAGTCACTATGTACAGTGACAAATCCAGAAATATGGGTGTTATTACCCTCTCTATCGGCATTTCTTCCTGATTAAGCACTTTAACATTTGCTGATTTCTGTTTGGCACACTGTTTGTTTAGTGTTATTGCACCTTCCTTTGCACAGCTCCCAGGTTCTCTGAAACTTCAGAGTAGCAGCGGAAGTTGTGACGGTCATTTCTCTGACCAGATGCACCCTTTTCTCTGAGGTGCTTTTGGGTGCAGAAGATTCTGTCGACATTTCACTCCGTCAGCAACCAGCAATCCCACCTCCTTTCTGCTGCCCCCTCTCTGATTTTCACACCTTCTTCTCTGATGCACATGTCTGCACGCAGCAGTGGCCGCTTATAGTGTTTGTGCGCTGACATTTGTCACAGTTGACTTCTCGATTCTGATTAGCATCTGCAAAATGTCACCGGTGCAGTCTGATCAATCATTCTTGGGAAAACAGCAAATATTAACTTTGCCAAATCATGAGCAGTTTCACCATTAGCATTCATAAGGAAAACCAAGGTCCAGTTATGTTATCAAGGTAATTGTAATATATTTTCTATAATTATTGACATTTATAAAAGTCTGTTTTCTATTTAAGGAGTTATATTTAAATGGCAACTGTAAGTAGTATTAATATATAAACGGAGAGGTCACTTTTCAACTATTCTGCCACTTTGGTGATTAATTATCAATTATGAATTTTAATAAATGATCAATGTATAGAAAAAACTTCAATCTTAGAAAGTTGAGTGATATATATAACCCCTTTATATTCCTAAGGTTTCTTCTGTGTACTATTTTTAGCAACATTGTATATGCATTTATGAAGAATGTGGTTACTCAGCTATACATAGTGAACTGGGGAAACCTTCCCTATAAATGCCTCTCTGAAATGCTCAGAGAATAATCCTTGTGAGCAGATGTGATTGTAAAGGTTTTTTTTAAAGTGTTAGTTGGAATTATAAATGCATAATATTTTCAAAAAAGATGTCTAATGTTGAAAAGTCCTGTTTTGATTGTTGTTCCCTCTGCTCTGTTATGATTTAGAATTATGAGGGACCACGGAACATTGAAAGAGACTAAACTTACAAGGGCCGAATTTAACCCTGTCCACCCCACGGAAACTGGGCAGGCAGTTAAAATGGCCGCAGGAGACTTACCCGCTCTGACTCTGCTGTCTTGCAATCTTAACCTGCTCTTTTGAACAGGCGAGAGGAACACAAGGCAGTAGGGTCCTTCTTTAAATGTGCAGATCAGGCTCCAATGACGTCTTGAGAGTCTGACTGCAACTTTAACCCGAGGCCCGTGCGGGAAAAAATGTTGTGGCTTCCCCACCATGTCAACCCGGCAGCAAGAGGAGCCAGGGCCAGGGCCAGAAGAGGCCTAAAGAGGTAAGTTAATTTTCTTGTTTTCTTGTCAGCCAATAGGAGCAGGAGTGTTCCTCTGGGCTCCAGAAGAAAGCCTTGGGTCTTCCCTGCTCTGGCCTTTCCTCCCCCTTTCCTGAACACGAGACCCTCCTGACTTTCCTCTCCGCAACTTACCTGAGAGCCTTACCATTCCTTTGGGTCCCTGGTGTCGGCCGTCTGAAATCCCACTCCCTCATGCCGGCCAGCTAACGTTTTCTGCTGGGTTTGGGCTGGAGACTGACGGGACCTATGCATATGAAGCCCGGGTGTTAAAATCTCGCATGCATTATGCTGCGGAGGACCGGACAGTTTGACATCTGCTTTAGCCCCCACCCACACGACTCCTGTTGGCAGTTAAAATCGGCCCTGTAATGTAGAGTACGAATAGAACACTGGCAGCTAAATAACTCAGTAGTAATCATCACAGCTAGCAGAGCTTGGACCCAGTTCATTGTTGGATGGTACATATTAGACGGCTGAAATGATTGACAGTGGAAACCTTTCATATTTTCCTTTAGATGCAAGAATAATTGGGGAAGCCCAGCATTAACTGCAGAATTCAATCAAAATGTAATCTAGAATAAGGTTGTATGGATTCATCAAATACTACTTTTAATTGCTTAAAATTTAAATCGTCGATGAATTGACTTGTCAAGTTGAATAGTCCGGACAAAGTATAGCACTGCATACTTGTGATGAGCTGTGGACAGAATGGAATATTTGAATTGACTTAAATTTAGCTGATCCAGAGTGATGCGACGGATTCTGGCCCAACATGTATGATTTGATTTTGATGGATGTGCCCTTTATAGAGAATGGCATTTCCTTTCTATTCTGTACATACAGAGCTCCACATTGCAGTACTGTGTTTGTGCTTCAATTTTTATCATCGCAGCCCCTAAATCAGTGAGGTTTGTGCTTTGCGGATTCTTGCCCTGTCACGGATGGAAGTGTCTAATTGTTTCCCACTTATCCTCCTCCACATCGTCCCCCGTGCCTCCCCCTCCCCCAACCCCACGATAGAAACAACAAATTGCCTGCCTTGTGGAGGTTAAGCTAATTGTCTCACTAGTCTATTTTTCACTGTATTGCATGCCCCTTTACTAGAGGAACATGTGAAGGGTTGCTAGGAATGCCACCCCATTCCCATTAGTGGTAGCTCCCTAGTGAATTTCTGTTATGTCTGAAAAATCATTTTGGTAGGGTAATAACTATTCACTTTTATTTCCAGATCCTCCAGACTATTCCAGTCAAAGAATAACGCAAGAGGAGACATTGGACGGTCATTGCCACAATGTGCTTACTTCCATCAGGGGGCCATCTAGTGTTCAGTTAACAATATGCAATTTCCGTACATATAAGAACATAAGAAACAGGAGCAGGAGTAGTTCAATCGGCCCCTCGAGCCTGCTCCGCCATTCAATAAGATCATGGCTGATCCAATCTTGGCATCAACACCACTTTCCCGTGCTCTTCCCATACCCCTTGACTCCCTTGTAGTTCAAATGTCTGTCAATCTCCGCCTTGAATATATTCAATGACTCCGCCTCCCCAGCTCTCTGGTGTAGAGAATTCCAAAGATTCACGACCCTCTGAGAGAAGAAATTCCTCCTCATCTCCGTCTTAAATGGGCGACCCCTTAATATGAAACTATGCCCCCTAGTTTTAGATACCCCCCTAGGGGAAACATCCTCTCATCATCCACCCTGTCAAGCCCCCTCAGAATCTTATATGTTTCAATAAGATCACCTCTAATTCTTCCTAACTCCAATGAGTATAGGCCCAACCTGCTCAACCTTTCGTCATACATCAACCCCTTCATCCCAGGAATCATCCTAGTGAACCTTCTCTGCACTGCCTCCAATGCAAGTATATCCTTCCTTAAATATGGAGACCAAAACTGTACGCAGTACTCCAGGTGCGGTCTCACCAGCGCCCTGTAAAGTTGCATCAAAACTTCCCTACTTTTATACTCCATACCCCTTGCAATAAAGGCCAACATTCCATTAGCCTGCCTAATTACTTGCTGTACTTGCATGCTAACTTTTTGTGTTTCATGTACTAGGACCCCCAGATCCCTTTGACCCGCAGCATTTTGTAGTCTCTCTCCATTTAAATAATAATTTGCTTTTTCATTCTTCCTTCCAAAGTGGATAACCTCACATTTTCCCACATTATACTCCATCTGCCAACTTCTTGCCCACTCACTTAGCCTGTCTATATCCCTTTGCAGATTCTTCATATCCATTTCATGAAATCTTTTTCGATGCTGTTTTAAAGTATGGAGCTGGATTTTATTATCCTGAATTTGAGCAGGGTTGCAGCAGGCAATGGGGCAAATTTGGGCAGCCGGGCCTCCTGCTGCCTTCCCCACCCTTCCCCCTTGAGCTCTGTTTTTCTTCTTTAGCCTCCGCCAGGACCGCCACCGGCTGCCCCTTCTCTGTATACTGCGTGTAAATGCTGGCGGGTGTTAGAGCCTGGTTTCCTAGTCAGTTTTACTACTGCTCCTGGGGCCTGGTGAAAGGTGATGGTAGGTCCGAGGTACCAGCTGTAAGGCCACAAATTTTCCTGATGGAGGGAGAGGGCCTAGTAGAAGCCTCCTCATCCTCCAATTTGGCACCCATACACTTACCTTTCTAGGCCTTGATCTCTGCCGAGGCCTACAAAGCCAGGAGCATTTTTTCATCTTTCAGGCCCCTACTATCCCTCTTAAGTTTCCTTGCCACTTCTTCTAGTGCTTCAGCAGTACTCCCACTGCAGCATCACCTCATTTCCCTCTTTGGCACTGAGGCGCTCCTCTTGGCAGGAAGCCCGGCCTGCGTGACAAATGACTTCCACCCCAGGAAAATGGGTCTGGTCAGGGTGGAGTCGAAGGGGTGGGCAGAAGTCCCGTCCCATTACAATGCCCAAAGAGGAAAATCCCAACCATAAAGTCATTTAAAGGCTGATACAAATGACATTAGTTCTAGTGGGACTGCATCAACATATGGCTGCTGAAAATATATTATCCAAATTAGCTGGTATTAATCTATTTTTATCATACGCATCTATATAATGTTCAGACAGTGACATAATCAATGAGTCTTTACCCTTTTAAAGTGAGGACTGTTGATTGTCACTGGTCAGCTTAAGTCATGATAGTGAGTCTACAGTCAGATGAAATTAATAAATTGACTTCAAAAGGTAGGAAGTTTAAGTTTATAGCGATAATTTTCTGACTTCACACTCTAGGCAGAAGCATCGCCCACCCGGAATACATATTGGAATTTTGGGCATACGCTTTTCAGACTATTATTTTAAATGGTTTGAAAATTGTGAACAGTGTGTGCCCGAATTTCTGATCGATACCCCCAGGTGAGAAAGGCTCCTCACTATGAATGTGAAGTTATAAAATGACTACTAGTATTCCAGCCACATAAAATAGTTAGAAATTGTTGCACAAGTAAGACACCGACATGTAGTCAGCAATACTCGAGACTGTCTGCTGCCCAAGAAACCAACAATAAATAAGTACTTTTTCATTTATCCTCCATGCACTGTAGGAGTTGAGTTAGCCTGATAACCTCATATGAGCACACTAAGCAGGAGGCAATCATGACATTGTAGATAGGTGCTGCTGTATGTGTCCTCCAACTCCTGTGTCTTATAAAATCTCAGGACCTGCACCATTGGACCAGTTAGTTTTACTCCAGCCAAAGAGTTGCTTGTCTGCTCAATCCCACAGCTCAAATTCTTAATGAGTGTAGGTTTTGGGGGCTACGAGACCGGGAGGATCATTTGCAAGTTCACTACCTGGGTAATAATCTGGCTGAGCAGATCGGCTGCCCATTTCTTATTTGAATAATAATAGGGAGGGTTCTACAATGGGCGGGCAATGTGCTCTGGCAGGTTACTGCCAAGATGGCAAAGTTGAAAATGACCCCCTAGTATTTTGTCAGTTTCCGTTTCTGGTCAACATGAACCGGCAACAACTGGTATCATTTTTATGTGCGTGCTAAGCCCTCGGGGGGTATTTGATCATGTGGCTGGATGGCCAGTGGAAAAGGTGGGCTGACCACTGAGGAGATATGCTCATCAGGCAGGGTCCAAGCCCCTCCTGATCAGCTCACAGTTACTCATCCTCACAGTCTACCTCCTGTCGTAATTCCCACGTTATCCATGGAGCTGGCTGACAGGATCAGTGATCAGTGCATGGAGTTGACTCTCAGGATCGATTGATTAAATTCATTAAGTGGTGCAGGTTGAACAGGAAAGCGAGCTTTCACCAGATGGTAGACTTCCCTAGAGCACAAAGGTTCCATCAGGCACATTTGTTGACATCAGGGTATCTTGCGTCTGCATGTACTTCCTGTAAACTTTCCATTATAAATTCTTACGTCCAGGTTTATAGTGGAAACTGCCTGTGTAAACTTGTCATGCTTTAATTACACCATCCTGCCAATGAAGGTACTGCAGCACTTCCACTGTTGGAAGGGTGTAACTATAAACTCGAACACTCCTCTTCTGACTCTTATTTGAGCTGTAATTTAAATGGATAGCAGATACTTGGCTGATCTGGATTCCGATCCAAATTGCTGAACCCCCACCCACTTTACACCTTCTCTGACCCTTAGAATTTCAGGACCCTGATTTCACCTCCAATTGATGCACTTTGCATACCATCTTGCTGCATATTCTCAGATTAAAAAATAGTAAGCGATAAACACTAAATACATAGATAAAAGAATAGATATAAAATAAAAGCTCTTCCTTTATAGTTTTCACACAATAACAGACTAGAGTTGTGGAATTTAAACACCAAAGCATCGGTAAAAAGCTCAACATACATTTAATAAAAATGGGATTTGGCTTATTCAGTCACTGTATATCAGTGGCCCTCATGTTGTTGCTGTATGGCATAAATGCTCCTATTGTCATAAAATTGTTATAAAATCCTCTGACTCACTGCGAGCAACACCATGAAGATCTGCTAGTATTATAAAATTGTGTTATATAAAAAGCAGTAGATCCATAATTATCAATGAGTAAGTTTGCTAAAAAGTCATGAAGAGGTTATTTAGTTATTTTCTCACAGTAATATGGAAACCATTTATTTTATTGGCTTCAAGCATTCATATGGTTCTGGATTTTCCTTCATTATTCCATCCAGAGTTGAGGGGAAATGGGGCAAATTTAGGTGGTGAGGCTCCTGCCCGACCTCAATTTCCCTCTCCCAACCCCCACCAAGATGGCTACGAGCCACCCCATTCCCATGCCCCCCATATAAATGCTCGCAAGGAGGCAGGGCCTGGCTGTCCCATTTCCATATTTACTGCTGCCATCCATGCCAACCTCAGGGACTGGCATGAGAAAGTGAGAAAGCTGGCAGTAAGCACCCAAAGTCTGCCAGGACCCCAGCCTGCATTGCAGGAAAATGGGTTGGGATTACATCAGGAAATCCCTATCTCCACTATCCCAACAAGAAGAGGAGAATTTGGCCCATGGTGCTTTTTAAGGAGGGATTTTAAACATCCCACCCTACAGGAATGGTAAGGGTGGGGTACTAAGATGGAAGGCAGAGTTTAGAACCACATTCCTGCCCCCTCATCTTAACTTGCCTGAATTCAGGCACGGGAAGGCCACCAGCACCAGTGGGGGCCAAACTACAGTGGCGAAGTCACTACCTCTTTGACCAAGCTTTTGGTCACCTGCCCTAATTTCTTCTTATGTGGCTCAGTGTCAAATTTTTTGTCTTCTAACACTCCTGTAAAGTGCCTTGGGACATTTTACTACATTAAAGGTGCTATATAAATACAAGTTGTTGTAGTTGATCTGTTGACATCATCAGGATGTGTATGACATTTTAATTACCGGCCCAATTAAGGCCTGCACAGTCTTGAGTCCGCCAGCAGAAGCTGGCGACAGGTAGGATCCTGTCCACAGGAGGCCCAGGTAAGTCAATTTATTTTAAAGGTTCTTTGTGGGCTAGGAGGAGCATTCCTGCTGCTCCTGGCCCCACAAGGATACCTTAGGACTCCCCTGCTCCGGTCTTCCTTCCCCGATCGCAGACTTTTCTGATTGCAACCCCACCCCCACCCCACCAACCTCCCATTCCTCACTTAACTTTCCGGGACTATTTCCGTGAGTTCCTGGCGGTGGCCTTGAAGGAATAATTACTAGTCCTAGCCCTTTTTGGGCTACCCCTGGATCAGGCGTATTCCCTAGACGTTCACTTTCAACTAAAGTTAGAGGTAGCCGAATCCTAGAGATGCTTAATTGGGGCTAAAGGCTCAGACTATCTCTCCCTAAAGGAAAGGAATGACTTGAAGATGTTACCGTCCTCCAGATAGCACTTTTAATAAGTTTAACTGGACTGTAACCTTCCGGATATTATGAGGGTCCGGAAAACTCCCCCAGAATTCTGCAACTCTTCACCAAAGAGTGTACAGAGATTGAGTTTGTGAGTTTGATACAGAAGTACTATGTGAGACAATTCTAAAAATATATAGATTTATTAAAGAACCGACATGCAGTTAACAGTTGGTGATTCAATCGCAACTTTAACAGTTCTAAAAACAAATAGCTTACAATTCTTATTCTCAGCGATCCTTATTCTCAAATCTTAACTTTGTTACATTTTTACATTTCTACTTAGTCTTAATCCAGGATATCCACCAAAATGAAATACAAGTAGCTTTGATCACCCGAGACTCAAAGAGTTGAAAACTTACAGAGCTTGCCTCTGAAGTTGAGAATCGCTTGCCCCTTCCAGCGAATTCTGTTTTCCATTTGAAAATCCTATCTTTATACCCTTTTTTCAGTGGTATATCCTTTGAAGTTTTCTGCTGATGTAAGCTAATTATCTCAAGTTATATTTCTGTTGAATTCTTTCTATTCTTACTGTCAGTTCAGCTGTTAGCTTGCAGACTTATGTCTCTACCTTTAGGTGTTCAAAACTTATCATAAAAAACGGTTATAACAGATGTATCTATTTGATGCCATTCTTACGAAGGTCTTCTATTCAATTCTTAAATCACCTCAGCTGGTTTTAAACAGACTTCGTGTCTCCTATCTGTTCCAAGTTTAACACATAAACAATGTGATTGCTTGGTGCATCTATTGATGTCATATTTATGAAAGTCTTCTGTTTGTATCTTTTTACAAAATGCAAATTATAAACACTTCAACCGAGTACATGATTGTCTTCCTAGCTACTTCAATTGGTTGGACCAAGAATTATGTCTCCTGTCTTTCATTTGATGTCATATTTATGAAGGCATATGTTTCTTTAATTTATGTGATTCATTTCAAAGTGTTGGTTTATGACACCTTAACTGGGGATTCCATTGTGCTCTTTCCAAAACTTCAGACTTCTAGGAACCTCCAACCCTCTGTTTCAATGAGGCTTTTGTTTCAGTGTCAACAACTGATCTTTATCTCAAAAGCCTGTATGGTGTTTACAGCTTTGTGTCGTTGAGGCTTTTAGATTTTTAAATCCAGTTTGTCATGTTTAATAAGGCCAGAATTCTGTTCATAGGATGGTGTATTTTTCTGAATATGGCTATTCCTTTACAGCCTGACATTCCTGTAAATTTGACTCCTGCACCGGTGACATCATTCCTGTCGGCTTTGGGCGGGAGTCAGTATCGGAGCATTGTAATGAGTTCCAGGCCCCTCACTCCTGGGAGGGCTGGCGGATGGATCACCATCTGCTTCGGTCATTACTTGCCTTGAGTTAAAATTGGGCTCAGAATTTCTGTTAATGAATGATGTATAAACAATTGGCAGGTAGGCACTCGAGATGCAGCTATAGTGTGCGGGCGCCTGTTATTTGCATATAATTCATAGTACTTCCCCTTGATCCTATGTACTCTGGCAGTGGCAGGGGTACAGAGCCCCCCACAGATTTTCAGGCCCCTTATGTGTTATATCGGAGATTCGTGGAAATCTTTGGAGTTTATATTTTTTAGGCCAAACTGTTTTTTCATCACTAAAACCAACATAGCACATCTTGCTAGCAATAAAAAAGAAGCAGTCTGTAAATATTAGACTAATTTACTAAATAAACAACAACATCAGGAACCAGTATACTTATAAATTTTTGTTCATTCAGTGTAGTAATTACACATGTTGAAAACAAGACTATTGCGAGCCTATCATGCAACAACAATCCAGCAGTGTTTGATTGTTTCAAATGGTTATCACCGCAGTTTTATGATGGATCTTTGGTGTAATGCCCTCACAGGCATATCATACTGTCAAAACTGAGTATTTTGACTGTGATACAGCCACTATGGCCTGAATTTCGACTATAGTGACGCATTAGCAGTGTGGGGGTGGCGTGGATCGCCTCGGGAACCTGGAAGTTGGAGAGGTGCGTTTATCAGTGGCTTTTTTACGAAGAATCAGACAATTGAATCAGACTTCTGGGTTTTCAGACCAATTAACTGGAGTGGGCCTGATGACGTCCCATATGACTCAAATTCAGCTGAGTTATTTAAAGGAGCAATGCACAGATGACAGTTGAAGGTTGGAGGAGGTGGAAGAGAGGTTGTTGGAGTAGAGAGTGCATTGTGCAAAGACTGAGTTGGTGGTTTGGAAAAAAAAATGATATTGCTCTAAACTGAAAGATGCAGACTCAAAGACAGAAAGCTGCCCCAGGATTTAGTGATGCCTCTTTGGAAATCTGACTCCAAGGCGTCAAGGCTCCCAGGGTTTGCTGCTCCCTGCTGATGGGAGGAAGAGGCCAGCTGCCCAGACAAAGAAAGCATGTCTGGAGATCGCTAAACAAGTGAACAGCAGGAGTGTTGTAGGCAGAACCTGGCTAACAACCTCATGAGGTCAGGAAAGGTGAGTACAATGCAACATTGCTCTACATCCGGATGTCCGTGTCACCCCAATCCCCTCACTCTGCCTTCCAAGCCTACTCCTCACACCAACCTACCTTGCAGGTGCACCCATCCCTCTCTGTCTATGCACTTACTCACATCCCCATCTGACCATCCACCACTGACACTCGCCCTCATCTTAATGCAATACCTGGGAGAGGCAGCAAACTGGAGGTAACCCTCCAGTGATGACACCGCTGACGTCAGCAGAGGAGGAGGCGCTGGAGATAAGCAGAGTTGCGGAGCTGCTGGTGGTGGGAGATGGAGAGAGGGGGACTCCCAGCTACCTGATAACAGAATTAGATATCACCGAGCCACATGGCATACAACAGTCACTCATGGTGACTTGATGCCAGCAGCCAGTGAAATATGAGCATGTACATAATGATAACTTCAAGCATTCTTACCTTCACAGTACTCAGTCATGTCTTTTTATCTCCCACAGGCCCATCAAGTGTCCCCTTCCCCCCACCCCGCTGTCCAGCCAGAGGAGGAAGAAGACTCCTCAGAGGAGGTTGCGGACTCAGTGTCACACAACCCATGCGCACCAAGCACCAGCGCAGATACACACACGTCGGTGGGACCACTAAGTCAGAAATTAGTGTTGTCACCTGGTGTCTCTCACATCACAAGTGAACAGGAGCAGATGGTGGAGACGGACAGCAGTGGAGAGTCCTCGTCGCAGGGTGCAGGACACTCCAAGCTGTGCTCAGCTGGACGAAGATGCTGAACCTCGGGGGCCGTTAACAAAGAGGATGATTCTGGAGAAGCAACAGAAAATGCGGGAGGCTGTGCCAGGCTTTCCAGCCGTGATATGCTCGCTTGCAGGGAGAATGGAGGAGTCCATCTCCAGCATGATTGGCTTGATGTCGCAAGACATGGCAATGATGTGTTCGTCGATGGAAAGGTTGACCACCTGCATGGAGCGTCAAATGTGGCATTCAAACGAGTGCATGCTTGCTCTCACCAACAGCTTGCACACTCTGAGTGCCACCTTATATAGGATGGATAGAAATTTAAACTTGGCCATTTATCGCCCCACTGATGTGCAGCAAAGTGCTCTCCAGTTCCTTGCTAGCAGGGAAGTGCAGGTGGTCCATGAGCGGGAGGATGGTAAAAAGGGGACATGGAAGTGGGGACTCTGCTCAAAACACTCCCACTTCTTCCCTGTTGCCCCCCACCTCAGTCAGAGCCCCACATGCTGCCTCGTGTCTCAATGGCTGAGTCTGCCCCTGCACAGGTGCAGGAGGAGTCGTCTTTGGCAGGGCCCTCATGGGTTATAAAACCCAGGAGACGTCGGCCAAAAGCATCTAAGCAGTCAGAACAGGGAAGTGAGCAGCCTGCCTCTAACTCTGCTGAAGCCACTGGGGTTGCACGGCGTAGAAGTTATAGGAACAAGAAGATTAAAGAATTCTAGATGCACAAGGGTATCCACATTGGTGTGTTAGAAATGTTAGATTATTAAGTTTCTGTTTACTTTTTGAGCCACAAAATTATTTCTTTGCACCACTTTCCCATCTTGTCCATTTTTTGCCTGCTGCCTGGCAAGTGGCCTTGTCAGTTGGAGTGAATGGTGAGACGTCACTTAACCTCGAGCAATAGGTGTGTGTGACACAAATAGTTTGGTCATTTTAGGTCTGCAGTGTGCACCGCTGCTGGTGCCATGTCCACTTCAGGTTCCTCCTCCTTCTCCTCCTCGTGTTCCTCCTCCTCCTAAAGAGGCTCTGCACCTTGCTCCTCCAGCAGATCTAATCCTCACTGCGCTATGTTGTGCAGATCATTCTGGAGACCCTGGCTGGTATGTATTGAAGGGCTCTTCCAGATATGTCCAGGCATCTGAAGCGCATCTTCAGCATCCCGATTGCTTGCTCTATTACACATCTCATCGTCATTTGGCTTTGATTGTAATGCTCTTTGGCATCATTGCTTTGCCTCCTCAAGTATGTCATCAGCCACGTCTTCAGTGGATAGCCCTTGTTTCCAAGCAGCCAGCCGGTAAGTCTGGTTGGAGTTGTGAAGAGCTGAGGGAGGGTGGACTGGCTCAAGATGAATAAATCATGACAGCTCCCTGGGAATCTGGTACACACATGCATGATGATCTTTTTGTGGTTGCAGATGAGCTGCACATTGATGGAGTGGAAGCCCTTACGGTTTATGAACACTCCTGGGTGCGCTGGGGGGTGCCTTGATGGCCACACGTGTGCAGTCAATGACACCCTGCACCTTTGGGAAGCCAGCCAGAGCTGCAAAGCCAAGCACCCACTTAGTCTGACTGACTTCATCGGTGACAAAGTGTACATAAGTGCCTGCCCTGGCAAACATGGCATCGGTCACCTGGGTGATGCATTTTTTGGCAGCCAACTGCAAGATCCTGCAAATATCTCCTGCAGATCATTTGAAGAAGTGGAGTGGCAGGTCAGTGAGGAGAAGACTGCTGCTGGTGCCGGTGTTGCTGCTGGTGTTGTTGCTGCTGGTGCTCATCTTGGTCCTCATCTGAGGTCCAAGATGAAACAGCATAAGCTGCATCCATGCTGATCTGATATTTGGCAGAAGTAAAGTGGAGATCAGAGCCTCAATCCTCCAATGTAGTGAGAGTGACTTCCAAAGTTTTAGAAATCATCTGCAATCTCCTGAAAGCAAACTCTCAGCACAAGTGGTGTCAGCAAAAGCCTTTCCCTTAGGCAAGGAAGCAGGTGTGAGGTCTGAGTATTTGTGATTTTAAAAAAAATGTTATTTATTCAGATCCCACAATTGTCGTTGTGCTCTCGCCTTACTTTCACTGGCGGGGTTCAGCAATCCCATGGACAGCTAGTAGAAGCTTCAACAACAGGTAAAAATAGGCTGTTAATAGCCTCTTAGCTATCTCTAAATTGGCTTAATTAGGTAACCTGCCTCTTCCGAGGGAATCTCTTGCACGCTGCCTAAAGCGCCAGAGTTAAAGGCGGAAGCTGACGGGTTGAAACCGGCTTCCTGTCAATTTCAGCACTTTTAACTATCCACCCGCTCGCAAACCCACACATTCTTTTTAAAGTAAAAATTCAGCCCTATGTATCAGAGACTGCTGATTTACGACACCAGGCATTACGTTATTGCTTAACAATCACAGGATGACCTTTTGGGACAACGTGAAAATAAATTGAGATCCAGTCACTAGTCAGAGGAAATTGAAAAAAAATTGAAATATAATATCTGCAGAGCAGATCTTCTGTTTGTAGTTCTCAGGAACTGCATATACCAATCAGGCAACTGGGGGAGTCGGTGATTTGGGTGAGGTGGGAGCGCCCACCTCTCACTCAATTTCAAAAGGCACATTATTTCGCAGTGGCAGAAATAAATGGTTGCAAACTATTCTTGCACCAAGTGTGTAAGAGCCTCATTAGAACAGAACACAGATATAATACTATGGCCACATCTAATACAGTGCTGGCTGCCCAGTGCTGTCAACTATCAAACACTATCATTTTTGGAGAAAGGGGTAGTTGGGTGAAACGGATGTTGCCTTACCCAGAGAAGCAGCAGTCTCTTCTATGCCTACTCCTGCCATGACCCAGCTGCTGAGAAATCCTTCAGCATATCGAGGGGTCTGTTTGGGACTAGACCAGTGATCAGCACTGGAGAACACTGCATCAAGGTCCTCTCAACCCGATCCATCAGCATGGTAAATAAATTCATCACTTACTCTCCAATCAATGAGACTCACTACCATCCCAGAGTGTTGCAGTGTTATATCTAGATTTCAGTAGAATCTGCAAAAAACATACAAATATTTAAAATTCTACAAATCTGAAAAGTATCTGCAGATGTTCCACTGACTGTTGTTATAGTAAGGATTTTCTTTATATGGGTTCGCAGGTTGGTACTTAAAGTATTCTTCAAATAAAAATACATTTGTTAAAGAAATACTACTATGGTCAGGAGATTTATATATTTTTTTACTTACAACACCTTCCCCCTCCCCAGTAGATAAAACCTTTGCTTAGAATATTAATAGTTATATTACAAATTTGCACTCCCATTAAGTTTGCTGGATAGAAAATCATGGGGGCATATGCCCGAGTTCCCAACATGAGTCCTCGGCACTCAGTGCTGTATAGTGGGAGCGCAAATGTGTAAAATCACCACATAATAGTCAGAAATTTGTAATCATGATGTGTGTTTATGTTATGAAAATTGAATTTGAAGGTTTATTTTAATAGTTGGGAGCAGAATACATGAATGAGTTAATTAAGAAGAAGCAGATCACTTCCTCATATAAAATCCATGCAAAGACCACTGCTTATCAAGGGCAGCCAAGACCAATCTCTGGGTTCCATGCCATAAACCACAAATTTCTGGGTCTGTGGGTATGGAGAATGCTGCAATTAGGTTGGGTGGGCACACCAGAATTTGTGGTGGGCCCGGTTTTGCCTGATTTCTGCTGCTTTTTTCAAGTTGCCACATTCTGCTGGAAGTGGAGGCAGGCACTTGTTGCAAACATTGAAGCAGTGACAGACATGAATAGAGACAGAACTGCTTGCACCTACTTTAGTGATGATTTGTTGGCGATGAGGGTAAAAGTGTAGGGATTGCAGTGAAAGAAGTGGGGATTCGATCAGCCTCTGCCACAGGGTGAATGGAGTATAGATGGGCCCACAGGACTGCTCTTGTAGGGATAGAAGAGTTCTTACAACTAAAAATCTGCTCAATCAGTCCTTGGTGCACTAAATTTGTGCAACAGCCGGGGCCAGGCCATTTCTCCTTCCTCCTCCTCTTCATCATCCTCTGCAGCAAGGATGCAGTTTCATCTCCTACCCCTTCTGGCTACATGGATTTCCCTCTTCCCTCTTCCAATGGATGCATTGTGCAGAGCACAGCAGATGTAAATGATCTTTGATACTTTCTCAGGACTGTAGAGCAGGACCACACCTGATCTGTGTGGACATCGGAAGTGTTGCTTCAACATCCTGATGGTATGTTCCACAAGTGTTCGGATGGAGCCTCACTATATTGTCTTTTAGCCTCAGTGTTGGGATTCCAGACAGGTGTCAATAGCCAATTACACACGCAGCCCTTTCTTCTGCTCCTTCAAAGAGCTACATCACCGTCAACTATTGAATGCATTGCAGTCCCCTGCATTATTTGGTTATGGTAATCATAGACTACCTGCATGTTGATCAAATTAAATCCTTATTGATTCATATATGCTACAGTGTTGTTGTTTGGCACCCTGCAATCTTGCGAACTCAGTCACCTGGTAGAAGTGCAATAGCAAAATACTGCGGATGCTGGAAATCAGAAACATAGAAACATAGAAGATAGCAGGAGTAGGCCATTTGGCCCCTCGAGCCTGTTCTGCCATTTAATGCGATCATGGCTGATCATCCAAATTCAGTACACTGTCACTGCTTTCTCCCCATATCCCTTGATCCCTTTAGCCTTAAGAAATATATCTAACTCCTTCTTGAATATATTTAATGAATTGGCCTCAACTGCCTTCTGTGGTAGAGAATTCCACAGGTTCACCACTCTCTGGGTGAAGAAATTCCTCCTCATCTCAGTCCTAAATGGCTTAACCCTTATCCTCAGTCTGTGACCCCTGGGTTCTGGACTCCCCCGCCATCGGGATCATCCTTCCTGCACCTAGTTTGTCCTGTCCTGTCAGAATTTTATAAGTTTCAATGAGATCCCCTCTCATTCTTCTAAACTCTAGCGAATATAAGCCTAATCGACCCAATCTCTCTTCATACGTCATTCCTGCTATCCCAGGTATCAGTCTGGTGAATCTTCGCTGCACTCCCTCCATGGCAAGAACATCCTTCCTCAGATAAGGCGACCAAAACTGCACCCAATACTCAAGGTATGGTCCCACCAAGGCCCTGTACAACTGCAGCAAGACATCCTTGCTCCTGTACTCGAATCCTCTCGCTATGAAGGCCAACATACCATTTCCCTTCTTAACCGCCTGCTGCACCTGCATGCTTACCTTCAGCGACTGGTGCACAAGGACACCCAGGTCTCGTTGTACTTCCCCTTTTCCCAATCTATTGCCATTCAGATAATAATCTGCCTTCCTGTTTTTGCCACCAAAGTGGATAACCTCGCATTTATCCACATTATACTGCATCTGCCATGCATCTGCCTAATAACCCAACCTGTCCAAATCATACTGGTGTTTCTCTGCAACCTCCTCACAGCACACACGCCCACCCAGCTTTGTGTCGTCTGCAAACTTGGAGATATTACATCTAGTTCCCTCGTCTAGATCATTAATATATATTGTGAATAACTGGGGTCCTAGCACCGATCCCTGCGGCACCCCACTAGTCACTGCCTGCCACTTGGAAAAAGACCCGTTTATTCCAACTTTTGCTTCCTGTCTGCCAACCAGTACTCTATCCAAGTCAGTACCTTACCCCCAATCCCATGTGCTTTAACTTTGCACACAATCTCTTATGCGGGACCTTATCAAAAGCCTTCTGAAAGTTCAAATACACCACATCCACTGGTTCTCCTTTATCTATTCTATCAGTTACATCCTCAAAAAATTCCAGTAGATTAGTAAAGCATGAATAACCTTTTGTAAATCCATGTTGACTTTGTCCGATCCTGTCACTGTTTTCCAAGTGCTCTGCTATTACATCTTTTATAATGGACTCTAGCATTTTCCCCACTACCGATGTCTGGCTTACCGGTCTATAATTCCCTGTTTTCTCTCTACCACCTTTTTTAAATAGTGGGGTTACATTAGCTACCCTCCAATCCATGGGAACTGTTCCAGAGTCTATAGAATTTTGGAAGATGACCAGTAATGCATCTACTATTTCTAGGGCCACTTTCTTAAGTACCCTAGGATGTAGATTATCAGGCCCTGGGGATTTATCGGCCTTCAATCCCTTCAATTTCCCTAACACCATTTCCCTACAAATACTGATTTCATTCAGTTCCTCCCTCTCATTAGACCCTATGTTACCCGACAACTCTGGGAGGTTATTTGTGTCCTCCTTTGTGAAGACAGAACCAAAGTATGTATTTAATTGGCCTGCCATTTCTTTGTTCCCCATTATAAATTCCCTGATTCTGACTGCAAGCGACCTACGCTTGACTTCACCAGTCTTTTTCTCTTCACATATCTATAGAAGCTTTTACAGTCAGTTTTTATGTTCCCTGAAAGCTTACTCTCATACTCTATTTTCCCCCTCTTAATTAATGAGTTTGTCCTCCTTTGCTGAATCCTAGACTGCTCCCAATCCTCAGATTAGCTGTTTTTTCTGGCCAAGTTATATGTGCTCTCCTTGGATCTTATGCTATCCCTAATTTCCCTTGTTAGCCACGGTTGAGTCATCTTTTTTGTTTTATTTTTATGCCAAACAGGGATGAACAAATTCTGTAGTTCATCCATGCGATCTTTAAATGTTTGCCATTGCCTATCCACCGTCAACCCTTTAAGTAACGTTCCCCAATCCATCCTAGTCAACTCACACCTCGTACCATCGCAGTTTCCTTTATTTAAATTCAGGACCCTAGTCTCTGAGTCAACTACTTCACTCTCCATCTTAATGAAGATTTCTATCATATTATGATCACTCCTCCCCAAGAGGCCTCGCATAACAAGATTGCTAATTAATCCTTTCTCATTACATAATACCCAGTCTAAGATGGCCTGATCTCTAGTTGGTTCCTCGACATATTGGTCCAGGAAACCATCCCGTATACACTCTAGGAATTCCTCCTCCTCAGTATTGTTACTAATTTGCTTTGCCCAATCTATATGTAGATTAAAGTCACCCATGATAACTGCTGTGCCTTTATTGCACGCATCTCTAATTTCCCATTTAATGCCATCCCCAACCTCAGCATTACTGTTTGGGGGTCTGTATACAACTCCCACTAACTTTTTCTGCCCCTTGGTATTTCTCAGCTCTGCCCATACAGATTTCACTTCATCAGAGCTAATATCCTTCCTTACTATTGTGTTAATCTCCTCTTTAACCAGCAATGCTACCCCACCTGCTTTTCCTTTTTGCCTGTCCTTACTGAATATTGAATACCCCTGGATGTTGAATTCCCCGCCTTGGTCTCCCTGCAGCCACGTCCCTGTAATCCCAATTATATCATATCCATTTACATCTATTTGCGCAGCTAATTCATCCACCTTATGACAAATGCTCCTCGCATTAAGATAAAAAGCCTTCAAGGCTTGTTTTTTTAACACTCTTAGACCTTTTAGAATTATTGTTTACTGTGGCCATATTTGATTTACACCCTTGATTTCTCTGACTTCCACTTTTGCTGTACTCCTTCCTGTCTTTTGCTTCTATCCTTGCTTCCCTTTCCTCTGTCTCCCTGCACAGGTTCCCAACCCCCTGCCATTTTAGTTTAAACCCTCTCCAACAGCACTAGCAAACACTCCCCCTAGGACATCGGTCCCGGTCCTGCCCAGGTGCAAACCGTCCAGTTTGTACTGGTCCCACCTCCCCCAGAACCGGTTCCAATGTCCCAGGAATTTGAATCCCTCCCCCTTGCACCATTCCTCTAGCCACGTATTCATCTGAAATATACTTCTATTTCTACACTGACTAGCACGTGGCACTGGTAGCAATCCTGAGATTACTACCTTTGAGGTCCTATTTTTTAATTTACCTCCTAACTCCCTATATTCAGCTTTTAGGACCTCATCCCGTTTTTTACCTATATCGTTGGTACCTATATGTACCACGACAACTGGCTGTTCACCCTCCCCCTCCAGAATGCCCTGCAGCCGCCCCGAGACATCCTTGACCCTCGCACCAGGGAGGCAACATACCATCCTGGAGTCTCGTTTGCGGCCGCAGAAACGCCTACCTATTCCCCTTACTATAGAATCCCCTATCACTATAGCTCTCCCGCTCTTTTTCCTCCCATCCTGTGCAGCAGAACCACCCATGATGCCAGGAAGTTTGCTGCTGCTGCTGCCAAAGAAGGCAGCAGTGACCAGTTTGATTCATCGGTATATGGGCGACTGATTAATGTGATAAATGTCATGAATATTGACTTGAAATGATTCAGTAGCATAAAACAGGAAGACAGATTATTATCTGAACGGCAATAGATTGGGAAAAGGGGAAGTGCAACGAGACCTGGGTGTCCTTGTGCACCAGTCGCTGAAGGTAAGCATGCAGGTGCAGCAGGCGGTTAAGAAGGCAAATTGAATGTTGGCCTTCATAGCGAGAGGATTCGAGTACAGGAGCAAGGATGTCTTGCTGCAGTTGTACAGGGCCTTGGTGAGACCACACCTTGAGTATTGTGTGCAGTTTTGGTCACCTTACCTGAGGAAGGATGTTCTTGCCATGGAGAGAGTGCAGCGAAGATTCACCAGACTGATACCTGGGATGGCAGGAATGACTTAGGAGGAGAGATTGGGTCGATTAGGCTTATATTCGCTAGAGTTTAGAAGAATGAGAGGGGATCTCATTGAAACTTATAAAATTCTAAAAGGACTAGACAGACTAGATGCAGGGAGGATGTTCCCGATGGCGGGGGAGTCCAGAACCAGGGGTCACTGTCTAAGGATAAGGGTTAAGTCATTTAGGACTGAGATGAGGAGGAATTTCTGTGGAATTCTCTACCACAGAAGGCAGTTGAGGCCAATTCATTAAATATATTCAAGAAGGAGTTAGATATATTTCTTAAGGCTAAAGGGATCAAGGGATATGGGGAGAAAGCAGCGACAGGGTACTAAATTTGGATGATCAGCCATGATCTCATTAAATGGCGGATCAGGCTCGAGGGGCCGAATGGCCTACTCCTGCTCCTATCTTCTATGTTTCTATGTAAAAGTTGAATGTAGTGATAGCTCTAACTGCAACAGGCAGTGCTGTCCCTTTGCTGGATGCCGGCTGAAGATCTGGCTCCAGTAGGCAGCACATTTGGGTGACCCCTCCCAGCTGAATTATAGATCGTGAAGGCAGGTTTCTTTCAATATGTCCGGTTAGTTACATCTGAATTTTGTGATATAATTCCAGGCTGTATGGTGTAGCTGCCTCTCCTACCTCCACAGTTATTCCTGCTCTTCCTCCAATTCCAGGATAGCCTTTGGAAGACCTAATGGAATGCTCATGGTCAATACTGCTTGTAGCTGCAGGGGTGAAGTGGTGACTTCGAGGATATGTGCACCAAAGGAATGCTGAATTGAAGGAAAACAGCAGGAAATGGGGGAAATAAACAAAAGTACTGAGGAACAAAGTACAGTTTGTTGTTAGCAGCAGTCAGAATGAAAGACTCATTAATGTGGCAACCTAGCTTTATGTGAAATTCTGTAGGTAATCTTCTGCTCCCCTGCTATAACTTTGGCAGAAGTCTAATGGAAGCCATGGAGTAATGGTGTAAACAGCAGAGAATGACCGTTCTGCTGTTTTGCTACCAAAGTTCAGGCAGGGGATTAGGAGAACTCCCCTGGAATTTGAGGGTCATTGAGTTCAAAACAGTTTGCAGCTCTCCCAGTGCTTGCTGTATAGAGGTGCTCAATGATTCAAGAGCTAGACTGCAAAACTGCAGAGAATCTAGAGTGTGACCAATATACAGTCAATAGCATAAATTTTTCATGTGTACTGAGGCCATCGCATGCACATACTGTTGCCTCAAAATTTTAAAATTATTTTTCTCCACCAAATCAGGAGTTCAGTGCCAAATGGACTGAAGCCCAATTTCCCAATTCTGCAGGCCAAGCACAGTGCTGGCAAAGTATTCTCCTCAAATGCACCAGTGCGGAAATGTTTTATAATTTTGCTTTTACAAGATAATCTGGCAATTAATAAAAGGGAGCAACAGATGACTGGAAGTAGCAGCCACCATATCTGCATACTAATCACCTTTGTGAAAAGACAATTGCGGATGTTGTAGGCTGCAGGACATTAGTGGGTTTAGTTGATGAAGAAGCAGGTGTGGCGCTGGCATCTATTGGGTATTGTAGGAAGCACATATATATGTATATTTATATTTGCAACAATGATAACTTCACCATATCCCACACAGTAACTGTGGCATGCTTCAGCAAGCCACACATGCCGTCAGTTATATAACCCCATGGATTGAAGGGATAATTACTACTCCTAGTCCCTTTAGGGCTACCCCGGATCAGGCGTATTCCCCAGACGTTCACTTTCACTAAAGTTTGAGTTAGCCGAATCCTAAAGATGCTTAATTGGGTCTAAAGGTCTGGACCATCTCTCCCTAAAGGGAAGGAACAACCTGAAAATGTTACCGTCCTCCAGATAGCACTTTTAATAAGTTTAGCTAGACTGTAACGTTCCGGAGATTATGAGGGTCCGGAAAACTCTCCCAGAATTCTGCAACTCCTCACCAAAGAGTGTACAGAGATTGAGTTCGCAAGTTTGATACAGAAGTCTTATGTGAGACAATTCTAAAAATATATAGATTTATTAAAGAACCGACATGTATTTTATAGTTGCTGAGTCAATCGCAACATTAACAGTTCCAAAAAGAGAAAGCTTTCAATTCTATTATCAGAGATCCTTATTCTCAAATCTTAACTTCGCTACAGTTTTACAGTTCTTAGTTTTTATTCAGGATATCCACCAAAATCAAATACAGTACCTTTTGATCCCCGAGATACAAAGAGTTGTAGACTTACAGAGCCTGCCTCTGAAGCCGAGAATCGCTTTGCCCCTTTAAAGCGAATCTATTATCCCATTTGAAAGTTCAATATTTATACCCTTTTTCAGTGGTATTTCCTTTGAAGTTTTTTGCTGATGTAAGCCAATTATCTCTAGTCATTTCTCTGCTTCTCCTGCTATTCTTACAGTCACCTCAGCTGGTAGCAATACAGACTTGTGTCTCTCCTCTAGGTGTTCAAAGCTTACCATAAAAAACGGTGTAACAGCAGGTGCATTTTATTTGATGTCATTTTTACTAAGACCTTCTGTTTGTGCCTTTTTATGAAGTGTAAATTAGAACACCTTAACAGGGTGAACCTTTGTCTTGTTCCGAAAGATTCAGACTGTTAGGAGCCTTAAACCTTCTGTTTCAATAAGGTTATTGATTCAGTGTCAACAACTATCTTATCTCTATAGCCAGAAAGCTGTAACAGCTTTAGATTGTTGAGGCTTCCAGATTTCCAAACCCAGTTTGTCATGTTTTAATAAGGCCAGAATTCTTTCATAGAATGGTGTATTTTTCTGAATAGGTTATATGGCTTATTCCTTCACAGGATAACATAGATACATAGATACATAGAAGATAGGAGCAGGAGTAGGCCATCCGGCCCTTCGAGCCTGCTCCGCCATTTAATGAGATCATGGCTGATCCTCCAATTCAGTATCCCGTCCCCGCCTTCTCTCCGTAACCCTTAACCCCTTTTGCCTGTAGAAATATATCTAATTCCCTCTTAAATATATTTAATGAGCTGGCGTACACTGCCCTCTGTGGCAATGAGTTCCACAGGTTCACCACCCTCTGAGTGAAGAAATTCCCCCTCATTTCTGTCCTAAATGGTTTAGCCCTTATCCTTAAATTATGTCCTCTAGTTCTGTTCTCACCCGCCAAGGGAAACATTCCTTCTGCATCTAGTCTGTCTAGACCTGTCAGAATTTTATACACTTCTATGAGGTCCCCTCTCAATCTTCTAAACTCCAGTGTGTACATCCCTAACCTACATAGTCTCTCCTCATAGGTCAATCCCGCCACTCCTGGTATCAGCCTGGTGAATCGCCGCTGCACCCCCTCCATGGCAAGAACATCTTTCCTCAGATGAGGCGACCAAAACTGTACACAGTACTCGAGGTGTGGTCTCACCAGTGCCCTGTACAGCTGCAGCAAGGTATCCCTGTTCCTGTATTCCAACCCTTTTGCTATGAAGGCCAGCATACCGTTTGCCTTCTTGACCGCCTGTTGCACCTGCATGCTCGCCTTCAGTGACTGGTGTACAAGAACACCCAGGTCTCTCTGTACTTCCCCCTCTCCCAATTTATTGCCATTTAAATAATAATTTGCCCTCCCGTTCCTGCACCCAAGGTGGATAACTTCGCACTTGTCCACATTATAGTGCATCTGCCATTTATCCGCCCAATCACCCAGTCTGTCCAAATCGCTCTGGAGCTTCCTGGTCTCCTCCTCTGAGCCCACCCCCCCTCCTAGTTTAGTGTCGTCTGCAAATTTGGAAATGCTGCATCCGACCCCCTGATCCAGGTCATTAATGTAAATTGTGAACAGCTGGGGACCCAGGACAGATCCCTGTGGTACCCCACTTGTTACTGCCTGCCATTCAGAAAATGAGCCGTTTATTCCAACTCTCTGTTTTCTATCTGACAGCCAGTTCTCTATCCACGTCAATACTTTCCCCTTTATCCCATGAGCTTCAATTTTCCATGCTAATCTTTTATGTGGGACCTTATCGAAGGCCTTTTGGAAGTCCAGGTACACCACATCTACTGGCTCTCCCCCATCTATTTTACCAGTTACTCCCTCAAAAAATTCCAATAGATTAGTCAAGCACGATTTACCCTTTGTAAATCCATGTTGACTCTGTCCTATCCTGTCTCCATTTGCTAAGTGCTCCGCTATTTCATCCTTAATGATGGACTCCAGCATTTTGCCCACAACTGATGTAAGGCTTACAGGTCTGTAATTACCTGCTTTTTCCCTACCCCCCTTTTTGAATAGTGGGGTAACGTTAGCTACCCTCCAATCCATGGGCACTGTTCCCGAGTCTAATGAATTCTGAAAAATCATACTTAGTGCATCCGCTATCTCTAGGGCCACCTCCTTCAGTACCCTAGGATGCATGTTATCAGGCCCTGGGGATTTGTCCGCCTTCAATCCCTTTAGCTTCCTTAACACCATATCCTTAGAGATATTGATTTGCGTCAGTTCCTCCTTTGCCAATGTCCCTATTTTTCCCGATATCCCAGGGAGGTTTTTTGTGTCTTCCTTCGTAAAGACTGACCCAAAGTATGCATTTAGTTGGTCTGCCATTTCCTTATTTCCCGTTATATATTCCCCCGTATCTGACTGCAATGGACCAACTTTGGTTTTCACCAGTCTTTTCCTCTTGATATACTTATAAAAGCTTTTGGAGTTAGTTTTTATATTTTCCGCCAGCTTGCTTTCGTAAGCTATTTTGCCCCTCTTGATTAAGCCCTTTGTCCTCCTTTGCTCTATCTTAAACTGTTCCCAATCTTCCGCTCTGGCGCTTTTTTTTGCTATTTTATACGCCCTATCTTTGGATTTTATGCTGTCTCTAATTTCCCCTGTTATCCACGGTTGAGTCACCTTTTTAGATTTCCTTTTATGCCAGATTGGTATAAACAATTTTTGCAATTTTGTCATTCTATCTTTAAATGCTTGGCATTGTTTATCTACCTCCAGTCCTCCCAGGAACGTTGTCCAATCAGACCTACTCAGTTCCCGTCTAATGGCATCATAATTCCCCTTGTTTAAATTCAGGACCTTAGTCTCTGAGTCAATTTCTTCGCTCTCCATTTCGAGTGAGAAATCGATCATGTTATGATCGCTCTGACCCAAGGGTCCCCGTACAACAAGATTACTAATTAGTCCCTTCTCATTGCACAGTACCCAGTCCAATATAGCCTGTTCCCGAGTTGGTTCCTCGACATATTGATCCAGATAACCATCCCTTAAACACTCAAGGAATTCCTCCTCCTCATTATTTTTACTGATTAGGCTAGTCCAATCTATATGTAAGTTAAAGTCACCTATGATGACAGCTGTGCTCTTATTGCACGCTTCTCTAATTTCCCTCGTGATGCCCTCCCCAACCTCTATTTTACTATTTGGAGGCCTATATACCACTCCTATTAATGTTTTTCGCCCCTCGCTATTTCTTAGCTCCACCCATATAGATTCTGTATTAACTGAGTTAATATCCTTCCTTTCAATTGCATTTATCCCCTCTTTTACCAGCAATGCTACCCCTCCTCCCTTTCTTTTTTGTCGATCCTTCCTAAATACTGAATACCCCTGTATGTTAAGCTCCCAGCCCTGCTCACCCTGCAACCATGTTTCCGTAATCCCAATTAGATCATAATTATTAACCTCTATTTCCACAGCTAATTCATCTACCTTGTTCCTGATGCTTCTCGCATTAAGGTATAAAACCCTCATGCTTTTTTTATGCTCACATTTTTTATGAATTAGTTATGTGAACTCCTAGCTTCCTGTCACTTCTTTTCACAGATGCCACACATAATGTGATCCAGATGCAAGGCCAGCTATCAGCCCACAGTTCACCCAGTATCACCATCAGCTTGCACAAGTAATGTGTGAGAGGTGTCTCTCGTGTATGCTTTCCCTGCTCACAAATCTCAGGAAGTGATTCTGAGTTAGTACGGCGCACTGGTCTAGCCCCACCTGGAGTACTGTGTGCAATTGTGGTCACCTTATTATAAGAAAGACATCCGGGCATTGGAGAGAGTGCAACTAAATTGATTAAAAGGATGTGATTTGGACTGGTTGGGTGATTGGGCAGATGCATGGCAGATGCAGTATAATGTGGATAAATGCGAGGTTATCTTTTTTGGTGTCAAAAACAGGAAGGCAGATTATTATCTGAACGGCAATAGATTGGGAAAAGGGGAAGTGCAACGAGACCTGGGTGTCCTTGTGCACCAGTCGCTGAAGGTAAGCATGCAGGTGCAGCAGGCGGTTAAGAAGGGAAATGGTATGTTGGGCCTCATAGCGAGAGGATTCGAGTACAGGAGCAAGGATGTCTTGCTGCAGTTGTACAGGGCCTTCGTGAGACCACACCTTGAGTATTGTGTGCAGTTTTGGTCGCCTTATCTGAGGAAGGATGTCCTTGCCATGGAGGGAGTGCAGCGAAGATTCACCAGACTGATACCTGGGATGGCAGGAATGACGTATGAAGAGAGATTGGGTCTTGTATTCGCTAGAGTTTAGAAGAATGAGAGGGGATTTCATTGAAACTTATAAAATTCTAACAGGACTAGACAGACTAGATGCAGGAAGGATGTTCCCGATGGCGGGGGAGTCCAGAACCAGGGGGCACCGTCTAAGGATAAGGGGTAAGCCATTTAGGACTGAGATAAGGAGGAATTTCTTCACCCAGAGAGTGGTGAACCTGTGGAATTCTATACCACAGAAGGCAGTTGAGGCCAATTCATTAAATATATTCAAGAAGGAGTTAGATATATTTCTTAAGGCTAAAGGGATCAAGGGATATGGGGAGAAAGCAGGGACAGGGTACTGAATTTGGATGATCAGCCATGATCGCATTAAATGGCGGAACAGGCTCGAGGGGCCGAATGGACTGCTCCTGCTCCTATCTTCTATGTTTCTATGTAACAAACCCATGGCTATTCTTAGTAATCTCATGGTGTTCATAGCAGAACTTACTTGATAGTTTTAAATTAGACACCTGAGTTATGAAATGTTGCAGATGCTGGGAATGGTTACACTGGAGAAGAGAAGGTGCTGCAATAATGTTATAGAAGTATTCATGATCCTAAAGGGTATAGACAAGATGGTTACAGATTTTACAACAAGAGGGCATAAAACCTCAAACTATGAAGAGGGAGGGTGAAAAGTTTAGATTTAACTACTTTATACAGAAGGGCGTGAATGCACGGAATGGATTGCCAATGAAGGCAGTAGTAGCTGATTGCATCAGCAAATTCAAGAAAGAGTTGGATAAGTACCTTGTGAAAACTTTATTAATAATTATGAGGGACACTTTGGGATATGTGAGGGCTGATTTTCTTCTCAGAGCCTCCTCTGGGTATGAGGAGCGAGCTGACCATGATATTCTTGGTCTGGGCCATTTGCATGACTCAAACACAGTTGTGGTGCAGGCCTGCCCCTCGCAGGGCCTTGTGCTAGGATCAGGGGGAGGAAAATTAAACGCAGGAGTCAAAAGGCTCTGAGGCTCCTTCTGGGGAGGGGTGAGTAGTTCTTTCGTCCTCTTGAATCTTCAAGCTTCCTGCAAGACCCCCACAGACCATTTGGTCCATGTGGGACCCATGCAAAGCCCAGGTTTCTTCAGAAACTGCTTTGCTTGGGTGCCCAACAGACCAACGCAGAAAAAAATGAGGTGGGATGCCAGAAACATCCCCTACTCCAGGTACAGGCCCAGTTACAGTCCATTGGACAAGTCCCGTAAATTCCAGAGCATTGTAATTGGGAAAGACACCTCAATAGCTGTCTCTACCCCTTTTTCCTCTTTGCTGCACTTGGGAACTGAGCAGTCCCAATACCCAGCAAAAATAAACATTTCCTTTGCTATTTCCTGGATACTGGAACCAACTAAATGAATTCAGCGGTCTTTTGTGGTTCTCTACTTTCTCATGTTCCTATGTTGGTTATTCAGTGTAGATGAGAATTCAAGATCTCATAGCTAACAGCTTTATTTTATTTGCAGCAAAAATGCAGAGAATCATTAACGGGGGATTCAGAAAATGTGTAATAAATAGTTCCTCACTCTGTGCTCACACAGCTAGGTCTCACTCTTAAGCCACACTAAACAAGTGCCTGCCTCTCAAACCAAGGCCGGTAATGTGGCAGCACATTGCTTTGCACAAGTGCTCTGACAGAACATATTAAACCTCCTGACAGCAACACAGGATATTGCTGCAGCAATTGAAAGCCAGCAGGAGAATATAGGGCTAGGGTACCAGCAGAGCATCAAGGAACTACTCCGCAGACCTTGCAGCCAGCCCCAGGAACAGTGCACAAGATAGAGGATGTTATACTGGTACATCATTGTCCATCCATTCATTTTAATTTAATCCACTCACCTGCAGAGTGTAAAAAGCTCCATGCTGCTAGCACAAACTTGTAAAATTTACCCTATATTCTCTCTGCACACTATTATATAAATAGAAACATTTAACTGCTCTAATGTTTGACAATCAGTTACCTTCCTTTTGCAATTAATATATAAACAGCCAAGGGGAGTAATTATGTTAAGGATAGATATGGGAATGACATGCAGCAACAGTGAAGATTGAAGGAAAAGCAATGCAACTGATGGAAGTGCCTTGTTGAGATAGCAATGTCAGTGCAACATTATCAATTAGACCCTGATGAACAGATCTGTTCCCATGTCCTGGAGATGGCAGTTGCATGTGCTCAACTTCCTCCTCTTTCATGTTCGTCTGCTCCTCCTCTTCGAATTCCATGAATAGGCCTCTGTCAGTTGCAAGATTGTGCAGCATGCATCAGAGCAC
Organism: Squalus acanthias; assembly: GCA_030390025.1. Lineage (NCBI taxonomy): Eukaryota > Metazoa > Chordata > Chondrichthyes > Squaliformes > Squalidae > Squalus > Squalus acanthias. The sequence goes on from CM059426.1 coordinate 90,082,782, forward strand.
CATTCTGCCAACAGTGATGAATGGATGTTTTTTCTGACTGCAGAGAAGAATGCTGTGGGGCCCCCAGGGGTCAGTATTTGGACCATTGCTTTGCTTGTTATGTATAAATGACCTGAACTTGGGTATAGGGAGTACAGTTTTCAAGCTTGCAGATGATACAAAACTTGGCAACGTAGTAAATAGTGAGCAAGATAGTAGCATACTTCAGAAGGACATAGAAAACTGATGAAATAGAAAGACACATGGAAGATGCAATCTAAAGCTGATAAGTGCGAAGGAGAAACAACATGGAGAGGCAGTTTAATCTAAATGGTACTGTTTTGAGTGGGGGTGGGGCAAGAGCAGAGGGATCTGGGGTGCATATTCAGAAATCTTTGAAGGTGGCAGGGCAAGTTGATAAGTTGGTTAACAAAGTGTATGGGATACTTGGCTTTGTAAATAGCGGCATTTTTTTAATTAATTCATGGGATGTGGGCGTCACTGGCAAGCCCAGCATTTATTGCCCATCTCTCATTGCCCTTGAGAAGGTGGTGGTGAGCTGCCTTCTTGAACCGCTGCAGTCTGTGAGAAGAAGGTACTCCCACAGTGCTGTTAGGGAGGGAGTTCCAGGATTTTGACCCAGCGACGATTAAGGATCGGCGATATATTTCCAAGTCAGGATGGTGTGTGAATTGGAGGGAACTTGCAGATGGTGGTGTTCCCATGCGCCTGCTGCCCTTGTCCTTCTAGGTGGTAGAGGTTTAAGGTGGTGGATGGGGTGCCAATCAAGTGGGCTGCTTTGTCCTGGATGGTGTCGAGCTTCTTGAGTGTTGTTGGAGCTGCACTCATCCAAGCAAGTGGAGAATATTCCATCACACTCCTGAATTGTGCCTTGTAGATGGCGGAAAGGCTTTGGGGAGTCAGGAGCAATGTTCCCTTTAAGCTGCACAGCCGCGCAGGGATCCCACGCAGCCGGCTTTTCAATGTAAAAACCATGCATGCATGGTATTTTGAATAGCCCATGCAGCCCCTGCGTGGTGCCAAAAAAAATTAGAGGGAAAATTGGTCAGGAGGTGAGTCGCTTGCTGCAGAATACCCAGCCTCTGACCTGCTCTTATAGCCACCGTATTTATGTGGCTGGTCCAGTTAAGTTTCTGATCAATGGTGACTTCTAGGATGATGTTGATGGGGGAGTTGGCGATGGTAATGCTGTTGATGTCAAGGGGAGGTGACTAGGTTCTCTCTTGTTGCTGATGGTCATTGCCTGGCACTTGTGTGGCGCGAATGTTACTTGCCAATGTTACTTGCCACTTATTAGCCCAAGTCTGAATGTTGTCCAGATCTTGTTGCATGCGGGCACAGATTACTTCATTATCTGAGGAGTTTCGAATGCATGGAATACAAAAACCAGTTGAGAAGGTGGTTAAGAAAGCGTATGGGATACTTGGCTTTGTAAATAGGGGCATTGAATACAAAAACAACGAAGTCATGTTAGGCCTCAGCTGGTGTATTGTGTACAATTCTGGGCACCACACTTTAGGAAGGATGTCAAGGCCTTGGAGAGGGTACAGACGGATTACCAGGGATGAGGTACTTCAGTCATGTGAAGAGATTGGAGAAGCTGGGATTGTTCTCGTTAGAGTAGAGATAGTTAAGGAGAGAACTAATAGAGGTATTCAAAATTATGAGGGGTTTTGATAGAGAAAGTAGGGTGAAACTGTTTCCCCTGGCAAGTGGGTCCGTAACCAAAGGTCTTATTTTAAAATAATTCTTAAAACAACTAGTGGGGACATGAGATTTTTTTTTATGCAATGAGTTGTTATAATCTACAATGCACTGCCTCAAAGGGTGGTGGAAGCAGATTCAATAATAAATTTCAAAAGGGAATTGGATAAATACTTGAAAAGGAAAAATTTGCCGGGCTATGGGGAAAGAGCAGGGCAGTGGGACTAGTTGGACAGCACTTTCAAAGAGCTGGCACAGGCACGATGAGCCGAGTGAGAACCTCCTATGCTGTATCATTCTATGATTCTATGTTTAAAATGTTTCTATCTGAAATCAAGGCCTTTCTTTAACATATTGTGCACTTCCCATTGAGTCAATATTGAAATATAGGGGCTTTCAGCATCACATAGGTGGACAATGGCAAGAAGATCACTGCATCATGTTATATAACGTTGCTCTAAATTGAGGGATTATTGTCATTCCTTTTTGTACTTTCCTTCTAGCGCTTATTAACCTTACTTCTAATGTGCACTGTTTATGTGTCTAGTGCAAACAAAGTAGATGATGAAGATTATGAAGATGCAATGTTAAATAGAACATGGGTCCTGGCACCAAGATTCCATGAAAGTGATGTGACCAATATTCTGAACAACTTACTGAAAGGATATGACAACAAACTTCGACCGGATATAGGAGGTAAGTTGTTTTCTTAACTTATTGTACTTTCTACAGTGCAATTAAAGGAATCTGTCAGTGTTAGTATCTTATTCGGGAGTTCAGTGGATTAACAATGTTTTTAAAAATATTGAATTGAATTTTATTCACTCAGGTAACAGCATACTATAATTTTTAAAGGGCTGCGCAATGTAGTGAGGGGGAAGCAGTACATCATACACAAAAATAAAATACTGCAGAGATTGGAAATCTGAAATATGCTGGAAATACTCAGCAGCTCAGGCAGCATCTGTGGAGACAGAAACAGAGTTAACGTTTCAGGTCGATGACCTTTCATCAACCTGAATGAAAGGTCAACGTTCTGAAACGTTGGGGGGATTTCCGCGCCCCCCCCCCCCTCCCGCACCACGATGGGCGGGAGAGCATCGGGATGGGGTGGGGGTATTAAACCGGTAGAAATGCGAAACTCGACCTCAGCCCGGCGAGAACGTGCCTACTTCCGGTTTAACCATGGCGGGTTTGGGGGCATCCGAGTAATCTGCAGTGAAGAGGCGGGTCCATGATTATAATATTTAAATGAGGCTCTGATCATCAGATTTTGGGAGTCATTTGAATTTAACGGCTGCAGGCTAGGTTTCACGAGCCTTGGGAAGGAGGCTAAAGGGAGGCTGGAGCTGCCAGATCCAGCAGGTAAATGGTTTTCCAGCACTGCTTGTGGCCTGGAGGAGCAGGAGTGCTTCCCTCCGGCTCTTCCAGCAAGTCTTCTGCCACAATCTCTCCCTCCCTGCAATCTCTCCCTCCCTCACTCCTCGCTGACGTGCTTCGAGCCCTCCCCCAACCCCACCATGCTCCGATCTTCTCTGATTGCCGGGGATCATCCCCAGCGGTCCCAGGCTGTGGCCTTCTACTACTGGCTTTCCTGCCCGGCAGCTGCCCAGCCTGTCAATCTGACTGGCTGCCGGGTGGGAAACGGAGTCAAAAATGCTAGTTCAGCAGGACCTCCCAGTTTCCGTGATTTCTGGGTTTCTCCCCCGCAAACATGCTCCCCCGCTCCCTCCCCACCTCCCTGGAAATAACTGGCCGTTTTATCTCTCCACAGATGTTGCCTAAGCTGTTGAATGTTTCCAGCATTTTCTGTTTTTATTTCAGATTTATTGGCTTCATTGGTTTTGTCTGGTTGACAGGTTAGTAGGAGGGTGAGCTGAATGAGTGCTTGTTAGTGTTTAAATTGGCATATTAATATTTACTGCAGTGATTTCAGGGGCAATGGACCCAGAAATGTGACATAGAGCCAATGTGGAGGGGTAAAAATGAGAAGGTCTTGGATAAAAATCAACTAAGACAGACATAAACCAAAATCTAAAAAAGACTCTGGAAAGCATTGTATGTGTCAACCTATAACAAGCACAGTAGTTTTCATAAGTAGCTCGGTAGTAGACATATATTAAAATGGCAACACTACATTTCTTAAGCAACATTTATAACATCACAGAAGAATCCCAGTTTTTTGCCCTGTGCAATATAGAAATTGGTTACTTGTGTTTATAATCGTAAAGTTCTGTTCCCATAACTGGACCTGAAAATTTTATATTAAATATCTAAACCATTCAATAAACATTTCCCAATGTTACATTCAATAGATTTCTGATAGTCAGATAAAGAGTGCAGTAATCATATATCATAGAATCGTAGAAACTTACAGCACAGAAGGAGGCCATTCGGCCCCTCGTGCCTGTGCTGGCTCTTTGAAAGAGCAGTCGTGCTTAGTCCCACATCCCCGCTTTTTGTCCGTAACCCTGTAAGTTCCTCATCCTCAAGTACCTGTCTAACTCCCTTTTAAAATTATTGATGGAATTGGCTTCCACCACCTTTTCAGGTAGAGTGTTCCAGATCCCAACAACTCTGAGTGAAAAAAATTTCTCCTCATCTCCCCGCTAGATCTTTTGCTAATGATTTTGAATCTATGACCTCTGGTTATTGACCCATTCGCCAGAGGGAATTTATGTTTCAATAATCTTTCAACTATGCCATTGAAGTTAGGATGTTCTCACTTCTGACACTGAGATGCTAGGACATAGGCTTGAGAGAATCTTAGTGATGGGCTTCACACTCTTAAGGTGTGTTCCCACAAAGATCATTGGTCATCTGCCAGGGACACCCAGTAGCTGAGGCACAGCAGAAGGAGACACAGATGTTACTTCTCAGTGATGCCAAATCCATCCAATCCAGCTGGTCCCTTTCAGAGGATGGAAGAAATCTTAGGCATTGGAATGGCAGTCAGCCAATGCAAAGGCTAAGGTGCTGGCAGAAGTTGCAAGGTTATTTTGAGACCCAGCATAAAGACGTACAGTGCTACAGCCATGTCAAGAAGTTTCCATTGAGCAACAGGAGGCTACCATCACACTTACTTGTCTCACTAAGGTAGCACTTAGAAGGAGCACAAGATTGGGCAGCAGAAGCCACACACCATACACTCTCCCCAAGGGCAAGCACTGGGCAATCCAACAATAAGAGTGCATGCGCAAAACAGAAATGGGGAAATATAATTGCATTGTCTTTGCTATGTATATATTAAGCCCCGAAACCCCTGGCTGGCCACTGCTCCACTGGAAGTATGATGGGAATCGGAATTCTGCCAACAACTGCTCAGTTTTGAATCCATCCCAAATCTCAGGGGTGGGGTCAATAACATACAAAGGGCAGAAGCCAGCACCATCTATGATGGTCGGAGGGGCTCATGTGGGTGTGCTCACCATCATGGTGACTTTGTGCATTCATTCCCCATGATTTTCCATCCATAACTGAGGTCAGAAATCCCAAACTTTCAGTGTTCCCAGATGGCTCAACTGATTAAAGCTCAGAGCAGCTGATCCATACTGGCAGAAACAGCAGATTCTGATGGTGTGCTGATGTAATGATAGATCTGAGAGCAATAAATATTTCCCAAAACTTCACATTGCTTCCTTGTTTATACAGATCTGCTATAATATTACAGCAGTTAATTATGTTTAGTGGATGCACCAGTTACTGGCTTATTTTAGCAGTAGTAAGCAGCTGCTACAAATTGGGCTGGATTTTGTCTTGGGGTCGGGTTGGGGTCGGGTAATCCGCATTTTGTGTTTCCCCCCCGACTCCAGATTAATGTGGATGAATGATGCAATTTTCACTTAATTGGGCAATTGAGTTCCAGCATGTGGGAACCCATGAACTAATTAGTGTTTTCAGTCTGAAAGTCGCCTCTGATGATGTCATCATTGCTGACTGCCTAGTCTCAGAGACTCTTGGTGAGAGAGGACCTGCGTGGCTTGCTTTTGATGTGAGTGGACCTGGATGCAAAAATGGGGGGGGAGGGAGAGAGAGAGAGAGAGAGAGAGAGAGAGAGAATTTTTTTGCATCCAAGTCCTCTCACAGCAAAGGCCAGGCAGTCTCTGAACACATTCAATGCAGCAGCATCAGAGGCGACTTTCAGACATAATACTACTACTACCTTCATCACATCTCCGTTGTAATAGTGGACCTGCAGCTCATAGTCAGCTATCCACTTGTGCTCCCGCTAGGTTTCACTGGAGTGTTTCACACCAGGCGTACTTCACGTCAGAAAAGGGTTAAACTAGCTAAAACGTTTCAAAATGGGATTACAGAGCCAATTTAGGGCTTGTTAAGGGCTTTAATGGCCTCTCCCGCCTCTTGGAGGCGGGACGGAGTCGGGAACCCCGCGACTGATTTTGTCAAAATTGCGTGGAGGCGGGATGGAGTCGGGATGGGGTCGGGACCCCCGACCCCGCAAATTTAACCCCCCACACGCCTCCAAACCCGACTCCATGGGTCATTCAAAATCCAGCCCAATGAGTTAGTGCTGTTGCACAATCCGTATGCACAAGTTAGAGGTTTGAATGCAGTTGGATGGAAAACACTCTTGTTACTCAGGAATTAATGATGTATATCATCAGTGGGGGGATAGTCTCCAGAATTTTCCTTAAACATTTCATTTCACACATTATCAAATTAATCATCTTAAATTCCGAAATTCCACTGTCAGCAGATTGACACAGTGGTAGCAAAATGCAACATGTGTCTAATTGCTGAATAATCCATTACTGTATTCAATTTTGGCATTAAATGATTGGACAATGCCACTTTCCTTATGGTTTAAAATAGAATATTTAACTTTTCAGTATTCCAAGAAATCTGTAGTGAAATAGCAAAAATAGAATTAATCTGCCATCTATACAACCAGTATTATTATTTATCTTTATATGCATAGAACAGTCCCATCTTTGACAGATGCAGTTAAGAAGGTTAGTGTTCAGACAGCAAGAGATAATTTGGAAAAGATGAATTTTCAGCTTGAAAGTATTTAAAATAAGAATGCTGAAATATCAAGAAGCCTTGCTGGTGCATGTCATAGACATCTAAAAAAATCAGCAAGATGTACAGCAATAGCTGATCATTAAGAAATTGCATTCTAATTTGTTTTGGTTTAATAGGAGGGGAACAGAGAGATATTAGGGGAATTTTACTAAACCCAGCACTAAGACCTCATTAGGTATTCACGCTGAGCTCTCAGCCTCGACTGGGCTTGCTCATGGAAGCTCGGAGTGAGCGGGGTCAGGAAATAGTGTTCTGCTCCAACTGCCCTTTAAAGCGGTGTATTTATTGTTGCTGGGCAGAACATGAGAAATGGTTACAGGAGGGACTAGATCAACTTCATTCTCAGATGCATGTTTGGAGGTTCTCTTAAAAGAAGTAAGGCAAAGGCGGGTTTGGCAACTCACACATCCTCCTCAGAAGAAATGTGCTGGCTGCTTGACAGGAGGTGGCTCTCAGGATAAATACCAGGACTTGGAAGCAGATGAGGAAAAATATTAATAGCCTCAGGAAGTCTATCAAGGTAAGTGTAGCCAGCATTGCACTACATCAAGTCGATTGGCAAAGTATACAGGCCACTAATAGATTCCTCTCAGCTTATAACACCCTGACTGAGGCTGCATGCTGAACCCTCACAAAACAGTTCTTTCCAAGCTGCACATGCATGCCAATATTGTCAATCGCTGCCACTTTAAACTGCACCTGTTGTTATTTAACCATTTTGAAAAATGCCCCCACAAAGCAAGCTTACTACTTTGCAGATTGCATGACACATGTTCATTTACTCACATAAGCTACAATGCAGGGTGGCCACTTGTCTGGATGCTCTTCAAACTTTCAACATTTTAGGACAAGTTCTCTGCTTGCAGGACAAAACAGGAGGGAGCAGGTCAGAGCTAGACAAGAGGTCATCTTCATTTTAGACCAATCAATCCTGGACATGGTGGCACCTGAGAATAGGAAGGAAGTGGGCCATAGTGCAGCTGGAGGATTCCTCAAGGAGCAGGGCTAGTACCATAATTAGCTTTCTTTCCTTCCTCCAACCAGTGACTGACTGGCTCACTCGCTCATATTAAAGAAAACACCTTGAACCACATTATTAACTTGGTTAGCTCTGTTTGAGGGATGCTTTTCTGCCACCAGTCCACCATATGTACTTCTGTTTCTATTGGCATCCTGAAGAACAAGCCACAGGCCTGAGTGGCACCTGCAAAGCCAGTGCCTTACCGCACTCAGTTGGGGTCATGTTAACTTTTATTGCTGGGCAAAAAACGGGTGATAGCGAATTAGCAGCCAGTTTTACACCTTGCCCGATTTTCTTTCCCATCAATCTGTCGAGGTGTAAAATGGGCTGCCGATTCACGAGCAGATGTTTTTTGCCTGGCTTATTAAAGTTAAAATGACACTTACTCCACCTGCAGCAAGCGCCAGCACAGGTACATCCACCCCAGGGGATTAGACAGCACATCAGGGTGAGTGCACACTGAGTGAAGCACAGAGCACAAGTGAACACAAGCACCTGGTGGAGGCAGAGGATGAGCTTGAATCTGCTAACTGGGGAATCAGCTTGCATCTTTCCTCAGGTGCAGAGCCCCATGATCTGGAGCTCCGGGGGCTTGCATTTGAAACCGTGTTGTCCAATACGTTAGCCACTAGCCACATGTGGCTCACTGGGATGTGGATGATTGTATTTCTGATCAGTAAATAAAAAATAGGTAACAGACACCATCCTTGGGGATGTGATCTCAATACTCATGTTTGCACGGCATATGCATGTACACTTTAACCTTTTTGTGCGTTTATTGGTAAAATGGGAAGATGAAAAGCAGAGTGTGTGAGTGTTTTTGCTCATTGGGAGTGCTTTACTTTCTTGGTTACTGAATGGTGGTAAACGTTTGTTAAGTAAATATACACATGCAAAGTACGTTTACCTGTATTGGGTGAGTGTATTAAGACGTTTTCTACATAAATTAGTGTATGTGGCTAAAAAAGTGTCGCCATTGCCACACCTGTGACTAGTCAACAATTTCTATTGGACTAAATGTACTTTTCTCTATCTGGATTTCTCTTACCCACCTATAAAACTACAAAGTGGAATGTTTTCATTGTTACAGGGACTATTTTAACATCTTAAGCACAATTGTAATGTTAAAAGTGCCAATTATAAACACCAATTTAGGGATAAATAGCGGAAGACAATTAAAGAAATCCTGTTGTTACCTTACATTTTTAGCTGTTCCATCATACCTCCGACTTCAGTTGAAAACAAAGCAGTGCTTTTTTGTGCCCAAACTGTAATTATAAATGAGAATAAATGTAATGGCCCGGATTTTGCGGTCGGTATGACAGCGTACTCTGAGTACACCATCATACTGCCTTTGAAATGAACAGCAAGTTCAGGATTTTCGCATGCGCTAAATCCCAAACTTGTGATCTTTCAAGTTCCAACTTGACAGACCATTTGCACCGACATGGAAATCCTAATTGCTGGCGCAGAGTTGGGTTAATTGCCCACCAACTGCCCAGCATTTACGCCTGAAAATTTTACGGCATAAGGGGATACCCGTCAATAAAAAATCTTCATTTTTGTGAAAATCCTTTCCTTTAATGATTATTAGCTGTCTGCACACTTTGACATTTAAACAGGATTTAGAAAAAAATCAGTTCAGCAATGAATATTATTGCATTATATGAATTATTTTATGGTGAGGGCTCCACAGCAATCATACTTTCTCCCTTTTTCCAAACTGGAACCAGCTGGCCATGAACCATTTACAGCCAAGAGGGGGTAGACAAGTGACTTGCTCCCTGGCCTTTCTCCAAAGCCACTCCATTTGAGTCACTGGAAGCTGTACAATCTGATTGGACCACCAGCCACGTGATCCCACGTACGCTTCCGCAGAAGGTGCGCCCCTGGGATCCATGGGCCACTACGCTGCCTTCTATTCAGCAGCGTCTGAGAGGAACTTTTCGTTTGGGGCCTCGCAAATACGTAAGTGCGTATTCGGTTCGGATGCTGGCTGCATAATCCTTAATTACGCCACCGACCACAAAATCCGTGCCAATGTTTATTTGTGAAACTACTTAATAAAGCAGACATGATTACTTACACTATTACACGAGACAGTGTTACATCAAAAGGAGTTTTGATAAACACAAATTTTTGTCTTGCTAAAATTAGCAAATAGACTTTTATAGTAGATACAAAGCTTTATAAATAAATGATGTGTTATCTTTCTGCTATGGTTACAACCTGAAATGTGGTAAATTTGCAGTGAGGCCAACAATGATTGAAAGTGACATCTTTGTGAACAGCATTGGACCAGTTGATGTGATTAATATGGTAAGTCAATAATTCTGTGCTAATTTTGTATTTTTCATTGTATGTCAGTTTGACTTTTGTACTTGCTTTATTGTTTAATTGTCAGTCCTTTCTTTATAAGCTGCTCTTGGTTATAGTTTTGCTCACTGTTGAGTTCATTCTGTAGTGACCTCTGTTATCAGTGAATAAGAAGGAGATATTTCTTGAAACTTGCTTCTTTTGCACTTCATGATAAATGTTTGTTTTTCAGAAATGCCAATTACTTTTTACAAGGCAAGTACAAAGAACTTTTACTTTTTCAATAAAAAAATTGAGTGAACAGTATCGAAGTCCCATTTTCACATACGTTTGGCAGTGCAGGTCACCACCTTTTTGCACTATTTATTTACCATCTTGAAGTGCAGGTTCAAATTAATGGGTGCTCACGACTTATATGGGCCCTGAAATTCCACAGGGGCTCTTTTGGACTCCTGTCATAACCTCGGTGGAAGACAGGCAGAAATCCCAGAAAAGAATTCTTCTGTTTTCCAAATCTTCCATCCTGTTGCCAAATTACCATGCCTAAATAAATAATTATGCAAGTTAGGTATTTTTAGTAAACCAAATTCTGACCTTTAGTTTATCTGGTTTGGGCCTGTTCCAATCAATTCATTCGATATCTGAACTGGGCTATATTTTTGACACTTTGGAGATGGGTTGGCCAGGTCCTTAAAAAGTGCTCATGCAGAGACCCAAAGGCTTGCTGCACCTGCATACTTCTTTGTTGTGTTAGAAGTTTTCCCTCCTCTGGGGATATGGGGCTGCAATCTATAGCTGAAACCCCAGTTCAAAGGTATTTGCTTAAATTATTATATTTAAATATGTTTAAAGTTGATTACTTGTTAGCTGTTGATTTAGTTGGAGCGGGTGACATCTGATTCTTGGTTGTGCTGTGAGTATCTTGGTGGAAATCTGTCTGTCCAATCACTGATAGTTCAGTGAGAAAGAGCAGGTAGTTTCATGGTGATGATGCATTTGTTTGAAATACAGATATCAAATTCAAGTCAAAAGGCGGTGATTATCATATGTGCTCCTCATTATTATTATCCATTATATAGCCTTGTAGAGGAACTTCATTTGTGATAATGAATATTGATAAAAATTGGAACCATTTTGACTTGCATAGAATGGTTTTAGCATTTGAACTTCATCATTTCTTGCTTTGTTAAGTTTGTAGATCAGATGCTCTGAACCTTAAACTAAAATCCACACTACTGAAAATGTTCTTCTCTATTGCTAATGGCAAGCTAATGGTCATAGTAGGCAGTGGGAGACATATATAACCTCTATTCCTAGCATGCAGTAGAGACAAACGGGCATTTATATATTTTCTCCCGCCACTCTCCTAATCTAATGGACAAAGTGTCTCACATAGTCCTATATTGTCTGCTGTTGATAGTGTAAACAAAATGTAATTATTAATTATGGAGATCGAAAGGTCACACTTTGATCTGGTCTTGTCTTATCTTTCAGTTTGCAGGTGAAATTTGTTTTGTGGATTCTTAATGATCATCTATCCTCAATTTAACTGATTAAAATTTTTACCATGCCCCAAGGAATAGCTTCCTAGAATCATAGGGGGAAAAATTATTTAGCAACAATTTTGGGTTGCTAACATCGCCTGGGCGATAAATTTAGTGTCCGGCAAAAAATAGCACCGGTGGTCGCTAACTTCAGTTTTACTGCCCCAAGAGGGAGGTGGAACACAAATTCAAGTGCTCCACTTCCTTCTTAAAGCGCTAACCCCGAATATCAGGACGATGCGTTCTGCACCGCTACGTACTGGGCCACACAACGCTGCCGCATGGAAGGGCTCTTGCCCCTCATTGAAGGGGAGGGCCCAAGCCCACAACTCTGCAGGGCCTTTCCTGGACCACCGGGGAGCGGGGTGCCATGCCAGCAGCCCGGCACTCAAGGAGTGCCAGGCTGCCAGATCACGGCACAAACCCCGCGTTCAAAGACGCAACGGGCCGTGACAAGTAAGTTGGTCTTTTTTTTTTGTTTCCCACCCGCTCGCCACTGTTTAGCTAGCACCCCGTGAGCCTCCTGAATTTAACGGGAGCTGTTAGCGGCGCCGCGCCCGGGCGAAAAGTCGTTTGCACCCCGTTAGCGCCTCCAGGGGGCGCTAATGAGAGGTGCAAATGCACCGAATTTCTAGCACAAAGAATCATAGAATGGTTACAGCACAGAAGGAGGCCATTCAGCCCGTTGAGCCCGTGCCGGCTCTCTGCAAGAGCCCTTTCCCTGTAGCTCTGCTAATTTTTTTCCTTCAGGTACTTGTCCAATTCCCTTTTGAAAGCAATGATTGAATCTGCCTCCACCACCCTCTCAGGCAGTGCATTCCAGATCCTAACCACTCGCTGCGTAAAAAAGTTTTTCCTCATGTCGCCTTTGGTCCTTCTGCCAATCACCTTAAATCTGTCTCCTCTGGTTCTCGACCTTTCCGCCAGTTTATGCCTAGACCCCCTCGTGATTTGAACACCTCTATCAAATCTCCTCTCAACCTTCTCTGCTCTAAGGAGAACAACCCCAGCTTCTCCAGTCTATCCATGTAACTGAAGTCCCTCATCCCTGGAACCATTCTTGTAAATCTTTTCTGCACCCTCTCTAAGGCCTTCACATCCTTCCTAAAGTGCAGTGCCCAGAATTGGACACAGTACTCCAGTAAGGTCAGACCAGTGTTTTATAACAGGTACTAGAGAGTAAGGGGAAATTACAAGCTTGTTGTGCTATCACCAGTTGACACTGGCAAGCTCTCCAGCCATTTGGGTCTGTTAAAATCTAGCCCATGTAATTATAGACAGAAGGCACACATAATCAAAGTTTATTGAGGAAAGGCCTCTTTATCTGTAGGTTTGCTTTTTGCTGATTGATTAATTATAAGGGCAAAATTTAAAGTCAGTTGACTTGTATAATTCTGATGGGCTTTAAAATGTTGAGTCAATACCCAAACCAGCAGTGAAAACCTTTTTTATGGTTGACATCCCAGAATTTTAATCTTCACTATCTGTTTCAGTATTTTGATAATTAGAATGCAGGAGTTCATTAAAAAAGAAGCAGTCTCCACACAAACGTACAAGGATATTAGATTGAATTTCATTGCCTGTGCAGACTTCTCATCCGTTCTCACTCCCCTTGCCTTGGGTTTTCTTTCTGTAAATATGTTAATGTTTTGTTTGGAAAATAAAAATGAAATACCATTCAAATTGCTGTTGCTGAGGATAAGTATTTAAATGTCAGAGTCCGCTTTAGACTTGCCTCTGTCCAAAGGTCAAACTCTACTACAAAATTCAACTTTTCCTACTTGGTTAAGCTGCCCGCCCCGAATATGTACATTATCAGAAATTTGGTTATTTTGATTTGGCCAACCAAATGGCATCTGAAGTTGAACTGGTGAACTATAAGCTTATGTTTTGCAAGCATTCCCTGCAATTCCAGTCACTCTTTGTTGACGAGCTTCTATAAAGTTAGCGACCATTGTATATGTACAGCTGATTAAAATTATGCACATTTCTGCAAAGGGAAACTCATATTTAAATAGAATTCTGTTTTCTATATATTGCTTCATAATTGCAGCAAGAGCATGTGCGACATAATCCAAAGTCTGGTTTGGTTTTGGTTGGACAACTGCAGAGAATGACAAGAACCTAAAATTTGCTATAATCGTATAGCTGTTGTGATACTGTAATCGTTAATAATTGCTCTAACTTTCTTTGGGGAATTAAACTAGATCATTTACATCTAATGGGACTGAATGTGCAATCAGTTTGTTGGAAGACTTTTGACAGGTACAACACTCAGTGATAGGCTCACTCCCATCAGTGGAAAAAACAGTTCCAAGAAGAATGTCATTATTTTTCCACTCGTGCGTGTGAGACCACTCTAAACAAAGCCCAAGAACATCACCATAGAGTAGCTAGAATGACCGCCTGACAGTAACTAATTCTGTTGCTGCTTATGAGTGTCACTCTTAGAATTCCATTGAGGATGATAGTAAGTCCACTACTGCCATATTTATAGAGTTGTTTGCTTTTAGCTTCATAATGCCATCTATTGGTACATATCTCAATTTTGTAACTGACTTGTCAAGACTTTTTTGTGCACGGTATAATTGTGAGATAGCTGAATAATTGTAGCGTGCAAGAGGGATGTGGACTGCATTTTATTGGTTTTAAAACAGTAACACTGACACTGGATCCGTTTTTTTTCTTTACAATATCTAATGAGAAGACAATGAAAATTAATTTGAATATATTATAAAATTCCAAAATAAAACCACAAGCTATTTGAACCTCTTCCCCCTCCCCCTGCCTCCGCACCCAGGAAAATCATCTGTACAGTTGTGCATGCTACTAAGAATTACTTGGGCAACTGAGGGTGAAGAGAAAACAACAGATTGTTTCTTGTTAAGTCTTGTTAAAATGAAACATGATAAACTGATGCAGAAATGGACAAGTTGGGAGAAAATGGAAAAATGCATGTTTAACTCGAGATAGACCTGCAATAGTGAGCTTAACAAAGGCTAAGGATTTGAGGTATCACACATCAGGGACTGAAGTGAATAGCACAAATGAGTTTTCTCCGCTGGAAAATAAGTATAGAAACTATTGCCAGATATGCAAAGGTAGAAGGGTGAGACGGCAGACTGAGGTGGTGAGGTGTGCCATCCGATAGAAGAGGAGCTGCAGGGATATCATTGGCACTGCATTACCAGTGGTAGTGAGTGTCACCATTGCCCTCAACTTTTATGCTGCAGGGACCTTTCAAGCACCTTAGGAGTCAACCACTTGGCCATAGCTCAAACCATTAAGAAAGTATCTGAAGCCCTGTATCATCATGCACTCAGCCATATAAACTTGAGCATCGAGCAGCAATTTGCTATGGCAGGCAGGAAGATAGGTGTGTGAGATACTCAGTGGCCAGTTCTTCCCGTGCGATTTACAATTTGGTACTATCATTTTTCTGCTGGACATAGCTTAGACTTTCAAGCACCTTGGAACATTTTTCTATATTAAAGGCACTATATAAGTATAAGTTGTTGTGAATAACATATTTGCAATCACAGAACTGCTGTTTGCTTTATTCTTGTTATAGAAAGCTGCATGTGTTCTGTCAGACTTAGTTTTGGACAACTGCGCTTTATTTTCTGCACAGTGAAAGAATGACAGATTGCAAGATATATTAAAATTGATTTAAATAATTGGCCATGAAATTCGGCACTTTAGTACTGGCTGTTGAGGCCGGTTTTGGCAAAAAAATGGTGGCCACCTCGCTTCCGCCCACCTCTGGTAGGGGCCGCAGTGGCCGCCATTTTGGGCAGGTCGGTAGAATGGCCGTTGCCTGCGTTCACCAGAAGAATGGTAATGAGGCAGATCGTGACGTCAATCAGCGTGCAACGCTGATTTGACGCACGACCTGCTATTTTGGATGTCGCCACTCGACTTTATGCCCTCTCCAAAGCACGCACAGCTGAACATGCATTCAGCTGCACGATGGACGCACGCAACTTTGAGGTAAGTTGCTTTTTGCTTTTGTATTGGTTCCTGCACAGTTTATTTGAGTAGTAGTGTAAGACATTTAAAAAGTTGATAAAGTGTGCAGTGGGTGCAGGGAGTGCTGCTGGATGTTTGCAAGGCTTTGGCTCTTAAAGGAAGGCCACTAAGAACACCACTGGCTTCCAGTCCTGGGTGCTCTAGTTGGAGTCCTCCTTGGGCTGTAGCATGACATGGAGATGGCACAGAGGCAGCAAAGGGGACAAGTTGCTCGGAGAGGGCAGAGGAGGAGGAAGCTGAAGAGGAGGAGGAAGTGGAAGGAAGGAGGCAACCTAGCCAGCCCCTTTCTGGCTGGGATATCCGGGATCGAATCATCCACCTGCGGTACCAGTGAACAAAACCACAATTCCCCTTTCAACATTAGTCCCACACCTTACCTTCCCTCTGTTACTGACCATCACAGTGTCCTCTTAGCCACAATGCTCAAATAAAAGCCATCACAAAGCAAACTTTCCAATCCAACTTTATCCATATATGCATCCAATATTGCATCAAAAAATCAACTAATCACCCTTGTGCATTCCCTTAGTGACTATAGCATGTGCTTTTGCCTGTCTTAGTGCTCCTACACAGTGCTACCCCAGTGGCTGCAGCAAAGCTGCTGACTTTGAGTGGGGGAGACTGCAGATGGTCTTGCAGTATGACCTTGAGAAGCTCTGGGACTAGCAGGCTCAGCTTCGGACTGGACCACCTCGGCATGGGCGGCAGCAGTCTGGGTTGGCTGGCTTGAAGTGTGAAATCGAGTGACAGTGTTTCTTCTTCTTCTTCTCCCTCTTCTTCTTCTCCCTCTTTTTCTCCCTCTTCTTGTTGATCCACTAGCTGGCCAGGCTGCATTTCTTGGGTGATTGAAATGAGAAAGGCATGAGAACATAAGAATTAGGAGCAGGAGTAGGCCATGCGACCCCTCGAGCCTGCTCTGCCATTCAATAAGATCATGGCTGCTCTTCGGCCTCAACTCCACTTTCCCGTCCGATCTCCATATCCCTTGATTTCCCCATGAGTTCAAAACTCTATCTATCTCAGCTTTGAATAGACTTAACAATTCAGCATCCACAGCCCTTTAGGGTAGAGCATCCAAAGATTCACAACCCTCTGAGTGAAGAAATTCCTCCTCAGCTCAGTCTTAAATGGCTGACCCCTTATCCTGAGACTATGCCTCCTAGTTCTAGCCTCTCCGGGCACGGGAAACAACCTCTCAGCATCTACCCTGTCAATTCCCCTCAGAATCTTATGTTTCAATAGGATCAATCTCTCTTCATAGGACAACCCTCTCATTCCAGGAATCAATCTATTGAACCTTCATTGCACCGCCTCTAATGCAGGTATATCCTTCCCCAGATAAGGAGATCAAAACTAAGCACACTCCAGGTGTGGTCTCACCAAAGCCCTGTACAATTGTAGCAAGACTTCCTTCCTCTTGTACTCCAACCTGCTTGCAATGAAGGCCAATATGCAATTTGCCTTCCTAATTGCTT
Source organism: Squalus acanthias (assembly GCA_030390025.1). Lineage (NCBI taxonomy): Eukaryota > Metazoa > Chordata > Chondrichthyes > Squaliformes > Squalidae > Squalus > Squalus acanthias. Next base: position 90,099,917 of record CM059426.1, read on the forward strand.
GCTGTACCTGCATGCTAACTGTAATATATGTGGGTAGAACAAATGAAGGACAAAGACACGATCAGTTGCTAGTCAAGGTGCTTGTTTACTAGGCCAGAGCGAACTGAGCTCATACTAAACCATGTGACAAACCATGTGATCATACATTACACTGCTTTCCCCTTTTAAAAAAATGTACATATTCCCCTCTCAAATACAACAAAACTATGGTCCACCTTTCCCAGCATTACATGTACCACATAACAAAAACTCCTGACTGTTTTTCTTTTGAATGAATTACAAATCCAGTTTAATAACAGGTTTGCAGAGCCTTCCTGATCTCCTTACAAAAGATTTTGGTGTTGAACCAATTTTCGAACACACTTGTTTTGTCTGCAATTGCGTTCTTTCCGATTGCTGTCATAATAACATTTCTGACTCAATTGTTTCTGTTCAACTCTTGAGGCCAAATTTGGTTGATCAAGACTCAATCGTGTTCTCAATCTCCTCTTCATCAAGAGTTCTGCTGGGGTATATCCAGTTGTAGTGTGCGGAGTAGTTCTGTACTTCAGCAAGAAATTTGCCAAATGTTGCTTCATGCTGAGTCCTGAACAACCCTGCAACACTTGCTTTTTGAGAGCTGCTTTCACGAGTCTGACTGACCTTTCGGCTGCTCCATTTGAAGCTGGACGATATGATGGAACGAGAGTGTGTTTGACACCATTCTGTTTCATGAATTCTTGGAACAGAGCAGAATGGAACTGAGGGCCATTGTCAGAAACAAGCTCTTCAGGTAAGCCATGACATGCAAAGATAGACCTCAACTCATCTATGGTATGTTCAGTTGTAGTATTTGAACCCATATGTTTCACTTCAATCCACTTTGCGTGACTATCTACAAGTACCAGGAAATAATAATTTGCTTTCTCACAAGTCTACATGTCTCTCTGAAAAGGTCTACTTGGCCATGACCAGGGTTGTAGTAGAGTTTTGGGTGGTTTGTTTCTGCAATTTTGGCAAGCATTGCATTTGCTGACAAGTGATTCAAGATCACTGTCCAATCCAGGCCAGTAAACAAAACTCCTTGCAATTGATTTCATACTGACGATCCCTGGATGTTCTGTATGAAGTTTGGCCAGAATTTTATCTCTCAAAGAAGTAGATACCACCATTCTGTTTCCCCACTTGATACAACCTTGCTCACAAGACAATTAAGTACGACGGTTATGGAATGGTTTCAACTCTGTGTCCAGACACTGATCAGTCCATCCATTCAATGTGTTTTCATACACTCTTTTCAGTACTGAGTCCGTTTGAGCCTCATTTGCAATCTCAGTTGCATTCACGGGAAAGTCTTAGTCAACTGCACCTAGCGTGAAAATCTCACCTTCACTCCCAACACGAGTCTTCATGTGGCAACCTGGACAAGGCATCTGCAATTGCGTTTTGCTTTGAAGGACAATATTCAATTGTGTAGTCATATTGTGACAACAACACTGCCCAATATTGCATTCTTGATGTGGCCATTGCAGGGATGGCAGATTTGGGCCCCAATATTGCTAGGAGCGGTTTGTGATTGGTTATCAGGGTAAACTTTCTGCCGATCAGGAACTGTTCTAATTTCTTGATTTCAAATACTATGGCGAGTGCTTCCTTTTCAATCTGCGCATAGTTTCTTTCACTCTTTGTGAGGGTTCACGATGCGGACGCAATTGGTTTCTCTTGGCTGTCATCCATTATGTGGCTTATGACAGCTCCCATACCATAACTAGAAGTATTGCATGCTAACTTAAGCTCACACTCTGTGTCGTAGTGCACAAGTAGAGCATCACTAGAGAGACTTCTCTTACAAGCGTCATAAGCTTCCTGTTGCACTTTCGTCCACTTCCACTGGACATCCTTCTTGAGGAGCTCGTGCAATGGAGCTAACATGTTTGCTAACTCAGGTAAGACACCTGCGTAGTACTGGACCATTCCAAGGAAAGATCTTAACTCAGACACGTTCTGTGGTTTTGGAACATTAATGACAGCATCAGCCTTTTCCTTAACTGGTTGCAAGCCATTTGCATCAACTTTCAGACCAAGGTACACAACCTTGGGCTGCACAAAAGCACATTTACTCCTTTTCAATTTGACATTGTGGGAATTCAACATTTGAAGCACTAAATCTAACACTTCTAGATTTTCTTCCTCGCTGTTGTTGCGATCAGCACATCGTCTTGATTGCATAAGCAATTTGGAATTCCTTGCAAAATCTTATCCATCGTAGCCTGGAAGATTTTGGGGGAGGACTTTACACCATACGGCAGCTTGGTGTATGAGTACAGTCCCTTGTGTGTGTTGATGGTGAGATACTGTTGACTTGCTTTGTCAACATTCAGCTGAGCGTAAGCGTGCGACAGGTCAAGCTTAGAGAAAACCTTTGACCCAGAGAGTGCTGCATACAAATCTTGCGATGTAGGTACTGCTAATCGTCAACTGCTTGGTTGATAGTAACTTTGTAGGCACCGCACAAGCGTACAGTTTTGTTTGCTTTGGGCACTACCACAATCGGGGTAGCACATTCACTTTTGTCAGTTTTTACTATCACTCTGTTCTCTCTCAGCTTCGCTAGCTCTTCCTCCACCTGACGTTTCAACACATAGGGGACCGGCCTTGCCTTACAATAGGCAGGCTTCGCGTTGAACTTGATGCGGATATGCACATCATACCCAATGATGCCCTCATAATTGTCTGTGAACATGCTTTCGTACTTGTTCAGCATTGTGTCGAGTCGCTTCTTTGAAGCATCTACACTGAAAATGTTTTTCCAGTCTAGTTTTAACTTTCTCAACCAGTCTTTGCCCATGAGGGTTGGCTTGTTGTAGCTCACTACAATAATAGGCAGCTTTACTGACTGGCCATTGTGTTGAACTGTACATTCCATTTGTCCACATGTCTCTAGGATTTCTCCGGAGTAGGTTTTTAACTCTACGGTACTCTTTGTAAGTGGTATTTGATTAAACTTACTCTCATATGTGTCCTTATTCATGGTAGAGCAGTCCGCCGCTGTGACGATACACATATCAATATATTGGTCATTGATCAAAAGTTTTGTACGGAAGTCTTTCCCACAACTGCTAGCGTTGCTGCTAGTGGCATAGATACTGTAGATGCCTAGTTCTTCAACATCAGGTGTGTTCACTTCAATATTGTGAATTCCTCCCTTTTGTTGTCGCTGCTTTGCATTGCCACTAGAATGGTTTTTACTTATTGCTTTCTATCTAGCTCTGCAAGCTGTTGAAATACAGCCTTGCTTCTGGCAGTGAAAACACTTTGCATTTCTGTATTGGCAGGACTGTGGTGAGTGATTTCCATTGCAGCGATAACAATTCACTGAACTGCTCTCACCGACATACTTTTGACTTGGTCTCACAACTTTAGGTTTGGCGGTGGCTTTGTGACTGTAGACCTCAGCTGCACCAGTCACTTGAGTTGGACGGCGCTCCCTAGCATTCTTAGATGCCATCTCCATAGATAGGGCAATTTTGCATGCTATGTCAAACGTTTGGTTCAGAGTGTTCAGCACTGTGTGCGCTCATCCACCAGTCCCCACACAAACTTATCTCGCAACGCACGATCCAAAAATGTGCCGAAGTTACAATGAAAAGAAAGGTTTTTAAGAGCTACAATGTACTGATGGTTTCACTTTTGGTTTCTGGTACCAAACTTATTGCTCTCTGCTATTTCTAACGGCTTTAGGTCAAAATGGTCCTCGAGTTTCTCGACAATCTCTTCAAATGACACATCCTTCGCTTTCCCTGGCGTGAGTAGGTTTGTCAAAGTTCCGTAGACATCTGGCCCGATCTCCATTAGAAAATTTGCTTTATTTACATTCAAGAATTATTTTATTTTGAGCTTGTACATTCTCAACTGCACCTTCGGTTTCAATAATGTTATTGACCTTAAAAAAAATCTCCATCTGCTCAATGTAAGAACTAAATGGTTCGCGAGCTCGGTCATGCTGAGGCTTCCGATGACTCCCGTAGGCGTGGCAATGATTGTCCCGATCCCGTTGAACAGTGACTCAGCACGCTACCTGTGTACCTGTGAGAATCAATGCCACTGATGCTGTGGATACATACACGCGAAGGCGAAGCACGGACAATTCTGCATCAACATTAATAGTAAAACATCGCAAAAAATTCAGTTTAGGTTTCAAAAATTCACCTTAAACTTTTCCACTTGAAGGTTGAACACTGTGTCTTTCCATGATCCCTAAAAATGGCTTTCGGATCCCATTCTCATCACCAAAAATTTAATATATGTGGGTAGAACAAATGAAGGACAGAGACACGATGAGTTGCTAGTCTATGTGCTTGTTTACTGGGCCAGAGCAAACTGAGCATGCTCATACTAAACCATGTGATAATACATTACACTAACTCTCTGTATTTCCTGTACGAGGACATCGAGGGCTAAAAATTTCAGGGCTTAATGCCATCTGTTACCGGCAAAAAATTGCGAAATGAGAGCGGCCGCTGCTCTTTCACCAGCTGGTAGCTGGTCCTGTGGCGTCCTTCATTTTCATAGGCCCAGTTGTGCTGCTGTTGAGAAGTATAGTCCTGCAAATAAAAACGGCGGAATGGTGACAGTTCGGCATTGCATGCTGACTGATGACATCACCATGGCGAACTTCGACCCTGGTGCTGAGTCCAGGAAAACCCAGTGTGCAAGCAGACACACAGAGGCGCTGTCAGCACCTCCTAAAGAGACAGACTCATCTTTCAGGTAAGTTTGCATTTTAGCTTTTGGACTGGGTTTCTTTTTGATTTTACTGAAGTAGTGGCTTGCTGTAATAGATGCTAAAAGTTTTTTTAAGTGTGTAGGGAGTGCTGCTGCATGCTTGTAATGCCAAGGAAGGTAAAGGAAGGCCTCTGAGAAGACAGAAAAAGCGACAAATACTCAGCAGGTCAGGCAACATCTGTGGAGAGAGAAACAGAGTTCACATCTCAGGTCGAGATGCTGCCTGACTGCTGAATATTCCCAGCATTTTATGCTGTCATTTCAGATTTACAGCATCCGCTTACAGAGGGAAGAGGAAGAAACAGAACAGGAAAACACAGAAGAGGAGGAAGCAGAAGGAAGGATACAACTCAGACGGCCCCTTTCTGGCTGGGATATCCGGGATGGGATGATCTGCCTGCGGTCCCAGTGACCACAACCCCAATTCCCCTTTCAACATTTGTCCCACACCTTACCTTCTCTCTGTTGTTGACCATCACAGCGTCCTCTTGACCACGATGCTGAAATAAAAACCACCACAAAGCAAACTTTCCAATCCAACTTTATACATCTATCCATCCAATATGACATCAAGAAATCAAATCATTACCCTTATGCATTCCTTTAGTGACTGTCTTGTGTGTGCCTTTGCCTATCCTTCTGATGTCATGCAGTGCTACCCCAGTGGCTGCAGCATGGCTGGTGGAAGGCTGCTGACTTTGTGGGGGACACTGCAAATGTCCTTGCTGGCCAACCTTGAGGAGTTGGTGGCTGAGTGTGAAATCGAGTGACGGTGCTTCTCCCTCTTCTCCTTCTTCTCATTCTTCTTCCAAGAGGTGCATGCGAGAAGGAGGATAACCTATGAGGACAAAAATGAGAAGTCACACAACACCAGGTTATAGTCCAACAGATTTATTTAAAATTACAAGCTTTCGGAGCTATCGCCCCTTCCTCAGGTAAAGTTACAATGAGTGAATCTACAAAAGTTCACAGAATATAAACACAGAAACTGCAGAGATACAATCTTTCAGGGATCATCAAAGACACACCAAGAGCACAGCCAAGACAATGAGATGTGTCCCAGGGGGTCCAACGTGTCAAATCCTGCTGTCTGCAGTGGTTTTTTTGTGGGGGTTTGTTTTTTGTGTTTGTTTTTTTTTGTGTTTGTTTTTTAAAAACTGGAAAGACAGACAACGATGTCAAGTCATGTTCTGTAGTGTGACATGAACCCAATATCCCTATTGAGGCCGTCCTCATGAGTGCGGAACTTGGCTATCAGTTTCTGCTCGATGATTTTGCGTTGTCGTGTGTCTCGAAGGCCGCCTTGGAGAACGCTAACCCGCAGATCCGAGGCTGAATGCCCTTGACTGCTGAAGTGTTCCCCGACTGGGAGGCAGCAATCCTGCCTGGCGATTGTTGCGCGGTGTCCGTTCATACGTTGTCCCAGTGTCTGCATGGTCTCGCCGATGTACCATGCTCTGGGGCATCCTTTCCTGCAACGTATCAGGTAGACAACGTTGGCCGAGTCACATGAATATGTACCATGTACCTGGTGGGTAGTGTCCTCACGTGTGATGACGGTATCTGTGTTCATGATCTGGCATGTCTTGCAGAGGTTGCCGTGGCAGGGTTGTGTGGTGTCGTGGTCGCTGTTCTCGTGACAGCTGGGTAATTTGCTGCGAACGATGGTACTTTTGAGGTTAGGCGGCTGTTTGAAGACCATGCAGACACTGAGACAACGTATGAACGGACACCGCGCAACAATCGCCAGGCAGGATTGTTGCCTCCCAGTCGGGGAACACTTCAGCAGTCAAGGGCATTCAGCCTTGGATCTGTGGGTTAGCGTTCTCCAAGGCGGCCTTCGAGACACACGACAACGCAAAATCATCGAGCAGAAACTGATAGCCAAGTTCCGCACTCATGAGGACGGCCTCAATAGGGATATCGGGTTCATGTCACGCTACAGAACATGACTTGACATCGTTGTCTGTCTTTCCAGTTTTTAAAAAACAAACACAAAAAAAAACAAACACAAAAAACAAACACCCCCCCAAAAAAAAAAACACTGCAGACAGCAGGATTTGACACGTTGGACCCCCTGGGACACATCTCATTGTCTTGGCTGTGCTCTTGGTGTGTCTTTGATAATCCCTGAAAGATTGTATCTCTGCAGTTTCTGTGTTTATATTCTGTGAACTTTTGTAGATTCACTCATTGTAACTTTACCTGAGGAAGGGGCGATAGCTCCGAAAGCTTGTAATTTTAAATAAATCTGTTGGACTATAACCTGGTGTTGTGCGACTTCTCATTTTTGTCCACCCCAGTCCAACACCGGCATCTCCGCATCATAACCTATGAGAATACCAGCATCTTGTATCCTTTCTGCCCCACCGCTGACCAAGGGTTCAGCCATGCCCCTGCCAATAATGGCCAGCACCGTCTCCTCCAAGGTGAGGCTAGGAATGGGAGATGTGCCTCGTGATTGGTACAGATTGTTGGTAGGCCCCTATGGGTAAAGGACCTCTCTTGCAGTGTTGATCCCCTGCACAAATCTGGAGTACTGCATGCGGGACCCTGGATGCCCCTTCCCTAGCTTGCTAAGCCATTTGTGTTAGTACTGAAGCACTTTTGCCATTTTTTTGAGGTTCGGAAGGGAATTCATCTTTAAATGCTGAAGACTCCCACTTGGGACATCTTTTTAAGAATTTTATATTGAAAGGCAGTAAGGGCTGAAAACTGCATTTTTTCACTACATTTTTATTTTTATTAGTTCTGAACGCATTGCCCCTTTAATTCATAGCTCTTTCAATTGCCCACAATTCCATGCAAACTCTACAGCCTCGCTGCCAGAGGCTGTAAGAAGCTGGAACACCACTCTTGGATGCAAACTTCACGTCGGATGCCTCCACTAACGCCACCAGGAGGGCTTTGCAACTGTAAGTTAGCGCTGGGCTAAAAATCTTTAGCCCCCAGCGCGAATTTTTGCCCAGTAGCATTGCGACAATTTTCAGCGGCCGTAAACCCGAAGCCGTGGTGACATCGGCACATTTTTGCCGAAGTCCAATTTCTCGGCCCTAATCTCTCTCAACACCAACATTTGATAGTTTCTCACCATTTAAAAAATATTCTGTTTTTCTATTCTTCCTACCAAAGTGAATAACCTCACATTTCCCCACATTATACTCCATCTGCCACCTTATTGCCCACTCATTTAACCTGTCTATATTCCTTTGCAAGTTCTTTGGCCTAAAAATTTGGTTGCTAACGGGCTGCAAAGCAACTAGCAAGCGTGCGCGGCGCCGCCAAAACTTCCCGCGAAATTCAGCGGGAGGTTAGCGGTGGCGGTAACCGTTAGCCCCCCGCGGCGCTGCGCTGCTGGTGATGACGTCATCACTGTGCGCAGTGCCCTGGCCGCGATCTTCTGTAGCGCCCCCTGACTTACCGCCGGACGCTATGTCTGACGAGGTCAAGGGGGCCTACCTGCAGCCGGGGCGGCGCTAATTAAAGGGAAGGTGCCGGGCGGCCATTTTTGTTGCTGGCTACCTCCTCTGAAGCCCCCCCCATGGGGTGCTGGCTGCGCTCCGTGAGCCCGGCACTTCTCTTGAGTGCCGGGCTTTTTTGCCGGCACTCTGATCCCTGGTAGCCCAGCTGGGCCCCAGGTCGCGCTGCGCAAGGCCCCTCCCCTTTAAGAAGAGGAGGAAGACCTGCAGTACCGCTTCCAGTAGCACCCTGCTTCCCTCTTGGGGCACTACCGATGAATTTCACCGCGGGGGTGAAGTTAGTATCCCAAAGGGGGCGCGACTCAATTTTTCCCCCTTTGTGTTCTCCCCTCAGCTTACTTTCCCACCCAGCTTTGTATCATCACCAAACTTGGATACTTTGCACTCAGTTCCTTCATCTAAGTCATTGATATAGTTTGTGAATAGCTGAGGCCCAAGCACTGATCCTTGCGGCACTCCACTAGTTACAGCCTGCCAAGCGGAAAATGGCCCGTTTATCCCCACTCTCTAATTTCTGTCCGTTAACCAATCTTCTATCCATGCTAATATATTACCACCAAACCCATGAGCCCTTATCTTGCGTAGCAACCTTTTATGTGGCACCTGATCAAATGCCTTTTGCAAATCCAAATATACAATAACAACTGCAACAACAACTTCTATTTATATAGCACCTTTAACGTAGTAAAACGTCCCAAGTTGCTTCACAGGAGTGTTATTCGACAAAAAAATTGACACTGAGCTGCATAAGGAGAAATTCGGGCAGATGACCAAAGCTTGGCCAAAGTGATAGGTTTCAAGGAGCGTTTTAAAGGAGGAAAGAGAGGTAGAGAGGCAGAGAGGTTTAGGGAGGGAATTCCAGAGCTTAGGGCCTTGGCAGCTGAAGGCACAGCAACTAATGGTTGAGCGATTTATAAGGGAACGGTAGCTTAGTGGTAATGTTACTGGGCTAGTAATCCAGAGGCCTGGACTAATAATCCGGTCACAAAAGTTCACATCCCACCATGGCAGCTGGAGAATTTAAATTCAGTTAATTAAATAAAAAGCTAGTATCAGTAATGGTGACCATGAAACTACCGGATTGTCATAAAAACCCATCTGGTTCACTAATGTCCTTTAGGGAAGGAAATCTGCCATCCTTACCTGGTCTGGCCTATATGTGACTCCAGACCCACAGCAATGTGGTTGACTCTTAACTGCCCTCTGGCCTAGCAAGGGCAATTAGGGATGGGCAATAAATGCTAGCCTTGCCAGCGATGCTCACATCCCACGGAATAAAAAAAAATATTCAGGGATGCTCAAGAGGGCAGAATTAGAGAAGTGCAGATATCTCGTGGGCAGGGAGTGGTTGTGCGGCTGGAGGAGATTACAGAGATAGGGAGGATGTAGGTCAGCGAGCACAGGGGTGATGGGCGAACGGGGCTTGGTGTGACTTAAGACACGGGCAGCCGAGTTTTGCATGACCTCAAGTTTACGTAGGGTAGAACATGGGAGGCCAGCCAGGAGTGCATTGGAATAGTCAAGTCTAGAGGTAATAAAGGCATGGATGAGGGTTTCAGCAGTGGATGAACTGAGCCAAGGAAGGAGACGGGCGATGTTATGGAGGTGGAAATAGGCGGTCTTAGTTATGCCACAGATATGTGGTCGGAAGCTCATTTCAGGGTCAAATATGACACCAAGGTTGCGAACAGTGTGGTTCAGCAAATATACTACAAGGGTAGGGTTGTGGTGAGGGGTGGGGGGAAACAAGAGGTGCATGCTTACACCATGTGCAGATTATAACTCAAAAGAGATTTTGGGATGAGGGGGAAGTGGGATGTGAGAAGGAGGATAACATATGAGGATACCGGCATCTTGTGTTCTTTCAGCCCCGCCGCTGGCCATGGGTTCAGCCATGCCCCTGCCAAGAATGGCCAGCACTGTCTCCTCCAAGAGGATGAGGTGATGCAGGCGAGCCTGTCCTCCACTGATTTAGGTCTGCTGGCACCAGTTATGCACCACCTTTTCCTGCAAGAGAAAGTGAAGTGTGTCAATGGGCCGAAAATTGATCCCGGGACGCGAGAGTACGCACTGCATACTCTCGCGTATTCCCACTCCAATTGTCGGTTTTCTGCATGCCCTGCGCATGCGCTGAAAACCGGCAATTGCTCTTCCGAAAAGGGGGCGGGGCCTGGCTGCATTGCGTGCGCGCTACAGGCTGCGCGCACGCTGTGCACTTCATGCTTTGGACGCGCAGGTAAGTAGGGAAGATTTTGGAAATGTAAAAAGGAGGAGTAAGACCCACTTTTAAGAAGGTAAGTAGTGAATTAAGTATTTTTTTGAATTTTTTTTTACAGGTATATCTTTTTTATAGACTTTAAAGACAGGTAAGTTTATTTTTATAACTTTTTAAAAGATTTTAAATTTTTTCAAAAATTTAATTTTTTATTTAAAATGGTTAATTTAATTAACTATACTTATTTTATTAATGTGATGGTTTTTTTTTTAAATTTAATTGAGGTTTAGCTGTTATTTTGGGGGGGTGTAAGATTCATAAGTCTCACAGCCATGCTGTGAGACTTATGAATGGAAGATGGTGTGCTGCCATTGGCTCTAACTGAGTCACGTGATCCCACAGCTCGCACAAATTAACTACGCCGCTGGGATACGCAAGCCCAGCACAGCTGATGTCTGGAACATCAATTTCGTGCGAGCTGGATCAGAAAAAGCATAAGCGAGGTGAGACATCGCGGGGAAGGCTTACCCCCGCGGGAACAGAGCGAGATCAATTTCTGGGCCAATGAGTGTGGTGCAATGTGTTTGGGTGAAGTCACTGTCATGATTGAATAACTGACAATGTGTTCAAGCTATGAGATGCGTGAGGTTTGCAGCAGTGGTAAGTGTATGAGGGTGAGGTGAAGTTAGGATTTTGAGGTGTGCCTTGTGTTTGGTAGAGATGTTTGGTCGGTGAGTGATTGGGGGGGGGTGGTTGTGCATTGAGCAGTATGTGAGGCTAGTAGTGCAGTTGGTAGGAGACGGCTTTTGAAGATGCATTCACTGACCTTGACCACTTGTCTGAGGTCATTAAACGTTTTTGAGCACTGGAGCTATGTCCTTGGGGTGACACTGCTGGCAGTGACTGCCTCGGCGATCTGGTACCACATTATAGTGTTTCTGGAGGGCCTCCTGGTCCCCTGTGTATAAAGGACCTCTCTTTGAGTGATCACCCCCTGCACAAAGGCTTCGAGCGCCGCGTCCAAGGCCCTGGGTGTCCTTCCCTGGCCTGTTGAGCCATTTTGGTCTGTGCTGAAGCAGGTTTAACATTTTTGATTACCAGAAGGCAGCTCATCTTTAAGCGGTGCAGACTGCCTTTAAGAGGTGCAGGCTAGCTTTAAGTAAAGCAAGGCTCACGCGAACATTGCGAACTTCGGTCCCCTGCTGAGCTCACATCCTGCCAACAACGCGTTCAACACTGGGCTGTGCGCTGCAATCATGCAAAGTAGCAGGAAGCACGAATTTTATATGCTGCCTGAACTCCTTTCAACGGACGCGGGTAGATCGCGCATCATGATTTCCGCGCCAGTTTTTGGGCTTAATTTAATTTCCCCCCAAAGAATGAGAGGGGACCTCATTGAAACGTATAAAATTCTGACAGGGCTAGACAGACTGGATGGCAGGAGAATGTTTCCCCTGGCTGGGGGGTCTAGAATGAGGAGTCACAGTCTCAGGATATGGGGTAGGACATTTAGGACTGAGATGAGGAGAAATTTCTTCACTCAGAGGGTGGTGAACCTATGAAATTCTCTACCACAGAAGGCTGTGGAGGCCAAGTCACTGAGTATATTTAAGAAGGAGATAGATAGATTTCTAGACACAAAAGACATCAAAGGGTATGGGGAGAGAGCGTGAATATGGTATTGAGATAGAGGATCAGCCATGATCATATTGAATGGCGGAGCAGGCTCGAAGGGCCGAAGAGCCTACTCCTACTCCTATTTTTCTATGTTTCTATGTTTTGGTGCATGAGATGTATGTGTTTCATGTGTTTTGTTGCTATGTTTTCTTTTGTGTGCTGTGAACTTCTGTATGTTGTTTCTTGATGTTCCCTATTATACTGTGCCCCCTAGTTTAAGGAAGAATAACACAAATGGGTAGCTGAATAACTACTGGCCAGTTGCAGATGGTACAGATGGCCCACTGTCTGATTCTATGACTAACCTTGATGTGCTTGCATTAGTTTAAGGGATCTCCTTTGCTGGAAATACAATGAGCTTTTTGCTTTCAGAGGCTGCATCTGTTGTAACTTGTGCAGATGGCACAGAACGTCCTCTGATATGAGTGCCAACTGGCTGCATCTGTGCTACAATACACATGCCACACATCTCTCGACCACTGATCTATGTGAGCACAGAACATTGGGAATGTCAGAGGTCCCTCGATCCACCCTCATTGTTATCTGTAACCATTCTACAAATGAGTTGAAGCATGTCACAATTGCTTTTTGAAGGTTGGACCCGAAGCCTCCAAATCAGCTGTTGGAACACTCGCAAGAGATGCTCATACTAGGGTACAATTCAGCGATCCATGGACTCTTAGTGGGGAAGCTTGCTTGACAGCAACATTGGTCACTGACTGGGCAACACTACTGTAGCACCAATGCTCTGACCTGTGATGCGGGGTGCTTTTTGTATGTGTCATGTAAATCATGGGATTCCCCTTGCTGCATCATCTGTGCCATCTTTTGCTATCCCCCTGCTGCAGGGTACTCTGTATAACCAGACATCTGTCACCAAACAGACCAGTGGGCAGCAATGAAACTGTTGCAGCTTTGCATTATGGCTGCTTCAGTCTGATTCTCCAGCATGCTGGAACCAGCCCTCAGGTTGCTGCTCCAGCAGTTCCACCTGCACTTGCTGCTCCTCACTTGTGCTTTATGCTTCATCAAGATCTTTCTTCAGAACTTACTAACTGACCTCCTGGAGTGGACCCCTGCTTACTACTATAGGACTGGGTGAGACATAGGGTTGCCAACCATCTGGGATTGGCCTTGGGTCTCCAGGAATTGAAGATTAATCTCCAGGACACTGCTGTGAGCAACTGGAAGAAAAATCATCAGAACATTTAAAAGAACTGTGTTTTTTTAAATTTTCTTTGAACACTTTTGCTTATTAGTTATAAAAATATTGGAGATGGGGAAGCAAGGCTGCTTGGCTGAGAGTCAAGGATCATTCAATCGGGTAACTAAGGGTCTGTTCATTTCCCAGTTGGCTTGGGAACAGCGGTGCACTGTGAGGATGGACACTGAATGGTGGGAGCATGGTGGTGAGGCGGTTGGAGGAGGGAGTTCATGTGATGAAACCTCCAGGACTACGTCCAACCAGATTTGACAAACCTAGTGAGGCAGGCTGCTGTGAGCTACTTGTTTCAGGCTGGATATTGGGCTCTGCTATCATCTGCCCTGGACACCTAGAGGGACAGAAGAAGAACCTAGTTTACAATGCTGCCAGTAGATTACCTAGCAAGACATTGTATTGTGTTATGCTGCAGCATTTGCCGATGTGTGAGGGAGTGAAGTGAATTAGTCAGTGAATAAGGCGATGAAGAATGAAAAACAAAAGATCAGATTGTGGGTGAGCTCCTCCACCCCAGGCCCAGAACCTCCAGGGCATACTCTTCTTAAGAAATCAAGGTTCCTATTATGTCTGGCCATCTCCTGTAAGCTGATATAAAAAGGGACATATATTGGAATAAGAATATGAGAGATGTGTGTCACCCAACTAGCCTGCACAGGAGCCACCTTAGTCTATGAATGTGCAGCATGCTGCTAACCTGTGTTGGCAGTGAGCTTGGTGTTTGCCACATTTAGTGGGTCACTGGGTAAACATATTGACATGATAGCAATATAGAGTGCGCTGGTGAACCATGGGCATCTCTGTGGTGTTGGAAAGGACATGAACAGTTGCTAGAGTTCTATGTATTCTCCCTCCATCATCCTGCACCAAGCTGGCAGTGACATGCTTTTATGATTTATTGTTAGGCAACTTTGTACAATTAAGCAACATATGAGCGCAATTATCTTGGCAACCTTCCTGAGAGCAGCTAATTTCTTCCTCATGCCAGGACACCTGAAGAACTCTAAAACAAAAGCAAAATACTGCGGATGCTGGAAATCTGAAATAAAAACAGCAAATGCTGGAAATACTTAGCAGGTCAGGCAGCATCTGTGGAGAGAGAGACAAAGTTAACATTTCAGGTTGATGACCTTTCGTCAGAACTGTTTATGTGCTCATGTTCCAGAGTGGGGATTGAAGCTATAATTTTTTGTCTCATAGGCAAGAGTGCTACCACTGAACCAAGCAATGTGGGTTGGGACATGTTAATTTCAACTGTGGAAATTCCTTCCTGCAGTACAATCTCTTTGTCATCATGGTTGTATATTCTTATTTACAGAACCCTGCAATTTTCACTGGTACTAATTTACTTGATGTCATCTATTTATCTGTGCACTTTATTGAATATATTTTTTTTTTAACAACAATGACTTTCAGTTAAGTGTTAGATGCAGAGTTCACATTCTCTGAGATACAGCCACACGAGTTGTGCCTGCATCATGTTGGGGGGGCTATTCCTTCACGCCAAAAAGCTCCAGCTGACAAGACATCATGAGAAAAATGACCTTTTTGAACTTGCTGATCAACGATTTCACAAAACTATGGCACAGTTCACAGCTGAATTATTAAACTACTTGTCATTTGTGTTGGTTAAGCGGCACATTAGCTTTTTTGTTAAATGTCAAAGGATACATTGTGATTCTTTTCCCACAGTGGCATTTTGCAGTACTGTGTGCATTCCTGCCATCTTGTTAGAGGGTCAAAAAGATGGAAAAGGAAAATAAGAGGTGCAATGTTTTTCTGACGTTGAATAATCTCCTAATTTATATTACCTCTTAGAAGTATATATCCTTGATGTAATATCATAAAACTGGGTTCATTATTAAAACCTTTCGTAAAATATGCAAAGTAAGGAAAACTCATATTTATGTTGTATATTTGTTGTGCAAATCCACAATATGCCATTTTAAACACTTTTTTGGATGATTTGAATCTTGGAGAGAAAGAACATTCATTTCATAAATGCATGTCTTTTGCCAACTTAAAAAGAGTACGATCTAAATGGGTCTAAGGCCTTAGAAGGGTGTAAAGGGCAAAATGTTTGGTGTGGTTTTGCAATTCCCATAGAAATGCTTCTTTGCTGTAGGAGGGTGGATCCAACCATGTTCATCCTGCCGGAATATGGCTGCATTGAAAAAGCAGGGTGAAATCCCAAGAGAATTGTGTCCTGCCCCAGGTCGACTGACCAATCTGTCACTCTCCGCCATTGATCAGTACAGAATTTCAGCCACGTGCTCATTATCCTGCAATTAAACTGGAGAGGGTGCAGAGAAGATTTACAAGGATGATGCCAGAAATGCGAGGGTATGCCTATCAGGAAAAGATGAACAGGCTGTGTCTCTTTTTTCTCTTGAAAAGAGAAGGCTGAGGGGTGACCTAATAGAGGTCTTTAAAATTATGAAAGGTTTTGATAGAGTAGACACAGAGAGAGTGTTTCCACTTGTGGGGAAGAGCATAACTAGAGACCACCAATATAAGATAGTCACCAAGAAATCCAATAGGGAATTCAGAAGAAACTTCTTTACCCAGAGAGTGGTGAGAATGTGGAACTTGCTACCACAGGGAGTGGTTGAAGCGAATAGTATAGATGCATTTAAGGGGCAGTTGGATAAGCATATGAGGGAGAAGGCAATAGAGGGTTACGCTGATAGAGTTAGATGAGGAAAGACAGGAGGAGGCTCGAGTGGAGTGGTACATGGACTGGTTGGGCCGAATGGCCTGTTTCTGTGCTGCATATCCTATGTAATCCTATATGAAACCTTTTGATTTAAAAAAAATCTATATCAAAGACTGTTCAGAGTAAGGGAGAGAATATTAAGGATAGTCCCAAGGATAAACATTCCACCGGAGGGCTTCAGGCCCACACTGGTTTAAAAATGAACCATTTTATGCTTTTTTTAAGAACATAAGAACATAAGAAATAGGAGCAGGAGTAGGCCATTCGGCCCTTCGAGCCTGCTCCACCATTCAATGAGATCATGGCTGATCTTCTGCCTCAATTCCATTCACCAGCCTTATTGCCATATCCCTTGATGCCCTTACTAGTCAGAAATCTATTGACTTCTGTTTTGAATATACCCAATGACTGAGCCTCCACAGCCCTCTGGGGTAGAGAATTCCAAAGATTCACCACCCTCTGTGTGAAGAAATTTCTTCTCATCTCAGTCCTGAATGGCCTACCCTTTACCCTGATGCTGTGGCCCCTGGTTCTAGACTCCCCAGCCGAGGGAAACATTCTCCCAGCATCCACCCTATCGAGCCGTGTTATAATTTTGTATGCTTCAATGAGATCCCCTCTCATTCTTCTGAATTCAAGAGAATACAGGCCTAGTTTACTCAGTCCCGCCATCCCAGGAATCAATCTCGTGAACCTTCATTGCACTCCCTCTATGGCAAGTATATCCTTCCTTAGGTAAGGAGACCAACATTTTTCTACTTCCCTTTCCCATAAAGTCCAGAAGGGCTTTATGAATATCAATTGCTTCCCTTGAGATTACACAGAACACAAGTTTATATGAAAAAAAACGGCCTTGAAATTCCATTGGGGCTCTCCCAGTCTCCTGATGTAACTTTTGCAGGAGATCGGCAGAACTCCTGGAGAAACGGTGTACGCAGTTGAAAACAGCTGTTTCGCCATCCTCGGCAGAATTTCAGGCCCGTTGTTTCCAATTGCATGAAATGGAGGCTAGTACCTGCAAATGAGTACTTCACAACGTTTTATAAATTCAGATTCCCTGTGTTCCCAGGCCTTGTCCTAAAATTGTTCTATTGCAACCGTTAGAAGATTTGTAAGATTTTTTTGGGTATGACTCAGTCTTTCATTTCACTGCCCCCCCCAAGGACATGCTTGTCCTACATTCAGCACTTTTGCAGTGATGCAGATGAGATCAGAAACGTAGCAGCACTGATGATTGAGCTTACATATTATTATGATGGCAGAGCAACTCTGTGTTGTCGTGCACTGTACCACCACTCCATTTTAATTATATTTTTCAGGGTACTATTATGCAATACTCTGAGGAAAAATGGTTCAAAGCAGCACTATGATTAAAATGACCAATTCCCCCCACCATTTACAGTTGTACAATAATTATTTTTAAAGAACCATCATCTTTACATACGTGTTTAGCAATCTTTTTCTCTTTGTTTACCTATCATAGACATGTGATGCTGTCTTGCCAAAAGGTGCCATTATGTGATGCCACTGCTTGGCAATGTCCATTTAAATAATTGATTAAAAAATAGTAAAAGACCAGCAGTAACCCTAGTGTGATAATTATCAGAGATCTATCACTTAATTTGGAAAAAAATATGCAAAATTATTAGGAAAAATTGCATCCCTGCTACAACCCCTCAGAAGTTGTAATTGTTCGTAATAGATGGATTAACTGTTATCGATAATAGGGGTCTGAAGACCATTATTTTTAAGAGAATTGTACATTGCATTGGCAGAGTATACTGCACTGTACTTGTTCTCTCTATTATGTTACCCTGTGGAAATTCAGCATCAGCAGATTGAAATGTAGTACAATCTCTGCACCCAACAAATGGCACTATTGCTGTTTAACGGCATGCATGGCTGTTTCTGTAATTACTTAAATATTGAATTTTGAATAACTGCAAAGTCCTGGAGACATCAGAAATAATTGCAGGGGACATTGTTACAGCTCAGCTGCAGAGACTCCAAACCCTGAAAACTGATGGGCGTCTCTGGGGCTTGGCTTCCTTTCTGGCTGCAGTAGACACAAATGTTTAAACAGACTGTGCTCCAGTCATCCATGTGCGCTTTCATTTGTTTAAATGTTTAAACATTTATAGATCAGATATTTTCAACCTACCACCTATTGAGAACTGGATGTGTGATCCTGAAAATGGTCTGAAGAACACATCAATTAGCATAAAAACAAATTAATAATTTACATAAAACTTATTGTTCTGACCTTCAGACGTCTCTCGTGCTTGTTGCAGGGTCAAATTTAGAAAGTAGTTAAGGAACAAGAGGAGAAATAGAATAGGTAGACAGGATCTATCTGAAATGTTTACATATTTCCATCACAAGTGAAATCACCGAGCTGATTAACAGAAAATGTGTTGAAAATTCCTGCTTTACATGTTCCCAGTTTCACGAGTGATCCACAATCAAACAGGACACATTTAGAAATCCATAGTGCCTCTTGGTGCATCAGATTTTATGCAACATTGCTGACATGAATCGGTCATTCATGACTTATGAAATAATACTGAGTGGCCTGATAATGAAAGATGTTAAAATAGCTGGTATATGTTATGTAAATCTCTGATTTTTTTTTCAGGAGTATGCAATTGATATATTTTTTGCACAGTCTTGGTATGATAGCCGACTGAAATTTAACGGTACAATGAAGGTTCTCCTGCTAAATAGTAACATGGTCGGTAAAATCTGGATCCCAGACACATTTTTCCGAAACTCACGGAAATCGGATGCTCACTGGATAACCACTCCCAATCGATTGCTACGAATCTCGAATAACGGAAAAATACTGTATACACTAAGGTAAGACAGTTGAATGAAAAGCTCAATTGCTGTGGATCAACCAGTTAGCTGGGAATGTGCATTTCTATTTCTTTCCAGCTAAAATGAAGAACTCAGAACTGACACCAAAGCTCAGGGCATTTAAAAGTGTTATGGGTCATTTTGATTGTAAACTGGTGTCTATTGGGAGCTGTGTTGAATCTGTTAGCAGTCATTTGACTTGTGGTTTTACAAGCATACTGATAAAGAATCTATTAATGCACTAAAATGCTTGCTAGCAACGTTATTTTAAATATTCATTTTTAGGTGGAGGGTTTCTTTTATTAAATGTCATTGACCGGGAAATTAATATGAAGGGTATCATCCCAATTTTATTCCTGAAATACTTCCAGAATAAACAAAAAAGTGTAAAAATCCTTATGTATGAAATACAAAGCTTAATGTAAGGTTTGCAGTAATCTTTAAGAAGAAATGCAACTGGATCTGGTCACAAAACCCAGTGCTTTTTTTTGCAAATGACTTCAGTTCTTGTGGACGATCAGACATTGGCTTAGTTTTAAATCCAGTAGGCCTGTTATCAGTATGCCTGTAAAACCACAAGCCAAATAACAACAGAAATTGTCCATTATTTTCTAGAATATAGCAATTATTTTGTGTTGTGTTGTGTTTAGAAATATGTTCATCCATTTCTGTTCATCAGTAACAACTAGCCAATCAAACTGACAGCTAGATCTGTTTGGACTTGTGTGTCACAAATTTGATAATCTCTCTCTAAATAGAACCTGGCCAATCAGTGTGTACCAGCATTGATGATCCATTTTTGCATTTCTCAAGTATTTTAATGAAGTGCTTGATCACCAGTATTTTCAGATAGGCTGTGAATACATTTGTGCAGTGAGGGAAATTAGAATGCTGAAGCAATGGCTGATCGCACTATTTGCAAACCCTGTTTAACTGGCCCTAATCTGGCTGCCCATCAAGACCGGTTTCATGAAAAGCAGGATGAACTTTTGTGGGCCAGAGTGTGGCCCATAAATTAAGTTCAGTGCAACACTGCTTGGACAGATATTCATGAGTGCAGCAACACTGGCATAGAAATCCTAGAGGCCTGGAAAGAGATTAGGAAGAAGTATCAGCAGTCAAGTATAGCCACCAAGGTAATGTGAAAATGGAACTGTGTCTACAATGGCACCAGAGAGGACCACAACAATGACGTACATTTGAATAACACCTTTAACGCCAAGGACCCCTGGTCAAACTGAAGCCAATGGGGATCACGGAAAATTCTCCAGTGGCTGAAGGCATAACTGTCACAAAGGAAGATTATTGTGGTTGTTGGAAGCCAATCATCTCAGCCCCAGGACATCGCTGTAAGAGTTTCTCAGGGCAGCAAGCTAGGTCCAACTAGCTTCAGCTACTTCATTGATGGCCTTCCCTCCATTATAAGGTCAGAAGTAGCCATACCCAACACGAGAGATCCTAGCCCCTTCCTCTTGACATTCAATGGCATTACCATACTGCCATCAACATCATGGGATCACCATTGACCAGAAACTCAACTGGACCAGCCACACAAATGTCGTAGCTACTAAAGCAGGTCAGAGGCTGGGTATTCTGTGGCAAATGGCTTATTTCCTGACTCCCCAAAGCCTATCTACCACCTACAAGGCACAAGTCAGGAGTGTGATGGAATACTCTCCACTTGCCTGCATAGATGCAGCTGCAACTTCACTCAAGAAGCTTGACACCATCCAGGACAATGCAGTCCACTTGATTGGCACCCCATTCACCACGTTAAACATCCACTCCTTCAACCACTGGCGTACCATGACTACAGTGTGTACTATCTACAGGATGCACTACAAGTCGCCAAGGCATGTTCAACAGCACCTCCTAAACCTGCAACCTCCACCATGTAGAAGAACAAGGGCAGGAAGTGCATAGGAACACCATCAACTCCATGTTTACCTCCAAGTTATGCACCTTCCTTTATCATCGCTGAGGCAAAATCCTGGAACTCCATAGCTAACAGCACTGTGGGAGTACCTTCATCATATTGACAGCAGTGGCTCAAGAAGAAGGCCCACCACCAACTTTTCAAGGGCAACTTGAGATGGGCAATAAATATCGGCCTTGCCAGCGTCGCCCACATCCCGAGGATGAATTAAAAAAATAGCATAAGTGCTTAATAAGGGGGGAGGAGACTATGGGACATCAATCATGATTTGGGGCAAAAGTTATAGGAAGTGACCAAAGGAATAACACAACAAAAAGTTTGAACGAAGGATGACAGCCTCCATGGACATGAAGACAATTAAAGGCATTCCTTTTGAGGATCTGGGAGGCTGCCAATGCACACCAGCTGGTATGTACAAAATTCATCCTATTTTCTGCTTGGCAGAGGAGGGAACATCAATGTTTCTGTGCTCTCAAAGTGAAAGCATTCTTTTAAAGAATTGATATTTTGATCTTTAACAACAAATGGCATTAATATTCTATAACAGTTGGGTTTGATGTAATTCACTTGAGATTATGTTGTGGGATACTAACAGGTTAACATTTGCGTTAAAATAGTAAAGTAAGGAATTTTGTACAACTGCATTACGACTTTATAATCTAGTATCCCATGAAATCATTTCAAATTGTCTGTGTTCACTGCAGTTATGGAAAATATTAGCTACTTTAGAAAAAAAATTAGAAGAAAATGATGGTGTGTTGAAATTGGGAAGCAGGAGGTCGTTGAAAATTCCAGCAGGAATTGGAAAATGGCACACAAAATTGAGCACAGTAGTGTCATGGTTATGGCACTGCACGAACAAACTGAGTTCAAATCTTGCCATGGCAAAATGTGAAATTGAATTTACTAAAGGTTAGTTTGTGGGTTAGCACCAGAAAAAAATGACCATGAAAGCCACAGGAATGTTGTAAAAATGCTACTGATTTGCTAATGTTTTGTAGGGAAGGGATGCTGGCACCCTTACCTGATCTGGTCAAATGCAACTCGAGTCCACACTACATGGTTAACTCTCAATGCCCTCTCAAAGTGGCCAAACAATTGCTATCAGGGCAATAAATGTGGCATTGCCGGCCTTGCTCTAATTCTGAGCACAAATAAAAAAATAAAAGTTTCTAGGCAAAGTTGTTTTTCTGTTTCCTCTACCCTATTTAGTGATCCATTCCACATTAGTGTAATTCTTTATGTGAGGAGATTGAAGTAAGAGGGATAATTTTACAAAATCATATTCCTGGTGGGAGGCCTTGCCTGTCAGGTGTGCACATTCCTAATTCAGGTGCGTGTTCCTCGGAATTTCCCATCTATGATGCGACTGGAGCTTAATTTTGTAAAATCACCCTTGAGTGGTGCATTGAATTGTCCCATTGGTGTAAAATTTCCGTAGGGTTCCCTAACCTCCTGCCGTAACTTTGGCAGAAGATTAGTTGAAACCCCAAGAGATATGGCTTCAGTGGCCATTTATGCCTTTTCTCGGGCTTTCTGCCGATCTTCCGCTGAAGTTATGGTGGGAGATCAAGGTATCCCCAAGAAAATTCTACCCCATTGTTTTTTCATCTCTGGAACCTGTGTTTTAGGCGTCAGCCGTGGATCGGTTGGTAGCACTTTCACCTCTGTCAGAAGGTCATGGGTTCAAGCCACACTCCAGAGACTTGAGAACAAAATCTAGGCTGACACTCCAGTGCAGTACTGAGGGAGTGCTGCACTGTCAGAGGTGCCATCTTTCAGAAGAGACGTTAACCTGAGAGAGCACGTCTGCCCTCTCAGGTGGACATAAAAGATCCCATGGCACTATTCGAAGAAGATCAGGGGAGTTCTCCCCAGTGTCCTGGCCAATATTTATCCCTCAACCACCATCACTAAAACAGATTATCTGGTCATTATCTTATTGCTGTTTGTGGGAGCTTGCTGTGTGTAAATTGACTGCCGCGTTTCCTACAACAGTGACTACACTTCAAAAAAACATAGTTCATTGGCTGTAAAGTGCTTTGGAATGTCCTAGGGTCATGAAAGGAGCTATATAAATGCAATTTCTTTCTTTCATTGTTTTAAAATGCAGTTGAGAGGATGGAATGAAGTGCCTCCTTTCTCTGCTGGCTTTAAGTATTCATGTGTAGTGAATTTGCTCAGTTCCTAATGAGCGTCAGTTTACTTCATAAAGTTGATACATAGGCCGTGATTTCCCCGACCTCGGCGGGACCGGTGCGGCCGGGGTCGGTGGCGGGTCCTGACCCCGCTGTTGGCTCCAGCCCACTCTGTAGAATGATTTCATATTGATTGGGCTTGTTAAGCCTGCCCAGCACGTTTGCCAGCCAATTGAAGGAAGCGGGTCTGATGACGTCATTTGATGATGCATCATCAGCCGGTTTCCTTAAAGGGACCATGAGCAAATTTATTTTGACAGTTGTGCTGTCAGTGTTCTGCAGCATTGAGATGCACAGAGGTGCATGGCTGCACCCAGGCTCTCTCATGACTTCCTCCATATGGTTATGGAGGGAGTCACAGCAAACAGGGAGGTTCTCTTCCCTTCCATTGGGCAGAAGAGACCTCCCCAGGAGACCAACACAGACTGGTTGCACATTGCACAGGAAGACACAAGCAGGGATGTGGTCAGGAGGACTTGGCTGCAGTGGCGCAAACCTTTCAATTATCTCAATAGATCATGAAACATTACTGCAAAGCCACACTCAACCTCTTCCTGCTGTGCCACTCATCACATCCCCATCACTCTACCTTCCCTAACCTACTCCTGCAAATCCTTACTCACACCAACTTACCTTGCACCTCCATCCATCCCTCTCTATCTACATTATCACATTCCCATCTCACTAGCCACCCCTCACACTCACCCTCATCCTCGTCCAATCATACCAACTAACAACACACAAGGGTAGGCACTTGGGTGTTTTACCCAATGCTCATGTAAAGTTTCTGTTAATGCGGTATCAAACATTGAAACTTTTATTTTCAACACTTTGCCTTCTTGCCTTTGGGGAGAAAGCAGGGACAAGGTACTGAATTTGGATGATCAGCCATGATCTCATTAAATGGCGGAACAGGCTCGAGAGGCCGAATGGCCTACTCCTGCTCCTATCTTCCATGTTTCTATGGACAGATTTGTGTGCACCTTTGGAAGTGGCTTAGTGAGTTGCAGTGAATGGTGAGACATAACGGTACCCCCTCCCGCAATGGCCATAAGTGTGAAAGGAATGGCTTGGGCATTATAGGGATGTTTTATACTGTTGGTGTGGGGTGGTGCCAACCTGGCGCATTTTGTGGCAGCCAGGGTGTACAGCGTCAAGTGAACTATATCTGGCCTGAGCAGCAATGTGGTCGGGTGCTGATGCCCTGTGTCCTGTGCAGCATCAGTTGATTGTGGAGAAGGTTGGTGGTGTTGTTGGTGGTGCTGGTGTTGGGGCTGATCATGGTGGGATTCTGAGGACCAAGGTGAGAGAGTTTCAAGGGCACCCATGCTGATGTAATAGATGGCAGGTGAATTTGAGATGACAAAAGCGATCTGTCAGTGGTGAGAGAGGTTGTTCCAATGAGGTGACACTGGAAACATTCAACCTGCATAAAGCTCAATCTGTCTTCCAAATGCAGTAAGCAACAG
The DNA here is from genome assembly GCA_030390025.1 of Squalus acanthias. Taxonomy (NCBI): domain Eukaryota; kingdom Metazoa; phylum Chordata; class Chondrichthyes; order Squaliformes; family Squalidae; genus Squalus; species Squalus acanthias. The sequence continues at coordinate 90,124,446 of CM059426.1, forward strand.
CTTCTGAGCTTGGAAAGTGAACAGCTGTGAGATGGGAGCTTTTATAGCACATTTGCAGCTGTCAAGTAATGAGATGATCCCATGCTCATACAACTCCCGACCTGCTTTCCTGACGTGATCCCCAAACAGCGTGGACCCCATGGGCAACCTCGTAAAAGGGTAAGGTGAGCTCAAAATACTTTTTAATGGGCTGTCAACAAGGTCATAATGACCTGAATTACCTCCCCCGCCGCTGCATGTCAGGTCTGTTTAGCTCTGACAGACCAACATCTGGGAAAGTCATGTGGCGGTGGGTTGACAGCGGGTTCCCAAGCCGCTGTCAGAAAAAAAACATTTTCCCACCCGACCCGCCACCGAACGCGCCCGCTGACCCCCTGAAAAATTCCCCCCATAGAGTTTCCTCCTTATCATTCCAAGAAGTAGTTGTTTACATGAAGGTAATTACAGAACATGAACTGCAAGATTTATTTGAGGCCCAGGAAGAACTCTATGGTGCTGGTCCTTGTGCAGTGGTACAGATGCTAGCACAGTTCAGGCTTTGAGCACCTGTGTCGGAATGAGCTCACCTCACCTGATAACATGCGGTCACCTCATTTGAATAATATTTTGGTGCTCCAGACTGTCGCTCATGATGTGCTGGGAGCACCAGAGCCAACGTTTGGGTGCCACCAAACAGAGAAGGTGGGAAAGAGCGTGGATCGAAGTATCTCACGGTCGGAGTGGTAAAGAGGTCACCAGGTATAGGTGTCAGTCATTTTTTGAAAACAGTTGTAGCCTCCCCTACAGTTCTGGAGCATTGGTCAGGTGCTCCAGTTGCATCTTGGAGTGTCTCCTAATTTTAATCCTTTTTGGGGCTTAATGAGCTTTCCACAGCACCCTGACCGACTGCACTAGAGCATGCTGGGTGCCTCAGGTACTTTGCAGACTGCAGGCTTCTTCATCCAATTTTCCACAGTATCTGACATTAAATTGTCAGCCCCTATGAGTAAATCTATTGGTATTTATCCACAGTTACCTTCCTACTTTATATAATTTATTTAAACGTAATATATTCATGAGGCTATAGTCACTGTGCCTCTAAAATGGCTGTTCTATGACAATAGTCACTGTTTTAGAAGTCCTGCAATACAGATTGCGTTCTTCTTTGGAAAGCTTCTGAAATAAACATCACTACAATACCTACCCAGTCAAGTTAACAAAATAACACATTCATTATTGTGCATTTAAAATCATTAAAATTAACATTAACCTTGATTTGCAAAGTTGATCATTTTCTTTTTCCCTTTGTATTTGCCACATTAGGTTAACCATCAATGCTGAATGTTACCTTCAGCTCCATGACTTTCCTATGGATCAGCATTCCTGCCCTCTGGAATTCTCAAGCTGTAAGTTTTGCATAATGTACAACTTTGCTTCTAATACAAAATAATTTGGGATATAAATAATGCTATAATAACAGCAAATTACTTGGCGGGTGCATAAAGTAATCGATAGGCCATTATCTTCAGTATATAATGGCCTAAATGAATTTGATGGTACATTGCAGCCTTGTTGTATGCAGTGATCCTTCAAAGCACCATCAGTGAAATGCAGCTATATTGTCTAAACATATTAGCCTCCTTCACGCTGGTCTCTTTGCTTGTGACAAAGTAGCCTATTCAATCTAATAATTCCCAAAGTGTACTGCAGTGAGAAAAAAATTATGACTCAGTCTGCTTCTAACTGTTATTTTAGAATAGTGTGAATAAAGCTGTCTCTCCTGTTATTTAATACAAAGATTTTCAACAAATTCTTTCAATTTCTGGAAAGCAATTTTGTTACTTTTTTTTAACTTTTATGAATAATGTGAACAAGATTTTTTCATCATTTAATCTTAAGAACACTTTTATCAAACTCTTGATTCCTGGAAGGCTAAATGTATAATTTACAATTTTTTTTTAGGACAAACAAGAATTACTTTATTCTGTAAAAATTTGTGATACAGCAAAATCTCTGCAGTGAATAAACCCTGTGATCTGCAGTTGCATAAAAATAATAGATTTGACTTAACATTTCAATCAAATCATTGTAGCTCACTTTCAACTATTACTTATTTTAAATATTCTACAAGTGGGCAACAACTAATAGGAGATCTGAAAAAAAATTGATTTTGAACTAATAGGAACTCCCTGATTCTGTCTCTTGCTTGTAAATGAATTTTCTGCCTGAGTGGCTGTGTTCACAGTTAAATACTTGTGCTGCATCTAATTATTGTCCAGAATTACTGTTCATCATCAGAGAGAAGAGGGGAGAGCAGGGGGCAAGGAGTAGGGAAGATGCTTTGGGAAAGGTAACAGGGGAGAAGAGGGGCAGAACATAGGAAGCAATGGGGTATGGTGAACTAAACCTTCCATCTTCCAATTCCCCACCCACAAGCTGACAGCAATGGGGAGGGGTTAGTTAAAGCTTTGCCACGCCCCAAACAAAGAAATACCTGTTTGTTGGTGTGGGGGGTGGGGGGTGGGCAGTACACTGTGCATTATACCTTCACTCTCCTCTGGTCACAAAATTTATCTCCCTGGGGAGCAAGTTGTGGTAACCTAAATCTTACCATCCCAGGGGCCAGAAATTCATCTACCTCCCATTCTAGACCCAGGGACTTTGTGTGGAGTTGGGGGTAGTGGGTTGATGAGTAACACCTACCATCCCATCCAACCTCTGAAATCATTTTCAGTGGGGGTCCAGTCGCTCAATGGGTTAAATGAAATGGGAAGATCATGGCTGCGTGCACAGAGAACAATGCGGCTTTTCAATTGTTAGGAAGGGAAAAGATACCAAAAATGGGTAAGGTGCATTTCAGGGCTGAGTAAGAATGTGTTTGTTCAGGACCAGGATGACTGCAAAAAGAGTGTTTTGGAACATATGCACTAGCCTAAGTTTCTAGGGAAGACTTTGGATTGTTAAAGTTGGACCTTACTTTAAGAGGCTCTTGCAGAGTCATCAGGTGACCAGTGTGTGTATGTGCAGGAAATTAACAAGTATCAAGGTTCTTGATATCAAGTGGGAGAATCTGCTAATCTTTCACCACAGCTGTTGTAGAACCGAAGTAGGAACTCCTGGCTCAGGGAGTCTTGTTCCCAGTAACCTCCTCCCAACCCCTCCCCCCACCACTCATCACTTGCCTTGCCTTACAAGTGAAATCATAAACTCCCGGAAACAGTGGCAATCTGGTCCCCACCATTTCCCTGGGAGTTCTGTTAGTCTCCCACCGTATTTACAGTGGGAGACTGGCGGAACCCATGCAGAATTTTAGACTCTGTGCGTTTATATGCTTTTGGTCTCTAGTGAGAGATGCAACATATCCAATTCAAACAGAAGCCCCTTAGCTTTCTTCAATATTAAAGTACAACCCTAGCCTCAGAAATAAACCTTTTCCACTGCACTTGCCTAACATTTTCATTTCCCACATGGTTCCTAATATCTCTCTAAAATAAAATGCTAAATCTATGCCATATATGAGGGTACTTTTTGTTTTGCTCTAACTATGCATCGCGAATGGGAATTGGATTGAGAATACCCAAACTTATTGACTCAGGACCCTTAACATTTTGTCTGAGTGAGATTCGCATCCAAGGCATGAGGCATGAGTTTCGGTTTAACCTTTTTCAAATACAGAATTTGTTTTGATCACTAGAACTAATAATAAGCCTTTGACAGTCTCTGAGAAATAGTTTATAAACACAGTTCTATGTTCCTGTGGCCAGTCAATAATTGTAATGTTCCCACATTTTAAAGAGACATTTGGTTAAGCCTTCTGATCTTCACCGCCTGTGTGTTAATCCAGCAGAGGAGATCACCTGCCCATTATAGAACCCTGGTGGTGAAGATCAAAATGTGCTCCTATTGGCTTCATGAGAAAATATCAGGCCAGTTTTTTTTTTTGCTGTTTTTTATGGACAAAAGAGAGACATGTTTCATTTTTATCATAATGACCTTATTTCCAAGTGACACCGGTCCATATTTTGACATAACTTACACCATTATGTCACTTGTGCATTACATCACCATAACAGGAATGACCTACAACTGTTCTGGCATATCTCCATCTATAAACATTGGCCCTGAACTTCTGACATATAAAAGGATTGGCCCTAAATTGTCATTGAGGTTCGATAACTTTGGCAGAAGCACAGGACGAGCCCCACAGAAATTCAAGGTTAATGGTTCATTAAATAAAGCCATTTTATTCTTGTTTAATTACAATAGCCTAGACCTTCCACTTAGCCATAAAGTTGACTGAAGTGCAGTGTGGCAGGTCATCAGGAATTGCCCCTGATCCTGACTGAGTTTCTGGGTTCAGGGTCATTTAAATAACTTTGGTGGGTTACCTGGGAGCAGCTAGTGAATGACTACATCAAGTCTTGGAGGTCTGCCACAGACCTGCTCAGCCAGCAGCCCCTGGCACAGCCAAACAGGAGCAGATTTTCTTTTCCCAAATTGTTTGAGATCAGAGATATTATAAGAATGGTATCATTCCCAGCGAAAGTGCCAGAAGTGGCTGGGGTGATCATATAGCTGGTGGAGCAGTTCCCAAAGTATCTCCACTGCACTCCACTCGTGTTATGCCTGGGAGCCAACAAAACCCAAGCAGAAAATGTAGGCCATGCTTAATGCATTTGCTTTTGAAGTTGACTTTTGAAGTCACCATGAGTTAACATCTTATTTTTTCATATTTCTCATGAATTTCCTTTGCAGATGGGTATCCAAAAAATGAAATTGTGTATCGCTGGAAGCACCATTCAGTTTACTTTGCTGACGAAAGACATTGGAGACTTTACCAGTTTGCATTTGTTGGATTAAGAAACACCACTGAAGTAATGCATACACAGTCTGGTAAGAAAAACATAGCAACATTTCTGCAAAAATATTGGGCTCAATTTTCACCGGCCCGTGGAGGCGGGTTTGGAGGCGGGAGTGGTGTAAAAATAGCAGATTTGGGGGTCCCGAACCCATCCCGCCCCCAACCCGCCTCCATGCCAGTTTCCCAGGAGGCGGGTACCCGACCTGTGCTGGGACCCGCCTCCCCGAGGCGGGAAGGGGATTAGTGCCAATAAACTGCCTGTTAACAGGCAGTTTTTTTGCCTAATCCCTATTTTTAGCCCTGAAGTGTGGGCTTCCCGACAGGTCCGAACCATGCCGATTTAGCGAGGCGGACCGTCGGTCTGGAGGGCTTGGAGGGGTCGAGATGTCCGGTGTGCAGGTGAGTGATGGGTGCATGAGTGCAGAGGTAAGTGTGTTTGGTGTGTGTAAAGTGTTTTAAGAACTTTTACTTACCTTAACTTTGTCCTGCAGGCTAGCTTCCTTAAGGTGTCGGGAGTCCCTCACATCCACGGCACAGAAAGCAGAATGGCCGCGGAGCTGTCAAAAGCTGCAGTCTCTGCTTTCTGTGCTGGATTGATTTCTAACTGAGTCTAAGTACAGGGACTCAAGTTAGAAATCATATTGTCAGTGTTTGACAGCTTCACAGAGCTGTCAAACGCTGATATTTCATCTGTCAACAGCTCTTGACAGATGAAATTTCAATGGCTGACGTCACCTGTATCCAAGGGACCCTTGATTGGCCTGCTAAGCTCGCTGGACGGGCTTAACAAGGTCAATCAAGGGAAAATACAGTGGGTTGGCCACAAGTCAATGGAGGCGGGACTACAACCCCATTGACAAAATCCAGCCCCAACTCTCAAGACACCTCCTCGTACCTCCCCCCGGACCATGACCCCAGTACCGAACATCAAGCCATCGTTTCCAAGACTGTCACTGACCTAATTTCCTCTGGAGATCTTCCCTCCATGGCCGCCAACTTCATAGTCCCCCAAACCCGCACTGATTGCTTCTACTTCCTTCCCAAGATCCACACACAGGACTGCCCTGGTAGACCCATCGTTTCAGCTTGTTCTTGCCCCACGGAACTGATTTCTTTCTATCTCAACTCTATTTTTTGTCCCCTTGTGCAGTCCCTTCCCATCTCCATCCACAACTCTTCCAACTCCCTCCGCCACTTTAACAGTTTCCAGTTTCCTGGCGCGAACTGTCTCCTTTTCACTATGGATGTCCAATCCCTCTACACCTCCATCCCCCACCAGGACGGCCTGCGTGCGTTCTGCTTATTCCTTGAACAGAGGCCCAACAGAGGCCCACCACTACCCTCCTCCGCATGGCTGAGCATGCTCTCACATTGAACAACTTCTCCTTTGACTCCACTCACTTCCTCCAAATAAAAGGTGTTGCTATGGGAACCTGCATGGCTCCTAGCTATCCCTGCCTTTTTGTGGGACATGTGGAACATTCTTTGTTCCAGACCTACTCAGGTCCCCTCCCTCACCTCTTTTTCCAGTACATTGATGACTGTATCGGTGCTGTTTCCTGCTCTTGCCCTGAACTAGAAAATGTCATTCATTTTGAGAGTAAACTAGCAAGAGACATAAAAACAGACTGTAAAAGCTTCTATAGGTATGTACTCCCACAGCTACCTCAACGACATTTCCTCCCACCCCACTTCCTGCAAGAACTCTAATCCATTCCCCCAGTTTTTCCATCTCCATCGCATCTGTCCTGATGGATGTCATCTTCATACTAGGGCTTCCGATAGGTCTTTCCTTTTCCTGAAAATTCCCCTGCAAATTTTATGCCCTTTGCTGTGATAGATTCTTCCAGCCAATATGTCCAGCAGTAGGCCAAAGTCTGCACCAAGGTTCAATGACGCCACCCTGCAAGCTCTGGTGGAGGGAGCAAGAGGAAATAAGGAGGTGCTCTTCCCTTCCTCAGGGAGGAAAAAGCCTCCCCAGCAGACGAAAGCTGTGTGGATGCAAATGGCCCAGGAGGTCAACTCTTTGTCTATGTGCCGCAGAACCTGGCTGCAGTGCAGGAAGAGGTTTCATGACCTTCTGCGCACTGGAAAAGTGAGTATGACTTTCCCATCACCCTCAATCTGATCCCCATTGCCTCTCCTCACCAGCACTCTGCTTTGACAACCTCTTCCTCCACATCCCACTTGACACTGACATCCCTGCACCCTTACCCATTCCCTCTCTCTCTCACCTAACTATTCAACTATTCAGCCTTCACACTCCCTATCGCTGTGATGCTATGAAAACAACTTACAACACACAGGGAGGGCCCTTGGTCTTGCCATCTCACTCCATCTTTGTCTCCTTCTAACCATCAATGATATGGATTCTCTGCACTCACTCCTTCATTCTCACTCAAACTCCACTTGTCTCCCTCATTGCAGGAAAAGAGAGCCTACAATAAAAGGGAAAGAGCGAGGACAGGAGGAGGGCCACCCTCAGTAGCCCAGCTCACCACCTGGGAGGAGGCGGTCCTGGAGATGGTGGGAGTGGAGGAAGATGCGCAAGTGGGGGACGGACAGACGGGTGCATCAGAGCAAGCTGGTGACAGAATAGTTTATCATCTCTCTCATTGACATTGCATGAGTCACTGATAATGATTCTGATGCTATAACAGATTGACTTTTGATCATCTGCAATATTCAATGTGTATGTAACCTTGGCCTCACATCTCTGACTCTTTCCTTTACTGCCCCAAAGGACCATCGAAAGCCCCCGTCCCCACTATCCAGGAGGAACAGCCTGAGCTTCCAGACTCCTCAGAGGAAGCTGCAACCTCTGAGGACGCAGCATCAGCAGAATTCAGCGCACCAAGCACCAATGCAGACACTCACACCTCGGTGGTACCTTCGCGAGATAGTGTAGCGTTGTCACCTGGTATATCACAGCTCACAAGTGAGCATCAGCAGATGGTGGAGACAGGGACAGCAGTGGAGAGTCCTCGTCGGAGGGCGCAGGACTCTGCCAGCTCGGCTCAGCTGCATGTCGACCCTGTGCCTCCGGGTCCATCCAGAAGAAGAGCGGTGCTGGAACTCCAGGAAGAGGTGCAGGAGTCTCTGGCAGGTTTTGTCTCCAGGGTCGCTGCGAGTGTGGAGCGAATGGAGGAGTCCATCGCTAACATGAGCAGAGCCTTTGTGGAGGCGTTGGCGCATGAACGCATCACCACGGAAAGGATGGCTACCTCTGTGGAAAGGATGGCTACCTCTGTGGTAAGGCTGGCTACCGTAGAGGAGAGGATGGCTACGGCCATGGAGGAGCTTAGTCGCCAGGGTATGGAAAACATGGTATTTGTTCAGAATAGAATGACATCTCTTGAGGAGTGATGGTCAGCTCTTGAGCAAACAAACCAGACCTTCAGGCAAGTCCTCGGGAGTAGGACTTCCAGTGCAGAAACGGGTCCTCGTGGCCCCCCTGAATTGCAGCAAGGTGCTGTCAAGCCACTTGCCAGCTCTGAAGTGGGGCTGACCCATGAGATGGATGTTGGTGGCAGACTACAAGGAAGTGGGGGCTCCTCTCCAAGCGCTCACATGACCATGCCACTGCAAAGTCCTCGGTCAGAGCCCCACCAAAGTCCCCATCCAACGGAGATCGGCGTCTCAACCCCTGCACAGCCGCAGGAGCAGTAGACTGTTGGCAAGTCCTCACAGGTTCGCAACCCCAGAGGACGCCCACCAAAGGTGTCGAGACAGGAGCAGCAAGAAAGTGAGCAAGGGGCCTCCACATCTGCTGAAGCCACAGGGGAAGCACCACGTAGGAGCACGCGGAAGAGGAAGATAATGCACAAGTAGTCACAAGGGTAGTCACTTGGGTGAAATGTTATCTTTAATGTTGAAAAGCCATCAGTTGGTTATTGTCATTAAAATTTCTGATGTCAACTGTTGCAGTTGTGGAGTGTGTCATATCGCTAATGGGACTTCCACATTGAGGGCTTAGGATGACTTGCAATTGTCAGTATGGTGGTCAGTTTGGTAGGAACCGCAGGTTCTTGGCCATTGTCGATGCTCTGGTAAGAAGCTGCGAGGCAAAAGTGCTTGATTGTCTAGGCTAAGCAAATCTGGACAAGATGAGTGCGTCCCTTGCATCCCAGCCAGCAATGTGCTCGCTTGCTGCTGGCGCTGGTTGATGCGCCTCTGCAAGCTGGTCGTTGTCGCTCTCCTCCTCCTCCTCCTCCTCCTCATCTGAGGAGGCTATGTGATGAGCCACTTGTTCCTCAGGCATCTGCAAGCCACGATGCTGTGCCATGTTGTGAAGTGCACAGCAAACCATGACGATTCTGGAGACCCTGGCTGCTGAGTACTGCAGGGCTCCACCTGATCTATCCAGGCATCTGAAGCGCATCCTCAGCAAGCTGATGGTTTGCTCGATATGGATCTGGTGGAAATGTGGCTCGAGTTGTAGCGCTCCTCAGCTTCGTTGGATGGGCTCTTCAATGGCGTCATTAGCCAAGTCTTCAGGGAATAGCCCTTGTCTCCAAGTAGTCATCCGTTAAGTTGGTCTGGCGGACTGAAGAGCGGAGGCACACTAGACTGCCGCAGGATGAAGGAGTCATGGCAACTGCCAGGGTACTTGGCACAAACATGCAAAATTTGTTTCTTGTGGTCACACACCAGCTGTAAGTTGAGGAGTGGAAGCCCTTGCGGTTGACAAAAATACCTGGATTGTGATGGGGTGCCTTAAGGGCCACATGTGTGCAGTCAACGACGCCCTGCACCCTTGGAAAGCCTGCCAGATTGTCAAACCCAACCGCACGCGCAGTTACACTGGCTTGATCCTTGGAGTAATGGATGTGATTGTGCGCGATGGCAAAGAGGGCATCGGTTACCTGCATGATGCAAGTGTGTGCGGCCGCCTGGGAGACGCCGCTGATGTCTGCTGCTGATCCCTGGAATGAGCCTGAAGCAAAAAAGTTGAGTGCGGTGGTGACTTTGAAGGCCACTGGTAAGGGGTGTCCACCTGCTCTCTGGGCTCCAGGTCTTGTTGCAGCATTGTGCAGATGTCACCCACTACCTCTCGAGAAAGTCTGAGCCTCCTTTGGCACTGCTGCTCAGTCATGTTGAGGTAGCTGATCCTCTGTCTGTAGACTCTGTTTGGGGGGTATCTCCTGCGCCGACGGGCTTCCATGCACTGGCGCCTTCTGGCCTGTGCAGCTTCAGGTGGGTGAGCAGCAGTTTGGAGCTCCTGCTGTTGCTCCTGCAGTTGGTGCTGCTGTTGTTCAGGGTTCTGCTGCTGCCGTGGCTGGTCTTTGTTCGAATCTGATGTCCAGGAGGAAAGGAAATAAATTGTTCCCATGCTTCTGGTATATACCTCAGTTGAGGAAGTGCTCATTCAAGGTGGGCAGAGGGGTTTCCCAGGAGGTCACACTGGAGATGGGTGTCAGGCTCCAAACTTCCACAACAATGAGTAGGCCTGTAAAAAGTTCCCCCAGACCTGAGACAACAAAGTTCTGCCACCTGCAAATGAAGATTGCTGAAAACTCCTTTTTAATGGTGGAGCTGCAGCTGTTAGTAAGCAATCCACTTGTGCTGCCACCAGGTTTCACTGGCGTGTTTCAGAGGAGGCATGCAGCACGTGGGAAATGTGTTAAAATCAGAAAGGCCTCTCAAAATTGGATTATAGAGGCACTTAACTGGTTGTTAAGGGCCTTAAGGCTCTATCCCGCCTCTTGGAGGCGGGATGGAGACGGGGTCAGAAAACTCGCATGTGGGAAAATTGCTCGGAGGCGGGATCGGGCCCGCCCGCCAGTTTCTGCGATTTTAACACCTCACACGCCTCCAATCCCGCCTCCTCGGGCCTGGCAAAATCGAGCCCTTTGTCTCAGTGCTATGGCAGCCCAGACAAGCCAATATGTTTCTATTTCATTTCCAATGATATATTCAAAGTAGTTATTTTTTTTAACTAATGACTATCTCTTCTGTCTATTAAGCTCTAACCCCAAATTCCTGGGAGTACGCTCTGATGATGCAATTATGGCGGGGTGGAATCCCCATCCATCCTTGCTCCCAAGTCAGAGACCTAATCCCAAATCCCAAATATAGGTTCATTCAAATGACCGGGGTGGGTGCATCGTGCCTGAAAGAGTGCTCCAGTCTAACTGCCAAAGTCGCTCTGCTGGAGAGACCCCAAGACCAATCCTGTGCCAAAGAGAAAGAGGGTAAGAATGTCTTCAGCTCTGAGGGAAGCAATGCATCATTGGGGACAAAAAGTAATTTCAAAATTAACCACCTTTCTCTCAGGGATTTCTGGGGCCTTTACTCGAGCCACAGCAGTGCTCACAGCCGCTCTAAGCTGGTACAAGTTCCTCTGAGGCCCAGGGAGGCTGTGACTTCCTAGGAAAGCCCAGAAACTCCCCAACTTATGTCCCTTTGACTTAGGGGATTGATCAAAATATCCACCCATGGTCCCCCATTTGAATTTAAAGGGCCAGTCTAAATAGGGCTGAACTGTATCCACATTTTTGGCTTCTCTGGGCAGAAATTAAGCTTACTGCCCTCTCCGTTCGCAGGACTTTTGAGGCCTATGTCTTTGCATTGTGCTCCTCTTTCTCTCCTTATCTTTCCCCTTCTTATCCAGACTATCTTCCAAGATTAATCACCCTCTTATCTTTTCTTATACCTACAAGATCCATAATTGCTCCATAAATATAAAATCACCTTGCTTTGTTCTCATTGTCTGAAATTCCCCACTTTGATTCAAGAGAAACTTAGAGACATACAGCAGTTCTGGGGAGGGCGGGGGGGGGGGGGGGGGCAGTGGAAATGACCATTTACTGGTCAGGATATTGCTCAAAAAGAGATTTAAGAAATTATCTATATTCATATTTATTCATGGTTTTCATGCCTAATGCAAGTAAATATTATCCTGAAAAAGGTAATAGAAAAAATTACATATTCTGACTTTACACTTGTGTTAGGGAGTTTTGCCCACCTGTAGCACAAATTGGAAATACAGTTGGAAAATTGCATGGATTGCACACTTGATTTTCCAATACTGGCTCTCGCCAGAAGCACAAAGTTGGGAAATTATGCCAAATATGTCATCTTGTCAAGGACATTCCAATTCCTGTCTTCTCCAGTTTAATCTTACTGGCTTGTAAATCCATAAGGATCAAAAGATAATAATGAAAATAATGCAGGAAAAATTCTTGTATAACCAATTTTTAACATCAAAACATGGATCAATAATCACTAAGTGAAAATAATCACCTTCCATACAAAATACCTAGCTCATGTTATAGAATGCAGCGAGGAAAGTGAAGAAACTAATTTCTAACCAATATAGTAATAGCAAACATTGGCATATTATAACAATCAGCAGTTCTTTCTGGATAAAATAAAGGAAATAATAACTGATGTTGAAAGAACACGATAAAGCTTATCAATAAAACCTAATATGTACACCACTGTGATACTTCACCTGGATTGCTGCATCATTACGGTAACTGTAGTTAGACATATTCCATGATCTAATTTGTGCTAAGCACTTGTTACATTCTTTTTGAGTTGTTTTAAACAGAAGAGTGTTCTGCGACCTTTGCTCATTGTACTAACAATGACGTTGCATTGATTATATCAGGAATGTTGCAATTTCTGGCTCATCACTCTCGAGCGATTTTGCTGTCTGTGATGGTAAAGTATGCCAACACACAAGTCAAAATGTACAGATGGCATATCTGAGTTTAGTCAAAGCAGAATGTTATTGGTTTAGAAATGACACTGGAATCTTGAGGATTCTTGTTCCAGATGCACTGAGATAAGCTTAGAGACAAATAAGCAAACAATGGCCATTTTCGCAATGTGTGATCCAAGTCACTGTATAAATAAGATTAAAGCTATGTGGTTAAGGGAGTGTAGGACCCATCTTCAAGTGCTAATAGTTCTACAGTCCATTGTTATGCTAAATCCTTACAAATCACTAGTTAGGCCTCAGCTGGAGTATTATGGCCAATTCTGGGCACCACACTTTAGGAAGGATGTCAAGGCCTTGGAAAGGGTACAGAGGAAGTTCATCAGGATGATACCAGGGATGAGGGACTTCAGTTATATGGAGACATTGGAGAAGCTAGATTGTTCTCCTTAGAGCAGAGAAGTTTAAGGGGAGACCTAATAGAGGTATTCAAAATTATGAGTGGTTTTGATAAGAAAGAAAAGCTTGCATTTATATAGCGCCTTTCACGACCACCGGACATCCCAAAGCACTTTACAGCCAATTATGTACTTTTTTTGACGTGTAGTCACTGTTGTAATGTAGGAAACACAAGTCAATTTGCACACAGCAAGCTCCCACGAACAGCAATGTGATAATGACCAGGTAATCTGTTTTTTAGTGATGTTGATTGAGGGATAAATATTGGCCAGGACTCCAGGGATAACTCCCCTGCTCTTCTTTGAAATAGTGCCATGAGGGAAGCAGATGAGGCCTTAGTTTAACATCTCATCTGAAAGACAGCACCTCTGACAGTGCAGCACTTCCTCAGTACTACACTGGTGTGTCAGCCTAGATTTTTGTGCTCAAGTCTCTGGAATGGGAGTTGAACCCACAACCTTCTGACTCAGTGGCAAGGGTACTACCATAAGAACATAAGAAATAGGAGCAGGAGTAGGCCATTCGGCCCTTCGAGCCTGCTTCACCATTCAATGAGATCCTGGCTGATCTTCTGCCTCAACTCTATTCACCGGCCCTATCGCCATATCCCTTGATGTCCTTACTAGTCAGAAATCTATTGACTTCTGTTTTGAATATACCCAATGACTGAGCCTCCACAGCCCTCTGAGGTAGAGAATTCCAAAGATTCACCACCCTCTGTCTGAAGAAATTTCTTCTCATCTCAGTCCTGAATGGCCTACCCTTTATCCTGAGACTGTGGCCCCTGGTTCTAGACTCCCCAGCCAAGGGAAACATTCTCCCAGCATCCACCCTATCAAGCCCTGTAATAATTTTGTATGCTTCAATGAGATCCCCTCTCATTCTTCAAGAGAATACAGGCCTAGTTTGCTCAATCTCTTCTCAAACGACAGTCCCACCATCCCAGGAATCAATCTCGTGAACCTTCGTTGCACTCCCTCGATGGCAAGTATATCCTTCCTTGGGTAAGGAGACCAAAATTGTACACAGTACTCCAAGTGTGGTCTCACCAAGGCCCTATATAATTGAAAGTAAGACTTCTTTACTCCTGTACTCAAATCCTCTTATAATGAAGGCCAGCATAGCATTTGCCTTGCTAATGGCTTGCTGCACCTGCACATTCACTTTCAGTGACTCATGTACAAGGACACCCAGGTCCCTTTGAGCATCTGCATTTCCCAATCTTTCACCATTGAGGAAATACTCTGCCTTTCTGTTTTTTCTACCAAAGTGGATAACTTCACATTTATCCACATTATATTCCATCTGTCATGTTCTCGTCCACTCACTGAGCCTGTCGAGATCTCCTTGAAGCCTCTTCACATCTTCTTCACAACTGACACTGCCACCTAGCTTTGTATCATCAGCAAATTTGGAAATGTTACATTTAGTCCCCTCATCCAAATCATTGATATAGATTGTGAATAGCTGGGGCCCAAGCACCGATCCTTGCGGTACCCCACTAGTCACAGCCTGCCATCCTGAAAAAGACCCGTTTATCCCTACACTTTGTTTTCTGTCTGTTAACCAATTCTCAATCCATGCTAGTATATTACCCCCAATTCCATGTGCCCTAATTTTGTTCACCAACCTCTTGTGTGGGACCTTATCGAAGGCCTTCTGAAAATCCAGATACACCACATCTACTGGTTCCCCTTTGTCTACTCCATTAGTTACATCCTCAAAGAACTCCAATAGGTTTGTCAAACAGGATTTCCCTTTCATAGATCCATGTTGACTCTGCCCAACATTACTATCAATTTCTAAGTGCCCAGTTATTACATCCTTTATAATAGATTCCAGCATTTTCCCAATTACTGATGTGAGGCTAATAGGTCTGTAGTTCCCCGTTTTCTCTCTCCCTCCTTTCTTAAATAGCGGGGTTACATTTGCTATCCTCCAATCTGCAGGAACCATTCCAGAATCTATAGAATTTTGGAAGATGACAACCAATGCGTCCACTATCCCAATGGCCACCTCTTTCAAAACCCTAGGATGTAGGTCATCCGGTCCTTGGGATTTATTGACTTTTAGTCCCATTAATTTTGCTAGTACTGTTTTTTTACTAATAATTTATTTAAGTTCCTCATTCTCGCCACACCCTTGGTTTTCTCATATTTCTGGGAGGTTTTTTGTGTCTTCCTCTGTGAAGACAGAAACAAAGTATTTATTTAATTTCTCAGCCATTTCCTCATTCCCCATTATAAATTCTCCCGTCTCTGTCTGTAAAGGACCTACATTTACCTTCGCCAGTCTTTTCCTTTTCACATACCTATAGAAGCTTTTACAATCCGTTTTTCTATTTTTCGCTAGTTTGTGCTCATATTCCATTTTCCCTTTCTTTATCAATTTCTTGGTCCCCCTTTGCTGATTTCTAAAAAGATCCCAATCCTCAGGCTGACCGCTTTTTCTGGCAACTTTATAAGCTTCCTCCTTTGACATAATATTAGCTTTAATTTCTTTTGTTAGCCTTGGTTGGATCACTTTTGCTTTTGGGTTTTTATGCCCTAGAGGAATATATGTTTGTTGCAAATTATGCATTATTTCCTTGAATGTTAGCCATTGTATGTCCACCTTCATACCTTTTAGTGTAGTCTCCCAATCTACCATGGCCAACTTGTCCCTCATACCCTTGTAGTTTCCTCTGTTTAGATTGAAGACCTTTGTTTCAGATTGGACTACATCACTGTCAAACTTAATGTAAAATTCAATCATATTATGGTCACTTGTCCCTAAAGGCCCCTTTACCACAAGATTATTGATTAGCCCTTCATTACACAGTACCAGATCCAGAATAATCTGTTCCCTGGTTGGTTCCTCCACATACTGATCCAGGAAACCATCTCGCATGCATTCCAAGAATTCGTCCTCCACACCATTAGTGGTAATTTGATTTGCCCAGTCAATATGTAGATTAAAGTCTCCCATGATTACCGTATTGCCCTTGTTACATGCACTTCTAATTTCTTGATTGATACTTTGCCCTACATTACCACTACTGTTTAGTGGCCTATACACAACTCCCACCAATGTTTTCCGCCTTTTGCTGTTTCTTAGCTCCACCCAAACTGATTCCAGTTCTACATCACGATCTGCCGAGCCAAGATCTTTTATCTCTACCGTACCGGTCTCATCCCTCATATACAGCGCTACGCCACCTCCTTTTCCTTTTTGTCTGTCCTTCCTAAATGTTGAGTACCCTGGAACATTCAGTTCCCAGCTTTGGTTACCCTGCAACCATGTCTCTGTAATGGCAACTGAGCCACAGCTGACACAGCAAGTAGGGTGAAACTGTTTACTCTGGGAAGTGGGTTGGTAACCAGAGGTCATAGATTCAAAATAATTGGCAAAAGAACTAGAGGGGAAATGAGGGTTTTTTTTTCCACAGAGGGTTGTTAAAATCTGGAACATCGGCTGCAATTTTCACATTGGAGAGCGTGCGGGTTTGGGGGCGGATCGGCGGTTAGAACCCACCATCATCTCGCCGACTTCTGCATTTAACTCGGGCGCGTTTTGAGGCGTGCCATGGACCCGCTCGGGAGAGGCGAGCGACCTCATTGAGGTACTTAACTGCTCATTTACAGACACTTTAACTGCCTTTTTAACATCAGGTTTGGACTTTAACTGGTTGCACATGGGATTTACGCACCTCGGGAACCTCGCCTGTGAAGGGGAGGCGGTACCTCAGTGGACATTGTGCGAGTTTATTAAGTGACAACTGGAAAGAGCTCAAAAATACTCACACCTTCCTTGCCTAAGGGAAAGGCTCTTGCTGACACCATTTTGTGCAGAGATTCGGCTTTCAGGAGTTTGCAGGTGATTTCTGCAACTTCGGAACCCCCTCTCACCTCATTCCAAGTCACTCTCAGTACATTGGAGGGTTGTGCCTCTGATCTCCACTTTACCTGGCATCTATTACAGCAGCATGGATGCCGCTTATGCTGTCTCACCTTGGACCTCAGTATCAGACCAAGATGAACCCCAGCACCAACAACACCAGCCACACCAGCAGCAGCAGAAACAACACCAGCAGCAGCAGCAGCAACCATGCCAGCAGCCTTCTCCTCACTGACCTGATGCTCCACAGGAGAGAGGGGATAAGCCCAGAGGTGCACTGCACCGGAGGTGATACCCCCAACACTAGGTATATGGGCAGAGGATGAGGTTCCTGGACATGACTGAGCAGCAATTCCTCAGGAGGCTCAGGCTATCGCAGACATTTGTAACTTATTGGAAGAAGACCTGCTGCCCAGAGGACCTGGTGGACACCCCTTACCAATGGCTGTCAAAGTGACCACCGCCCTCAACTTCTTGGCCTCAGGCTCCTTCAGGGATCTGCAGCAGACATTTGCAGGATCTCAGTCGGCCACCCACAGATGCATCACCCATGTTTGACAAGTCAGCCAATTATGTCAACTTTGCCACTGATGAAGCCAGTGTTACTGAGTGGGTGCTCGGCTTTACGGTTCTGGCTCCCTTCCCACAGGTGCAGGGCATCATCGACTGCACACATGTGACCATCAAGGCACCTCCACATCACCCAGGAGTGCTTGTGACCCACAAGGGCTTCCACTCCCTCAATATGTAACTCATCTGCAACCATAAAAAGATCATCATGCATGTGTGTGCCAGATTCCCTGGCAGCTGTCATGACTCTTTCGTGCTGCGCCACTCCACCGTCCCTCAGCTCTCCGCACCTCCAAACAGACTTAGTGGCTAGCTGCTTGAAGATAAGGGCTATCCACTGAAGACGTGGTTGATGATACCATTGAGGAGTCCAAGCAATGAAGCCAAGGATCGCTATAATGACAGCCATATGTCTACCAGATGTGTCATAGAGCAAGCAATCGGCATGTTCAGGATGCGCTTCAGATGCCTTGACAGATCTGGAGGAGCCCTTCAGTACGCACCAGCCAGGGTCTCCAGAATCATCGTTGTATGCTGTGCGCTGCACAACATAGTGCAGCAGTGATGATTGGAGCTGCAGGAGGAGCAAGGCGCAGAGCGCTGAGCCTCTTCAGAGGAGGAGGAGAGGAGGAGGAACACAAGGAGGAGAAGGAATCTAAG
The DNA here is from genome assembly GCA_030390025.1 of Squalus acanthias. Classification (NCBI taxonomy): domain Eukaryota; kingdom Metazoa; phylum Chordata; class Chondrichthyes; order Squaliformes; family Squalidae; genus Squalus; species Squalus acanthias. Next base: position 90,142,517 of record CM059426.1, read on the forward strand.
GTGAAGATGGCACCAGCAGCGGTGCACATTCCTGCCTGGGATGGGCTCATAATGATCCGATTTATTTATCTTGCAATAGTGCATCCATATGGCTCACAGATGCTGCACCAATTTCCCCTCCGCCCCTCCTGCCACCCATCAACTACACCACAAAGCAGTCCTACAATGGCCAGCCATTCCTATCACCCAAACCCCCATTGCTCGAGGTTAAGTAATGTCTCGCCATTCATTTCAAGTGACAAAGCCACTTCCCAGGTAGCAGGCAAAAATGGACAACATGGGAAAGTAGTGCAAATGAAATAAATTTGTGTGTCATAAATAGAACTGAAACTTAACATTAACATTTTGGCAAACACCCATGTGCATAACCTTATGCATCTACGATTGTGTCTTTTTTCTTTTCCGAGTGCTTCTACGAGGTGCAACCCCTGCGGCCTCAGCAGAGCTAGAGGCAAGCTGCTCACTTCCCTGCTGTGACTGCTTTGACACTTTTGGCGGACATCCTCTGGGTTTTGGAGCTTGTGAGGGCCCCACCAAAGACTGCTCCTCCTGCAGCTGTGCAGGGGCAGACTCAGCCATCGGGATCCGAGGCAGCATGTGGGGCTCTGACTGAGGGAGAGGCAACAGGGGAGAAGTGGGAGTGCTTTGAGCAGAGCCCCCACTTCCATCTCCCCTCTCACTGGCCACCCGCACTTCCCTCCAAGTAGCTGGGGAACACCTTGCTACACATCAGTGGGGCGATGAACGGCCAAGTCTATGTTAGTATCCCTCCTTGAGATGAGGTCAATGAATGCCTGCAATCTGTTGTCCACAGCAAGCATGTTCCCATTGGACTGGCGCATTTGCTGCTCCATGCAGGTGGCCATCCTTTCCATGGAACAGCACATCGTTTCCATCGCCTGCGAGATGGTGGTGCTCATGTTGGAGATGGACTCCTCCATTCTCTGTATAGTCGCATACATCGCAGCTGCAAAAGCAGCCAGAGCCTCGTGCATTTATTGCTGGCCCTCCAAGATCAACATCTTTCTCAATGGCCCCCGTGGTTCAGCATCTGCATGCAGCTGAGCAGAGCTTGGAGTGTCCTGCGCCCTTCGGGGAGGACTCTCCACCGCTGTCCCTTTCTCCACCATCTGCTCTTGCTCAATCATGATCTCTGAGACACCAGGTGACAACGGCACGGTAGCATAGTGGTAATGTTACTGGGCTAGTAATCCAGAGGCCTGGACTAATGATCCAGTAGACGTGAGTTCAAATCCCACCACAGCAGCTGGGGAATTTAAATTCAGTTAATTAAATAAATTGGAATAAAAAGCTAGTATCAGTAATCGTGACCATGAAACTATCCGATTGTCGTAAAAACCCATCTGGTTCACTAATGCCCTTTAGGGAAGGAAATCTGCCGTCCTTACCTGGTCTGGCCGAAATGTGACTCCAGACCCACAGCAATGTGGATGACTCTTAACTGCCCTCTGAAATGGCCTAGCACAGTCACTCAGTTGTAACAAACCGCTATGAAACACAATAATAAGAATGAAACCGGACGGACCACCCGGCATCGACCTCGGCTACGGACACAGCAACGGCACACCCAGCCCAGTCGACACTGCAAAGTCCTCCTCACCAACATCTGTGGACTTGTGCCAAAATTGGGAGAGCTGTCCCACAGACTAGTCAAGCAACAGCCTGACAATAATCATACATGCAGAATCATACTTTTCAGTCAATGTCCCAAACTCCACCATCCCACTGGCAGGACAGACTCACCAGGTGTGGCGGCACAGTCGGGAAGGAGTGGCCCTGGGAGTCCTCAACATTGACTCTGGACCCCATGAAGTCTCATGGCTTCAGGTCAAGCATGGGCAAGGAAACCGCCTGCTGATTACCACCTACCGCCCTCCCTCAGCTGATGAATCAGTACTCCTCCATGTTGAACACCACTTGGAAGAAGCACTGAGAGTAGCAAGGGCACAGAATGTACTCTGGGTGGGGGACTTCAATGTCCATCACCAAGAGAGGCTCGGTAGCACCACTACTGACTGAGCTGGCCGAGACATGAAGGACATAACTGCCAGTCTGGGCCTGGGACAGGTAGTGAGAGAACCAACACGAGGGAAAAATCTACTTTACCTGTTGCAGATGCATCTGTCTATGACAGTATTGGTAGCAGTGACCACCGCACAGTCATTGTGGAGACGAAGTCCTGTCTTCAGACTGAGGACACCCTCCATCGTGTTGTGTGGCACTACCACTGTGCTCAATGGGATAGATTCAGAACAGATCTAGCAGCTCAAAACTGAGCATCCATGAGGTGCTGTGGGCCATCATCAGCAGCAGAATTGTATTGCATCACAATCTGTAACCTCATGGCCCGACATATCCCTCACTCTACCATTACCATCAAGCCAGAGGACCTGGTTCAATAAGGAGTGTAGAAGAGCATGCCAGGAGCAGCACCAGGCATACCTATAAATGAGATGCCAATCTGGGGAAGCTGCAACACAGGACTACATGCATGCTAAAAAGCAGAAGCAGCATGCTATAGACAGGGCTAAGCGATCCCGCAATCAACAGATCAGATCAAAGCTCTGCAGTCCTGCCACATCCAGTCATGAATGGTGGCAGACTATTAAAGAACTAACGGGAGGAGGAGGCTCCATTAATATCCCCATCTTCCATGATGGTGGAGCCCAGCACGTGAGTGCAAAAGACAAGGCTGAAGCATTTGCAACCATCTTCAGCCAGAAGTGCCGAGTGGATGATCCATACCGGCCTACTCCTGAGGTCCCCACCATCACAGAAGCCAGTCTTCAGCCAATTTGATTCACTTCACGTGATATCAAGAAACAGCTGACCACACTGGATACAGCAAAGTCTATGGGCCCCGACAAGATCCCAGCTATCGTGCTGAAGACCTGTGCTCCAGAACTAGCCGTGCCTCTAGCCAAGCTGTTCCAGTACAGCTACAACACTGGCATCTATCTGACAATGTGGGAAACTGCCCAGGTATGTCCTGTCCACAAAAAGCAGGACAAATCCAACCTGGCCAATTACTGCCCCATCAGTCTACTCTCAATCATCAGCAAAGTGATGGAAGGTGTCATCGACAGTGGTATCAAGCGGCACTTACTCACCACTAACCTGCTCACTGATGCCCAGTTTGGGTTCCACCAAGACCACTCGGCTCCCGACCTCATTACAGCCTTGGTCCAAACATGGACAAAGGAGCTGAATTCCAGAGGTGAGGTGAGAGTGACTGCCCTTGACATCAAGGCAGCATTTGATCGAGTCTGGCATCAAGGAGCCCTAGTAAAACTGAAGTCAGTGGGAATTGGGGGGAAAATGCTCCGCTGGCTGGAGTCATACCTAGCACAAAGGAAAATGGTTGTGGTAGTTGAAGGTCAATCATCACAGCCCCAGGACATCGCTGCAGGTGTTCCTCAGGGCAGTGTCCTAGGCCCAACCATCTTCAGCTGCTTCATCAATGACCTTCCCTCTAACATAAGGTCAGAAATGGGGATGTTCGCTGATGACTCCACCGTGTTCAGCGCGATTCACAACTCCTCAGATAATGAAGCAGTCCATGCCCGCATGCAACAAGACCTGGACGACGTTCAGGCTTGGGCTGATAAGTGACAGGTAACATTCATGACACACAAGTGCCAGGCAATGACTATCTCCAACAAACGAGAGTCTAACCACCTCCCCTTGACATTCAATGGCATTACCATCGCCGAATCCCCCACCATCAACATTAACAAGAAACTTACCTGGACCAGCCACATAAATACTATGGCAACAAGAGCAGGTCAGAGGCTAGGTATTCTGTGGCGAGTGTCTCACCTCCTGACTCCCCAAAGCCTTTCCACCATCTACAAGGCACAAGTAAGGAGTGTGATGGAATACTCTCCACTTGCCTGGATGAGTGCAGCTCCAACAACACTGAAGAAGCTCAACACCATCCAGGACAAACCAGCCCGCTTGATTGGCACCCCGTCCACCAACTTAAACATTCACTCCCTCTTCCACCGGCGTACCGTGGCTGTAGTGTGTACCATCTACAAGATGCACTGCAGCAATTCGCTAAGGCTTCTTCGGCAGCACCTTCCAAACCCACGACCTCTTCAACCTAGAAGGACAAGGGCAGCAGGCACATGGGAACACCACCACTTCCAAGTTCCCCTCCAAGTCACGCACCATCCTGACTTGGAAATATATCGCCGATCCTTCATTGTCGCTGCGTCAAATTCCTGGAACTCCCTCCCTAACAGCACTGTGGGAGTACCTTCACCACATGGACTACAGCGGTTCAAGAAGACGGCTCATCACCACCTTCTCAAGGGCAGTTAGGGATGGGCAATAAATGCTGGCCTTGCCAGTGACGCCGACATCCCATAAAAATGAATAAACACTACTCTGTCTCACTGGACCCACTGAGGTGCGCATATCTGCACTGCTGCTGGGTGTGCATGGGTCTGCTGACGGTGCACCCTCAGAGAGTGGAGCTTCCTCTGAGGAGTCATCTTCCTCCTCTGGCTGGACAGTGAGGTGGGGGGGGGGGGGGGCGGAGGTGGGGGGCGCACTTGTTGAACCTGTGGGAGAGTAAAGAGATGAATTAGAAGTCTTATGATAATAAGGTGTAACGTCACCATTATGCACATGATGACATTTTACTGGCTGCTGACATCAAGGGGTAGAAATTAGGTCGCGCCCCATTTGGGGCGCAAATATCGTCCGGATGCAAATATTAGCGCCTGGCGCTAATTATCGGCACTGACGGGAAACTTCACTTTTACCGCCCCGGGAGGTGAGTGGAGCGCTAAAGCAGGCGCTGCACACCTCTCTTAAGGCGCAAAGGCCGAGCAGTGAGGCGTTAACTCGGAGCGCTGGCGAAGCTCATGTAATGTCAGTCAGCAATGGAACACACACACAATGGCACGGGCCAGTTCTTAAAGGGGATGGTTAATCTTGCTTTCCATCCACATCCTGTTCATTGCTGCCTTGAATCTCGGACTGGAGAGACTTGCACATCAAATGTGCTGGAAAGAACAATGGAGAGCACCAGGCAAAGAGCTCAGAGTACAGCTCCCACGGTCTCTGCTAAATCGATACAAGGAATGGCAAATCAAAATGAACCTGCAAAGTGCTGCTCAGTACCCAAAACTCCTTCACACAACGTTGAATCTCTCCAGAAGTCTCTCCCTCTCTCTCTCAGAATGCGTAGTTCAAAAATGCCACCAACAATAAAAGACAGGAAGAGGCCCCCTTTAAATAGCGCCCCCCCCAGCCCCACAGCGATTGATAGCGTTCCAGTCTTCTGGTCATTGGAAGCGCCAGGCGGTAAGGCAGGGGGCGCCACTCAATTTCCGCTACGGGGCGCCCCAAGGGCGTTGCACCATGGAATGATGTCACAATCTGCGCGCGCAGGTGGTCGCAGCGGTAAGTTTTAGCGCCGCCGCACAATCTCAAGTTAAGTTCTCGAGCGGCGCAAACATCGCTGCGCCCGGGCGTTAGCGGCTTTGCGCCCCATTAGCGCCCTCTTAAGGCGCTAACGGGTGGCGCAACGAAGTGAATTTTTACCCCCAAGTCTCTGAGTGACTGTTGTATGCCATGTGGCTGTTCTGTCACCAGGTTGCTGG